>JAUMIR010000006.1:21415000-22665000 GCA_030847615.1 Gambelia wislizenii | reverse complement strand
TGTGTGGAGAGATGGAGCCAAATACCTATCTGAAGCCAAATGCATACTGTCTGCATACATTTCTCTGAGGCATCATTGCCGAACACCAGCTGCAACTTTCAGGTGTGGAATTTTTAATAGGGAATTGCCTAATGCCAACATATTCTTTACTACTCTTCTATACTGGAAATTGCTGGGAGTTAAACAGTTGTCCTGTTGAAATGCTGGCTGTCTTTTCTCTCTGCCCCCTCCAAGATATCTGTGGGTCAAAGTGGCTATAGACAAATTGAAATCTCTGTCACTTTGGGGTAAATGAGCAACTTCATGTCAACAAACCCACCTGTGGAATCTTGAAGAATTCTCTGATTGTGGCAATCCCGATGGAGACCATAGAATAAATTCCCCCAACAATGGCTACCAAATTCTCATGGACACCACACTTATAGTTAGGCTGAAATCTGTGCTGTGTGGACACGAGATTGAGAGTGCCCATGTATGTCATCTGTGGATTGTGGTAACTCTCATAGATTTGAAACCCCAATGTGACATTGGCAGAGACTGGGGGATTTTCTTTTATCTCTTTCATAGCAAATACCAAGGCTAGAATATGCTGGTAGTTTTTTGGCATCACACTACAATAAAAGATTCATACCATGTAATAAAACAATAAAAATTGTTGGAGTACATCTTTGAAGACCAATTTGTTGGGAAGTAATGAGAGGGCTATGCTTTCTGCTTGCCATTGACATCTGTATAACCACCGTGCGGCATATAGTATTGTATTGATCTGGCCCAAGAAGACTGATTCTGTATTCCTATTTTCTTTAGGGACTTGAGCAAGAGGAAGAGCATAGCTGTTGAGTTCAAAAGAAGCCTGAAGGTCATACCCTTAAGCACTGATGGAATTAAATAATGAAAACATGAAGAAATTATGCAATGCAAGGGCCATGCTAGTAATCAAATTAAGGAAAACATGAAGGCTTTGGAAGGATGTCTTTCATAAGAAGGTGGATTTGGAGAATATAATGCCAATACTGAGAAGATGTACAAACTTTAGAGATATGAAATTAGCATGAATGAGTTTAATGACAAACGAGAGGAGAGTAATCAAACATAATTTTAAAAAAAGCCTCAGGCTGAATCCACACTACATGAATAATTGAGTTTGAAACTGGATTATTTGCCATGGCTCCCTATGGATTTACAAAGTTTTTAGCCTTCTCTGCCAAAGAGTGCTGGTGCCTTAACAAACTACAAATCCCAGGATTCCATAGGAAGGAGACATGGCAAATAATCTGGTTTGAAACTGAATTATTTGTGTAGACAGTGCTAAGAAAAGTCTGTTGTGCTGAAAAACATGAACAGAAGAGCACAATATGTTATTTGGATTAAATTAAATTAAATTAAATTAAATTAAATTAAATTATTAAACTCAAATTTCAACCGAAGCATAATGTTTAAAATATCTTATGAAATTAGGCAACATTGGCATTACATGTAAGTAACATTAGAATGAAATGCAGAAAAAAAGAGTGAATCCAAAAAATGATTGCAAAAACTAACACTGGCCTGTAGGCTGCTTCCTTACATGACTTCCTTGATCAGCATTCGAGATGGCTGTTTTGTGAAATTAGTAGGGGAGTATAGGAAAAAGAACTGAGAAGCAATTTGTCCAATCATGAGGTCCCCCTGTTGATAAAACTCATGCCAAATAGGGAAGTGTTCACTTGCTCTGCAATTCGTGGGAGATGTTTTCATACTGGGATGAATGAAAGTAGTTTGGCACACCATATGAGGCAGCAGCCCAATCGCCATCACCAAAAATACCACCATTTGCAGAGCAGACGTTACCTCTCAGAATTTCCTTCAAAAACTCTTGATGTCTTGACAATAGCTGTTCACTATTTCCTTTGACTATTGACCCATTCTAGGGAACACGTGACTGTGAAAAAGAAAAGAAGATGCATGTAGTTCCTTGTAACAGAGCAGAAATGGAACAATATTTGAGGAAAGAGATGAGGTCCATACTGCTCAAGCTTATCTGTTACTGCTTATGAGTGGTAAAAATCACAGTACAGTACACTGTTGCAGACACAAACATTAATTATTTGAGTAGTCAGATTCACAGAGCTGTTGACCCTGCTTTCTGAATTAATAAAAAATAAGGCTTTAAAAAGATTTTATAAGATTCTCTGGTGTTCATCTTTTTAATGAAGTCTCTTGGGGCTTGACATAGAAATCACAGACCAGGTGATAATTATATGAGAGGAAATTTGCTTTCCACGTGCTTACTGTATTGTGGCATTCAAAATAGCAAAACAGGTGAAATAGAAGCAGGTGGCATATGAGGAAGAATATGACACCTCTTTTTTGTATAGAATAAGAATACTATCAACTTGATCCCAATTTAGTTTAGTTTCTGAATTAGTTTGACATGAACTGTTGTTGTTGTGTGTCTTTAAGTTGTTTCTGAGTTATGGAGACTCTAGGGTGAAGCTCTCATGGGTTTTTTTTGACAAGCTTTGTTCAGAGAAGGGTTGCTTTTGCCTTCCTGTGAGGCTAAGAGAGTATGACTTGCCCAAGGCCACCCAGTGAGTTTTCATGGCTGAATGGGGATTCTAAATGATTCAGGAAGTCATTTGGAAAAGTAACAACCAACTAATTCTTGTTTCCTTTGAAGGAAACTGCATTGATGTTTCTGGAATTCTTTGGAGATTATCAGATGTAGCAAAGACCACATCAGAAGATTGCTAGAAGAACAGGAAGGGGCAACCTTACCAGACAATGCCATCCTCCAATGTTCCAGGTGTGTAGTGCAGGCATCAGTAAGGTGTCCCTTTTGATTAGTGGCTTCTCCCCGTCAATACAGAAGGGAAGCCTCATCCACCACACTGTTATGCCCTCAGAACGGTAGAAGGATGCGGGCATCTGGTAAGCTGACCCTTTCTGTTCTTTTAACAGTCTTCTGGCATGGTTGAGAACATGATTTTTTGTACATTCCCCCGCATCTGATAATCTCCTGTGTATGAACAGTACATAATATATACACACATAACTACAACATAACATGCTGTATGATGGTGAACATACTATACATATATTGTACATACATGGGGAGAAACAGCCCCATTCTTCTCCCGACCTCCTCGGGGTTCCCCCCCCCCCAGTCTGAAAAAGTCCCTACTGGTTTTATTGCAATCCCCTCTACTGAGATTACCTGGTAGTGACTTCACTATTGAAGAGCGGCCACAGAGTAAGCATCCACTTTCAGTAAAATAAAACAGGATTTTATTAATACAAACAAAAAATCCTATTTGCAAGCTGTTGTTGCATGTTATAAGCAACTACAACAGATTCACAAAGACATTCATTGCCAGAGTACATCTTAAGTCACAGAAGAATCCATGTGCAACCATTTACAATGCATAGGATCCCAAACAAGATCCCAGGTCAAAGATCTAGCTTGTGTCAGTTGAAATTGCCAACGAGATATTCCCCTTCCCCCAGGGAATAGAAAACAAAGACTCATGAGTGTGGTGCCAGTTTAAAATGCCCTCAGACATTTATAATGGTCAGAACTGGTGGTCTGGTTCACATTTGTGATTTACTAGCACTCAGTCAAATCTACATTAATGGCTACACAAAAAAGTGTTATCTTCCCCCTACTATTACCCAACTCACATTATGTTCCGATTTTGTAACATCATAAAGTAGTAACTACTAAGGGATAGTGTTGAAGTGACTTTATAAGAGAACCTTGAAGAAGAAGATCAGTCAAGGGCAAAGTGAAGCTATGGAGAATCACTGCCTCAGGATACACTCAGTGCTTCAAGTCTGCAGCTCTCTAGTGAGCTCAGTTCCCTTGCCTTGAGGAGATGTCTTGGGCCTTATCTCTCTCCCTCTGGCTTTTCTTCGCAAATGAAGATTCAGGAAGGACTCATCCCGTGCTTTCTGCAAGTGCGCTGATGACTGAAAAGGCCAATCTGAGATAAACAAGTCCAGTTGCAGAAAGCACAGCAGAGGGTCTCCTTGGGTGATGTTTCTGGGTCGTGATTCTTTCTGCGTTGTCGTTTCTCTTCAAGACTTGTTTGGCGTGAATTCTCAAATAAAGCTGCAGCATTGTGGATAGTGCATCTCCATGCCTCCCGATGTGAAGCCAGGGCGGACCATTGTTGGTGATCAATTTGGCCAAGCCTGAAATGTTGTTTCAGGGAATCCTTGTATCGCTTTTTTGGAGCGCCCCTCTTACGCTGACCCATGGCGAGTTCACCGTAGAGTACTATTTTTGGGATGCGATGGTTCTCCATCCTAGAAACGTGCCCTGCCCAGCACAACTGTGTTCTGAATATCATGGCCTCAATGCTGGTGATCCCTGCTTGCTCAAGGACAGCAACATTCGTCACATAGTCAGTCCAGTGTATATTTAGGATTGTGCGTAGACAGCGCTGATGAAAGCATTCGAGGAGTCGTAAGTGGTGGCGATAAGTGACCCCTGTTTTAGACCCATAAAGGAGAATAGACAGTACAATGGCTCTATACACACTGATTTTTGTGCTTCGCCTCAGGTGTTTGTTACTCCAGACTCTTTTGTAAAGTCTTCCAAATGTGCTATATGGCTTTGCTAATCTGTAATTGATCTCTTTGTCAATCTTGGCATCTGAGGAGATGATGCTTACCAGGTAGGTGAACTGCTGAACGGACTTAAGCACAGAGTTGCCAATGGCAATGTGGGGATGGTGGTGTTCGTCCTGTGGTGTAGGCTGGTAGAGAACTTCTGTTTTCCTCAGGCTGACTTCCAGCCCAAACAGCTCTGCAGCTGTTGGGCCTTATCTACATGGGCTATTTAACCTATTCTGCCCCTGTCTGAGAGCTCTGCAGTCCAAACAATGCAGGGCTCTTGCCCCAATTTACCTCCAAGCAGTCTTCACCACCGCTGGGGCAGATATGGTGCTCAGACAGGGGCAAGCTGGGGTAGGGCCCAATACTCCGTTTCTGTTGGGAGGGAATGTATTGGGCCCTGAAAGCCTGTGGGAGCCCATTCATGCAAGTAGGCCCATCACTCTAGCTATTGGTCATCCTTACTCTTCCAGGTCCAGGCAGCACGCCTACAGCATGCAACCACAGCTGGTCATATGAAGGGAGGCTTGTCACATGATGTGGGCTGGCATGCGGGACCCAGCAGAGCAAGTAAAATTGTAGTGACAGCTGCAGCAATGGGCTGGGATTCCTCTTTGGACTCCAGCCTGTTTCACTGAGGTAACGGGAAGAACAAACAGGCCAGCTCTGCAGCCAGGTACACTGGCAGGGAGCTGGAATATCCTGGCTCATGTAGATAAACCCTCAGACCACTGACACATTTGCCTCATTTGAAATAATCCAGTTTGACTTTGCTTTAACTGCCATGGCTGAATGCTATGGAATTCTGGGATTTGTAGTTTTGTGAGAAACTGGTGCTGCAACAAAGTACAAATTCCAGGATTCCATAGGATGGAGCCATGATAATTAAATTGGTGTCAAACTGCATTATTTCTGCAGTGTGTCAGCAGCCTCAGTCACTGCTTGATAGTCACAGCATTAAGACACCTTTGTTGTGGTGTGGGAATGGATACAGATGGAACGGACTTCTCTTTCCCATCTCTGAGGCAGTTAGGGCTTTGGGAACTACACAAGGCCTTGCTGACCAGATAGAGATGAAACAAATTTGGCCAAAGGCCAAATCCCTTTTCTACTTATGTCTTGAATATTTGAGGACAATAGGTATCCTCAGAGAGATTACAAGTTTTTTTTCCCTAAATTGCATAGTTAATGCCATTGAAAATGTGGAAAGATAAAGACTTACAGAGACTTCATAACAAACTTTTTCATTTCTGTTCTGCCATATATGTGGCAGGAATGACTCCCCCCCCCACAAGTATCACACAAGGTTGTGCAGGGGGAGGTGCTTTAATGGCCTCAAATGAAAAGAAGCAGGTGATCTGACCATAATGTATCATGCCATGGCAAGGAGGGGGCAGGGGTGGATCTGCCTATATTTAGGCCATGCCACCCCGGCTTCTCCCTCTTTCACCTTTCGGTGAGCCAAGCATTGGACACGAGGATGCAACAGATTTTGTTTGGTGGTTTGGGGGCGGGGGAGAAGACTCGTGGGTTCCGGGGTTCCTAGGGAAGGGCCCCAGCTTACCTCTCAGCCTTCCGTCATCCATCGGCTCAGAATCTCCTGGCTGGAGGGGGGGAAGGAGGCCTTTAGCCTCCAGCGGCCCCGCTTGCCCTAGCCCACTCCAGCCCTTGCTGCAGCCACTGCCCAGCTTCTCCCAGTATGGGGGGGAGGGGAAGGAGGTCTTTAACCTCTAGCAGCCCCACTCACCCGGCCTACTCCGGGCCTTGACGCAGCTGCTGCCCAGCTTCATCTTTAATGACATAGTTAATGCCATTAAAAATGGGAAAAGATAAAGACTAACAGAGACTTCATAACAAACTTTTTCATTTCCGTTCTGCCATAATATGTGGCAGGAAATGAGAATGGCAACGTTTCCCTTCATGTAAGAAAGGAGACTAGCTGTCTTGCCATGCTTGTATGACAAGCATGAGGTGCTTGTTTCAGCCCAAGGGCTGAATTCAATTGTGGATAAATTCTCAGATACCAAATTTTAGTACTGGAGAGGGCCAAAAGTGATGGGACAAAAGCAAAGGATAGGACAAGAAATATCAGTACATTTTAGCTGAAAGGTCCTACTGCCAGTAGCTAAGTCTTAGGAGAGGGTTTTAAACTATTCAAAATGGTTTAACATCAGAGGAAGGGGAAGTGACCATTTGGAGATCTTCAGAGTGCCCAGATGGGATCCTCTGAGTGTTGGATTTTTCCCCCTAGCTCCTGAGTTTCTTCACCTCCATGGGGTCCTCTTCTACTGCATTCTATTGAGTGTCACATAAATGACTGTTCAGTTGGGAATGGAAAACATAATAACATATTGACTAAACCTTATTGACTAAACATTCAGACCACTTTATTATTTTACTGTGACATAATAATGGATAAACACTGTTTACAAACTACAGGTTTAATATTATTATTCATGTTCCAGACTTAATTACAAATCATGAACTTAACATTATTGGATTTAGTCTGTTCTTCAGAAATGCATTCATTTTTCTTGTGTTTCACTGAATAATGCAAAATAAATAAATTCCCACAAGAGTAATAGATTCATACATTTGGAAGTGGCCCTATGGGTCATCAGGATGCTAGAGCATCCTGAGCAGGTAGCTGCCCAGCCTCTTTCTGAAGATGTCCAGAGAAGGAGACCCCACCACCTCACTAGGCAATTGGTTCCATTGCCAAACTGCTTTCACTGTCAAAATGTTTCTTCTAATGTTCAATCAAAATCTACCCTCCAGTAGCTTGAAACAATTAGACCTGGTCCTACCCTCTGGGGCACCAGAGAAGAGGCCTGCCCATTCCTCTCTGTGATAGCCCTTGAGGTGTTTAAAGAGTACAATCATGTCACCCCTCAGTCTTCTCTTCACCAAGTTAAACACGGCCTGCTCATTTAACCTCTCTTCATACATTTTAAGAAATGCAAGTAGTAAATGTTGCTTATCAGATTCTTTTATTTTGAGACTTTCTCCATAATCTTCTCTTTTTTGTTCAGTCTGGGCCTAAATATAATGATGTAGCATTTAGGGAAAAAGATGCAGACCATTAATCCAGCACTGGAGCACAAGATGGAGAAGACCTCCACAGCCACCATGTATTTTCCTCTGGTACTCAGGTAGGCTGGAATAAAGGACACCCAAACACTGCAAAAGACTAGCATGCCAAAAGTAATAAATCTGGCTTCATTAAAACTGTCAGGTAACTTCCTAGCTAGGAAAGCCACAAAAAAGCTGGCAACAGCAAGGAGGCCCAAATAGCCCAAGACACAGTAAAACATTGTGGTGGACCCCTCATTACACTGTACTATGATTGTTCTATTCAGAGAATGTTTGTCCTTATCTGGGAAGGGAGGGGAGGTGAACAGCCAAAAGAAACAAATGCTTACTTGAAAAAGAAAACAAGCAGGAACAATGGCATTTGCTGGTCTTTTCCTTACCCATTTGTGCATTCTGGACCCTGGCTTGGTAGCCATAAATGCCAGAATTACAGTGATGGTTTTTGCCAAAATACTAGAAAGAGCCAGGGAGAAAATGTTACCAAAGACTGGTTGTTGGAGAAGGCAGGTTAGCGTGTTTGGTTTTCCAATGAACAGCAAGGAACAAAGGGAGCAAAGAAAGAGGGAGATGAGGAGAGTGTAAGTGAGGCTGCGATTGTTGGCTTTGACAATGGGAGTGTTTCGGTGCTTCACAAATGTTACAAGTGCCAAAGCTGTGATCAGTGCAAAAGCAATAGCAGACAAAGCCAGAGTGATACCCAGAGGATCTTCATATGAGAGATAGTTTTGAACCTTGGGAATGCACTGATTCTTCTCTAAGTTTGAATAATGGTTATCTGAACATTCAGTGCAGACATCTGCATCTGGAAACAAAAGAGCAAGCCTTGAAGTCTCAATTTAAAATGATGCAAGTACAGTATCTTACATTTAACATAGTATCATAGAATCATAGATTGGATGGGGCCCTATGGGCTGACATGTCCAACCCCCTGATCAATGAGGCATCTCCAGCTAGAGCATCCCCAGCAGGTAGCTGTCCAGCCTCTTTTTGAAAACACCCGGAAAAGGAGACCCCACCACCACTCTAGGCAATTGATTCCATTGCTGAACTGGTCTCACTTTCAAAAAGTTCCTTCTGTTGTTCAATCAAAATCTACTCTTACTTAAAACAAGTTGACCTAGTTCTACCCTCTGAGGCAGCAGAGAACAAGCCTTCACCCTCCTCTTTGTGGCAGCCCCTGATGTATTCAAAGACTGCAGTCATGTCACCCCTCAATCTTTTCTTCAGCAAGCTGAACATGTCCAGTTCCTTCAACCTCTCCTCATAAGTTTTGTCCTCTATGCCTCTTATCATCCTCATTGCCCTTCCCTAAACTCGCTCCAACTTGTTTATATCCTTCTTAAAATGAGGTGCCCAGAACTGAACACAGTACTCTAGATGAAGCCTGACCAGTGTAGAATATAGAGGGGCTGTTACTTCCCTCGACTTGGAAACTATGCTTCTATTAATGCAGGCTAAGATAACATTTGTGTTCTTTTCTGCAGCATCACACTGCTGGCTCACGTTCAGCCTATCATCAATAATAATCCCAAGGTTCTTTTCATATGTAGTACTGCTGAGCTAATCCTATACCTGTACATTTGTGTGTGTGTGTGTGTGTGTGTGTTTGGGCCTGAATGTGGAATATGTCTCTGTTGAATTTCATTTTATTAATTTCATCCCAGTTTTCTAGTTTAGCAAGGTCCCTTTGAATTCTGTTCCTATCCTCTAATGTATTAGCGACCCTTCCCAGTTTTGTATCATCTGAAAATCTGATAAGGTTTCACTCAACCCCATCACTGATAAAAATATTGAAGAGCATCAGCCCCAGGACAGAACCCTATGCCACTCTATTGAGACTTCCTTTCAATCTGAAGCACAGCTATTGATGATGATAGTGAGCCCACATTCAAAATTCTGTCATTTTCATTATTTACTAACTCCATTTTCCTCTTTTCTTCTAAAAAGCCCAAGTGACATACATGCCACCTGGTTTTATCTTCTTCACAGCATTGGCCTACATCCTATTGTTCATCTTGACTAGAGTGAAGGTATTGAATCAATTCAATGTATCTATGTGTTGACTTACCATTCAATAGTTGATTGAATGGTTCTGCTCTAGATATGACTAACCAACAGGATTCCAGAAAATATGAAATCCCTTAGTCTGAGAGAGCATAATTGGTAATCCACAAAGCATTGTAGTTTAATAGGGTCTGAAGATGGAAATCCTTAGACTAGAGGTGGGTAACTATGATGAGTTCACAAGCCAATTTGCTTTCTCTGGGACCCTTTGGGGGCTGCACAGACTCCTCCAAAATTCAAAATGGGTCTCTATTACTTATTTAAAAGGTGAACTGCTTTTCCTGGAGTCTTCCTGGAGAGGAAATTCACTTCTTCTGGGAGTCAAAAGAAAGGTAGTTTATGGAATCTAGAACTTCAGGAGCTGCATGCAGCCCCAGAACTGCAGTTTGTCCGCCTTGCCCTAGACCTTGGACTTTATCAGACAAGCTTCTAAAAATGTTCTCTCGGCACCATATTTTACACCATTTTTGTGCCAGGAGAAGAACCCAAAATTATAGATGTTGCCATGATAGCATGAAAAAGCAGCCTTGTACTTTCATGTTTGCTGCTGAGTGTGATCTCAGCAGTTCTCACGAGAAGATGCAAGCATGCCCAAATGTCTAAAAAAAGTTAAATTAAAAAACAAAACGTACACATAAGCACTGAAACACACTAAAAAAAACTTCCCTGCAACATGGGGAGGTTCATAAAAAGAGTGTCCCATGGCTAATTTTAGCATTCCCACCTGGAAGTGTTCTTGAGGGGATTGCCCATTGATGCTGGAATTACACCAGCAGAATGAGGCACAGTTTCACACACTGCAAAATAAAATAAAATGCCAATGCCCAAACTACTGATGGCTTGGCCTGACAATAAAAAAGAACACCTTATTTTCAACACATAATTGTGAAAGCATGACAGTGTCTAGTATTGGTGCCCTTTTGCATTCATTAGACATCATTATGATGCCACATTTGCCCCATCTGATAAAGTCCCTTGACTAAGGACTTTTTCGGATGCTGAAAAATAACGCAAGCAGCCTCGTCAGCTTGTGAGGCTGCTGCACTGCAAAGCATTAGTTTCGGATGATGCTCGCCCCTGCCGGTACTGTTGCGGTACCACGGGGAGAGTTGAGCATCATATTTCCTTGATTTTTACTCACGAAAGTTGATCATGAGTAAAAATCAAGGAAATATGACGCTCAACTCTCCCCGTGGTACTGCAACAGTACCGGCAGGGGTGAGCATCATCCGAAACTGACGCTTTGCAGCACAGCAGCCTCGCAAGCTGACGAGGCTGCTTGTGTTACTTTTTAAACTTCCAAAAAAGTCCTAACATTCTAATTATTATGCTCCAGTTGCACATGTTTAGGTTCCCATATATTTGGTGAATCCAGATGCATAAGCTTCCAGACTGCATGATAACCAATGTGCAAATAGCTCCATTTTCATAGCTTTCTGTTTTCAGATGACTATGCCTACCATGTTAACACTTTGGGTGGGGCTATTGGGGTACATGATCTTGTTGGTGGGGTTAGCATGTATGGCCCTCCTCTGCCTCCATATGCATTTGGCTTACAGATGGATACTTATTTACCACCCTGAACACATCTTATCTCATCTCATCTCATGTCTAGGAATAAATGAATTTGTCCTTTATGGATTTGCTCATTTTTTCACTTTTCTATATTTACATTTATTTTGTGTCAGTCGTATTTATTTTAAAAAGTATGTAGAACATTTTGTAGGCCTATGTGTTCATCTTTCATGTTTGCATGTAATTTTTCTCTAACATAGCATTTGTATTGGTGAACTGCAGTGCAAAACTCAGAAAAGTATAAATTGTGAGATATGATGAATATATAATAATCATAATATGATTAATAATGAAGTATTACTTTGTTTTCCTTCATGCATTTGTTTGTAAGGAGAGACAATGAGGTATGTTTGCATTAAAATGTTAATCACATGAATTTCTGCTCATCCCTATCCAAGCCTCTTACCTTTCTGAGTAGAAATCTTCCCTTCTGGACATGTAATACAAATATAACAGCAAGATGGCTCACCTTCCTTTTTTTTCTTATTGTAACCAGGTTGGCAGTGGTCATTACACAGAGAAATGGGGGGAACCTATGCAATAACACCAGTGTAGAAAGTTTAGGATTGAAAAAATACACCTTGATAAGCTGTGGCTTCATGTACAGGTGTACAAGTCCAAAAGAAGGGATTTAGACATCACATTTTGAGATATTATCAAATTTAATTCTATTTAGGGAGAATTACTCACTTACCAGAAGGATTTTCATTCTTCTGCCAAAAAGAGTTCAAAACAATGTATATGACTGAGAAATCTGATGATTTTAGCCTTTTGGTGTAGTCCTTTATCAGCTCTTTAGCCGCTGGAATATCGGCATCAGAGCCAACATGGGTGCATCCACATTGTAGAAATAATGCAGTTTGACATCACTGCCATACCTTCATCCTACAGAATCCTAGGATTTGTAGTTTGCTGTGGCACCAGCACTCTTTGGCAGAGAAGGCTAAACACTTTGCCAAACTATACAAATCCCATGTTCCATAGGATGGAGCTACAGCACTTAAAGTGTTGTCAAACTGCATTATTTCTACAGTGTAGATGCACCCAACATACTTGGATCCACTTCCCCACTCTCACACAGCCTATTGGAATCCTTGAAAGTCAGATGAAAATTCAAGGACTCACTTACCAAGAGGATACCTTTGAATCCCATTCTATACAGAAGTTCCTTGGAGTGGGGCACCTTTCTGTCAAGGGTTACATTCTGAAGACATTGGAAATTTGCATACTAGGAGTGGGCCTGGGACCTTCCCCCTCCCCCCTCTCTGTGTTTTCTGTGCTAACCTTTTCCTCCCCCCCCCTCCTTTTTTCTGCCACATCCACATCCCAGAAGGATATTGGAAGAGGGACAGATCCTAAACATTAGGAAGAATTTCCTGACAGTAAGAGCTGTTTGGAAGTGGAATACACTGCTGCATTGTGTGGTGGAGTCTCCTTCTTTGGAGGTTTTTAAACAGAGGCTGGATGGCCATCTGTCGGGAATGATTTGATTGTGTGTTCCTTCATGGCAGAGGCTGGACTGGATGACCCTTGTGGTCTCTTCCCTTCCAAATCTATGATTCTATGGCCTGATTCCTTGCTGAATATTTTTTACAATTAGGCTGAGGGTCATAGGATGCCCTCCTCTCCTTTAGATGTTCATGAGGAATGGCACAGTGAAGTAGGCCATTATGTTGCACAGCTTCTTCTCGTAAACTCTGGACAGAGATTAGACGAAACAGTAAGAAAGACAGAATTCGTAGCAAGGAACAATATGCAGAAAAGAGAGTGGTCACACAAGCTAGCTTGCTGGGGGTTCGTAGCTTAGTGAATGATGGTGTTAAGGGACTAAGGACTTTATCAGACACATCAAATACGGTGTCATAAGGATGCCACATAACCGTGAAAGGGTGCACATATCAGATGACATCACCCTTTCATGGTTATGTCCCCTTTAAAAAACTGTACTTTTTAATTTGATCCCCACCCTGCCAGTTTTTTGCTGGCATAGCCGGAGTGTGAAACTCCGCATCCCTTTTCCCCTGTACTTACCCCGTCAGTAGCCAGTCTGGCGCAAACACTTCCAGGTGAGATTGCAATGTCCAGGTAAGTGACACACTTTTTATGACCCTCCCTGGGTTACTTCTAAGTTTTAAAGTGTGCGTTTGTGCTTTTATAAACTTTTTTAGTCTTTTTTTTTTTGGTTTTTTGGTTTTTTGGTTTTGAGTTTCTCATGCAATGAAGTCTCATGATATATCGTGGGATTTCAAAGGACTTCATTGTCAGAGCTGCCTTTGTCTGGATTAGAGGTAAATCCAGTGGGGGGGGCATTCTTTCACTGGCATTTTTTTTTTATGCCGGCAAAAGAACAGTTTAAAGTGATAGTCTGATAAAGCCATAAGTGAGAGAAAAAAGAAGCAGGAATGCAACAGTTATGTGTGGGAGTTTCTGTGTGTCAGGATATGTATGCATGCTTGTGTCCTCCATTAGGGATGGAAAAAAGTATGACCTGTAGGCCACATGAGGCTCTGAAGGCAACCTTTTGGTCCTCCAGCACCCACATATTTATTTTATTTTATTTTATTTTATTTTATTTTATTTTATTTTATTTGAGAGGCCTCCCCTGGCTTTCTTCCCATTTGAAAATTTGCCCTGGGTGGGACATAGAGACTTAAAAAAAAAAAGTTTACTAAAGATGGAGTGGGGGTTCAAGGCCCTTTAAATGCTGTAACAAAGTAAGCCCCATATTCCTTCAACTAGTATAAAATCCATGTAATGTTTTCTCTGGCTCCAATGAATGGTTGAATTGTACATCTGTTGAAGTTTCCAGATGACTTTCAAAGGCAGCCTGAAGGCATCAAAGTATTCTAGTGTACTTGGAACTAGTGACTGAGGTTAAATCAACTTCCTTTATGTAGGGTTGCAGCTGGCTACATACCAAATTATGTAGATAAAAAGCACTCCTGGTGATTGGCACTACCTGTGCTTTCACAGTGTCAAATCCAGAAGAAACTGCCAACTGTAAATTTTTACATGCAATGTAGTAGGAGAATGCAACCCTACCCTAGATCAGCTGATTTCTGTATCCGCAGAAGCTTCAGATTGTCTAGGGCTGCTGCCATACTGCAGAAATAATGCAGTTTGATACCTCTTTAACAATCGTGGCTCCATCCTATGGAATCCTGGGATGTGTAGTTTGTTGTGGCACCAGAGCGTTCTTACAGAGAAGGCCAAATATTTCACAAAACTACAACTCCCAGAATTCCATAGGATTGAGCCATGGCAGTTAAAACAATGTCAAACTGCATTATTTCTGCAGTGTGGCAACAGCCTAGGTTAAGCTGCAGCTGTGTGCCATTAGCATACCTCTAATATTACAATCAAACCCACCAGATTAAAGACAAAAATGTTAAGAAGTTATGGGAGACAAGACAGAACCTTGCAGAATATTCCAAAGACTACAAGGCAGAAGAGAAGCTCTCATGACTACCTCATCTAGGTGTCCTTCAAGCAAGGTCCAAAGTCATCACAATAAACTGCCTCCCAAACACAACCTAAACAGGTGCTACATGAGGAAACCATGGCTTATAATCCTGGAAGCTACTACAAGAGAGAAGTAATAGAACTGTACTGCTTTTCCAGCATATGAAATCCACCAAATTGCTTCTGTCTCTTCATTATTTAGAACTAAAGTTCCTTCATTGCATTTGAGATGCTCCCACGTGTGTTATTCATTCAAAGTTATTTTATTGATTTAAGAGCTTTCTTACTTGCTTTAATCTTCTGTGCCAGACAATGCTTTGAGGCTGAAGTGTTAACTCTTTTCCACGAGGAGCCCAAGGATCCAGTGTTCCAACTTTGACTCTAACAAAAGACTGATTTGAGAACATTATCCAGTTTGTAACATCAAATCCTGTCACTAATTCTCCATTTTCATCAAAATGCACTGTTTCTCCAGCACTGTTGTTGAATGAGATGCTCTTGAGAAAGTGATGGAGCTAAATTCAAAAAAGACACAAAGACACAAAGAAGCAACAAGAAGTCAGGATTGTTCCAATGGGACTAATGGACACCTTCTACTAAAGGACAGAGTTGGAATCATTAGTAGTTTAGTCATATGGAGATATTTTAACTGAACTCTCCACCGCCATTCCCAGCTTTCTTTCTTGTGACTAACAAGTTGCAATGAGCATAGTTCCCATCAACAAATATGTGAACTGCATCAAGTTTTTTGCCCTGTGAGCAACATTTCCCACTTATGAACAGTAAACCTCATTTGACATCTTCTACTAAGTTTGATTTGATCATTTCTTTTCTTATCTCCCCCACCCCAGGCTTACCGCACTCCGAAGAAAAGCGGCAAGGCAGCAGGAATGTTCCATCCTCGCTACTGCCTTACCGCATGACATTGTCATTCTTTTCTTCCAGTCCCATGGAGGACTGAGGTAAAACTGTGTCTTCTTGCTAACTGGAAAACCCCATTAGCAAAAAGATGTGGTTTTACTTTGGGGGCTTACCACACTCCAAAGAAAAGCAGCAGCGCAGCACAAATGTTCGATCTTAAATGCTGCCTTACTGCATGATGTCATCATTCTTTTTCCCACTCCCATGGAGGACTGAAGTAAAACCGTTGCTTTTTTTGCTAACAAGAAATACCTGCTAGCAAAAAAGATGCAGTTTTACCTTGGGTCCCCCGTGGGACCAGAACAAAAGACCACCAACAGAATGCCAAAATCGTGTGGTAAGACAGCATGGAAGATGGAACCTTCCTGCTCCCCTGCTGCTTTACTTTGGAGTGTGGTAAACCTTTCAGTCCCACTTGGGACCAGAATGAAAGAATGCTGGAAGATCCAAGCTCATTCCAACTTAAGTCTGTGTCATATTGAGGGACTATTTTTTTTTTTCCTGTAGAAAAATTCATGTGTATCTCTGGGTACCCTTTGGAATAATGCATACTTTTTCTAAGTGCATGTCTTCCATATGAATATATTTCTGTATGCATTTTCACATTGAATAACATGTGTTGATGTACATTTTAAAAAAATCTATATTTAGTGCCCAATGCATAATTGGATGTGCATTGGGCACCTATATGCATTGGCACTCTTGCTGGTGTCCCATTATGCATCTTTGCAATTCTGTAACTGGGTTTCTTAACATCTTTGCTACTTAGCTAGGTATACACATACAGTAGTTACATTACATAAAAGGTCATATAGGTTTCTAGCCACAATTACACACTTATAGTCAGTTGTGAAAATGCATGAAAACAATGTACACAGTTTTTTTTTAAAAGGTCACAAATATAGTTGTCCCTTCATATTCACTGGGGTTTGGTTCCACCCCCCCCCCCCGCTGTGGATACCAAAATCTGTGAATACTCAGGTCCCATTATATGCGATGGCAAAGCAAATGGTGTCCTGCATATAAGATGGCAAAATCAAGGTTTGCTTTTTGGATTATTATTTTTTAAAGAATATTTTCAAGCTGTGAATACTTAAATCCAGATTTGGAGGGACAACTGTATTTGTCATTTAAAAAAAAAAACAGTGGGAAGGCAAGGGACAACTTTCATAGCACTAGGAAACAATATCAACAACAGAACTTTTATTTATTTTATGTATTTTTGATACTTTATTGTAAATTCCCTTAAGTATCATTCAGGGTAAATAGGTATGATATAAACTTAATAAATAAATAAGCAAAAAAATAAACTGAGCATAGAGTGGACATGGAGATGGACACATGTGGCTTTTACAGATGGGATCATCCCTACCCATGATTGCTAAATTAACCCAGTATTTCTTGGTTGGACTTTGTTATAAGCTTTTTACAAGTTGAACTATCCAAGACCAACCTGATCATCTTTGTCTATACATTTGTTGAAATCACAGAAAGGCTCAATTACTGTGAACAGCTTACACACAGAACTGTGTTTTATGGATGACATTACCTTCCATGATCGCAGACTCCAAAACTCTAGTGTTCTTCCAGCCATTCTTTTTATATGTTTTGATCTGAATTCATACAAATGATGCATAGCATGTGCAACAGCATGTGCAGCATTGTAAACATTGTAGCTGTGGCCTGTCAGTCTCATTTCAAAGAAGGTGTCAGGAAGGGTTTCCAGCTTCTCTTCCCCACTACAGCCTTCTTTAAGCTCCTCACTTTCAGCTACTCTGGGATTTTTTAATGAACAGCTGAAAGCATTCTCCCAGAAGTCCTGGATAAAACCATCTTCTCTTCTCCAGAAAGGATTTACACTGTGGAGAAATTGTGCAAATCCCGGTGGTTTGTTGTTATGGACTGTGAAAGAGATAGCACCATGGAAGGTTTGCATGTCCCAGTCCTTTTGGTAAGCACCTAATCCAAAATCCCACTGTTCTGACATGATCCACACTTTGCCTAGGTGTGAAATCTGTGCCGCTACATGAAGATACCAGCTTAGATTTAACAGCGATGGAGGTGCACCATGAACAATAAACACGTTGGCTTTGCTTTTCATAAGAGATGGAAACTTCTCCAGATTTTCCAAAAACAAGTCTAACATTCCAGCAACATTAGTCCATTTGGGTGTTGTTTCCATAAAGGCAAAACAGATGTGATTTTCAGAAAGCATTGGCACCAATGATTGGAAAAAACGCTCTCCGTTGTCATCATCCACAGCAAAGAGGCCAACCCATGTCCATCTGAAGTGCAGAAGTAACTGGACAATCCCAACATATTGGTGGACTTCATTTGGAACCATCTGGTATAAGAAAGGGAGCAGTGCTTTGTCGCTGAGTCCTGAGACAAGAGACCCATAAGTAATCTGAAAGAATATCATGAGACAGATTTTAATGGAGTGGTTTGTGTGTGATATATGTCTGGCTTTATCTGTCAGTATATGTTTATTGCCTAGACAGCTCCTAAAGCTGCGTTTTTCACTGTATACCTTTGGAAAGGGACTGTGTTATGTATCCAAAGTATGCTAAGATGCTCCAATTCCAGTAATGTCATAGAATCATAGCAATTTAGATTTAGAAGACTTCAGAATGCAATGTGTCCATCCCCATCCTCACTGAAGGATGTGCAATACAGAATGTACAGCAGCTACAGCCCTGACAAACGGATTATCCAATTCTTTACTTGAATACTCCCAACCAAGATAGGCCTGCCACCTCCTGCAACAGTCTGTTCTATTGTTTAGTAGCACTTGTTATTAAGTAGTTTCTCCCAATGTTTAGCTGAAATCATCCTTCAATTTCCTCATGCAATTTCTAGTGTATCCCTCTGGAGGAAAAAAGAAAATGCACTCTTTCTATGTGACAGCCTTTTAGATATGTGCAAATACACAAATTAGTTATATGGTTGAGTTATCTCCTTCCTGCTAATATTATAAAAATGTGGGAAGAAATATGACAAAATTAGAAGAAGAATGGTAACCGATCCAGGAATTGTGGGAGAAAAGATGGAAGAGGAAGATAAACTGAGACAAGACATATAAAGCCACCAAACTAACAAAATTGATTTTATAAGTATTATATTTCAAGAATAAGAGACCGAACTCTAAAGCATAAGCCACAACGCTATTTCAGAATAAAGAGCATAATGATGTAGAGACAGGGAGGAGAAAAAGAAGAGACAAATATGGATATATCTCATACAGGTGATACTGTAATGGAAGCGAGTGGTGTGGAGGGAAGAAGAAAGGAAAGGGAATGGGGAAAGGAGGATAAAAACTGAATAAATGCCGGTTTATAAAATATACATTTTCTTTCTGTATTCACACTTTGAGTATGTTGTATACTGAAAAATGTATATAGTACATTGAATTTTGAACTACTGTTGGAAATAAAAATATTCAAAAAAAAAAAAAAACAACCACAAAAATGTGGGAAGATTTCTTCATATTGACATGAGGGAAAAGAGTAAACTTGAAACCTGTCTTCTGATACCTATGTTTATATTGTTCTTAAATTATATAGTCCAGAGACACAAGGTGTCTTTTTCTCATATAAGCCTTTGAAGTACTTCCTTTTTATGAATTACAGGTTTATTAACCTTGCATCTTGGGTTTTTTCTATTTATTTTGTGAATTCTACCTTCATCACTCTGAAAACTCCATGGATGGTCATGGAATGTTTAACTGTGTGTCATGGTTCACTTGACTGTACTTTCCCCTTTCACTCTACCTGTGGCATCTTGTAAGTGTTTAACACCGTGGCCATGTAGCGGGAGGTCTCAGAATCAAGTCCCCCGATGACAGCTATCAAATGGTTTAGATTGTCACATTTGTAGTTGGGTACAAATCTGTTCTGTGTGGAAAGCAAGTGCAGAGTAGCTTCATATGTCATCTGTGTACTGTAGTAGTTGTCAAAGATGTAAAAGCCCAAAGTGACATTAGGTAAGACTGCAGGATTTTCATTAATTTCCTTTATGGCAAACACAAGAGCCAGGATGTGCTGGTAATTCTTCGGCATCACACTACAAAGTTACAGACAATGTGTTTTTAAAATATACTGTATTTTAGTACTTCAGTGCTTTGTGTATAGTGCTTAATTTTCCACAAGTAAAAACATTCCCTGTGAATTCATACTGGATGGATGCACTTCAGAAATATATGTAACAGCAGTATTTACCATATTTATAGCATGTTTACAAGAACATCACAGTTGTCCTACAATTTCACCTACAATGAACAAGGTTACTTATCATTGTATAACATTAGGGTCATAATCTGCATCATATGTAAACCAAAAGGTTTTGAAGAATAATGGACATGAAAAACTATATAGGTTTACTGCTATCTATATAGTGTAAAGTGCATAATCACATTAAGTGTTGCAAGAATCTATATCATGAAAAATTTGGGATACATACAGTTATTGAAAAGTATTATTTTTATAATTTAAGCTGTTGCAGGAAAATCTTGGAAATAAAACTGGAGCAATTCCTCAGCAATCATTACACAAGTTATGAAGGCTGGGTACATAAAATGAAAACAACAACAGCAACAACAACAACAACCCTCAGATGCTTCCTGGATTCATCTCTTCCAGCTTTCTGTTGCTTATTATTTAATGCCATTTTTTACATGTTTAAGTAATTAGATGCCACAGTAGAAGGAAATAGAAAAATCCTTACATGGCTTCTTTCATGCTGATCTGAGATGGTTGTTTTTTGAAATCAGTAGCAAAGGAAAGGAAAAAGACTTGAGAAGCAATCTCTCCAATGATAAGGTCCCCCTGTTGATGCAATGTGTGCAAAATATGGACAGGATCACTTAGATTGCAGATAATGGAAGGAGTCTCGATGTTGTTGTGAACTGAGTGTCTATCACATGCAACGTGAAGCAACAACACCATTGACATTTTCAGGACAAAGCTTTCTTTCCATGTACAAATTCTACTTTCTTCAACAGCATTTATTCTCCTCATCATCATCACCACCATGACCATCATAACCACCACCATCACCACCATCATCATGGTTGTGTCCTACTTCAACCAGCAGCTTGAGTTTTGTATAGGGTAGTGGTAGCAGACTTCTAAATTAATGCTTGTATTGATGATCAATGAGACATTGCATCCCTCAACCCACATATGTTCTCACAGCAGTCTATGTTCTTCATTGGCACATGAGCTGAATGATCCATCACTATTATTCATCTTCATTTGTGTATTTGCAGCTTATACCTTATCCTCTTCCAAGTACTGACCACAAATGTCTGATTTCTAATCTCTCTCCTATTTAATTTTTTTTAATGTATCAAACTCACAACTCCTGCATAAGCATTCCTCTTAAAAACAACAACACAACCTATTTTTTGCATTTACAATTTCATAATTCTCAAGATACTGTTTATTTCACTTTTTGGGTCTTTACTGAATACTGAGATTTGGTTTAGTTATCTTTTAATGGAAGATCTAGAAATGGAGATAGCAATGGCATAAGCTCTACGTTGCTTGAGTGGCCTAAATCTCATTGTTTGTTCATTAGAGTTGACCTATGGAATCAATCATGACTTGGCAAATCAACACCTATATAAGTTTCATTGATTCAATGGCTCTACTGTAGTTGATAAAATAAAGATGATAATAGTTAGAATTAACAATAGGACTGAGGCTGCTGTGTTTTCTTTCAGGCAAACTGCAAGGCAATAAATGAAAAGCACAAGCCTACACTCTCTCAGAGTCCTGTCTGTACCTGAACCCTTGGGCCAGTTTCTAGCTTTAGTGGGGATCTTATAACATTTTGTGTAATTTTAAAACTTCAAAAAATCTCTTGTGGTTTGACTACTAGGGAGTTTGCTCAGAAACATGCTGATAATTACAGAGGAGGAAAATAGGTCTCTGTGTGCTCGGATTGCTGTAGTATGTTCTTGGGACAGGAAGAAGCAGATGCTAAATCACATGGTACAGACAAGCTTTCTCTGCTTGGAGCCCAATAATTAATCTGCCATAATTAATCTGACACTATGGCCAAGTCTACAGGAAGGAAAAAAAATCCAGATGGCTTCACAGTAATAGCAAGTCACAGCAGCTGCGACCTGTCTTAATGGTTTTTATCACCTTAGCGATCACTCACTAAAGTGAAAATCCAACATGGCAGCAGCGGGCACTTTCCCTATAACCCACCCCCCCTGCACTCATTCAGCCAATCAGGTTTGCACTGTGTCCTTCATTGGGAAACGATTCATGTCAAATCGCTTCTTAATGAGTGAAAATGTGCATATCTCTGGAGTTGTGTTTTTTTTTAAGTCTGGAAAAGCTATGAAAGCTTTTCTTGCATAACTGCAACTACTTGCATATTATTCACAATACGATGGGACAATGTGGGATCCCATTAAAACAGCTTGTTGTCAGAGAAAATTCTGTGAGGGGTATTTTCACCATGTGAACAACCCAAAAGTCTGTGACCATAATGGTTCATACAAAGTTTAATGACAGCATTTAGGAAGTCTTGTTTTTTCTGGTAAGTCACACTCCCAGCTCCAAGTCTTAGGATGTTCATGCTGATTACATGTAGGAGATTATCAGATGAGCCTTTATAACCCATTTTTATCTCACTAACCCCCCACCCACCCCACTCCCCTTCCTGTTCCACAATTAGGAATAAATTTTCAGACACTTACCCCCATCGTGGAACAAGAACATCCTCCCCCTCACCTCGTTGGCTGAGATGAATGCAGCTGTCGCAAAGCTGCGTTCACATCCCGTAAATAAAATCCCACCTGTTCTCACAAGAGAACGGGTGTGCAGCAAATTTAAAAATAAAAGTAAAAAGGAAAGAAAAAAAGAAAACCAAGCCATAGAACACCCTAAAAAATTAACAAGTAACAAGTAACAAGGGGGGAAGGGTACCACTTACCTCCTCATCCCGCTCACACCCGGAAGTATCTGGCATGGACCTCCTCCCACCTTTCAGACCACTTGTGATTCTGTTACAGAAACGAGACAGGTGGTCTATTAACGATGTTTCCCCATGAATAAGGTATCACGGGGACAGAATGGGAGCAGAACAGGAGCAGAACAATATTCTCCAAAAGGTAAGCCCTTTCCCGGTTCTGTTCAGTTCCTGCAAGGGACTTTATAGTCCGTCTGATAATCTCCTTAACCAATATGCTCCATTCATCTCACTTTTTCCTTTCTCTGTGCCCTAGGCTGCTGACACACTGCAAAATTAATCCAGTTTGACACTGCCTTAAGTGTCATGGCTCAATGCTATGGAATTCTGGATTTGTAGTTTTGTGAGATATTTTGCCCTCTCTGTCAGAGAGTTCTGGTGACACAACAAACTACAAACCCCAGGACTCCAAAGGATGGAGCCATGGTAGTTAAAGTGGTGTCAAACTGCATTATTTCTGCAGTGTGTCAGCAGCCTCAGTGTCTTCAAAGTAAACATGCAAAACATGTGCATATATAATTGGGAGCTATGCCTGCATGGTACTTTTACATATGTTGTAGATGGAGAGATCAAATACCTCCTTCTGCAATGCCCTCATCCTAGTGCACAAAATCAGTTAACAGGCTGCTGGGTGCAGTTCTGTGTCCTCAGGTACTGATGGGTGTGGGGATGCCCCTGGGATTGCTCCAGCTGCTCTTGGCTGCTGAGAGTGGGAGAAGAAACTTTAATGCTAGGGAGCTGATCAGTAGCTGTGCAAATAGAACTGCATCTCTAACTGATTTTGTGTACCTGCCCCCCGTCCCCAAGTACTGTATGTAGATGGAGACTTTAACGCTAAGCCAGTGTGATGTAGGATCTCAATTTCAGTCAAAGCTTCCAAGGACCAAAATGAGTTCCCTTCCCTTCCCTTCCCTTCCCTTCCCTTCCCTTCCCTTCCCTTCCCTTCCCTTCCCTTCCCTTGAGATAGCTGGTAAAGTTGTAGAGGATCAATAAAAATCCAGTCTTCCAAGGTATAGCTCCACCACCCTTTTCATCCAACTTAACCTGGGATAGCAGTCTCTCAGACCTGATAGGACACCCCAAAGAATCTAAGGAACCAAGGAGCAAAACCAAATCCTCTTTCCCACTATCTTCAGAAATCATCAAGAAGATACCACATTTGGTACCAAAGCTAGTTGGAACAAAGTACACACAATCGTACAGGGAGGCAGGTTTATTAACAAGGGAATAGGGAAACAAACAGACAGAGCAATTTCTGGGAAGTGTAAAAAGAGGCAGAAATATTAAAACTTAGGTATCCTAACTATCCATCTCATGGTGTGGTTCTCCCTAGAAAGACTATCAAAAGCAAAACGTAAGTCAATGTAGCAGAAGATGAAGCAATAGGTTAATGCCACCATCACCCCACTTTTATATCCCAAAGCCTTAGCAAACACAGCTAATTCCATTTACCAATTCCAGGCTTCCCCCTGCATTGTCATGGAAGGATCATTTCCTGATCAAGGCAGAACTCAGCGCCACTGCCCATCCCATCGGGGGTGGAGGACCTATTAGAATGGTCCACCTTCAAAGGCTAATGGGACCAATTGGATTCCAGAAAGCCTTAGATAGTTCATTGGTTGGTAATGCTGGTGATTCTGTCAAAGCCTTGGTCAATACCTGGAATCTTACCAGGGCTATGGACATGATCGCTCCCAAGCATCCTCTCCAACCTGCTTCTAATAGCCAACCATGTTATACCAAAGAACTTAGGAAGATGAAGTCAGCTGGACAATGACTAGAGTGTGTCTGGCAAAAACCCCTGCTCTTATCTGACAGGACTAGTCATAGGAAATGTCTTCATTCCTATAGAGAGGCAATACATGCTAGCAAGGAAATCTTTCTCTTCTGCACGTACCGGATCTGCAAAGTCTCACCCAGCAGAGCTGTTTAGGGTGGTGAGGGAATTGACACAGGTTCCACCTGTGCAGAATGCATTACTAAACCTGACAATGGCCTGCTGTGATGCCTTTAACAACATCTTTGCAGACAATATCTCTCAGATAAGAGTCAACTTGGACACCGGGGTTGTAGCAGATTCAATTGACGAGGTGTCCAGTAACGCCGTTGATGAAGTTATACTGGATCAGTTTCAATCTGTAAATACTGATGATGTGGACAAGCTCCTTGGTAGAGTAAGGAAGACAACCTGCCCCTTTGACCCTTGCCCTTCGTGGCTGGCTGTCCAGGTGTGTGTGTGATGCCTTGAAGATGTTCCTCAGGGACATCATCAATGCATCCCTTAGGGAAGGTCATGTCTATCTTGCTTGAAGGAAGTGGCAGTTAGACCGCTCCTAAAAAGAGCTTCCCTTGACCCTCTGGATATAAAGAACTACAGGCCAGTCTCTTTATTACATTTTTTGAGCAAGGTGATCAAAAGGGTGGTTGCTCTTCAACTCCAAGCTGTCTTGGAAGAAACAGATTATGTAGATCCATTTCAAACTGGCTTTAGGATGGGATTTGGAGTTGAGACTGCCATGGTTGCCTTAGCTGATGACCTTCACCTGAGCACTGACAGGGGTAGTGTGACCCTGCTGGTGCTACTGGATCTCTCAGCAGCTTTTGACACAATAGATCATGACATCCTCTTGGGTCACCTGAGAAGGTTAGGAATCGGAGGCACTGCACTGCAGTGGTTCCGCTCCTTCCTCTCAGGTAGATTCCAGAGGGTGATGCTTGGGGACAGTCACTCTGCAAGGAAAGAGCTTAATTGTGGCATCCCACAAGGCGCCATCCTGTCCCAAATGCTATTCAATATATATATATGAAGCCACTGAGAGAGATCATCTGGATGCATGGAGTGGGATGTTATCAGTATGCTTATGACTCCCAGATATATTTCTCCATGTCTCGGTCTTCAGCTCTGACTTCAGATGGTGTCTCTTCTCTTAATGATTGTCTTAGGGCAGTAATGGACTGGATGAGGGAAAACAAATTGAAACTGAATCCAGACAAAATAGAGGCACTCATGGTAGCAGCCCCAAACCCAGGCATTAGGATACAACCTCCAATCCTGGATGGGGTCACACTCTTCTCCAAAGAATGTGTCCGCAGTCTGGGGGTACTCCTGGACTCATCACTCCAGATGACGAATCAGGTAAATGTGACGGTCAGGAGTGCCTGTTATCAGCTTTGGCTGATACACCAACTGCGCCCTTTCCTGGAAGTTGGGGACCTTGCGACCGTGGTACATGCTCTGGTAACCTCCGGTCTTGATGTCTGTAATACACTCTACATGGGGCTACCCTCGTGCTTAGAACAGAAACTTCAATTAGTACATAATATGGCAGACTGGTCTTGGGTACATCCAGAAGACACCATATAACACCAATCTTAAGACCACTTCACTGGTTGCCCATCAGTTTTCAGGCCCAGTACAAGGTGTTGGTTATTACCTTTAAAGTCCTAAAGGGCTTGGGTCCAACCTATCTTCGGGACTGCCTCCTTCCATATAATCCTCCCTGTGCACTCAGGTCCTCTGGGAGGAATTTGCTACAACCTTTAAAAACTAGACTTTCTACGACCTCCAAGAGGACCTTTTCGGCTATTGCTCCCAGACTATGGAATGGCCTGCTGGATAAGCTCCATCACATTACCACCCTAAATAGCTTTTAAAAAGCTCTTAAAACAGACCTCTTCTGGCAGGCCTTTCCTGAATAGATACCCAGCCATCAGAAAAGAAAAAAATAATTTGTCCCAACTTTGCCATAGCCACTGTTTACTGTTTAATTTTAGTATTTTTAAGAGTGTTTTAATTCTGAATTATCTAATAGTATTTTAAGGGGTGGGTGGGATGGATGGTTTTGGATGTATATTTTAAATGTTGGAAGCCATCCCATTTGTGTTTCATAGAGGCGTGGGATATAAATAATAATAATAATAATAATAATAATAATAATAATAATATACAGGAAATGAGGCAGATAAAAAAGCCAATGAGATTCTAGGCTGCATTGATAGGAGTATAGTGTCTAGATTAAGGGAAGTAATAGTCCCACTCTATTCTACTTTAGTCAGACCTAACCTGGAATACTGTGTCCAGTTCTGGGCACCACAATTCAAGAAGGATATTGACAAGCTGGAACGAGCCCAGAGGAGGGCGACCAGGATGGTGGGAGGTCTGGAAGCTATGCCCTATGACGAGTGGCTTAGGGAGAGGTTTAACCTGGAGAAGAGAAAGTTAAGAGGGGACATGATAGCCATGTTTAAATATTTGAAGGGATGTCATACTGAGGATGGCACAAGCTTGTTTTCTGCAGCTCCAGAAATTAGGACACTGAGCAATGGACTCAAACTACAGGAAAAAAGGTTCCACCTAAACATTAGGAAGAACTGCCTGACATGCACAGTTTCAGAGTGTGGTGGTCTCCTTCTTTGGAGGTCTTTAAACAGAGGCTCGATGGCCATCTCTTGGTAATGCTTTGATTGTTTGTTCCTGCAGGGCAGGGACTGGATGGCCTTTGTGGTCTCTTCCAGCTCTATGGTTCTCTGATGCTATGATTCTGTGATTGGCCAGGGTGGTTTCTAAATCAATTGGTTAATTCCCTCTATGTGTGGCTGGAGGAAGGGAGATGGGTAGAGTTTGGTGAGCACCTATGACACCAATTTTCTCTGAAGGGTCATCTCTGCCTCTTTAGGTTATGCAACTAGGGTGTGGTGAAAGAGGCTGGCCTGAAGGATAAACCCTCACCTTAATTCCTGTGACTTGGGGGAGGGACTTTTGGGTTGGCCTTCCTGATGCAGGTCGTCTGGTGAGCAATCCAAATTTTAGGGTTTCTTACTGGGGCTCAGGTGCTTCACCCTGAGGAAACTGGGGAGGAGGTTTGGAATAGCTGCACCAGCTGCTCCCACACTCGGTTGCCTTCCCCTCTGAAGTTCTTTATGAGGGTTGATAAATAGGTTTGAGTTAAATAAATTTCAATTTATTTCCATCCAGTTCTTGTGTCTGGTCTCTTTATTTTCCTGGATCGGTCAGCAAACAAATCTTTAACAATAGGATGGCCCACTTATACATTGATCTGATGTGGTATAGGTACTCTCTCTCTCTCTGGCTTTTCTTCGCAAACAAAGATTCAGGAAGGACTCATCCTGCACTTTCTGCAAGCGCGCTGATGACTAAAAAGGCCAATCCGAGATAAACAAGTCCGGTTGCAGAAAGCACAGCAAAAGGTCTCCTTGGATGATGTTTCCAGATTGTGATTCTTTCTGCATTGTCATTTCTCTTCAAGACTTGTTCCTGAACCGCCTGCATGCAGGGTTGGGTCTGCGGCTTCCAGTGCATCTCTACACCTGCCGTTTCATCCCTCGCCTATTGCTAAAGGGCTTTTTCAGAATTGGATTTGTCCTTCGAGCCTGTGCAATGGATTTTTCTGGTGGAGCGCAGCGTGCACAGAACTGGCCTCACCCTTTAAACCAAAGGTTCATCTGCTGTGGCCTTGCAAGCATGGATGGTAGCTGCAAGGTCCTCGGGTCATAGGTTTGATTAGAGTTTCCTTCTCTTAGATGGTTGACCTTACAGGGTTGGACGAGCACCATCTTCCCCGGTTTGGGATTAGAGTTTTCCTTCTCCTAGGTATAGGAGAAGGTATAGGTACTATTTGATAGATAAATGCATAATACAACGGTTAATAAGAGGTTCTATCTTAAAGAGCAAAGATGCCCATGGCTTTAGAGAAAAAGATTAAGACTTTTATCGTATGAACTCCATTCTAAGATAGGAAAGTTACTCAGAGTGCTGTCCTAATCTATTTACATCTCTACAGAGGACGAAGAGAGTTGTGGGTATGGGACGAGGGGGAAACATCCCTAAGAGTATCAGTTGACATCACAGAGGGAGCAGAATAGGTAGACCAGCAGGGAGGACTGTGGCACACTCAAACTATCTAACCCTAATGCTACTGCCCATTCTCAGGCATTTTTGTCTCTTCAGTGCTGAGTGTTGTTGTACTTCCAACACTATCATCAGACAAAGGTAGTCAGTTTCCTGTAAGGATATTTTGATAGCCTGGGTACTGACATCATTTGATGGCTATATGTCTATGAAAATAATTATATTTTAGATTGCACATTTGGTTTGGAATATGTCCCACTGGAATTAAATTTCCCAGGCCTGTATATACACTTGTACACTTGTATATACATTTGTAGAAATGGGTGTTAACCTCAACATAAACGTTTATGTAGGTACTGATTGAAAGGGAACTAAATGCTGTAAAATGTTCATGCTTTTGTGTGCAGCTATTGTTTCTAAGGACTTTATCAGATGCAGCAAATATGGCATCATAATGATACCCAAAGAACGTGAAAGGGACCCCATTTGGCATGACGTCATGCTATGGCATTATACTGTTGTTAATGAGGAATTATTCTTTTTTATTGTTGGGCCAAGGCGTCAATTGATCTGCCATGACATTTTTTCCACAGAATTGCTAGCATCTGAAACCACAACCCGTTTTGCCAGTGTGATTTCTGAGTCAGTGGGCAGTCCCAGCCAAAACACTTCCATGCGAGAACACACAAATTAGGTATAGAACACTCTTTTTATGAAACTCCCCATTTTGCAGGCAAGTTTTTAAGTGTGTTTTGATGCTTGTGTGTTCATTTTTAAAAAATTTAGCTGTTTTTAGACTTCTAAGCATGCTCATGTCTTCTTGCGAAAACTGCCAAGATCACGTGCACCTGCCAATGTGGAAGTAAACAGCACTAGTGGTCGTGGTACCTTAATTCCAGGGCTGCTTTTCCTCACTATTATGGCCAGGTTTGATAAAAAGGGTTATTTTGCCAGGACACTTAGGACTTTATCAGACTAACCTCTAAAAATGTTATTTTGCTGGCATAATTAAAACCATTGTTATTCTGGCCAAAGAACACCCCCTACCACACTTACCTGTTCTCCAAGCAAAGGCTTCCCAGCAATGAAGAGGAAGTGAATGGAGCTCCGTTCACTTCCTCATTCAAAATCCCACGGATTCTTGCAAGAAGATGATTGTGCAGGAAATTCAAAAAACAAAAACAAAACAAAAACAACACACAAAAGTTTTTTTTTAAAAGCACATACACACACTTAAAAACTTCCAAGTAACCTGGAGAGGGTCATAAAAAGTGTGTCACCTACCTATTGTGATCAGGATGTCGTGATCTCACCTGGAAGTGTTCTTACTGGACTGGCCATTGATGTTCCATTCACATGGGTTAAATTGTGCGAGGTATCATATGCTGGCAATGCTGGCACTAAAGAACTACGGGGGATATATTGACAGCTTCAGCTGTCAATAAAATAGACTGGGTTTTGGACAGGGCATAAATGCGAAAGGGCGACTGTGACGCCAGGCCTTTCTTCCCTCTAATTTGTGATGCAGGGGCCTTTCTATCCCTCTGCTGCCACCAAATTTGGGATGGCCAACCACGTCACAGACGAACTATGGAGATTTTCAGATGCCTCTTTCAGCCTCTTGCCACGCAAGCAGCCTCCAGAGCAGTAACGAGGCTGCCTCGTGAGTGAAAAACAGCGCGGCCACCTCCAATGCTAGCCGCAAGAGTCCCGGACAACGCCGAGAGAGAAACGTCGTCGTCCAAAATGGACCCCTTGCTGCGCGGCAGCCTCGTTACTGCTCCGGAGGCTGTTTGCGCGGCAAGAGGCTGAAAAAGGTGTCTGAAAATCTCCAGAATCTCCTACAGATGGGTAACACATGTAGTTAGGTGTGAATGTTCCTTATTGGTTGTGAACTCATTGTCAGAGAAGTCACTCATAACAAGATGGCATGTAAGAATTAACATAAAGAATGTTTTATTGAACAATAGAAATATAACTGAATTAATAATCAATTTTCCCTGCACATCAATTCCCTTTAAGCCTCTCTCATCAACGGTCACACTTCAAGCCTCCCTGACTTCTCGTTCACACCTCCTCCACTAAAAAACTAAAACCCAAAACTGCTACTTTTCTCCTCTCTTTCTGCTATCCCCTTTCAGTCTCCTCTCCTAGGATTGGCTCCTGAAGCACACTGTTTCCACTTGTTTACTTAGCTGTCCATCACAGCGATGTTGTCTGATATGCACGCCCTTTCGCATTTATGTGGCATCATTATGACACCATATTTAATGTGTCTGATAAAGTCCTTATACTTTAAAATATGTTGGGACAGAAACCTTTTTAGAGGCTTGGCTGATAAAATCCTAAATTGAGAAGTCAAAGAGCAAATCCAAGAGTGAAGAGGTTGCTCACAGGAAATGAAAGACACACCAGACTTGAGTGGAAGGCAAATGGTCATAACTTTATTGGTTACAGCTGTCAGTATTCAGGACAGAGGGAGATATGGAGGAGGAAGGCAGTAGCAATATCATGGAAGAGTGGAGTGCAGCAGGGTGCACGTTACCCCCAGATTGTCTCCCAGGTTAGGTAACCTAGATAGCCTTGGTTACAATCACCCTGGGTTGAAAATGCTGCTGCTTAATGCCAGCTTGGAGAAAGACAAACAACAGCTATCCAGGATTTGATTCTAGATGAGCATGCCAACCCGGCCTGTATCACTGGAGACTATCACATGAGTCCCTGGAAACCATATCTTTCCCGCTACCCCCCACCTGACCCACTCCCATCCCTGTAACACTAAAGAAAAAAAAACCTTTTCAAACACATACCTTTTTGCAGTATAGAAATGGCTCCCCCTCCCATCGGCTTCACTGCAGTAAAGGCAGCTGTTGTAAAGCTGCTTTTACTGCAATGAAGCCACATCCCGTCCGTTCTCACAAGAGAATGATTGTGTGGGAAATTTCAAAATAAAATTTCAAAATAAAAAAGGCCAAATAAACATTAAAAAAAGCCAAGCCCCAAAACAGACTTTTAAAATTACAAGTAACCTGGAAAAGGGAGGAAGGGTGTCACTTACCTGGCTGCCCCGATCGCACCCAGAAGCGTCTGGCACGGACCTTCCAGTGACATCACGTTGCATCATCATACCAAGAGAAGACCGGGGCTCATGTTTACGCGCTCATCATTCCATTATGATAACGGAATGGGCTTCTTATTCATGGATTTTCCTGTAAATAAGAGGAAGCGGGGCAGAACAGAAGCATAATGGGAGCATCCCAGGACAGGCACGACGTCGTCTAAAATGTAGGCCTTTTCGCAATCTCTTGTTGTCCCTGTCCTGGGATACTTTTAGCATGTGATAATCTCCATAGAGACCTGAATGGTTGATGCGTGGAGGCCAGGAGCATGGTTAATCTTTCCTAGCTTTGCCCATCAGTGCAACAGTGGACTGTGCAACAGCAGACTAGGCTGGGAGGGCATGGTGGGTTGAGTTGTAGTGGTCTACAATGATTCCACCCACCTGACTTTGTGCCCTATCTCACAGTCTATAGGTTTTGTGTGTGTGTACACCTGACGTTGGGTAGCCTGGACAGAATAGAGGGTTAGTATATCACCCACCTGTCTAAATGCCCTAAAGGTAATCACTTCTGTCTGATCTTGGAAGCTAAGCAGGGTCAGTAGTTGGATGGGAGACTACCAACGAATACCAGGTGTTGAAGGCTATATTTCAGAGGAAGGAACTTGCAAAACAACCTCAGAGTATACCTTGCCTAAGAAAACCCTATGGAATTCATGGGGCCACCATAAGTCGATAGGGAACTTGAAGGCACACATATCACCCACCCTGCTGTTCAAGAGCTAGCTAGGGTAGTCTTGGGGTTGGGATTGGAGTCTCCTTAACTTCTGTGGCTGGGGTACTTCTACCCCTTTATGATATTGGGGGATTCATGCTGAGACCACACTGTCAGGAGTGGCTCCAGATGTTACAACCTCTATGACCATGGGTTTGTCCCAAGTAGTATCTGGCCCCACTCATGCTGCTCACACTCACACTTCTGTACTAGATGGGGTGATGTCAATTTGGTGCGGAGGAACTTTCTATAGTTCTGTTTCCATGGGCAGATCACTCCCTGAAATCTCTCTCCTCTCTGGTTTTTCTTCGCAAACGAAGATTTAGGAAGGACTCATCCTGCGCTTTCTGCAAGTGCGCTGATGACTAAAAAGGCCAGTCCAAGATAAACAAGTCCAGTTGCAGAAAGCACAGCAGAAGGTCTCCTTGGGTGATGTTTCTGGGTTGTGATTCTTTCTGCGTTGTCGTTTCTCTTCAAGACTTGTTCGGTGTGAATTCTCAAATAAGGCTGCAGCATTGTGGATAGTGCATCTCCATGCCTCCCGATGTGAGGCCAGGGCGGACCATTGTTGGTGATCAATTTGGCCGAGCCTGAGATGTTGTTTCAGGGAGTCCTTGTATCACTTTTTTTTGGAGCGCCACTCTTACGCTGACCCATGGCGAGCTCACCATAGAGTACTATTTTTGGGAGGTGGTCCTCCATCCTAGAAACGTGCCCTGCCCAGTGCAGCTGTGTTCTCAATATCATGACCTCAATGCTGGTGATTCCTGCTTGCTCACGGACAGCAACATTTGTCACATAGTCAGTCCAGTGTATATTTAGGATTGTGCGTATACAGCGCTGATGAAAGCGTTCAAGGAGTCATAGGTGGTGGTGATAGGTGACCCATGTTTCAGAACCGTAAAAGAGAATAGACAGTACAATGGCTCTATACACACTGATTTTTGTGCTTCACCTCAGATGTTTATTACTCCAGACTCTTTTGTGAAGTCTTCCAAATGTGCTATATGCCTTTGCTTATCTGTGATGGATCTCTTTGTCAATCTTGGCATCTGAGTAGATGATGCTTCCCAGGTAGGTGAAATGCTGAACGGACTTGAGCACAGATTTGCCTACGGGAATGTGGGGATGATGGTGTTCACCCTGTGGTGCAGGCTGGTAAAGAATTTCTGTTTTCTTCAGGTTGACTTCCAGCCCAAACAGCTCTGCAGTTGTTGCGAAGCAGGATGTTAGGCGCTTCAGAGCTGCTTCTGTGTGGGCATCAAGGGCAGCATCATCAGCAAAGAGCAGTTCACGGACTAGATAGCTTAGAGTCTTAGTGCGAGCCCTCAGACAGCTTAAGTTAAACAAGCTACAATCAGTACGGTAACGTATATAGATGCCGTCGTCTTCTTCGAGCTCTGCTGTAGCCCTTTGGAGCATCATGCTGAAGAAGACTGTAAATAAAGTTGGCACAAGAACACAACCTTGCTTCACTCCATTAGTTATTAGAAAGGGCTCTGAAAGAGTATCGCCATATCTGACTTGACCACGCTGGCCCTCATGTAGCAAGATAATCATTTTAAGGAATTTAGGGGCGGGGGGGGGGGGAAATCCTAGTCTTTCCAGGATCTGCCACAGACCTTTTCTACTCACAGTGTCGAAGGCTTTGGTGAGGTCGACAAATGTTATATAGAGACCATTGTTCTGCTCCTTACATTTTTCTTGCAGTTGTCTACGGGCAAATACCATATCTGTAGTACTCCAATTGGCTTTGAAGCCACATTGGCTTTCAGGAAGAAGTTCTTCTGCAATAGCAGGAACTAATCTGTTCAGGAGTATCCTTGCAAGGATTTTTCCAGCAATAAAGAGCAGTGTTATGCCTTGATAGTTTGAGCAATCGGAAACAGTAGATTCAAATTTGGCTGGTTTATTTGGCGATTTGTTTTACTTTTGTATTAATAGTTGTAGTTTTTTTAAAAGTTGTACTGTGTTTTTAAATGCAAGCTGCCTTGAATCCCATGCTGGGAGAAAGGTGGGATTAAAATTAAATATATAAAAATATGTTGCCTGTTATGCTGATGTCTGGAAATGTGCACTTTGTAGGGCACATGGCACTTCCTTTATGCTGCAACTCAAAACAGAAAATAACAATTACCATATAATTTCTACCTATTGTCTCAGGTGTGATTCCACAGAAAATGCCAAGACATGGCAAAACATGATTATCTCCCCTGTCATTGTTAAAATTACAGTATTCCCCCCATCTTTTTGTGATCCAATGTGTTTCTAAGGGATAGGAACAAGATCAACAATAACCATATCTGAAAGACGGTATATTAGCTCAGCATATTCTAAAAGACTGAATGTAGCCATAGGCAGGTCTCTCTTGTTCTCTAGTGTGACAACTCAGGTCATTTTAAGTCACCCTCCCTTCAGTTAATCACTCTATAATCTATGTAGCTGAAAAAGAAACAAAAAATATTCAAGTTTGACATCGCTTCACTTTTCTTTCTCTCATAAATGAGAAAGTATACTTCATAAAAGATGCATTATTAACTTAGTCAGAGAGAGAGAGAGAGAGAGAGAGAGAGAGAGAGAGAGAGAGAGGAGAGAATGAAGCTGCACTATTTCATCTGGATGAATATTTTAATATGGCATAGTTGCCAGTGATTGAGTGGTCACTGATGCTATCCAATGATGCTGGCAGAAAATCTGAGATAGAACCATTTTTCAAAAAGCCAGGGTTACTATGGCTGAGATATTTCTTTTTTGATATGTCAGATAGCAATGCCTTCTCAGAATGAAACAGGCAATGACTCTGAAGCCTTGAGAATGTACATCTGGAAGGACCTTTTTAGCATTAGGATGGTGATTGTAGTGCTGTTGTTACTCATGCTATTCTTTCATATTTCATGCAAGGAACAGTCTATAAACTGTACTGAACATAATGATCCCCTTCCTCTACCCCATCAGTTTTATCAGCCAGGCAAAGTTATCATTGGCATGATTGCTTCTCAAGTCTTCTTCTTTCACAACAGTCCAACTTTCATAGAAGAGCCCATGCACATGTTGATCGATGAAGCTATGTAAGGAATCCTTCCTTCCTTCCTTCTTTCCTTCCTTCCTTCCTTCCTGTTGCTTAATTGACAAGCCCTGTGTTTCAGTATGAGAAAAGTAACACCATAGCAAACTTAAATGATATCCATGTTAAATTATGTCTTTACTAGCAGACGAAGACTTTTTCATTTAAAAGGCACTTGATCAGTTGATAGTGGAAAATAATCTCTTTGTGGTTTGCCCTTTAGTTATACTCTTACTGCAAAGGGACCTTTGAGATTAATTGAACAAAATTGTAGCCTAAACTGTTGTAGATTTCAGTCTATTTCCTCAGATGCATGAAGTGAAGTAGACCTAAGTCTAGGAATGCTTATGCTACATCTTCTTTCTCTGATTTAGTCTCAAAGGTGATACTAGATCCCTTGGCATACTGATATCCCAGACTAACATGGATATGCCTTTGCTTTTTATCCTTACTGTTATGTTCTCTCAAGTTAAACTATGGAATAGAATAGAATCTTTATTACAGTCATAGACCAGTATAGTCTAAACTATTATTTCATACATTTTAAATTAATGGGGTTTTAATATGATGGCAATTGTTCTTGTGTGCCTTCCAATCATTTCCGACTTATGGTGACCCTAAGATGTACTTATCACAGGATTTTCTTGGCAAGATTTCTTCAACGGAGGTTTACTATTGCCTTCTACTTTAATAGGATAGCTTGTTTAATTGTTTAAAAATTTAGCTTTTCTAACTCATCCGATTTCTAGGTTTATCTTGTTTAACCTTATTGCAAGATGCCTTGGGTCCCATGCTGGGAGAAAGGTGGGATATAAATAATAAAATAAAATAAAATAAAATAAAATAAATTCTTCAGAACTATACATTGGAAAAGTGTCCTGTACAAACTTAAACCTAAGAAAGAAGCATAATTTTGGAATGTGTTGTAGTATCTTTGAGCTCTTCATTCCCTCTCACCTGCTCTCGCATTTATTTTCATCCATTCACACTTGTCTTTCTGTCTTAAACATCTTTGTTTTACATTATTGTACTGCATTATTTTATTCTGTCTTTAGCACTCACCCCTGTAGTTTTCTATGTTTCATTCTGGGCCTTGTTGCATGTCATACAGGTCCAAATCTCTATTGGGTGCTGAAAGTATATTCAGAGGGAGTAAACAAATGGTAAATAAGCAAGTAAAATGTAGTCTGCTTGATTTCTGTATCTTATTTCACTATTTAGTTGCAAAGCTTTTAACTAACACATGTGAATTGGTGTTCTTCAAGATCTGTCTAACATTTTTCAAACTTGGAAGATGAATTTCTACTACCATCATAGAGCTGATTGTATGCTAGACACAGTCAGTTCACACTTTCTTGAAGCTCTTTCAGTGCATTCTGTATTTATTGTTTGACTCAAATACAAGTGAGCAATGTGAAATTGTAACTAGGGGCTCAGTTACACGCCAGTTTTTAATGTGATAATTTGCACTTTGGTGCTTTTTCGCACCAGTGCCGGGTAGTTTATATGATTTATTGGGAAATTGGTTGCTCTGTTTATTTGTTTGCTTTCTGGTTCAGACAGGCAAAGGTGGGGGGGGCATGGCCTCCCAAGAACATTTGGGAGGGAACATGAGATGGAGGGAGGGAGGGAAAGAGAGAGAGAGAGAACCTGCTAGTTTTCATTCGTCTTCTTCCAAAAGGGAAAAAGGAAAGAGGCAGCCTTTCAGCCATGGAGGAGTTATCCTTTCAGCCATGGAGGCAAGCCCCCTTCCCCTTATCTACTCGCCCTGTCCTTCTGTCTCTCTCTCTCACACACAAATGCTATCAGAGGAGTGAGAGTGAGCAAACAGCTGGAGGAGGAATTCAATCTCCCTTCCTCACCCCCACCCGCTCTCTCTCTCTCTCCCACCCACCCCCACACACTTACTGGGGATTCCTTATTCCCTAGCATCAAAGCAAGCTGCAGACAGCTGGCTGGATTTTTTACGTGGATGAAAACAACATTTCCTCCATCTCTGGCAAGCCCACCCCTCCCTCTTGGACAGCCCAACCAATCACAGTGCAGCTCTGCTGTGACTGTAATTCACATAGCCCTTAGCGAAAAGGTCATTTACACTAAGTCGCGCTACTTTTCAAAATAGTCGGGAAAAGTAGCAAAATCCCCTATCGCGCTACTTTTGAGTTTTTGAGCTCCCTCTCTTCTGAATGAGGCGATACTGTTTCGCGATGTGTGGGAACAATTAGGAATCATAGCAATTTATTCAAGGGAATATTTTGCCGTGTAAATGGGGCCTAGGAAAACAGGATTGAGGAAAGGACTTTCACATTTCCTTTGCAGCAGTTTTTAAAAATAAAAACCAATTAGTCTTAAAAGTGCTGCTACATTCCTTCTTTTTTCCCCTTTTCTTCCCTTCCTTCTTTTTATGCTCACATTTCCTTGTCTCTTTCAAGTTTATGTTTTTTAAAAAAACATTTGAAAGTAGAAAACTGCATATAACATAAATGAACCTTTTTGGTAGTTTCTATATTCAGAGATAACTATTTCAGTAGATGCTTTAAAACAGCAGTGATTATACATAGTTTTGACCATTTGAAGCAAACTTCATGGAGAATACAATTATAGCAATCTCCCCATATATAGTAGGACCCCAGTACCCACTGATTCATTATCCACTGATTCAATTATCCATGGGACATAAAACAGCACACCTACCATAGAGTCTTCCTAGAAAATGTGTTCTCTCTAGCCATTTTCTAGGTCCTCCAAGGCAACTCTATTATATTTTAAACCAGAGGTCACATTAATTTCAATGGCATTTTATATTATCCATGGTTTTTGGTATCCACGTGTCTCTCCCCACCCCCCAGAACCAATCCCCAGCGGATACAGAGGTCCTACTGTATCTTGCCTTTTCTTCTAAACAAGGAAGCTGGTGGCTTTGATTGCAGGGAGTAAGTAAACCTGCAGTGGATTTAGTCTGAAATTTAAAGGCACTATACAAAGTGCTAAATCTATTTGGGAAACAGGGGTCAGCATCTTAAAAATGCAGATTAAAACCAAGAATGGATTTACCACTCCACTGGCATTGAAAATGCCACTGATGTCCTTTCTTTTCACATGGTCCAAGAGGGAGCAAATACCTCCACTATTGTCACCATTCATTTCAAACTGAGCTTTCACCATCGAAACATGTTGAAGTCAGAATAATCAAGGCTAACAATGCACTTTTGTTTTTTCATGAAGCTGCCAACTCTCATTGCAGTTCCATGCCAAAGATGTACCAGAACGTCCTGGCCTTGGCATTTGCCATGAAAGAGATAAACGGACATCTCAGAATCTTGCCTAACATCACTCTGGGTTTCCACATACTCAACAGTTACTACATTGCAAGGATGACCTACAAAGCCATCCTAAACTTGCTTTCTACTCACCAGAGATTTGTCCCCAACTTTTTCTGTGACAATCAGGAAAATAAAATTGCTGTCATTGGAGGTCTTCTGACTGAAGCCTCTACTATTATGGCCATCGTTTTGACTCCCTATAAGATTCCACAGGTAGGACAATTGCATGAGGACCTGTAAAACCTTGTGTTTGTTCTCTTTTCAGCCATCTGATTTCTGAATGTACCATTTCTTTCAGCTCACATACGGTTCATTTTCCCCATCACATGGTGACAAAACATTATTCCCATTTTTGTACCAGATGGTCCCAGATGAAGTCCATCAGTATGTTGGGATTGTACGGTTACTTCAACATTTTGGATGGACATGGGTTGGACTTTTGGCTGTGGATGATGACTATGGGGACAGGTTTCTGCAGACCGTGGTGCCCCTGTTTACCCAGAATAGCATCTGTGATGCATTCATACTTCGAACACCAAAACGGAGCTATATGGAAGAATATACTGGTTTGGTTTTAAAGCTGATAGAAAATTATCCAGTTCTTTTGGAAAGAAAAACAAATGTATGTTTTGTGCATGGAGAACCTACATCTTGGCAAAATTTGAGAATGCTGCTATTGACTGTCTCTTTCTATAATTTGCCACCTCTGGCTAAACTGTGGATTGTAACATCTGAATGGGATTTTGAATCTTTGCCTATTCAAAACTTGTGGGATATGCAAAATTTCCATGGTGCCATATCCTTCACAGTTCACTCAAACCAGCCCCCTGGATTCCAAGAATTTATTCACACCATAAAACCTTCCTGGGCTAAAGGAGACAATTTCATTCAGAATTTCTGGGAGCAGGCCTTCAATTGCCCATTAAAAAATACCAGTGTGAATGAAGACAAGAAGACATTGTGCACTGGCGATGAGAAACTGGAGAGCCTTCCTAGTACTTTCTTTGAAATGAGTATGATGGGCCACAGTTACAATGTCTACAATGCTGCCTATGCTGTGGCACATGCTTTGTATGCTGTATATCTATCCCGATCCAACTATAGAAGATTAGCAGAAGGAGAGCATACTGAGTTCCATAATGTAAAACCATGGCAGGTAACTGCAGCTGAAACATACAGGTCTATGCTTGGCCAATGAGGCAGGCTTTTTGTACACTCACTTTGTCCTTCATGGAGATCCTGGGATCCATGCTACATCATGAATTACTGTAGTTTGCACGAAGCAGTTTAACCTAATTTAGAAGGGAATATTTCTGAATTATGAGTCTCAGAATTAACTCACCTTCAAACATTAGCATTGAGAGGTTATTTCCTATCCGCATGCCCCCAATCACTGGACCATATACTATTCTGTAATGCCGACTGAGTTGTAACGTGCATACATATAACTCTGTCTCTAAACATAAAAGGCTGCGAGAATAATGGAAAGTGGTGTTTTGGAATTTGCAGCTATTGTTTGGTAATTGCATGTCATTAAGTTTTAAAAAGCACAATAATTTATGATTCTGCAATACAGTGAATTTCCCATTTAGGTCTGTAGCAAAAATATTCCTCTTGATCTCTATCTACAAATCCTTAAATCCTACTCTTTGAGGGAAAGAAACAGTCTGTGTCTGTTTTTTCTTTTCCTTTCTTTAAAGCCTAGATTCTGGTCTTGGAAAGATATAATTCCCTCCAGTTTAGAGCTTTCCAGGCATAGAACATCCATATATACAGGCCGCTCCCACCCCCTCCCCCCATTTATGCGGGATCAGTACCTATGGTTTCACTTACATGTGGTTGTGGTAAAAGGTACCTCTGGGCATCTGGAGGACCACAGAGTCACTCTGGAACTGGCCTGTCTAGGCATTGGGAGGTCCTCCAGCATGTATCTATGGTCAAATTCCACCAGAAGTTCTCCAGTACGATTCTAGGTTCTCCAAAATGATTCCATGGCATACTATTGTTGTTCGCTATTATACATGTTTTCATGTAACTGTGGTAAGTCCAGGAATGTATCCCCTGCAGATGGGGGAGTGTCACCTCTATAACCATTTACAAGCATTTTGATGTTAAGCTTATTTGTTTCCTGTTTTCTTGAAGTGCAAATCAGGACAGATCAGGTCATGTCTTGCATCAGTAATAGAAATACTAATCAAGACCTTATTCTGTTTAAAATCCTATTGGTTCATATCTATCTGATAATATTTCTTACTTCAGAAAGGGAAGTCCTTTGTTAGAATGAAATATTGTGAGTGAAGTGTCTCTCAAGAACATTGGCACTGCAGCCAATTTACCACGACAGCTGGGACTGTCTCCAGGATTTAGGGTCTCTGGTGGCCGTAGGAGGCCCATATAGGCATAAAATACTCCTGTCTCTCCTGATCTGCCATCTGAGGAATATATTCTATAGGAGGACCATCCGTGTGAGTACTTCAGTTTTATATGAACCAATACTTTGTTAAGATCCTTGTAGAAATGCCAAAACCTTATTATGGAAGCTGCAGCTAGTGCAAAACAAATACTGACAGGAATACCATATAACCATCAAATAATGCTGATCTTAAAGGATTTCCACTGGTTGCTAATACACTTCTCTGAATGGAGAGTGCTTGCAATGACATTTAAAGCCATAAATGATTTGGGACCTTGATACTTGAAGGAGCATCTCTCCCTCTATATCCATGCCCAACAATTAAGATTTGCTAGGTGCGGGGGCTCTTCTGTTTTCTATCAATGAAGGCAATACACTTTAGGAAGACATAGGAGAAGGCTTTTTTTAGCTGTGACACCTCATTGCATTGTGGAATGCAATCCTTTGGGAGGACTGAGTGGGGCCAATGCTGACTTCATTTATATGACAATTGAAAATATGGCTGTTTACAAAAGCCTTTAGGGCCTAACTGCTTTATCCCAAAATGTTTCTGCAAACAGTTTTAAACTGCTTTAAGCTGTTTTAACAACTTGTGAACTTGATTAATATATTTCTATATCCTGTTTACTCTTTTAAATTGTTTTAATGTGTTTATATAAATTTTACTTATGCACAACCGAGATCTCATGATATAGTGTAGAGTATAAATATTTAAATAAACAAAAATATAAGCCACCCCTTTGGTTCATTTCTGATTCAACCTAGCTCCATCATTTCCTAAGGAGCATCTCATTCAACAATAGCGCTGGAGACACTGTGAGCTTTGACCAAAATGGAGAATTGATAGCAGGCTTTGATGTTACCAACTGGGTGGTTTTCCCAAATAACTCTTTTGTTAGAGTAAATGTTGGAAGGCTGGAACCACAGGCTCTTGAAAGCAAAGAGTTGACCATAAGTGATGATAAAATTGTGTGGCCCAGACATTTTAACCAGGTGAGGCAAAGCTGAAGTTTTTCAACTCCTTTAAATTATTCTGAATAAAAATAAAGAATTTCATTTTGATGAGATTAGAATGTGGATGTCTTTCAAGTAATAAACTACATGAGGAACCATTTTGTTTTATTTTTAAGTTAATGTAGGTTCATGAGCAAGAAAATATTCAGCTCTAAATGGTGTTATTCCCCTAAACATCTGCACTATCACAATTTTTAACTTTAGACATATGTGACAAAGTAAAAACCACCATCTAAATAAACCACTTAATTTAAAATAACCAGGTATTATGTCTTTTATTTCTTTCTGACAAAATATTTTTAGCATGTTTTAAAGCTACAGATCCACAAAATGATGTATAAAATGAAGTAAGGCATAAACACAAAGAGTAAATAGAAAACAGCAATGTACAGAAAACTTCAAAAGTGCCTTTCATTTTTCTTTCAGTCTGGACTTGGCACGTAATGCCTGGAATATTGCAAACTAGTTTCCCCTTTCCTCTACTGGTCCTCCATCTCTGAATTTATTGAAAACATGTATACAAAGCCCATTTAACATTTTTGCATTCCTGTCTGTGTGGATTTCAGCTTTAATGCTACTGAAATTTCACCACTGTCTGTATCACTTTATGAGATGTCAAATCCTACAAATAATGAAGTCCTGTGACTTTTTATCTTTATTAAATTTTCCAAAAATAAACTATTCAGACTATTATATACATTCATCAAAATTCCATACATAGGATTCCCCCCCCGAATCCTAATCTTCATATTCTTTTTTCTAATAAACATGTTCATATTCATGTTCTTATATGTGTTCATCATTTTTCCATACATAAGATTTTTTTTTATCAATAATCATACAGCCTTTTAACCTTTAACACATCACACAATCTACTTTCCGAACTTCCTTTACCCATTTTTGTTGGGCTAATTTGTTGCTTATCTATACTTCATGCAGTTCCCCATCTTTACCTCTTCTCTCTTTTAGCTTATCTATTCCTCTCTTCTGGATTTCACGTACCTCCATAATTCTACATTAGGATATACTAAAGTCCATTTTTTCGATATAACCTATAACATATTTCCTCTTATTCATTTGATTATTTATTTATTTATTTATTTATTATTATTTTTTACCACATTGCCTTGTCTTGATCAATATATTTTCTATTCATCACTCACTTAACTCTTCAGTCTAGCTTGAGATGGTTTCTGATATATCCTTATATACATCCCCAACTTTTTCCCAGTAGTCTAGTAGTAATTTCCAATCCTCCTTTGTTTTACCATTCATTTTCTGTCTCATTCTATTAGTTAGCTCATCCAGCTCTATTAGATCCAGCAGTTTATCTTCCCATTCTTTTATCTTTAGTTCTTCCTTTAGTTTCCATTTTTTTGCAACAATCATCCTGGCTGTGGTAATAATATATAATATGGTCCTCCATAATTTGTTTTCTTCATTCTTATTTAAACATTTAATCATGTTTAATAAATATAATTTGGGGACAAATTCCAGTTTGATTTGTAAAATGTTGTTGATATGGTTATGGACCTCTAAACAAAATTTTTTGACTATGGCGCAGGTCCACCACATATGTATAAGTGAACCCTGAGATTTACCACACTTCCAGCAAATGTCATTTACCATAACCTTCATTTTATTAAGTTTTACCGGAATGTAATACCACCTATTTGAAATTTTAAGATAATTTTCTTTTAGATTTTGGCATGCAGTAAATTTCATGGTTCTCTCCCATGCCTTCATCCAATCATCCATATCTATACTACATCCAAAATCCTGGGCCCACCTCACTGTATAGTCTTTGACATATTCCTGTTCAAATTTTCTAGCGTGAAATAGTTTATAGAATATTGATATTGATTTCCTCTGAGACTCATCCCATATCACTTTATCCAGTTCATTTAGTTCTTTCTCTACTCCTCCCTCCTGTGACTTTTCTCAGGAACACCTTGTTCATCTGACAATACATCAGGCCATTGGGATCAGCTGGGGTTTGGTTCCAGGACCCCCTGTGGATACCAAAATCCTTGGATGTCAAGTCACATTACACTCAGTTTCATAGTAAAATGGTATCCCCTATATAAAATCACAAAATCAAGCTTTGCTTATTGGATTTTTTTTTAAAAAAATATTTTTTAAAGCTGCAGATGGTGGGATCCATGGATGCCAAATCCATGGATACAGAGGGCCAACTGTAATTACAATTATTAAGCAGAATAAAGTATTTTTCTTTCTGCTCACTATTCATGATCTGTGAACAATTAATTTATCACATCTGTCCCCGCTCCACCCAAATGATCATACAAGAAAATGCTAACTTTGCGCCCCTTAAACTAAACTTGGCCAAAATCATCATTGTGTATCAAGAGCCAATCCTTGTAGATGACTGACATCCAGAACATATTTTGGTAATGCTGATCTTTTTATGATTCTGCACAGGTGCAGCCCCTTTCTGTGTGTAATGATAATTGTAATCCTGGTCACAGCAAGAGAAAGAAAGAGGGAGAAAAATTTTGCTGCTATGATTGTATTCCTTGTCCAGAAGGGATGATGTCTGATCAGAAGGGTAGGAGATATAACATAGTATAGGTTGGCCAAAGGCCAGAAAAAACCTGCTTTTTATTTAAGGTAACAATGGTAGGAGCAGTGAAATGCACAAAATGCAAAGTGATCTCTACTGAGAAACCAATGCAATATCAGATTCAATTATATTTATCATTGCTATGTGCCTTCAAGTCAATTCCAACTTATGGTGACCCTATTACAGGGTTTTCTTGATATTGTTTATTATGGGCGTGTCTATGTGGGCAGTTTACCCCGTCTTTGAGCCCCTGTCTTGTGACACATGGCTTTTGCCCTGTTTTGTCTCTGGATAGGCCTCACAACTCCCAGGGCAAAGACAGGGCTAAGGACATGGGGGGGAGGGAGAAGATCGGGTAGAGCCCAATAAAATGTTTTAAGAAAATACCGAGGAAAAACTGCTGCACTGGCAAAAAATGGATTGGGTCCCATAGGAGCCTGTTCTGGCATGCCAGCCTGTTGCTTCGGCTACCCTCTTCCACACAGGAATCAATATCACAGCATGTGATCAAAGTCAATCACATGCAACAGGATTAGGTAACATGTTTTTGGCCAGCTTCTTGGCTTTGGAGAGAGAAGGGGAGGTGGTGGCGGCAGTGGCTGCAGCAACGGGCTGATGTGCCCATCTAGAATTCCTCACATTCTGTGCAGGTAACGGGGGAGGAACGGATCTCATCTGTGGGCTGGACATGCTAGCAGGGAGACAGCATATCCTGGTCCATGTGTCATGGCCAAGGTGATAAGGCCGTTCGTTTAATTTTGAAAATGTATGGTGGAGATACCCCAGAGAAGATAGCTCAATAGGGCTGATACAGAGGCAGAGACACCAAATTTGGATTTTTTCACTTTGCATGTAACATTTATTCTTAGGATCATACACATAACATTTAGTACCAAGAGAGCTCTCTCATTCCAAGCATGGACTCACACATATACTCACATACACACCAAGTGGCTCTTCACTGAAGACTGTTGATCAGGCAGACTTCATGAAGACCATGGGAGTCCCATTGCTGCAGAACAGGAACACACTGCTGGTGAGAAAGTCTCGTCTTTTTAAAGTCTTTTCACTGCATTGAACAGCACCACCCTTTTACGTCTGTCCACGAAATCTTCAACCAGCTCTTTCTGGTCTTTTACTGATGTTTCAGAAGCACTCCAAGTCTTATCAGTTTGTATCCAAACATTCTGGTAGCTTATTACTTGCTGTCCATATTGTATGAAGGATCTGTTCCTTCCTACATAAACAGGCAGCAGCATCCTGCGTATCCTAGGATATGCCAATGCCACCTCAGCAGTTTAAGACTTCTCGCTTTGCTGCCCGGGTAACTCCCATATCATGTATTGTGGTTCTCCATTTTTTGTTGTTGTTAAGTTTCTTAGTCAGTCTGTTAGTGCCACTAAAACAGAAAACTCATTCACTCTTCACACACTCCCCCTCTTGATACTTAGAGCTCTAGATGAGCCCTAAGAGGCAGTTGGCCATTGTTTTCCTGAAAGGCTGAGAGAGTGAGCGTTTCCCAAGATTACCAAGTAGTTTTACATGGATGTGTTGGGATTTGAACTCTGGTCTCCTTGAGTTCTAGCCCAACTCTCAAACCATTCTGCCATTCAGCTATCATAGATCTATTGAAATCAATGGAACTTACACAAGGGATGACTAACAAGTGTTGCCCATTTCAATGGCACTGATAAGTCTCTAGAGAACATAAGGGTGTCTTTTCCTATCCCTGTATCAGAGTAGGTGTTCTTTCAGTAATAGCCTATATGACTCATTTCTGCAAAACATTGCTTGAAGTCTTGAAATATTAAAACAAACCCTCCCTCCCTCCCTCCCCCCCTCCCTCCCTCCCCCCTTCCTTCCTTCTTTCTTTCTTTTGAAGATATGGCTGCCTGCATCAAATGTCCAAAAGGTCAGTATCCCAACAAAGATAAAAATCAATGCATACCCCTAGTTCCAACTTACCTTTCTTATGAGGAACCTTTGGGAATCATCTCTACTGTACTGGCTATCTCATTCTCATTGATCACAATCTTAGTGCTTCGAACCTTCTGGAAACATCAGGATACTCCCATCGTCAAAGCTAACAACCGGAGCCTCAGCTACATCCTTCTCATCTCCCTCCTTCTTTGCTTCCTGTGCTGTTTTTTGTTCATTGGAAAGCCCACAAGGATCACCTGCTATCTGCAACAAATAGCCTTTAGTGTTACCTTCTCTGTGGCCCTTTCCTCTCTGTTGGCAAAAACCATCACTGTGGTTCTGGCATTTGTGGCTACCAAACCAGGATCCAGGATGCAGAAATGGATGGGGAAAAGACTGGCAAATTCTATTGTTCTTTTTGGCTCCTTTATTCAAGCATGCATCTGTATAGCTTGGCTCATTACGTCTCCTCCATTTCCAGATGTGGACATGCACTCACTCAATGGAAAAATCATATTGAAATGTAATGAGGGCTCAGCTTCCATGTTTTACGGTGTCCTGGGCTATCTGGGCTTCCTCGCCATGGTTAGTTTCACCGTGGCTTTCTTAGCTAGGAAGTTACCTGACAATTTCAATGAAGCTAAATTTATCACTTTCAGCATGTTGGTGTTTTTTAGTGTTTGGTTGTCCTTTATCCCAACTTACCATAGCACAAAGGGAAAATATATGGTGGTTGTGGAGATATTCTCCATTTTGTCCTCTGGTGCTGGCTTATTAGGTTCTATTTTTCCCCCTAAATGCTACATCATAATAATGAGGCCTGAGTTGAACAACAAGGAACTTTTAAAAAGGAGAGAAAGGTAAGGCAAGTTATAGCTTTTATATTCTTTTATGCATATTTCTTTGGATATGTGAACAAAGTGGAAACACAATAAAATCCTTTGTTCCTAAAACTGTTTTGCCAAATCTGTTATGCTTCAGCTGACTTAGTAATGGTTCAGATGTGTCAAGTGTTTTCCCTTTATCAATGAAATAAAGGTTTTACCTTTTAACCTGTGCTATATAACATTCCTACAGATGCATTTCTCTGTGTGAGATCTTTGTGCAAATAGTGTGCGAAAGACTCTGGGCTTATCTACATGGGCAATTAGCCCTGGCTTGCCCCAACTCTGAGTCCTGCCATCCATATCACTCAGGCCTTTGCCCCATTCTTCCCCAGGAAATCTTTATGACCCCTGGGGCAAAAACGGTGCTCAGATGGGGGCAAGCTGGGTAGGAGCTGGTAGAGTGTTCTAAAATAATACCTGCTTCTGCCAGGAAAAAATGGAGTGGGGACTGAGTGTCTTCAGGATGTATCCAGTCCTTCATTTCTGTATATTGGAGAAATCAATACACACAAATTAGATTGTGTACATACCACATGCATATATATCAGTTTGGCAAGTGGAAAGATGCTTCCATTGCTCTCATTTGCTAGATTCAGTTTGCTGCCTAAGCAAATAGATATTTTGGGCTAGCTGTAGCAAAACTAAAGAAGAGAGTCTCTTTTCACCAAGACATACCTATAGCTGAAGCTGAAGAGAAATGATTGTGCTTCATACCAACCTGAGTCACTATCCATTCCTTGACAGAACTTTTTTAAAATTACTTTTTATTGTTGCATATACATTATGAAATTTAAAAAACCAGAAAAGGCAAACAAGTTTTCATCCTTACTTTCTTCATCGACTTGACAGAACTTTTAGTTATGTTTTGTATCAGTGCTGGCTCCATAATTTTAGAAGCCCTTAGGCATGCAATGCTTACTGTAATAGCTCACTTGAGATATACAAAGTGAAAATGGGTGCTATTATGGCTTTAGGCTCTCTATTGATCTTGAGGCCCTTTTAAATACACAGCCCTGCTACTCTGCAGAGCTGGCTTTGCTTTGGATTCATATGATCTTGGGCTTGTCTAGATGGGCTACCCCAGTTTCCTCCCCATCTTGGAGCTCTGCAGTCCAAACAATGGACATTCCCCATTTCACCTCCGAACAGTCCTGACAATGCCTGAGGCAAAGCTGAGGGAAGCTGGGGTAAACCATTTAAAAACTTTTAAATAATACACTTGAGAAAACCTGTGTTAGGCAGGAAAATCCACATGGGTCCTGCACAGGAATGCAGTATGTACTTGCATGCTGGCCTGTATAGCCGGCTGCCGCCACTGCCTCTAGTGTTGCTCTGCAGGTGGCAAGGAGACTCCCAGCACATGATCAAGGCCCCCTGCATGTAACCAGTCTTGATCATATGCTGCAGGCCTCCTTCCTGGCATCAGAGGGAGCAATACGCAACAGCAGGGGAGGCTCCTGCTGATGCCAGTTGGTGTGTTCATGTGGCAGCTGGCATGTGGGTGCAGACTTCCCCCTATTTTGGCATGATAACAGGGAGAAACAGGCCAACTCTGGGGACAGAATGAGCCAACTGAAAGGCAGCATATTCTGGCCAGTAGACAAGTCCCCTGATTGAATTTTACTTTCATCCTAGCTGTTTTTTAATTACTTTCATTTCAGCTTTTGTATAATTTTGAAGGCTTCCCAGATCTATTCTTTGCACATAGAAACACACACACACAGTTTTTGAAACCCACCTTAACAATAATAATGAACATGTTCTGTAAAGGATTTTTCAAAAAGACACACTACTGACCAACTGATATTCTTGTTTATTTTTCCCTTTTTCTTTTTGCTCTGAACTCAGCCAAAAACAGTGAACAGTGAATAACGCTGGTTATTGAATGGCCTATAAGCACAATCAACCAATCAAATCATCCAGAGAGATGCAAATTTCTTAATGTGGTTGAATTTTATTTTATTATGTTTATAACCCAATTTATGGCCACTGTCACAAGTTAATTTTTTGAATATTACACATTTAACCCAGCTTATCTATTTATCCTCTGTCACGTAAATGTTATTGGAGTCATAGAATCGTAGAGTTGGAAGGGATCTCATGTGCCATCTAGTCCAACCCCCTGCTCAGTGCAGGATCTCCAACTAAAACATCCCCAGCAGATAGCTGTCCAGTCTCTTTCTGAAGACATCCAGAGACCGAGACCCCACCACCTCTCTAGGCAATTGATTCCATTGCCAAACCAGTCTTTGGACTTTTTCAGACAAGCCCCTTAAAATGTTCTTTTGCTTGCGTAAAAAAAATCAATCTTTATGCCAGCAAAAGTTTGCCCCCACCACACTTACCTTCGCTCCTTGCAAAGGCTTCCCTGGCAATGAAAGAGGAAGTGAACGGAGCTCTGTTCACTTCCTCATTCAAAATCCCACAGATTCTCATGAGATTTCATCAGGCAGGAAATTCAAAAGAACAGAAAAACAACAGAGAAAAAGTTTTAAAAAGCACACACACACACAAAAACAGTTAGCCCTGCCATTCTTGCTGCATTCATGTGAGTACAATGGCATGTCGTTTCACACACCAGCAATGCCAGCACTAAAGCATGACAGGGATCAACTGATGGATTCAGCTGTCAATTAAAAAGTATGGGTTTTGGCAGGAACATAACTGTGAAAGAGTGATGCTGTGTGATATGTGCATCCTTTCATGTTTATGTGGCATCATTATGATGCTGTATTTAGTGTCTCTGATAAAGTCCTTCCTGTTAAGAAGTTGCTTCTAATGTTCAATTGAAATCTAGTATCCTGTGACTCTAATGAAATATTGGAATGGAGAGGCTTTGCAAGGTTTCTGTTCTGATAGATATCTCGATATATATCTAACAGTTATTTTGTTTTTTACATTTTGAAGACAGAATCAACACCCCTCTGAACATTTGAGAGAAAGAGGATGAAATTTGTTACCCTAATCACTCGGGGTTGTGGGAACCCTGAAACTATCAACATTAATTTGGGGAATTTATGGACTCACTTTGGCAATGCTAGAGGGGACTAATGGCAGGACCTTGTGACCAGCTATACCAGTAATACAGAGGAGACATAAGCTAGATAGAATAGCAGTAATCTTTATTAGGAAAAATAATAACCACATTCATGCACACATTCAGGCATCAAGCATTCATACAAGACTAGCAAAATAAAGTGGGAGAGATGGAGATAGAGGAATAGCAAAGGGAATTTCCAATAGGCGATACAACACCTTTTCCTGAAGAGATGAAGTAGCAGAGGAAACCAGCAGAGCAGGGGTCTGGATCTAGAATGGCTACACAACAGACAGCGTGTCCACAGGAAGGAGATCTGTGCCCATTTGAATAGAGATTTTAAGGGTTTCTTAAAATGGGAAATATTTACCTTCTGGGTATGGGGTTTTGAGTAGAAGACAATATCTTAAGCTGTTGCTCAGAGAGTGACACAGACCTTCCGGATATGCTAATAGTGTTTTGATGAGTTTATATTTTGCAAATCAAAGAGAGGAAGCAATGTTCTATGTTGAGGTGAGATATAGGGATAGAGGGCCATTGGCAAGTTTCAATTGTGCCAGCCTTAGAAAATAGGATTAGCCTCAGGCTTGGGCAAGATGTTGCCCTTAATTGATTTGCAAATTAGCAATTTCTTGGAATTTAGGCTTGGCCCCTCCTTGAGTGCATACCTGACTAATGCAACATGTCTTTGGGTTTTTCCTAGTTTAACAGTTTATGTTGATGGCCACACTGCATGGAAGACAATGTTAGACCTAATTATTAAATATTGCCAATTATTATGATAGGGCTCCCCAGAAAAAAGGAAGAGGGGGTGTCAGGGGTAGTAACACATGGACACTATACCATGTATTAAAAATGTGTACATGTCTATTGCAGCCCAAGTGGTTGAAATTTTGGTGGAAGTTTGAGCTCCCCTGTCTCCTGATGGTATATATGAGATCTATGCAAATAAAGATCCTACCAGGGAAGAATTGAAATCTATAAGAGAGATGAATAAAAATTTCTGGAATTCTAAAGATACACTAAGAGCCAAGCACAGTTGCCTACAGCTTGTCATTCAAGTGCACACAACACGGAGAACATATTTTCCTGTTTGGAAATTAGATGAGAAATCTTAGAGCCTTACCTCATTCTGAAGAAGAGCAGCAAAGCAGGAGGAAAGTTTTGTCTTTCCTGTTGCCTTATTGCATGATGTCCGCATTCTTTTGTTCTGGTCGTGTGGGGGACCAAGGTGAAAGCACATCTTTTTGCTAAGCAGAAAAATCAGTTTGCAAAAAACATGCGCTTTTAAATCAGTCCCCCATGGGATTGGAACAAAAGAATGCTGGAAGAACACCGAAGCCACGTGGTAAGGCAGCAGGAAAGACGGAATGTTCCTGCTGCTTTGCCACTTTTCTTCAGGGTGTGCTAAGGCTCGTCGGTAAAGGGGCTGTTCCCAGATCAAGGTGAAATGAAGGGATTATTCCTTCTCACTGTTATACACTGGCATCACCTCCCTGGCTTTGGGGGCCTGCTGGGTTGAGGAATGTGGAGCAGGCAGAAAAAATCAGACAGTTCTGGGCTTGAAGTAGACTACCTTTATTTAAAACAGAAGATAGGCAAGCAAAAAGGTGTTTCGATTAAGCAATATGGAAAAGGCAAAAAACAAGAGAAAAATCCACCCACCCTTCAGGCTTCACACATTAGGAAAGGGAAGGCACTACCCTAAATCTGCTCCTCCCTTATATGGATTCACTTTCACAAGTAGTGTGAGGAAGAAACGAAACTTTGCTCGTTAGTAGGGGAAACTTTTTCAGACCAATTAGCCAGGCCAGGTGTTCTCAGATCCAAACATCCCTATCTCATAGGCTGAGGGAATGGCACACTAACTCCCACCCACTCAGAGGAGAAACCCCTCCTTGACCCATTCTTACAAGAAAAACAGGGCCTAACATTCTCATGAAACCTGAACCAATCTTTTGGGCTAGGCCATACCCACAGGGCCCAACACTCACTTACTAAGGGAGATGTGATGAGGAGCATTTAATCTAGCCTACTTGCTTCTAGCCAGAGAGGGGATACAGAGCAGAGTGGAGGGTGAGACCTAGTGCTACAGAAACTAGGAGGCAAAAGAGGAAGCCAAACAAGTACCCTGGAAAGGCTTTGCAAGATGCAGTCAGGATGGTAATAATATTTGAAAAAAATAGATTAAAAAAAGGTTGGTTAAAAAATTATTTGAAGGTGTTGAGAAACCCTGATGAGAAGATTCCTGGACTGACAAGACTCTTCACTGTTCAGGACTTACTCTGTGCATAATTCACACCTGGTTGTTTTGTGTAGAAAACAGCATTTTCTGTGCAGAAAACAACATTCTGTGTACAGGAAATGTGGTAATTGGGGATTTATTCTGTTTAAAATTCACACATGGTTCATTTGCATAGAAAACAGCATTTTCTGTGCAGGGATTAGTATTCCTGCATTGAACAAGCCATGTGTGAATTTTGCACGAAATAAGTCCTGAACTGTGAATTGCCTTTGAAAACTCCATGGTTTTTGAAGACTTTCTCACAGTGAGAAGAAAATGGCTGAAGTTACTCATTGCTACCTTTGAGAAGAAACTTGGTGAAGAATTATATGCCTAAATTGTGGCAACATATCAAGCCTTGCAAATAGTAGCAGGCCTCCTAGCTGAGCATCCAGCCCTTTCCTCTTGCCCAGATATGAGCCCCACAAAATTGAAGAATTCATACCCATGTTTTCTACCTGGAGATGATCCATAAAAACTGGAGGCTCAGGCCAGGGCCTGAGATCTGGTAATCCTACTCCTTTAAAACCTTGTCTTAAGTCCAGAGACTAAGGACTTTTTCGGACATGTCAAAAATAACGCAAGCAGCCTCATCGCGTTGCAAGGCTGCTGCGCTGCAGAGCGTCGGTTTCGGATCACGATCAACTTTCATGCTTAAAAACTGACGAAATATGACGCTCAAATCTCCCCGTGGTACCGCAACAGTACCGGCAGGGGAGAGCGTAATCTGAAATCGACGCTCTGCAGCGCAGCAGCCTCGCAACGTGATGAGGCTGCTTGCATTATTTTTGACATGTCCGAAAAAGTCCTTAAAATTAAGGACTTTTTCAGACATTTAAAAAGTAACGCAAGCAGCCTCGTCAGCTTGCGAGGCTGCTGTGCTGCAAAGCGTCAGTTTCGGATGACACTCACCCCTGCCGGTAAGGTTGTGGTACCGCGGGGAGAGTTCAGCGTCATATTTCCTTGATTTTTAATCATGATCAACTTTCGTGAGTAAAAATCAAGGAAATATGATGCTCAACTCTCCCCGCGGTACCGCAACAGTACCGGCAGGGGCAAGCGTCATCCGAAACTGACGCTTTGCAGCGCAGCAGCCTCACAACGCGACAAGGCTGCTTGTGTTATTTTTCAGCATCCAAAAAAGTCCTAATAGAAAAAAACCCTCAAATATAACTAAAAACCTCACAAAAAAGGATAAATTAGAACTTTAAGAACGTTCCAGCTTCCAGGTAGAAAAGAAGGTTAAATGTTAAGAAATAACACTTACTAACAAGACTGTCTCTTTATATCAGGATAATTATGAAAAAAATGGAAAAACATGAATTACAAAGATGGGAAAAATTGAATTTATCACTACTGGGAAAAATTTCTGCAATAAAAATGAACATTCTGCCAAAGATATTATATCTTTTCCAAAACCTGCTGATTGTATCAAGTGAATATCCTTTTAAAAATTGGGGAAAAGATCTGTCTAAATTTATATGGCAGGGCAAAAAACCTAGGATAAAACAAAAAATACTCCAGGATGAAGAAGGAAAAAACATGGTGGCCTAGCATTACCAAAAACCGCTTCTTTGCAGCAAACTGCTTGGTTTGGATTAAGGAATGGATAACTCTACACGATGAGAGCCTATTACAGCTAGAGGAACATGATCTGCGATTTGGATGGCACACCTATTTATGGTATGAAAATGTTAAAGTAAATGCAGATTTTAATAACTATTGTATAAGGTGTGCCATCCTGAGAATTTGGGGAAAATATAAAAATAAGTTTTACACGAAAACACCTCTCTGGATTTCTATGCAAGAGGCCTTCTATCGAATAGCCAAAAAGTCTTGGAATGCAGGAAGGAGGCCGACAACATGTGACTGAGGCTCCCTGCATGTGACCTGAAGGATTTCTTTCTGCCTTCTGGGAGAGCCAGAGAGACTAGCAGAGACTACTCTGCCTTCCCTCTGTTTCAGCCCCATCTTTGCCCCAGGGGTGGTCAGGATTGCCAGGGGGTAGAACTGGACAAATGCACTGCATTGTATGGACTGCAGGGATCTGAGACAAGGGCACAGCAGGGTATTTTGCCCATATAGATAAGCCCAGACTTATGGCCTTGTAATTCATGAGCAGCAAGCCAGCCAGAATATGGATATTTGGGAGATTTTCAGATGCCTCTTTCAGCCTCTTGCCGCGCAAGCAGCCTCTGGAGCAGTAATGAGGCTGCCGCGTGGCAAGGGGTCAATTTTGGACGCCGCCGTTTCTCTCTCGGCATCGTCCGTGACTGTTGCGGCTAGCATTGGAGGCGGCCGCGCTGTTTTTCACTCACAGAGGTTGTCCGTGAGTAAAAAACAGCGTGGCTGCCTCCAGTGCTAGCCGCAACAGTCACAGACGACGCCAAGAGAGAAACGGCGTCATCCAAAATGGACCCCTTGCCGCGCGGCAGCCTCGTTACTGCTCCGGAGGCTGCTTGCGCGGCAAGAGGCTGAAAGAGGCGTCTGAAAATCTCCTTGGAGGACACAGCAACCCATTTTATCAACATAGCAGTGACCTAGCAGGGTCAGAAGAGACAACAAACTATGTGGAAAATGGTAATCCAACCTTCTGAACTGTATAGGCAGCCGAAAGTCTGCCTATGTTAGTAGCATTGGTTGCAACATTTGTATATCTAAACATTGACATTTCTTGCCATTTCACAGCAACCCCGAGAGAAATATTTCCCCAAAGCATAAATCAAGGGTTTGTTTGCTGCTTTTAAAACAACAACAGCAACAACAAGCAGCAGCAAAAATATGTATAATTGGCAGTGACAAAATCATATCGATCATATGCATCATACACTTGCATCTTGGTAGACTGGTGGGGGAAAGAGAGAGAAAATAGATTAAGAAAAGAACTGCTATTTCCTGTACTGCCTAATTGACTGATGTTACAGAATTCACTGCCTATTGGCACAGGAATGATGTTTTGAAGCACAAAGTATATACCACCATAATAATAATTGTGGCCTTTTGAGACGAGAAGAAACGATCACCATGTTTGCAAGGACATGCCACAACTTTATCATTGGGATTGTCAACTACTCTAAGCCCTGGTTTTAGTTTTCTGAGATACTTCAGCCATGATCTCTGTTTGCTTGAAAACTGTTTATGCCATCTGGTGCCAACTCCCAAAGGGATATTCCACATGAGTACAAACAGGTGATGGCCCTGTAATTATTCATAATTGGCACAGGTTCAGCAAGAGCAATTGAACTTGACATCCAGAATTCTGAGAAATGTTGAATCATTTTGGACAAGGAAAATTGGTGTCAAAAGCAGAGATCAACTGAGCACAGGTGTTGTCTCTCAAACTATTCAGTTCAACAATAATAACAAACAGGTGTTAACCTGGTTTTAGAAAGGAGACACAGAAATGTTCATACACATCATTCTGTAGATTCTCCCCCTCCCCACCATTTACCTATACAAGCATTCAACATGACACTGAAATGCTGTTATCTGGATACTTAGACTGGTCCATTAATGTGGGTCTACTTTTGACAAATATTTGGAAAAATCCCTGGTCCAGTGTGTGTTACCTGAAGAGGTGGGGTGTTTTAGAGCCCCACATGTGATGCCAAAACTATTTTAATATTTTGGGGAAATATTATTATTAGCTCAAATGGAATACAGTGAGAGGCGGGTAACTTCAGGATCTTTGCACCTATGTATACCAGTACTAATTGCAGGGAACTCCAGGTTAAAGTGAAACAAAATGTTTGTATTGGAAATAACACAAAAATCATTCACACATGCAACACATGCTCACAAGAACCACACAAGACTATTCAAGAGTTAAAGCAGAAAGGTAACTCTGGAAGGGTGGGGGTGTCAGGGGAGGTAACAGGATAAAACAAAAAAAAAATTGTCACACCAGTTGGGCAACACAAAAGGTTACCCTGGGTGATACACTTCTTGAAAAATCATCAATCAAGGAGATCAAAACACTCCTAATCCTGTACACTGGTTAAAAGCTGTTTGAAATAGGTCCAGATAATCTAGTTGTGAAGTTGGAAACTTCTTATCACATCTATCAAATATGATACATTTGAGACTGGCTGATAAGTTTTGAAGTCTACTGGCCCAAGGAAATGATCTTTAATAAATTTGTTATTACTGCCTACTAAAGCTCTTTCTACTCCCCTCTTTAACTGTGAGAACAACTCCTTCCCACTAAGAAGCACTGTTCATTTCCTTGTGTGATACAGAAAGAGATAATTGTCTTGTGGTGACATACAAGATATTTCTCCATTAAATTTTGGACTACATTTTATCACTCTTACACAACATGTAAACTGTCTTGTTCAATTATCCCTAGATGTAGAAATGTGTTGTGTGCATATGGACCGGATTCAATGTACATCAGATTCATTGGTGTTCCAAAGTATGAATGACTTTATCCCTGTGGCTCATGAAACACTTAAGCCAAGCTAATTCATTCATTGCTGGAATCAGATTGCTGAAACAGAAAATATATTTCCATTGAAAGGTAGCATTTCTTTGATAACTGATTCTGCTTGGTCTGATTGATTTTGTTATATATTGTATTTTCCATCTAGGGACCAAATGAATGTATTTACAGGTATGCCTCAGGGCTCCCTGCCAGAATATCCTGGCTGCAGATCAGATCTGTTGTTTCTCCATTACTCCCTCTAAACAGGCCAGAGTCCAGACAGGCATGCTGGCTCATTGTTGCAGCTGCTGCTGCCATTTTCTTGGTGCTCCTGGAGGGCAGGATGCTGGTGTGCAACATGTGACCAAGGCCCCCTGCATGTATCTAGGCTTGGTCACATACTGCAGGACTCCTGCTTCCCTTCTGGGAAAGCCAGGGAGACCAGCAGCTACTGCAAAGGCTGGTGTGCTGAGCTGGGCTCCTGCAGACACATGGGGCCTGATCCTTCCCTTCCTGGTGGGAACATATTAAAAGGGGTATTTAAAAAAATGTTGTACTGGGCCCTACCCCATCTTCCCCTCTTCTGAGCTCTGTATCTGTGGTGGTTAGGACTGCCTGGGGACAGAACAGGGCAAATGCCCTGCATCGTCATGACTGCAGGGCTCTAAGATTGGGCAAGATGGGGTATATTGCCCATCTAGACAAGCACCAAATTAATGAAGTAAATGTGTTGCTAGGAATTACTGCTTTAAAGTTGCTGACATTGTGCAGAAGTAGGGAGCCATGGTGGTGGAGTGGTTAAATGCCAGTACTGCAAGCCACCATGTTGCAGGTTTGATCCCAGAGGGCTCCAAGGTTCACTCAGCCTTCCATTCTTTCATAGGCCTGTAAAATGAGTACCTGGCTTGTGGGGGCAATTAGCTAACACACATTAGAAACCGCTTAATGTGGTGTAGATGTGTAAATTGATATTCCTTAAACAATTTGTAAGCTGCTCTGGGAGCCTTTGTGGCTGAAGAGTGGGGTATAAATACCTAAATAAATAAATAAATGAATAAATAAAATAATCCAGTTTGATGCTGCTTTAACTGCCTTGGCTCTAAGCTATGGAATTCTGGGATTTGCATTCCCCTGTCTGTGCAGAGAACAATGCTGCTAGGAGGGGTGGTGGTTTGATGGCCTCCATGAAGAGAGACCAGAATCTCCTGAACCTGGTCACATGACAGGGGAGGAGACAGAGGTTATTTAATGCCTTGCCTCCCTTTCGTGTGTCCTTTTTGCTCTACTTGCTGTAACCCACCCATCTAGTCTCAGTGCATTGTGAGCTAAGCTGGTCACTTCTGGGCTGGGTAGGATTTTTTCCCCCTTTACTTTTTTTTTTAATGCTTACCCCGTACTGTATCTGACGGGACATGGAGAATTGGCTATGGATGGCATCTAAAATAGGTTCTCACTTGGGGGAGAAATTGTTAGATCAGTGTACACCTTGGCAACCGTTTGGTGAAAGGCTGGGCTCTGGAACTGCCTCTATGCATCATGGCACCTGGGGACATGGAGAAGGAGTCTGCCCTAGCAGCTGACCTGGGGGTTTACTCTATCTTATAAACTCTTGGGACTTGTGGGGAGACCCCTGGGTTGCCTTCCATAAACAACTATCTGGGAAGCAGCCAATAGTTTTTGGATTGCCCCCAGAGTCTGGTGTTTTGCCCAAGGAAAGGCTGGGGAGGCTGGTCACAGGGTGATGCCAGGGCCTCAGCTGGCCCTGGATCAGGTTTCTCCCCCTGCTTTGCTTATCCCTAGGCCAAAATTCAGTTAAATAAGGTATAGGTCCATGTGCTCTTTCCTCACAGGAACCAAGCACACAAACCCCCCAGCATAGGCAGAAAAGAGAGACCCTACAACTCTTTCGTACACTTCCCAGGATACAACCATAGGCCTGAATTGAAAATGCAAGCTCCCCCCAGTTCCACTTCAGAGAGAAAAAGAAATGCACTTTTCTCCCTCAACCTCACTTGAATAATCACTCAAACCACAGACCCCCCCCCCAACTTCCCTCCACCCCCTTTCTCTGGCAGAGACAAGGCAGAACAGAGTATCAGAGAGGCTGCTTTTTTTTTTAAAAAAAAATCCTTTTGCCAAGCAAGTTCAAACTCCACTGCTACCATGTGATATAGCTAATCCTGGGGGTCTCAGCCTGAAACCCCCAGAATTAGCTTCCCTCTAAGGGCAACCCTGAGCAGCCTCACTCAAGGGTTCCCCCTAGAGGCCAAAAGAAGCTGCCACCACCCAAATGTAGTCTTTATATCCAGCCCATTTGGGAGACTGGAAAAACCCCAGGGGACTATTCCCTCCCAAAGGGAACCAACCAACTCCTCCCTCCTATCCCCAGAGAGAGAGAAAGCAATGTAGCAAAAACCAGAGAGGCAGGCATGTGTATGGAAGCTTGGCTTTTAGACAGGAAAAATAAAAAAGATTGTTATTTTATTCAAGCAAGTAAACACATCTAAAAGGTAATCATTTCATGAAGAAACACCTTTTTCTTCAGGTTCAGCTTAAAGTTACAGATACAGGAGTTTAGAATTACATCCAGTCAAGATAAAATAAATAAAATAAAATAAAGATTCCCTAATGCATCTAATACATTGTCTCTACACACAAAATAAAGGCCCACTCAAATTCTGAAGTCTATCATGATAAAATCTGGTGTCCAGTTTGGGCTAAGCCACGTGCTTAACCATAAGCCAGACACAGCCAGCCTCTGAGAAGAAAAGAGATTCCACCCAAACTTCTAAAAAATATGTAATTCAAGACTGCCTTGGAAGGTGATGGTCTCTCTTTCTTTGGAGATCTTTAAACAGAGATGGGATGGCTAGCTGTTAGGAGTGCTTTAACTGTATATTCTTGCAGGGCAAGTTGTTGGATTAGATGGTTGTTGCAGTCCCTTCCAATTCTATGATTCTATGATTTAGGTGATACTGATATGGCATGACATCCTATGCTATGGAAAGTTTCAGCTTTTCCACTTTGAAGTGGAAGTCCAAAGGACCTAACTTCCATTTTTCTTTTCAGTGGAAAAGTTGTATGAAATCTATGTCACTAAAATTGTCATATTATGTTATAATTACTCATAGTTTAGAATTATGAATGTGAACACTGGCCTTGTCTGTGTCAATTAATGATGACTTTCATTTGTTATCTGAGGAATTAAACCCATTATGGTTGCTGCAGCAGCACCAGCTAAAGCCTCAAGGGATTGTTATTCTTCACAGGGAAAAGACTGATTTTTTGGGGTAAGATATGGCATCAAAATCTTGGCAGCCATCTCTACTCATTTCCAGATGGCTGCAGGGCTCACTGGTTCAATGTGAAGGTGTTTGTATGTATGTTGTGCTGCCACAATGTCAGTTCACCAAAAAGCCAAGAGCAAAGGGAAAATTGGGTGTTCATATGTCCAGGCCCCTGGTATCATTTACAACAAGGCAAGCAGCAGGACAATGGCATGAGTCATGAGCCTTCTTGTTGCACAAGTCCTGGAAACAGCAACAGTTCAGGGCCTATTAAAAAACCAACCTCCCTGTGGGTTGGCAGTAAGCCTTCCACATGCTCCAGCAGTAGCCTAGGGTCTGGAAAATCTACCCATGTGCTGTTAGTAAGGTCACAGGGATGAACAATTGCAGAAATAGTGGCAACCTGTACAATAGCTCCTGGGTGCATTTCTTATGTACCTGGCTAACAAAATGGCTACCACCCAGGTTCTAGGTTGAGAGAGCTAGTTCTATCTGGATGTGGAGCCCATTTATCTGGATTTCTCTTATGCCTTTCTTTTCTAGAAATAGAGATGTAGATCTTCACTTACTGCATTCTTACATACACGAATTGACAATTTCCCAAGGTTTCTGCCTAGTGGGGGAGATTATGGAGGTTATCAGATGCAGCAAATGTGGTGGCAGCATAATGCCAGCAGAACACAAAGGATGCCAATATCAGACAATGATGTCTTTTCGCGTTATGCTGGCATTATGGTGTTGTTTCTTTCCCCCCGTTCCATTTTTTTGCTGGCATGGCCAGCATGTGAAACCTCAGCCATTTAAATCCTGTGACTGCAGCGAGAATGACCAGTCTGGAGCGAACACTTCCGGGTGAGATTGGGACGTCCAGGTAAATTTCGCTCTCTGTTCACTTCCTCTTCATTGCTGGGAAGCCTTTGGACGGAAAGAAAGGTAAGTGCAGTGCAGAGCGTTCTTTTGCTGGCATAAAAAATGGTTTTTTTTAATGCTGGCAAAAGAATGTTTTAAAGGGAGTCGTCTGATAATCTCCTCTGATAGCTACTATGTATTTTCAATTGGCTTTTCAAATATACCTACATGAATCAAGAAGTGTGAAGGCTACTCAAACATCTGCTGAAGGTATTGAAAACTAAAAAACAAAATAAAAAACACCCTCAGTCTACACAGAACACATTATATTGCTCTGATCCTTTACAATGAGGTAATGGTCATGCAGGGCCAACATACTTGTTTCATTTTCAGTACAAGCCTATGTGTACTTAGAAGGAAATCTCACTGATTTCATTTGGATTTATTTCCAGGAATGTGTGTTCATGTGTGTTCATGACTGCAGGCTTAGGCAGACCTTGCGTGCTGAGGTGGGATGGCACCCCCTTCCTACGCCCCCTTCCCCCCAAAGAAGACAACAACCGTTATTGGACTTTCAGAAAGATGTATTGATACATAGTAAAGTAGATACAAGATAAAATAGGTACATAAATTGAAGAATAAGGTAATTGGCAAAAATTGGCCACAACTCAATGAGGGATGGTTGCCTGTTTGGCGTATGAGCATGGGTGGTCACCTGGCATTAACCAACCCGCCTGTTGGTTAACCGATCATCAGTTAGCCCGCCTGCTAACTGATCACGTGCTGGTCACGTGACCGAGTCACGTGATCCAAACTCGCAAAGGGTAGGTGGGGACCGTCCCCCTCTGGGTCTCCGTGATCCAAAGGTGGCCAATGACCAAGATAACCTTGGCCCATCACCGGAGACCCCCAAGCCCCGAGTTTGGATCCCACGCCCCCATGCTCACCGCCACCAAGCCGAGTGGCCTGCCTGGCCTCTCGGCTTCCGCCAACCCAGGCAGCCCTCCTCCCACGCAGGGTTGGCCAACCAACTGGAGGGACTCGCTAGGACCTGACCAGCTAGAAATTGAGTTCTGGCCGAATGTAGGTGGTAAACGCCCTGGAACGCCATCTGCCCAGCTGCTGAATGTCTAATGCAGACAGTCCTTCACCTGCTGCCGTGGTGGCGGCCCCGATCTGGAAGGAGTGGCCTCCGTATTCCCTGGCGGGGTGACCCAGTAGCTGAAGGGCAGACCTCAGGATGCTGGTGAACTGGAATCGTGTCAGGGGGGACCTGTCTTTGTGGATGAAAAGGGGCCCTGGAGCATCTGGGCGAGTGACAAGGTACCGTCTCATCAGCCCGACCGGGCAGGCCGGGGATCCCGTTATCCTGTGCAGGAGCAGGCGTGACCCTTTTCCCCGCTGATCCATCTTGGAACGACGTATCTGTAGTCGCAGGTCGTGTTCGCTGACCACCACGTCTCCCAACTGGATAGCCCGTCCGGGTGTATCTCATCTGGAGCTGCATACGGCCTCCCCGATACGGAGTGCTGCAAAGAAAGCCAGGGAAAAGGCCGTGCGGAACAAAGCAGTTTCATACCTGGATCTGCAAATGCTGCGTAGGGTTGTCATCAGGTTACAAAGTAGTTCATAGGAGATGGGCCGGCGGGTGTCCTTGCTGTGACAGTTGCCTCGCCACCATCCCTCGATCAGCCTACGTACTAAAAAAGAACCGCAGGGATCGCCCTGCCCCGCCACCTTGCTAAAGAAGGAGATGGCAGCAAGGTGAAGCGAGATGGTTTTCGGAGCCATTGCTCTTTCCTTCAGGTAGGTCATGTAGTGTAGGACCTCGCGTTCGGAAGATGGCCAGGAGCTCCCATAGCCTTGATTTCTCCTGAAGCTGAAGAACTGCTGTACGGCCCTGGAGTAACTGGCCCGGGTGGAGGGTGCCAGGGAGTCAATGACCCCCTGAATCACCATTCCTTCCCAAGGAGCCAGAGCTCGGCCGGGAAGGCTACTGGTGACAGGTCCGCATCCGGGGCTAATATTCGGAATCTGTCGTCCTGGAACCAAGACAAGGCATCCACGATTTCATTATCCACACCAGGGATATGTTTGGCTGAGAAGGAGATGTTAGCGGCCAGGCAAATGAGCACAAATTCCCTGACGAGTTGGATGACCCTGTCAGACCTGGAGGACTGCTTGTTGATAATCCGGACCACTGCCTGATTATCGCACCAGAAGCATATCCTTTTGTTCCGGAACTCGTTCTTCCATAGGCAAACTGCTACCACTATGGGAAAGAACTCTAAGAATGTTAGGTCCCAAATAATATCAGAGTCCCTCCAGTCAGGAGGCCAATGCTGCGCACACCACTGGCCATTAAAATAAACCCCAAACCTAATACCCCCCGCTGCGTCCGAGTGGACCTGGAGTCCCACCCCCGGAGCTGCCTCCCCCTGCCAGAAAGTAACCCCGTTGAACCCTGCTAGAAAGCGAAGCCACACCCTAAGATCCTCCTTGACTGCCTTTGTGATGCACAGGTGGTGACGTGGAGACCGGGCGCCACGGGTAATTCTGGCAAGTCTGCTGCAAAAGGCCCGGCCCGGAGAGATGACCCGACACGCGAAGTTGAGGTGGCCAAGCAGTGACTGTACCTCCTTAAGGGTAGCCTTCTCCCTCACCAGCAAGTACCGAATCCTCTCTTCCAAGCCCCTTAACTTATCCTCCGGGAGGCGAGACACCTGAGCCACTGAATCCAGCTCAAACCCCAGGTAGGTGATAGAGCTGGATGGCCCCACAGTCTTATCTGGTGCCAACGGGACCCCGAATTCTAGCGCCAAGTCCTGGAAGGCCTGGAGAAAGAGCCTGCAGTCCTCCCTCCCCGCCCTTCCTATCAAAAGGAAGTCATCCAGGTAGTGGGTGACTGTTGAGAAACTCGTACGGTGACGCAGAGCCCATTCCAAGAAAGTACTGAATGCCTCGAAGGCGAAGCAGCTAAAGGAGCACCCCATGGGGAGCGCCATGTTGTAGTACCACTGCCCTTGGAAAGTGAAGCCCAGCAGGCAGTGGTCATCAGGGTGGACCGGGAGGAGTCGGAAGGCCGACTGAATATCACACTTGGCCATAAGGGCTCCTGGACCACAAGCCCTGACGAGCTTGACTGCGTGATCAAACGATGCATACCTAACGGAGCAGAGTTCCGCTGGTATGGCATCGTTGACGGATAACCCTTTTGGATACGAGAGGTGATGGATAAGCCTGAATTCCCTGGGGGTCTTCTTGGGCACCACCCCTAATGGGGACACCCTGAGGTTGTTCAGGGGAGGGGAAGGGAATCGTCCCGCTACTCTCCCTGCTGCGCATTCTTTTTGAATCTTGGCCGCAAGGACCTCGGGCATTTCAGCAGCTGACTTGAGGTTCCCGGATACCGAAGCCATCCGGGGGCCGGCTGCCGGGATCCTGAAACCTGCTGAGAAGCCTTCCCTGATGTAATCGGCAGCTTGCCTATCTGGGTAAATGGCCAAAAGAGGGAACATGGCCTCCAGCCGCATGGGCGTATATGCCATGCGGGGAGTGGCCGGGGGGTCCCTAGCTCTTGCTGCCTCCAGCGCTGCTACCAGACCCTGCCTCCTTCTTGACGCTGGTGGCGGCAGGGCATCCCGAGCGAAAGGGCTGGGATGACCCAGGCCGGGAGCAGGTGCTTTTGGGGTGGTTCCCGTAGCAGTTCTCACAGAGATGTTCAAACTTGCAGCGAGAGCGGGCGCATTTGCCGGCGTTAAATTCCCAGCAAACCAAGCACCTGGGGTCTTTCTTGCGAGGCGCCTTGGTGGCCTCTGCTTTTGCCTTAATATGAGAGCCCACAATGACCAGCCACAGCTTGTCGTTTATGAGGTCCCATCTGGCCCTAGCGTTGTGAGATGCCCGCTTACGGAAGGCTGCATCGTATTCGATGGCAGCCGTGTCTCCCGCCAATGCCCTAGCTTTTAGCACATTTCCCAGGTGGTTCGCCAGGTGCCATCCTCTGTCTGGGTATGCGATACCCACCACTCCCATGAAGACGGTGTACCCGGCCAGCCAGTTGGAGAAGGTGCGTTCCACTGGGTCAGGTTTGTTCTTGTCCCCACTCTTGTCATGTTTAGGGGTGCTACCCACCTCCCCCTCGGGTTTTAAGAGGCTGAAGACATCAACATAATATATTTTTAGGATATTATCCCTTGTCTTCCTCTCCAGATGGATCCCGGGCGGATCCTCATGATCCTGAAACAAACTTGGGACACTGGAGGGGGACCCCCCCTCCCGCCATGCCCCGGTAGGCCCATTGGAGGCAGAGCCTGCGCAGCTCCGCGCTTTGATAGCCCAATTCGGTAGCCCTGGAGTCAGGGCTGCCGACCCCCAATAGCCCCCCCTATCCATGTCATCCTCCGAGGACTCACCGGATGAATCGTCACTGTCCGATTCCCTCTTTCTCTTGTGCTTAGAGCGCCGTCTCTTCTTATCCTTCTTCTCCTCTTTGCGTCGGTCAGGTGATGCAGCAGGTGAGGATACCACACTTATGTCACTCTCGGAGGGGGAGCGGTGTCTGCGCTGCCTTCCCGCAGTCCTGGCTGCCTGTGATGTATCCCTGGCCTTGCTTGGTGGTAGTGCTCTGGTGTCCTTGTCGGTAGCCTGCGTGGTACTGCCTCTGGCTTCCCTGCTGGACCTTAGCTCTCCCATTTGCTCGGCCAAGAGTGCGACCGCCTGGGTGAGCTCCTGAAGGTTTGGGAACTCCGTCCCAGTCAGGAGGTTATGCACCGCCTCAGGGGAGTTGGCCGCCCTGGGGCCATTGGTTTTGCTGGTAGCTCTGGGCCTGCGCCCACTGGGTGCCAACGCCGCCCAAGATTTCGGTGTTTTCCCTGCCTGGGCCCTGGTGACCGGCTGGTTGGATTGTGACTTCTTCTTGGGTGGCATGTTGCTTGGTGGCCCCTCCCCGATAGGCCCTCACTGGCTTGTCCGCCCTGATGGTTAGGGGTTGCTAACCCCTCTCACTGCCTTGTCCACCCTTACAGGTAAGCCCCCTACAACCAGCACCTGCCTGGTAGTAGGCCACCTGGTGTTAGTGGGGGCCCCCTGGTATCTCTGCCTTCCAAGGTTAGGGGTGGGTAGCCTGTTGGCCTGTTGCTGCCGCTGCCGCGAGCCACCTCGCTGGCCAACACGTGCCGCAGCCCCTTGTGGCCTAGGGTCTAACCCTCCCTTAACCCAGGTCGGCCTCCCGGTGACTGGCTGCCCTTGCTGGGTGACCAGCCTAGTATCCCGTGCCCTCCTGGGCCTGCCGCCTGGTGAGCTGCCCTGCCAACAACTCCCCAAAGGCTCCCGAGCGGGGTACCCCCCTTTTGCGGCCCTGAGCCTGCCGGCTCACTCCCCAGTGGGGCACCCCGGCTGGGCCCAGCTCCTCCGAGATGCGGGGGAGGGGGGCACCCTCTGCTGGCACCCACTTGCCCCTTCCTGTGGTCACCGGGTGAGCCGTCCTCCGACGGTGTCCCCAACCGGGGAGGGGACACACCGCCTCGTGTGCCTGCCCTGCCCCTGGTGCCGTCAGGACCCACTGGTCCTGAAGGGCTACGAGCCGCCTCGCCTGCCCTGTGCCTGAGTGATTTCAGCCCTTTGGAGAGGGGGGGCTACGAGCCGCCTCGCCTGCCCCCACCCGAGTGATTCCGCCTTAACAGGGAGCTCCGCTCGGCCAGCCTTGGCCTCCTGGCTGCTCCCGCCGCTGCCTCCGCCGTCGCTGCCTGCGCCGCCGCTGCCTGCGCCGCCGCTGCCTTCGCTGCCACTGCCTTCGCCGCAGCTGCTTCGTCCTCCGCTGCGGCCCTGGCCTCGCGGCCTCCGCGGCGCTGCTCGGAGCTCTCCGGGAGCTCCTTCGGCTTCGGCTCTCGGGAGCCAACTGGCCAGGTCCGGCTGAAAGCCGGGAATAAATACCTGGCTGCCGGACCTGAGTGAAGACTGCGTGAGCAGTCTCTCCCCTGATCGTCCAATCAGAGGCTCAGGATGTCCTGAGTCTCTGATTGGACAATCCACTTCCCAACCAGCCAATCAGGGAAGAGCAGCCTCTTCCCCATTGGTCGGCGTGCTATCCCTCTCTCTGGCCGGCCTGAGTCGGCCAGAGAGAGGGAGCCTGGGAAGATGGCGGCGCCCATTGCCGCCATGTGGTCCGGGGGTTGGAAGGGGACACCCCCCCCCCAGCCGCAAATGCTGGCCGTCGGGACCAGGTGAGTCCCGAAGCTGTTTTATGCAGACGTACTTGATGTAAGCCCAATTGAATGCAATGGCATATATTTTCAAGTAAAACATGGAAATCATTTAGCGCTGTATGCAACAAGAAGATAAAACAAACATGTTTTCTTCTGTTATTGTGCTTCAGCTGGTCTTTCACAAAACACTGTACTCCCAAGGATATGGCTTTTGTCCCTATAATTACAACAATGATGAAGGTTCATCTTCTTTTACACTAAACCCCAGATGTATATTTGAAGGCTAAAAACAGAAGAACATTCGGATAGTTTATATAAGATATTCTTATGTTGTTCCAAACTGGGGGAATAATGTGAATAGAGAAGCATGTATTTTCCATGTCATTAAATCACCATTATCAAAAGAATCTTGAGCCACTGAAGGAAAGGTGTTACATTGCTGGTGGATGGTGAAAGAAAGAAAACGAATTTTTAAAATATTTGCCTGCAGATGGCAGAGCTATTTCTTCTGATGGTGTTCTTTCTGTGGCTACAGATGCACCCAATTGAGTGCAGTTCACACTCTCTTATGTGTAGCATGATAACTGATCCTTTCAGTCTCCCAGCAAAGTATTATCAGATGGGAGATTTGATAATTGGAGCAATTCTCACTCAGTTTGGCTGTGTTTTTGAGGAAATATCTTACAGCGAATATCCCACAACAAATAAAGTGGGTGAAATTACGTAAGGAAATAATTTCTGCTCTATAGTGTTGAGTAGGCAAGTCAAATAATGAATGCCACAAACACCTATATGTTCCAAAGCAGCCTGAATATGACTTTTTAAAAAGACTATTTTGTCTTATTAAAATTATGTATCTGATTTCTATTAAGTGTATTCTTGTTTTGGATCATTTTGCTTTGATGGTTCTCTTTCTGTCCATTCTAGATTCCATATGTTCCTCTGTCTCATAATATTTACTCCATACCTTTCATCTCTTCCTTCTTATTTTATTTTCAGTTCCTCCCTTAGTATTCTGGTTCTTTGTGTTTTATTCCAAATAACAATAGAAGTCCTTTCTCCCCTTGTTAAGCTCCCAGATACTATAATTTCCCATCCATTTGTATGTCGGCCTCGGATACTGTGTTATACTGTGGTACTGGTATACCTCTGATTAGGTAGATCAATGTAAATCATATAAAGCTTTTGCCCATATTATTGTAATCTAATAATCTCTATTTCTTCATAATATCTCCTACTTGCTTCTATATATATTGCAAGATGAGCATGATCCAGTCCCAAATTAATCAGTTCTTAGACTTATTGCCTTCAATGGGAGAGAGAGCATTGCATTCTTAATACCCCTGCTGAAATCAGCATGATTGGCATGTGTTTACCTTTGGCAGAATCTTTGAATTTTTGAATCATAGAAAGAGTTGGAAGGGGCTGCAAGGGTTATCTAGTCCAACCCCTGTCATGCAGGTATACACAACTAAAGTGCTCCTGAAATATGTCCATCCAACCTCAATTTAAAGACCTCCAAAGATGGAGAGTCCACCGCCCTATGAGGCAGTTTATTCTACTGTCGAACAGCTCTTGCGGTAAGGAAGTTCTTCCTAATGTTTAGGTGGAATTTAATTTCTTGTAATTTGAAGCCAATGGTTTGTGTTCTAATTTCTGGAGCAGCAGAAAACAAGCATGCCCCATCTTCTACATGACATCTCATAAGATATTTAAAGATGGCTATCATGTTACTTCTCAGTCTTTGCTCCTCATAAGGTATGGTTTCCAGACCTTGTCCCTAAAATATTTCAGGACTTGTAGAAAACTTTCTAGAAGAGTCTGTTGAATAGCAGGAAAAAAATATAGTCAAGAAGAATGTCCATGTGCTCAAAAGCTAGGAGATACTGCAGTAATCTGATTTATCTGTTCTTGCTCTTCTTGCTTGCAATATTATTGAAAATATGTGGCTCTCAATCCTAAAAATATTTATTGCTGTGATAACATATGTTGTAATATGCGCTCAGATATGTGCATGTTTGTTACACATAATGAATGTCTTTTCTTCTTACTGATTTGTAAGTGACTCTTGAAACCTTTCAGCTGTAGTGTGGCATATAAATACTATAAATGAGTAATGCATGATATAATTCTTGTTTTAGGGCAACACCAAAGAACTACCAGCATGTCCTCTCCTTCGAATTTGCTGTAAAGGAAATCAATGAGAACCCAAAGATCCTATCAAATATAAGCCTGGGTTTCGAGATCTATGACAGTTACACAAATGCCAAGATAACTCATCAGAATACCCTGAAACTTCTTTCCACCTCAGACAGGATTGTCCCTAACTACAAATGTGATACGAAAAAGAAGATGACAGCGGTAATTGGAGGACTTGACTCAGAAATCTCCTTTCACATGGCTACTATTTTGGGCATCTACAAGATTCCACAGGTAACAGAATGCCAACCCATGGCATTCCCCCTTACCCCACAAACTGGTAGAATATTGAATGATGAAATAAAAACCTCTGTAGGTTTAAGACAGGTTAAGGCTGTCTAAGGACTTTATCAGATGGACTAAATATGGTATCATAATAAGGCCCCATAAATGCAAAAGGGCACACAGATCAGATGATGTCACCCTTTTGCATTTATGTATAGTCAAAATCCCATACCTTTTAATTGATGACTTAAGCCATCAATAGATCCCCCTGCCATTTTTTTGCCAGTATTGTCAGTGTGCAAAGCTTTGGGCCATTTAAGTCTCGTCAATGCAGATTCAATGGCCCAACTGGGCAGAACACTTCTGGGTGAGATCGCGACATCCAGGTAAGTGGCGAGCTTTTTATGACCCTCCCTGGGTTACTTGGAGGTTTTTTTTACTGTGTGTATGTGCTTGGTGTGACTTTTACATTTTTATTTTTATTTTTAGTTTTGAATTTCCTGCACAGGGATTTCAAAAGAGGAAGTGAACGGAACTCTGTTTACTTCCTCTTTATTGCTGGAGCTGCCTTTGCTGGGAGTAGAGGTAAGTGTGTCTGAGGAAACATTCTTTCGCCAGCATAAAAATTGATTTTTTTATGATGGCAAAAGAACATTTTCAGGGGATTGTCTGATAAAGTCCTAAATCTACATAGTACCAGGAAATGGAAAGCTAAAGCTGGTGCATTAACAGCTATGCCCTACATGACAAAGAATGATGTTATATAATTACCAGGAAAGATGTTATCACCTGTTTTGCTTCCTTTTGAGTTACACATCTTGTGCCCATACTTTACCTTGGCCTTTCAGACGAACTCCAGATGAGATGACTAGAGGTTCACTTGGACACTGGCAAACAAACCAGTGATGGACCTTACACTGTTCACTTTCCTTGTGGTGTCTCAACACAGAGGAGCTTTTGTGTGTAGCCTGTCTGTGACAAAACTGGGAGACTCAGTTGGGCACACTATTACTACTACTACTACTGTTGCTAGGGGAAGAAAAAACCCCAAATTTACTAAACCTCCACACATTGGATTTTATCCCACCTTTTTTTCTCAAGGAATTTCAAAGTGGCTTATATATTTCTAATCTTTCCCTGTTTATTTTCACAATAATCCATTGATGTATGACAGGCTAAAATAAAAGAGGTGTTCACACATCTCATTTAATGCAAACATAAGTTGTGTGTATGTATACACAAATTGTTCTTTTGCGCGCGCGCGCGCACACACACACACACAGTTACTTATTTTTGACAAGCTTATAACATTTTACACCATACACATTGTACTCATATGTATATGGGATGGAAACTGGGCAGCCCTCAAGATGTTGTTGGACTGTAACTCCCATGAGCTTTAGCAAGGATAGCTCTAAATCCTCAGATGTGCATTACTCACAAGCAATGGAGTATAAATGTTTTCAGACAGGGCTTTCCAAATGATAATCCAGTATGCTTTTGCCCATCAAATGACATTGTTTTATCCAGATGAACTTGTGATAGAACACTACAACCCATATGTTTATACTGTATAGATGTGCCTTCAATAACAAACAGTAGAAATAATGCATTTTGGCTCTTAAGCAAATGTGTCACTTTTTGTTTTTGTTTTTAAATTCAAGCAATTGTTGATCAATGTACTGTTGCTAATACAGTCAGCCCTCTGTATCCCTGGATTTGGTATCCACAGATTACACCAGCCACAGCTTGAAAATATCCATATATATATATATATATATATATTCCAAGAAGCAAGCCTTGATTTAGTCATTTTATATAAGGGACACCATTTTACTATGCCATTGTATATAATAGGACTTGAGCATCAACAGATTTTGGTATCCACGGGGGTTCCTGGAACTAAACCCAGTGGATACCAAAGGCACACTGTATATACAGAAGTAATTCCATATGTGTTTAATTGTTGTGTTTTCTAAATATGTTACTAATTATATGTAAGGCACTGTACATGTACAGTAAGAATGCCCCTTGTGTAGGTTTTTTAAAATTACAGAGTAAAATACTACTATATTTTGAAAACTAAAACAAGCATGCTAGTAAGAGTGAATGGACTTTATCAGACGCAGCAAAAATCTCATGATTACGATGCCATGATAATGCGAACAAGTCCTGCTATCACATGTGTGTGAAAATACATCCCACTATAATCACCAGATCACAATGTAAGTGGCTGGTCCTCTCTCCCCTGTCGCCACTCCCAGTGAGAAAACATCTGGCTGAGAATGTGAAAACTACCCACAGGACACTCTTTGTATGAACTGTCCCATTTTTTGCATGTTTTTAGGTGTGTTTACATGTTTATGTGTTGATTTAGTTTGTTAATAAAGGTTTTTTGGTGTTTTTAAGTGCGCTCGCATCTTTTTGCCCATGCTAAATCATGGAAGTAAAATTCTATTCTTAAAGTGCTAATGGTTATTGTGCAACAATTCTGTGGCATTTGAATCACATGATTACGGCAATGTGCAATAACAAGTGTAATAATGCCACGATGGACTTTTTCGGACGGCGATTTGTAATGCAAGCAGGCTCGTCCCTGTTGCAAGGCTGCTGCGTGGCGGGGGGGGGGCGTTTTGGATGACACTGTCCCCCTGCCAATACTGTTCTGGAAGAGCTGGGAGGCTGCAGCACCATATTTGGCCATTTCCTAATCATGGAAGTTGACTGTGATTAGGAAATGGCCAAATATGGTGCTGCAGCCTCCCAGCTCTTCCAGAACAGTATCGGCAGGGGGACAGCATCATCCAAAATGGCCCCCTGCCACGCAGCAGCCTCGCAACAGGGACGATCCTGCTTGTGTTACAAATCGCCATCCAAAAAAGTCCTATGTTTCTGCTTTCTTCATTTGTGGAATTATAGCATTATTAGCTGCTAGTCTGATAAAGTCCAACAATTAACTTCAATAGAAACAACAAAACAATTATATTGTACAGTTAATGCATAACTTAATTCAAGTATCAAAAGTGTGCATGCGTGCGTGCGTGCACACACACACACACACACACACATACACAAAAAAAGGAAGGGTGAAACTTAATTGGTTAGCCAGCACAAGTGAGGCAATGGTTCTAACACAAAGAGCATCAGCTACTGAAATCTTACAATTTTCCTATGTACTCTATCTTGTTGAGATTTTCCATCCCAGCAGATATTTGAGGTGAATTATTAAGTCCATCATAAGATATGTCACTTATGAAAAAAATAATAAATATCTTTTTCTTAGATTACCTACAGTATATTAGCTCCAGCGATAAGTGTTAAGGCACAGCTCCCTACGTTCTACCGGATGGTCCCCAATGAAAAATATCAGTACAGAGGAATTGTCCAGCTACTTTTGCATTTCCAATGGACATGGGTGGGGATCGTTGTATCGGACAATGACAATGGAGACATTTTTGTGCAGACTTTGACACCAATGCTTTTCCAGCATGGCATCTGTATTGCTCTCAGTGCAAAAACACCAGCCATCTCTCAAGTGATTGAGATGATAAAATCATGGGAATCTATCCAAGCCAAGACCACTTCCCTAACCAATGCACAAATTAAAGTGATAATTGTTAATGCTGAACCTCAGACGACAACATGGTTGAAATGGTTTCTATATTTCTATTCAATAATGGATACTGCAGATATTTCTTTTGGCAAAGTGTGGATTATGACAGCCCAGTGGGATTTTTCATCAGAAACTATGCAAAAGGCTTTGGACATACAACCTTTCTCTGGTACATTGTCTTTTGCAATTCACTCTAATGAAGTGTTAGGATTTCTGAAATTCCTTCAGATGCTACATCTTGGTTCCGAAAAAGACAATGATTTTTTCAGTATGTTTTGGGAAGAGGCATTCAATTGCTCATTAACCAGTTCTAATGAATTCAGTGGTAACTGCACTGGTCAGGAAAAGCTAGAGAGCCTTCCTGGCACTCTTTTTGAAATGAGCATGACAGGTAAAAGTTACAGTATCTATAATGCAGTCCATGCTATAGCACATGCCTTACAGAAGATATTGAATCACAAACTCAGAGTCATGGTGAATGAACGCCAGAGACCTTCAAATCTTCAACCATGGAAGGTGAGGATTCATAAATAAACAATCTCTGCAACAATGACTAATTTAATTCTTGAGGATACACACTTGATGGAATGTACTAACAGTTCAAAATTTGCACAAAATACTCTACACATGATCCCTTTTAAACGGCAATTTTCCCTTTCTCTTTGCCACCAGCTTAGCTGAAGGCACTATCCCATAGAAATCCAGATTGGGGGGAAAAAAGTTTGATTTTCTTCTGTGATGGCCGAGCCAGTGTCTACTGTCCCCTGGGGTTTAGCTTACTATAGCCCTTGGAATGTTTTAAAGGGGTGGGGTGTATGGAGATAAAGGAGAATGGTTGAAGCAGATTTTGGCAGTTCATTGGACAGTGTGTTAAGGTTGTGACCGGCTGAGAGGAGAATGGCCATATGATGAGCTGGAGTCCGGTTACAGAAAGGATGTCCATGTAACATGTTAGTTGAGTAGAGGCTTATAGCCACGGGGAAAATACAATGAATAGATAGGTAGTTCTTTCCACTGAGAGAAGTCACATAAGAGAGAAGTGTGCTAAATTTCAGGGATAAGTTAGGAAAGGATGCCATTGTAGTGGAGTGAACTGAGTATACTGATCTAGCCAAGTATGTTTTATGTTTAAAAAGAAGCCTTGAACATAACAGTTTTCCTGTTTAGTGTTAACCACTGTCTGAGTCTATTCTGTTAGGAGCACAGCCATATGCCATCAGAGATAATCCAAGAGGTGCATATATGTTCCCCCTTTTAAAATACAGAAAGTCACATGTGTGTCCTTTACCTTAGTTCCCTTAGGAATGGAGTTGGTTCTGAAGAAGGGACAAGGTCAGTCGCAGTAGCCTCCAGGTAAGAAAGGTTAATCTGGAAGTGGCTCAGATAGTTTTCTCCTTTTATGCACCAGTTCTGAAATCGACTCATATCTATAACATTCCAGGGCCTATTCAGCAACATAGGGTCTTGGAAGATCTGGGCACTCCACTGGCACCAATGGGAGATTTTACTCTGTTTTTTAAACCTCTTTCCACAAGGAGATAATCACATTCTGAACACATTGGATGGTAACTCCATGTGCACTGTCATCTATAAACATTGGCACCTGTTTCCATAGTTCTGTAAAATATATCCTTGCTTTTTGAAAATTTAGCTCCACTCTTTCCTGAAGTATATCTCATTTAACAACACTGCTGGAGACTTGGTGTCCTTTGATGAGAATGGTGAATTAGCAGATGGATTTGATATTATCAACTGGGTTACTTTCTCCAACCAGTCTTTCTTCAGTGTGAAAGTAGGAAGGATTTTACCAAGCAAAGAGCTGATCCTCAACCAGGAGGCCATCTCATGGCACATCATGTTTAATCAGGTGGGATTCTATTATTGATTATAATGGGCAAACCTACATTGGAATGTGCCATTTTGTAAAATCTCTTCGTGTCATTCATTGTAGTTACAATCTAAAAAGAAATAGTTGTGGTTTGGTAAGATGGCATGGGACACCTGGTGTTCTGAGATAATCCCCAAACTATTGCACTGTGTAGAAGAAAACTTAAAGAAAATGTGTTTGTCCAAATGCATTGCAGTTTAGTGGAACATGTGGACTGAGTTTGACTCTTGCTCTATGTCTAAATATATAATGTCTTCTTCAGAAATCTAGTTGTGTTGAGAGTTTTGAAGTTCTAACTTGTACAACAGAATCCTGCCTACAACCAGATTCATGTAGGCACAGTGGGAATGTGTGCAGGATGGGTGATTTAAGGCTTATCTACATGGGTCAAATACCCAAGCTTGCCCTCATTCCAGAGCCCTGCAGTCCAGATGATGCTGGGCATTTACCCCAATCTGCCCCTCACCACCCCATGGGCAGATATGGGGCTGAAATGGAGGTAAGCCAGGATAGGACCCAATAAATCATTCTATGATAATATACAGTTTAATTTGGTACCACCAAATCATGCCCGTGTAGTTGTGGGAACCCTCACTGCTCTCCCTGGCTCTCCCAGAATTCAGACAAGAGTCCCTCAGCGTTTGACCCCTGTGTGCTGTTCACATGAAGGAGGGTTTCAGTCACATTTTTTTGCTCCCCTTCCTGTCTTCTGTGGTAGCAAGGAAAATGGCAGCTGCAGCGGTGGCTTTGGCAATGGGCTGGCATTCTGTTTGGAAACCAGCCTGTTTTCTCCAGGCAATGGGGGCAGAACAGGCCAGATCCAAAACCAGGATATGCCAGCAGGGATCTAGCATATCCTGGCTAGTGTAGATAAGCCCTTAAATGCAATAACATCCCATGAAAAGACAATAGCAAAAGCAAGCAAACAAACAAAAAGAAGCAGAAGTCTAACATGTGCTGGACATAGATTTATTGATAATGCATAACTTACAATGTGTGAATCCAAAATAAGGTAGCCAACATTGGATTCCATTAAATTCAATAAGATTATTTATGTTAGTTGCTATAGGTAGATTCCTCTCCAGAATACAAACAGCTGGGCATATTTCAATCAAGGCCAGTGGCATTTTCACCAGTAGATATCCTCTACTGGATGCCTCCGTTGCTTGCTCAGTTGGCTTTTATTCACCAGCACTGAGATTCCCAGCCATTTCCCTTACACAGGATCATAAAATGTATAAAATTACACAGTGGCAGCATTTGGGGAGTTGCTTGGTCTCTCTCTCTCTCTCTCTCTCTCTCTCTCTTTGAAACCACTCCTCAGAAAATATATGTAATTTCTACCCACTTTTTAGAAACATTCTGCTCATGTACTCAGTTTTGAACTCACAGAATCACCACAATCTCAGCCATAATGTGAACGAACTTGGCTGTCAGCTGTGGGCTTGTCTAGACTATTAAAAACCCTGAATCCCTCTGAGAATCCCCCCAAATCTGCAGCAATCTGGCCACATGATGTATCTCCTTTTCCTTGAATCTGGGATAATCAGACCACACGTCTCATGGACCAGATTTGGGGCATTCTGTGATATTTTACCTAGATTTGGGTTTTGATGATTCGGGGTTTTCTCCTCATTTTCTTTCACCACTGCCACTGGCACCCCATGAGCATTTTGACACTCAGAAGACAGTTCTCGGCCAAAAGGAGAGGTTTTCTTCCTTCCCCTGGCTCAGAAGCAAAGCTTCCTCCCATTATGCACCTGCCCATTGCTTCCTTCAAGTGCTTCCATTCTTTCCTCAAGCACCTCTTCCTGCAACAGGCAAGAGGGAGAGTGGGCAGAGGCAGTGCTGCCAAGCCAGGGGAAGGAGAAAACTTCTCATTTCAGCCAATAACTCCTCCTGAGCTTTATATTATGGTTAAGGTGGCAGTGGTGTCGGATGAAATTCTGCAGGGACAGTGGAGACAAGGTACCCCACAACCCATGTGGAGAATAATAATGTGCAGGGCAAATGTGGGGACATGTAGGTAGAATTCCATTTGGAGTTTTTGCCCCATGTGAAGAGAGGCCCTGAGTGTTAAAACTGCATTGACTGGGTTATAGAGTGTAACAGCTGGATGTTGACTGTGAAGAAAAATTCTGCAGCAGATGAGATGGAACTTGATTGGGTCTTTTTACACAAAGACATAAAAACAATGTAGTACCACAATGAATTCTAGTTTATTGACACAACATTGGATGGGAAGGGCTTGAAGATTGTGGGATTTACCAACATAGCATAATATATTCCTTTCTCTGTTTTTTATAACCTCTCCTATAAATTGGCAGTTGGTCTTGTTCCATGGTGTGTACGTGTGTGTGTGTGTGAAATTTTTAGACAGTGGTGATTGACAACTTGTTACACTGTATCCCTGCTACCTACTACAAGTTGGTGATAAGTTTAAAGGCATTGTGGTTTCTTTTTATGGGCAGGTGATGCCTATTGCACTCTGTAATGACAACTGCCACCCGGGTTACAGAAGAAAAAAGAAAGAGGGAAAACCATTTTGTTGCTATGATTGTGTTCCATGTGCAGAGGGGAAAATCTCAGACCAGAAGGGTAGGAGTGTTTATTGTGCAGAGTTATTTATTTTTTAGATGTAGTGTTTCATGTTGACTTTCTTTTGAGAGTAGTTCCCTATTTGAAAACATCAAAGATAGTATCAACCTAGGCTGCTGATACACTGCAGAAATAATGCAGTTTGACACCACTTCAACTATAATGCTCCATCCTATGGAATCTAGGGATTTGTAGTTTGTTGTTGCACCAAAGCTCTCTGACAGAGAAGGCGAAATATCTTACAAAACTACAAATCCCAGAATTCCATAGCATTGAGCCATGGCAGTTCAAGCATGTTCAAACTGCATTTTTCCTGCAGTATGTCAGCAGCCCTAGGCCTTATCTACACAGCCTATTTACCCCATTTTGCCCTCATCTGAGAGCGCTGCAGTCTAAATGACACAGTGCATTTTCCCCTTTCTGTCTCTGGGCAGCCGTATGACCCCGGAACAGAAACAGTACTCAGGTGGGGGCAAGCTGGTATAGGGATCAATACAGTGGTTTTAAAAAAATAAATGGTTTACTCTGTTTCCATTGGGAGTAAATGGATTGGAGGGCCCATTTCCACTGGAGCCTGTTCCTGCAGGCTGGCCTGTCACTCTAGCTGCCAGTCACCCTTACACTTCTGAGTCTTGGCAGCAGGCCTGCAGCATGTGACCATGGCTGGTCACATGCAGGAGGCCTTGTCACCTGGTGTGGGCCAGCTTCCTGGAGCGGGCAGAGCAAGGGAAATGGTGGTGGCGGTGGTGGCTGCAGCAACAGGCTGGTGTTCTGTCTGGATTCTGGTCATTTCATCCAGGTAATGGGGGCAGGACAGGCCTGATCCATGGCTAATATATGCTGTCGGGAAGCCAGCATATCCTGGCTCATGTAGAAAAGTCCCTACTCATGCTCCAGATCTCTACTACGTTATAGGTCTACAATGCTGGAAAAAAAATGTTGTGTGAACTATATTCTGTCTTCATCATGGGACAAAATCCTACCTCGTGCTGATAGAATCTAAGATGCTACCAGCATATTTATTGGAGGTGGCAGAAGTGATAAAGGACACTTTGACTGTGCAGCTGCATCCTCTCATTCTGAAAATTGGTAAAATTCCCCTTTGCTTCCTCCAAGGAGAAAATTAGTGAAGATTTACATCCCTAGCCTCTCTTAATTTCCTGGTGAAGAAGACATTTGCCAAGTTCTGCAAAAACAGACATTGGCACTTCTGGCATTTAAGTTAATAGCCAACCATGTTTGTTTAATGGATGTCCAAGACATACAGCTTGAATAAATTTGGATTTGCACGAAACAAGGATTTTTTTCCCTGTACATCCCCTCCCCCCAAGAAAGGATTTCCAAAGTCTAAAAAATGTACCCAAGGTCTTGTAATTTCAACCAGTCAGGAGAAAACGTTTTGAAGTTATTTGTTCTTGCATATGAGATAAAATAATCACATTTATATCCTTAGAGTAAAACAGCATTTCAAATGAAATATTTTTAGCCATCAAATACAAAACTTCAGAGATAAAGTTATTAATTGGTGAACTCTTAGTACATATTAAAAAAAGTATTGATGACCATAATGAAGTCTGGACATGTCATTTGCTTTATATTTTCAGATATGGATGACTGTTTCAAATGCCAAGAAGGTCAGTATCCAAATAAGAAGCAAGATCAATGCAATCTCAAAACCCCAACCTTCCTCTCTTTCTCAGAACCCTTGGGGATCATTTCAGCTTTTTTATCTCTGTCTTTTTCTCTGGTCACAGCTGCTGTGTTAGTGATATTCATCAAGCACAAGGACACTCCCATTGTCAAAGCCAACAACCAGGATCTCTCTTACACTCTGCTCGTCTCCTTATTTTTCTGCTTCCTTTGCTCCTTGCTATTTATTGGTTTGCCTCACAGAGTGACCTGTTATTTACAACAATCTGCTTTTGGTGTCATATTTGCAGTGGCTGTTTCATGCATATTGGCAAAGACCATGACAGTGGTTGTGGCTTTCATGGCCACCAAGCCAGGATCCAGAATGAGGAACTGGGTAGGGAAAAGACTGGCCAACTCTATTCTTCTTGGTTGTTCCCTTACTCAAGCCATCATTTGTACTTTATGGCTACACACTTCTCCCCCATTCCCAGATTTTGACATGCATTCTCTGGCTGAAGAAGTCATAGTAGAATGCAATGAGGGGTCAGTTATGATGTTTTATTGTGTTCTGGGCTATCTTGGATTTCTGGCCATTGCCAGCTTCATTGTGGCTTTCTTTGCCAGAAAACTGCCAGCTAGTTTCAATGAAGCCAAGTTCATCGTTTTCAGCATGCTGGTGTTTTGCAGTGTTTGGTTGTCCTTTGTACCAGCTTACCTGAGCACCAAGGGGAAATACATGGTGGCTGTGGAGATCTTTTCCATACTGACCTCTAGTGCTGGGTTACTGGTTTGCATCTTTTTCCCCAAATGCTATATCATTATTGTGAGACCTGAGCTGAACAGGAAGGGCCTGTTGGTTAGAAGAAATTAGTAAGACTCCAAGGCTCAAATCCTGTACACATTTATCTGAGAATAAGGGCATGGCTACATGGGTGGGGGGTGGGTAAAAATCCAGATTGGATTCGGACTACTTTGGCCTGGAACTGTGGCGCATGAAATTCAGACTATTCTGGCCTGTATTTCAGCATCACACCTGCCAAAGCCTGAATCTGGTTTGGGCTTTTACTTGTTATTCACACTTGACTCTGAGCTCTGAGGTCCAGGAAAATCAAAGCCCTGGTGGTAGTCACCTTCTCTGAAGGGAGAATAGGCAGGTTGTTCACATTGGTGGGGCAGGTGTGTGTGCTGCCTTCAAACTGGGCAACTGCCACTGGCAGTTTTGCTTTCCTGGTGCACAATTGCCTAGGAAAAGCAAAGCGCCCATGGGAATTGCCTCTCTGAAGCCAGATTGGGTGGCTACTGTGGTGGCTCTGATTTTCCTGGAGCTCAGAGAGGTGATTGTAAGCAAAGTGCCAGCTGTAGTAGCCTCTCTGAAACCATATCAGGTGGCTACTGCTGGCATTTTGCTTTTCCTGGAGCTCAACGGGACCAGACCCCCTCTGAAGCCAGAATGGGTGGCTAGCTCGTGATGGCAGGGCTCACCAAGGATTTTGGCCTCAGAGAGAGTGACTGCTGCTGGGGCTCCGCCTTTGGAATAAGAAGTGGTACTGAGGAAGAGGAAAATGGTGGTGCCTCAGGCAGTACTTGTCCTTCCTCTCTTCCCCATCCCACTTCCCAAATCCATTGTGGATGGCTTGTTCACATGGCAGTTTTCTCCAGAGTTACCAGCAAACTCTGGAGAAAACCACAAGTTTCCTGAAAACCAGATTAGGGGGTATTCCCTGAGTCTGTTGCAAATAGGACCCCACTATCAAGTATATTTGATGCTAAATTGTAAAATAAAATGTATATGGATTTCCCTGTGCAAAGAAGGCCGTGGCAGTAGAGGTCATTGCCACCTCTACACAGCTGGTGTTATTGTGCAAAGGCCGGCTGTCTGTGGGAGATGCTGACAGCGAAGTCTGGACGCTAGTATCTCCATGAGAAAGAAATGCACAGACAGCTAAGTCTGGGAAACAGCTTGTTGACATGATGGCAGAACCCATTGTGCTGAGTATATAAGATTGTAACTGACAATATGTATATTTCCCTTCTGATCTCTTGCCTGAGACAGAAGCCTTGTAACATGTACTCTGCTATGCTTCAGTAAACACCTGCTAGACACTCTGTTTCTGTATGTTTTGTTACAGCCAAGGCCACATGTAGTGCAGCTCGACTCTCTGGACATGATCATGAGGGCTCACTGGCACCCCAGACACCTACAGTGTGTGTCACTATTGCCACATGTTGTGTGGCATTATCAGTCCGGATTCGGGGGAGGGGGATGTTGGGGTTTGTGACTAGTGTAGTCAAGTCTTAAATCACAGTAAGAATTTTGCAGCATTTTGCCTGCAAATTGCACATACTGAAGTGTTTCAGGAAAATATGTCCCCCACAACAAAAATGAATTTTAAATACAAAAACCATTGTATCCAAAAACACATTTGGGTTTTTATGCAAAATTGTGGGTACTTGTGCATTTTGTGTACATTTTTACAACTATATACACAGTGAATATGGTTTTTTTTTTTTTACATCAAGATGCATAACAAGCCTTGGAAATGTATAGATTTCCAATGAAAAATAAGGTTCACATCATTGTTAGTCTTGAGAGGTAGATATTTTCATAGGAAAATGTGAGTCCAAGTTTCATTTCCAACTCTACTCAGAACCAGCTACTACACATATTTTTATGTCTATGATTTGTTTTAAGTGTTGAAATCTGTGCATACCCCTGAATAACTAGGTAAACAGTAAAACAATTGGAAGGAAAGTCACCTCCTCCCAGCTTCTTGTCAATTACTGGGATTATACCATTCTTTTCCCCTTTGTTTATTATCCCTCTGTGTTCAGCCTCTGAGAGATCAAACTCTTTGTTACTTATTGTATGAAACCCTATAACTGGCTGAATCTTTGAAGTCAGGTCATTCATTTACCCCATCCCATGTACTTTTTCATGTTCTGAGAGCTTACCCAGAAATCATAATCTTCAAAGCACATTTTTCACTTTATTCTGATGCCTAGTCAACAGTGAAATGTTTGGGTTTGGGATTGTCTTCTCTCTCTCTCTCTCTCTCTCGAAAACCACATTGGGGGAAAAGCCTTTAAAATGAACTAGGACATTCCTTCTCCAGAAGCGTGGATCTTCCAGTCATCGATATGCCACCATTCATTGCCTTTAAACACAGTAGAATGCAAATAGAAATAATAGGGTGGCATATTTTTGACAGAATGATGTTTGTATAGTATGCAAGTTTAAAAGTGCTTCATTATGCTATCTGTTACATTTTCTCCCTAGTCATGCAGGGAGGAGGAGGAAGTGTCAAAAGCAGGAGAAAGGACTTCTGGCTCTGAGCTTCCTATTTCTGAAGCCCTAATTTCAGGTGGGAATGGTGTGGGTTATCAGAGCTGAAGCACTTTTGTAGAGATGGCTTAACAAATGTTTGAACTGTGTCATTGGGCTTGTCAACATGGGCTAAATACCACATCTTGCTCCCCTTAGAGCTCTGCAGTCTATACGATGCAGGCCATTTCCCCAGTTCTGCCCCTGGGCAGTCCTTACCACCCCTGGGGCAGATGCAGGGATGAGACTGAGTGAAGGTGGGGTAGGGCCTGAAAGATTGTTTTATAATACTACCAAGTTTAATCCATTACTGCCAGCAAAACCTGGATCGGGCACTGTGTGTCTGCAGGAACCCATTCAGCATACTGGCCCTTGCTGCTACCACCATCTCCCTACCCACCCACCCAGAAACCAGGCAGGAGTCCCACAGCATGTGACCAAGGCTGCTCACATGCATGGGACATTGGCAACATGGTGTAAGCCTCCTTCCTGGCTTCAGAGACAGCAAAGTGGCAATGGTGGTGGCTACAGTGACAGGCCAGCATTCCTGTTTGGTGTCTGGCCAAACATTACCATTTCCTTGAGGTAATGGGGGAAGAACAAGCCAGCTCCGCAGTCAGGATATGTCAGTGGGGATCCGGTGTATCCTGGTTCATCATCTCCAGTCTATGTGAGTTGGAGATAGGGGGAAAATCTTCAGCTGATTTTCATTCCTTATAACTCTTTGCACTTGCATCTATCATTCAGAAATGTAGGCTCCTTCATTAAGGACACTTCTGTGGCATACCATTTTCACTCAAATTTCTTCCAAATCTGAGGGGAAATTAACATCTTCCAAAAATGGGACATGTTTTTCCACAAAAATATTTATTATTAAAACCACACTCTCTATTCTGAGAATCTAAGGTGGCATGCAATTAAAACAATATAAATGATTTAAAACAGTTCTGGGTAAAAACAATAAAATATTTTAAGTAGGATAAAAGCATAATAAACAGATCACCTAGTTAAATCTGCAGAACAGGCTAAAATAGATAAACTTATATCCATTTATATTTGTAAACGAGATTATGCCCCAGAAGCTTTAACAAAAAGCCATGTTTTTACTTGGTGTTTAAAAGAAGCTAACATTGGTGCCAATCAGGCGTTGAAGGGGAGGGCATTCCATAAATAGGGCACCACTACAGAGAAGAACATCTCCCATGTTCCCATGGGATGTATCACTCTCATTGGTGGGTCATGGAGGAGGGCCCCTCCAGTAGATCTCAGTTGTCAGGCAGGTGTATACAAGGAAAGACGCTTCTTCATGTATCAAGGTCACAAGCCATTTAGGGCTTTGAATGTCATCAAGAGCACCTTCAATTCAAACTAAAAGCAAATTGGCAGCCAGTGTAGCTCAATCAAGCTGTATTGTGTATACGATAATGTAGTTGGTTAGTTTTCCTGCTGCTGAATTTTGGACTATCTGTAGCTTCTGAGTCATCTTCCAGGACAGTCCCACATAGAAGGCATTGTAGTAGTCTAATTGAGATATTCTGACAATAGTAATAACTGGCAGAACTCCATTTTAACTATAATATATTATTACCTAGTTCATGTTCCCCCTCTGTTCTACTGGAATTCCTTCCTACAGTTTCAACATATTTGTTTAAACATCTGATATCAGTGCTGCTTGGGATGCAAAACCCTACCTGCCATGACTGAACATTTGGAGGATCTGGTGGACCTCTGTATGCCATTACCCTTTGGTTTGGCTTGGATGAATGAACTCTCTCTAAAGCATATGCTACAGCGTAGACTGCATTGTAGATGCTGTAGCTTTGGCCAGTCATGCTTTCCTCAAAAAGAGTTCTGGGGAGACCATCCAGCCTCTCTTGCCCAGTGCAAGTAGATCTCTCCTTTCCTTCATTAGAGTCAGAGAAAGAACACTCAAATGCCTCTTCCCAGAATAACCTGAGAAAATCATCTCCTTTTGCTGTACTAGGATGAAGTGTCTGAAGGAATTCTGCAAATGCTAGCATCTCATTTGAATGAATGGCAAAAGACAGGGTACCATCAAAGGCTTGTATAGCAAAACTCCTGTGAACAGACTGTGATGAGAAATCCCAGTGGGCTGTCATAATCCACACTTTAGATATTGATCTGAGTGATGGTACCCAATCCTAATGACCTCCCCCAGTGGATTCTTATACTATAGATATTGAATGGTATGGGAGACAAGATGGAACATTGTGGCACTCCATAGCTTAATGGTCATAGAGGCTGATCAGGAACCCCCCAATGCTACTCTCTGGAACTGGATCTTGTAGATTGGAATAGAGCCACTGTAACACATGCCAACTAGGGCGGAAAAATGAAATGCATAAATATAGGATGGGAGAGACCTGGCTGAATGAGACTACGTGTGAAAGGGATCTAGGAGTCCTAGTAGACCACAAGTTGAACATGAGCCAACAGTGTGATGCGGCAGCTAAAAAGGCCAATGCGATTTTGGGCTGTATCAATAGAAGTATAGTGTCTAGATCAAGGGAAGTAATAGTGCCACTCTATTCTGCCTTGGTCAGACCTCACTTAGAATACTGTGTCCAGTTCTGGGCACCACAATTCAGAAAGGATATTGACAAATTGGAGCGTGTGCAGAGAAGGGCAACTAAAATGGTGAAAGGTCTGGAAATGATGCCTTATGAGGAGAGACCTGGGAGCTGGGTATGTTTAGCCTGGAAAAAAGACGGTTAAGAGGCGATATGATAGCCCTGTTTAAGTATTTGAAGGGATGTCACGCTGAGAATGGAGCAGGCTTGTTTTCTGCTGCTCCAGAGACTGGAACACGGAGCAATGGGTGCAAGCTCCAGGAACAGAGATTCCACCTCAACATGAGGAGGAACTTTTTGACAGTAAGAGCTGTTCGGCAGTGGAACACGCTCCCTCGGAGCGTGGTGGGGTCTCCTTCCTTGGAGGTCTTTAAACAGAGGCTGGATTGCCATCTGTCGGGGATGCTTTGATCAAGATTTCCTGCGTGGCAGGGGGGTTGGACTGGATGGCCCTTGTGGTCTCTTCCAACTCTGCAATTCTATGATTCTATGATACTCCCATTCAATGAAGACAGACTAGTAAGATACCATGATCAAAAGATATCAAAGACCACTGAGAGAGCCAGGAAGATCACCAGAGTAGAAGTCCCTCCACCATCTTTCACCCAAAGAAGGTCATCAGGCAGAGAGAGCTCTGGCATGAAACCAAACTAAAACGAGTCCAATAATCTGTTTCTCTGAAGAACACCTGAAATTGCCCAGCCACTCCAAGCGCCAATATTTTGTCCCAATATGGAATATTAGTGATGGGGTGGTAGTTTACACATTCAAGGCTGCAGGCAAACTCTTCCCCCCAATATTATGAAGCATTTATCATCCCCTGAACCCCACACAATCAATCATCTGCTAGACTTTAACAGTCAAGATGGACAAGAATTGAGCTGACATTGGTGGAACAGACTAAGGGCTTGTCTATACAAGCAAAACAAAACAAAACAAAACAGCCACCAGATTGCTCTGCAGTAATGTCAAATTGCAGCAGCTGTGAATGTCTTAATTGCAGCATCCCTGCAAATCAAGATAGCAACCACAAGTGATTCCCCCGTTTTTTACCTACCTTTTTTTGCCACTGAAGAACTTTTTTTTTAAAAAAACTATTTCTAATGTGTGCTGGAGTTATATTTTACCTTCGCTTGTTAAGGCAAAAATCCAACATGGTAGTACTGGGCACTTGCCCTATTAGCAAGCCCCAGCCACCACACTTATCTGGCCAATCATCTTTGTGGTTCCTCTCACATGGGAAAGTGATTCATATTGAATCACTTGTCTCAATGATGGGACATCCCCCCTGCTGTTTTTAAAGAACTCTGGGAAAAGCCACGAAGGCTTTTCCTGCGTAGTTTTTGGCTTTTGGGATGCCCTCCTTTACAATATGGTGGAACAATGCAGAATGCCATTAAGACAGGTGGGATCTGTGAGGAGTATTTTTGCCATTTAGACAACCACTCAGGCTGCAACAAATGAAAATATTCTTAGGAATCCTGACCAGATAAAGTAGAGGACACTTTGTCAGACTCTGTGATAACTATGGCATCAATTTCTGACTAAGTACAAGCTACTTTCTTCTTGAAGTGCCTACCTGTCACAGTAGAGAACTGGGGGCTCCATTGCTTGCCTCTCTGTTGATGGGATGATATCCTTCTGAAATTATGCACATCATTTAAGTAACAACTTTGTGTGGTGTGTTGTTTGCATGATAGTTGCCAAAAGAAAGAAAAGTATATTTTTTGATTTCACCATTCCCAGAAATATAAAGCAAGAGTAGATGACTTCAGACCAGTCAAAGTTCACACCTTAATATCCTCACCAAAAAAACAAAAACAAAAACAAAAAACCCTATGAAAAACCTTTCTCTTCTGGTTTAAGTGAAGTCCTGTGTTTTGCTCTAGAGGAGAACTGCTGCTTCTGGTGTCCTTGCAATTCTAATTTTTGACCCCAATATTTTGGGACAGGGATTTTTCATGGTTGGGAAGGATCCAGAAACCACAAAATAGTTTTAGGAACGTGGTGAAATGTACAGGCAGATGGAATCCCACCTCTACTAGCTTGCACAAATCTCTGCACCTCTTTTCTAAAATTTTGGAATCTTGGGCCTCTCAGCTATAGTAGTTAGACTTGCAAATTTCAACAGATTCCACAAAGAATAAAGGAAGTAGGTGTTTACTTAAAAAGTAAAGATCAAAATGCACAGCAGGAAATCCCCTGCACCTAGTTGTCTGTAATTTGGGATAAGTAACCCCCTGATAAGATTTGACTATGGGTGTGAGTTTCATAAGCTCTGACAAAGAGGAAAAGGTTATAAATTTTGTTGATTTTCAGAGAGCAATCATTTTGAATATTTTGACTGATGCATACCTCTGTTTCTTATTAAATCCATTGCATCAGTTCATTTTAGTGTATGAAAAATAAAGAGTTGTGACTGTAGAATTACGTTAACACATACATTTACAATCTGAGGGCTCATCTACATGAACCAGGATATGCTGACTCCCCACCAGAGTTTCTTGATCATGGATCAGGCCTGTTCCTCCCCCCTTATCTCCACAAAATGGGACAAAGTCCATGTGGGAACACCGGCCCATTGCTACAGCTGGTGGCAGGGTCTCCCTCATTCTCTCTGAAGGCAGGAAGCCAGCCCGCAACATGTGACCAAGGCCTCCTGCATGTGATTAGCCTTGGTCATATGCTGAGGGATTTCTTCTTGCTGCAGCAGAGCAACAACAGACCAGCAGCTGCAGCAATGTGCTGGCATGCCAGGATGGGCTCCTGTTGTCACATGGGGGCCGATCCAGTGCTGTCTTAATGCAATTACCTGGGGCCCCATGAGGATAGGGGCCCCATACTAACTCTATGCACAGACCAGAATTTAACACTAATTTTCCAATCACCTGCCAAAACATTAAAATCTCCTGCTAACGTGGTAGAAGGAGAAAAATTTCAATTTGTAGCAGAGAGTAGGCATGTCTACATTTGCAATAATGGGGAATGAGGAAGATAAAGAGAAAAGAGAGGAGGAAGAGGGATGGGTGGTTGGACGGAGAGTCCTGATAGAGGACTAAAGTAAGGGAGTCACCAGGGAAACCCTGCCCTTTTACACATCAGGGATTCTGAGGTCTGGACAAGAAAGAACTTTGCTCCCAATGAAGCTGTACACCGGGAGAGGGTCAAAACACTGATTTTGTTGGAGGTACCAATAAGTATGAGTTTATTTTATTGATAATTTACATTTTTATTCCTGTGAGTGGTTATGTAGGCAAGGCCCAGTGCACTGCCTTGCCCAGGGGCCTATAATGCTGCTAAGATGGCCCTGGGCCAATCCGTTCTTTTCTGGTGAGAACAGATTAAAGCAGGTATTTTAAAAACAACAATCCTGCATTGGACCTTACCCTACCTTCCCCTCATCTTAGCTCCATCTTTACTCCAGGGGTCATGAGGACTGCCCAGGGGCAGAATGGGGCAAAAGCCCTGCATTGTCAGGACTGCAGTGCTCTAAGACAGGGGCAAGACGAGGTATACTGCCCATGTAGATAAGCTCCAAGACTCAGAATCACAGAATCACAGAATCATAGAGTTGGAAGAGACCTCAAGGGCCATCCAGTCCAACCCCTGCCATGCAGGAATACACAATCAAATCATTCCCTACAGATGGCCATCCAGCCTCTGTTTAAAAAACTTCCAAAGGAGGAGGCTCCACCACACCACGAGGCAGTGTATTCCACTGACAAACACCTCTTACTGTCAGGGAGTTCTTCCTAATGTTTAGGTGGAATATCTTTTCCTATAGTTTGAACCTATAGTTTCCTATAGTTTGAACGTAGATGGTGTCCAGATAGGTACAACTGGAGATAGGAAAAAAACAAATACAAAGATGGGAAACCCGGGACTCCTGGGGCAAAGGCTATGATCCTGCTGGAATTAGCCCTTGGATTATATGATACAACAGCTGTGCTCCTCTACAGGGCATAGACAAGTTAGCCCTCAGCCTTTGAAGTTAGGACTTTTATGGCTGCCTTTTACCTCTATTCAAAGGAAATAATATTATTGGTGTGATCCACATAATCTTAATTTATATGGCTGATAGGAAATTGCTCTCTTATCCTGTAAAGGCTTTAAATTGGCAAACCTGGTATTATTTGTATTATAATGCCATACACCACCTGAGTTAATTTGGGCTGTTGTTGATTTGTTGACTTGTTACCTAATGGAACACTATTACTAAGAACTAATTTTCGTCCCACCTGGCACTATGTTTTGTGCCTGGGAGGAACACTAATTTTTGGAGGATTAATGCAGTCATTCATCTTCCAAATCATTTGTTTTGTTACAATTGTGATATTTTATATTTCATCTGTATGATAGTCTGGATTTACATTCCCCAATTCCTAAAATATTTTTATTGTAGGTTAGCACTAACTGTGATGTATCCCGGGGTGGGATCCCTCCTTTGGTCAGCATGGTGCTTGTGGCGCGCTTTGGCAAAGTCCAAGGCAGAGATTACCTGAGGCCAGGCGTCTCTGACTTTTTGACTCCACTGGGTCACCGAGACCGGGTCTGCGGGAGTCCCTTCCTTCAGAGGCAAGGGACTGAAATCCTGTCCAGAGACAACCCTAAAGGGAGAAAGGCCAGTGCTATTGTGGGTGGCATTATTCTGGCTACCTCGGCAAACGGCAAGAGGTCAACCCAGTCAGATTGTTGGAAATTTACATAACACCTCAAGTATTGTTCAAGAATCTGATTAAGACGTTCGGTCTGTCCATCTGTCTGGGGATGATGGGAACTGCTGAGCCCAAGCTCCACCCCCAGAAGGTTCGTGAACACCTTCCAAAACTGGGAAGTGAATTGGGCACCCCTGTCAGACACAATCTTAACAGGGACACCATGGAGACGGTAGATGTGTTGAATGAACAACCTGGCCAGTTGGGAGGCTGTTGGAAGCTTCCTGCAGGCCACGAAATGTGCTTGTTTAGAGAACAGATCAGTAACAACCCATATAACAGTCTTTTTCTTACTTTCAGGTAACTCCACTATAAAGTCCATACTGATGACTTCCCAAGGTTTGGTTGGGGTAGGCAGAGGTTGGAGCAGGCCTCAGAGCTTCCCAGACCCACCCTTAGCCATAGCACACGTGGAACACCCCTTCACATACTCCTTCACCTCCTTCCTCATTTTTGGCCACCAAAACTGCCTGTGGGCCAAATGGAGAGTCTTGAGATACCCAAAATGCCCAGTACTTTTGACATCATGGCACTGCCTGAGGATGATTGCTCTCAGGGCCTCAGGGACATACAGACGGTCCCCCCTCCAGGCCAGATCATCCCGCATGGTCACCTCCCCGGGGTGGGCCAAGAACCAAGGGTCCTTGGGCAGGGCCAATGCGAGTTGGGACTGCCACCCGCCTCCATCATCCCGCGGAAGGTGGGACTGTGGTGCGGGCGGGGCATCAATGGGCTTAGCCTCTGGTGGGGGAGCATCCTCCGTGACTGCCGAGGGCTCAAACATTGGCCCTCCTGAGGGGCTGGCAAGTGATTCTTGCTGCTTGGTTTTACTACGCGTGAGAACTGCCAGCCCCAAGTGGGAGGGGGAGAAAACAGTATCAATGACCTCTTTCCTCTTACTCTCATGTTGCAGCAGCCTGGACAAAGCATCAGCCAGGAAATTCCTTTTTCTTGGGATAGATTTCAGGGTGAAGTTGAACCGGTAAAAGAAACTGGCCCACCTAACCTGCTTAGGGCTCAACCGTCTGGGTGTGGCTAACACTTCCAAATTCTTATGGTCTGTCCAAACTTTGAAAGGCTTGGGAGATGCCTCCAGCAGGTGGTGCCACATTTCTAAGGCCAGTTTGATTGCACCCGCCTCCTTTTCCCACACAGGCCAATTCCGCTCAGTTTCATTAAATTTCTTAGACAGGTAGGCACAGGGTCTGAGCTCTCCCTCCTCCCCCCTTTACAATAGCACCCCGCCCATAGCCACATCAGATGCACCAACCTGGACTACAAAGGGTTGGGAGGGGTCGGGGTGTTTGAGAATAGGTTCTGATGTGAACAGAGATTTCAACTTCTCAAAGGCCCATTGGCACTGACCCGTCCACACTACTTTTTGGGGAGGTTTTTCCCTCGTTCCTGCCCCCTTTCCCTTATTCACCACATCTTTGGTTTTCAACAAATCAGTCAGAGGAAGGGCTACCGTCACAAAGTCAGGGATGAAGGACCGGTAAAAATTAGCAAACCCTAGGAAGCTTTGCAATTGCTTCCTTGTTCTAGGGGCTTCCCATGCCAACACCCCTTTGACCTTTTCTGGGTCCATGAAGCCAGATCCTGAAAGGCTCACAGCTTTGATAGAGCCATACACACTGGTGGAACCGCCAATAGTCCTTTGTCTAAAGAGCTTAAATTCCTAGATGGTACATACCATGCTAACCGAGCTGCCAGATATTAGGGGAAGTTAAAGCGCAGGGCCCTAAATACCAAATACATGTCTCTTGGTGAAGAGTATGAGCAATTCTTGCATGGATCATGGGAATCCAAAGATATTACTCCAAAGCGATAGCAGCTTTGCTACTTCTTTCCTGTCTTGTTTTCAATTTGTTAGCTTTACATATCTCATCTCAAAAAAATTCTAGCTGGGAAGGACAGAATGATAGTTTCCAGTTGTTGTGTGCCTTCAAGCCTTTTCTGACTTATGGCGAACCTATCATGGGGTTTTCTTGGCAAGATTTGTTCAGAGGGGGGTTGCCTTTGCCTTCCTCTGAGGCTGAGAGTGTGTGACTTGCCCAAGGTCACCCAGTGGGTTTCCATGGCTGAACGGGAATTCAAACCCTGGTGTCCAGAGTGGTATTCCAATGCTCAAACCACTACACCACCTGTAAATAGTTACAAAGAAGTAGTTCCCACTATGTTTAATGAGATTTACTGCATATTATGACTGGCATCCTTTAGTCATATAGACATGCATAAATCATGCTACACATGTCCATGAAATATTCAACATTGTGCAACAGACTTATTCTGTTGACAGCAGTGAGTGTGGAGCTGTGCATATTGGAATATAGTACAATATGAATACATAATGGCACCCAGTCATTGACAGATATTTCACAATGTTTCTGTTATTCTGCATAGAGATAGTATAATGATAGCATAACATATCTCCATGTATGGATATTTACTCTACACTGGGAAGGTGCTGGATTATTTTACAATTTCACAGGAATCTCTACATGCATTTCTACACATCCCTCCACCATGTTAAAAAAATTAGTATCTTAAGGGAAGAATCATAACAGAAGACTTGTAGGACAGCAAAGGTGTATATCATTTTTTCCGGATTAATTTGTCCTTGGTATTCAATTCAGGCTTCAGGATAATTATGAAGCATTTGGGGAAAAAGATAAAACCCAGTAAACTAGCACTAGAGGCTAAGATGGAGAAAATCTCCACAGCCACCATGTATTTTCCCTTCGTGCTCAGGTAAGATGGAACAAAGGACAACCAAACACTACAGAACACTATCATACTGAAAGTAATGAACCTGGCTTCATTGAAACTGTCTGGCAGCTTTCTGGCTAAGAAAGCCACAGTGAAACTAACCATGGCCAGAAATCCCAGGTATCCCATAATGCAATAAAACATTGTCACTGATCCTTCATTGCATTCCAGAATGATTTCTTCAGCCAAAGTGTGCAAGTCAAAATTTGGAAATGGAGGAACAGTACAAAGCCATACAGCACACATACTGGCTTGAATAAGAGAGCAACTAACAACAACAGAGTTGGCCAATCCTTTCCCCATCCATTTCCTCTTTCGGGATCCTGGCTTGGTGGCCATGAAAGCTACAACAACTGTTATAGTTTTTGCCAATACACAAGACACAGCTACTGAAAAGATGGTGCCAAAAGCTGTTTGTCGCAAATAGCAGGTCACTTTCTTAGGCTGACCAATGAACAGCAATGCACAGAGGAAGCAGAACAATATAGAGATGAGGAGACAGTAAGTGATGTTCCGGTTATTGGCCTTAACAATAGGAGTGTTCTTGTTCTTGATGAAGATTTCTAGCACAAAAATTGTGATCAGGGAAAGTGAGAGAGCCAAGAAAGTTAGAGTTATCCCCAAAGGTTCTGTGAATGAGAGAAAGTTTATGCTTTTAGGAAGGCATTCATCTTGGTTCTTGTTTGGATACTGACCATCTGGACATTTTGAACATTCATCCATATCTGGAAAATAAAACAGATAATGTGTGTCAATGCTTTTTTAAAAAATGAGAATCTAGGTAGATGTACTCATTGAGACATTAAACTCACTTCAGCCAGCAACTGCCCCTCAATGTGAACTATATCAGGATTAATATGAGCAGAAAGTTGGGAGAAAGAAGGAGACTTTGTTGCTTTCTTGTGAAGAAAGATAAGATGGAAATAATAATAAATAATAAATAGGTAAAACCAAAATCATTTTTCTTCTTATATTTGTCTCCCTATGTCTAATGGACCTACTTGTATGGTTTGTTGTTGTTGGCTTAAGTTATATTTCTGAAAAATGTTGCTCTGTCTTTATCACATAATCATATAGCCACCCTGAAATCTTTAGATATAGGGTTGGAAATCAATCAATCAATTTCTGCCATTTGATGGTGGGGTGAAAATCTCATATATTTGGGAAATGTTAAAGGCAGTTGATATCCCCCCAGATAGATGCAGCATGGGAAACATCAAGCAATAAGGGAAATCCTCGGGTTGTAAAGTTTTGTTGGTTCATGATCAGAAGTGTCATGAACTTTTCATGATTTTTTACAGATGAAACTGTACTGTTCTTGATTGTTTTGGTTAGAATAAACTGCAGGGGCTTGGCAGGTCAAACAGAGCCAGTGACAGTGGCTTTTAAAAATATCATCACTATTGAATTCAATGGTCCAATCAGTGGCACAGTGATTGTCAAGTTCCAGCACAGTGTCTTGTTAAATAATGTACAGCTTTGTGGCTGCTGGAAACAACCAAACCAAGGGCTGGTCCAGATGGTGAAGTAAATCCTCATAGAATCCCATGTGTCCAAATGGGATCCTACAGGGTTCTATCATTTTTGGAGGGAAGGGAACCAAAATTTGGGAAAACTATGGGTGAAATAGGCCTTTCCCAAGTTTTAAAAAAACTGCAGGGGAAATGTGCACTCCCACTCATTAGGACAACCAAATTCAGTGCAGCACATTCCTGAAGAGGATACCTGATTGGTTGGACATATATGGGAGGCAGAGCTTGCCAACAAGGCAGCGACCGGAACTGCCATGTTCAATTGTTGCCACAGCAATTGTATGCTGAGGTGACAAAACATCCTTTCTTTTTTTTTCTTTTGTTATTTAAGTGGAAGATCACTCTTTTGCACCTTAGATTTAGTTTTTTTTTTAAATACTGTTTTCTGGGGCAAGGTGGGGAGTATAGAACCATGAGTGATTCACTCACACCCACCATCTTGATTCGCTGACATGCCTCCATGTGAACAGCAAACATGGATATCTTTGCACACCAGCAACCTTGCAAAAAGATTGTTAAGACAGATGAAAGCTTCTGCAAACTAGTGTACGTATGCACCAATCCACATTTTATCCCCGCATCTAGACTGGCCCCAAGTTATTTAAAAGAGCAAAACAAGAACAGAACAAAACAAAACAAAAACAGAAAGACTATTTGTGGTGTGGTTTGTTACAATAGCAACAATGTGAAGTGCATGAAGCACCATTTTATAGCCCCGTTAAAGCATTCAGACCATGCACATGGTGAAGAAGGTGTGGATGGGGCAGGGGGCCCTCTTTTGCATCACTCATGCCCCTTGATCACCTGAATAGAGTTCATGAGGGTCCAGCAGAGCAGTGATTAGGATTTGGGAGTAGCGAGCTATCCAGAATAAATTTAGCAGCTTCAAAGTAGGTTGAATAAGACCTGAATGTTGGGCTTTGGCTGGTAACAAGGACGTTCATCATCTCACAGTATATAGTTGCCTGCTCTGCAGCACAGAATCTAATATGAACCAAGGTTAGTTAGCCATTTTAGAAACATCTAAGGTGGTAAAGATGGCCTTCTTTACACAAACAGACAGAGCAGAAGTTGCCTGTGTTCTGAGCAATGGAGAGGGGTTCCTCACTCTGAAATGAAAGTAGATGGGTCAAACCAGAAGCCAAGTGTGGGTACAGGAGAAACCTGAATATAGCATCATAAATACTTTCTCCTCACAAAAGGAGAGTAATACAGATGAAAAAAATAGCCATTGAAAAATATGTATCAGTAAGAGTGAATGTGTTCCTCATAATAAAGACATGTGCTATGATTAATTTGTTATGAGGGATGGAAAAATAATTAATTTGTTTTAGAATCATAGAATCATAGAATAATAGAGTTGGAAGAGACTTCAAGGGCTATCCAGTCCAATGTCTACCATCCAGGAATACACAATCAAATCATTCCCGACAGATGGCTGTCTAGCCTCTGTTTAAAAAACCTCCAAAGAAGGAGACTCCACCCTCTGTATATATAAATATAATACTTGTGTTGGGATAAAGCACATCTTGACTCAGAGATCTGTGGGTTTCTGAGGCATGTGATGTGCATAAAAGCATACACAAGTGCCAAATTATATGGATGTTTAAAATGTGTATATTATAATACATGAAGAATTAATTTATGTTCCCCAAAATGTCTAATGGAGTAATGGGTTTTGCAAACTAATATTGTACTGCAACAGAAGGAGAATTCCACTGGAATTCTGACAAGACAACAGCAAAAGCAACAAATAAAACTGATAGGTGTTTATATCTATAGCTGTTATGTCCTGGTTTAAATAACTCAATTGTCTCTCTCTCTCTCTCTCTCTCTGGCTTTTCTTCGCAAACGAAGATTCAGGAAGGACTCATCCCGCGCCTTCTGCAAGCGCGCTGATGACTAAAAAGGCCAATCCGAGATAAACAAGTCCGGTTGCAAAAAGTGCAGCAGAAGGTCTCCTTGGGTGATGTTTTTGGGTTGTGATTCTTTCTGCGTTGTCGTTTCTCTTCAAGACTTGTTCGTCGTGAGTTCTCAAATAAGGCTGCAGCATTGTGGATAGTGCGTCTCCATGCCTCCCGATGTGAGGCCAGGGCGGACCACCGTTGGTGATCAATCTGGCCAAGCCTGAGATGTTGTTTCAGGGAGTCCTTGTATCGCTTTTTTGGAGCGCCCCTCCCACGCTGACCCGTGGCGAGTTCACCGTAGAGTAGTATTTTTGGGAGGCGATGGTCCTCCATCCTAGAAACGTGCCCTGCCCAGCGCAGCTGTGTTCTCAATATCATGGCCTCAATGCTGGTGATCCCTGCTTGTTCAAGGACAGCAACATTCGTCACATAGTCAGTCCAGTGTATATTTAGGATTGTGCGTAGACAGCGCTGATGAAAGCGCTCGAGGAGTCGTAGGTGGTGGCGATAGGTAACCCATGTTTCAGATCCATAAAGGAGGATAGACAGTATGATGGCTCTATACACACTGATTTTTGTGCTTTGCCTCAGGTGTTTATTGCTCCAGACTCTTTTGTGAAGTCTTCCAAATGCACTATATGCCTTTGCTAATCTGTGATCGATCTCTTTGTCAATCTTGGCATCTGAGGAGATGATGCTTCCCAGGTAGGTGAACTGCTGAACGGACTTGAGCACTGATTTGCCGACGGCAATGTGGGGATGGTGGTGTTCGTCCTGTGGTGCAGGCTGGTAAAGAACTTCTGTTTTCTTCAGGTTGACTTCTAGCCCAAACAGCTCTGCAGCTGTTGCAAAGCAGGACGTTAGGCGCTGCAGAGCTGCTTCTGTGTGGGCAACAAGGGCAGCATCATCGGCGAAGAGCAGCTCACGGACTAGATAGTTTAGAGTCTTAGTGTGAGCCCTCAGACGGCTTAAGTTAAACAAGCTACCATCAGTACGGTAGCGTATATAGATGCCGTCGTCTTCTTCAAGCTCTGCCATAGCCCTTTGGAGCATCGTGCTAAAGAAGATTGTAAATAAAGTTGGTGCAAGAACACAACCTTGCTTCACTCCATTAGTTATTAGAAAGGGCTCTGAAAGAGCATCGCCATATCTGACTTGACCACGCTGGCCCTCGTGTAGCAAGATAATCATTTTAAGGAATTTGGGGGGACATCCTAGTTTTTCCAGGATCTGCCACAGACCTTTTCTACTTACAGTGTCAAAGGCTTTGGTGAGGTCGACAAATGTTGCATAGAGACCCTTGTTCTGCTCCCTACATTTTTCTTGCAGTTGCCTAAGGGCAAATACCATGTCTGTAGTACTCCTATTGGCTCTGAAGCCACATTGGCTTTCAGGGAGAAGTTCTTCTGCAATAGCAGGAACTAATCTGTTCAGGAGTATCCTTGCAAGGATTTTTCCAGCAATAGAGAGCAGTGTTATGCCTCGATAGTTTGAGCAGTCGGATTTTGCTCCTTTTTTCTTGTACAGGGTGATGATGACTGCATCTCGGAGGTCTGATGGCAGTTCCCCTTTTTCCCAGCAATTCACAAGGAATTCGTGGAATTTTTCGTGGAGTGCATGACCTCCGTGTTTCCAAACTTCAGGTGGGATTCCATCAATCCCAGCTGCCTTGCCGTTTTTCATCTGCTGTATGGCCATAAGGGTCTCTTCCAAAGTGGGAGCTATGTCCAATTCATTTTTCATTGGTTTTTGTATCATATATTGGATAGCTGAGGCTTGGACTACTCGGTTGGCGCTAAAGAGACTTTGAAAATGTTCAGCCCAACGATTTAGGATGGAGGCTTTATCAGTAATTAATGTTTGACCATCTGTACTGTATAAGGAGCTTTGGACCTGATAAGTAGGTCCAAACACTGCTTTAAGAGCTTCATAAAATCCTCTATGATCACCCAGATCTGCACAGCGTTGTGTCTTTTCTGCTAAATTGATCCACCACTTGTTCTGCATGTCTCGGAGTTTTTGTTGTAGTTTGCTACATGTGAGGCGGAAAGCTGCTTTTCTTACATGACAGGTTGGCTGGGCGAGGTATGCCTGGTGAGCAGCTCTCTTCCTTGCCAACAGCTCCTGGATCTCTTGGTTGTTTTCATCAAACCAGTCTTGATTTTTCTTGTGGGAGAACCCGAGGGATTCTTCTGCAGACTGGAGGATACTGTTTTTGATATGTTGCCAAAGCACTGTAGGAGAAGGATCTGTAGGATGGTCTTCAAGTTTCGTTTGTAGGTTTGCCTGGAAGTTGTCTCTCATGGTAGCTTGTTGAAGATTGTTGACTTGAAGCCTCTTCTTTAAGATGCCACCCCTCTTAGGTTTGAACTTAAGATGAAGATTTAGTTTACATCTGACGAGGCGATGATCTGTTTGGCATTCTGCACTGGGCATCACTCGGGTATGACGGACATCACGAATGTCTCTCTGACGGACTAGAACGTAGTCAATGAGGTGCCAATGTTTGGATCGGGGATGCATCCAGGTTGTCTTCAAGCTATCTTTCTGCTGAAAGATTGTGTTTGTAATAGTCAGCTGTTGTTCTGCACAGAACTCTAGCAGGAGGCGTCCGTTATCATTGCAATTTCCAACACCATGCTTGCCTAAGACACCTTTCCAGGCTTCGGAATTCTTTCCTACTCTGGCATTGAAGTCACCAAGTATAATAATTTTATCTTCTACAGGGACTTTTTGTATGAGTTGGCGTAGGTCTGTGTAGAATTTGTCTTTCTCTACAGGGTCGGCTTGCATAGTTGGGGCATATACACTAAAGAGAACAACATGTGGGAGGCGTAAGGAAATAATGCGATCAGAGTGTCCTGTTGGCAAGGTTTCGAGTTTGGAGGCAATGGAGTTTTTAATCATGAAGCCTACTCCTGAAAGATGTTTTTCGGTTTTGGGTTTGCCAGACCAGTAAAGTGTGTAGCCGGCGCCATGTTCTTTAAGGCTGCCTTCCTCATGGAAGCGAACTTCACTAAGAGCAGCGATGTCAATATTAAGCCGTGATAGTTCATGGGCTATTAGGGCAGAACGACGCTCAGGCCGTCCACTATCTTTAGAGTCTTGCATGGTTCTGATGTTCCAGCATGCAAGTGTCAGTTTATTTACACCTTTGGAGGCCGGTGTGTGCCTATGTTTCTTTGCCTTGGTTTGACCGCATCAGAAGATTCCCGTTGGCCGCGGCTAGCCAACCAGGTAGTTGGGGATGAGCTTTCTTTAGGCCACCTTTTCTAGGCCCCTCTCCATATGGAGCAAGCAGTGCTCTCCTTAAAAAAGGCTGCTTGGTCGTTCAGAATGCTGCCGAACAAGACTGTCATCTCCCGGGTCAGGCTTGAGCGACCAATGTCCTGAACCGCCTGCATGCAGGGTTGGGGCTGCGGCTTCCAGTGCATCTTTACACCTGCCGGTTTCGTCCCTCGCCAGTCGCTACAGGGCTTTTTTGGAAATGGATTTGTCCTTCGAGCCTGTGCAATGGATTTTTCTGGTGGAGCGCAGCGTGCACAGAACTGGCCTCACCCTTTAAACCAGAGATTCATCTGCCGTGGCCTTGCAAGCATGGACGTGGCAGCGAGGTCCTCGGGCCGTAGGTTTGATTAGAGTTTCCTTCTCTTAGATGGTTGACCTTACAGGGTTGGACGAGCACCATCTGCCCGGGTTTGGGATTAGAGTTTTCCTTCTCCTAGGACGGTTGCCATAAGGCTAGAGAGCCCATCCTGCCCTTTGACGCTCTTTGTCAGACCCTTCGGTTTTGACCTGTCTGGCATGGGAGACCCTACCGGTGGCTATTATGCCACCGCCAGCATAGCTCAAAACGTCATTAGGGTACGCAAGCCTCTCTCCCACGACAAGGGGGCGTCAATGGAGAGGAACTCAATTGTATAGTAAAGGAAAAGGAATGAGGGATAAAATAGAATCTACAAATTATACTGCCTACCTTTTTGGTCTGAAATCTTCCCATCTGGACATGAAATGCAATCATAGCAACAAAATTGTTCTCCTTCCCTCTTTTTTTTCCTGTTACCTGGATGGCATTCATCATTACACAGTGAAACAGGCACCACCTATCCATGAAAAGGAGAGAATGTTTCAGTCCTCCATGTTAACATCAAGGACAGCAATACTTTTAACATCTAACATAATTGATGTTGGAAATACAGTTTTGGCCAAACTAACAGCTTTGTTGTTGTTACAAAGCTTTGTTGCTATTATGAAGAAGTGAGTTCAAAGAGGAAATAGATAGTTTATCGTCATCGTTGTGTGTCTTCATGTTGTTTCTGACATTTGGTGACCCTGAGACGAATCTGTCATGGGGTTTTCTTGGCAAGATTTGTTCAGAGAAGGTTTGCCATAGCCCTCCTCTGAGGCTGAGAGAGTGTGACTTGCCCAAGATTACCCAGTGGATTTCCATAACTAAGTGGAGATTCATGCCCTAGTCTCCACAGTCCTACTCGAACACCTAAACCACTACTCCATGCTTGCTTTAACTAGATATTTATGCTCTGTTTCCTAATGTTGCATTCCAATCACTTATGATTATTAACATGTCCTATTTGGGCATGTGAAATATCAGAGGAGTGTAGACTTTGATAATTAAATGGATAATTACCAAAGTCTATATTGCTGTAATATTTCACACACCACAGTAGGACATGTTGATAATCATAGGTTAGTGGAATGTAATATTAGGAAACAGAACCAAACTTTGTTGGCGAATTGGGCCTAGGATCACAAAATGAAATAGGCAAATGAATTGTTGACTTTTGTGAAGCCAGCAGTTTGTGCAATGCCAACACACTTTTCAGTAACTGAGCAGATGCCCATATATGTGGACATCATGAGACTACCAACATAGAAATCAAATGGATTATGTAACTGGAAAGAGAAGATAGAAAAACTTCATTCTCCACCAGAAGTGGATTGTGGCACAAACCACAAATTGCTAATATCAAAAATTTCAATTAAGTTTTTAAAAAATAACATTTGCTTAATGTTAGTGGTGAAATACAATTTTAAAAATTATCCCTGTAGAATTTAAGGACAGAGTAGAGAACAGATCTATACATGTGCCAGACCTAATTCACCATGAACCAGAAGAACTGTGGATCAAAATGAGGGATATTATCATGGAAGAATGCAAAGGACTCTTTCTGTAGCCAAAAAGAGATAAAAACCTCATTGGATGACAGATTTAATTTTCCAAACAGTTGAGAACAGATGATAAGCAAAAGTACAAGTTCACATGACAGAGTCAAAATTCTGAATGAAACTGTTCAACAACTTGTTTGTTGGGACAAAGAGAATGGTTTAATAAACAGCTCAAAGCAATAGAAGACAATAAAAAAGGTAGAACAAGAAATCTCTTTCACCAGATCTAGTAGGATGATGAATGATCAACAACACCAACAGTGGGGATGATGATGGACCAACATAATATGATCAGAACAAACAAACAAAAAAAGGATGATGGAAGCAATACATGCAAGAATTATACAGAAGAGATAAAAGAAGGTCAGATTCCTTCAGAGTATAAACTTTTAACAAAAATCTACTACAGTCATCCCTTCACATTCATGGGGGTTAGGGGCAGACAACCCCCGCAAATGTGAAAAAAACGCAAATAAGAAATGAGCCTGAGGGCAAGCGGCTTTCCACCCCAGTCCTTTTCCAAGGCAACAACGGGCTTTGTGAGAAGCCCCTCACTGCCTTGGGAAGGGAGTGGGCTGAAGCAGGAGGGTGCCAGCGGCTTCCCACCCCGCCTTCCCAAGGCAGCGATGGGCTTCGTGAGAATCCCCTCGCTGCCTTGGGAAGGGAGTGGGCTGAAGTGGGAGCGCACTAGCGGCTTCCCACCCCGCCTTCCCAGGGAAGCAACAGGCTAAGCCCTTCACTGCCTTGGGAAGGGACGGGGTGTTGAACGGTGGGGGGGCAGGCGGCTTTCTGCGAATAATCGAAACCGCGAATGCGAAAGTTGTGAATGTGGAGGGGCCACTGTATTTTAGAAAGTAAAGTGGAAGCTGTTGTCAAAACACTTGGGAGAAATAAATCATCAAGGACATATGGGACACCAATAGAGCTCTTTCATACTATAGAGACAGGATCTATCCAAATTCTATTAAAAATCTGCCAATAAATATGGAAACCAAAACAATGGCCCACAGACTAGAAAAACTCCATATACATTCGAGTCTTTAAGGAATGATAATCCAGGGATTAGAGTAACCACCAGATCATTGCACTCTCATGCAAGCAATGCGATACTCAAAGTTCTAGAACAAAAGAGTTTTACCATATACAGAATAAGAAATGCCCAATATCCAAGCTGGATTCAGAAAAGGAAAGGGCAATAGGGGTCATATCTCACATATATGTTGTATAGTGGAACATACCAAAGAATTTAAGATGAAGACCAGCCTGTACATTATATAGTTTAGCAAAGCCTTTCTGTAGATCATAAAAAGCTATGGATCTATCTAAAAGAAATAGATGTGCCATAACATCTGATTGTCTTGATGCATAACCTATACTTTGGTCAAGAAGACACTGTTAGGACACAATACAGAGAAGAAGAATGGTTTCCAATTGGCAAGGGATCAGAGAAGAGTGCATTTTATCACCTTATTGTTTCAATCTGCATGGGGAACATACCATATGGAAAGCAGGATTAAACTCAGTGCAAGGAGGAGTAAAATTGGAAGAAGAAATAATATAAGATATTCGGAAGACACTGTATTATAGTAGAAAACAGGGGAAAAAAACTAGAATGCTTACTGACATGAGTTAAGGAAGAAAATGCAAAAACAGGATCACATTTGAAGATTAAGAATAAAAAAAATCCTGAATGCAAAATATTTACATAGTATTAAAGTGGACATTCAAGACACTGAAATAGTTAAAACTTTTCTATACCTTGGCTCAGTTATAAATCAAAGTAGACACTGCAGTCAAGACATCAAAAGAAGACTAAGACTTAGAAGGGCAGCTGTGAAGGAACTAGGGTACATTAAAACCCACTGTTATAAAGATTTATCACTGAATGTCAGACAGGATCATCTATGTCATAACATTTCTGATTTTTATGCATCAATGTGAAACCTAAACAAGGGGAAAAGGTGACAGGGGAAAAAAAATCAAATAATTGAAATGTGGTGCTGGAGAAGATTTCTACACATAGCATAAAATTCTGAAAAAACAAAGGTTAAGAAGTGATATGACAGCCATGTTTAAATATTTGAAAGGATGTCATATTGAAGAAGGAGCAAACAAGCAAGCAAGTTTTCTGCTGCTCCAGAGACTGGGATGCAGAGCAATGGATTCAGACTACAAGAAAAGACATCCCATCTAAACTATAGGAAGAACGTCTTGATTGTAAGAGCTGTTCCAGTTGAATATGCTCAGGATGTACTGGAGTCTCCTTCTTTGGAGGTTTTTAAATAGAGGTTGGAAGGCCATCTGTTGTGGGTGCTTTGATTGTGTATTCCTGCATGGCAGGAGGTTGGACTGGATGGCTCTTGCAGTCTCTTCCAACTGTATGATTCTGTTATTCTATGAAATAAATGGGTCTAAGAGCAAACAAAGACTGAACTCTCCTTAGAAGCCATCATACACTATACTGTCATACTTTCGGCATAGCATAAGATATCATGACTCATTGGAAAAGACTATAATTCTTGCTAAAGTTGCAGACAGGAAAAGAAGAAGACCACATTACAGGAGGATTTATAGAGTACCAAAAGCTGTGGGATTTCAGTTTGAAGGGCCTGAGCATGGCTATCGATGCCAAGGTGTCTTGGAGGCCTCACATTCACAGGGTGGCCATAAGTCAAAGCTGCATTTACTATACATGGAAACAACCATACATTTCCTGTATAAGATAAAGAAATCATTTCTGGTGATTGTGATAGCCCCACCACCATCTACCCAGGATTAATACAGAAAAAACTTTGATAGATCCCACCTGCTTAAAGATGTTGTGCAATGTGATCGCCTCTTCATTAATGCTGAACTTTTTGCCTGAAAAAACATGACGGTCCAGACTTCCTACTTTCACTCTTAAGAAGGATTGGTTTGGAAAAGTAACCCAGTTCATAATATCAAATCCAGTTGCTAATTCCCCATTCTCATCAAAAGCAACAGTGTCTCCAGCACTATTGTTAAATAAGACACTCCTCAAGAAAGGATGAAGCTAGGTTGGAAAAGGGAAATGCCGAATTGGTAGGAAATTATTACAAGGGGGAAGATGACAAGACATTTACTCAGCCTTATGAGTTTAGCATTCTCTTCTTTCTGGTTTTCTTTTTCAAAATGTTACTGTTTTTATTGTGTCTCCTGTTTGCATCAAAGCTGCCTGCATGCACCCAGGATGATTAGGTATCTCTGTCTCACAAATGATCCTTGCAATTGCACTTAACAGCTACTTGAAAATTTCAAGGCAACTTGAAACATGAAGTTTCTCCTTTTTCCTTTGAAGTGTTTCCTCCCATTGATATTCTGACAATAATAACTAGCAGAATTCAATTTTAAGTTTTATTACCTAGTTTTAATACCTCCATTTTAATTATTACTTAGTTCATGTCCCTCCTTCATTCTACCAGGGTTTCTACCTACAGTTTCAAGGTATCCATTTAAGCATTTGATATGATTACTGCTTGGGATGTGAAGCCCTACCTGCCATGATTGAAGATTTGGACGATCTGGTGGACCTCTGTATGCCATTACCCTTTGGCTTGGCTTGGATGAATGAACTCTCTCTAAAGCATATGCTACAGCGTAGACTGCATTGTAGATGCTGTAGCTTTGGCCAGTCATGCTTACTTCAAAAAGAGTTCTGGGGAGACCATCCAGCCTCTCTTGCCCAGTGCAAGTAGATCTCTCCTTTCCTTCATTAGAGTCAGAGAAAGAACACTCAAATGCCTCTTCCCAGAATAACCTGAGAAAATCATCTCCATTTGCTGTACTAGGATGAAGTGTCTGAAGGAATTCTGCAAATGCTAGCATCTCATTTGAATGAATGGCAAAAGACAGGGTACCATCAAAGGCTTGTATATCGAAACTCCTGTGAACAGACTGTGATGAGAAATCCCAGTGGGCTGTCATAATCCACACTTTAGATATTGATCTGAGTGGAGCTCTTTTTTCGAATATGATATAAACAGATATTAACCATTTCAAATATGATATAGTCTGATGGTCTGCATTTACAACCACGACATTGACTTTGGCATTGATAAGTTGATGGAATACGGTTCTAAAGCTTTCAAAAGGTGATTCATCATCTAATAATTGAGCCACGTGTTTTGTTTTTCCTGTAAATGCTGTACAGATGCCCTCCTGGAAAAGCATTGTTTCCAGTGTTTGCACAAATTTTTCTCCATTATCATCATCAGCTGCCATAATCCCAACCCAAGTCCACTGGAAATGCAAAAGAAGCTGGACAATCCCTTCATACTGGTAAACCTCATTTGGGACCATCCGATAGAAAGAAGGGTGTTGAGTTTTAACACTCATCACTGGAGCCAATACACAGTAGCCAATCTAGACAAAAAGAAATGGCCTTTAAATGGCAAAAGTATTATATTGGTTTTCAGTTGTCAAGTTTCTTCTACCAGATTTAGGATATATGTTTATCTTTATAGCTATTTTCAATCAGTTCTCATCATTAATTTTAATTTACATTCTATAAGACACCACCAGTACCCTAGTTATGTTTCATGATACTTAGCAAATCAGGCTGGAAGGAGTTTTTATTGCTTTACAATACATATGATATATGTAAACTGGGAATCTGAAGCTTATATTTCTATTTCTTGCGCTCGCAGTAGTAACAGCACCCAAATGTTATGTTGAAGTGTTCTTATTTTCAGTGTCCTTGGTCTGTGGCAACTGTGGATGAAAGTATAGTGGTTGCTAACAGAAATGGAGGGATAAGCCTGCAGCTGCAGAATTTAAAAAGGATATTCAAAAGGGGCACCACAATCCAAAAAGGATATTGACAAATTAGAGCGTGTCCAGAGGAGGGCGACTAAAATGGTGAAAGGTCTGGAAACCATGCCTTATGAGGAGAGACTTAGGGAGCTGGGTATGTTTAGCCTGGAAAAAAGACGGTTAAGAGGTGATATGATAGCCCTGTTTAAGTATTTGAAGGGGTGTCACGTTGAGGATGGAGCAAGCTTGTTTTCTGCTGCTCCAGAGATTGGAACACGGAGCAATGGATGCAAGCTCCAGGAACAGAGATTCCACCTCAACATTAGGAGGAACTTTTTGTCAGTAAGAGCTGTTTGGCAGTGGAACACACTCCCTCGGAGCATGGTGGGGTCTCCTTCCTTGGAATTCTTTAAACAGAGGCTGGATGGCCATCTGTCGGGGATGCTTTGATGGTGATTTCCTGCATGGCAGGGAGTTGGACTGGATGGCCCTTGTGGTCTCTTCTAACTCTGCAATTCTATGATTCTATGATTCTATGAATTGGCTTGGGGAAAATTGGATGGACATTATATGGGAAGAGGAAATCAGGGGGTTGTGGATAACAAATAGTACTGAAGGCCACTAGATCTCATAGACTGCAATATATCCTTTTAGTATACTGTCTGCCCTCTAAGTTTCAATCCTGAGCAACAACCTTGCATGATATGCTTTCAGGATTTCTGTGCCAATAAAGTTTTCTGATTAATTCTGAAACTGTTGGTCAATGCATCTGGGAATGCAAATACATGACATTTATTCACTGTGTATTGTGTGCCTTCAGTCATTTATGTCTTGCAGAGATCCTGAGGTGAATATATCATATAGTTTTCTTGACAATATTTATTCAGAAGGGGTTTGCCATTGCTTTGTTCTGAGGCTCAGAGACTGTGACTTGCCCAAAGCCACTCAAAGGGTTTCCATGGCCAAGGAGGGATTTAAATTTGGTCTCTCAGTGTCTTGGGACTGCTATACCACACTGGCCTGTAAATATCTTTATTCACTATTCTATTTTTTTTAATTAAGTCTTCGTTTTTTAAAAAATGATTTTTTGTGTTTTGAATTTACTGTAAATTGCTTTGGGGAAAGGACTTAGTTAGAAAAGGAAGGTGGGAGCCAACCTTGTCAAATCCATCTTGTTTTTTGCCCTCATGACCCTGAAGATTATTAGAGATAAAAGTTTAGCTGAACAACTAAACATTTATTAGTTCTATAAATTATCCTGATTAGAGAAACATATGGCAGAAATCAGAAACTTGCTATCTTTATTTAGCAGTGCACCATCAAATGATCAGAACACCCTACAGGTTATGACCATGTACAAATATAGCCCCCCCCCTAAAAAAAAGATTCATAATCCTGTTTTTCACACACACTATGAAGCGACCATGTAAAAAAAAGTATTTCACAGATGTGCTATTATATTGGAGAAAGTATTCAGGACTTTTAGTTAGTTGCACATATTTTGGAGATTTTCAGATGGGGCCAAATGCTATTTTCCTGCCCCACAAGCCCAATCCTGTTCCTGCCATGGAATAGAAGTAAAATGTTCAAACACTTACCTTTATTCCGTGGCAGGAACGTCCTCCCTCTCCCTACGCTGGTCGGCCATAAATGCAGCCGTTGTAAGGCTCCCTTTACAACCAGCAAATGAAAACCCACTGATTCTCATGAGAGAACGAGCGGGAGGGAAATTCAAAATTCCCCCGCCATCTGTCAAAAATACAATCAAAGCACATAAAACCCCTAAAATTGGAAGTAATCTGGGGAGGGGGGGGGAAGGGTGCCACTTACCTGGAAGTAGCCGGAAGTGCTCAGACCGGACCTCCCCCGCCCCTTGCCTGTCATCTCGGGACAGGAATGGAGCCCCTTTTCCCACGTCCCTGATTCCATGATAGACATGGAGGAGGTGTTCTATTCACAATGTTTCAATGTGAATAGAATACTCCAGGAGCAGGATGGGAGCAGGATGGAAGGGGTTGACATCATCTGAAAGGGAGCCCCTTTCTCAACCCTGTTCCATGCCTGCCCCACAATATTGGCCCCATCTGAAAATTTCCTTTGCCTGAGTGGAGAAGGAGCGAAGATCATGAGTATAACATGAAAGGTGAAATGCAGTTTTATAAAAACCCCAATGCCTGGCACACTCACTTATTTTACCTGTGCAATCTTGTAAATGCCAGTGATTGTAGCCATGTAAAGGGAGATTTCAGAGTCAAGTCCTCCAATGGCAGCTATCAGATTCTTTTGCTTGTCACAATGGAAGTTGGGGACAATCCTTTTCCAGGTGGAGAGAAGTTTCAGAGTGTTTTGGTATGTCATCCTTGCATTGAAATAACTGTCATAGACATGGAAGCCCAGGCTGATATTTGATAAGATTTGGGGGTTGCTGTTCACCTCCTTCACAGCAAATTCCAGTGCCAGAATATGTTGATAGTACTTCAGTGTTGGTCTAAATGTAAATGATTAGATAGATGCTTCTATATTTGTAACATTTATGAGCAAGATGTTCAATGGAACCCGCCACAAAGCATTTCTTCAAGAAGGGTGTTTGACAGATATTATAACAGGTAAATGTGTCCTTATTTGATATTTCAGTTTTGAAAATGGAGGAAAACATGTATTCAAACTCAGAAGAAATGAGACAATTCATTCTTTGATGTTGAATACCTGAAGAAGCTTCCTGAGTAGGACACTCCCTATTCTTTATTAGACGCTCATTGGATATGAATTTATAAAGTTGGGGTTTCCAGACATTTTCTGAAGCAAAGTCATGCCTAATATACATATGAAGTAAATGTAGAACTGATGCTTACTTAAGACTAAACATCCCATTAAGCCAATGGGACTTAATTTTTAATAGCTGTATTAAATTATAAGATTGCACTGTACATACTACTGATTTCAGCAAAATATTTGCATCTGGTATGTATGTATCTGATCAAAATTTAGTCCCATTGTGTTCTGTGTGGTTCACTCTCAGGTAGGACTGCAGGTTTAAAAGAGGTGTTAGAGTGCAATGCACCATAGAATGCAAGGGTGTAAAAATCACTGAACTTTGGCTGGATTAGATTTTGTGCTGCTGCTGGTATATCTCAAACAGAAATAACCAAGCTGGGACTATTAGACGTTGGGGTGCCTAAGGAAGACTGCATATAACTTTCACCTCCTCCAATTTCTATTACTATGATGAAGACCTGAACATTGCCTCTTCCCTTCTTAATTCCTAATACAGCCAGGACCAATTCACTGGAGGAGGACTGCCTAACAGTCCTCTATCCATCTATCTATCTATCTATCTATCTACTCTGCCTAACAGAAGCCAAGACTTCTACATTATTGTGAGCCTTGTTAACTTTCATTTTACTATTCTGGTCTCCATTTCCCCCTGCTTCCAATGTAGCTCTTAAAAACTGAGTGTGTCTCTTTTCCTCCTTCTCCCCACAAACACTTTAAAACTCACATAGTATCTCACTTGACACCCACTTAAATCATTTCAGGGAATTCAGAATGAAAAGAAATCACACTCCAGATGATAAAATGGAGAAAACAGAAACATACAACCAGACATAAATCATACAGTGGGCACTTGGTATCCCCTAGGGTTTGGTTCCAGGATCCTCTGTGGATACCAAAATCCATGGATGTCCAAGTCCATTATATACAATGGCAGAGCAAAGTGGTGCCCCTTATATAAAACATCAAAATCAAAGTTTGCCTTTTTGGAATCCCCCTCCAAACCGTGGTTAGTTGAATCCGTGGATGCAGAATCTATGGATATGGAGGGCTGACTGTACTGAAAAGAGAATATTGTTGTGTTGGGAAAATAACAAATCCACATGATGAAATTGTTAGAAAGTGGTTCACTTGTGCTTATGACTGGGAGGGTAAAAGACAGTGGCTGAGATAAAATGCAAGAGCATGTATACAAGGAACCACAAAGAGCAGGAGAGGTACATCAAAGAGGATACTTACATGGAAAGTGAACATGTAATCAGAAGGAAGGAGCAGAAGATACAGAGCAATATCATATAGAGGACAAGGCAGAATATAGAGTGGATGAAAAGAGAACCAACAAAATGAATTTGAAACCACCTCTAAGGATATAATGCAAAATTGCACACAGACAGACAGACAAATAATCTTAAGAAGGGAGCACACACATTATAAGCCTGCTTGCAAATTTAAATGCATTTTCAGAAATTACATCCATACATCAGTTCATTTCCAAACTTTCTGCTGGGATGTTCCGCAAAAGACATTTCATCAGACAGCATACCAAACTGGGAGGAAATTGCTCCAATCAGTAAGTCTCCTTTCTGATAATACTCATAGGGCATCTGGAAGGCAACATTAAGGGAACACATGATGCTGTGTGGCTTGCCTTCAATTTGAGATGCTTGCAACAACAGAAAGAGTACAGATACCAGAAATATCCCTGCCATCTCAGGGAAAACAATGGATATAAAATCTCCAGTTTCTATACTGTGTCCACAAACAACATGGTTTTAAAGTTCTTTATCATTCAACTGAGTATGGATTTATTTTGATGAAAGGAGTGTGTGGATGTTGCTCATTTAGTGCCTTCTAGAATGGCAAACTTAAGGTTTATAATACCTTTTGGGCTACATTATATACCATGTTCTTGGCCTCAAAGAAATGCAATCAATTTAAGATAATTACTGTATATAGTTTTAAGCAATTTCCCTGGAGTTTTGGGTTGCAGATGAAGTAAAAAGAAGGGGATGAAAAACAGGTGCTTTTTTTAAAAAAGTTTCATCACATTTTCTTTTGCTTTGTTTTAGTTTCATCATAACCAGAAGAGGACAGGCTCAAAGGGCCCCCTAAATGAAAAATATTAGAAGTACAGTATGTCCATGAGTTGGAGGCAAAAGAAACGGGCATGTTTGGTGTACATCATATTCCTAGTATTAGTATTTCTCTAGCTTGAAGGACTAATTAACCTCTAGGTCTCTGAATCTGACCCATAGCCATAGTGATCCCAACTTCTTCCCCATCCCCATGTGTCATGCACTGGATGCTGGCAATAATGACAATCTCTCTCTTTCTCTCTCCTAATACTATTCCATGGCTCGTCTCCTTTTCTCATCACGAGCTCCCCCCACATCCTTTCACAACTCATTAAACTTTCATCATGAACTAATGCGTTCTGAAGTAGAGCTCATTTAATGCAAAGAACTTTGAATGAGGGACAGAAGATAATAGTTTTGTCCCCCAGATAAGTACAATATCACATGCTGCACAGACGGTTCTGCATTTAGTAAAGCAAAGCATGGTAAATAGCCTGTCCTGAATGGGCTTGTATTCACCTGAAGGACCACATGTGTACCTTGGGAGTATTTCTAGAGACATTTTTGTCACTGGATGGCCAGGTAGATTCCATGGCTTGGGCTGCTTGGCACAAGCTTCAGCTGGCCTGCCCACTATGTCCTTTACTTGGTGAAGAAAATTTAGCCACAGTAGTCCATGTCTGGCGCTACCATGAGTTAGTGGTTTGATGCAGAAACAGGACTCTTGGATACCAAGGTTTGAATCCCCACTCAGCCAAGAAAACCCTCTCAGACTTACAGAAAGGCAGTGGGACACTGTTGCTGAGCAAACCTTGCCAAGAAAACCCCACAATAGTTTCCCTTTAGGGTTGTCATAAGCAAAAAATGACTTGAAGGCATAAAAAAACCACAAAGTCCATGCATTGGTAACATCCCAGTTACAGTACTATCATGTACTCTATGTGGACCTGTCCTTGAAGATGACCCAGAAGTTACAGTTAGTGCAACATACAAGTTAGTGCAAGATTGATGACCAAAATACAGTATACACATAACACCAGTCTTATATGAAGTAGTGCAAGTTGTTACTTGCCACCAAGCAGGGTTTGACTTGTGGCAACACTATGACCTCCAAGAGTGTGGATCATTAATAGCCCATCTCTGGTCTGGCAAACTCAAGACTATGGTTTCCTTGAATGAATCAACCCATTGGTAGTATGGCCTTTCTCTTTTCCTACTGTCTTTCATTTTACTGAGCAGAGTAAAACACTATGGCAAGGATCCTGCATTGCAGATCTGTAATCTAGGGTTACAGTTCTGTAACTGCCCCATATTCAGCTATGCTAAAGATTCACAATTGTGGCATCATTGCCACTATTATAAATGCCACCCCAAATCCTTAAACTCCTAGGAGCTTCTCCGAGTGATGGAGGTCTGCAGTGTCATCCATTCCTGAAGCATCCCATTTCACCATGCTGCAGACCTCTGTCCCTCAAAGGAAATCCTTAGAGTCTAAAGTGGGTTTCATGGGTTGATTCCTCAGGTCATTCATAATAACAACTATGTAACTATGAATGCAACACAGGATCCCAGCCTGTGTATTTATCTGATTGAAAATGTTCCACTTCGGTCCAGTTTAGCTTGCTTCTGACATTCCTATTCGATATGTTGTACAGTTTCAGACTTTCCTTCCATATCTGAACATGTCAGCAGCTGAAATTCTTTCAGCTCGAGTACAGTTACATCATTTGCCCCAGGTCACCATACTTGGCCTCTGCTCTTCCCCAGTTGGTGGTTGAGTGTGTTCCAAAATGGGAGTCTCATCTTCCAGCACTAATTCTTTTTGTTCATTTAGAATTGTCTCATCATTACTAGATTGTCCCGTCTTGGCACTACCTTTCCATGATAGTGGGATTGTGTGCTGTCATGATGCAAGGGGTTACAATGATGGTAACATTGCTACTGATAGTTCTCCCAAGTCATACAGGCTTTTGCAGAGGAGCCAGATTAAATGTGCCAAAGAACTACTGGGGAGCAGCAATAATAGAGGCATGACATTGGCAGTGGCTCTCTCAGAGAAAACGGTAGTGACACTTTAGCTACTCTCATTAGAACTGGGCAGATGAAGGTAATGGTAAACAACTATTGAATGCCTTTTACCTTGTAAACGCTGTGATAATGAGACAAAGGAGCTGGACTAGTTACCAATTCACTTCTGGTCTGAATTTAGGAGCCAACATGGTGTAGTGGTTTGAGTGTTGGACTATGACTCTGGAGACCAGGGTTCAAATTCCCACTCAGCTATGAAGACCCATTGGGTGACCTTGGGCAACTCAGAAAAGCCCATTATAGGTTTACCTTAGTGTTGCTATACTGTAAGTTGGAAATGGCTTGAAGGCACCCAACAACAGCAACTGAAGAAGCTGGTGATTTAAGGAGCTGGTTGATTGCACTCAAAGCACTCCATTACTTGGGGCATCAATACTGTAAGGAACACCTCTCCCTCTATACATGCCTGCCTGAGGACTGACATCTGCTGCAGGGGTCTTCCTTTATGTCCTCTCAGTGGGAACAATACATCTCAGAAGGATATGGGAGGACTGATATTGTGACACCCTATTTGTGAGATGTGATTGTACCAGGATATTCTCATGCGGCAACAATTGAGCTGCAGGATTTACCTTCCTGCGGCCCCCATTGCAGCTGGGAGAGCCCCCTCCGCGACGCCCTGGCTGCGTGGTGGGCCATGGGCGCCGCCATCTTGGTGGAGCTTCTCTCCCCAGCCGGCTCACGCCGGCTTAAATAGGATTGAACTCTTGCCAATGGGGAAGAGGCTGCTCTTCCCTGATTGGCCGGCTTAGACCAATCAGAGGCTTTGGGCTTGCCGGCCTCTGATTGGTCACAGGGGGAGGAGACTGCTGCCTGCAGTCTCCTCTCAGGTCCTGAGGACCCGGGCAGTTGGCTCTCACGAGCCGAAGACCCACCCACCCACCCACCCTCAGTTAGGTTCTTATTCTGTATTAGTTAAGGGTTGCTGCTCCTTCTTTTTCATTGTAGGTTGTTTTTTCTTGTCACAACTCTCCTGGGGAAGGTTGGCAGTGAGCATGGGGGTTCAGGATCCAGGCACGGGGTCTGGGGGGGCTCTGGTGTTGGAGCCAGGCCATCACAGGTCATGTCCCCTGACATGACCACGGAGGAAAGGGGGGAATTGGCAGCCCCCCCCAATTAAAGTCTGGATCATGTGATCCTATCTTGTGCCCATCACGTGATCGGTTAGCGGCCGGGCTAACCTACTTGTCATGACCAACGGGGGGAGGGGGTGCCCCTCTTCCCATTTTTGTTTTGGGTACCACCCATGCTCATAGGCCAACCAGGCAACTATCACCTCACGAGTTGTGGCCATTTATTGCCAAATTCATTCTAACTGTACTATTATCCTGTCTGTATCCTATTATATGTACCAATACATCTTTCTGCTTACTCTGTTTATTGTCGTCATTACGGAACGGGAGGTAGGGCGTAGGGAGGGGGGACCATCTCTCCTCAGCCTGCAATTTCTAGAGCAGTTCAAGGGTGTGCCCTTGTGGCATCAAGCATTGCTGTTAAAGAATGATTTCTAAATTCATTCCAATCCTTCCAGTTCCTGGAGCTTCAGAGTTTATTTGAGGGGGTGTGGGCAGCATCATCTTGGCTTGTGTCTTGGCATGAAAGAGGGATTCAGAGGGGCCTTACTTTTTGGAACTCTTCCCTTTGATGGTGTCTGAGCACATCTGAGCTGATTGTCTCAGAGAGCCCACAATATGTTTCTTGTGTGACACAAGACACAGACTTTTTGTTTCCCCCGGGTTATGAAAGTGGTCAAGCAATTGTGCTTCAGTGCTTAAGGTATCTCTCTCTGGCTTTTCTTCTCAAATGAAGAATGAAGGAAGGCCAATCCGAGATAAACAAGTCCGGTTGCAGAAAGCACAGCAGAAAATCTCCTTGGGTGATATTTCCGGGTTGTGATTCTTTCTGCATTGTTGATTCTCTTCAAGACTTGTTCGGTGTGAGTTCTCAAATAAGGCTGCAGCATTGTGGATAGTGCGCCTCCATGCCTCCCGATATATAACATCCTGTTTAAAGCCCAGTATCTGGTCACTACTGACAATTCCATTGCTGATGTGCTTTCTTATTCCTAGACTGAACACTTCAAGGTCCTGGTGCCAGAGGCCAACTTGGAGCAGGATGTAAACCTAGCAGCCCTGTGGAGTGTTGGAGATTAGAAGCTCAGACGGAGATAGCTGCTTCCCTTACCCCTTCCACCATATCCAGGTACAGCAGGCACATTAGGGAGCTTCAAGAAGAATCAGGTTTAGATAGATCCCTTGAAGCAATTTGCTATCTTTCTTAGTAAAAAGGGATTATTGTCCAGGTCAATTTCCAGTGCCCTTTCGGCTTTGGCCTTTAAGGCAAAATCTGAGGCGACAGCAGACCTCTGATTTTCATTTGCAGTGGAAATTGAGCGAGGCTGAAATCCTCCTATGTTCCACAGTTTGTTACAGAAGTTTATTGTTTTATGCCTCATGTTTTTCACTGTTTGAATGTTTACTATTTTCTGCAGCAGCTTTGCATGCTGCCTTACTGCACAACATCATTGTTCTTCCAGTGTTCTGGTCCTGTGGGAGACCGAGGTAAAAGCACATCTTTTTGCTTTCTCCCACAGGACCAGAATGGAAGAACGATTATGTCATGCAGAAAGGCAGCATGGAAGATGGAGGACTGAAACTTCCAGCTCCCCTGCTGCTTTACTTTGGTATGCAGTAAGCCTCATAGTTGTATGCTACTTAATAATGTTATCATTCTGGATTCTGGTCTTGCCTGCACTGGCCAAGTACTCCACATTCTGGGTGGAGTATTCTGGCCCTGGAACTGTCTCAGATTCTCCCCTGTTACCTTACATTCTGTGCCAGGAACAGGCAGCTGTCTGTACATGCACACTGTGCAGTATCTGTGGGTGATGCCGCCACCACTAGTGTCATGCGTCACACTCTCTGAGGAAACAAGGTAACCAGCCATGATTGTATACTGGGAGCCTTCTTGTAACTTCAGAGAGCACAACATATGACACCAGTGCTGGCAGTGGCACCCACCGATACAGCATTCACATGCAGACAGCTGCCCTTTCCTGTCACGGAATGCTGGTTTTCCCCCCCTGCAGGAAACAAGTTTTCCCAGGTGTTTTCTTAAGATGTTTTAAGGTGGTTTGCCCAGATTTCTAGTCAGAACTGCCTGGATGTCATCCAGACACTTCAGACTAGAATTGGGGCAAACCCCTGCATTGTCCTATCAGCTGGGCATGGGAACGGGCAGAGGCAGTTTCATTGAGCTTGCGCAGACAAAACCTCTGAGACAGAAGGAATGAAAAGAAAAAAAATCATGTTTGGGATAGTTGAAGTAAACAGAAGATTGTTTGATATATATATCAAACACAACATCCACAAATCCCTTTGTAAATAAGGAGAGAAAAACCCATTTCAAATGTAAGAGAAAGCTAAGAAGACTGATCAACTCTTAAAAGTATGAGTTTGAATCTCTATAATTAAAAATGCTTCTACTTCCTTCCCTCCCCACACCCCAAGAGTCTTTTCATACTATATGAGGTCTATATGGCAGACAGGTGCTATCCGACCTTGTCCTTTCCATACTGAAATAGAGGTACCTATTGAATGTAGCAGTGTAGCTTGTTGAGGATTTTATTTGGTACTTCAAAAAAAAAAAAAAAGGGGGGGGGAATTTACCAAAAGTCATACATTTCTTCCGAAACAGGATGAAAATAGCCTGATATTTAAAAATTCATGTGTAAGATAAAGCAATTCAGACACACCAGTCCATTCTTAAGGCACATTCACAGCTTATTGGTATACCCAGGGTGTCCTACAGTGTATATTTGCCTCCTTGCTTCTAGTTAAGTCCATTTTATTTCTAAATGGTAAGAGTTAGATGAACACTCATTTTCAACATGCAGGGAATTATTTTATAATGCTCTTGGTTTGAAAATCTTATTCTTTATAGTATGGGTTATTCTTTATATGAATAGTATTGTTCATAGCAATGAGATAAAGGAAAAGATTAATTTTTAGACAGTATAGGATTTTATTACAGTTTATTGTACAAGCAAAAAAGGTGTCTGAATATAAGAATCAAGTGGGATCCTGTAAGGGGAACATGTCCTTTCATTTGCAAAAGAGCGATGAGGGTCCCCATGTTGTTAGCTTCTCCACATGAAGAGAACAGCATCTATCAGAACCGCATATGCAGGCTGAGTATTCCTTATTTAGAATTTCTGAAATCTGAAATAACCCACGATCCAAAATTGTCCATATGATGGCTGAGATAGTGACACCTTTGCTTTCTGATGGTTCAGTGCACACAAATTTTGTTTAAAAGCTATCATGTATAAAATTTACCTTCAGCCTATGTGTATAAGGTGTACATGAAACATAAATGAATTTTGTGTTTAGACCTGAGTCCTATGTCCAAGATATCTCATCATGTATATACAAGTGCAGTAGCACCCCCATATCCACTGGGGATTGGTTCTGGGGGGGGGACCATGGATACCAAAAACTGTGGATAACAGTGAACACCATTGAAAATAATGGGACTTCCAGTTTATTTATTTTTTTATTTAGTTATTTATACCCCGCTCTTCAGCCACAAGGCTATCAGAGTGGCTTAAAAATTGTTTTAAGCAATAGCTATTTACACACCTACACTGCATTAAACAGTTTCCAATGTGTGTTAGCTAATACCATACCATAGATGGTAAGGAAATAACATAGAGTTTCCTTGGAGGACTTATAAAATGACTAGAGAGGATACATTTTCTATGAAGACTCTATGGTAGGTGTGCTGATTTGTGTCCCGTGGACAATTGAATCAGTGGATAATGAATCAGTTGATACAGGGGTCCTACTGTATTTCAATATCCCCCCCCCCAAAAAAATCTAAAATACAGAACAATTCTGATCCCAAGCATTTGGGATAAGGGATACTCAACCTGTAAATATAATTGTGAATACAGTTAGTGTCAATTCTGTGAAATATCACATAGCCAGCAAAACTTGCTTATACAGAGGATAGTTGGTGGATGTTGCTTCAAGTAAAAATGAACAAATAATACAAGAGCCAAACAACATTATACAAAAGATACTTGCTAGGTTACTTTCCCATCTTATCACTCTTAACAGAATGAAATAATAATTTTTACTATTATGTTAAAGCTCAATAAAACAGGGATGTACAACTTGTGATCCTCTGGATATTGTTTAGCAGCAATTCCTATGAACTCCCATGGTGAGGGATGATGGGAGTCCTTGTGCTTGGAAGGCTGCAAATTGCCCACCACAGAATTAGAGGGAATGGATATCATTAGCTCTGATGGGAAGTGCAGACTGTGAAAAACAGGTAGATCCTGGGTTTTCTTCAGGATAAATATACTAGTTTCAGAATAACAGAAAAGAAAATACCCACTTAAACACTTTTCCTTATTAGCTGGTCTTTACTGTTCAACTCTGGTCTTAGGATAATTATGTAGCATTTAGGGAAGAAAATACAACTTAATAATCCAACACTAGAGGCCAAGATGGAGAAGATCTCCACAGCTACAGTGTATTTTCCTTTAGTGCTCCGGTAAGATAGAATAAATGACAACCAAACACTGCAAAACACCAGCATGCTGAATGTAATGAACTTTGCTTCATTGAAACCATCTGGCAACTTCCTGGCTAGGAAAGCCACAGTAAAGGTTCCAAGGGCCAGAAACCCCAGGTAACCAAGAACACAATAAAACATTGCCACTGACCCTTCATTGCATTCCACTATGATTTCTTCAGCTAGAGAGTGCATGTCAAAATCTGGGAATGGAGAAATAGTACATAGCCATACAACACAAATACTGAGTTGAATAAGGGGGCAACCAAGAAGAATACATTTGGCCAGCCTTTTCCCCACCCATTTCCTTATCTTTGATCCTGGCTTAGTGGCCGTGAAAGCCACAACCACAGTGGTAGTTTTTGCCAGCACACAAGAAACAGCTACTGAGAAGATGACACCAAAAGCAGGTTGTCGTAAATAGCAGTTTATTCTTAAAGGCTTGCCAATGAATAACATGGCACAGAGGAAACAGAGCAATATGGAGATAAGAAGACAATATGTGAGGTCTCGATTATTGGCTTTGACAACAGGAGTGTTCTTGTATTTGATAAAAATCCCTAGCATGCAAACTGTGATGAAAGCGAATAACAGAGAGAAAAAAACTGAAATCATTCCTAAAGGCTCTGTGAAAGAGATGAAGTGTAGGATCTTGGGAAGGCACTCATTTTGCTTCTTGCTTGGAAATTGATCTTCTGGGCAGGGCGAACAATCATCCCTGTCTGAAACATAGAACAGATTCTGTATGAATCCAATTATCCTGTTGGTCACTTATGTTCATATAAATCTGTTTTATTCCAGCACTAGTACTTTTGTGAGGCATTGTGAAAATAGGAATCCAATACATCCTTATGGAACACCTTTGCTCTGGCTGCACAAGTGCTGCCAGATGACCCCTGGAAGAAACTCTGCTCACCAACCACTGGAGTGTTACAGGGCTTTACTTGTCCACTGTTCAGCTGCTTTTGGATAGCTGGGGGAAAAGCCCAAGGAAGCATGGAAAGAAGCTTTTGGCCTTGTGCAGGTTGCCTAGGCTACTGCTTCTTTTCTAGCTGCAGCTGAATCATAACCAGGCACATCCACATGGCCCAACAGTGATTGGAGGAAGAGCTTTTTTGAGGAGCTGTCTGGCTGTCATTACCTAGCAGGAACAGATTTGCTGCCCCTGACAAACAGTATTAGCACACTGATGGAGCTTTATGTTCCACCAGCAGTCCAACAGGATGTTAACTAAAGTCATCATTATCAGGGCAAAAGGAAGACTGAAGAGTTAAATGCTTAAACAGTTTTCCACCTGTGCTAATGGGTTTGCACAGACTTGTGCGTGTGTGTGTGCATTTTCACCATTGCAATTTTACAAAGTTCACATAGCTTTCAGTACACTTTATTTTTCTGAAATGCTTCTGAAATTGTCAAGGTGAGGTGTATTTCTCAAGAATCTCAAGAGGTGTCCCTCCAGAGATACTTTCATAATGACTGACAGTGAACTTTTCACTGAAATACTAAATTGGTCATTCCTTAATCCCTCTGACTTCAGTGAGTCCAAAGGTGGCTACTCCAAAAAGGGCATCAGCCAACCAATCAAAATAAGGTGGGCTTTCCATATCTGTGGGATCAATATCCATAGATTTGAGCATCCACAGATCATCACTGCATACCTAAAATGGTGCCACTGATACCTAAAATGGTGCCACTGATACCTAAAATGGTGGTGCTCATTGATTAATATAGGACACAGTTTTTGCTATCTGCAGGGCTTTCCAGAACCAAACACCTGTGGAAACAGATGGCCCACTGCATCTTATTCTAAACTTTCTGTTAGAAAGCTTCATCATTTGGATCACTTATTTCTTATTCAGTAGTCCCCCCCCTTATCTGCAGACGATACATTCCAAGACACCCCCCTCCATGCCTGAAATCACAGATAGATTAGATTTTATTTATTATGGCAAACAGCAGTTACATAGAACTGTACAATACAATTAAAACAATAATAAATTCAATTAAAAGTTGCTAAAAACATCAACCATAAAAAGATGATAACATTTAATACTTGCATAAACCCCTCTACAAGTTATGTTAAAATTTGTTTTAAAAGAATAGAAGCTTCAACCATACAATACAATTGACATTTAGAGTGAAACAGCCACCATGAGAGAAGAACAGCAAACCCAACTGCAAAGAATATAATCCACAGATAATACCAGACCCTATACCTGTAATATTTTCAGACTGCTGTTGACCACATGTTACTGAATCCTTGGAAAGTACAACTGAGGATAAAGGGGAAATGTGGAGATTATCAGACACAGCAAATATGGCATGCTAATGACATCAGGATACTGTGGAAGGGCTTCCCTACTGCACAACATGTTGCCGTTTTTAGACTTTTAAGTGTACTCGCATCCTTTGATTACAGCAATGTGTGATAAGAAGTGTTACTATGTCAGGAAACTTGCGCTTTAAAATATAGTGGGGGGAAAACATTTTTAGAAGCTCATCTGATAATATTCTGCATAATATTTTCAGACCACACTTAACTGTGGTTAACTGAACTGTGGAATATGAAACCATGGATAAGGGGGATCATTGTATTTGGTTACCCTACCCCCTCACCAGACTCAAACAGAACTAAAAATGAGCATGATGGTGTAAAATCAGAACTTTGATAAAATCAAGCTTGACAGATTCATCACATCCTATATATAAGAAGTCATTGAGAGGCCTATTGGGGTTCAAGAAGATTTTGAAACTCTTTGGTTTTCTTTGGAAGCTATAGAAATGGAGGTAAAACTAGATGCATTAGGAAAACTCTTGTTTGGTGCTAAGATTTAGCAGTAAATGCCGTGAATAATTGTGTTACAACCTGGAGATTTAGCAGTACATCTTGGTTTACAATTTAATGGAATCTGGACAATAACTGGATTGCCATGATCTTCCCTCTTCTCTTTCAAACACCTGATATGGCAGTACAGAATGAAAAAAAGAAAGAAATATATGTAATGTTATACCTAATACCATATAGAATACTGGCCACAATGTCTCTTACCCTTCTGATCTGAAATCTTCCCATATGGACAAGGAACACATTCATAGCAACAAAATGGCTTCCCCTCTATCTTTTTCCTTCTGTAACCTGGATGGCAGTTTTCATTACATAGAGCAATGGGCACCACCTATTCTGTTCAAAGACGGGAAGAAAAGAGATGGCGTGAGGGAGAGAAGAACAGGTAACATATAGCTAACAGCAAAGTTACTTTTTATCAGGAACATGAGTTTTATAACAGACAATAAGGAATAAAACTTCCCTGATTTTGCAAATTATGAATTAGCCAGATGAGTGAAACTCCTAAAGATGTGACTCAGATTTCTACATACATTTCAAAGTACTAGGAAAGAACTGCACTCATCCCATTCAGTAATAGTGACCACAATCCTGTATAGCATGCATAGTATGCATAGCATAGCATAGCATAGCATGCATAGCATGCATAGCATAGCATAGCAGTTCTGCATGCAGAACTATGCTATCTTGAGCTGTTTACTACCTCTTAGATATATCCTAGAACTGCTGAAACCTCCCCTCATTCCCATGATTCTCTGCCTTGCAGAGTGGGGAGATCACAGAATTGTCTACCTATTTCCTGTAGACAGACACAAAATGATTATATCATCCACTGAGGTCTGCTGGGGTCCTCCACAGGTTTCAGCAGATGATGTAATCATTTTACATCTGGCTACAGAGGCATAGCCAGATGCTTCTGTGATCCCCCACCAGGTACAATATGGCTGGGGGGCTTGGCTTCAGTGGCACGATGGCAAGTCCAGTGAAGAGCTTTCATCACTGTGGAGACAGGAAAGGAAAACCAACCTTTTCAGTGACCACAAATAAACCTATGCAAAGCATAGGATTAACTTACACCTGAGTATGCTACTAACAGGATGCCAGCCAAAGATTATGCATAGGAGTGTGACCTTGCTTTCTATTCTACAGGGAGCAAAGAAGATGTAGAGTCTCTCTCTCTCTTTTTTTTATTTTTTCTTAAAACAGAAGGACAGCTGATTCCATACCTTGAAAAACCACAAAATCTGCGTGTCATCATGCATAGCAAGAATTTCTTAGAGAGACACAGATGAAATCAAGATGCTCCTTTCATATTTCATGATCATAACTATTCTTACAGCTGTAACTCTAGTGTTGCATGATGTATGTGAGTGAATGTTCCTGCCTTCTTTTCCCTCTGGTGCCCTTATAAATGGTTCTAAACCCCTGGAACAGATTTTTAATCTGCGTGGAAAGGAACAATGGGAAGACCAGATCTTCCCCTGCCCTTCCACTGGTTCCCACTGTTTAACCAGCATTTATCCAGTACTAGAGAATAAATTTATCTTTGTGTCTTCAAAACCATCTATATATATCTAATTCTCTTGGGTATGTTGCCGTTTCCAGTGTGCTGACTGGCTGCTTGGGAACTGACCAACCAATCACAGGTCTGTTGGGCAGCCAATCAGCACACTGGGGGTGGGACCATGTAGATCTCAAACATGGTGGCTGGAGCCAGAGAGTGAGTAACATAGGGGTGGATGTGGTGTGTGCGTGTGTGTTCTGAAGTGAAGGGGGTGGGGTGGGAGGGGCAGAATGAATGCTGGGAGGGGCAGAACAAGTGGGGGAGGGGTGGAATGAGTGGTGGGAGGGGCAGAACGAGTGGGAGAGGGGCAGAACAAGTAGGGGGAGGGGAAGAATGACTGGGGGGAGGGGCAGAACGAGTGGGGGAAGGGCAGAACAAGTGGGGGAGGGGCAGAACAAGTGGGGGAGGGGCAGAACGAGTGGGGGAGGGGCAGAACAAGTGGCGGGGGAGTGGCAAGGGGCAGAATGAGCAGTCGGGGGAGACAGGGGGCAGAACAAGCAGCAGTTGGGCAAGTTAAACCCACCAGCCTACCTCAAAGGGTTGTCATGAGGTCTCCTAGGCATTTTGGGGGGAGTTTTTTAATGGCGTATGGTACGCTGGGTCCAGCTAGTATTCATATCTCACCTGATTAAATGAGCTATGCCATGTGATAGCTTCTTCATTAACTGTGAACTTTGGACCTAGTGAAGCCTGTGGATCCATCCTTCCCACATTCACTCTTAAGAAAGATTGGTTTGGGAATGTAACCCAATTGATTATGTCAAATCCACCTGCTAATTCACCATTCTCATCAAAAGATATGTGGTCTCCAGCACTGTTGTTAAATGAGATATTTCTCAGAAAGAAGTGAAGCTAGACCATGAGAAGAAAACATGAAGTAATGAAAGGAGGTAACAATGACATTTGTTAGAATTCTCCACTCTAATCTTCATAAGCATCAAACTTTGAAGCATTTAGTTATCTTACCAGATAAAAAAAACAATGCTACCAATGTGGCTACTCAGGTGACAATAGACAGTTCTCAAGATGTGACTCCATAGAAAGAACATTTGGCTATTTTTTTCTAATTTCCAATAGCTAATCAGTTATAATTTTGCTTGGAATAATAAAGTATTCAGTTTTCCCTTCTTTGATAATATGTCTTTGGCACTAGATTTTGCATTTTATTATTTTCTTTAGAGACAGAAAGAGACAAAATACATACTGTTGGATAAACTAGTACCACAATCCGGATCAATTTAAAACAGAGGATGGGCATGGGATGGAGTAATGTGGGCATTGTTAAAACGGGAAGGTTTCCCCAACTTGCTAGTTAATGAAGTAGAGCTGAAATCAATTCCAAATTCTTTTCTACTGAAATCAATGGATAATGTCTCCCATTTATTTCAATGGGGACTAAGTGTAAGTACCTTAGTTGAGATCCCACCCATTTAGATCAAACAATCTAAATAAGAACACAGTAGCTGTTTAAAGATCCATTGAGGATGCTTATTCTTCATCTTTTCTACAATCAAACCAAATAAATACCTTTAAGATCCATCAAACATGTTCAGAGAATTAGTTTCTGAAATGTTCTGATCAGATGAACATGAGTTTGTCTACACTGGCCAGAATACTCCACCTTCTGGCTGGAGTATTCTGGCCCTGGAGTTGGCATGGAGTTAGCCCGATGGAGCAGGCAGAAGTCCACACATACATGTCGGCCAGTATGGGCAGCAACTCTGCCACTGCCATGTGTCACATTCTCTGAAGCTGGGAAGGAGGGCCTCAGCATGTGATCAAGGCTGGTCACATGCAGGGGGCCTTGATCATGTGCTAGGGGCTTCCTTCCCAGCTTCAGAGTGATACCATCAGTGGAAGCATCTGGCGATATAGCCTGGCATGGATACCTGTGTTCCTGCACCAGACCCATCTAGGTTTTCCTGCATGATGTGGGTTTCTCTGGGGGTTATTTTGAAACATTTCAAAAGAGTTTGCCCTGGCTTTCCCCAGGATTCACCTTGGACATTGTCAGGATTGTCCAGAGGTGAACTGCGGCAAAAGCTCTGTGTTGTTTGGACTGCAGTGCTCTAACACAGGGGGAATCTGGGGTAAATTGCCTATCTAGACAAGCCCCATGTCAAACATTATCATGAGGCACCAGAGTTCTCTGATTAGAAAAGGCTAAATACCTCACCAAATTACAAATACCAGGATTCCATAGGATAGAACTATGGTGGATAAAATGGTGTCAGGCTGCTGTATTTCTGCAGTGTAGACAGTTCCCTAGATCTGAATCCCTGTGAATCTAACTTTGCCTAGATATTATAAAAACAATAGTTTGTATGGCAATTTGGATTTCTTGGGGTTCTCCATACCACACACTAGAACAGACATGACAGAATTTTTCATATTTGAAACATTACCATCCAAGATTGCAGATTCTGGGGGACCAGTCTGCTTCTGTTTGCTGTTCCTTTGAGTCCAGATAGAGAAGATGAGAACATCTTGTCTAAAGCATGTGTTATGGCATAGATTGCATTATAGATGCTGTAGCTCTGGGGAGTCATGCTCATTTCAAACAGAGTTGCAGGGAGGCTCTCTAGCTTTTCTTCACCAGTACAAATATTCTCCTTTGCCTCTTCAGAATCAGAAAATAAGCAGTTGAATGCCTGTTCCCAGAAGATCCTGATAAAGCCATCTCCTTTTGGCAAGTTAGGATGTCGTTGCTGCAAGAACTGTGTAAATCCCAGCACTTCATTTGAGTGACTTGCCAGAGACAAGGCACCATGAAAGACGTGTACTTCAAAATCCCGGTGATATATCTCTGATGAAAAATCCCAGTGGGCTGTCATCATCCACATCTTACCTGTAGATATCTGCGTAATACCTTCTGAACTTTCATAAACATAGATCAGCCATTTCAAGCACGATATAGTTTTGAAATCTGCATTTACTAGATATACTTTGACAATGGAGTTGGTTAGTGAAGCAGCAATTGCAGAGAGCACTTCTAATGGCTGGGAACTCTCTAAAACATCAGATAGGCTTTGCATCCTTTCAATCACCGCTGTGCAGATTTCATTTTGGGAAAGCATTGGCGACAATGTTTGCACAAACTTGTCTCCTTTATCATCATCTGATGTGATGATTCCAACCCAAATCCAATGGAAATGCAGAAGGAGAAGAATAATTCCGGTGTACTGCAATTTTTCACAAGGGACCATGCGGTAGAAGGAAGGGAGTTTTACTTTAACATTCATCACTGGTACTAATATGGAGTAGGAAATCTAAGAGGAGAAACCACAGAGAGACAGAGAGAGAGAGAGAGAGAGCGGAAGGAAGGAGAAGAATTATAGTAATCTTTGTGCATTCCACACGTTTACAGAGGAAGATTTTTTAAAACAAATATTTTATTAAAACTATACCACAAAACATAGATAAAAAGAAACAAAGTAAAATATACAAACTCACATAACAAAAAAGAGACACACTATTTGCATAACAATACAAAAACCAAAATCATACTCCCCCCCTTAAAAAATACATCTAACATAAAACCTAACTACTGACCTCATACGTGTGAATCGCTGCGTATAGCTATTAAGTAAACTGACTTCCTCTAAAATTAGTATTAAAACATATGTATATCTCATTTTATATTTTTATATGGATTGATAGCCATGTGTTATACTTATTTATTAAAATCTCTCCAAAATTATATTCTTAAATTGTCTCATTAGTTAAACAAAATATCAATAATCTATCATTAAAAAGCTGCATAATTAAACCAGAATTATATATTTAACAATAAGCTCAGTTAATTCCAAACCCCAGTCTCATATGATCTCCCCACAAATTCACTAAATATTCTGTTAACATCCAATCATTCTTTTTAAAATCTGGCTAACAAACCTTTCTTAAAACAATTAATTTATCAATTTCTGCTAGTTCCTGACTCTTTATTACAGAGGAAGAATTTGAAAGCATTTACTGGGCCTGGAAGATGTTCTTCTGTTAGGGAGATAAGAACTGTGCTTCGTAAGATCAAAGGCCAAACTAATCCAAAATTTGGTTCACGCCATGAACAACCAGATGGCTTAATGCTCCTGAAGCCTGGACTCAATTCTGGAATGGTGTGGGACTTACGATTTGGTAGACATAGATAGGCTTGCTCTAAAAGTTGTCCTGGTAGAAACATGCCATAATAGCCACCTCAAAACTTTAGAGCTTCTTCTCATGTATTTTCTTTTTGCTATGAGCCAGCATGGTGAAGTGGTTTGAGATTTGGACTATGACTCTGGAGACCAGGGTTCAAATCCCCACTCAGTCATGAAAACCCAGTGTGTGACCTTGGGCAAGTCACACACTCTCAGCTTCAGAAACCTCTGTGATAGGTTTGCCTTAGGGTCACTGTAAGTCAGAAATGACTTGAGGCTTGTTTACATGTTGGGCAAAAACTCATTCCTCTGTATTCCCTTCAAAGCCCTGTGCATTGTTATATTCCACAGGGATATGTCTTCACTGTATTTGTGGACTTTTGCCCACTGCCACCACCGCTACCACCACCACCACATCCAATTTTAAACCTCTGGAGCCAGTTTTCTCCCTTCCACTGGGAATGGGCTCTGGAGATTTAAAATTGGAAGTGGTGTTGGTAGTTGTGGCGGTGGTGGCAGTGGCAGCTGCAGCTGCAGTGGTGGGCAAAACTCAGCAGAAAACCCTGAATCCCACATACTATGCATTTAGGTAGGATAACCCAAAGGCTGTGCATTAAGGCAATGACATGTGTGGCTAGATAACCCCAGATTCAAGGAAAAGGGCATGTCACATAGAATCATGGAATCACAGAGTTGGGAGAGACCAAAAGGACCATCCAGTCCAACCCCCTGCCATGCAGGAGTACACAATCAAATCATGCAGCCTCATCACAGCAGATTTGGGGGCATTCACATGGGGATTCAGGGTATTTGATAGTGTAGACAAGCCTTTGAAGGCACACAACAACAACAAAATATTTGTACAAATAAGTAATCTAAAACAGACAAGCCAGTTGAATCAAAACATTCCTGTGTCTTCTTTGAAAATGGTCACCAAAAGAGTAAAAATATTTTTAGATTATGGCCTTATCTATGTGGACAATTTTTACCCTGGCTTATCCTTGTCTGAGAGCCCTGCAGTCCATTTGACATAGGTCATTTCCCCCATTTTGCTTCTGGGCAGTCCTTATGACCCCCAGGGTAGAAATGGGGCTCAGACAGGGGCAAGATGGGGTGGGGCCCAATACAGCATTCTAAAATAATATCTGCTTTACTCTGATGCTGCCAGGAAACAACAGAGTGGGCTCATATGTCTGCAGGAGCTTGTACTAGCAGGCTAGCCTGTCACTCTAGCTGCCGGTCTTTCTTACCCCTCCAGGTCCAGGAAGGGGTACTGTAGCATGTGACCAAGGCTGGTCATATGGAGGGGGCCTTTGGTCACATGTTGCAGCTGGCTTTTTCAATGCCAGGAGGGCAAGGAAGATGGCAGCAGTGGTGACTGCAGCAATAGGCCAGTGTTCATGACTGAACAGTGGCCCATTTCATTGAGGTAACAGGAGAACCACGAGCCTGATTTGTGGTCATGATATGCCATTGGGGAGCCAGCATATCCTGCCACATGAAGATGAGCCCTGTGTTTATTTGAAAATTTAAGATCCCCACAATGGAATAATGTTTTAGTTGACCTGGATGTTTCATTTGTCAAAAACTGTGCAAGACCTCCCCCACTGACTGACTGTTTGATTAACTGGTTGGCTGATTTCTCCCCACTCCCACCTCATTTTAACTCCAAGTAGTATACCCTAGGGATTTTCCACCCAAACTCTTCATTTTCCAAAAGAAGACAGGGGGAAAAGAAAGTCCTGAGATTAGTATCACTGAAAGAGAAACACAACATCAATGAAAAATGCTATGGCCAACATACTCATTTTACCTGTGGAATCTTGTAGATGTCCAAGATGGTAGCCATTTGAAGAGAGGTTTCAGAGTTATGTCCCCCAATGACAGCTATCAGCTTATAGTGTCTATCACAGATGTAATTGGGGACAATCCTATTTTGAGCAGATAAAAGCTTCAAGGTGTTCTGATGAGTCATCCTTGCACTTAGATAATTATCATAGATGCAAAACCCTAGGCTGATATTTGGTAGGATCCTGGGGTTCTCATTGATCTCCTTCACAGCAAATGCCAAAGCAAGGACGTGTTGGTAGTTTTTTGGTTTTGCACTAAAGAAGTAATAATATTATGCATACAATATTATGCATACAATATCAGTCTTATTATACTGATATGTACAATATAATCAGGTTTAAATAAATGATACGATAATATGCCACTGTGCACATCATGAAAGCTATAACATAATAGGATATATCAGATAAAATTAGTCAGAAGGCTAAATAACCTTTCAGAAAACACCACTTGCATTTGTTTTCTGAACTACATCATTTAGCTAGACATAGTTCTTTGCAAAGCATTTACTAATGTCATTTGTTTAAAAAAATATTTAGGCTATATAACACAGAGACAATGAGCAATATTAGAATCAATAATAATACCAACAAGAAGCAGTCAGTTACAAATGAATTGAGCCATAGGAAGACTAATCCAAGGTTTATGACCTATGTCTTTCCTCAGGAGTAAATATACCAATTGTCCCACGCAATCATTCCACAAAAGAGCACAAGTTTGTGATGAGGGGCTTGTAGAATTGTTCCCATTTGAATGGTAATGTAAGAATGCCAAATACTTAAAAATAATAATAATCACAGGTTTGAATATTGCAACTCTTTCATACTCTGGTGATGCCCAGTGCAGAATGCCAAACAGATCATCGTCTCATAGGATGTAAACTAAATCTTCATCTTAAGTTCAAACCTAAGAGGGGTGGCATCTTAAAAAAGAGACTCCAAGTCAACAATCTTCAACAAGCTACCATGAGAGACAACTTCCAGGCAAATCTGCAAACAAAACTTGAAGACCACCCTACAAATCCTTCTCCTACAGTGCTTTATCAGTAATTAAGGTTTGACCATCTGTATTGTTTTTTTTACAATACATACAATACATACACCTTGCCATCCATCATCTCACCAGTACCAGAACATCATTTCCCCTTTAATAGCACTTTATCTACCCAGACCCATCCTTCAGCATTTACTCTTCCAGGGTGAAAATACCAAGAGAAAAGCAGTAAGAACTAGAAAGATTAAGCTGTCAGGAATAGCTTTTACAAATTGTTTAATTTTTGGGGGGGGGTAGAGAGGGGCAGAAATTTTTATAGGGACACAGCACAAAAATCAGCAGAGTTACCTGTCTGATTCTGGTGTGAGTTAATCCTCAGTTTAAGGTCTACTGTGTCTTCAAAGTTTATTCAAATGGTTTTGGTTTTCCAGTGCAAGTCAATGGGGTATGAGTGGCATTCTGGATTTCCAAGTCATGATTTGGTTTCAGATTCTAAATCTGAATGCCCTGGGTCCAGATTGATAAGAGAATGATGCCCAGATACAAATTGCTGAATTGAGCTCTGAACTATATAAGGAACTCCTTGCACAGCCCTAATCCAAACTGATCTGACCTTATTCATATCTAACCCAGGCTGGTATGAATCAATCTGGTTTCATTTAGCAATCAGGGTCTAGTCAAATCAGTGGCACAAGTAGAATGTCTGGGAACTATCATGCCTAAGGAGACCATGGGAAGCCATGGTTATACAAAATAATATACTGTATATCTAAATGCCAGAAATGTTAGGTGAAATAGTCCATCTTCATATATCCAAAAGATATATTTCTAGTGGTTGTGGCCTAGTCTAGTACACATTATGGCAAACAAAGTATTTCCTTACATTAGTTGGTCTATGAACTTGGTTTTGGGATGTTCATGGAAGGACAATGTTTCAAATAGGCAATCGAATTGTGCTGTAATCTGTCCAATGACTATGTCTCCTGTTATACAATACTTGTATGGGATCTGGAATAAATATCCCATGGTGCATATTGCAGAGGGTGCCTTGCATTCATTTGTAGCCAGCAATATTATCCCAAAGAATGCCTGCATCAGGAAGAAATGTTCCATGGCATATGAATCAAATTAAGAATCCAGGGTTTAACTCACTATCATTAAGCAGATATGAACAGATCAGATTAATATCTGAATATGTCCAACTGCAAGTCTGACTTGATCTGTTCTACATCAGTCCAAACATTTAAACATTGCACTCAAAAAAATAACAGTTAAAATTTGATTTAAATTATTTTCCTAAAATATCATTTTTTTCATTCATTTCTCTTGACAAAGCATTTTGCATACATTTCACACAAACTGTATATATTCATACCCATTTCCCTTTAGGCATTTCCATATCAATTCTTCCTTGAATTATGCATGTTGTTATACATTATTGAACCAAGAATTGTCACACAAAATTCAGTCCAGAAGATCACTGTGTTCCAGTTGCTACATCAGTCAAGGAAGTACAGCTTGGATTGATTTGCTTAAGGTGCAAAGCAAACAAAATCCTCAAAAATCTGGAGGTAGCCGTTATAATAACCATCTTCAATGGCACTAGGTTTTTTTTAATGGCAAAGTAAAAGATCAGCTGACACAACCCTGTCTGTCCTGACCTCTTTTGTTTCCAATAGTACAGAGAAACATTGAAACAAATGAAAGTGATTTCAGAAAGTTCACAGAGGATTAACATGATGAAGGAAAATTTCTAGTATTGTAAGATAATTACAGTGTTCAAAGTCACACCCTTAAGTATGGTGAACAATGTTTTGTTATCTGCACACAGCAGAAGTGTTGAGGAGCCTTTTTTATTTTTTGTTTTGAGCTCTCATCATTGTTCCTTAATGAGTGAAAGAGCACATGGGATTACTATGGCCAGGTGTGATAAAATTGAAAAACTGTTATGAGAGGAAATTGAGGGGAAAGAATTCTCTTCATCACTTTTTTTTTTTTGACAATATCCAAACAAAGATCAAGACAAAGAATGAATAGCTCAATCTGGAAAACCTGTAAGAGCATGAATGTCTCATAATGATGCTTCCACATAAATGATGTCATCCCCTCCTCCACTTATAAACATCCAAATACCATCCCCAAATCTGACCCTAGAGGAGGGATTGGGCAAGTGTATAGGAGCTTAAAGGAGAAGAAAGAACCACCTAATCTGGGTTTCACTGGTGAAACTATTCCATCCATGGGATAAGCTTACTGGATACTACTGTTACCTGGCCTTACAGCCCCCTCACACCAATAATTCATATTCTGGCTTATTAGACAGTTTACAAGTTTTAAGGTAGACTGGAACAGACCAAAATTAGGTTTAAGTGAAGGTCACCCAAGATCTATGAAGCTCCCTTGAAAATTCCCCAAACATGATTAAGTGAAGCCCCCTTGAGACAGTTTTTAGGGAGGAATGTGCTAATCCCTCCTGGATGCACCTGGCAGTGAGTCATACTCTTTAAAAAAAACCAGTGACCGGAACCTCTATTATTACTTCTCCTCCTGGCAAATGTATTTCCTTCGCACCTTTCCATATCCACAATATGGAGCTTGCTTAAACCCATCAACCTTAATGTTTTGACCATTAGCGGCAATCCATGAATCCAGAGTTTCCATTGTTTATTCTTGGGAAACTCAATCAAGCATTGTTTCACACTCAAAACACCCCTTAATTATATGATATTTAAAACAATAGCCAAGTGTCTACAGTGCAAAACTTCTCATATGTTGTCACTCACTCAGTCTGCTGTGTGACCCTCAGATCCAAGTCTGAGCCTTTCTTTTCTGCACAAATCTCTGCTCTCCAGACAGGTAGTTATAGCCCACTAACTAAATCTATTCTTCGATTCAAATACTTCATCCTAATTTTTTGTTACTCTTGTGTGATCACTTATGAACATGAGTGGTGTGTGAATGTTTCCATGATTATTTCCCAATAAAACCATTTTTAATATCATTTCGGCTTGTAGTCTCCTCAGTCAGTACTGGTATACACAGGAGCAAAGATCTCATATGTTACTCAACCTCTCTCAGTCAAACCTCTGAGCTAATTTAAAATTCCCCAATCTCTCTCTCTCTCTCTCTCTCTCTCTCTCTCTCTCTCTCTCTCTCTCTCTGGCTTTTCTTCACAAACGAAGATTCAGGGAGGACTCATCCCACACTTTCTGCAAGCGTGCTGATGACTAAAAAGGCCAATCTGAGATAGACAAGTCTGGTTGCAGAAAACATAGCAGAAGGTCTCCTTGGGTGATGTTTCCAGGTTGTGATTCTTTCTGCATTGTCGTTTCTCTTCAAGACTTGTTCGGCATGAGTTCTCAAATAAGGCTGCAGCATTGTGAATAGTGCGTCTCCATGCCACCCGATGTGAGGCCAGGGTGGACCACTGTTGGTGATCAATTTGGCCGACCCTGAGATGTTGTTTCAGGGAGTACTTGTATCGCTTTTTTGGAGCGCCCCTCTTAACCCCTCTCAGCCAAACCTCTGAGCTAATTAAAATTCCCCAATATAATATCATAAATCAAAGGTCACATGTGGGTCCACCAGGTGGGCAAAACAGGAGCTTAGCAGCCAGTGTGTATCACTATCAGAGTCCAGGCAACAGCTCAGTAGGGTAAGGCAGTAAATCCAAGGTGTCAGTCTGTGGGAGTATCCAGTAGCAAGGTCAGTCCACAAAGCAGAGTCCAGAAGTCAAAGAAGCAGAAACCAGGAATTGAAGAGATGAGAACAGGAATTGAAGAGGCTGCTTCCTCTGGAAAGGTTGGTTGTCAGCAATACCTGGCCGACAGTGAGGCTGAGATATTTATGGTCTGGAACCCTCTCTGAGCTATTGCCTAATTAATGAGTTTTTAGAATAAAGGCACTTGGAACAATGTAAGCCCTCCCTTTCCTGTCTGCATTGAATTGATGTTGGTCTGGTTTGTATATAACAGTATTTGATTGCCATTTCCAGCCTGATCCATCTTTGATCAACAAATTAACAAAATAATCTGACGTGTGCCCAAAGACAGATCCCCAAGCTGCAAGGCCCTTTGACATAGCCACCAATTTGCTCACCCACAGTGCTGCCAAAAAAAAAAAAAAAAAGTTGTAAGGGAAACAAAGTGAAACAATAGGGCTTCATAAGGTGAAGTACAAATACCTGGCTATACATGGCACAAACCCTTTTAAACAGAAGGTGAAAGGGGGAGTCTATCATCTGTAACTTGATGCCTTTCCCTAGACCACCATTCCAGCACCTTTCACACTCTAAAATCACTGGTGTTATCCTTTAATTCCTGTACCTTACTCCAAAAGGCCAGGGCAGACACTGAGACTATATGGACTGAGGGACGAGTCCCTGTTCCCTCAAATAAACACAAGATTGAAGGAGATATGGGACCCAAACTGGCCAACTATCTTCCAAGTCATAAGCTTGTCTAAATGTAAAGAATTCCTTAACAGCTCTAGTGCACACCTTTCTTGTGCTGGGGGAAACTGACAAACTGATTGCTCTATCTTGGTCGTCCAAGATCCCATAGGTCCGTGAGCATCTGATCCAGCCAGTCAGCAACCCCGAGTGCCAATTGCCTGAAGTGGTCTATCTGCATGCAGGACATAGCATCAGCTCTGTTATCAGCTCCTGCAATGTGTGTAGCAGTGGACAGTATATTAAATTTTAAACAATGCAACATAAACTCACGGACCAATCTCATAACCCGAGGTGTCTGAGATGTAAGAGAATTAATCACTTGAACAGTGGCCATGTTGTTACACCAAAAACGCACTGAAGAATTTGAAAATCCAGATGCCCTGATCTTTACTGTGACCAATATGGGGAAAACTCTGGGAATGTCATATCAGTGGTAACACCTGCATCTGCCTGATCCTGAGCCCACTGGTGCAAGACCAACACCCATTGAAATAAACCCCAAATCCTAGAGAACCGGAGGTATCAGATGCCAGTTGTAATGCACTGTGCTCTAACTCTCTGCCTATATAGAGTCCTGATGGCCATCAGCCACACACACACAGTGATTAAAGTCACCCCCTGCACTGGTGCCTATACACACACACACACACTTCATTCACCTCTCACCGTCACACTGACATGGTCACACAGAGAGACACACTACACTGCAACCCCACCACCCACCAGCAAAAAACACAATCACACACGCACACAACTCATCTCGACCCTGCCACAGAGCAAGTGCGCTCATGCACACACAAATCACTCCAATTGTACATGCGTCACACATGCATCTCACTCCAACCACTGACCCACAGTTCTCCCAGACTCATCACCCTCTACACACACCACCAGCAATGAACACACAGCATCATACACAAAACCAAACGACATCATGCTCAAGTGCAGACGAAGCGAGAATTCCTCAGTTCAGTCATAACTTAAGTGTTGTAACCTCAGTGTTGACAAAGAATGAAGGAGGAAGAGGACTGGGGTAGTAGGGGCTAAATAAGCTGAGCTCTTCCTCTGCTTTTCTGTGTCATGGTGCCATACACCAGTGACCAATCACCTGCCTTGCCTTCATATGGGGCAATTAAAACACCTTCCCCCCACAACACTATGTAGTGCTTGGGGGTGGTTATTAGTCTGAGGCTTTAGGGTAATACTGCACATGGTCCTGAAGATAGGTCTCCTCATGAGTAAAGGAATTACTCTTGAGTAGCAGTACTAAGGAGCTACACCAAAAGTGAGGAGAGAGGATTCAGGAGGGGAAGTTAGTATTATTGGAGCAGGCAAAGAGCAGGGAATGTCAGCTGGAAGTTAGCCAGAGGTCAGGGAAGCAGTAGCAGGGATTCAGAAGGATGAAGAGGGGGGAATCAGGGGATGGGGTGACGTAGATTCAAAAGGAACTGGGGTTTGAACCCAAGAACTGAACTTTTTGGAGGGTTTTTATAGGGAAAATCCCTTTGGAGGTTCAATTAAACAAAAGGAACATCTATCTTCAAGTAGTTTCCAATGGGTTAAACAAGCTAATTCCAGACCTAGCTAGGAACTGGTAACAGGGGTGATCTTGTTTCTGGAGATTAACAGGCAACACTCATTTGTCTCATGGATATGTGGGTGCCAACTTGATTTGCAATGTAATGAATTTACCAACTGTACAAAATAGGTGTCTGCCTCTCCCAGGCTTGAAGCAGGAAGAACCTTCTCCATTTCAAAGGAGATTCTAGTTATCTGTGTTGAGGTGTGAATGTTGGATAATTTACATGGTCTCTTTCCTGGTTCAGTACATGCTAATCTTAGCTTGACCTCTTCTGTTTCCTGTCAGCCCCTGAAAAGGCCAGAGTTGACCAAATTAATATTAAAACACTGTTGCCAAGTAAAGTGTACCACATTGGTGGATACTGGGCCTTCCAGTTAAAATTATTTTAGAAGTTATTTCCACTTTGAAAAGATTATGAGAGAGGTTTTTTTTTTTTTTTGGCTGCTTTTAAAAATGATATTCTGCATCTCGGGGTGTTTTGTGTTTTTCTCGTTCTTCAAAACTTTCATGGACACAAAATGCATATTTGGCAGAAAATACAAAGATGTTTCTACAAAGTCCCCAAATGCTAAAAGCCATAGAAAATATATAAAACCTCTCATAAGATGTTATGATGTGTCCACACATGCATTCTTGTCAACAAGAAGAACATTTTACTTTTTTTTTTTTTTTAACATTTCTATCTTTCAGAATATTATAAATGTTAGCAGAAATCATGTTTCTGTTGTGGTACTGAGTTAAGGTTAGGGAGTTCCACAACAGTCAGTAAAAACTAATAATAATCAGTTGTAGATTAAGTGGTTTGTAAATGTTTCCTCTTTATTAACTGTTCTTTTTTGTTCAGTTCTGGCCTTAACACAATAATATAGCATTTGGGGAAGAAGATACAACCCAGCAGCCCAGCACTGGAAGCTAAAATGGAAAAGATCTCCACAGCTACCATGTATTTTCCCTTGGTGCTCAAGTATGTTGGAATAAAGGATAACCAAACACTGCAAAACACCAGCGTGATGAACTTGGCTTCATTGAAACTGTCCGGAAGCTTTCTAGCAAGGAAAGCCACAGAGAAACTCATAGAAGCCAGGAAGCCCATATAGCCCAAGGAAAAATAAAACATAGTCATAGAGCCTTCATTACATTCCAGGATAATTTCTGTAGCTACTGTGTTCATGTCACTGGCTGGGAAAGGGGGAGCAGTAATCATCCAAACAAGACAAATACCTGCTTGAATAAGGGAGCATAGAAGCACAATGGACCTGGACACTCCTTTCCCCACCCATTTCCTCATGTTGCTTCCTGGCCTGGTGGCCATGAAAGCTAAGATGACTATGATGGTTTTTGCCAGCACACTAGACACAGCCACTGAGAAGATGACACTGAAAGCTGTTTGTCGGAGGAAGCATGTCACCTTCTCAGGCTTCCCGATGAATAGTAAGGAACACAGGAAGCAGAGTAGGAGCGAAGCAAGGAGAGTGTAGGTCAGATTTCGGTTATTGGCTTTCACAATGGGAGTATCCCGGTGCTTCATAAATGTTCTTAATATCAAAGCAGTGGTCAAAGAAAATAAAATGGCAGAAATAGCTAAACCCATGCCCAAAGGTTCTAAATAAGACAGAAAGGTTGCCATCTTAGGAATGCACTGGTTACGCTCCATGTTTGGGTAGTGATCTTCTTGACATGGGGTGCAAGAATCCATGTCTGTGGAAAAGAAGATATCATTTTCAGGGTTGGTTAATTTTTGTCAAAAAGAATCTAAAGCTGTTTTAATAATAACAGTAGTACTCCTAGTAGTTATTGAAGTGTAGTAATGGTTCAAGTTGTTACTGTTATTAGTAATTATGGTTATTAGTAATATGCCTTTGTTGCCTCTCAGTTTTCACATTGGACTGTGAAATTTTCCCCATTGTTCACAAACACATTTACCAGTATAGACTTAACGGGAAAAATTCTTAAGAATTTGGATGATTTAGTAATTGTCCTTACACATAAAAAAGACTCAAAATGGAACTAGAAAATTATTGGGTTATTTGTATGTTATGTAGTATTGTATACAAAACAACTGTACAATAAACTAATTAATTGGTTAAATGAAAACATTTTTGTCAGAAGAACATGAAAGGTTCAAACAAGGAAGCTCAACTGTTATCCAGTGCTTTGTTTTGAACCATCTTACTGATTAATATTCTAAATGATCTGAAGCAGCTTTCATTGACTGAAAAGCAAGATTTTATTCAATCTCCTGTACCACATTTTGAGAAAAAAATGGCCTCAGCATTTATAGATACAAGGCTCATTTTCTTATCGGTATAATCACACATTGGAGATTTTCACACTACACTGTTATAGTGTTACTATTCCACTTTAACTGCTCTGGCTGCCTCCTGTGGAATTCTGCAGTTTGTAGTTTAGTGAGGCCTAAGATCGCTCTGGCTGAGAGTTGTAAATGCCCCTCCCTAAACTGCAAATCCCAGGATCCCACAGGAGGCAGCCATAGCAAATAAAGTGGAATAGTAACACTATAACAGTGTAGTGTGAAAATCTCCATTGTTGAAGATATAATGCAGAGTCCCACACACACAGTGCAATCTGCCAAAGGGGTCAAGCAAGGAGGTATTCTAGCCACTTTCTTGTTTAATTTATACATCAATGATATTGTTGATTACTTTTCAACTCCATGCCACAAAGACAGCTACAAAGCAGATCAGTAATCTATTGTACACAGACAATGCAGCCATTGTATCACAAGTAGGATGGAGGGGGTTGTTAGGGCCATTTTCTGAACACTGTGAAAGAGAACAGCAGTGTGAAGGCCTAGAGTTCTACAAGAAGTTAGTAAGGATTCTGTGAGTGATTGGGATTGGGATGGGGGAGGGGTTTTTTGGTGTTTTTTTCCCCAGCTATAGATATAATTATTTTAATGCAGGAGTTCCCAGAGACATGAAATATATTTCAAGGGATCTTCCAGTGTAAAAAGTTCAAGAAAGGCTGGTCTATAGTGACAATACTTAGCCCTTGGTTTGGACAATAGTTCATAGAGTTTTCTTGATTTCTCACCCTCCTATTAATAGCATTTAACATACCCAAATGTAGGAAGGCCTTCTCAAGTGCACCTTTGAATTTGCTTGGGGTGAATAAAACACCATCCAAAGCTAGTGATTACCTTAATTTGTGACACATTGTGCACTGTATCTATTACCTGTCTGCCAAGAAATCTTCCTGTGTGGGCACGGAGTGCAGTCATAGCAGCAAAATGCCTTCTCTTCCTTCTTTTTCTTCTGATAACCAGGATGGCAGAACTCATTACACAAAGAAAGAGGCGCCACCTTTTCAGGAAATACAAAGAGTGAGCACTGGCATTTATATTTATACATAATATTTGGCTTTTAGTGAAACTGTTGTCACAGCATGAAAACGTTACCATTTCATGAAAATTATTTGAACTAAAAAATGTGATAACACTTTCCGCATTCAGGATATTTTTTTCCCCAGAGAGTAAATATGAATATAACCTAGACAGATAGATCAATGCAAGACATTCCTTGGCTGAAAGAAACATACAGCCCCAACTCAGCTTTTCTTATTTTTATATTCCTTACCTAGGATGATTACATGCTTCTAGTCACATAGATTTTATTTTGGATGATTTAAAATAAATGCTAACTTCACATATTAAAATAAATGCCCCAAATCATAATTTCTACTACAGCATAACACTAGCTGTAGAGCATTCTGTCAAAACAAACATCCTCACAGAAGCACCACAAAATGTCACAATTCTTAACAACAAAAAGGGCAAGAAGGTAATGCTACTTCAAAACTAGGGGACCACCACTGAAAGGTCCCTCTGTCCAGTACGTCACTCTACTACATATCATTGATCAGGAGCATATGGAAAAGAGACTTGGGGGATGATTATAAGATGTAGCCAAACATGTATAAGAGGAAATAATCATTCAGGCAACCTGACCTCATTTAATTACGCCCAAAAGTTAATATGAGCACTTCGAAACTGGCCCAGAAACAAACTGCTTACTTCATCCAAGAGTATCTAGGCCTGGCCAACTACCACACACTCAAGCGTGAAGTCGAAGGCTTTCATGGCTGGCATCCATAGATTTTCCTTGAGTAGGAGTGTGTCTGGTGTGCCCCAGACACAATCCTACCCAACCATTCTCTGAAGATGCCAGCCACAGAGGCAGGCGACATGTCAGAAAGAAACTATTCCAGAACACGGCCTCACAGCCCGGAAAAAAACCCAAGGAAAATCTACACACTCAAGCATTTGCACATTTTGGTGCACAGGATGTAGACAGAACAGCAATCTGCTTCTATGCAAACACTACTCTCAGTTTTGAGCCATTTAGCATCTTACAAAAGAGTAGTAAAAAGACAGATGATGCTTTTTGATCACTTACAACACCAAGTCCTACATGATTCAGGTCCAGGTTATTTGAATCTATATTTCTCCCTTATGAACCAGCCCATGCTGTGGAGGCCCTTCTCTCTGTCCCACCACTCTCACAGGTACATCTAGTGGGAATGCAGAAGAGGGCCTTCCCAGTGGATGCCCCCAGGCTCTGGAACTCAATTAAACCGGTACCCTTTGTACTTTCTTTTTTGCAGACAAGTAAACACTTTTCTGTTTCAACAGGCATATCCACAAACACATATACATTAGCGAGAAATGTACTTGGCTGTACAGTGTAGAACCATTTTATTTAAAAAACTGTGCAAGAAATACATACTTTTCCTCAATTAGAGTTTGATTTAATGTAATTAATATTAAAGTTTTGAGTAGCATCCCACCTGGTTAAAGCTTCTGGGCCACATGATAATATCCTCATCAATGCTGAAATCTTTGCTGGGAGGAGCCCAAGGATTCATCCTTCCAACTCTCACTCTGGCAAAGGAATTATTGGGGAAAGTAATCACATTTGTAATGTCAAATCCCATTGTAAATTCTCCATTCTCATTCAAGAACACCCTTTCTCCAGCACTGTTGTTAAATGAGAGATCCCTCAACATAGCATGGAGCTAGGTGAAAGAACAAGAAAAATGCAAGGTAAAAATAAAAGCAGTCCAGGATGGAACTTCTGGATGGATATTAAAATAACACTGTTTGATGCTTTGCTTTCGAACTGAGTTATAAAATAAATAATTTCAAAATAATGCAATTATTGAGAATAATATCCATTTGAATTTTACATAGGGAAAGTAGGAAGACAAAATATGACACAGTCCAGTGCAGGCATTTCATTTAGATTCCTCTTTTGGGCAAGATTTCTAACAGTTGAAATAGAATTGAGATCAATTTTAGCCACTTATACTATACACACAAAAAGTCATGCTATTTAATGCCACTCTAGCATCTGGGATAAAATAAAAGACTGCCTCTTGTGGTGGCGACTAGCTACCCTCTTATTGGGTGAACTTTAGTCTGAGTTTCAACAGAACTATCAGAATTGCTGAACCTTTATGGGAGTTACAGTTCAGCACCTTGGATATTCAGACTGAAATTTAGTTCAGATTCACAATTTAGCTCATAAGGAGGCCACTAGCCACTAATGGCCACCTCTCAGTGGTGTTCTGAGATTTTTTGAATCAAAAGTATATTGCAGATCCAGTAAGAATATTGTTCATGGCAATTGAGGAAAATCTTCAAGGGAGATTACCTGCCATGGCTGCAGATTCCTATGTTCTAATCTCCCTCTGGATACCATTAATCTAGTTTTGGCTCTGGATTTATACATGATATGTACAGCATAAGCCAAAGCATAGACAGCATTATAGATAGTGTAACTTTGACCAATCATTCTCATTTCAAAGAAAGGTCCAGGGAGGTTCTCTAGTCTTTCTTCTCCAGTGCAGGTTTTCACAAGATACTCATTAGCTTTGAGATTTGAAAAGGAACAACTAAATGCTTGCTCCCAGAATGTTTGGATGAAGCCATTTTCCTTGACCAAATGGGGCCTCATGTTCTGAAGAAAATATTTGAATCCTGGCACCTCTTCTGAGTGGGGTGTGAAAGATAAGGTGCCATGGAACCTTTCTATATCCCATTCTCTGTGCATGGATACTGCTACAATATCCAACTGGGCTGTCATAATCCACACTTTACCAACTGCTTTTTCATAATCTGTTTCTCCTCCACGTAGCAACAACCTCAGAGTTAACATGGTACCAGTATCTCCATGGACTACCAAAACATTGGCCTTGCTTTCCATGATATTGGCAAATGCTTTATTCCAGTTTGCTTGTGCATCGAAGAAATCATCAAAAAAGCTTAATGTGGACAGTTTTTCTGTGATGGCAGGGCAGATGCCATTATCATATAATATTGTTAGTATGTTCTTCAGAAAAGATTCTCCATTATCTTCATCAAGGGTAATTAGACCCACCCATATCCATTTGAAATGCACAAGTAGTTGAGCAATCGCCATGTATTGATGGGCATCATTTGGAAGCATCTGGTATGAAGAAAGAAAATTGGACTGAGTCCTCATTCCAGAGGCAAAATTGCCATAGCTGAACTGAATGGGAGAAAAGGGGTGATAATTATTTTTTCTACGGAATTAGAATCCTACAAATGTATTTGTTTTTATGTTAAAAACACTGCATTTTTAATCAAACGGTTCTTTATTGCTCTCTGAATGAATTTTCTCCTGGAATGTCTGGACCACATAAATATAATTATACCAAAAATCAGTAGATAACTTTTAGAATACTGAGTCAAATTTTCAGAAAAGTCAGGCTTGAGTTCCGTAAAAGGTTGTATTTGGGTTTTGTATTTAAGAGGAGCTCCAGCTATTAAGGTGATTTGTAAAGCTACTTCATGTGTCCTACTACACATGAACCTGTACCAGTTTCTCCCAGGCCAACTGCTACGGAATGCTGAAACCAGTGTCCCAAGAACACTGTGCACCTTCTCCAACAGAAGGGGTTTTTCAGGTGTTCTGGGAGCTGTTGTCATTCCTTCCTTGTACAGAGAATGAAAATGTGATTGTGAGCTTTATAAGGGGATTCAGACAATGACAATGTAGCACCATTGGTCTATTTCCCTCTCTTCTTTTGACTGTAGTGTATATAGGGTGGGCAATTACATATGACTTTTCCTTACTGCCTTTCACAGCAGACATCAGCCCTCCCTTGGGAGTGTGTAAAACTGTCTTCTTCCCACCCCCTCATATCCACTGTAAAAGGATGAGCAGAAGTGATGTTGTAGCACCTAGTCACCATTTTGGAGGGGAAATGGAGGAGAAAGGAGGAACCTGGAAAGCTGAGGAGCTGTGTTGGATTTTTCCTAACAAATTTTACACATAGACAGTGCTTTGGGCACAAATCTTTTGAAGGTTCAGGGGCTTTGGGGAGTGATAGGGAAAGTCAGGACCTCAAAAGTATTGTTCATGGGCCCCATGTAGCTTGCAGGCAACACTTTTCCCACCGTATTATAGGGTGAGTATTTCCTGGCGTGATGGGGTGTTAACCCCCCCTCCAGCTGAATCTTTAGTCTATTGAGTGATGTTTTTAATTCCAACAAGTGATAAAGACATTTGAAATTCCAACAAGTGATAAAGACATTTGAAAAAGTCCCATGTGTATATGGTAATTTCTGACCCAGCCATTTCCATTACATATTGGTACAGTAAATTTTGATAAGAAGGGAGAATTCACTCTGCTTGTACTTCAGAATCTGGTCATTTTAGAAACACTCTGACTTCATAAAATCATAGAATCATAGAATTGCAGAGTTGGAAGAGACCATGAGGGCCATCCAGTCCAACCCCCTGCCATGCAGGAAATCACGATCAAAGCATCCCTGACAGATGGTCATCCAGCCTCTGTTTAAAGACCTCCAAGGAAGGAGAGCCCACCACGCTCCGAGAGAGTGTGTTCCACTGCCGAACAGCTCTTACTGTCAAAAAGTTCCTCCTAATGTTGAGGTGGAATCTCTGTTCATGGAGCTTGCATCCATTTCTCCGTGTTCCAATCTCTGGAGCAGCAGAAAACAGTGACTTCATCACATGTACTAAACACCCAATGTAATCAAAATATGATGCTCCTGATTGATAAACCTGACATTACTATAGCTGTACTGCTTCTTAAGGACCACACCTTGGGTCGTATGCTTCCTCCATTTCAGCTGAGTTATTTATTCATTGCTATTCAGATATACCCTTACAAAGTATGATGCTTCTGTATGATAATTGAATGAGTGAGGAAACATTAAACTTTAAGGAGCTTAGAATCAATGGCTCTAATTGAATATTTTCACTCAAAAAGGCATTTTTACAGATTTTTTTTTTTTTGAGGTTGACGGAATAAACTTTATCTTGGATTGCATTGGTCTTCCGTGACTCTTGTCAGGTGACACTTTCCCCAGTGAGGCTGACCTATTTATTTTCTTCTAATTCTGATCCGTATGTCATTTTCCTTCCTCTATATTTTCTACCCCTCTCTTTAAAAACTGTATATTACTACTGCCATTTGGATTTATATTGCAAGAAGTGACATACACTAAAGGAAAAGGAGGGGAGGGAAGAAGAGGAGGATGGAAGAAAGGTATAACTGCAGGTAGAATCAAGGATAAATTAGACTTAGGTCCCATCTATACAAGGAGGGGGGATACCATCTCTCCTGAAGAAACCACAATTTGCAGCACTGTGACCTGTCTTGATGGTTAAAAGAGCCCCCCTAAACTTCACATGCCTCCTAGCCAAGATGGCAGCCACAAGTGATTTACTCATGCTTTTAAATGTGTAGCTGCTTTTTTTTTCTAAGTTTACCATGTTGTGCACATCTGATACTTCCTGTTTACCAAAAGAGAGAGAGTAAAAGTTTGATTGTTTATCAACTTACCAAACTCTCACATAGACAAAAATCCAACATGGCAGCAGCAGGGACTTTCCCTGTTTGCTAGCCCCCCATGTTCATCTGACCAATCAGCATATGTTGCCTCAGTGCAGCAACAAGAATGCGACTGTCCTAATGATCGGACATTTGCATGCCCTACAGAGCTTTTTAAAAGTTCAGAGAAAAATTGCAAAGGCTTCCCTTTGGAGTTTTATGGTGGATTTGGCTGCTCCCCTTCTGAATGAGACACATTGATGCAAATGTCCATTTGGAGAAATCACCTTCCATGCAATTTCCATGTGGATTATTTCCACCATTTGGACAGGACCTTAGAATGAGAAGGGAAATGCGGTGTTGTAACCCCCCCAAAAAAACATGTTTAATGGACATGTTTTACCTGTGGTAGTTTGTATATGTGCAATATGTCAGCTAAACAACGAGATGTTTCAGAACCCAGTCCTCCAATTACTCCTATTAGCTTGTTGTGACTGCCACATGTATAATTGGGAATTAATCTCTGCTGTGGGGAGAAAAATTCCACTGCAATGTGATATATCCTCTTTGGACTGGAGTAGCTCTCAAAGATATGGAAGCCCAAAGAGACATTAGGCAAGATCAGGAGGTTTTGATTAATCTCACTTATGGCAAATGTCAAAGCCAGGATATGCTGGTAATTCTTTGTCACTACCCTGGAAAAAAAAAAAAAGATGACAGATCAGAAGGAGGGTTCCAGCTCCTTAAAGATTTTCTAAATCAGTTCAGAGAAAGCTACACATCATTAAAGTGGGTACATCATTAAAGAACAGCACAAGATGGCAAACAGGTTTTTTTTAAACAGATTGTTCACTTATTTCATTGCAGTGATCCCTATCATTTTTCTGTCAATGTCTGTAATTAACAATGCATTCCTCCTCCAAAAGATGGACTCCTTCCATACTGGAATACAATTCTCACCTACTTCCACAATAGTACTCGGTTACTCATTGTCTCTAGCATCTAAATACCTGAAGGTACCGGATTCCAAATGATCTTGGAGGCTAAGCAGGGTCAGGTCTGGTTAGTATTTGGAAAGGGGAACACCAGAGAATACAAGCTACTGCAGGCTGTATTTCAGAGGAAGGTGATGGCAAATCACCTCTGAGTATTCCTTGTCTAAGAAAACCCTACAAAATTCATGGGGTCACCACAAGTCAACAGATAAAATCAAGTCACAAACGTATATTCTCCAAACAGAAGCTTGAAATGGAACAAGATATAAATAATGAGATAAAATGGTATGAAATCAGTAAGAATGATATTGGTTGCCATAATCCAGATGACTTAAAGTAGAGATGTGAAGAAATCTCACTACTTTGCTCATTTTTGATGAGTCAGGCTGCCTTGAGAAGCTGAGACAGCTTGTCAAGAATTCATTAACTTCAACGAGATTTCTCATCTATGGAGTTTAAAATGAGATTACAAACAGCTTTTCCATCTTTTGAGGTTTCTGCAATTTGTACATCTCTGTGCAAAACAAATGTCTTTTTCCTTTCTGAAGGAAGGAAGGAAAGGATATGTGCTTTCTTTCTGAAGGAAAGCACATATCTCCAGTTACCACAGAGGGACAAACTAATGGACAAAAAGAAAAACAAAATGATATAAACAACACAGCTGATGTTTTTTAGTTTTTAAAAAACCATGTAAGAAGACAGCAGCTGTTGTCATTTATCTATAGATAAGTAATTTTTGATGGCTTTCTTGCAGTGAAGGAGGGAAAAGCAATGGCAAAATTATTCATTTTTGCCTATGAGAATAAAATTGTACAAGGATTTACATCTGTGCTTATGAAACAATAGCAACAGTATTTGAAGCCAATCAGTGCACACATAATCATAAATACTTGGTACATTTTGGTAGATAGTATTTGATGATAATGTTCCAATTCTAGGTAATTTAGGTAAATAGTATTATAATCATGTAAACAAAGTTGATAAAGAGAGGTGTATAAGAGAGGAAAGTAACAGAGAACAAGACTGAGGAAAATGACTAAAATCACAAAGAAATTTGACGTGGAAGTTCAATAAGAAATGTCAGGTATTAAAGAGAAAGCATATTAATAAAAAAGAAAGTGATAATCTAATGCATAGTACATGGCAAAGCAGAAAATATGTTTTCAATTTTATTTTAATGATTAATAAATTAGGGCTGTACATTTATGATCACATAACATGGGATAAGCCTCAGTGAACTTAGTCACACTTACTTCCAGGTAGTCTTGCATATAATTGGGTGAAACAGTAATTATTTTTCAGTCCAGGTAGCAACTGCTTATAAGAGATACAATATGTGTCTCTGAATGGGAAAGTCAAGATAACATATAAGACATGTGCAGTTCAGGGGTGTAAAAAAACAGGTGACAGAGATAGATAAAAATCTCTAAGAGAAAGGGTCCTTACATTGGGAAATCAACATAAGAAGCAGGATATTCAGAGAAGGAAAATTGATCCAAAAATACAATCATCTGTGCAGCTGTCCCACCAATCATGAGGTCTCCACTTTTATAATACCTATGAGGAGTTTGGAGAGGGTCATACATATTACAGTTAGTATTATGCTCCCAGACTTCAGCATGAGGTATGTGCAGCAGCAATAGCACCACTTCCATCCTGATCATGAGAGGCCACCTCTGGATATGGATGAGAGATTTTCCACTGACAGCCATATCAACAGAATTGTTCTGGCAACTTGTCATTAAAGATAGCTGGCCCTTCTGGTGTAATATTTGAAGTGCTCACTCTCCTTCCTCTACTGAAAATGGAAGGAAAATTATCAGTAATTGCAGTGGTGGAGTATTTCCTTACAAACGCCACATCTGAAACCAAACAGGATGTTTTAAAGAATATTTTCTCTCAGGCGCTGTGGTGCTATGTTGCTTTCGAAAACCCACATGGGAGATCAATCAAAAGAAGGATGACAAAGAATATAATTCAGGGGATCTATTAGGAATATGATGTCAATTATATGTTGTATGCAGGAGCATCACAAGATGTATGATCAGTGTCTCCCAAAGAATTGGATCAAAGGTGTCACCTTGATGAGGCAATAGAATGTGGATTTGTGAAGTCATAGAATCATAGAATCATAGAATTGCAGAGTTGGAAGAGACCATGAGGGCCATCCAGTCCAACCCCCTGCCATGCAGGAAATCACGATCAAAGCATCCCCGACAGATGGCCATCCAGCCTCTGTTTAAAGACCTCCAAGGAAGGAGACCCCACCACACTCCGAGGGAGTGCGTTCCACTGCCGAACAGCTCTTACTGTCAAAAAGTTCCTCCTAATGTTGAGGTGGAATCTCTGTTCCTGGAGCTTGCATCCATTGCTCCGTGTTCCAGTCTCTGGAGCAGCAGAAAACAAGCCTGCTCCATCCTCAGCGTGACATCCCTTCAAATACTTAAACAGGGCTATCATATCGCCTCTTAACCGTCTTTTTTCCAGGCTAAACATACCCAGCTCCTTAAGTCTCTCCTCATAAGGCATCGTTTCCAGACCTTTCACCATTTTAGTTGCCCTTCTCTGGACACGCTCCAATTTGTCAATATCCTTTTTGAATTGTGGTGCCCAGAACTGGACACAGTATTCTAAGTGAGGTCTGACCAAGGCAGAATAGAGTGGCACTATTACTTCCCTTGATCTAGACACTATACTTCTATTGATACAGCCCAAAATCGCATTGGCCTTTTTAGCTGCCGCATCGCACTGTTGGCTCATGTTCAACTTGTGGTCCACTAGGACTCCTAGATCCCTTTCGCACGTGGTCTCATTCAGCCAGGTCTCTCCCATCCTATATTTATGCATTTCATTTTTCCGCCCTAAATGCAGTATCTTACATTTCTCCGTATTGAATTTCATTTTATTAGCTTTGGCCCAGCTCTCCAGTCTATCCAGGTCATTCTGAATTTTGATCCTGTCCTCTAGGGTATTAGCTACTCCTCCCAATTTGGTGTCATCTGCAAATTTGATAAGTATGCCCCTAATTCCCTCATCCAAGTCATTTGTGTCGATTGTGTGGATTGCTGTGCATCAATGCAAAATTGCAACAGCATCCATTTGTCTCCATACCAGATTGCTGGTATGCAAAGTTATCCATGTTTGAAGTTCACATGGAAGTATGCCTGTGAATCAAGATGGTGGCCATGAGTGAATTACTCACATTTTTATTCTTTTTATTCTCCACAAGTTGATGCCACTGCATATTTTTTAACAAAAACTTTAAATCTAAGATGTTTTAAAACAACAGTTTTTTAAAAGCTGCTCAGTTTATTTATTTATTTTTATTTATTTATGCCCTGCTCTTCAACCACAAGGCTATCAGAGCAGCTTACAAATTGTTTGACGCAACAGCAATTTACATATCTACACTGCATTAAACAGTATCCAATATATATATGTCTAAGAGGGAGAGAAGAAGAGACAGGCCAAGACCCATCATGCCTCAGCCCAGAAGAAGATAAAAGGCCCTCCCTCCATCCCAACTGCCACTTCCTGGCCTCAGAGGGAGAGCAGTAGAGGCAGGAACGGCTCCATCATGCCTAGGCCCAGAAGCAGATGAAAAGTCCTCCCTCCATCCCAACTGCCACTGTCCAGTTCCTGGAGAGAGAAAAGAACCAGCAGTCTCTGCTGGAATTAGTCCCCTTCCTCATTGCTTTTCCTGTTAAGGCACTAGGTTTATTGGTTTTTCAGAAAAGCTCCACAGGCACCAATTCTCTGAGGGACCTTACAGGCTAAATGTTTTTAAAATGGACAAATTTTAATATGTTTTCTTTATTTTTATGTATTAGTTATTTATATGCCGCTCTTCAGCCACAAGGCTATCAGAGCAGCTTACAAATTGTTTTTAAGCAATAGCAATTTACACATCTACACTGCATTAAGTAGTTTCCAATGTGTGTTTGCTAATTGCCCCCACAAGCCAGGTACTCATTTTACCAACCTATGAAAGGATGGAAAGCTGAGTGAACCTTGGAGCCCTCTGGGATCGAACTTGCAATGTGGTGAATTGCAGTACTGGCATTTAAGCACTGCACCACCAGGGCTCCAATTGACTAGAGTGACTCCAAGTAAAATTGAGGCAGAAGGGAAGAAATCAGGTCAAGGACAAACTGAGTTTGCAGCAAAAAACAATTATTTCTTTATTCAAAAGACAGAAAAAGATAGCAGTGGAGAACCAACAGAAGAGTCTATATTCAATACAAGCTGTTAACAGCAGTTTCTCAAAGGAATAAAAGAAGGAAACAATGGCAAGGGTGCTAAACCCCTACTCCTGACCAACCTAAGGGAGTCAGAGGGGTACTTCTAAACTTAAGGGACTATAGACAAAGACACACATGGATTTTCTCACCCTCTAATGTGAAGAAGCTGGGTGGCTAAAGGTCTGGAAGAAGGAGACTGTGTGGAAGGGTCAAAATAAAGGACATCATTTGGAGAGAGTTTCTGGAGACTGAGATTTTGGAAGAAGAGAGCAATTTTCTCTCTGGCCTATATATAGCACTTTTCTAACTTGGGGGTTCTCACCTGGAGTGAGGGGAAACATCTGGGTGGGGAATGTTATTCTATTGGAGAGTTCAAAAGGCCCCATGTGCTTAGAGTGATGAGTGCAAAGGTTTTTTTGATCAGTGTGCAAAGGGCAGATGTGAACACGAACTCTGAATTTCACCCTCTGGGCACTGGAAATGACTCTTAGTCTGGGGAGGCAAACAATGAAGTTGCATACATCAGACAATGCCAATTAAGTATAGACCTTTGGCCTCCTTCAGATTTAAATAGAATTGCCCAACAGCACTTGAGACTGCACAGTAGCTTACAATGGGTAGTGTACCAGTCTAAGCAAGCTTGACAAAGTTTCCATTCAGTGGAGAAAAGCCAGACTTAATTAAGCACTGATTGCTCTCAATGAGACCATTTCATTATCAGCAAGAGGGAGGGAAATTCCAGTTTGTACTCTGAAACTAGGCCTGACTTTGCAAGATAGACAGAGAATCTAGCTTTTCACTGCCCTATCCTATCAATATAGGTCTCTTACAATGTGAGCAGACTGTGTCAAGGGGCAGCTCCCTGTCTTAAGATTCAAAGTCTACTTGCAAGCCATATGTATTGAGCATAACTCATATTATTCCCCTTTCCTTGTGTGTTGTGTCTTATTTAGATCGTAAGCCTGAGAGCAGGGAACTGTCAAATTAACAATGTGTTCATTCCTTTTTGTGAGCAGACAATTCATACCAGGAACCTACTCCACAACTTAGTTCCAGTGTTAGGTGTGAAACTTATCCACACACATTGGTGACCGCTAAGCACCCCATAATTAGGGAGCCCTGGTGGTGCAGTGGTTAAATGTTAGTACTGCAGGCAACAAGGTTATGAATTCAATCCCAAAGGACTCCAAGGTTGACTCAGCCTTCTGTCCTTCTGTAGATTGGTAAAATAAGTACCCAGCTTATTGGGGGCAATTAGCTAACACACTGTTAAAAATCGCTTAGGGAGTGCTTTGGCACTGATAAGCGGTATATAAATATAAATGCTATTGCTGTTGTTGTTGCTAATAGAAGAATAGTGGTCTAAATCCAATTCCTAACTCATACAGCTAGGGATGTGCTGTGTTAAATTGCTCATTCCTAGAAAGGAGAAAGAATAATTTAATCTATTTTCTCCCCACTGCAAATACCTTTGAAAATTAGGCTATTTTTGATGAAGTCTCACAGGGGAGAGAAAATTTCTAGTGACATGCTGCCAGGCTCCCCACTTAACTGTCAGGATCAGTCCCTGACAGTGCCTGTTCCTGCCATTTTCAGTTATATTTCTGTAACTTTGGTATTAATTGTGCTTTCATTTCATTTTTCTTTTAACAAGTGTTTGGTGCCAACTGTGGAGGGGGTGTTGATGGTTTCAGCTGGGCTAAAGAGAGATAAGACTACAGCTGCAAATTCAGACTGAGAACAGGAGGCTGGACAGTTTGAAAGGAACATAATGTTAGGGGATGATGGCTAGCCAATGGTATTGAAGTGCACCAGATTTCATAGATTTCAATATGCTTTTATTATAGTGTGTGTCCATTAAGTTTCAATACTTAGCAACAACCTTGTATGGTATGCTTCCTGGATTTCTGTGCCAATACAGTTTTCTGATCAAATCTGAAACTTCTGGTCACTGCATCTGGAAATGCTAGTACATGACAATATTTGGAGGGGGAAGAGAGGAGATGAATGAGGATACTTCATAGCTTTTCTGCCTGCACCTTTCAGTCTCGTGTGTGGGATGAGATGGTGAGCCAAAAGAGGATTATGGAAGGCGGTGGCTTGTGAAATATGATTACAATAAGGATCAAAATATCTATCTATCTATCTATCTATCTATCTATCTATCTATCTATCTCATTCTTTAACACAAAAACATTCTGCATTTCAGGGTATTCCCCCCCCCCACACCAATTTTCATTTACACAAAATACATCTATTGCACAAAATACAAAGGTATTGGGCTTAGGAAGATAGAAAATGAGTATGAAAGATAGAAAAGAAAATGTGGGTGCCTGGGAGCATGACCCAGAAGAAGTCTTCTGCCATTGACGTTGCATGCAGCACATGGCACACATTCCTGTGCAGCTGAATACGGTGATCACTTGCTTAGGCCCAGAAGGCAAGGTCAGTTTCTAACTTGGTATTTGGATTTATGGACTTTGAATAATAGTCAGACATTAGTGAAGTGTGGGACTTTGATTTTTTAAAAAACACTTTCTCTTTATTAGCTGATCTTTCTTGTTCAGCTCAGGTCTCAGCACAATAATGTAACATTTGGGGAAGAAGATACAACCCAACAGCCCAGCACTGGAGGCTAAAATGGAAAAGATCTCCACAGCTACCATGTATTTTCCCTTGGTGCTCAAGTATGTTGGAATAAAGGATAACCAAACACTGCAAAACACCAGCATGCTGAAAGTGATGAACTTGGCTTCATTGAAACTGTCTGGAAGCTTTCTAGCAAGGAAAGCCACAGAGAAACTCACAAAAGCCAGAAAGCCCATATAGCCCAAGGAAAAATAAAACATAGTCATAGAGCCTTCATTACATTCCAGGATAATTTCTGTAGCTACTGTGTTCATGTCACTGGCTGGGAAAGGGGGAGCAGTAATCATCCAAACAAGACAAATACCTGTTTGAATAAAGGAGCATAGAAACACAATGGACCTGGACACTCTTTTCCCCACCCATTTCCTCATGTTGCTTCCTGGCCTGGTGGCCATGAAAGCTAAGATGACTGTGATGGTTTTTGCCAGCACACTAGATACAGCCACTGAGAAGATGATGCTGAAAGCCGTTTGTCGGAGGAGGCATGTCACCTTTTCAGGCTTCCCGATGAATAGTAAGGAACAAAGGAAGCAGAGTAGGAGCGAAGCAAGGAGAGTGTAGGTCAGATTTCGGTTATTGGCTTTCACAATGGGAGTATCCCGGTGCTTCATAAATGTTCCTAATACCAAAGCAGTAATTAAAGAAAATAAAAGTGCAAAGGCGGCTAACCCTGTGCCCAAAGGCTCCTTGTAAGATAGGAAGGTTGCCATCTTAGGAATGCATTGGCTATGTTCTTCGTTTGAGTAATGGTCTTCTTGACATGCAGTACAAGAAGTCATATCTGTGATACAAGAAAATACAAAATACAGTACAAGAAAATACATATCTGTATTTTCATAGCTATTCCAAATGTTGTTTTTTAAGTTCTCATTCTTAGTTCTTAATTCTCATTTTCAGTTTTGCAATGAGTTGTGTTTTCAGTTAACATACATTTGCTAACTTCTCATCTCCTCAAATACTTAAGGATCCTTAAAGAGCAATTACTAATAAATAGTGATATTTTTGAGCCAGCCTGGTGTAGTGGTTTCAGTGTTGGACTACAACTCTAGCGACCAAGGTTCGAATCCCTGCTTGGCCATGAAAACCCAGTGGGCAACCTTGGGCATGTCACACCCTTTCAGTCCTCAGAAAATCCTGTAATAGGTTTGTCTTAGATTTGCCATAAATCAGAAACAACTTGAAGGCACACAACAACCAAAAACAATAACAACAAAGGGATATTTTTATGATAGTATTTATCCTTGTGATATGTGATATAATTCATCATACCTATAAATTAGGGATAGCAAAAATAGATTTTTTTTCAGGTCTTGACAGTTGTCGAGAACAATGAAATGTTTTTGATCCCATAGCTTTGAGACCCTTGGGGACCTGCAGTTTTTCCTCTTCTTGTTTTAGAACCAGTGATCTTTATGCATCATATTTTATTACTGTAATTAATGCCACCATGAATAAAGATATTTTTAAATGTTCATGCATATTTCTGTACGGCACACATTTATGACTTAGATCTGACTTGAGCTTACTAGGCTAAAATTAGGCAACTGGTCTCATACAGAACAACATATAGTGAAATGTGCCTCAAATTTAAGCTAATTGTTAGTGTATATTAATTATTTTAGGAATGCCTGCAGGTGAATTTACAATATTCAAGGGAAAAATAGGCCATTTTAGCTATTGTTATTTTAATTCACACTAGGCATTCTCCAATGTGCAGTGAACTTGATTACATATTACACTATATATTCACTAGATATTCTACCTGTCTCCTGGGATATCTCCCCATTTAGACATGGAACACAATCATAGCAGCAAAATGGCTCCCCTTCTTTCTTTGTCTTCTGATAACCAGGATGGCAGCGGTCATTACATAATGAATGAGGAATCACCTTTCCAAGGAATGTAAAACAATAGCAGCAGATGGAAACATCAGTACAACAGAGTTCAGTATGGTAAAAATGTCACAGATCTTAAAATATCAGAGATCTATAATTTCCTATGAGATTTTTTTTTTAAAGCAAATAACTTTTTTTTTACTTCATGCTGAAAAGAACCCAAGGTAAGTCCCAACATCAATCTCTGTGGAGGACTTTTCACAACTATAGCTCCATCAAATGAGAAGCTGTCTCTACAGAAACCACCTGTAACACATAATTTATTGGGCACCTGGGCAATGTTCCTAAAAATCTACTTAATGTATGAGAGGTGGTGGCATTTCAAGTAACATGGCACACAGTTTGTTAAAACTGTAGTCCTTATACTTAAATCTGGGCCCAAAGCCAGTGCAGATGAGAAAGCACAGATACTATATAAAGTAAGAATATATATCCCATATCAATATAGGCATATGAGTAGTCAGTACTGAAGTATCATATCCCACAGTGTTTTCATAGACTTTGGCTTTATCTACACAAGCTAAATTCCCTAGATTGCCCCCATTCCAGAGCCCTGCAGTCCATATGATGCAGGGCTTTTGCTCCGATCTGCTCCTGTGCAGTCCTCACCAACCCCAGGGCATATAATGGGACTGGAATGGGGGCAAGCTGGGGTAGGTACCGATAAACCACGGTAAGAAAATACCCTGTTTAATTTGGTACCGCTGGGATAGAACAAGGTCAGTCCCCATGTGTCTGTGGGAGCCCATTCAAGGAGATCAGCTCTTATTTCTGTCGTCAGCTCCCTGACTCTCCCAGAAGCCAGGCAGGGTTCCCTCAGGATGTGAGCAAGGCTGGTCACATGCAGGGGGGGGGGCTGCAGTCACATTTTGTGGGCCCCCTTTCTGGGTTCCACATCAGCAGTGGCTGTAGCGATGGGCCAGTGTTCCTGTTTGGATGCCGGCCCATTTTCTCCAATTAACAGGGCAGAACAGGCCAGATCTGGAGCAAGGATACACGAGCAGGGAGCCAGTATATCTTGGCTGGTATAGATAAGCCTCTAGTGATGCTTTCCCACTGGTTGCCTTGATCACAGACCTTGTTACAGTTCTGGAATTCCTGCAATAAAATACACTGGTCTGCAGCTGCTGATATGTAAGTAACAATGTGTACATAACAGAGTTACACAGAATCACAGAATCATAGAGTTGCAAGGGGCCCTATGGACCACCAATTCCAACCGCTTGCTCAGTGCAGGATCACCAGTTACAGCATCGCCAGCAAGTAGATGTCCAGCCTCTTTTTAAGACAACCAGAGAAGGAAACCCCACCTAGGCAACTGGCTCCATTGCTGAACTGGTCTCACTGTCAAGACGTTCCTTCTAATATTCAATTGAAATCTGTCCTCCTGTAACTTAAAAACTAATAGAACTAGTTCAACACTCTGAGACAGCAGAGAACAAGCCAGCACCCGCCTCTTTGTGGCCACCCTTGAGGTATTTTAAGAGTGTGAGGCTGGCAGCCATCAGTCTTCTCCAAGCTAACATGCTCAGCTCCTTCAACCTCTGCTCCTATGTTTTGTTCTCCATGCCTCTTATCATCCTTGTTGTCCTTCTCTGAACTCACCCCAACTTGTCTATTTCCTTCTGAACACAGTACTCCAGATGAGGCCTGACCAGTGCAGAACATAGTGGGACTATTACTTCCTTCAGCTTGGAAACTATGTCTCTATAAATACAGGCTAAGATAGCATTTGCCTTCTTTGCTACATCCCACTGCTGCCCATGTTCAGTTCATGATCAACAGTAATCCCAAGGTTCTTTTTAAATGCAGTAATGCTGAGCCAAGTATCCCCCAACCTGTACCTGTGCATGTGGTTTTTGTGCACTAACTATGGAATTATGCATTTGACTCTATTGAATTTCATCTTATTAATTTCAGCCCAGTTTTCTCATTTATCAAGGTTCATATCTTCCAATGTGTTAGGCACCCCTCCTGCTTTTCTATCCTCTGCAAATGTTGGTTCTGTGGAATCAGTTCTCCCTTTAGTGCATCTGGGAAATCTTTATGTTCACTGATGCTTTGAAGAGTTTGATGTAGCTACAATGTGTTGACCTTCTTTTCTAAGAGAGCCACCAGGTTGTACTTGCTGCAGGTGTAGTCAGTGATGTTTACTGGCAAGAAGACAAACATTGCACACACATTGCAGCAGACAACAGCTCTTCTTCCTTCATCCCTGTAGTTGTTTTTTCCTCACTCCTATCAGACTGTAATAACTCTTTCTGATATGAGTGCATGTGCTGCTGGTTCTCAGAGACTGAGTTCCAAAGACTGAAGCTTTGTCTACACAGGCTAGAATACACTGCCTTCCTGCTGGTGTATTCTGCCCATGGTTCTGGTCTGTTCTATCCCCATTACCTGAAAAGAAAAAAAAACCTGGATGGAGTCTGGATGGGCTCATGGCCCATCTTTACAGCTGACCCTGCTGCTGTCTGCATCACACTCTGATGCCAAGCAGGAGGCCTGCAGCACGTGTTCAAGGGCTCCTGCATGTGACCAGCCCTGGGCACATGCTGTGGGCCTTTTTCTTGGTTGCAGAAAGAGGGATCTGGATGGCAGCTGTAATGATGGGCCACTGTAGTGGTGTGGACTCCTGTGGTCATGTGAGACCTGATCCATTACTTCCTAAAAGAAATGTTTTTTCCCAGGGTATTTTGCTGAAATGTTTTGTTGGGCTCTACCCCATCTTAGCCCCATCTTTGCCACAAGGGTTGTGAAGAATGCCTGGGGCAAAATGGGGCAAAGCCATGTGTCATTAGGATTGCAGGTTTCCAAGATGGGGCCAAGATGGAGTGAATAGCTCTTAACAAGGCCTGAGGCAGCAGTTATATAGAGCTAGTAGCTGCTAGCTCCACCCTCAGGCAATTCAGTGACTCAGAAGAAGCCCAACTCCCTTAGACCACATGCCCAGGAGAGCACATGACAAAAAACAAGCAACAAACAAACATAACAGCTTACTGGTCAATAAGTCTGTACAAATCAGCATTTTATCTCAGTAAACACGCCTAGGATTCTATTAAAAATGCAGCACCTTAAATGTATGAGGATAAAGAGTGCAGAATTATTTTATAACAGTACTCTCCATTAATACATATTTGTGCAAAATTATATTACGGAAGACTCTAATAGCATCTAACCTGGTTATAGATCCTGGGCCACATGATGCCTTCCTTATCAATGCTGAACAGTTTTTCTGGCAGAGCCCAAGGATTCATCCTTCCAACTTTCACTCTGACAAAGGATTTATTGGGGAAAGTAATCAAATTTGTAATATCAAAACCCATTGTAAATTCCCCTTTATCATTAAGAAACACTGTTTCTCCAGCACTGTTGTTAAATGAAAGGTTCCTCAAAATAGGATGGAGCTAAGTGGAAGGGGAAAAGAAATAATAAAGAAAAAAATCATGATGGTACTTTTGGATAGATCTGAAAACAGCTATGCTTTGTCTATTTTCCTTAAAGCCTATCTGAGTAATTTTGTATGTCATATTACTTGAGAGAGCAAAATATAGAAAAGCACAATGCTGTATGTTTAGATTTTACTGATCAGTACTAATTGCTAAAGTTAAACAAAAAGACATTTCTTTTATGTACATAGTTCCCACACAAAATTCAAGCTACAAATTGAAATTCTCTGGTGTTGTAGGCTGCTATGGAATGAATAAATCTCAATGTGGCATTGAGATTTTGGAAGCAGGGAGAGCAACTTCTGAGAGCTTGGAGGCCAGTTTTGCCTTGGTGGGAAACACACCCTCCAATATCTTCCCTAAAATGCCTCCAAAATTCTGCCTGCATGTCTACAATGGTCATGATATGCTATTTGACTGGATTGTATTAAGCAGAGATTTAAATTCTTGTTTGACTCCAAGAACTACAAAAAATGTATCCCCTCTTACAAGATAAAGTGAGAAGTTTACATATTCTGAAGAAGAGTTTTTTACATTTGTAAAAAAAATTGTAGAAATTGTACAACTGTACAGTTACACAAAACTATAATAGTGGCTGATTGTTGCAAGGACTTTTTAAAATGAGAAGCACTGGATAGGTTATTTATGTCCATTTCATCAATCAGGCAGTTCTTCTGTGCCCGAGTGTGTATATTTTGCTTCCTAAATGGGAAATAAATCCAAGTCACATGTCTTTTGGGGCAATGTTGAAGGCTCAGTGAAAAAGTGTTCCTTGTCTTGTTCTCATACTAGAGGTGAGAAGGACTGGTGATTCCATGGCAGACTGTCTTAATGTAAACAGACTATCTTTTCATGAATTACAAACTGTGTGAGTATTCTTCACACCCTAATTTGAGGTCCACATTCAGATTTGCAAAGCAGAAAGTGACTGCTTACCTCTTCTGGTTTCTATCAAATGACTTTTGTGGCCTTCAAAAGGGGGAGCATTACAGTAGGCCTTTGGTATCCATTGGGGTTTGGTTCCAGGACCCCCTGTGGATACCAAAATCCATGGATACTAAAGTCCCATTATATACAATAGTGTAGTAAAATAGCAGCCCTTATATAAAACAGCAAAATCAAGGTTTGCTTTGCAGATTTTTTTTTGGGGGGGGGGGAATATTTGTGAACCATGAATCCATGGATCTGGAGGATTGATTGCATTTGTAAATTTCAATTTGCTCCCCTCATAAGCATCTGTGTGTGCACTTTCTCATTTTGCAGGTGAGTGGGGGCATTAGGTGGTTGATATGGGTCCTGGGGGTTGCATCAGAGAACTTGTGGGCAGCCTGTTCTGCATGTGGCCACACCCCACCTCTTTTATATGTGTCTGATATTGTTTGTGGCAATTAAGTAGAATCCTTTATGAGCTATTACCTTCCATGGTTGCATGTTCTCATGTTCCAGCTTCCCCATGGACAAAATTATTCTGGATTTGTACATGGATGAGTACATGGCATGGACAGACTTAGCCAAAGCATACACAGCATTGTAGATGCTGTAGCTATGGCCAGTCATTCTCATTTCAAAGAATGGTCCTGGAAGGCTCTCTAGCCTCTCTTCTCCAGTGCAGGTTTTAACAATCTCTCCATTACCATCAAGATTCGGAAATGAACAGCTAAATGCCTGCTCCCAGAATTCTTGAATGAAGTCATCATCCTCAGCCAAATGGGGCTTTATGTTCTGAAGAAAAAGTTGGAATCCTGGTACATCCTGTGCATGGGGGGTGAAGGATAGAGCTCCATGGAACATTTCTATATCCCAATCTCTGTGCATGGAGACTGCTGTCAAATCTAGCTGGGCTGCCATAATCCACACTTTACAAAATGCTTTGTCATAATCAGATTCTCCTCCATGTAGCAGCAATTTGAAAATTAGCATGGTTTCAGTATCTCCATAGACAACAATAGCATTGGCATTACTTTCCATAACATCTACAAAAGTCTTGTTCCATCTTGTTCCGACATGTAATATCTCATCAAAGAAGATTAATCTGGACATTTTCTTTGTGAAGGCAGGGCAGATACCATAATCATAAAGCATTGGTATTATGTTTTTCAGAAAAGATTCTCCACTATCTTTATCTATGGTCATTAAACCCACCCACATCCATTTGAAATGTAGAAGCAGATAAATAATCCCCATGTATTGATCGATATCAGATGGAACCATCTTGTACAGATGAGAAATACAGGGCTCACATCTCAGCACAGGGGCAAAATCACCATAGCTGAACTAAATGAAGGAAAAAGGACAACCATTTTTCCAATGAATTAGAAACTTTGAGATGTGTCTGTTAGCAATAGCACTTACATTTCTATACTACAGTACTTTATAGTGCTAAGCACTCTCTAAGCATTTCACAATGTGTTAGCTCATTGCTCCCAACAAGCTGGATGTATTTATTTTACCAAGCTATGAAAAGATGGAAGGCTGAGTCAACCTGGAGCCTTGCAGGATTGAACTCACAATGTTGTGGCTGTAGTACAGGCATTTAACCACTGCACTACCAGGGCTCTGTTGTTTTTTAGAGTTAGTGAACATTAATTTCAATTTGTCTTCACAACAACAATTTTACAAATTAATTAGAAATCTATAGATGTCTCATTTTGGACATTTTGATCATTTTAATACAGGTTGAGTCACCCTTATCCAGAATTCCAAAATCCAAAATATTCCAAAATCCAAAATAGTCCACATGGGTGGCTGAGATAGTGACACCTTTGCTTTCCAGTGGTTCAAAGTACACAAACTTTGTTTCATGCAGTAAATTATTAAAAATATTGAGTATCAAATTACCTTCAGGCTATGTGTATAAGGTGTATATGAAACATAAATGAATTTCATGTTTAGACTTGGGTCCCATCTCCTAGATATCCCATTATGTACATACCAGTATTCTAAAATCCAAAATATTCCAAAATCCCAAATACCTCTGGTCCTAAGCATATTGGATAAAGGAGACTCAATCTGTATGTTCTTCAAAAAGTGTAGATTCTACTGGAATTTGTGTTCCACGTAAATAGGAAATGTATAAAGAAAGAGATAGAGAAAATTTGGGAAGACTGATTTATGTGCAAATCAACTCTGAGTGTTTAACTATTTGATGATGCTATTGCAGGTGGACGTATACTGACAAATTTTCAAGCCATGGATAGTGGAAGCCATGGATGGAGAATCTGTTGATATGAAGGGCTGACCATATATCTTTATAAAAATACTTTATAGAAATATTTCATCTCATTATAAAAATACAACATTAAGAAACGGAAGAGGAAGTTAGATCCTTTAGGGAACTCACAATCTATCATTGGAATGTAGCGCTTGCACTCTAACCAGGCAGTGAGAGAAATGTCTAAATCCCCATTACACGTGTGTTTAAGATGAATGCATCAATAGTTATCTTAGGTATTCATTCATTTCACATGACTCTTCTTAAACATTTTATCTTTAGTTAAATCATATTAAAAGAGCATTGATGTTGATTCCTTTCTGTAAGTACCCTTTTGTGTGTGTGTGTGTTTCCCTCCTTTTGTCTTAAAATTATGCATCAATAATGTCAACTGGGCTTCTTTTATAACAATAAAATGAGGGATGTAGATTAAGTTACAATAAAAGAGGGAAAGGAAAAGGAGGTGGGGGAGGTCTGTTTTAACATAAAGAAATGGAAAAGATAGCTAAAGAGAAATGTGTAAATATTTACACTATTGGCTAGAACCAGACTTACAGTAGAGTCTGTGAATTTGGAGGTAACCTGCACTAAATTCAGTTTGGCATGCCCAGTAAGTGTGCACAGGATTGCAGCCCTAGTCAGAATTGCTTCAGCCATGGCACTGAGAATGTATGTGAGTCAGTCAACAGAACCAGGTATTTTAAAGGGGGTTAGAATCATCATACAAGTGGTGAATCATAGAATTATAGCATTGAAAGAGGCCACATGTGCCATCCAGTCCAACCCCCTGCCCTGCAGGAATGCCCAATCAACCATACCCAACAGATGGCCATCCAGCCTCTGTTTAAAAACCTCCAAAGAAGGAGACGCCACCACACTCTGAGGCTTTGCATTCCACTGCTGAACAGCTATTACTGTCTGGAAGTTCCAGCTCAATCTTGAAGTCAGATCACGCAAAGGGTCTCCATGTTAACCAAGGCTTTCTTCCTCAAACTTTTGCTTTTGACATGATAGAATGAATGGGAATACTGTGTTTTTCTTCCTCCACTAACATGGGACTAGATAGATGAATCCCTTATATCTGTCTCTATTTATTCACATTGCAATGACAAAAAGTGCCCCCTAGACCTACCTATTAAGCCATGCCCCACCACCAACAGAGGAATTTCTAACGTGCTGGAGAACAGGGTGATGAACCATGATGCATCTAGCCCTCTTCCAGTAGCAGGGTATTCTGTGACTGTCAGCTGTGACAGGACTTCACAGGGGTTTCTGCTGCTGCCTATAACAGTGCACTGGGCTAGCAGGAGTAGGCTGGGTACATCATTGCTCACCACTCCTGCCACAAGAACCTTCAAAATGTTTCTGTTGAAGGGGCCACTTGGCTTAAGAAGTCACTTTGTTGGGAGATAGCATCAGGAGATGTAGCTATGGAGAGATACTGCAGCTATGTCCTTTCGAGGATCTCAGCCCAGATATCTCTGTGTATCTTTATTTCTATCTCTTATCTATTTATCTATTCTGTGTGTGTGTGTGTGTGTGTGTGTGTTTCTGTGTCTTCTCTCTCTCTCTCTCTCTCTCTCTCTCCCATCCATTCATCTGTGAATATGAGAGCTTTGATTTCTTCTTTGAAGAGTGTGTAAGATCTGGCTGTTTTTATTAAGTCTGGAATTATGTGGAAATGTTTCAGTATAGTTTCCACCAATTCAGAGGTCACCAAATTAAGAAAACTAAAGCTTCATTTATTGTCCAAAACCATTGCATTTCCCCCTGTAATACCTGCAATGGATTTTCAAAAATATTAGCCCCCTTAAGAGGGCATTAGGGATGCGAAGTTTGAAACAAATAGATTTAATGGGGTTTTCATTATTGCACTTTTAAATTCATATTTTAAAATGAACCTTTTTTTCCTCAGCAGAGTCTAATGTAATATGCAGTCCTTGTTGACTTTTTAAGCCACAATTGATCAATACAATGAGGTACTACAATGTCATCTTCCACTGGAAATGCCTTCTGCCACCATGTGTTGCTATTGTGGACACAGATGTTGCTTTCCATCAGTGAGGCACATATGTATGCCTTTCCATGGTGTAATGTCACCAAATGCCCTATTATGTAATTCTTCTGCTGCTGCATCATACCAATTACTTCTGCTTTTATTTGGTGGACAATTGGGTTAAGTTCCCCCAGTATCTAATAACTCATCCATCTCTTGACCTAGATGCCTGGGAAGTGGAATCACTCAACTTTAGGAGTGCAGTGTTGGAGCTATGCATTTCATTGGCCTAAAGAATGAATGCCAGGACCATCATGAGTTCTGAGATCACATCCCATTAATATTTTGGCAGTGGCTGATCTCTCTTTCAGAGAGCCAACACATATAGTGGTTTGAGCATTGGACTCTGAAGACCTGGTTTTAAAACCCTGCTTGGCCATGGAAACCAACATCATGTTCTCTCAGCCTCAGAGGAAGGCAAAGGCAAGCCTACTCTGAATAAATCTTGCCAAGAAAATGCCATAATAGGTTCACCTTAGGGTTCCCATAAGCTGGAAATGACTTGAAGGCACACAACAAAAATCTTTCTTTTTCTGCCATGTGGTCCAAAGACAGCTATGCGGAATTCCAGCTCATCACCACATCCTAGGTCAAGCAGTGCTGGGGAAGCCCCAGTTTGCCTCTTTTGCCCCAAAATACTGCCTTTGATGTTGTGGTAGAAGTAGTCTATGTTCCTGTGACATTCCCCTAACTGAGTTTCAGATGGAGACATCCAGGAATGCAACATTCTTTGAGTGTTTCTCATCATTAGGTGGAGTTTGTAATACATAAATGGTTGTCTTTTTGAAAGAAGGAAAAGGATGAAAAAAGGGTTTGAACTGAATAAAGAACTAGGAAAGAAGAAAACAGATTAACTCAAGAGCAAACTAAGAGTAGCAGGTTTCCTCCTAAGCTTTTTCTCTATGTTGAAGACTGACTGAGAAAAAAGAGCATGGCACCAGAGAAACAGAAACATTTTAAAATTAAATTTACAGTCTCTCACCCAGATCAGAGTTTACAGGACTTTAATATCTTTTATCCCTATGCTCATTACTAAGTAAAACACAGTGCAAGAAAACAAAGTAAAAAAGAAAATGTTGTGCCACAGTTCTGAAAATTCTATGTTCTAGGGGCACATTCTACCTGTGGTAGTTTGTAGATGTCCAAAATATCAGACAAATAGTGGGATGTTTCAGAGCCCATTCCTCCAATGATTCCTATGAGGTTGTTCTTGATTCCACATTTATAGTTGGGGACGAATCTATATTGTGTGAAGAAAAATTCCATTGCAATGTGATATACTCTCCTTGGACTGAAATAGCTTTCAGAGATATGGAATCCCAAGGACACATTGGGCAAGATCTGGGGGTTTTCATTAATTTCACTTACAGCAAATGCCAAGGCCAGGACTTGTTGATAATTCTTTGTCACTACCCTGAAACAAAAGTTAGAAATCATGTCATAATTGCTTTGCTCCTTATGTGTATGTACATGTCTTCAAGTTGGCTGTTGACTTATGGTGACCCCATGAATTTCATTCCTTTAGGCAAGGAATACTCAGAGGTGGTTTTACCAGTTACTTCCTCTGAAATATATCGTACAACACCTGGTATTCATTGGCAGTCTCCCATCCAAGTACTAAACAGGACTGGCCCTGCTTAACTTCTAAGATCAGATGGGATCTGATGCCTTTAGGGTACCTTACAATTCACTAAATCCATTTATATCACTACATGCATAACTGAAGCAGACTTTCAGAAACACTGAGCACCACAAATAAATACAAGATGATAATTCGTTCCTGTGCATCATTTTGATCTTCATCATTCTTCTTTTTATATCAAGTTCTGTCATTCAGGACTGAAGCTGTAGTGTTCCTACAAATTATCCTTCTGTCATAGTTGAGTAAATACCATGCCATTTTTATCCAGGATTACTTAGTATTCTAACCAGATGTTTCTAAAGAAACAGAATATAAATACTGAGCTCAAATGACATGCATGGAGATTATCAGACATGGCAAAAACCCCGTCAGAAGATTGTTAGAAGAACAGGAAGGGGTGACTTTACCAGATGACGTTGTCCTCCAGAATTCTGGGGGTGTAGCGCAGGTGGCAATAAGGCATCCCTTTTGATTAGTGGCTTCTCTACATCAATGCAAAAGGGAAGCCTCATCTGTGGTAGCACTATGCCCCCAAAACAGCAGAAGGATGCAGGTGTCTGGTAAGGTCATCCTTTCTGTTCTTGTAGCGATCTTCTGACACAGTTGGAAATGTGATTCTTTGACATGTTCCCCTGCATCTCATAATCTCCATGAAAAATGTATGTACTATAGTGATGGTTATCCATTTGGTTAGATTTAAAGAGAGAGAAGACAAACTCATTGAAGATAAAGCTATCAAGGGCTGTTATTTCAACAGTATCTGAGAGGGAATGTCTGCAATTTGAGTGCCAGTTGCTGGCGAACACAATTGGAAGATAAGATTGTGTTCATGATGGACTATATAATTCATTCTTCTTATTTAATAAGGCATCATCATCATCATATCATCATCATTAAAACCTGCAAAGTGTTTGGACTTTTGCATCATTGCCAATGGTTAAAGGGAAGGATGTGATTTTAGATGGAGGAAAAGCAATGACAGTGAAATAATCAATGCCTTGAAATGAAATGACAGTAATAGCATCAGAGGTGTGGACGTACTGTATTTGTATAGTAATAAAATATCTTAGAAATATTAAAACTTAGAAATATTAAAACTAAAAGTCTGGTAATAACAGAAACAAAGTTTTAAAAAAAGATGTGCAAGAGAAGAAACAGAACTGAGCCAATGATTAGATGGGGGGAAGAGGGCAGGAGGAAGTGATTGAAGTGATGAGTTAGAGAAACTGGGGAAGACAGGAATTAAAGGTTGAAGTGTATAATTGAAACTAAAGGGATCAACCTAAGCATAATGTAACAAGAACTTTTAAATGTAGTTTAGAATTCTGTTTTAAAGATATGAATACTTTACCTGAGAGCAAATCTCAGCAAACTCAGCTGGAGTACTTCCAAATAGCCATGCAAAAGATTGGGATGTAAATATTTTTAACTTGCAACTTTATGTAATAGAAAAAGATGCTTACATGGGGAAAAGAGCATAATGAGCAGGATAATGAGAGAAGGAAAATGGATCCAAAAATACAGCCATCTGAGAGGCAGTCCCACCAATCATAAGGTCACCTGTCTTATAATATTTGTGAGGAGTATAGACTGCATTGAGAATGGGGCATCTAGCAATGTGTCCCTGAAATTCAGAGTGAGATATCTGAATCAAGAACAGAAAGATTTCCAATAGCATCATCTTGATTATGGTGCACTTCTCCCCATCATATACATGTCCAGTTTTCTTCTCACAGCCATTGGAATAGGTTGATTTTGTAAGAACAATTCTATCTAGAAAGACAGCTGATCTGCCGGTGCAATATCTGTAAGTTTTTCCTCCCACTCTCCAACACAGAAGCAGACATGCACACACATTAAGTGAAACTTATAATGAAATGGAGGACTGGAACAGTTCCTCCTTGGCTTCAATTTACCATCTCAAAGAGGAGCTTTTAAACATATTTGTCACTACTTAGTCTGCTGTTTCATTGCAACTGATCGGGAACCACACAGGGGCTTGGTCAAATGTAGAATTACAGGGAGTATCATCCAGGGAATCTAGAGGGGACTTTCTCTGTGAGAATTACAGGGTAATACAGTAGTGAAGAACAAGAGGTATAATGATAAAGCATATAATTAGGTATTGGGCCCTTACTGCTACTTTTCTTGTAACCTCTTGATTAACTGCAAGGTTTAGATGTTACCCAAAATAATTTAGGAACAGTGTCCATGTCAGGTAATGCATAAATATCCTTTGCAAAGTAGTATAGATGAACATCATTGTCTCAATCCATTTTCACTTGGACAAAAACTAAATTCAAAACAAAATAAGGCTGAAATACTGCTTAATGTAAACAGGAAACACTCATCAGTGGTGGCTGGTAAGTCCCAGGTTGACCTATTTTTGAGATAGCATTCAGCACCTTGGATAGCTCCTTAAAGTTCAGCCTTAGTCCCAGTGAAGATTCATTTTGCACCCCTGACAAAGATGCCACCAGCTCCCACTGCTACCAGAAGTTCTTGAGAAGTTAAGTGACTTTTAGAATTTGAGAATATCATTAATTGTCAATGGTACAGTTGCTTCACTGTAGAATTACCCTCCTTTTTCTCCCCCTTCTTCTTCTTCACCACCACCACCACCATGACCTTTCCTTGGCAGATGAGTCATTACCCCTCTCTGTGTGTACTGCGAGCTGCTACCCTGGTTATTTCAGGAGAAAGAAGGAAGGAAAGCAGTTTTGCTGTTACAACTGCATCCTTTGTCCAGCAGGGAAGATTTCAATTCAAAAAGATAAATGATATAGAGTACAGGGTTATCTCAGGATCAGGAAGATTTTTTCACAGAAGAACCAGGGCTCCATCAAAATAGAAGTTAGATAACACAGAATGTGTGCAGGAGGTGAGATTTAACTCATTCATTTATTCATTTAATTTTGCATTCATACTTGAAAGCCACATTTCAGTATCAGCCCTCTCAGGGCAGCAAATTTGCAAGTCTGAGTTTTGTACCTCTTTCTTTCCTGTGAGGCTCCTCATCTTTAATAGCTATATATCAGGCAAGTATTGCATGAACACTCCCATGTTGGAAATTGTACTTATTTGCCCAGTGCAAATGTTTGAGAGAAGCTTAGCATTATTTGATGTTTCCTTTGTATATATCCCCCAGCTCTGTATCCATGCGGGATACATTTCTGGACTTACTACAGATATGTGAAACCATGTATAATAGCAAACCACCATAGAATACCATAGAAACACATTGGGGGACCTAGAAAAGACACCTCTCTAGGAATCTGACATGATTCTATGCTCAACTTCCAGTAGATGTTCACCACAGAATTGCACTGGAGGATCTCCTCATACCTAGAGAGACCCTCTCCAGTGTGACTCTGTCATCCTCCAGATGTGTAGAGAGACCTTCCCCCCCCCCAACCAACCATGGGTAAGTGAAACCATGGCTACTGATCCATCATAAATGTGGGGATGACATGGATATTTAAGATAAACATCTTGGGATGAAGGGAACCTCATCTCCCTCCTGCTCTGCTTCCTTTCTGCACTCCTGTTCATTGGCCCACATCAAGAAATAGTGTGCCTCCTCTGACAAATAAGTTTTGCCATGGTCTTCTCTGTAGCTGTCTCTTGTGTCTTTGCAAAAACTGTGACTGTAGTTCTGGCTTTCATGGCCAACAAGCCCGGAAGAAACATGAGGAAATGGCTGGGGAAAACACTGTCCGGCTGTATTGTCCTTTATTGCTCCCTTGTCCAAGCAAGCCTTTGCACACTGTGGCTGGCAACCACTCCTCCATTCCCAGATGCTGATGTGCACTCATTCCCTGCAGAAATTATAATGCAATGTAATGTGGGGCCTATCCTTTTGTTTTACAGTGTCTTGGGCTATATGGACTTCCTGGCTAATGTCAGTTTTATTGTGGCTTTCTTTGCCAGGAAGCTCCCTGAAAGTTTCAACGAAGCCAAATTGATCACTTTCAGCATGTTGGTCTTTTGCAGTGTTTGGTTGGCCTTTCTTCCAACTTACTTGAGTAACAAGGGTAAATCCATGGTGGCTGTGGAAATCTTCTCTATGTTAGCATCCATTGCTGGGCTGCTGGGTTGCATCTTTTCCCCTAAAATGCTATGTCATTTGCTTTAAACCTCACTTAAACAACAGGGTACAGCTAATAAGGGCCCAGCACTGAACAATGCAATGAAGTTCAGTAGGATCTCTCTCTCTCTCTCTCTCTGTGTGTGTGTGTGTGTGCATGTGTGTGTGTGTGTGTGAGAGAGAGAGAGAGAGAGTAATTGAAATATTTCACACACTGTCTTTTGGCAACTACTCAACATGGCACTTTTTCATGGTTTTGGTGGATATATAAAACCAAGGTTGCCTGGGAATTCTTGATTCAAAGTATAAACAAAAACTGGTCAGAACAGTAGAAGCTGTGGAACTCTTCTCACAAGAACCAATGAGATGTTTTTATTCAAACAAATATGTTACCTGGCAGTTATTTTTCTTGTTGCTTCTTTCTGATGATTTTAGCTGTGATTCTGTTGCCTTCTCTCCTCTAGGGAGGAGGTGTAAGGTGAGATAAAACCCTTCCTAGATGCCTGGGATAGTGAGCCAACTACTGGGAGGGTGATCACTGAAAGGGGAAATATGAAAAGGGGAGTCAGCCTTTTGTGGGAGCCACTTCAGGGGTTGAGGGAGGATGAGGGACAGTTTCCCTCTTTGGGAAGAAGAGGGTTCCCCCACCTTTCCCCACACAATTCCCCCTGATTTGCTGTACAGGAGTATTTCTATATCCATTTTGAGATTGCTCTGTTGGAGGTGGCTCAGGACTTCATGTCCTCCATGACACCAATGGTCTGTCACAAGCAGTAAATGATGCCACCCATGTGGGGAGGGGTGTGTGCTAGCTGGGATCCATAGTGTTCTGCATACGGAGTAACTTTCCACAGTTTTATTGTCATAGACAGATCACTACCTGGTCGGGTTTAGATGCATTGGAACGTGAAGCCTTTTTGGTGAGGGATTGATAATGATGGTCTGCCCCAGGAGACTGATCGATCTTAATGGTTTCCTGTTGTTTCTTAGGGAGTTTGTTATTGCCTAGACAAGTGATCCTGTTATTGCTCTGGCTGACATCTACAATGGACAAATGTTAAGGATGGTGTATATGATCACTTCTAGGTGTCCCCTGTCATGGAGTGATTCCAAATGAGCTCCCTGGCCTACTAGGGAACTGGCAGTGATGAAATGAGTAGATTGGAGAATATACTTTTTTTTTATTTTTATATGTGTAAACAAAGCATCTAATTGTAACAGAGAAGGCTGACTTTTATCTGAGCAGCCGGACACCCATATCAATGTGGGTTCAGTTTCCAGACTTACCACGGATACTGGAAAGTGTGGATAACAGAGGACGCTACTAAAATAATAGTAAAATAGGACACCTCTCTAGGCATTTGCAAGTGTAACTCTATGGTATGTTTCCTTATTTTGTGTCCCACAGATAACAGAAACTGTGGGTTTTGTTCCCTCAGATACCGGGGGGTCAAACTGTATTTTAATTCCATGAAAGTTAGAAACTTACCTCCATGACAAATGATTATATGTATGAACCAGCCATGTTTGTGACTTATCAAAATAAACAAAACCCCCATGCCTCTTTCTTCTGCCCCTACTCTACATCTTTTTTTCCCTTGTTGTCTTCACTTCCTCTGAAACAAAGGACTTTGTATTTGCAGTTCCCCCAAAGAGTTAGATTAGAAATAGTAGCTGGTTGTGACAAACATTTTTTTCTTCAACAATACTCTGTAGAACTTATAAATTAAAAAGGAGATAGTACTGACCAAGATGACAATAATTAAATGATAAGTACTTTTCCCCATGGAGGCCCAGTGAGGAAAGGAAAACAATAAGCCAAAATGTTATATCTATCTCTAGACTCACAACCTATCACCCAGTGGCTTGAAGATTTGTCATCCGACAGTTCTCATTTCAATTTGTACACTTTTGTGGACATATGGATTGCCTGCATCAATATATATGCTTAATTGAAGATTGCTTGCTCTTCATTGATTTCACTTTTTAAAATTCTTCCTCTCTCATTCCTGTCTTTTCTTTCTGCTTTCTTTTCCATTCTATATTTGTGCAAATAATTGCAATTTGGAGGGGGTACAGGATGTTAAAGTAATATAAGTAATAACATGATTCTATCTGACCTCTGACACTTTAAAATTTGTCTTAGAAACACCAGCAAAAGAGTGAATAGCCATTGAAATGAGATTTGTATAACCTCATAGAATCTTCAGATTTTCTAACAAGGAAATCAATGTTTTGAGAAAAAATGCACATTTAGGTTGGTGGTACGAGTCATTTGTTTTCTTGTTCCTTCACATGGTATGCAAAAGTCTACAATGAAATGCACTCTGAATGATCCTCTTCCTATTCTCCACAAATATTTTCACCCAGGTGACATCATTATTGGTGCCATTATTCCACTAGTCTTCTGGCCACCTGAAGAAAGGGATTTTAAAAAAAAGCCCCAACAGTCTTTTCCTGGTGATATCATGTAAGGACTAAGGTTTATGTGGTGTGTGTGTCTTTGTGTGTGTGTTTCTGTGCACCATGCTTTGTTGCTCAGGGTTTATTCTTTGCTATCGTAATTGAAATTTTCACATCAAGCACAAGTTTATTATGCTTTCTCAACCAGATAAAGAAGAATGAAAAAAATGGGAAAAAGTATAAAATAATAACATTAAATTTACATTCTGGAATTAATAATTGCAAATTTTTTCATCTATAGTGTTCATGCCCTATATTTATGTCTTTTTCTTACTGCATTTTAAAAAGGGGCCAGTTGGGATAGAATTCGATCCTTAACTCTGGCACTATGCATCTCTATTAGCTCTATGCATCATATCTTGCATATCTTCATAATTTTTGCATATCTTGCATATCTTCACATTTTTCTTTAAAAAAATCCCTCTCCTCCATTGTTAATATGAATTTTGGTACTTTATTTCTTTATTGTCTATATATGAATTTATTTATATATTTCGGTCAAAGATTGTAAAATAAAGGGCATACAACTTTTCGTTCAAATAATTCCGGGACAGCTTATACCAGAAGTAAGGCAAACAATGAAATTGTAGGAGACAGATAAAAGCAGTAAGAATAAAACATCAGATAATATGGCAGCAATAAAAAAAAGGCTTGTTCTTGAGGAATTAACCTCTTTTACATGATGACTTACATGTTGTGAATTAAAAATCAGTATAACAACCAATGTTTAGCTATGAAGGAGATAAATATATCTTAGGATTTAGTCAACAAAAGTTTTTGGGTTTTAATATATTTAATATATAGCTCAGCCCATGATGTTTTGCTGCCTGCCACAAAGGAGAAGACAGCTTCCTTTTCAATTCTTCACCCAGAAGCTAACTGGACTGCCAATTGAATACTCCTGCTTTATGGGCACAGACAGTAGAGTTCATATTACCTGAGGACAGCAGATAAGCTTAGAAACTGCATGGCAGACAAGATAGCACATTCAGTTCTGTTCTCCAAAACCTATTATCTTAAGTGAGCAGCTAATTCTGACTACTTGTAGAGGACTGATAAGTGTTATGATGAGAGGTAGAGTGTCAGAAAGGCATTTCAGGTTGCTGGTGTTGTGAGTTAATGACTACTAAAGTGCTTTCTTGGTTGCACTAAGGTGCAAAGGAGATTGACTTTCCATGTACAAAATTTCTATAGCCCAGAGCACTTAGAAGATAGGATGACCTTACTTCCGTATCAGTAGAGAAAACAGGTTCAACTTTCTCAGTCCAGAATCCTGGTTTTCAGCTCGCTATTCTTGCCAGCTGTCCACCATTGACAGAAAAATGTTAAGCTAGAAGAAAACACTGAGATTCTCTGACAAAAAAAAAATTGGTAGTTCTAAAACATTACATACCATAGTATGTCAGGATTATAAATATATTATATATTCACTCAGTGTCAATTGACAGCAAAATGTTAAGCTGGAAGAAAACACTGAGATGCTCTGACAAAAATTTTCTTGGTAGTTCTAAAGCATTTATAATGTAAGCATTATAAATATATTATATATCCATTCAGTGTCAATTGATTTGTGAAGTACAGAATTGCTTTGTACCTGTGAAACATTGTTAGTATCACATATTATGAATGCATGCTTTTTAAGAATGAGAATGTTTTAGTACATGCTTCACATACAAATAATAAATGTAAATTATATGTTTTAAGCAAACAATATTTATTGTAGGCTTCAGCTTAAGAATTATCAGCATGTCTTGGCCTTGATATTTGCTGTGGGGGAGATCAATCAAAATCATGACATCTTACCAAATCAAACCTTGGGTTTCCACATCTATGACAGCTATACTTCAAGCTGGACCTATCATGCCACTATGGAACTTTTCTCCACACATGACATATTTGTCCCAAACTACAAGTGTGGTACTCAGAATAACTTGATATCAGTTATTGGAGACCTTTGGTCTGAAACCTCTCTCTACATGGCCCACATCTTGAGTATATACAAAATACCACAGGTAGGGTGTACAAAGTACCACAGGTAGGGTTATAATAAGGGAATATTAAAGCATATTTTTTCCAGATGTAGTCTGTTGTAACAGAGCTGAAGAAGAATACAACTGTACAATAGAAATGCTGCTTATATTTTCACTTACGCTTTTCCAGGGGTTTACTATGGACAAGCAGCAGATATCATGATTCCAAACTTGATTCAAAACACATTGGAATATGGAACAATGGTGAACAAAAGTACATTATTTAAGGAGTAATCTCAGTTGTAATGTCTGTGATCTAATTAAACACACATATGCTTGTACTGAAATGAAGTACTGCTCGACTCTGCTGCATGCACAAACTTAGAAATAAATTAAGCTTATTTCAGACTAGATATGTTTAGGTTTCCACCCTTAATGGTTGTGAAGATGACAGCCCATTGTATCACTACTAACCATACTGTTTCATACTTTCTGTATTTGCTAGTCCCTGAAGCTTGTAGTACAGTTTTCTAGACAATACATACAGAATATACACAACAGCTACAGGAAAGGTAGGGCTATCAGTTGGACATAGATAATAGGACATAAGTACATAAGTCCTCTAATATCCAAGCCATGATTTCTGGAGGACACATCTGGATTTCACTGTGGTGAAATGGCTTTTCCAATAGGTGGAGCATTTTAAGTAGTATATGTTGCTAAATCTTTCATATAAAAGGATCAATACTAAAGCCTTAAATTAACTGAAGATATACTACGAAAATAAGTCACCTTCAAGAACATATGGTATATAAAATTCTTCTTGTTCATAAGCAGTCTCTAAAGACACAAGTTGCCACTTTGTACCTCAACAATGTTTGTGATGATCCAATGCAATTTATGAAAACAACCTGTACACCTATGTGTACATATTCTCAGTGAACATAGATTTTATTTTCAAAACCTTGGTTTAAATTTAACTGCCTATCCCAATTACAGTAGCCAAACTGAATCAATAACAATTATATAAGTGCTAATTTATTAAGTTCCCTTTAATTTAGTACATCTTTAACTGGGACTTTGTACATATTTTCTGTCCTCCCCATTGTATTCTTCTGTACCAATAAAATAGTATTTCTTTCCATAGATCATATATGGCTCTCCTCCAGTGTTGTATGATAAAAGTGAAACTCTTTCCTTATATCAGATGGTCCGAAGTGAAGCCTACCAGTATAAAGGGATTCTCCAGCTACTTTTACACTTCAAATGGACATGGGTTGGGCTCCTTGTTAAAGATGATGACAATGGTGACAAGTTTGTACAGGCTGTGCAGGCAGAGTTTCCCCTGAGAGGCATCTGTATTGATTTCTTAGAAAGACTGGCAGTTTCTATCAGTGACGCTTCTTTTTTAATTGACTCAGTGTTGGTAATACACCGTGTTTCTATGAAGAGTAACGCTAATGCAGTGGTTTTCTATGCAAGAACTATTTCAGTTTTGATGTTGCTGCTATATCTGTATGATTTTGGATTTGTGAGAATGGCCCCTAAAGCTAAAGTGTGGATCATGACAACCCAGATGGAACTTTCCTCCTATCAAATTCAAAGGAGTTGGGATATCCAAGTCCTCAGTGGTGCTCTTTCCTTCAGCATTCCTTCAAAGGATGTTTTAGGGTTCCAACATTTCCTTCAAACCAGAAGCCACTTATCCACAAAAGAAGATGGTTTCATCAGGGATTTCTGGGCAATTGCTTTTAACTGTGTATTTCCAGATACACATTTTCGTACGGATGCTGATCAAAGTTGCACTGGCAAGGAGAAACTGGAGAGCCTCCCAATGATTTTTTTTGAACTAAGCATGACTGGCCATAGCTACAATATCTACAATGCTGTCTATGCTGTGGCACATGCTTTGCACACCATGCAATCACAGCAAGACAAAGAAAGAAAAATGACTAAGAGACTACATCTTCGGGATCAACAGCCATGGCAGGTAGTGATGAAATTAGACAATAACAGGCATATAAATGTCTTCCCACTGAACCTTCAGGAGGAACAAAACTACCAGTGACAAATTATACATTGCAAATTTTGTCAATTAAACAACAACTACAAGAGCCTTTTGGCTTAATGTGTCATGTAAAAGGTTTGCCATACACATTGGCTCCAAAATGAGAGGAAATGCAACTTTGTTAAGCTATTCATTATTTAGCTGGTAAAGGTGTGGTAGAACATCCTGTGTTTTTGTTAGTTCCACCTCCACTAATGCCTTAGAGCTGAATGACTGTTAGGGGCAAAGTAGTAGAGATATGTTTGAATGTTTCCTAGAATAGGCACATAGACGCTATGCAATTGAAGCTAGAATGCAACTGAAAGTACACATTCATATTACTGATAGGAATGTAAATCCTCCTTAAGAATATGAGGATGAAAATTTTCCACAGTTTTCTCCCCCCTACATGAGAAACCAAATATTTCTATACACTTTTCACTCATCTTAATATGTTTCAGGAAAATATTCTGCTTAGAAGTAAAAATGAAGGGATTTTTGCCTGTGAAAACCATACTTGTAATATACAAACATATTTTTTTTGCACCAATCCCCTTCTACACTGTTTTTGGTTAGCCATGTAGCCCCCCCCCTTTAGTAAAAAAGAATCCTATTCAAGGCCTAACAAAGTGAAGCCATTTTTGTCCAGGATGATCTATGTCTCATTGATGATATGCTGTTGTAGGTTTAGCTAACTATTTTTCTCTTGAGTGCTGGTGAGAATGGCTATATGATGTTATTATTAGATAAAAAATAAACCTGTCACAGTCTGAATGACAAGGGTTCCTAGTTTTGGTTGTACAGTATGAGTCAAAGTTAAAGCCTAATTTTTTCTGGTCAAAAAATTCACACCAAGACCAGTTATCTCACAATGGGTCTCTTCTTATTACAGGCTTAACTGTTTATAATGTAGCCCCCCTCCATCTCTTTTAAAAATTGTTTTAGCATACACTACATACGTTTTTGAGCCAGAGCTGTGTTGTAGTTTGAGTGTTGGACTATGACCCTGAGAAACTGGGGTCAAACCCTCTCAGCAATAGAAAACTACTGGGTGCCCTTGGGCAAGTCACACACTCTCAGCTTCAGAAAACGCTGTCATAGGTTCACCTTAAGGTCGCCATGAGTCAGAAATGATTTGAAGCACACAACAAAAAGAACAACAACAACAACAACAATGAAAACATGTGGATATGCATTTAACACTTTCTCATACATTTATTTCTTTGTTCATAACCCAGATCTACCACTTTCTAAAACGGATCTCATTTAACAACAGTGCTGGAGATCAGATTTCATTTGACCAAAATGGTGAATTGATTGCTGGATTTGATATCATCAACTGGGTCACTTTCCCAAACCAGTCCTGTCATAAAGTGAAAGTTGGCGAACTGGGTCCCTGGGCAAGAGAATTTACTATTAATGATGATGCCATCACATGGCACAGCAATTTTAACCAGGTAAGGACTGAATGAAATTAAACCCTGACAAGCTCAATGTTTCCTGAATTCCTGATATTCAAAGCAAAAATAAGGATAAATGGGATGTGGTAAACAGATAAACCCAGCAAATAAGAAATCATAATAGCAATTCAAAATTGCAGGTATAAATAGGATGTTGTAACAAAAATGTCGAATGCCCTGACCTCCAACAAGAGCACTCCTCATGTTTCTACTTAGATGATGAAAACATAGAGAATAAAAGTCTTTGGACTCACAATTTTAAATGTTGGATATAAGTCAGCATTACAGTGCTATTTCACAGAATTAAACCCCATAGTGTGTCATTTAATTCTTTTGATTTAGTCTCTATTTTTAAAAGAAAAACACATATACACCTACACAGAGAGGTTCACCTAGCATAGGCAAGTATATTGCTTCTTCTGCTGTGCCCAAACTTCTCTCCATTTGAGAAATAGGAGATTATCACATGAAGCATAAATGTGGAATTAAAGCAGGATAGTAACTCTATGGCCAAACCTAATCACATGATGTCACTGCTGTCCTGCTTCTGGTGTGTAATGCCCCCATTAGTGTGGGACTCCTTTTCATTGATGGGGAAAACCTGTCAATAAACTCCCAATATCGGTGCTATTCCGGGTGTTGGCTGGTGTGGTAAGTCCCTTCACCTCAATCCAGGCATTAGAACAGTCATGGGGTTTGATTTTCCTCCCTCCCTCTCCCCCTTGTATTTCAAAGCAGGCTAACTCCATGCCTGTCCATGTTTTATTTTTTATTTTGCTATGTTTGCATAATTACAGTAAAAAGATAAAATAACAATAATTTTTAAATCATTATAGAATCATAGAATTGTAGAGTTGGAAGAGACCACAAGGGCCATCTAGTCCAACCTACTGCCATGCAGGAAATCACGATCAAAGTATCCCTGACAGGTGGCCATCCAGCCTCTGTTTAAAGACCTCCACGGAAGGAGACCTTACCATGCTCTGAGGGAGTGTGTTCCACTGCGCAACAGCTCTTACTGTCAGAAAGTTCTTCCTAATGTTGAGGTGGCATTTCTGTTCCTGGAGCTTGCATCCATTGCTCCGTGTTCTAGTCTCCAGAGCAGCAGAAAACAAGCTTCCTCCATCCAGAATGTGACACCTATTCAAATACTTAAACAGGGCAATCATATCGCCCCTTAACCATCTTTTTTTCCAGGCTAAACATACCCAGCTCCCTAAGTCTTTCCTCATAAGACATGGTTTCGAGACCTTTCACCATTTTAGTCACCCGCCTCTGGACACGCTCCAATTTGTCAATATCCTTTTTGAATTGTGGTGCCCAGAACTGGACACAGTATTCTAGGTAAGGTCTGACCAAGGCAGAATAGAGTGGCATTATTATTTCTCTTGATCTACACACTATACTTGTATTGATGAAGCCCAAAACCGCATTGGCCTTTTTAGCTGCCACATCACACTGTTGACTCATGTTCAACTTGTGGTCTACTAGGACACCTAGATCCCTTTCGCACATAGTCTCATTCAGCCAGGTCTCCCCCATCCTGTATCTATGCATTTTGTTTTTCCACCCTATGTGCTGTACCTTACATTTCTCCGTATTGAATTTCATTTTGTTAGCTTTGGCTCACCTTTCTAGTCTATTCAGGTCATTTTGAATTTTGATCCTGTCCTCTAGGGTATTAGCTTCTCCTCCTAATTTGGTATCATCTAAACTCTGTTTAGAAAAATTAAAGTTGTGTCTATGTATTATTTCTGTTTTTATGCAAACACAGCAAATATAAAATAAAAAAAACCTGATAGGTATGGGGTTAGCCTGCTTTGGAATAGTGATAGGGAGGGGAGGGAGGAGAATAAGAGCCCATCCTGCCATATGACTGCTATAATGCCAACATTAAAGAAAGAGACTTATCGCACTAGATGAGTTTGCAAAGCAGAGCAGTTGTGCCAAATAAGAGATGTGCAATACTAATCATTTTCAAAGTGTTATGTTGTTTCCTTTTATAATGCTGTTGCCATGGCAAAACAGCTTTGTGTGATAATCTCCCAAATGATCTACAGCTGGATATACCAGCTATAAATAAAACAAATTCAGAAATATAGAAAATATAGGAATTGTTGCTTTTGGACAAAGGTTGTAGCACAGAGATGGAATGAGGATTTCCCCCCACCATTGCAGAACATGTGAACCACTCTTTAGCTCCAGTTATGGTTTCAATAAAGGTAAGAAGGCCTGAGAAATGAACAGCAACATGAATGGCAAGATGAATGGCAAAAGAGAAAAAGGTAGTGTCTCTTTATACTCCCACACCTTCAATGTTTCCACATTTAACAATGTAAATTCACAAATTAATACAGTTGTCCCTTCATATTTGCTGGGGTTTGGTTCCAGGACCCCTCATGGATACCAAAATCTGTGAATATTCAAGTCCCATTATATGCAATGGCATGGCAAAATGTTGTCCCTTATGTAAGATGGCAAAATCAAGGTTTGCCTTTTGGATTATTATTTTTTTAAGAACATTTTCAAGCCGTGAATATTTAAATCCATGGATACCAAATCTGTGGATACACTGGGACAACTGTAATCTCATTATACTTCACAGATAGCATCTTCCTCTTTGTTGACCACAAAGTGTAGATGTTATCCAAAGTTGTTAAGGAACACTGTCTATGTCAGGTAATGCATAAATACCTGTTATACTATAGATGTAGTATAGCTGAACATTATTGTCTCGATCCATTTTCACTTGGGCAAAAACTAAATTTAAAACAAAATAACACTGAAATGCTGCTTGAGATACACAGGGAAGACTAATCAGTGGTGGCTGGTGGCTCCCATGTTGACCTATTTAGGGATAATATTCAGCAACTTGGATAACTCCCTAAAGTTCTGCCTTAAATCTCAGTTAAGATTCATTGCACCACTGACCCACGCTGCTGACACACTATGGAAATAATGCAGTTTTATACCACTTTAATTGCCATGGCTCAATGTATGGAATTCTGGGATTTGTAGTTTTTGAGATATTTAGCCTTCCCTGTCAGAGATATCTGGTGCCACAACAAACTACAAATCCCAGGATTCCATAGGATGGAACCATGATAGTTAAAGTGGCATCAAACTGCATTATTTCTGCAGTGTGGCAGCAGACACCAGCTCCCACTGCTGTCAGTGGTTCTTGGGAAGTTATACAACTTTTAGAATTCAAGAATATCATTATTTGTCAATGGTACAGTTGTTTCACTGTAGAATTACCCTTCTTCATCTTCTCCCTCTTCTTCTTCTTCTTCTTCTTCTTCTTCTTCACCACCACCATCACCTTCCATTAATGGATGAGTCATTACCCCTCTCTGTGTGTACTGAGAGCTGCTATCCTGGTTATTTCAGGAGAAAGAAGGAAGGAAAGCAGTTTTGCTGTTATGATTGCATCCTTTGTCCAGCAGGGAAAATATCAATTCAAAAAGGTAAAAGATACAGGGTTATCTCAAGATCAGAAAGTCTGTTCACAGCAGAGTGTGTGCAGGAGATGAGATTTAACTCATTCATTTATACATTCAATTTTGCATTCACACTTGAAAGCCACATTTCAGTAACAGACCTCTCAGGGCAGCAAATTTACCTATCTATCCTCAAAAACAATTTCAAGAAGTAAAGCACTACGTGTGTGTGTGTGTGTGTGTGTGTGTAAGAAAAAATGACCACTATTTCTGTTTGTATAGAAATATTAAAATTGTACATTAACACAAACAGTAAATTGATTGTTGACTAGCAACAGAAACATTTGTCATGTACAGGAGGAAGAGAATGTAGGTTGTGCTCATCAATGACAGCATATAAAATGACAGGCTGAATCCGCACTACACAAATAATCCAGTTAGAAACTGATTATATGCCATAACTCCTTATGGAATCCTGGGATTTATAGTTCGGTGAGACACCAGCATGCTTTGACAGAAAAGGCTAAAGACCTTGTAAAACTAGAGATCTCAGGATTCCATAGAAAGGAGCCATGACATATTATCCAGTGTCAAACTAGATTATTTGTGTAGTGTGGATTCAGCCACAGTTTCATAAACAATGACAAATCATAGAATCATAGAATTGTAGAGTTGGAAGAGACCACAAGGGCCATCCAGTCCAACCCCCTGCCATGCAGGAAATCATGATCAAAGCATCACTGACAGATGGCCATCCAGCCTTTGTTTAAAGACCTTCAAGGAAGGATAGCCCATCATGCTCTGGGGGAGTGTGTTTCACTGTGCAACAGCTCTTACTCTCAGAAAGTTCCTCCTAATGTTGAGGTGGAATCTCTGTTCCTGGAGCTCCGTGCTCTAGTCTCTGAAGCAGCAAAAAACAGACTTGCTCCATCCTCAATGTGACCCCCCTTCAAATACTTAAACAGGGCTATCATATTGCCCTTTAACTGTCTTTTTTCCAGGCTAAACATACCCAACTCCCTAAGAACATAGAATAATTAAAGATCTAACACAATGGAGAAATGTGATAATTAGTCTATAAGGATGAAGAACTGCAATTCTAACATGAAAGATGTGAGACTTTGATAGGTGATTTGGAGCGAGGTCCAATCAGTGCTTTGTTGACATTCAGCAATATTTCTCTGCATGCTTGAATCTGTCGAAATAAGTCTTGGGCCTGTATATGGATCAGTAGGGGTCTAGATGAGAGAAGGAATGTAATTTTTTACTATTTTCATTCTGAAAGGAAGCAACAAATAATTTTATCTATTTTCTTCCCACTGTGGGAAGTTCTTTGAAAACTGTAGTCTTTGAAGGCTATTCACCACCTAGAACTTACTCTTTGGAAAGTTGATGTGTTGTTTTTTGTCCAGAAAACAGCATTTTCTGCACAGGAACAAAAATATTTTCCTGTTTTTTATTTTCTACAGAAAACATGTTGTTTCCTGCACAAAAATACCCACATTTAAATTTTGCACAGCGTAAGTCCTGAACTGTGAAGATTCTCCTCAGTTGAAGATTCTTCTCATCATAGCCCAACACTCAAGAAATATGCTTTTGGAAGATTTTTGAAATATTCCTTCCATCCCTAGATGAGAGCCAGAAAGGTGAATCTGAATCGCAGGATGGTGGAGGTTCTAGGGATGAGAGATTGCCAAATCAAAGCATTAGGTCAGGTGCCTGCCCAGGACAGGGGTTTTAAAAGTAAGGCTTTTTTTCATAAATTTATTTAAACAAAATTCTACAGAAATAGAAACAGATGTGGAAAAAAACAAAACCAGCAGACTTGCCAACCTGGGCAAATGCTTGTGAGTTGTAAGGGCTCTTCAAGGTCTGGGTTACATTCTCCCCAATGAAGTAGTTGTACAGACCAGGATGCACTTTGATCAACTTCTGTAAATGGATTCCTAGTGTCTTCAGTGGGTAGGAACACATTTCCCTACTGCAGCTCTCAAGACAGCTCTGATTGTTCCTATGGATGGCTTGCTTGACTAGAAACCGGTGACTGTTTAATTTTATATTAAAAAAGAAAAATTTTCAAAATTTGCATTCTTTTCATAAACTTGAAAAGAAATGACTTGAGATTTTTTTTAAAAAAATAATAATCTGGAAGAAGGCAAAATTGAAAGATTTGCCTATCCAAGCAGAGGATCTTGAATGCTAACCTCTTAAAAGCCAGGGACTGAATCTTTTTCTATGCAACCATGCTTGATGCACTGAATTGAATCTTCTATCATTTTCTTTCCTGTTAGGCTCCTCACCTTTAATAGATATATGGTATGTAGGTATTGCATGGACAATTCCATGTTGGGAATAGTTGTACTTATTTAGCTAGCACAAATGTTTAAGAAATACCATCATTTCACAGATGTACAGGTCGCCCCCTCCCCGCCTTGTATCTGTGGGAGATATGGCCCCAGACTTACTGCGGATATGCAAAACCACCATAGAATAACATAGAATCATGTTGGAGGACCTAGAAAATGCCTAGAAAAGATGCATCTCTAGGCACCTGGAACAACTCTATGGTCTCTTTCCAGTAGATGTTGTCCATAGAATTGTGCTGGAGGACCTCCTGATGCCTAGAGATAGCACCTCTGGCACAACTCTATGGTCCTCCCGAAGCTTAGAGAGACCTTTCTCCCCTAACCATGGGTTAGCGAAATTGTGGGTACTGATCCTGCATAAACAGGGGGTGACCTGTTGAAGATAAAGATCTCGAGATGAAGGGAATCAAATGTAGGAGTAAACCTGGTATTATATGATAAAAGAGGACATGAGTTCTTTAAAAATGTTTTCCTGATGACTAATGCAATATAAATGGCTCTGCTTGCCAGCACTGTTTTCTGACAAAAACCATAAATATTATCAGTCATAAAAATTAAGCATGGGATGTGTAATTCTCTTAATTAAATGAGCTACTATTTCCTCATGTTTAGATATGGATGACTGTTCCTATTGTCCAGAAGATCAATATCCAAACAAGGACCAGAATGCATGCATTGCCAAGAGAGTAACTTTCTTGTCTTACACGGAGCCTTTAGGTTTATCTTTAGCTGTCTTGGTGCTTTCCTTTTCTTTCTTCACGACTTTGGTATTAGGGATATTTCTGAAGCACCACAACACCCCTATTGTCAAAGCCAACAATCAAGAGCTCACCTACACTCTCCTCATCTTCCTCCTGCTCTGCTTCCTTTCTGCACTCCTGTTCATTGGCCCACCTCAGGAGATAGTGTGCCTCCTCCGACAAATTAGTTTTGCCATGGTCTTCTCTGTAGCTGTTTCTTGTGTCTTTGCAAAAACTGTTACTGTAGTTCTGGCTTTCATGGCCAACAAGCCCGGAAGCAACATGAGGAAATGGCTGGGGAAAACACTGTCCGGCTGTATTGTCCTTTGTTGCTCCCTTGTCCAAGCAAGCCTTTGCACACTGTGGCTGGCAACCACTCCTCCATTCCCAGATGCTGACATGCACTCATTCCCTGCAGAAATTATAATGCAATGTAATGAGGGGTCTATCCTTTTGTTTTATAGTGTCTTGGGATATATGGGCTTCCTGGCTAGTGTCAGTTTTATTGTGGCTTTCTTTGCCAGGAAGCTCCCTGAAAGTTTCAACGAAGCCAAATTGATCACTTTCAGCATGTTGGTCTTTTGCAGTGTTTGGTTGGCCTTTCTTCCAACTTACTTGAGTAGCAAGGGTAAATCCATGGTGGCTGTGGAAATCTTCTCTATGTTAGCATCCAGTGCTGGACTACTGGGTTGCATCTTTTTCCCTAAATGCTACATCATTCTCTTTAAACCTCACTTAAACAACAGAGTACAGCTAATAAGGGCCCAGCACTGAACAATACAATGAAGTTCAGTAGGATCTTTCTCTCTCCCTCCCTCTCTCTCTGTAATTGAAATATCTCACACTCATTCTCTCAGCAACTTCTCAACATGACACTTTTCCATGGTTTTGGAGAATAAATAAAGCCAAGTTAAAAATCAAAGAATAATTATTTCACCCAGACTTCATATCTAGTAATCCATGAAAACTCTGTTTTTAATTGAGAGTTTTTGATTCAAAATACAGTTGTCCCTTCATATTTGATGGAGTTTGGTTTGAGAACGCCCCCCTGTGGATACCAAAATCCATGAATACTCAAGTCCCATTATATGCAATGGCATAGCAAAATGGTGTCCCTTATATTACATGGCAAAATCGAGGTTCACTTTTTGGATTATTATTTTTTAAGAATATTTTCATGCTGTGAATACTTAAATCCGTAGATACCACATCCGTGGATATGGAGGGACAACTGTATAAGCAATAACCAGTCAGAACAGAAGAAGCAGTGGATCTCTTCTCAAAATAACCAATGTGATGTTTTTATTCAAATAAAGAAGTTATCTGACAGCTATTTTTCTTGATGCTTCTTTCTGATGATTTTAGCTGTGATTCTGTTGCCTTCTCTCTAAGTAAAAAGACATGCAGTTTTACTCCGAATAGTCCTACATAGACTTTTATTTCCTCTCTCTCTTACAACTTTCCTTCTATAAATGTCACTGTACTTGTCTCCTTAGAGGAGAGACAGAATCTGCATCCACAGATTTCACCCCTTTAAAATATTTTTTATGAATTTTTTACAAAAAGTAAACCTTGATTTTGCCATTTTATATAACACCATTTTACTACACCATTTTATATAATGGGACTTGAACATCCACAGATTTTGGTATCCACAGGAGGTCCTGGAACACATGTAGATAGCAAGGGTCCACTGTATACAATGCAATGAAATGTACTGGCAGTGATCTTCTTCTTCTTCACAAATATTTTCAATCAGGGATCTCATTATTGGTGGCATTACTCAGCTAGTCTTCATACCAGTGGAACAAAATGACTTTCATCATAAATCCCATCAGTCTTCAACTGGTGAGATCATGTAAGGGTTTAAGAGAGTTTGTGTCTTGTTCCTTATTTTTACAATATTTCCACTGACGAGACGAGAAAAATTCTTAATTATATGAATTCAAATTTTCAGGTCAAGCCAAGTTTATTATGTTCCAAATCCCAGATGATGAAGCATAAAATAATAATATAATATAGATGAATATAGATGACACAAATATTAAATTTGCATTTTGGGAATAGTTAGAGTAAGAATGGGTTACTTACCATAACTATAGTTCTTTGAGTGGTCTTCTGTGAATTCACACAATGGGTTAATCCTGCACCTGTGCAGAACACTTCAGAAACTTCTAGAAACCTCAATTCAAACGTTTGGGTGGTAGCTCTGCCCAACTCAACCCTGGCCTATATAAGGCCCCACCTCTCACCAACTGTTCCGTTCTTTGTAGCCATGTTTAAATAAAGTATGTGAGAAGTAGGACACCAGAGGGAAGGAGGGTGGGTTTGTGTGAATTCACAGAAGACCACTCAAAGAACTATAGTTACGGTAACTAACCCATTCTTCTTCTTCATGGTCTCTGTGAATGCACACAATGGTAGACTAACAAGCTTAGGAGTCAGGATGGTGGGGGTGTCCAGACCAATAAAGACAAAAAAAGGGTATGTTATAACCAGAAATAACTATATTAAAATATGCTATGAGTAGTGAGCTAATCACCTGAGGGTGGCTGTTCAAGTAGCACCTTGGCTAGGGCCTAGCCATCAGGACTAGAATAGTTCAATTTATAGTTCTTCACAAAGGTGAGCAGTGTTGCCCATGTAGCTGCTCAGCAAATGTCCAGTAGTGGCACACCATTCAGGAATGCTGCTGAGATAGCTGTTGCTCTAGTAGAGCGACTTAGTATGGAGGAAGGCAGGCGCACGCCCATCACCTCATACGAAATCTGGATTGTCGAAGCAACCCACTTGGAGAAGCATTGAGATGAGACCACAAGTCCCCTTTTGGGGCCCAGAATAACAGACAAACAGTTTATTGCTGCAGCGGAATGGCACCGTTCAATTCAGGTAAAGCTCGAGTGTCGCCCATATGTTAAGCGGGTGGTGAGTAGTAGCATTGTTTGGCATCAATAGGGCTTCAAAGGATGGCAAAACTATGTCTTTATTAAGATGGAAGGAGGAGACCACCTTGGGTAAGAATGCCACATCCAGTTGGAGTAAAACTATAGTATTGTGGAAATGGGTATAAGGGGCATCTGCTCTGAGGGCACAAAGTTCACTTGTCCTTCTTGCAGAGGTAATGGCAACCAGAAAGGCAATTTTGAAGGACAAAAAGTATGTGTCAACTGAGTCCAAGGGTTCGAAGGGAGGATATGATACAGCCTGCAGGACTAATTGAAGATCCCACGAGGTGACGGGACCAGCCACTGGTGGGTGCAAATTCTTGTAACCTTGCAAGAAATGATGGACAAGGGGGTCCTCAAAGCAAGAGTTCATTCCAAGAAATTGGAAATTTGAAGATACTGCTGCCACATAGGTCTGCACAGAGGAGAAGGAGAGCTCTTTCTTTGACAAGGAAGCTAGAAAATCAAGAAGGAGTGGGATCGACGCCTCGTCGGGGGAGATCCCCTTAGTGTTGAGGAAATTGCAGAACTTCTGTCACTTATATTGATAGGATTTTAGCAGAGAGGGGTATTGAGCTGTTTCGAGTATAGACCATGCTGTATCTGATAGAGGCACTACTGGCTGAGGAGCCACACTATTGGGTTGATTGTCTCCAGGTCAGGATGTAAGACAGGATACTCCTCCTCAGAGGGAGATCTCAGAAGTGCCCCTTGGAGAGAAGGAGAAGTGGGGTGAACCAGCATTGACAGTTGTCGCATCTCAGCTTCACCATGACTCTGGAGAGGAGTGGGAATGGGGGAAAGGCATAAAACAAGGTTCCCATCCATCTGAACAGGAAGGTGTCTCCCAGATTCCTGTGTGATGGTTGCTGTCTTGAGCAGTAGAGCCAGCATTTGGCATTCTGTCATGTTGTGAAGAGATCTATGGTCAGAGAACCTCATTATGTGAAGAGTGTTAGCAGGACATCTGTAGCCATTGACCATTCATGGCAGTTGGCTTTGAATACTGCTAGAAGCTCCAGGGTGTTGATGTGAAGTTTGCTTTCCTCCGGTGACCAGAGGCTGTGAATTAGTCAGGCCGTGAGAGTGTGCTCCCCCTCCCGTTGTGGACACATCCATCACCAGGGACCTTGAAGGATGAGGGGTTGTGAAGGGTAGACTGCACAGTACATTTCGTGGAGTAGTCCACTACTCCAGCAGCTTGAGTATGGGGTGAGGCACTGACAGTAGATTTAATGGGTTGTCTTTCATTGGGCTGAATACCTGTAGAAACCATGCTTGCAGTGGTTGCATCTGCAGTCTGGTGAAGGGGGTCACAGCTGTTGTAGATACCATATGTCCCAGGACACTCTGAATGAAGTGTGCTGTCACTCTTTTTCAGGCAATACAGTGACACACCATGCTTTGCAGGACGGTGAACTGGTCTTCTGTACAGAATGCCCTGTCCTGAATAGAGTCCAACTGTGCTCTAATGAACTTTGCGATCCTTGATGGCTCTAAGTGAAACTTGTCTAGCTGACCATCAGGCCTAAGTCCTTGAGCAGAGAAATTGTCATGGCAACATCTTCTGCGACTTTCGTCCTGGAGGAACCCATAATCAGCTGTCCAGGTACAGGTATGTCACCACACCTCTCGTGTGGTGCCATGCACTTGGTGAACACTCTTGGAGCTTTACAGAGACTGAATGGGAGCGCTGTGAAGTGGTACATAGTGGAGCCTACCGCAAACGCTAAGAACAGTCTGTAAGGTCGGGCTATTGTGATGTGCAAGTATGTGTCACAAAGGTTGATGGTAGCAAACCAGTCTCTGGCTTGGAGGAATGGGAGGATAGAGGAGAGGGTGACCATTTTGAAACGCTTGAGTATAATGTAGCAGTTCACGTCTCAAAGGTCCAAAATAAGGCATAATCCACCATCTTTTTTTTCACTAGGAAGTAGCGGGAGAAGAAGGACTCCCTTTGTTGATGTTGGGTGATCCTTTTGATAGCCCCTTTTTTGAGTAAGGTGTGAAACTCGTCTTTAAGATTTATGGATGGGAGCATGGATTTGAATATCCCTGTGTGGGGGGAGACTGTCAAACTCTATAAAGTAACCTTTCAGGATAATACTGAGGACCCATGAGTCTGATGTAATTTTGTACCATTGGTGGAAAGCGGCAAGAAGCCCATCTGCAAGCACTGGTCTTTCCCTTCTGAGATGAAGGCTCCTTCACCACATCCGCCTAATGCCTGGTTTCTGGTACCTTGCCTGACGGTACCATTTTTTGGGTGCTCTTTGAAGTCCTATTTTCTGGGCAGAACTCAGTGGTACCGTTGTCTTGAGCCTGAGAAGACATTGAGGTAGGCTTCACGGTAGTCTTATAAGTGGGTGGTACCGTGGTGGAACCTTTCTTCATAGGTTCCTTGGGTGGTTTAGGAATGGTCCCTGAAGCAGTGTCCTTCACCAGGGATAAAGCAGACAGGGCCTGGTCATAAAGGAGGGCCTTGTGCTTTTTATCCTGGTTTCTCCTGGCTTGGGGAGTGAAGGCCTTGCAGTGCCTGTGTGTTTTCACATCATGCAATTCTCCTAAGCATAAAAGGCACTTAGAATGATCATCAGATTTGGTCATCTTTGCTGAGCACTGGGAGCAAGAATTAAAGAAGCCTACACCAGACAGTTTCAAAGGGAAAAGCAGAAGAAAGGCACAGTACTGTTTGAAGTCTAGAGGTCAAAAACCATGTCAGTCCAGTCCAAATGAGCCAAATTCAAAAGCAGCAAGACAAACAAGAGTCAAATTCCAGTCCAAAAGTCAGTATTTCCAAAGAAAAGTAGTCAAAAGAGAACAATGGAAGGCTCAGGTTTACTCTGAAGTTCCTTCAGTGCTGCTCATGTGGCGGAAAAAAAGGAACTGAGCAGTAGGTGAGAGGTAGGGGCTTCTATAGGGCAGGGTTGAGGGGGACAGAGCTACTGCCCAAAAGTTTGAATTGTGTTTCTAGAAGTTTCTGAAGGGCTCTGCGCAGGCACAGGATTAACACATTGTGTGCATTCACAGGGACCACGAAGAAGAATGCAAGGTTGTGGATTTTTAATTTTTTGGCTAGAGTGTATATCTCCTTTTCTGACAATTTGTTCCCCAAAAATCCACCTTTTTCCATGTCTTAACCAAGCAATTTTTTGAGTTATTTTTTTCACTGGTAACATGGTGTTTTAATACACCATTTCTTTATTCTCTATATTATTCATATTTTTAAAATACTGTAATACAAAATGTACAACATCTTTCACCGCACATGTTTCCAGGGCATCATATAATAGAAAGAAAGCAAAAATAAATAAATAAATAAATAAATAAATAAATAATAGAATATATATTTGAGAACATATACTAGCATGAAAGACAAAATAGTAGTTCATTGGCATTCATCTGGATTACTTGATAGAAGGACTGTAATAAATTGAGCAGTACAGCCAAGCCTAATATATTTTGCTGGCTGACACAAAGGACCAGATGACTTCATTTTCCTTTCAATATCCAGAAGTTCATAGGGATAGCAGTGGAATATTAATTCCACACCAGCAGGGAGATTTGCCTTCAATTGTTCTGTAATCCAAATCCTCCCGACTAACCAGCATCTGCTGTTTGAGATTATCACCTACCTGTGCCTAATATGAGGGTTTGATGACTATTTTCATAGTAAGTAAAATATCAGAAAGGCACTGCAGGCTCGTTAAGCTGTCAGTTAATGACTGCCAAGGTGCCTGCCTGATTTCATTACAGTGCAAGAAAGATTGGCTTTGTATTAGGTGTTTTTCATTAAACAAGTGAGAATTAACATGTTGGATACCTGGAACAGAAGTGTTTATGAGCCCTGAAATTTGGCACATTTTGGCCAGGCATGAGAATTTCCACATACGTAATTTGCAAATCAATTGTTGGGGTGGGCACTACAAAGAAAAAAAATGTTTTTTTTGCAATTGTACTTTATGTAAATTGACATTTAGACAGGGTCTTATTTGAGCATTTAATACCATATGGTGTGCTCTGTGCCGCTCCTTATAAATCTCAACTACAGTTGTCCCTCTACATTTGCGGCTTCAACATTCGCAGTTCCGCTTATTCATGGAACCTCAGCTCCCCTCTCCAGAGGAAGTGTTTTGGGGGTGGAGCCAACCCCAAGTAAAGCTGAGTGAGAGCCCCACTTTACTCAGCTTTTGCCTCTCTCATGAAAAGTGCAAAAGCTGAGTGAAGTGGAACGCTCAGCCAGCAAACCGAACAGGGGTTTGGTGAGTGAGTGCCTCACTTCAACCAGCTTTCGCCCCTTCCATGTGAGGGGCAAAAGCCGATTGAAGTGAGGCATTCACTTACCAAACCGCCACCAGTTTGCTGGCTGAGCACCCCACTTTACTCATCCTTTGCCCCTCACACAAAAGGGGCAAAATCTGAGTGAAGTGGGGTTCTCAGCCAGCAAACCAGCAGTAGTTTGCTGGCTGAGCACCTTGTTTCAATCGGCTTTCGCCCCTCACACGAAAGGGGCAAAAGCCAGTTGAAGTGGGGCACTCAGCCTCCCTGCTGCTCACCCGCCACCCCCACCCCTTCCCATGCACTGGAGGGGCTTTTCCAGCCCCTTCACTGCTCACCTGTCACCCCTGCCTCTTCCTAAGCAGCGATGGGGCTTTTTGAGGCCCATTGCTGCTTTGGGAGGGCAGGGGTGGTAGCTGAAAAGCCTCCCTGCTGCCTGCCCTCCACCCCCTCACCCTTCCCAAAGTGGCAATGGGGTTTTTCAAGCAATGTCGCAGCTTTTGGAAGGTGGGAGGGTTGGCTGAGAAGTGGCTATGAGGCTTCAAAACCCCCATAGCCACTTTGGAAGGGTGGGTGGGGGGTTGCGTATTTATATTCATGGTTTTTTCACATTCGTGGGGGTCTTGTGCCCCTAACACCCATGAATGTGGAGGGATGACTGTAGATCTTTATCCCACAGGTGCTTCATCAAGAAAATTGCCTCAGAGAGGAGAAACCTTCCATCCATCTTCGTGGCCTTGATATTTGCTGTGGAGGAGAGCAATCAAAACCAGAATATCTTACCAAATTAAATTTTAGGATTTCATATCTGTGGCAACTATAGCCAAAGCTGGACCTATCACACCACAATGAATCTTTTCTCCACACATGATACATTCATTCCACACTACAAATGTGGCATCGTGAACCACCTGCTTTTGGTTATTGGAGCTCATTACACTGAAATATCTCTCCATGTGGCACATATCTTGAGGATACACAAAATACCACAGGTAAAATGTGTGGGTACCACATGGCTTGCTAATAACTCAGTATTTGTCTTTCCAGATATGTTCTGTTTATATAGAGCTGAAGAAAGGTAAGTCTAGGACAGAAATATATAATTGACCCCACACATTATTGGTCAGACTATTGAACAGGAATCTTCCAGGCCTTCCCAAAAAGACAAGAGCTACTGTAAAACAATGTCTTCAAGTACAATTCCAGAATGGTGACCCAGAATAACACCAGGGCTGCTAGTGTCCTAAGCAACCAAGAAGGCCAGTAGAACCAACATGGATGTACAATCCCTGTTTTGTTCCCAGCGTAGGTATTCAACTAAGGTAACTAAAGCAAACTCCATCCTTAAACTGGCCTGAAGCCAGATGGAAATGGATCTAGAGATGGATCTAATCCATCTTATCCAGAAAACCCTGGGCCTGGAAAGCCATTATATAAACCCTCCTTGTGGAAATTTTGCTAGCTGTTGCCACCTGCTTGCTTGCTGCTGCCAGTTTCTGCCTCTCTTGCTCTGCTGACTGCTACCTGCCTGACATATATCCAGCACATTCAGGCACCAAGTACTGAGCCACCAGCTGACTATGTCCACTTGTTACCCAAATTGGTGCTGGGTCCATGGTGGACTCACTTGTGATGCCAATTTTATGTTATTAATTGGAGGAATTATAATAGCTCAAATGAATGGCTGCGAGAAGCTGAGTAACTTGTGGGACCTTTGCATTTACTGTATTTATACCAATACTAATAGCAGAGACTCTGAGTAAAATGAAATAAAATGTTTTTTATTGGAAAAATAACATGGAAGTATTCAAATGTACACACACACGCTCACAGAGAACCACACAAGGCTAACAAACAGTCAAGGCAGAAAGGTTGGCTAGAGAAATAGATTCAGTAGTATGGGCGATAATTACCAGTCCTGTAGAGTTAAGTGCAGCACAGAAGACTCAGACTTGGTATTGAGGGTGGTACAGCAATCTAACAAAGTTATGGTGTCCAACTGTAGCACATATTGGTATTATCTGGGCACTAATATTTATACCCCATTTCATATCCTGAAGGGGTATTTGAGTGTAAAACAAAGCTTGGATGGGTTTCCCACTGTTAAACAAAGGAAACCACAACTTTGCTAACGACCATTTATTGCTGAGATATTAGAATTGATGGGTTTATGACAACCTTTGTGTTGTGGAATAGGAAAAGGTGCAAGGAGAGGCTTTCTGGGGATAATGGGGGTTCTAGTCACAGTTTGTTTGTGATAGATGACTCATTCCCAATACTTCCAAGATGAGATTAGCACATACCTTGGTGATAGCTAGCCTAGTTTAGGAGTGTCTGTTGGTAGTTTTCCATGACACCTTTGTTTAGGTCCTAGTGGTTTCCACCTGACCCCACTTCTGGTCTGGCATGGTCTACTAGACCTCATGAAGTGCCTAATTATTTCCAATTTGTGAAATATTATAGGGAGGAGGTGTAAGATGAGGTAACACCCTTCCTGGATTCCTGGGACAGTGAGCCAACTACTGGCAGGGTGATCACTGAAAGGGGAACTATGAAAAGTTGAGTTGCCTTTCAGGGGATGAGTGAGGATGAGGGACATTTTCCCTCCTTAGGAAGAAGAGGGTCCTCCCCCCTTTTTCCCATACAATTCCCCCTGATTTGCTGTAAAGGATAATTTCAGTATCCATTTTGAGATTGCTCTGTTGGATGTGGCTCAGGACTTCATGTCCTCCATGACAGCACTGGTCTGTCCCAAGCAGTAAATGATGCCACCCATGTGGGGAGGGGTGTGTGCTAGCTGGGATCCATAGTGTTCTGCATGTGGAGTAACTTTCCACAGTTTTATTGTCATAGACAGATCACTACCTGGTGGGGTTTAGATGCATTGGAACCTGAAGTCTTTTCGGTGAGGGATTGATAATGATTGTCTGCCCCAGGAGACTGATGGATCTTAATGGTTTCCTGTTGTTTGTTAGGGAGTTTATTGCCTAGACAAGTGATCCTGTTATTGCTCTGGCTGACATCTACAATGGAGAAATGTTAAGGGTGGTGTATATGATCACTTCTAGGTGTCCCCTGTCATGGAGTAATTCCAAATGAGCTCCTTGGCCTACTAGGAAACTGGCAGTGATGAAATGAGTAGATTGGAGAATATATATTTTTTATTTTTATATGTGTAAACAAAGTATCTAATTGTAACAGAGAAGGCTGACTTTTATCTGAGCAGCCGGACACCCATATCAATGTGGTTTCAGTTTCAAGACTTACCATGGATACCGGAAACTGTAGATAACAGAGGACACTACTAAAATAATAGTAAAATAGGACACCTCTCTAGGCATTTGCAAGTGTAACTCTATGTTTCCTTACTTTGTGTCCCACAGATAACTGGAACTGTGGGTATTGTTCCCTCAGATACCGGGGGGTCAAATTGTATTTTAATTCCATGAAAGTTAGGAACTTACCCCCATGACAAATGATTATATGTATGAACCAGTCATGTTTTTGCCTTATCAAAAAAACAAAAACAAAATCCCCATGCCTCTTTCTTCTGCCTCTACTCTACATCTTTTTTTCCTGGTTGTCTTCATTTCCTTTGAACCAAAGGACTTTGTATTTGCAGTTCCCCCAAAGAGTTAGATTAGAAATAGTAGCTGGTTGTGACAAACATTTTTTTCTTCAACAATACTCTGTAGAACTTATAAATTAAAAAGGAGATAGTACTGACCAAGATGACAATAATTAAATGATTAGTACTTTTCCCCATGGAGGACCATTGAGGAAAGGAAAACAATAAGCCAAAATGTTATATCTATCTCTAGACTCACAACCTATCACCCAGTGGCTTGAAGATTTGTCATCTGACAGTTCTCATTTCAATTTGTACACTTTTGTGGACATATGGATTGCCTGCATCAATATATATGCTTAATTGAAGATTGCTTGCTCTTCATTGATTTCACTTTTTAAAATTCTTCCTCTCTCATTCCTGTCTTTTCTTTCTGCTTTCTTTTCCATTCTATATTTGTGAAAATAATTGCAATTTGGAGGGGGTACAGGATGTTAAAGTAATATAAGTAATAACATGATTCTATCTGATCTCTGACACTTTAAAATTTGTCCTAGAAACACCAGCAAAAGAGTGAATAGCCATTGAAATGAGATTTGTATAACCTCATAGAATCTTCAGATTTTCTAACAAGGAAATCAATGTTTTGAGAAAAAATGCACATTTAGGTTGGTGGTACGAGTCATTTGTTTTCTTGTTCCTTCACATGGTATGCAAAAGTCTACAATGAAATGCACTCTGAATGATCCTCTTCCTATTCTCCACAAATATTTTCACCCAGGTGACATCATTATTGGTGCCATTATTCCACTAGTCTTCTGGCCACCTGAAGAAAGGGATTTTAATAAAAAGCCCCAACAGTCTTTTCATGGTGATATCCTGTAAGGACTAAGGTTTATGTGGTGTGTGTGTCTTTGTGTGTGTGTGTGTCTGTGCACCATGCTTTGTTGTTCAGGGTTTATTCTTTGCTATCATAATTGAAATTTTCACATCAAGCACAAGTTTATTATGCTTTCTCAACCAGATAAAGAAGAATGAAAAAATTGGTGAAAAGTATAAAATAATAACATTAAATTTACATTCTGGAATTAATCATTGCAATTTTTTTCATCTATAGTGTTCATGCCCTATCTTTATGTCTTTTTCTTACTGCATTTTAAAAAGGGGCCAGTTGGGATAGAATTCGAGCATTAACTCTGGCTCTATGCATCTCTATTAGCTCTATGCATCATATCTTGCATATCTTCATAATTTTTGCATATCTTGCATATCTTCACATTTTTCTTAAAAAAAATCCCTTTCCTCCATTGTTAATATGAATTTTGGTACTTTATTTCTTTATTGTCTATATATGAATTTATTTATTTATTTTGGTCAAAGATTGTAAAATAAAGGGCATAAAACTTTACGTTCAAATAATTCTGGGACAGCTTATAGCAGAAGTAAGGCAAGCAATGAAATTGTAGGAGACAGATAAAAGCAGTAAGAATAAAACATCAGATAATATGGCAGCAATAAAAAAAAGGCTTGTTCTTGAGGAATTAACCTCTTTTACATGATGACTTACATGTTGTGAATTAAAAATCAGTATAACAACCAATGTTTAGCTATGAAGGAGATAAATATATCTTAGGATTTAGCCAGCAAAAGTTTTTGTTAGAAAGGTTTTAATATATTTAATATATAGCTCAGCCCATGATGTTTTGCTGCCTGCCACAAAGGAAAAGACAGCTTCCTTTTCAGTTCTTCATCCAGAAGCTAACTGGACTGCCAATTGAATACTCCTGCTTTATGGGCACAGACAGTAGAGTTCATATTACCTGAGGACAGCAGATAAGCTTAGAAACTGCATGGCAGACAAGATAGCACATTCAGTTCTGTTCTCCAAAACCTATTATCTTAAGTGAACATCACATTCTTACTACTTGTAAAGGATTGATAATTGTTATGATGAGAGGTAGAGTGTCAGAAAGGCATTTCAGGTTGCTGGTGCTGTGAGTCAATGACTACTAAAGTGTTTTCTTGGTTGCACTAAGGTGCAAAGGAGATTGACTTTTCATGTCCAAAATTTCTATAGCCCAGGCCACTTAGAAGATAGGATGCCCTTACTTCCAGATCAGTAGAGAAACAGGTTTAACTTTCTCAGTCGAGAATCCTGGATTTCAGCTGGCTGCTCTTGCCAGCTGTCCACCATTGACAGAAAAATGTTAAGCTGGAAGAGAACTGAGATGCTCTGACAAAAAAAAATTTGGTAGTTCTAAAACATTACATACCATATTATGTCAGGATTATAAATATATTATATATTCACTCAGTGTCAATTGATTTGTGAAGTACAGGATTGCTTTGTACCTGTGAAACATTTTCAGTATCACATATTATGAATACATGCTTTTTAACAATGAGAATGTTTTAGTACATGCTTCAGCTACAAATAATACCTGTAAATTGTATGTTTTAAGCAAACAATATTTATTGTAGGCTGCAGCTTAAGAATTATCAGCATGTCTTGGCCTTGATATTTGCTGTGGGGGAGATCAATCAAAATCATGAGATCTTACCAAATCAAACCTTGGGTTTCCACATCTATGACAGCTACACTCCAAGCTGGACCTATCATGCCACTTTGGAACTTTTCTCCACACATGACATATTTGTCCCAAACTACAAGTGTGGTACTCAGAATAACTTGATATCAGTTATTGGAGACCTTTTGTCTGAAACCTCTCTCTACATGGCCCACATCTTGAGTTTATACAAAATACCACAGGTAGGGTGTACAAAGTACCACAGGTAGGGTTATAATAAGGGAATTTTAAAGCATATTTTTTCAGATGTGGTCTGTTGTAACAGAGCTGAAGAAGAATACAACTGTACAATAGAAATGCTGCTTATATTTTCACTTACGCTTTTCCAAGGGTTTACTATGGACAAGCAGCAGATATCATGATTCCAAAGACTTGATTCAAAACACATTGGAATATGGAACAATGGTGAACAAAAGCACATTATTTAAGGAGTAATCTCAGTTGTAATGTCTAATTAAAAACACATATGCTTGTACTGAAATGAAGTACTGCTCGACTCTGCTGCATGCACAAACTTAGAAATAAATTAAGCTTATTTCAGACTAGATATGTTTAGGTTTCCACCCTTAATGGTTGTGAAGATGACAGCCCATTGTGTCACTACTAACCATACTTTTTCATACCTTTGGAATGAAAAAGAAGAGATTTTAATAACTGGGAATATAGATAGTAGAACAGATATCATTTAAAATGGGATGCTTCACTTTGACTATTTAAATCTCTTTTTAAAACAAGGAATTTGCAGTTCCCAATCAGTGTATTCACCCAATACATTTTACTTTCTATATTTGCTGTTCCCTGAAGCTTGTAGTAGTTTTCTAGACAATACATGCAGAATGTACACAACGGCTACAGGAAAGGTATGGCTGTCAATTGGACATAGATAATAGGACATAGGTACATAAGTCCTCTAATAGCCAAGCCATGATTTCTGCAGGACACATCTGGATTTCACTGTGGTGAAATGGCTTTTCCAATAGGTGGAGCATTCTAAGTAGTATATGTTGCTAAATCTTTTAATATAAAAGGATCAATACTAAAGCCTTAAATTAACTCAAGATATACTATGAAAATAAGTCACCTTCAAGAACATATGCTTCATAAAATTCTTCTTGTTCATAAGCAGTCACTAAACACACAAGTTGCCACTTTGTACCTCAGCAATGTCTGTGATGATCCAATGCAATTTATTAAAACAACCTGTATACCTATGTGTACATATTCTCAGTGAACATAGATTTTATTTTATTTTTACCTTGGTTTAAATTTAACTGCCTATCCCAATTACAGTAGTCAAACTGAATCAATAACAATTATATAAGTGCTAATTTATTAAGTTCCCTTTAATTTAGTACATCTGTAACTGGGACTTCACACATACTTTCTGTTCCCCCCATTGTATTCTTCTGTATCAATAAAGTAATATTTCTTTCCATAGATCATATATGGCTCTCCTCCAGTGGTGTATGATAGAAGTGAAACTCCTTCCTTATATCAGATGATCCGAAGTGAAGCCTACCAGTATAAAGGAATTATCCAGCTACTTTTACACTTCAAATGGACATGGGTTGGGCTCCTTGTTAAAGATGATGACAATGGTGACAGGTTTGTACGGGCCGTGCAGGCAGAGTTTCCCCTGAGAGGCATTTGCATTGATTTCTTAGAAAGACTGGCATTTGCTGTTAGTGACACTTCTCTTTTCATTGACTCAATGGTGGTAATCCACAGTGTTTCTATGAAGAGTAACGCTAATGCAGTGGTTTTCTATGCAAGAACTATTTCACTTTTGATGTTGCTGCTATATCTGTATAATTTGGGATTTGTGACAATGGCCCCTAAAGCCAAAGTGTGGATCATGACAACCCAGATGGAGCTTTCCTCCTATCAAATTCAAAGGAGTTGGGATATCCAAGTCCTCAGTGGTGCTCTTTCATTCAGCATTCCTTCAAAGGATGTTTTAGGGTTCCAACATTTCCTTCAAACCAGAAGCCACTTATCCAAAAAAGAAGATGGTTTTATCAGGGATTTCTGGGCAATTGCTTTTAACTGTGTATTTCCAGATACATATTTTCGTACGGATGCTGATCAAAGTTGCACTGGCAAGGAGAAACTGGAGAGCCTCCCAATGATTTTTTTTTGAATTGAGTATGACTGGCCATAGCTACAATGTCTACAATGCTGTCTATGCTGTGGCACATGCTTTGCACACCATGCAATCACAGCAAGACAAAGAAAGAAAAATGACTAAGAGACTACATCTTCAGGATCAACAGCCATGGCAGGTAGTGATGAAATTAGACAATAACAAGCATATAAATGTCTTCCCACTGAACCTTCAGGAGGAACAAAACTACCAGTGACAAATTATACATTGCAAATTTTGTCAATTAAACAACAACTACAAGAGCCTTTTGGCTTAATGTGTCATGTAAAAGGTTTGCCATACACACTGGCTCCAAAATGAGAGGAAATGCAACTTTGTTAAGCTATTCATTATTTATCTGGTAAAGGTGTGGTAGAACATCCTGTGTTTTTGTTAGTTCCACCTCCACTAATGCCTTAGAGCTGAATGACTGTTAGGGGCAAAGTAGTAGAGATATGTTTGAATGTTTCCTAGAATAGGCACATAGACGCTATGCAATTGAAGCTAGAATGCAACTGAAAGTACACATTCATATTACTGATAGGAATGTAAATCCTCCTTAAGAATATGAGGATGAAAATTTTCCACAGTTTTCTCCCCCCTACATGAGAAACCAAATATTTCTATACAGTTTTCACTCATCTTAATATGTTTCAGGAAAATATTCTGCTTAGAAGTAAAAATGAAGGGATTTTTGCCTGTGAAAACCATACTTGTAATATACAAAAATATTTTTTTTGCACCAATCCCCTTCTACACTGTTTTTGGTTAGCCATGTAGCCCCCCCCCCCCTTTAGTAAAAAAGAATCCTATTCAAGGCCTAACAAAGTGAAGCCATTTTTGTCCAGGATGATCTATGTCTCATTGATGATATGCTGTTGTAGGTTTAGCTAACTATTTTTCTCTTGAGTGCTGGTGAGAATGGCTATATGATGTTATTATTAGATAAAAAATAAACCTGTCACAGTCTGAATGACAAGGGTTCCTAGTTTGGTTGTAGAGTATGAGTGAAAGTTAAAGCCTAATTTTTTTTTCTGGTCAAAAAATTCACACCAAGACCAGTTATCTCACAATGGGTCTCTTCTTATTACAGGCTTAACTGTTTATAATGTAGCCCCCCTCCATCTCTTTTAAAAATTGTTTTAGCATACTCTACATAAGTGTTTGAGCCAGAGCTGTGTTGTAGTTTGAGTGTTGGACTATGACCCTGAGAAACTGGGGTCAAACCCTCTCAGCAATAGAAAACTACTGGGTGCCCTTGGACAAGTCACACACTCTCAGCTTCAGAAAACGCTGTCATAGGTTCACCTTAAGGTCGCCATGAGTCAGAAATGATTTGAAGCACACAACAAAAAGAACAACAAGAACAACAACAACAATGAAAACATGTGGATATGCATTTAACACTTTCTCATACATTTATTTCTTTGTTCATAACCCAGATCTACCACTTTCTAAAACGGATCTCATTTAACAACAGTGCTGGAGATCAGATTTCATTTGACCAAAATGGTGAATTGATTGCTGGATTTGATATCATCAACTGGGTCACTTTCCCAAACCAGTCCTGTCATAAAGTGAAAGTTGGCGAACTGGGTCCCTGGGCAAGAGAATTTACTATTAATGATGATGCCATCACATGGCACAGCAATTTTAACCAGGTAAGGACTGAATGAAATTAAACCCTGACAAGCTCAATGTTTCCTGAATTCCTGATATTCAAAGCAAAAATAAGGATAAATGGGATGTGGTAAACAGATAAACCCAGCAAATAAGAAATCATAATAGCAATTCAAAATTGCAGGTATAAATAGGATGTTGTAACAAAAACGTTGAATGTCCTGACCTCCAATAAGAGCACTCCTTGTATTTCTACTTAGATGATGAAAACATAGAGAATAAAAGTGTTTGGACTCACAATTTTAAATGCTGGATATGAGTCAGCATTACAGTGCTATTTCACAGAATTAAACCCCATAGTGTGTCATTTAATTCTTTTGATTTAGTCTCTGTTTTTAAAAGAAAAACACATATACACCTACACAGAGAGGTTCACCTAGCATAGGCAAGTATATTGCTTCTTCTGCTGTGCCCAAACTTCTCTCCATTTGAGAAATAGGAGATTATCACATGAAGCATAAATGTGGAATTAAAGCAGGATAGTAACTCTATGGCCAAACCTAATCACATGATGTCATTGCTGCCCTGCTTCTGGTGTGTAATGCCCCCATTAGTGTGGGACTCCTTTTCATTGATGGGGAAAACCCGTCAATAAACTCCCAATATCGGTGCTATTCCGGGTGTTGGCTGGTGTGGTAAGTCCCTTCACCTCAATCCAGGCATTAGAACAGTCATGGGGTTTGATTTTCCTCCCTCCCTCTCCCCCTTGTATTTCAGAGCAGGCTAACTCCATGCCTGTCCATGTTTTATTTTTTATTTTGCTCTCTCTCTGGCTTTTCTTCGCAAACGAAGATTCAGGAAGGACTCATCCCGCGCCTTCTGCAAGCGCGCTGATGACTAAAAAGGCCAATCCGAGATAAACAAGTCCGGTTGCAAAAAGTGCAGCAGAAGGTCTCCTTGGGTGATGTTTTTGGGTTGTGATTCTTTCTGCGTTGTCGTTTCTCTTCAAGACTTGTTCGTCGTGAGTTCTCAAATAAGGCTGCAGCATTGTGGATATTGCGTCTCCATGCCTCCCGATGTGAGGCCAGGGCGGACCACTGTTGGTGATCAATTTGGCCAAGCCTGAGATGTTGTTTCAGGGAGTCTTTGTATCGCTTTTTTGGAGCGCCCCTCTTACGCTGACCCGTGGCGAGTTCACCGTAGAGTAGTATTTTTGGGAGGCGATGGTCCTCCATCCTAGAAACGTGCCCTGCCCAGCGCAGCTGTGTTCTCAATATCATGGCCTCAATGCTGGTGCTCCCTGCTTGTTCAAGGACAGCAACATTCGTCACATAGTCAGTCCAGTGTATATTTAGGATTGTGCGTAGACAGCGCTGATGTTTGCATAATTACAGTAAAAAGATAAAATAACAATAATTTTTAAATCATTATAGAATCATAGAATTGTAGAGTTGGAAGAGACCACAAGGGCCATCTAGTCCAACCTACTGCCATGCAGGAAATCACGATCAAAGTATCCCTGACAGATGGCCATCCAGCCTCTGTTTAAAGACCTCCACGGAAGGAGACCTTACCATGCTCTGAGGGAGTGTGTTCCACTGCGCAACAGCTCTTACTGTCAGAAAGTTCTTCCTAATGTTGAGGTGGCATTTCTGTTCCTGGAGCTTGCATCCATTGCTCCGTGTTCTAGCCTCCAGAGCAGCAGAAAACAAGCTTCCTCCATCCAGAATGTGACACCTATTCAAATACTTAAACAGGGCAATCATATCGCCCCTTAACCATCTTTTTTTCCAGGCTAAACATACCCAGCTCCCTAAGTCTTTCCTCATAAGACATGGTTTCGAGACCTTTCACCATTTTAGTCACCCGCCTCTGGACACGCTCCAATTTGTCAATATCCTTTTTGAATTGTGGTGCCCAGAACTGGACACAGTATTCTAGGTAAGGTCTGACCAAGGCAGAATAGAGTGGCATTATTATTTCTCTTGATCTACACACTATACTTGTATTGATGAAGCCCAAAACCGCATTGGCCTTTTTAGCTGCCACATCACACTGTTGACTCATGTTCAACTTGTGGTCTACTAGGACTCCTAGATTCCTTTCGCACATAGTCTTGTTCAACCAGGTCTCCCCCATCCTGTATCTATGCATTTTGTTTTTCCACCCCATGTGCTGTACCTTACATTTCTCCGTATTGAATTTCATTTTGTTAGCTTTGGCTCACCTTTCTAGTCTATTCAGGTCATTTTGAATTTTGATCCTGTCCTCTAGGGTATTAGCTTCTCCTCCTAATTTGGTATCATCTAAACTCTGTTTAGAAAAATTAAAGTTGTGTCTATGTATTATTTCTGTTTTTATGCAAACACAGCAAATATAAAATAAAAAAAACCTGATAGGTATGGGGTTAGCCTGCTTTGGAATAGTGATAGGGAGGGGAGGGGGGAGAATAAGAGCCCATCCTGCCATATGACTGCTATAATGCCAACATTAAAGAAAGAGACGTATCGCATTAGATGAGTTTGCAAAGCAGGGCAGTTGTGCCAAATAAGAGATGTGCAATACTAATCATTTTCAAAGTGTTATGTTGTTTCCTTTTATAATGCTGTTGCCATGGCAAAACAGCTTTGTGTGATAATCTCCCAAATGATCTACAGCTGGATATACCAGCTATAAATAAAACAAATTCAGAAATATAGAAAATATAGGAATTGTTGCATTTGGACAAAGGTTGTAGCACAGAGATGGAATGAGGATTTCCCCCCACCATTGCAGAACATGTGAACCACTCTTTAGCTCCAGTTATGGTTTCAATAAAGGTAAGAAGGCCTGAGAAATGAACAGCAACATGAATGGCAAGATGAATGGCAAAAGAGAAAAAGGTAGTGTCTCTTTATACTCCCACATCTTCAATGTTTCCACATTTAACAATGTAAATTCACAAATTAATACAGTTGTCCCTTCATATTTGCTGGGGTTTGGTTCCAGGACCCCTCATGGATACCAAAATCTGTGAATATTCAAGTCCCATTATATGCAATGGCATGGCAAAATGGTGTCCCTTATGTAAGATGGCAAAATCAAGGTTTGCCTTTTGGATTATTATTTTTTTAAGAATATTTTCAAGCCGTGAATATTTAAATCCATGGATACCAAATCTGTGGATACACTGGGACAACTGTAATCTCATTATACTTCACAGATAGCATCTTCCTCTTTGTTGACCACAAAGTGTAGATGTTATCCAAAGTTGTTAAGGAACACTGTCTATGTCAGGTAATGCATAAATACCTGTTATACTATAGATGTAGTATAGCTGAACATTATTGTCTCGATCCATTTTCACTTGGGCAAAAACTAAATTTTTTTTTTTATTTCACAGTATTTTAATCAGGAAATGAAAATCTAAGAAATGGGGTGGCTTAAATTTAAAACAAAATAACACTGAAATGCTGCTTGAGATACACAGGGAAGACCAATCAGTGGTGGCTGGTGGCTCCCATGTTGACCTATTTAGGGATAATATTCAGCAACTTGGATCACTCCCTAAAGTTCTGCCTTAAATCTCAGTGAAGATTCATTGCACCACTGACCCACGCTGCTGACACACTACGGAAATAATGCAGTTTTCTCTCTCTCTGGCTTTTCTTCGCAAACGAAGATTCAGGAAGGACTCATCCCGCGCTTTCTGCAAGCACGCTGATGACTAAAAAGGCCAATCCAAGATAAACAAGTCCGGTTGCAAAAAGCACAGCAGAAGGTCTCCTTGGGTGATGTTTTTGGGTTGCGATTCTTTCTGCGTTGTCGTTTCTCTTCAAGACTTGTTCGTCTTGAGTTCTCAAATAAGGCTGCAGCATTGTGGATAGTGCGTCTCCATGCCTCCCGATGTGAGGCCAGGGTGGGCCACTGTTGGTGATCAAAGCACAAAAATCAATGTGTATAGAGCCATCATACTGTCTATCCTCCTTTATGGATCTGAAACATGGGTCACCTATCGCCACCACCTACGACTCCTCGAGCGCTTTCATCAGCGCTGTCTACGCACAATCCTAAATATACACTGGACTGACTATGTGACGAATGTTGCTGTCCTTGAACAAGCAGGGACCACCAGCATTGAGGCCATGATATTGAGAACACAGCTGCGCTGGGCAGGGCACGTTTCTAGGATGGAGGACCATCGCCTCCCAAAAATACTACTCTACGGTGAACTCGCCATGGGTCACCGTAAGAGGGGCGCTCCAAAAAAGTGATACAAATGCAGTTTTATACCACTTTAATTGCCATGGCTCAATGTATGGAATTCTGGGATTTGTAGTTTTGTGAGATATTTAGCATTCCCTGTTACAGATCTCTGGTGCCACAACAAACTACAAATCCCAGGATTCCATAGGATGGAACCATGATAGTTAAAGTGGCATCAAACTGCATTATTTCTGCAGTGTGGCAGCAGACACAGATGCCACCAGTTCCCACTGCTGTCAGTGGTTCTTGGGAAGTTACACAACTTTTAGAATTCAAGAATATCATTATTTGTCAATGGTACAGTTGCTTCACTGTAGAATTACCCTCCTTTTTCTCCCTCTTCTTCTTCTTCTTCACCACCACCACCACCATGACCTTTCCTTGGCGGATGAGTCATTACCCCTCTCTGTGTGTACTGAGAGCTGCTACCCTGGTTATTTCAGGAGAAAGAAGGAAGGAAAGCAGTTTTGCTGTTATGATTGCATCCTTTGTCCAGCAGGGAAAATATCAATTCAAAAAGGTAAAAGATACAGGGTTATCTCAAGATCAGAAAGTCTGTTCACAGCAGAGTGTGTGCAGGAGATGAGATTTAACTCATTCATTTATTCATTCAATTTTGCATTCACACTTGAAAGCCACATTTCAGTAACAGACCTCTCAGGGCAGCAAATTTACCTATCTATCCTCAAAAACAATTTCAAGAAGTAAAGCACTACGTGTGTGGGTGTGTGTAAGAAGAAATGGCCACTATTTCTGTTTGTATAGAAAGATTAAAATTGTACATTAACACAAACAGTAAATTAATTGTTGACTAGCAACAGAAATATTTGTCATGTACAGGAGGAAGAGAATGTAGGTTGTGCTCATCAATGACAGCATATAAAATGACAGGCTGAATCCGCACTACACAAATAATCCAGTTAGAAACTGATTATATGCCATAGCTCCTTCTTATGGAATCCTGGGATTTATAGTTTGGTGAGACACCAGCATGCTTTGACAGAAAAGGCTAAAGACCTTGTAAAACTAGAGATCTCAGGATTCCATAGAAAGGAGCCATGACATATTATCCTGTGTCAAACTGGATTATTTGTGTAGTGTGGATTCGGCCACAGTTTCATAAACAATGACAAATCATAGAATCATAGAACTGTAGAGTTGGAAGAGACCACAAGGGCCATCCAGTCCAACCCTCTGCCATGCAGGCAATCACGATCAAAGTGTCACTGACAGATGGCCATCCAGCCTCTGTTTAAGGAGCTTCAAGGAAGGAGACCCCACCATGCTCCGGGGGAGTGTGTTCCACTGCCGAACAGCTCTTACTCTCAGAAAGTTCCTCCTAATGTTGAGGTGGAATCTCTGTTCCTGGAGCTTACATCCATTGTTCTGTGTTCTAGTCCTAGAGCAGCAGAAAACAAACTTGCTCCATCCTCAATGTGACCCCCCCTTCAAATACTTAAACAGGGCTATCATATTGCCCTTTAACCGTCTTTTTTCCAGGCTAAACATACCCAACTCCCTAAGAACATAGAATAATTAAAGATCTAACACAATGGAGAAATGTGATAATTAGTCTATAAGGATGAAGAACTGCAATTCTAACATGAAAGATGTGAGACTTTGATAGGTGATTTGGAGCGAGGTCCAATCAGTGCTTTGTTGACATTCAGCAATATTTCTCTGCATGCTTGAATCTGTGGAAATAAGTCTTGGGCCTGTATATGGATCAGTAGGGGTCTAGATGAGAGAAGGAATGTAATTTTTTACTATTTTCATTCTGAAAGGAAGCAACAAATAATTTTATCTATTTTCTTCCCACTGTGGGAAGGTCTTTGAAAACTGTAGTCTTTGAAGGCTATTCACCACCTAGAACTTACTCTTTGGAAAGTTGATGTGTTGTTTTTTGTCCAGAAAACAGCATTTTCTGCACAGGAACAAAAATATTTTCCTGTATTTTATTTTCTACAGAAAACATGTTGTTTCCTGCACAAAAATACCCACATTTAAATTTTGCACAGCGTAAGTCCTGAACTGTGAAGATTCTCCTCAGTCGAAGATTCTTCTCATCATAGCCCAACACTCAAGAAATATGCTTTTGGAAGATTTTTGAAATATTCCTTCCATCCCTAGATGAGAGCCAGAAAGGTGAATCTGAATCGCAGGATGGTGGAGGTTCTAGGGGTGAGAGATTCTCAAATCAAACATTAGGTCAGGTGCCTGCCCAGGACAGGGGTTTTAAAAGTAAGGCTTTTTTTCATAAATTTATTTAAACAAAATTCTACAGAAATAGAAACAGATGTGGAAAAAAACAAAACCAGCAGACTTGCCAACCTGGGCAAATGCTTGTGAGTTGTAAGCGCTCTTCAAGGTCTGGGTTACATTCTCCCCAATGAAGTAGTTGTACAGACCAGGGTGCACTTTGATCAACTTCTGTAAATGGATTCCTAGTGTCTTCAGTGGGTAGGAACACATTTCCCTACTGCAGCTCTCAAGACAGCTCTGATTGTTCCTATGGATGGCTTGCTTGACTAGAAACCAGTGACTGTTTAATTTTTTTTTAAAAAAATAAGAAAATAAGAAATAAGAAAATTTCCAAACTCTGCATTCTTTTCATAAACTTGAAAAGAAATGACTTGAGATTTAAAAAAATAATAATAATCTGGAAGATGGCAGAATTGAAAGATTTGCCTATCCAAGCAGAGGATCTTGAGTGCTAACCTCTTAAAAGCCAGGGACTGGATCTTTTTCTATGCAACCATGCTTGATGCACTGAATTGAATCTTCTATCTCTTTCTTTCCTGTGAGGATCCTCATCTTTAATAGATATATGGTAGATAGGTATTGCATGCACAATTCCATGTTGGGAATAGTTGTACTTATTTAGCTAGTACAAATGTTTAAGAAATACCACCATTTCACAGTTTAATTGTACAGGTCGCCCCCTCCCTGCCCTGTATCTGTGGGAGATATGTTCCCAGACTTACTGTGGATATGCAAAACCACCATAAAATAACATAGAATCATGTTGGAGGACCTAGAAAATGCCTAGAAAAGATGCATCTCTAGGCACCTGGCACAACTCTATGGTCTCCTTCCAGTAGATGTTGTCCATAGAATTGTGCTGGAGGACCTCCTGATGCCTAGAGATAGCACCTCTGGCACAACTCTATGGTCCTCCAGAAGCTTAGAGAGACCTTTCTCCCCTAACCATGGGTTAGTGAAATTGTGGGTACTGATCCTGAATAAACAGGGGGTGACCTGTTGAAGATAAAGGTCTCAAGATGAAGGGAATAAAATGTAGGAGTAAACCTGGTATTATATGATAAAAGAGGACATGAGTTGTTTAAAAATGTTTTCCTGATGACTAATGCAATATAAATGGCTCTGCTTGCCAGCACTGTTTTCTGACAAAAACCATAAATATTATCAGTCATAAAAATTAAGTATGAGATGTGTAATTCTCTTAATTAAATGAGCTACTATTTCCTCATGTTTAGATATGGATGACTGTTCCTATTGTCCAGAAGATCAATTTCCAAACAAGGACCAGAATGCATGCATTGCCAAGAGAGTAACTTTCTTGTCTTACACAGAGCCTTTAGGTTTATCTTTAGCTGTTTTGGTGCTTTCCTTTTCTTTCTTCACGACTTTGGTATTAGGGATATTTCTGAAGCACCACAACACCCCTATTGTCAAAGCCAACAATCAAGAGCTCACCTACACTCTCCTCATCTCCCTCCTGCTCTGCTTCCTTTCTGCACTCCTGTTCATTGGCCCACCTCAGGAAATAGTGTGCCTCCTCCGACAAATTAGTTTTGCCATGGTCTTCTCTGTAGCTGTCTCTTGTGTCTTTGCAAAAACTGTCACTGTAGTTCTGGCTTTCATGGCCAACAAGCCCGGAAGCAACATGAGGAAATGGCTGGGGAAAACACTGTCCGGCTGTATTGTCCTTTGTTGCTCCCTTGTCCAAGCATGCCTTTGCACACTGTGGCTGGCAACCACTCCTCCATTCCCAGATGCTGACATGCACTCATTCCCTGCAGAAATTATAATGCAATGTAATGAGGGGTCCATCCTTTTATTTTACAGTGTCTTGGGATATATGGGCTTCCTGTCTAGTGTCAGTTTTATTGTGGCTTTCTTTGCCAGGAAGCTCCCTGAAAGTTTCAATGAAGCCAAATTGATCACTTTCAGCATGTTGGTCTTTTGCAGTGTTTGGCTGGCCTTTCTTCCAACTTACTTGAGTAGCAAGGGTAAATCCATGGTGGCTGTGGAAATCTTCTCTATGTTAGCATCCAGTGCTGGGCTACTGGGTTGTATCTTTTTCCCTAAATGCTACATCATTCTCTTTAAACCTCACTTAAACAGCAGGGTACAGCTAATAAGGGCCCAGCACTGAACAATGCAATGAAGTTCAGTAGGATCTTTCTCTCTCTCTCCCTCCCTCCCCCTCTCTCTGTAATTGAAATATCTCACAGTCATTCTCTCAGCAACTTCTCAACATGACACTTTTCCATGGTTTTGGAGGATAAATAAAGCCAAGTTAAAAATCAAAGAATAATTATTTCACTGAGACTTCATATCTAGTAATCCATGAAAACTCTGTTTTTAATTGCGAGTTTTTGATTAAATTTTAATTGAGAGTTTTTGATTAAAAATACAGTTGTCCCTTCATATTTGATGGAGTTTGGTTCAAGAACGCCCCCCTGTGGATATCAAAATCCATGAATACTCAAGTCCCATTATATGCAATGGCATACTAAAATGGTGTCCCTTATATTACATGGCAAAATCGAGGTTCACTTTTTGGATTATTATTTTTTAAGAATATTTTCATGCTGTGAATACTTAAATCCGTAGATACCACATCCGTGGATATGGAGGGACAACTGTATAAGCAATAACCAGTCAGAACAGAAGAAGCAGTGGATCTCTTCTCAAAATAACCAATGTGATGTTTTTATTCAAATAAAGAAGTTATCTGACAGTTATTTTTCTTGATGCTTCTTTCTGATGATTTTAGCTGTGATTCTGTTGCCTTCTCTCTAAGTAAAAAGACATGCAGTTTTACTCCGAATAGTCCTACATAGACTTTTATTTCCTCTCTCTCTTACAACTTTCCTTCTATAAATGTCACTGTACTTGTCTCCTTAGAGGAGAGACAGAATCTGCATCCACAGATTTCACCCCTTTAAAATATTTTTTATGAAATGTTTACAAAAAGTAAACCTTGATTTCGCCATTTTATATAACACCATTTTACTACACCATTTTATATAATGGGACTTGAACATCCATAGATTTTGGTATCCACAGGAGGTCCTGGAACACATGTAGATAGCAAGGGTCCACTGTATACAATGCAATGAAATGTACTGGCAGTGATCTTCTTCTTCTTCTTCACAAATATTTTCAATCAGGGATCTCATTATTGGTGGCATTACTCAGCTAGTCTTCATACCAGTGGAACAAAATGACTTTCATCATAAATCCCATCAGTCTTCAACTGGTGAGATCATGTAAGGGTTTAAGAGAGTTTGTGTCTTGTTCCTTATTTTTACAATATTTCCACTGACGAGACGAGAAAAATTCTTAATTATATGAATTCAAATTTTCAGGTCAAGCCAAGTTTATTATGTTCCAAATCCCAGATGATGAAGCATAAAATAATAATATAATATAGATGAATATAGATGAATATAGATGACACAAATATTAAATTTGCATTTTGGGAATAGTTAGAGTAAGAATGGGTTACTTACCATAACTATAGTTCTTTGAGTGGTCTTCTGTGAATTCACACAATGGGTTAATCCTGCACCTGTGCAGAACACTTCAGAAACTTCTAGAAACCTCAATTCAAACTTTTGGGTGGTAGCTCTGCCCAACTCAACCCTGGCCTATATAAGGCCCCACCTCTCACCAACTGTTCAGTTCTTTGTAGCCATGTTTAAATAAAGTATGTGAGAAGTAGGACACCAGAGGGAAGGAGGGCGGGTTTGTGTGAATTCACAGAAGACCACTCAAAGAACTATAGTTACGGTAACTAACCCATTCTTCTTCATGGTCTCTGTGAATGCACACAATGGTAGACTAACAAGCTTAGGAGTCAGGACGGTGGGGGTGTCCAGACCAATAAAGACAAAAAAAGGGTATGTTATAACCAGAAATAACTATATTAAAATATGCTATGATTAGTGAGCTAATCACCTGAGGGTGGTTGTTCAAGTAGCACCCTGGCTAGGGCCTAGCCATCAGGACTAGAATAGTTCAGTTTATAGTTCTTCACAAAGGTGAGCAGTGTTGCCCATGTAGCTGCTCAGCAAATGTCCAGTAGTGGCACACCATTCAGGAATGCTGCTGAGATAGCTGTTGCTCTAGTAGAGCGACTTAGTATGGAGGAAGGCAGGCGCACGCCCATCACCTCATACGAAATCTGGATTGTCGAAGCAACCCACTTGGAGAAGCATTGAGATAAGACCACAAGTCCCTTTTGGGGCCCAGAATAACAGACAAACAGTTTATTGCTGCAGCAGAATGGCACCGTTCTATTCAGGTAAAGCTCGAGTGCCGCCCATATGTTAAGCGGGTGGTGAGTAGTAGCATTGTTTGGCATCAATAGGGCTTCAAAGGATGGCAAAACTATGTCTTTATTAAGATGGAAGGAGGAGACCACCTTGGGTAAGAATGCCACATCCAGTTGGAGTAAAACTATATTATTGTGGAATTGGGTATAAGGGGCATCTGCTCTGAGGGCACAAAGTTCACTTGTCCTTCTTGCAGAGGTAATGGCAACCAGAAAGGCAATTTTGAAGGACAAAAAGTATGTGTCAACTGAGTCCAAGGGTTCGAAGGGAGGATATGATACAGCCTGCAGGACTAATTGAAGATCCCACGAGGTGACGGGACCATCCACTGGTGGGTGCAAATTCTTGTAACCTTGCAAGAAATGATGGACAAGGGGGTCCTCAAAGCAAGAGTTCATTCCAAGAAATTGGAAATTTGAAGATACTGCTGCCACATAGGTCTGCACAGAGGAGAAGGAGAGCTCTTTCTTTGACAAGGAAGCTAGAAAATCAAGAAGGAGTGGGATCGACGCCTCGTCGGGGGAGATCCCCTTAGTGTTGAGGAAACTGCAGAACTTCTGTCACTTATATTGATAGGATTTTAGCAGAGAGGGGTATTGAGCTGTTTCGAGTATAGACCATGCTGTATCTGATAGAGGCACTACTGGCTGAGGAGCCACACTATTGGGTTGATTGTCTCCAGGTCAGGATGTAAGACAGGATACTCCTCCTCAGAGGGAGACGTCAGAAGTGCCGCTTGGAGAAAAGGAGAAGTGGGGTGAACCAGCATTGACAGTTGTCGCATCTCAGCTTCACCATGACTCTGGAGAGGAGTGGGAATGGAGGAAAGGCATAAAACAAGGTTCCCATCCATCTGAACAGGAAGGTGTCTCCCAGATTCCTGTGTGATGGTTGCTGTCTTGAGCAGTAGAGCCAGCATTTGGCATTCTGTCATGTTGTGAAGAGATCTATGGTCGGAGAACCTCATTATGTGAAGAGTGTTAGCAGGACATCTGTAGCCATTGACCATTCATGGCAGTTGGCTTTGAATACTGCTAGAAGCTCCAGGGTGTTGATGTGAAGTTTGCTTTCCTCCGGTGACCAGAGGCTGTGAATTAGTCAGGCCGTGAGAGTGTGCTCCCCCTCCCGTTGTGGACACATCCATCACCAGGGACCTTGAAGGATGAGGGGTTGTGAAGGGTAGACTGCACAGTACATTTCGTGGAGTAGTCCACTACTCCAGCAGCTTGAGTATGGGGTGAGGCACTGACAGTAGATTTAATGGGTTGTCTTTCATTGGGCTGAATACCTGTAGAAACCATGCTTGCAGTGGTTGCATCTGCAGTCTGGTGAAGGGGGTCACAGCTGTTGTAGATACCATATGTCCCAGGACACTCTGAATGAAGTGTGCTGTCACTCTTTTTCAGGCAATACAGTGACACACCATGCTTTGCAGGACGGTGAACTGGTCTTCTGTACAGAATGCCCTGTCCTGAATAGAGTCCAACTGTGCTCTAATGAACTTTGCGATCCTTGATGGCTCTAAGTGAAACTTGTCTAGTTGACCATCAGGCCTAAGTCCTTGAGCAGAGAAATTGTCATGGCAACATCTTCTGCGACTTTCGTCCTGGAGGAACCCATAATCAGCTGTCCAGGTACAGGTATGTCACCACACCTCTCGTGTGGTGCCATGCACTTGGTGAACACTCTTGGAGCTTTACAGAGACTGAATGGGAGCGCTGTGAAGTGGTACATAGTGGAGCCTACCGCAAACGCTAAGAACAGTCTGTAAGGTCGGGCTATTGTGATGTGCAAGTATGTGTCACAAAGGTTGATGGTAGCAAACCAGTCTCTGGCTTGGAGGAATGGGAGGATAGAGGAGAGGGTGACCATTTTGAAACGCTTGAGTATAATGTAGCAGTTCACGTCTCAAAGGTCCAAAATAAGGCATAATCCACCATCTTTTTTTTCACTAGGAAGTAGCGGGAGAAGAAGGACTCCCTTTGTTGATGTTGGGTGATCCTTTTGATAGCCCCTTTTTTGAGTAAGGTGTGAAACTCGTCTTTAAGATTTATGGATGGGAGCATGGATTTGAATATCCCTGTGTGTGGGGAGACTGTCAAACTCTATAAAGTAACCTTTCAGGATAATACTGAGGACCCATGAGTCTGATGTAATTTTCTACCATTGGTGGAAAGCGGCAAGAAGCCCATCTGCAAGCACTGGTCTTTCCCTTCTGAGATGAAGGCTCCTTCACCACATCCGCCTAATGCCTGGTTTCTGGTACCTTGCCTGACGGTACCATTTTTTGGGTGCTCTTTGAAGTCCTATTTTCTGGGCAGAACTCAGTGGTACCGTTGTCTTGAGCCTGAGAAGACATTGAGGTAGGCTTCACGGTAGTCTTATAAGTGGGTGGTACCGTGGTGGAACCTTTCTTCATAGGTTCCTTGGGTGGTTTAGGAATGGTCCCTGAAGCAGTGTCCTTCACCAGGGATAAAGCAGACAGGGCCTGGTCATAAAGGAGGGCCTTGTGCTTTTTATCCTGGTTTCTCCTGGCTTGGGGAGTGAAGGCCTTGCAGTGCCTGTGTGTTTTCACATCATGCAATTCTCCTAAGCATAAAAGGCACTTAGAATGATCATCAGATTTGGTCATCTTTGCTGAGCACTGGGAGCAAGAATTAAAGAAGCCTACACCAGACAGTTTCAAAGGGAAAAGCAGAAGAAAGGCACAGTACTGTTTGAAGTCTAGAGGTCAAAAACCATGTCAGTCCAGTCCAAATGAGCCAAATTCAAAAGCAGCAAGACAAACAAGAGTCAAATTCCAGTCCAAAAGTCAGTATTTCCAAAGAAAAGTAGTCAAAAGAGAACAATGGAAGGCTCAGGTTTACTCTGAAGTTCCTTCAGTGCTGCTCATGTGGCGGAAAAAAAGGAACTGAGCAGTAGGTGAGAGGTAGGGGCTTCTATAGGGCAGGGTTGAGGGGGACAGAGCTACTGCCCAAAAGTTTGAATTGTGTTTCTAGAAGTTTCTGAAGGGCTCTGCGCAGGCACAGGATTAACACATTGTGTGCATTCACAGGGACCACGAAGAAGAATGCAAGGTTGTGGATTTTTAATTTTTTGGCTAGAGTGTATATCTCCTTTTCTGACAATTTGTTCCCCAAAAATCCACCTTTTTCCATGTCTTAACCAAGCAATTTTTTGAGTTATTTTTTTCACTGGTAACATGGTGTTTTAATACACCATTTCTTTATTCTCTATATTATTCATATTTTTAAAATACTGTAATACAAAATGTACAACATCTTTCACCGCACATGTTTCCAGGGCATCATATAATAGAAAGAAAGCAAAAATAAATAAATAAATAAATAAATAAATAAATAAATAAATAATAGAATATATATTTGAGAACATATACTAGCATGAAAGACAAAATAGTAGTTCATTGGCATTCATCTGGATTACTTGATAGAAGGACTGTAATAAATTGAGCAGTACAGCCAAGCCTAATATATTTTGCTGGCTGACACAAAGGACCAGATGACTTCATTTTCCTTTCAATATCCAGAAGTTCATAGGGATAGCAGTGGAATATTAATTCCACACCAGCAGGGAGATTTGCCTTCAATTGTTCTGTAATCCAAATCCTCCCGACTAACCAGCATCTGCTGTTTGAGATTATCACCTACCTGTGCCTAATATGAGGGTTTGATGACTATTTTCATAGTAAGTAAAATATCAGAAAGGCACTGCAGGCTCGTTAAGCTGTCAGTTAATGACTGCCAAGGTGCCTGCCTGATTTCATTACAGTGCAAGAAAGATTGGCTTTGTATTAGGTGTTTTTCATTAAACAAGTGAGAATTAACATGTTGGATACCTGGAACAGAAGTGTTTATGAGCCCTGAAATTTGGCACATTTTGGCCAGGCATGAGAATTTCCACATACGTAATTTGCAAATCAATTGTTGGGGTGGGCACTACAAAGAAAAAAAATGTTTTTTTTGCAATTGTACTTTATGTAAATTGACATTTAGACAGGGTCTTATTTGAGCATTTAATACCATATGGTGTGCTCTGTGCCGCTCCTTATAAATCTCAACTACAGTTGTCCCTCTACATTTGCGGCTTCAACATTCGCAGTTCCGCTTATTCATGGAACCTCAGCTCCCCTCTCCAGAGGAAGTGTTTTGGGGGTGGAGCCAACCCCAAGTAAAGCTGAGTGAGAGCCCCACTTTACTCAGCTTTTGCCTCTCTCATGAAAAGTGCAAAAGCTGAGTGAAGTGGAACGCTCAGCCAGCAAACCGAAGAGGGGTTTGGTGAGTGAGTGCCTCACTTCAACCAGCTTTCGCCCCTTCCATGTGAGGGGCAAAAGCCGATTGAAGTGAGGCATTCACTTACCAAACCGCCACCAGTTTGCTGGCTGAGCACCCCACTTTACTCATCCTTTGCCCCTCACACAAAAGGGGCAAAATCTGAGTGAAGTGGGGTTCTCAGCCAGCAAACCCGCAGTAGTTTGCTGGCTGAGCACCTTGTTTCAATCGGCTTTCGCCCCTCACACGAAAGGGGCAAAAGCCAGTTGAAGTGGGGCACTCAGCCTCCCTGCTGCTCACCCGCCACCCCCACCCCTTCCCATGCACTGGAGGGGCTTTTCCAGCCCCTTCACTGCTCACCTGTCACCCCTGCCTCTTCCTAAGCAGCGATGGGGCTTTTTGAGGCCCATTGCTGCTTTGGGAGGGCAGGGGTGGTAGCTGAAAAGCCTCCCTGCTGCCTGCCCTCCACCCCCTCACCCTTCCCAAAGTGGCAATGGGGTTTTTCAAGCAATGTCGCAGCTTTTGGAAGGTGGGAGGGTTGAGAAGTGGCTATGAGGCTTCAAAACCCCCATAGCCACTTTGGAAGGGTGGGTGGGGGGTTGCGTATTTATATTCATGGTTTTTTCACATTCGTGGGGGTCTTGTGCCCCTAACACCCATGAATGTGGAGGGATGACTGTAGATCTTTATCCCACAGGTGCTTCATCAAGAAAATTGCCTCAGAGAGGAGAAACCTTCCATCCATCTTCGTGGCCTTGATATTTGCTGTGGAGGAGAGCAATCAAAACCAGAATATCTTACCAAATTAAATTTTAGGATTTCATATCTGTGGCAACTATAGCCAAAGCTGGACCTATCACACCACAATGAATCTTTTCTCCACACATGATACATTCATTCCACACTACGAATGTGGCATCGTGAACCACCTGCTTTTGGTTATTGGAGCTCATTACACTGAAATATCTCTCCATGTGGCACATATCTTGAGGATACACAAAATACCACAGGTAAAATGTGTGGGTACCACATGGCTTGCTAATAACTCAGTATTTGTCTTTCCAGATATGTTCTGTTTATATAGAGCTGAAGAAAGGTAAGTCTAGGACAGAAATATATAATTGACCCCACACATTATTGGTCAGACTATTGAACAGGAATCTTCCAGGCCTTCCCAAAAAGACAAGAGCTACTGTAAAACAATGTCTTCAAGTACAATTCCAGAATGGTGACCCAGAATAACACCAGGGCTGCTAGTGTCCTAAGCAACCAAGAAGGCCAGTAGAACCAACATGGATGTACAATCCCTGTTTTGTTCCCAGCGTAGGTATTCAACTAAGGTAACAAAAGCAAACTCCATCCTTAAACTGGCCTGAAGCCAGATGGAAATGGATCTAGAGATGGATCTAATCCATCTTATCCAGAAAACCCTGCGCCTGGAAAGCCATTATATAAACCCTCCTTGTGGAAATTTTGCTAGCTGTTGCCACCTGCTTGCTTGCTGCTGCCAGTTTCTGCCTCTCTTGCTCTGCTGACTGCTACCTGCCTGACATATATCCAGCACATTCAGGCACCAAGTACTGAGCCACCAGCTGACTATGTCCACTTGTTACCCAAATTGGTGCTGGGTCCATGGTGGACTCACTTGTGATGCCAATTTTATGTTATTAATTGGAGGAATTATAATAGCTCAAATGAATGGCTGCGAGAAGCTGAGTAACTTGTGGGACCTTTGCATTTACTGTATTTATACCAATACTAATAGCAGAGACTCTGAGTAAAATGAAATAAAATGTTTTTTATTGGAAAAATAACATAGAAGTATTCAAATGTACACACACACGCTCACAGAGAACCACACAAGGCTAACAAACAGTCAAGGCAGAAAGGTTGGCTAGAGAAATAGATTCAGTAGTATGGCCGATAATTACCAGTCCTGTAGAGTTAAGTGCAGCACAGAAGACTCAGACTTGGTATTGAGGGTGGTACAGCAATCTAACAAAGTTATGGTGTCCAACTGTAGCACATATTGGTATTATCTGGGCACTAATATTTATACCCCATTTCATATCCTGAAGGGGTATTTGAGTGTAAAACAAAGCTTGGATGGGTTTCCCACTGTTAAACAAAGGAAACCACAACTTTGCTAATGATCATTTATTGCTGAGATATTAGAATTGATGGGTTTATGACAACCTTTGTGTTGTGGAATAGGAAAAGGTGCAAGGAGAGGCTTTCTGGGGATAATGGGGGTTCTAGTCACAGTTTGTTTGTGATAGATGACTCATTCCCGATACTTCCAAGATGAGATTAGCACATACCTTGGTGATAGCTAGCCTAGTTTAGGAGTGTCTGTTGGTAGTTTTCCATGACACCTTTGTTTAGGTCTAGTGGTTTCCACCTGACCCCACTTCTGGTCTGCCATGGTCTACTAGACCTCATGAAGTGCCTAATTATTTCCAATTTATGAAATATTATAGGGAGGAGGTGTAAGATGAGGTAACACCCTTCCTGGATTCCTGGGACAGTGAGCCAACTACTGGCAGGGTGATCACTGAAAGGGGAAATATGAAAAGTTGAGTTGCCTTTCAGGGGTTGAGTGAGGATGAGGGACATTTTCCCTCCTTAGGAAGAAGAGGGTCCTCCCCCCGTTTTCCCATACAATTCCCCCTGATTTGCTGTAAAGGATAATTTCAGTATCCATTTTGAGATTGCTCTGTTGGACGTGGCTCAGGACTTCATGTCCTCCATGACAGCACTGGTCTGTCCCAAGCAGTAAATGATGCCACCCATGTGGGGAGGGGTGTGTGCTAGCTGGGATCCATAGTGTTCTGCATGTGGAGTAACTTTCCACAGTTTTATTGTCATAGACAGATCACTACCTGGTGGGGTTTAGATGCATTGGAACCTGAAGTCTTTTCGGTGAGGGATTGATAATGATTGTCTGCCCCAGGAGACTGATGGATCTTAATGGTTTCCTGTTGTTTGTTAGGGAGTTTGTTATTGCCTAGACAAGTGATCCTGTTATTGCTCTGGCTGACATCTACAATGGAGAAATGTTAAGGGTGGTGTATATGATCACTTCTAGGTGTCCCCTGTCATGGAGTAATTCCAAATGAGCTTCTTGGCCTACTAGGAAACTGGCAGTGATGAAATGAGTAGATTGGCAAATATATATTTTTTATTTTTATATGTGTAAACAAAGTATTTAATTGTAACAGAGAAGGTTGACTTTTATCTTAACAGTAGGACACCCATATCCATGTGGGTTCAGTTTCCAGACTTACCACGGATACTGGAAAGTGGGGATAACAGAGGATGCTACTAAAATAATACTAAAATAGGACACCTCTCTAGGCATTTTCAAGTGTAACTCTATGGTATGTTTCCTTATTTTGTGTCCCTCAGATAACTGAAACTGTGGGTTTTGTTCCCTCAGATACCGGGGGGTCAAACTGTATTTTAATTCCATGAAAGTTAGAAACTTACCTCCATGACAAATGATTATATGTATGAACCAGCCATGTTTGTGCCTTATCAAAATAAACAAAAACCCCATGCCTCTTTCTTCTGCCCCTACTCTACATCTTTTTTCCCCTTGTTGTCTTCACTTCCTCTGAATGAAAGCACTTTGATTTAGCTGTTCCCCCAAAGAGTTAGACTAAAAATAGTAGCTGGTTGTGACAAACATTTTTTTCTTCAACAATACTCTGTAGAACTGATAAATTAAAAAAGAGATAGTACTGACCAAGATGACAATAATTAAATGATTAGTACTTTTCCCCATGGAGGCCCAGTGAGGAAAGGAAAACAATAAGCCAGAATGTTATATCTATCTCTAGACTCACAACCTATCACCCAGAAGCTTGAAGATTTTTCATCCGACAGTTCTCATTTCAATTTGTACACTTTTGTGGGCATTTGGATTGCCTGCATCAATATACCGTATATGCTTAATTGAGGATTGCTTTATCTTCATTGATTTCACTTTTTAGAATTCTTCCTCTCTCATTCTTTTCTTTTCTTTCTGCTTTCTTTTTCATTCTATATTTGTGCAAATAATTGCAACTTGGAGGGGGTACAAGATGTTAAATTAATATAAGTAATAACATGATTCTGTCTGATCTCTAACACTTTAAAATTTGTCCTAGAAACACCAGCAAAAGAGTGAATAGCCATTGAAATGAGATTTGTATAATCTCATAGAATCTTCAGATTTTCTGACAAGGAAATCAATGTTTTGAGAAAAGATGCACATTTAGGATGGTGGTACAAGTTGTTTTTTTCTTGCTGCTTCATATGATATGCAAAGGATCTACAAAGAAATGCACTCTGAATGATCCTCTTCCTATTCTCCACAAATATTTTCACCCAGGTGACATCATTATTGGTAGCATTATTCCACTAGTCTTCTTGTCTCGTGAAGACATTGATTTTGATGAAATACCTCAACGGTCTTTATCTGGTGATATCCTGTAAGGACTAAGGTTTATATGTGTGTGTATTTCTTTTTGTGTGTGTCTGTTCAACATGCTTTGTTGGTCAGGGTTTATTCTTAGGTATTGTAATTCAAATTTTCACATCAAGCACAAGTTTATTATGCTTTCTCAACAAGATAAAGAAGCATGAAAGAATTGGGAGAAAGTATAAAATAATAACATTAAATTTACATTCTGGAGTTAATTATTGCAATATTTTTTTCAGGTATAGTGTTCATTTCCTATATTAATGTCTTTTCCTTACTGCATTTTAAAAAGGGGCCAGTTGGAATGCAATTAGAGCATTAACTCTGGCTCTATGCATCTCTACTAGCACTATACACCATATCTTGCATATATTCACAATTTTTTTTAAAAAAAATCTCTTTTCTCCATTATTAATATGAATTTTGGTATTTTATTTCTTGATTGTCTATATGTGATATTTTTTGGTCAAAGGTTGTACAATAAAGGGCATACAACTTTTAGTTCAAATATTTCCAGGACAGCTCATAACAGAAATAAGGCAAGCAATGAAATCATAGGACACCGATAAAAGCTGTAAGAATAAAACATCAGATATATGGCAGCAATAAAAAAAGCTTGTTCTTGAGGAATTAAGCTCTTTTACATGACTACTTACATGTTGTGAATTAAATATCAGTATAACAACCAATGTTTAGCAATGAAGGAGATAAGTATATCTTAGGATTTAGCCAGCAAAAGTATTTGTTAGAAATTTTTTAATATATTTAATATATAGTTCAGCTCATGATGTTTTGCTGCCTGCCACAAAGGAAAAGACAGCTTCCTTTACAATTCTTCATCCAGAAGCTAACTGGACTGACAATTGAATACTCCTGCTTTATGGGCACAGACAGTAGAGTTCATATTACCTGAGGACAGCAGATAAGCTTAGAAACTGCATGGCAGACAAGATAGCACATTCAGTTCTGTTCTCCAAAACCTATTATCTTAAGTGAGCAGCTAATTCTGACTACTTGTAGAGGACTGATAAGTGTTATGATGAGAGGTAGAGTGTCAGAAAGGCATTTCAGGTTGCTGGTGTTGTGAGTTAATGACTACTAAAGTGCTTTCTTGGTTGCACTAAGGTGCAAAGGAGATTGACTTTCCATGTACAAAATGTCTATAGCCCAGAGCACTTAGAAGATAGGATGACCTTACTTCCATATCAATAGAGAAAACAGGTTCAACTTTCTCAAGTCCAGAATCCTGGATTTCAGCTGGCTGCTCTTGCCAGCTGTCCAGCATTTACAGCAAAATGTTAAGCTGGAAGAAAACACTGAGATGCTCTGACAAAAATTTTCTTGGTAGTTCTAAAGCATTTATAATGTAAGCATTATAAATATATTATATATCCATTCAGTGTCAATTGATTTGTGAAGTACAGGATTGCTTTGTACCTGTGAAACATTGTTAGTATCACATATTATGAATGCATGCTTTTAAAGAATGAGAACGTTTCGGTACATGATTCAGCTACAAATAATAACTGTAAATTGTATGTTTTAAGCAAACAATATTTATTGTAGGCTGCAGCTTAAGAATTATCAGCATATCCTGGCCTTGATATTTGCTGTGGGGGAGATCAATCAAAATCATGACATCTTACCAAATCAAACCTTGGGTTTCCACATCTATGACAGCTATACTTCAAGCTGGACCTATCATGCCACTATGGAACTTTTCTCCACACATGACATATTTGTCCCAAACTACAAGTGTGGTACTCAGAATAACTTGATATCAGTTATTGGAGACCTTTTGTCTGAAACCTCTCTCTACATGGCCCACATCTTGAGTTTATACAAAATACCACAGGTAGGGTTATGATAAGTGAATAATAAAGCATATTTTTTTCCAGATGTGGTCTGTTGGAATGGATCTGAAGAAGAATACAACTGTACAATAGACATGCTGCTTATAATTTCCCTTACACTTTTCCAGGGGTTTACTATGGACAAGCAGCAAATATCGTGATTCCAAGGACGTGATTCAAAATACATTGGAATATGAAACAATGGTGAACACAAGCACATTATATAAGGAGTAATCTTAGTTGTAATGTCTGTGATCTAATTAAAAACACATATGCTTTTACTGAAATGAAGTACTGCTCCACTCTGCTGCATCCACAAACTTAGAAATAAATTAAACGTATTTCAGACTAGATATGTTTAGGTTTCCACTGTTAATGATTCTGAAGATGATAGCCCATTGTATCACTACTAACCAGAACAGCAATAACAACACCCTGTTGGAGGGAGGCACGTTTCTACAGTACTTTACTTTGTGTATTAAATGCATGAAAATGATGTAGTTACATATCTGATCTTTTACAATATACTAAAAGGAAAATTCTTGCTTACCAAGAAATGATTGTTTTTACCCTTTAGAAGAGGAACAGAGCAATTCCAAGCTCTATGGTGTAAATTTATTTGAAAACACAAGAGTGAAAAATAAATACAATCAATTTGTGGCTTATTGGGGGTTAAAGTTCTTTCTTGAAATATGTACAATTTGTGTCTGTATGCTATTGATAAAAATTTGTACTTTTGGTATGAAAAAGAAGAGAAGTAATCACTGGGAATATAGATAGTAGAACAGATATCATTTAAAATGGGATGCTTCACTATGAATATTTAGATCTCCTTTTAAAATAAGGAGTTTGCAGTTCCCAAATCAGCGTATTAACCCAATACAGTTTACTTTCAGTATTTGCTGTTCCCTGAAGCTTGTAGTACAGTTTTCTAGCCAATACATACAGAATGTACACAACAGCTACAGGAAAGGTAGGGCTGTCAATTGGACATAGATAATAGGACATAGGTACATAAGTCCTCTAATAGCCAAGCCATGATTTCTGCAGGACACATCTGGATTTCACTGTGGTGAAATGGCTTTTCCAATAGGTGGAGCATTCTAAGTAGCATATGTTGCTAAATCTTTAATATAAAAGGATCAATACTAAAGCTTTAAATTAACTGAAGATATACTACGAAAATAAGTCTCCTTCAAGAACATATGCTACATAAAATTCTTGTTCATCTCTCTCCCTCTCTCTCTCTCTTTGGCTTTTCTTCACAAATGAAGATTCTTGTTCATAAGCGGTCTCTAAAGACACAAGTTGCCACTTTGTACCTCAACAGTGTTTGTAATGATCCAATGCAATTTATGAAAACAACCTGTACGTGTACATATTGTCAGTGAACATAGATTTCATTTTCAAAACTTTGGTTTAAATTTAACTGCCAATCCCTTTAGTACATCTTTAACTGGGACTTTGTACATATTTTCTGTCCTCCCCATTGTATTATTCTGTACCAATAAAATAGCATTTCTTTCCATAGATCATATATGGCTCTCCTCCTGTGTTGTATGATAAAAGTGAAACTCTTTCCTTATATCAGATGGTCCGAAGTGAAGCCTACCGGTATAAAGGGATTCTCCAGCTACTTTTACACTTCAAATGGACATGGGTTGGGCTCCTTGTTAAAGATGATGACAATGGCGACAAGTTTGTACAGGCTGTGCAGGCAGAGTTTCCCCTGAGAGGCATCTGTATTGATTTCTTAGAAAGACTGGCAGTTTCTGTCAGTGACGCTTCTCTTTTAATTGACTCAGTGTTGGTAATACACCGTGTTTCTATGAAGAGTAACGCTAATGCAGTGGTTTTCTATGCAAGAACTATTTCAGTTTTGATGTTTCTGCTATATCTGTATGATTTTGAATTTGTGAGAATGGCCCCTAAAGCTAAAGTGTGGATCATGTCAACCCAGATGGAGCTTTCCCTCCACCATGTTCAAAGGAGTTGGGATATCCAAGTCCTCAGTGGTGCTCTTTCCTTCAGCATTCCTTCAAAGGATGTTTTAGGGTTCCAACATTTCCTTCAAACCAGAAGCCACTTATCCACAAGAGAAGATGGTTTCATCAGGGATTTCTGGGCAATTGCTTTTAACTGTGTATTTCCAGATACACGTTTTCGTACAGATGCTGATGAAAGTTGCACTGGCAAGGAGAAACTGGAGAGCCTCCCAGTGATTTTTTTTGAACTGAGCATGACTGGCCATAGCTACAATGTCTACAATGCTGTCTATGCTGTGGCACATGCTTTGCACACCATGCAATCACAGCAAGACAAAGAAAGAAAAATGACTAAGAGACTACATCTTCGGGATCAACAGCCATGGCAGGTAGTGATGAAATTAGACAATAACAGGCATATAAATGTCTTCCCACTGAACCTTCAGGAGGAACAAAACTACCAGTGACAAATTATACATTGCAAATTTTGTGAATGAAACAACAACTACAAGAGCCTTTTGGCTTAATGTGTCATGTAAAAGGTTTGCCATACACACTGGCTCCAAAATGAGAGGAAATGCAACTTTGTTAAGTTATTCATTATTTAGCTGGTAAAGGTGTGATAGGACATCCTGTGTTTTTGTTAGTTCCACCTCCACTAATGCCTTAGAGCTGAATGACTGTTAGGGGCAAAGTAGTAGAGATATGTTTGAATGTTTCCTAGAATAGGCACATAGACGCTATGCAATTGAAGCTAGAATGCAACTGAAAGTACACATTCATATTACCGATAGGAATGTAAATATTTGACTATGTTCTCCTTAAGAACATGAGGATGAAAATTTTCCACAGTTTTCTCCCCCCTACATGAGAAAACAAATATTTCTATACACTTTTCACTCATCTTAATATGTTTCAGGAAAATATTCTGCTTAGAAGTAAAAATGAAGGGATTTTTGCCTGTGAAAACCATACTTGTAATATACAAAAATACTTTTTTTGCACCAATCCCCCTCTACACTGTTTTTGGTTAGCCATGTAGCGCCCCCCCCCCCTTTGGTAAAAAAAAAAATCCTATTCAAGGCCTAACAAAGTGAAGCTATTTTTTCCAGGATGATCTGGGTCTCATTGATGATATGTTGTTGTAGGTTTATATTTTTCTCCTATTTTTCTCTTGAGTGCTGGTGAGAATGGCTATATGATGTTATTATTAGATAAAAAATAAACCTGTCACAGGCTGAATGGCAAGGGTTGCTAGTTTTGTTGTAGAATATGAGTCAAAGTTAAAGCCTAATTTTTTTCTGGTCAAAAAATTCAAACCAAGACCAGTTATCTCACAATGGGTCTCTTCTTATTACAGGCTTAACTGTTTATAATGTAGCCCCCCTCCATCTCTTTTAAAAATTGTTTTAGCATACTCTACATAAGTGTTTGAGCCAAAGCGGTGTTGTAGTTTGAGTGTTGGACTATGACCCTGAGAAACTGGGGTCAAACCCTCTCAGCAATAGAAAACTACTGGGTGCCCTTGGACAAGTCACACACTCTCAGCTTCAGAAAACGCTGTCATAGGTTCACCTTAAGGTCGCCATGAGTCAGAAATGATTTGAAGCACACAACAACAAGAACAACAACAACAATGAAAACATGTGGATATGCATTTAACACTTTTTCATACATTCATTTCTTTGTTCATAACCCAGATCTACCACTTTCTAAAACGGATCTCATTTAACAACAGTGCTGGAGATCAGATTTCATTTGACCAAAATGGTGAATTGATTGCTGGATTTGATATCGTCAACTGGGTCACTTTCCCAAACCAGACATGTCATAAAGTGAAAGTTGGCAAACTGGGTCCCTGGGCAAGAGAATTTACTATTAATGATGATGCCATCACATGGCACAGCAATTTTAACCAGGTAAGGGCTGAATGAAATTAAACCCTGACAAGCTTCATGTTTCCTGAATTCCTGATATTCAAAGCAAAAACAAGGATAAATGGAATGTGGTAAACAAATAAATCCAGCAAATAAGAGTTCATAATAGCAATTCAAAATTGCAGGTATAAATAGGATGTTGTAACAAAAACGTTGAATGTCCTGACCTCCAATAAGAGCACTCCTCATATTTCTACTTAGATGATGAAAACATAGAGAATAAAAGTGTTTGGACTCACAATTTTAAATGCTGGATATGAGTCAGCATTACAGTGCTATTTCACAGAATTAAACCCCATAGTGTGTCATTTAATTCTTTTGATTTAGTCTCTATTTTTAAAAGAAAAACACATACACAGAGAGGTTCACCTAGCATAGGCAAATATATTGCTTCTTCTGCTGTGCCCAAACTTCTCTCCATTTGAGAAATAGGAGACTATCACATGAAGCATAAATGTGGAATTAAAGCAGGATAGTAACTCTATGGCCAAACCTAATCACATGATGTCATTGCTGCCCTGCTTCTGGTGTGTAATGCCCCCATTAGTGTTGGGTCTCCTTTTCATTGATGGGGAAAACCCATCAATAAACTCCCAATATCAGTGCTATTCCGGGTGTTGGCTGGTGTGGTAAGTCCCTTCACTTCAATCCAGGCATTAGAACAGTCATGGGTGTCTGATTTTCCTCCCTCCCTCTCCCCCTTGTATTTCAGAGCAGGCTAACTCCATGCCTGTCCATGTTTTATTTATTTTTTTATTTTGCTATGTTTGCATAATTACAGTAAAATGATAAAACAAAAATAATTATAAAATCATTTTTGCTGTATTTACACAAACACAGCAAAGATAAAAATTAAAAAATCCCACCCTGACTGGTATGGAATTAGCCTGTTTTGGAATAGAGATGGGGAGGGGAGGGAGGAAAATAAGGGGCCCATCCTGCCATATGACTGCTATAATGCCGGACTTGAAGAAAGAGACTTATTGCACTAGATGAGTTTGCAAAGCAGAGCAGTTGTGTGAAATAAGAGATGTGCAATACTCATCATTTTCAAAGTGGTATGTTGTTTCCTTTTATAAAGCTGTTGCCATGGCAAAACAGCTTTGTGTGATAATCTCCCAAATAATCTACAGCTGGATATACAAAAACAAAACAAAACAAAAAAACCCTGAAAAATGTAAGAAATATAAGAATTGATTATTTTGGACAAAGGTTGTAGCATAGAGATGGAATGAGGATTTCCCCCCCAACTGCAGAACATGTGAACCACTCTTTAGCTCCAGTTATATTTTCAATAAAGGTAAGAGGGCCTGAGAAATGAACAATAAGATGAATGGCAGGATGAATACCAAGGGAGAACAGGGTAGTGTCCCTTTTTTTATTCCCACAACTTCAATGTTTAAACATTTAATAATGTAAATTCGCAAATTAGTAATTCCATTATACTTCACTTGTAGCATCTACCTCTTTGTTGACCACAAAGTGTAGATGTTATCCAAAGTGGTTTAGGAACAGTGTCCATGTCAGGTAATGCATAAACACCTATTATACTATAGATGCAGAAAGCATGGGAAGAGTCCTTCCTGAATCTTGGTTTGCGAAGAAAAGCCAGAGAGAGTATAGCTGAACATCATTGTCTCAAAACATTTTCACTTGGGCAAAAACTAAATTTAAAACAAAATAACACTGAAATGCTGCTTGAGATACACAGGGAAGACTAATCAGTGGTGGCTGGTGGCTCCCATGTTGACCTATTTAGGGATAATATTCAGCAACTTGGATCACTCCCTAAAGTTCTGCCTTAAATCTCAGTGAAGATTCATTGCACTACTGACCCACGCTGCTGACACACTATGGAAATAATGCAGTTTTATACCACTTTAATTGCTATGGCTCAATGTATGGAATTCTGGGATTTGTAGTTTTGTGAGATATTTAGCATTCCCTGTTAGAGATCTCTGGTGCCACAACAAACTACAAATCCCAGGATTCCATAGGATGGAACCATGATAGTTAAAGTGGCATCAAACTGCATTATTTCTGCAGTGTGGCAGCAGACGCAGATGCCACCAGTTCCCACTGCTGTCAGTGGTTCTTGGGAAGTTACACAACTTTTAGAATTCAAGAATATCATTATTTGTCAATGGTACAGTTGTTTCACTGTAGAATTACCCTTCTTCATCTTCTCCCTCTTCTTCTTCACCACCACCGCCTTCCATTAATGGATGAGATATTACCACTCTCTGTGTGTACTGAGAGCTGCTACCCTGGTTATTTCAAGAGAAAGAAGGAAGGAGAGCAATTTTGCTGTTATGATTGCATCCTTTGTCCCGCAGGGAAGATTTCAGTTCAAAAAGGTAAAAGATATAGGGTTATCTCAAGATCATAGAGACTGTTCACAGCAGAACCAGGGCTCTGTCAAAGCAGAAGTTAAATAATACAGAGTGTGTGCAGGAGATGAGATTTAATTCATTCATTTATTCATTCAATTTTTCACTCAATTTTGCATTCGTACTCGAAAGCCACATTTCAGTAACAGACCTCTCAGGGCAGCAAATTTACCTGTCTATCCTCAAAAAAAATTTCAAGAAGTGAAACACTTTATTTATATATTAACTGTAAGAAAAGAAAGGCCACTATTTCTGTTTGTATAGGAAGATTAAAATTGGCCACTAACACAAACAGTAAATTGATTGTTGACTAGCAACAGAAACATTTGTCATGTATAGAAGGAAAAGAATGTAGACTGTGTTCATCAGTGAAAGTGTATAAAACAGGCTGAATCCACACTACACAAATAATCCAGTTAGAAGCTGGATTATATGCCATAGCTCCTTTTTAGGGAATCCTTGGATTTGTAGTTTGGTGAGAGACCAGCATGCTTTGGCAGAAAAGGCCAAAGTAAAAGTACAAATCCTAGGATTCCATAGCAAGGAGCCATGGCATATAATCCAGTGTCAAACTAGATTATTTGTGTAGTGTGGATTCAGCCACAGTTTCACAAACAACAAGAAATAAGAGCATAGAACAATTAATGATCTAACACAATGGAAAAATATAATAATTAGTCTATTAAGGATGAAGAACTGCAAGTCTAACATGAAGGATGTGAGATTTTGATATGTGATTTGGAGCTAGGTCTGATCAGTGCTTTGTTGACATTGAATCTGTGGAAATGTTGTAAGTCTTGGGCCAATATCTGGATCAGAAGGGGACTAGATGAGAGAAGGAATGTAGTTCTTTACTATTTTCATTCTGAAAGGAAGCAACAAATAATTTTAGCTATTTTCTTCACACTGTGGGAAGGTCTTTGAAAACTGTGCAGTCTTTGAAGGCTATTCAGCATCCAGAACTTATTCTTTGCAAAGTTGACATATGTTGTTTTTTGCACAGAATGCAGCATTTTCTGCAAAGGAACAAAAATATTTCCCTACATTGTATTTTCTACACAGAAAATGTTGTTTCCTGCACAAAAATACCCACATTTGAATTTTGCACAGCATAAGTCCTGAACTGTGAAGATTCTCCTCAGTCAAGGATTCTTCTCATCAGAGTGGCCAATGCTCAAGAAATATGCATTTGGAAGATTTTTGAAAAATTGCCAAATATTCCTTCCATCCCTGGATGAGGGCCAGAAAGGTGAATCTGAATCCCAGGATGGGTGGGGGTTCTAGGGGTGAGAGATTGCCAAATCAAAGCATTAGGTCAGGTGCCTACCCAGGAGAGGGATTTTAAAAGTCAGGGTTTTTTTTCATAAATTTATTTAAACAAAATTTGACATAAATAGAAAAGGATATGGAAAAAAACAAAACCAGCAGACTTGCCAACCTGGGCAAATGCTTGTGAGTTGTAAGAGCTCTTCAAGGTCTGGGTTACATTCTCCCCAATGAAGTAGTTGTACAGACCAGGGTGCACTTTGATCAACTTCTGTAAATGGATTCATAGTGTCTTCAGTGGGTAGGAACACATTTCCCTACTGCAGCTCTCAAGACAGCTCTGATTGTTCCTATGGATGGCTTGCTTGACTAGAAACCGGTGACTGTTTAATTTTATATAAAAAAAGAAAATTTCCAAAATTTGCATTCTTTTCATAAACTTGAAAAGAAATGACTTGAGATTTTGAAAAAAATAATAATAATGCGGAAGACGGCAAAACCGAAAGATTTGCCTATCCAAGCAGAGGATCCTGAGTGCTAACCTCTTAAAAGCCAGGGATTGAATCCTTCTGTATGCAGCCATGAATGATGCACTGAATTGAATCTTCTATCTCTTTCTTTCCTGTGAGGGCTCCATATCTTTAATAGATATATGGTATGTAGGTATTGCATGGACAATTCCATGTTGGGGATAGTTGTACTTATTTAGCTAGGACAAATGTTTAAGAAATACTTACCATCATTTCACAGATTCATTGTACAGGTCACCCCCCTCACCCTGTATCTGTGGGAGATATGTCCCCAGACTTACCATGGATACACAAAACCACCATATTATACCATAGAATCATGTTGGAGGACCTAGAAAATGCCTAGAAACTATGCCTCTCTAGGCACTTGGCACAACTCTGGTTTACTTCCAGTGGATACTGGAGATACGGAAGGCATAATTTCAAACAGAACCAATGAGGAAGAAAAATGGGAGGTGTCTCAAGAAACCAGGATGGGTGACTAAAGAACTTTCAACAGAGCTACGTTTTAAATGGAACATGTGTAGCAAATGGAGAAAGGGAGAAGTCACCAAAGAAGAATTCAAACAGATACCGAACACATGTAGGAGTAAAGTAGAAAAGCTAAAGCAAAGAATGAGCTCAGGCTCACTAGAGAGGTTAAGAACAATTAAAAAGGATTTTGGGTGTTTTTGTTGTTTTTTTTTGGTATGTCTGCAGCAAAAAGGAAGAAGAAGGAAATGGTAGGGCCACTATGCGGAGAAGATGGCAAAATAATAACAGGGGATAGAGAAAAGGCAGAAGTACTCAACACCTTCTTTGCCTCAGTGTTTTCAGAAAAGCAAAAGGGTGATCAACCTGAGGATAATGGAACAGAGGACACAATAGGGGAAATCCAGCACAGAATAAGTAAAGAGGTAGTACAGGAATACCATCTTAACCTAAATGAATTTAAATCTCCAGGACCGGATGAACTACATCCATGGGTATTAAAAGAGCTGGCAAATGTAATCCCAGAGCCATTGGCAATAATCTTTGAGAACTCCTGGAGAACAGGAGAAGTCCAAGCAGACTGGAGGAGGGCAAAACAAAAAGGGAAAAAAAGATGATCCCCAAAATTATCGTCCAGTTAGTCTGACATCAATACCAGGGAAGATTCTAGAGAGGATCATTAAAGAGAGAGTCTGTGAACATTTAGAACACAATGCCATAATCACAAAAAGTCAACATGGGTTTCAGAGAAACAAGTCATGCCAGACTAATCTGATCTCTTTTTTTGGTAAAATTACCAGCTTGGTAGATGAAGGGAATGCTGTAGATATCGCATACCTTGATTTCAGTAAGGCCTTTGACAAGGTTCCCCATGACATTCTTGCAAACAAGCTTGTAAAATGTGGGCTAGACATGTTAACTGTTCAATGGATTCATAATTGGTTGACCGGCCAAACCCAAAGGGTGCTCAGCAGTGGCTCCTCTTCGTCTTGGAAAGATGTGACCAGTGGGGTGCCACAGGGGTGCCACAGAATTATCAAATTTGCAGATAACACCAAATTAGGAGGAGTAGCTAATACCCTAGAGGACAGGATCAAAATTCAAAATGACCTGGATAGACTGGAGAGCTGAGCCAAAGCTAACAAAATGAAATTCAATACGGAGAAATGTAAGGTACTGCACTTAGGGCAGAAAAACGAAATGCATAGATACAGGGAGGGGGAGACCTGGCTGAATGAGACTACATGCGAAAGGGATCTAGGAGTCCTAGGAGACCACAAGTTGAACATGAGTCAACAGTGTGATGCGGCAGCTAAAAAGGCCAATGGGATTTTGGGCTGCATCAATTCAAGTATAGTCTCTAGATCAAGGGAAGTCATAGTACCACTCTATTCTGCCTTGGTCAGGCCTCACCTAGAATACTGTGTCCAGTTCTGAGCACCACAATTCAAAAAGGATATTGACAAATTGGAGCGTGTCCAGAGGAGGGCAACTAAAATGGTGAAAGGTCTGGAAACCATGCCTTATAAGGAAAGACTTAGGGAGCTGAGTATGTTTAGCCTGGAGAAAAGGGGTGATATGATAGCCCTGTTTAAGTATTTGAAGGGATGTCACATTGAGGATGGAACAAGCTTGTTTTCTGCTGCTCTGGAGACTAGAACATGGAGCAATGGATGAAAGCTCTAGGAATTAGAGATTCCACCTCAACATTAGGAGGAAATTTCTGTCAGTAAGAGTTGTTTGGCAGTAGAACACACTCCCTTTGGAACATGGTGGGGTCTCTTTCCTTGGAGGTCTTTAAACAGAGGCTGGATAACCATTTTTCAGGGATGCTTTGATCGTGATTTCCTGCATAGTAGAGGGTTGGACTGAATAGCCTTTGTTGTCTCTTCCAACTCTACAATTGTATGATTCTGTAAGTTGCTGGAGGACCTCCTGATGCCTATAGAAAGCACGTCTGGCACAGCTCTATGGTCCTCCAGAAACTTAGAGAGACCTTTCTCCCCTAACCATGGGTTAGTGAAATTGTGAGTACTGATCCTGCATAAACAGGGGGTGACCTGTATATTCAAGATAAAGATCTCGAGATGAAGGGAATCAAATGTAGGAGTAAACCTGGTAGTATATGAAAAAAGAGGACAGGAGCTGTTTAAAAATGTTTTCCTGAGGACTAATGCAATATAAATGGCTCTGCTTGCCAGCACTGTTTTCTGACAAAATCAGTAAATATTATCAGTCATAAAAATTAAGTATGAGATGTGTAATTATCTTAATTAAATGAGTTACTCTTTCCTCATGTTTAGATATGGATGACTGTTCCTATTGTCCAGAAGATCAATATCCAAACAAGTACCAGAACACATGCATTGCCAAAGCAGTAAACTTCTTGTCTTACATGGAGCCCTTAGGTTTCTCTTTAGCTGTCTTGGTGGTTTTCTTTTCTTTCGTCACAACTCTGGTATTATGGATATTTCTGAAGCACCATGACACCCCGATTGTCAAAGCCAACAATCAAGAGCTCACCTACACTCTCCTCATCTCCCTCCTGCTCTGCTTCCTTTCTGCACTGCTGTTCATTGGCCCACCTCAAGAAATAGTGTGCCTTCTCCGACAAATTAGTTTTGCCATGGTCTTCTCTGTAGCTGTCTCTTGTGTCTTTGCAAAAACTGTCACTGTAGTTCTGGCTTTCATAGCCAACAAGCCTGGAAGCAACATGAGGAAATGGCTGGGGAAAACACTGTCCGGCTGTATTGTCCTTTGTTGCTCCCTTGTCCAAGCAAGCCTTTGCACACTGTGGCTGGCAACCACTCCTCCATTCCCAGATGCTGACATGCACTCATTCCCTGCAGAAATTATAATGCAATGTAATGAGGGGTCCATCCTTTTGTTTTACAGCGTCTTGGGATATATGGGCTTCCTGGCTAGTGTCAGTTTTATTGTGGCTTTCTTTGCCAGGAAGCTCCCTGAAAGTTTCAATGAAGCCAAATTGATCACTTTCAGCATGTTGGTCTTTTGCAGTGTTTGGTTGGCCTTTCTTCCAACTTACTTGAGTAGCAAGGGTAAATCCATGGTGGCTGTGGAAATCTCCTCTATGTTAACATCCAGTGCTGGGCTACTGGTTTGCATCTTTTTCCCTAAATGCTACATCATTCTCTTTAAACCTCACTTAAACAGCAGGGTACAGCTAATAAGGGCCCAGCACTGAACAATGCAATGAAGTTCAGTTGGATCTCTCTCTCTCTCTGAGCATAATTGAAATATTTCACACCCTATCTCTTAGCAACTTCTCAACATGACACTTTTTCGTGGTTTTGGTGGATATATAAAGCTAACTGAGAATTCTTGATTCAAAGTATAAGCAAAACTGGTCAGAGCAGAAGACTCTGTGGAACTCTTCTCACAAGAATCAACAGGATCTCTTTCTTCAACTAAAGATGTTATCTGGCATTTATTTTTCTTGTTGCTTCTTTCTATTGATTTTAGCTGTGAATTTGTTGCCTTCTCTCTAAATGGAAAGACATACAGTTTTACTTCCTATTTCCTCTCTCTCTTACAACTTCCTTTCTTTAATTGTGAGTGTGCTTGTCTCCTTAGAGGAGAGACTATTTCTCATTTTTATTTTCCATTTCATCTTTGCTGTTAAGCTTTTTGAAAGGCACCTTGCTGAGGCTTTTGGTAGTGTACAAATTTTATGCTTTCAAATAGTACTTTGAGGGAAACTTTTATTTGGAGCCTGGTTTTGGCAGGCTTTAGTTCCCCTTTGTGGCTAACAATATTATATGATGCATTTTTTTCTTTTTCTTTTAAACTGTTGTCCATTGCTCTGTCTTCTTTTTAAATTCATTTAAAAATAAATAAATGAATGAAAATAAGAATAAAACAGAAGAAGAAAGAAGAGAATATGATGGAATTTCTAAATATATATATATATATATATATATATATATATGAGGAATGAAATAAAGGAAGATTCAATTAAATATTATTGTGATACAAACAGTAGGTCTGGCACCATTTTGCATTTTGCTATAACACTAATTTGTCCTCATCTTCTTCATGGATTTTGTTAATTGGTATAGACACACACACACACACACACAAAAGTCAATAAATAACTACTTGATTTTTGATAACATTTCATAACGCTTGTGGTTTGGGTGTTGGATTAGAACTTCTGTCCTGATCTTTCTTACCCACATTGGTTATCTGTGGTTTGAGTGTTGGATTAGTACTTGTGTACTAGTGCATACTTACTTTATATTTACTCTTCCATATGGTGCCTAAAAAGGGAAAAGGGGTGCAAAGAGTAAGGGCCCACCAAAGAAACAACCCACTAAATGCCCTGTGGTGGTGGAGAGTAACTCTTCTTCAGATGAGAAATGGAGTGTTCCTTGGGAGGTATTTGAGGAGAGGATGAAGGCTTTAGAGGCAGCTGCACCTTATAGGGTGCCTCAAGCTAAGCAGCCTCCTCCTAGACCATCATGTAAGGATTCTAAAGCCAGGAAGAGTCATTTCATTCCTAATGAAATGTTATCGCACCTTGAAGCTTTAGGGTGTCAGAAAGGCATCATTGGTTTGTCCAGTCCCTACGTTGCTACAACAGGTGTGCCTGATTCTTCCTTGCCATCAAATGAACAGGCTGAGTTTGGTGGGACACTGGCTGGACCCTCGTTTGAGGGTAAGGATTCCTGTGCACTACACCACACAAAAGTTGGGTTTCATTGGTCTTAGGATTCCAGTTATGTGCCAGTGTCTCAGGCGGGTCTGCCTGCTATTAAGGGTTCCAAGTTTGCTAGTGGGAAGTGGTCTAAACAAAGTTGGGATTGGGCTTTGGCTCCATGGATGGGTTGACCAAGTCATTACCCAGTTGCTTCACCTGTAGGTGAGGGGTAACCTATGGCCTTGTCTTCAGGTGTGGGCTATGGAACCATTCCCTACTTTGCTATTCCTTATGGCGAGCTCTTTCTTCCTTTGGGTTACCATCTCCTTCAAGCCACTAAAGAAAAAATATATATAAAAAGGGGAATTTGTGGATGTCTTTATCCTTTTATATAGAGAGATGGAGAAAAAAGACAAAGATGGACTGGATGATATGGAGAAAGAGAAGCTCAAGAAGCACAAGGTTGAGAGGAACTGGTCCAACTGGTTAACTGGTTTTCTCATTTACACAGGTGAAATACACAGGGTGTATGTAGACTATTCAGGACCCATATGGTTCTTATATGATGAGGCCTTTCAAATGAGTGCAGAAATATATCCTGTCTTGTGGTGGGACATGGTGCTTCCTCAGTTATGGATGCAACTCATGACCCCAGCATGGCCTAATCAGGGGGAAAGGTCTCATACTGAGCATTTGTCCACTATGCTCACTTATTAGCAAATCTTCTGGGGGCAAGGCCCTACAACTATGCCCTCAGGTCAAGTTCAGAGACTCTTATGTTGGGAGTGTGGGTTTCAGGGCTTGTGCACGTGCAAACTGTGAAGGTTTAGATATGAGTGTTCATTGTTCAGTGAACCCCATTCCTTTCAGAACTGCCCAAAGATACTCCAGGTGGAGCTAGAGACCAGCAGCAAGGAAAGACAGGAGATGGAGGCTCCAACCTGCCTCCTAATGGGACCCATTCCAGTTTAGTTGGATGTTCTCTGCCATTTGTTAAAATTTTACCATCATAGGCAGCCTGCTTCTTTTTTGTTTCAGGGTTTTGAACAGGGTTTTCATATTCTATTTCAGGGTGTTTGCCATCCCTACATGGCAAATAACTTGAAGTCTGTCCTGGGGATGGAACATATTGTTAAAGCCAAGATTTGGAAGGAGGGTGAGGAAGGGAGGGGTGCTGGGACCTTTCCTTGTCCCTCTGTTCCTAATTTGAGGGTTTCCCCTTTAGGGGAGGTACCCAAAAAGACTCCTGGGGAATTTAGACTTATAGATCTGTGGAGAACGTGTTATGAGTAGCTGATTGAATGTTGGAGAGTAAATGGGAAGCAAGCATAAAGGAGCCAATCCTGTGGCAGAAAACAGGTATGGGAGGGGTCTCCAAGGTTGAAAGGTATGGATGACAGTTGAGAGAGAGAGAATGAAAGTTGAGAAGAAAGATGACTGTTGAAAAAGAGAGTGAAAGATATGATGTGATGAGGAGAGGCTGGAATGTGTGCATGGCTATGAGTGCAGATGAGGGAATGTATGTGCAGGGAGAATATGTATTAAGAGGAATAGAGGCTGATCACAAATAAAGACCAGTTCTGTTATCTCATTAAAACAATGAACCAATCTTTATGTTTATTTATCATATCCAATCCCCTCATGAGTTATTTGGCCTTACTGATATTTAATTGGCACTCTAACCCAATAAACATCCACACACAAATACAAGTACTATCCATCTAGCTGTGGAACTGTGGTCTCCACAGATTATTAATTTGGTGGCAGCAGTGGGATGTGAAAGCCCCCTTCATGACAAAAGTGGTGGCAGTATAAGTGATGAGGTGGTCAGTCTGAGTAGTGATGTAAATTCAACTGGTGTGCCTGATTGTCACAACATCACCTTTCATACCCCAGAGGTGATTCAGTTAATGATTCCATTCCTACAGAATTGTGCACTGTGTATCATGCCTCTTTTGATACTGCTGTCAAGGAGGTATGGCAACATGGGATAGGCGCAGAGCTGGCCAAATGTGACATTAAGTCTGCCTTTCACCTTCTTCCAGTACACCCTGATGATTTTGAATTATTAGGATTTTGTTTTGAGGGCCAGTCTATATAGTCCTTGCATTACAAATGGGGTGTTCTGTTTCATGTTTGAAGCATTTAGAATGATTTGGAATGGGCTTTGAAGATTAGGGGAGGTAGTCAGGGAGTTGTGCATTACCTGGATGATTTTCTCTTTATAGGGAGAAATGGTCAAGGTCAATGTGCATGGTTGTTGCAGGAATTTGAAAGCTTAGCAGCTGAATTTGTGGTTCCCCTGGCCCCCAAAGACTGAGGGTCCTGCACACATATTTATGCTTTTAGGGATTTTCATTGACATGGTCCATCAGTTATGCAGGCTACTGGATGAGAAAGTTAGAGACCTCAGGGTGAGGGTTTCTGATTTAATTGCACATAGGAAAGCCACCTTGAGAGAATTTTAGGCGTTTATTGGGCACCTGAACACCATTTGTAATGTGGTAGCCTCAGGGAGGGTTTTTTTATATTGACTCCTCCATCCACTTCTGATGTGACAACATGGCCACCATACAGGTTATTAACAGACTTACTTCTAAGTCCAGGAAGGTCATGAGGCTGGTCCAGGCCTTCACTTTATAATGTTTTAAGTATAATATACTGTTTTTGGTCTGTCATGTCACTAGAGTGGACAATGTCATTGCTGACACTTTTCTTCATATGCAGATGGAATGATTCAGACTGGCTTCAGAGGCTGAGCTTTTAGAGGATCCAATGCCAGTAGCCCTGTGGACTTTTGGAGGTGGGAAGTAATATGGGCCATGGGCTTATCTATGGCTGCAAGCACCAGGAAGGGTTATATCAGGGCTATTAAGGAATTTGAGAGGTTTAGATCAGGTTTGGGGATGCAATACCTGTACTGGTAGTCCACTTGCTCCAGTTTTGTGTTTTCCTACATGACAAGGGACTATCTCCTCAGATGATTAGGTCCTGGTTAATAATAATAATAATAATAATAATAATTTATCCCACCCCTCTGTTAAAAACAATCAGGGCAGCATACAACAGTTAAAATACAATACTGAGTAAAATCCCTAAGCACCACCTATGCTGACCACACTCCTGTCACAAAGTATCAATTCTGGATGAGCACATCCAGAATCCTGACTGCTATTTGTCACAGTGGGGTGAAATTTGGAACACACTTGTTCCTGATTGGGGTGCATCCACTGCAGCAGCCATGGGTATGGATGTGCCTGCAATTCAGAAGGTTGGTCACTGGAAGTCACATGCTTATTGCAGGTATGTATGACTATTTCAGTAATAACCTGTTTAATTTGTGTTTTATAGATTCTAGGTTGTGACCAGGATGTTTCTGAATTCTTGTCTGTGGCCACAGCATGGTGTAATGGGCTGTGCCTCAGGTACATTTGAGACATTTTGGAATACATTTGGGACTTGGCAACATCGCCCTTGTCAAGTGTATGGGGAGAAGAGACCTGAGTTGGCACAGCTTGATGCCTCTGCTATTCCAGGGGTGCCATGGGCCTCCACCTGATATCCTGGAAGGGAATGACCTAGGATTGTTTCAGGGAAAGGCCCTTTTATTACAGGCTCTGCATGACATGAAAGTCATTAAGTCAGAGAGGCTGGAAGTGCAGATGGTATGGTCTGCTATACTTCTGAGGCAATTGTGATGGGGTAATGGGAACCCATGCCTGATCAACCATGCCTGCAGAGGGGCTAATAGGGAAATCCAAATGTGATGGAGAAGGGTCTGGGTCATTATTTGCCCCACCCTCATATATTATTTGAAAAGGCTGCTCTTTATAGGGCTTATGAGATTCACTTTTCAGATGCAGGGAACTTAACTTTTCTGGGAGACCTGCAGCAGGGTCTGAGGTCCCTGTTGGATTATCTGGTGGGGGAAAGGGGTTTAAGCAGACACTTTCCCCTTTTTGTGGCAGCTACAGGGGAATATTTTGGTAGTTCGGTGAGCACTATGGTGCCTCCCCCTTTTGGAGATGAAGGGAGGGATCTGGAACTGCTCCTTTAGGTTCTGTAAACTTAGGGGTGGAGAAAGTGACCTCCTTTGGGGCTGGCCTTAGGGATAAGCCCTTTCCTTAAATCCTGTGACTTGGGGGAGGGACTTTTGGGTTGGCCTTCCAGGTGCAGACTGACTGGGGAGCAACCCACCTTATGGGTTCTCCCTGGGGTTCAGGTGTTTTTGCCCAAGCCAAGTTGGGGAGGTGGTTTTGGAGCTGACCTCCTGCCCTAACAATTCCCGCATTAGGTTGCTCCCTCATTGCAGATCTCTTGGGAATATACTTAAATAGGTCATAGTTAAATAAAGTGACCTTTACGCCCATTTTATGTGTCGGGTCTCTTCATTTCTGCATCCACTAGCAAATGATCATATGTGAAAAGCAGTCATGTTTATGCCAGACTAAGGCAAAGAAAATGCTCTTCCTCATCATCTCTTTTTTCTTGTTGTCTTTGCTTCTTCTGAGTCATTCAAAGGTCATAAATCTTGCAGTTTCCCAAATGAGTTAGGTAATTTTGTATTTGGCATTTTCTTTAGCAATATCATCTAGGACTCATAAATAGGAGACAGTATTTACCATAATGACAGCAATTAAACAACTAATTCTGATGATTGCTAAACTCACATGCAGGCCCACCAGTGGCTGAAAAAAACACACACACCAAGATGTTATCTGTAAATAGATTCATAACCCATCATTCAATAGTCTGAAGATTTACATTGGAATGCTTTGCTAATGTCATCCTCTTCTTGCCTTTCATTCAGTTTTTTTCTGTACTGATTTGTAAATGTAATAAAAAGTATGTGGGGGAGTCAATCTCTGATTAATATAAATATTTCTCCTAAAGTTTTAATTAAAATGGTTCCATTGGATCTCTGAAACTTTAAGATAGTTCCTACAGACTTTAGAGCAAAAGAATGAATAAACACTCAAATCATACTGGTGTATTTTCCCCCCACTCTGTTTTAAGATAATCTTAAAACAAGGAAGTAGAGGTTTTGAGAAAAGACGCTCATTTAGGATGGTGATATTAATTATTTTACTCCTGCTGCTTCACATGTGCAAGAACTGTGCAATGAAATGTACTGGCAGTGACCCTCTTCCTATTCTTCACAAATATTTTCAAGCAGGGGATCTCATTATTGGTGGCATAACTCAGCTAGTCTTTATACCGGCAGAACAAAATGACTTTCATGACAAACAGCATCAGTCCTTGTCTGGTGAGATCATGTAAGGAGTTAAGACCGTGTGTGTGTTGTTCTTTATTTCCCACAATATTTGCATTGACCAGGCATATTCTTAAATATACAAATTCATATTTTCAGGTCAAGTCAAGTTCACTATGTTCCAATGCCAGATGATGAAGCATGAAAGAAAAATAAAATATAGATAAAAGCACTAATATTAAATGTGCATTTTGGGAATAGTTAGAGTAATGCAAAGTTGGATTATTTTATACTTTTTTTAGCTAGAGTGTGTATCTCCTTTTCTGACAGTTTGTTTCTGAACAGCCACTTTGTTCCATGTCTTAACAAAGGAATTTTTCTTTTGAATTATTTTTTTCATTGGCAACGTGGGTGTTAAAATACTATTTCTTTATTCTCTACATGATTAATATTTTTCAAATACTTCAATACACGATATACAACATCTTTCACCTTACATGTTTCCTTGGCAGCATGTACTAGAAGAAATGCAAGAAATACTTGAATACATATTTAAGAACATATATTAGAAAGATAGTATAATATTTCATTGGCAAACATGTGGATTACTTGTTAGAAGGACTGTAATAAAATGAGTAGTACAGCCAACCTAATATATTTTGCTGCCTGACACAAAGGACAAGATGACTCCATTTTGTGAAGTCGAAGGCTTTCACGACCAGCATTCACACATTTTTTCTTGGGTTTTTTTCTGGGCTGTGAGGCCGTTTTTTGGAATAGTTGCTTTCTGATGTTTCGCCTGCATCTTTGGCTGGCATCTTCAGAGAAGATGACTCCATTTTTCTTTCAATATCCAGAAGCTCATAGGGATAGCAGTGGAATACTACTTTTGAACCAGCAGGGAGATCTGCCTCCAATTGTTCTGTCATTCATGTCCTCCCTACTAGCCAGCAGCTGCTGTTTGAGGTGATCACCTACTGTGTCTAATGTGAAGGTTTGATAAATATTTTCACAGTAGATAAAATATTAGAAAGGCACTGCAGGCTTTAAAAGCTGTCAGTTAATGACTGCCAAGGTGCTTCCTTGATTTCATCAGAGTGCAAGGAAGATTGGCTTTGTATATCCAAAATGTCTATAGACCAGGACACTTAGGGAATAAGGTACTCTTGCTTTTATGTCAGTAGAAAAACAGGATTAGCATTCATAGTTCTGAACCTTGGTTCCAGGATGCCTGTTCTATTGACAGAAAGTAAGTGGAGACTAAGGGAGGGAAACACAGTGATGTTCTGGAAACAGGCTTTTAGGCATATTAAAGGATAAGGTATAATCGTACTTCAATATACTAAATATACATGTAAATGATATGCAAGGAGTTCTCTCACCTGATGTCAATAAGGAGCACAAATAAATATCAATCATTTTTATTAATGTACAGAATTGTTGTGTCGCTGTGATCCATTTATCCATTTTAAGTTTCGCCTATTAAGAAAGCATGCCTTTTAAGAACGCAAAGATTTATGTTTCAAGTACCAATGTTATACCCTAAATTGTATGTTTTAAGCATACAATAATTATTTTAGGGTGAAGCCTAAGAACTACCTGCATATCTTGGCCTTGATATTTGCTGTGGAGGAGATCAATCAAAACCAGAAGATCTTACCAAATCAAACTTTGGGATTTCACATCTGTGACAGTTATGATCAGAGCTGGACCTATCATGCCACAATGAAACTTTTCTCCACACATGATACATTTATCCCAAACTACAAGTGTGGTATCCTGAACAACCTGATATCAGTTATTGGAGCTCATTACTCTGAAACATCTCTCCATGTGGCACACATCCTGAGCATATACAAAATTCCACAGGTAAAATGTGTGGATACCACATGACTTGCTAATAACTCAATACCACAATATTTGTCTTTCCAGACGTGGTCTCTGTTGATATGGAGCCGAAGATGTGTAGGTCTAGGACAGAAATATATAATTGGCCCCATGGCCATTGGCCTGAATATTGAACAGGAATCTTTCAGGCCTTTGAAAAAACAAGAGCTACTATAAAACAATGTGTCCAAGAATATTTCCAGAACTTTGACCCAGAATGATACCATGGTTGATAATGTCAAAAGCCACGGAGAAGTCCAGTAGAACCCACAAGGATGTATTATACCTGTTTTGTTCCCAGCATAGGTAATCAACTAAGATAACAAAAGCCAACTCCATCCTGAAACTGTCCTTAAGCCAGGTTGAAATGGATCTAGATAATCCATCTCATTCAGAAAAAACTGGACCTGGAAAGCCATTATATAAACTCTCCTTGAGGAAATATTCTCTGAAGACATACGTTTCTACTTTGCTCTTTGACAAAGCTTGAGATGATGCAGAGCAATTTAAGAAGGCAACCACTATGCATGTTTGTTTATACCCACAATATGCATTCTTTTAATTTTGAAGATTTTTAAGACAACTGGAATTTCTTAAGTGTTGACTTAACAAATTACCATTGATTCAGTAGGTCCACATCTGGAACTGACAGATTTAGGACATTATACATATTCTCTCTCTCTTTCTGCTTCTCTCATTGTCTCTTTCTCTATCTATATATCAATTTGAATTTCTGCAGATCACATATGGCTCTGCTCCAAGGGTGAAAGATAAAAGTGAAAGCTTTTTATTCTATCCAATGGTTCCAAATGAAAACTACCAGTATAAAGGGATTACTGAGCTACTTTTACATTTCAGATGGACATGGGTTGGGATCCTTGTTAAAGATGATGACAATGGTGACTGGTTTGTGAAGAATGTACTTGCAGAGTTTCCCCTGAGAGGCATCTGTATTGCCTTCTTAGAAAGACTGATAATTTCTGTCCATGACATTTCTTTTATGTTTGAGTGGATTCTAGGAATATATAAAGTTTTTATGAACAGCAATGCCAATGTAGTGGTTTACCATGGAAGAGCCATTTTTAATTTGAGATGGTTGCTCTTTCTTCCTGAATTGGATTTCGTGACAATGACCCCTAAAGGTAGAGTGTGGATCATAACAACCGATGTGGAGCTTTCCTCTTTCCATTTTCAAAGGAGTTGGGATATCCAATTCCTCAGTGGTGCTCTTTCCTTCAGCATCCCTTCAAATGAGGTTTTAGGATTCCAACATTTTCTTCAAAACAGAAACCATTTATTGACAAAAGAAGATGGTTTTGCCAGGGATTTCTGGTCAAAGGCTTTTAACTGTGTATTTCTAGATGCATTTTTAAAACTGAAAGCTGACACAGCTTGCACTGGTGAGGAAAAATTGGAGAGCCTGCCAATGGCTTTTTTTGAAATGAGCATGATTGGCCATAGCTACAACATCTACAATGCTGTCTATGCTATAGCACATGCTCTGCATACCATGCAATCACAGCAACTCAAAGAAAAATCAATGATAAATAGATGGAGGCTATATTATCAGGATCAACAGCCATGGAAGGTAATAAACTAATTACAGTCATCCCTGCACATTTGTAGGCTAAGCATTTGCAGATTTGATTATTCATTGATTTGATTAGTATACTCTCTCTAGGCAATTGTTAGTCCGCCAGTGCAATTCTATGGTCCACTTCCACTGCAAGTGGACCATTTACCTGAAGAGGTGGGGATTCTTTAGAGCCCCACTCGTGATGCCAAAAACTATATTAATATTTGGGGGAATTATTAGTATTAGCTCAAATGGGAAGGCTGCAAGAGAAGGGTAACTTTGGGATCTTTTCACCTATGTATACCAGTACTAACTGCAGAGGACTCCAGGTTAAAGAAAAATAAAATGATTTTATTGGAAATAATACAAGAAGCACTCATACAAGCAACACATACTCATAAGATTTACATAGGTCTATTGAAGGTTAAGGCAGACAGGTTGGATAGAGGAATAGATTAGGGAAATAGGGAAATAATTACCAGTCTTGAAGAGCAGTGAAGTACTCAAACTGGCGTCTGAGTGTGGCACTGGAAATTCTGATCTGCAGGTGCACCAAGAAAGAGAGTGGCTGGGTCTCATCGACAGTGGTACACCTTTCTGTTGTTTAATATCCTGAAGGAGGTATTTTGGCTAGGAAAAAACTTAAGATGAGTTTCCCACCATGTAAACAAAGGAAACGGAAACTTAGCTTATTGCTGTTAATGGCTGGGAGACAGGCATTGATGGGTTCACAACGACCTCGCATTGCAGGATGAGAGGGGTTCAGAGGGCTTTTTCCTGGGGATTTGGGTTGTGTAGGTCACTTGATTGTTTAAGATGTGTGACTCACTGCCAATATTGTTAATTATGAGATATTATAGAAAGGGGGTAGTAGGTTGAGTTATGCTGGAGGACCTCGGAGTGTGATGGAGTCTCCATCGTTGGAGGTTTTTAGACAGAGGTGGGTGGCCATCTGTCGAGAATGCTTTGATTGGGTATTCCTGTATGGCAGGGTGTTGGACTAGATGACCCTTGTGGTCTCTTCCATGATTCTATGATTCCTAGAGAGAACACTTCTCTAAGCATTTGTAGGTCCTCCAGCATGATTCTACGGTCAGCTTCCACAGGAGCTTATACCAAAGCTTCCACTGAAAGTTGATCAGTCCTATTTTCCAGAATGGGCTGTGTCTCATTGAAGGTAAGGTGTTGTGGATTTAGTTTTTATTTGTCTCTTAACTGCTGGTGAGAATGGCTATATGCTATTATTATCAGATAAATATGAATTTCTTATATTCTCAGTGACAAAGTTTGCTACTTTGACTGTAAAGTACAAGGTAAATTTATAGTGTATAATTTCTCTTGTGAACAAAACTGGCAGCTAGATCTGTTATTTCACTCTTAGCTTTCTCTTATTAGAATCAATAAGTCACAGTCAACTTTGTAATGTGTTTGGATTATTTTCCTTCTTTCTTTTCAAAAATTGCTTTAATATTCTTCATATAAGTGCATGGATATAATGCATTTAAAATGTTGTCACACAGTTTGTTTGTTTGTTTGTTTGTTTGCAAACCAGCTCCATCATTTTCTAAAAAGGATCTCATTTAACAATAGTGTTGGAGATGAGGTTTCATTTGACCAGAATGGTGAACTGGTTGTTGGATTTGATATCCTAAATTGGATCACCTTCCCAAACCAGTCCTATCATCGAGAGAAAGTTGGAAAACTGGATCCCCAAGCAAGAGAATTCACCATTAATGATGATGCCATCACATGGCATAGCAGTTTTAACCAGGTAGGGGCTGATTGAAATTAAATGGGGATGTGTCTCACAGTTCATGGAATCCTGATACTCAAAGAGAATACATAAAGAGAAATGGGATATGATGAACAGATACATAAAAAAATCATAATGATGATGTTAATTGAAAATTTTTGAAATAAAAAGAATGTGGTAAAAAGCATATCCAGTCTAGAAATGTATATCTAGATGATAAGATGATAAGAACAGCAGGAATAAAAATCTGTGGGCTCAGAATTTAGTCTGTTACATGTGAGCAAGAGTTATAGTGCCATTTCACTGAATTAAATACCATCTAAGGTTGTATGATTATATATCTTGTGTAACTAAGGTTGCCTTGTAATTCTTTCCATTGAGTTTGATATATACTGATTTTTCTTTGCTGTCAGAGAATTCTCCATTTGAAATAAATAAATTACAACTTGGAGAGGCAAAATATAACACATTCAGCAATGTAGCACATGATAATTTTGTTGAAAGATGGGCAAATGTGTTACACTGACTTTCTCTCATACTCAATTTTCACACATTGTGAAAAATTCTGTTCAGAAATGAACGGAAAGGAAATTCTTACTCATGACCAGTCAATAGGCAAATTGGGCTGTTTCTCTCTCTGGCACAGTTGGGTTTTCTGTATGATGGTAAATCTTGATTTTAAAAATGACCTGAAAGAAAAAATTCCACTCATCCCAACATTCACCCCATGAACCAGAATTATGACAAATTCCAAGGGCACAGCACTTTCTGGTTTTTCTTTGCAGGATTTATGGTAGTATGTAGAAATTATTTAGACAGGTAAAAGTCGAAGATACGTACAGGTGTGCAGTTGAAGATTTTGAGAGCAAGAGGTAGAGAGAATGAGAGAGAAAATCTACCAGTAAGTATTTTTACAGCTTGATAATTCCCCTCTCTGGGTTGTCCATGCTGAGGTTAGAATGAGGCAAGGCATTCTACCTAACTGTGCCTGCTGTTCCCTTCTGTTGGAAGGAAAGCTATGTGCCCTACACAACCTGTCCTGCAAATCCAGCTGTATACTTTCAGGTGAAGGAAAGGACACTGTTTTGTTTTGTTTTGTTTGCTAGAATTAAAATAAAATTGAATTGACGGAAGTGGAATACACTGCCTTGTAGTATGATGGAGCCTCCTTCTTTGGAGGTTTTTAAGCAGAGGCTGGATGGCCATCTGTCAGGAATGATTTGATTGTATATTATTGAATGGCATTGGGTTGGACTGGATGGCCCTTGTGGTCTCTTCCAAATCTATGATTCTATGATTCTATGACCTATTCACTTCTCCACAGTAAATGAACTGCAGTGTATATCATCTATTTTAGTCAGGCAATGATTTAAAAAAAAAGATTCATGAAATTGTATCCTAGTTATAGTACAGCTCTGCAATCTGTCCTTTTTTTGCTGATTGCAAGATGTAAATGTTACCTGAGGTGGTGTAGGAATAGTGTCACTGGCTAAACCAACCAGGAATCTGTAGGTAATGCATAGTTATTTCTTTCTTTTTCTTTTTTAGAATTCCAATGTTGCTGAATATCATTGTCTCAATTCATTCTTAGGCATTAACTAATTAAAATAAAATGAAATTGTAGTGCTACTTCTTATATTGTAGTGCTACTTCTTATTTAACAGAAGTAACAATCAGTGATGTCTGGTGTTTCCCATACCAGCCTCTTTTAAGGATAAGGATCAGCACATTGGATAGCTCCTTTGAAGTTCAGACTTTAACCCAGAGAAGATTCACCTGATCACCTGATCATGGCTGACACAAAAGCCATGAGTGGCCATTGACAGCAGTGCCTATTTGGGAGTTACAAAGCCTTTAGAATTCAAGAATATAATTATTATTTGTCAATAGTCCAGTTGCTTAATTGTAGAATCACTCTTCTTCTTCTTCTTCTTCTTCCTCCTCCTCCTCCTCCACCACCATCACCACCACCTTCTATTAATTGGATGAGGTATTACCCCTTTCTGTGTGTACCAACAGCTGCTACCCTGGACGTTTCAGGAGGAAGAAGGAAGGAGAGCAGTTTTGCTGTTATGATTGCATCAGTTGTCCAGAACAGAAAATTTCAATTCAAAAAGGTAAAGATGCAGAATATAGGACTATCTCATGATCAGGAGGATTGTTCATGCCAGAACCATGGATCTATCAAAACGGAGGTTAGATAATACAGGGTGTGTACAGGAGGCAAGATTTCATGCTTTTTACTTTTTTTGTATTTTTAACATTCTTTTTATTCTTTTATTTTTTTCACAGTTTCATGTATTCATTTTTACTCTCTCTAAAAGTGGTTGTATCTATAGGCCAGTAACTGCCAGCTCACATTGCTGACGGACGCAGTAATAAAGAGACCAGACACATAAAATAAGCATAAAGGGCCACTTTATTTAACTATAACCTATTTAATTTTTTCTCAAGAGATCTGCAATGCAGGAGAAACCTAGTGTGGGAATTGTTGGGACAGGAGGTCAGCTCCAAAACCACCTTCCCAACTTATCTTGGGAAAAAACATCTGACCCCCAGGGAGAACCCATAAGCTGGGTTGCTCCCCAGTTAGTCCGATTCTGGAAGGCCAACCCAAAAGTCCCTCCCCTAACTCACAGAAGAGGGTTTGTCCCTCAGGCCAGTCCCAAGGGTCACTTTCCCCACCTCTCAGTTTGCAGGACCTAAAGGGGCAATTCCAGATCCCTCCCTCCACCTCCAAAAGGGGAAGGTGCCATAGGTGCTCATTGAACTACCAAAATCTTCCCTTCTACCTGCCATAGAAAAGGGGCACACGTTTGCTTAGCACGTTTCCTCCACCAGATTGTCTGATCCATCAGTGTACATTTATTTGTCTTAGGAGATTTTAAAGGCACCTTTGTATTCACGTAATAGGGTCTTGCATGTTTTCCCCTGTGCTTGATACATTAGTCGCATTCATTTATTTACTCAGTTTTGTAGTACTTCATCTATTTCTTTGTCATTTCTTTCAGGGAGCCCTGGTGGCGCAGTGGTTAAATGCCAGTACTGCAAGTCACCACATTGTAAGTTCAATTCCAGAGGGCTCCAAGGTTCACTCAGCCTCCCATCCTTTCGTGGATTGGTAAAATGAGTACCCGGCTTGTGGGAGCAATTAGCTAATACACATTGGAAACTGCTTAATACAGTGTAGATGTGTAAATTGCTATTGCTTAAAACAATTTGCAAGCTGCTCTGATAGCCATTGTGGCTGAGGGCCGAGATATACATATCTAAATAAAATAAAATAAAAAATAATTATTTGAGGTCCATAGCAAAATGAATTTTCAACATTTTTTTGTATTATCTTATGTACATTTGACCAGTATTTTTTGACTAGCAGACAATTCCACCACATATGTAACATCCCTCCAATCTTTTTTTCACACTTCCAACATTTGTTTTCCTTTAACTTGTAGATCTTACTTATCTTAAGAGAGGTAAGGTACCATCTATTGACTATCTTCAAGTGGTTCTCTTTAAGGTCTTGGCATGCAGTAAATGTTACAGCGTAACATCATATTTAGAACAATACAAATTAAAAAAGCAATGCAATAAACAGAATACAAGTATAAATATAAGATTAAAAACAACAATTTATGAAGTTAAAACATTAAATATTAAAATATTAAAATGCATTAAAAGACTATATATCAGCTTGAACAACCACACTGCACAGCATGAAAGCCCAACCCTAGTTGGTTGGTAAAAACTAGATGGTACAAAAATGTTTTGACCTGCTGGTGGAAAGAGAGCAAAGACAGGGCCATCCAGGCCTCTCTAGAGAGGGAGTTCCAAAGTTTGGGAGCAGCCACTGAGAAGGCTCTCTTCTTATTCCCACCAAAGCAGCCTGAGAAGATGGTGGGACAGAGAGAAGGGCCTCTCCAGACAACCTTAAAGCTGTAATGGGCTCATTAAGGGAGCTACAGTCCTTCAAATAACCTGGATCTGGTAATAGAGTCATCCTGACCCACTTTGCAACATGGATGTCAGAGACAAGGCTCTTCAATGGTTTCAATTCTATCTTCAAAGCCAGATTCAGTGGGAAGAAGCAAGAACTTTGGTAGAGTCATGCAGCATGACTTCAAGATTGGCATTAGAGTATTTCTGCTTTGGTAATTATTCCTTTGTGCAGAAATATACAGGTCATCCCCTGTATGCTTAGAATCAGTACCCACAGTTTCAATTATCCATTGTCTGAAAAATATGGTCTCTCTAGGTATTTCCTAGATCATCCAGCATGATTCTATAGTAATGTCTGCTAAAAGGTACCATACAGTCACACTAGAGATGCCTAGAGAGTCAGCAACTCTAGGTGTTTCCTCAGTCTTCCACTGAAACTCTATGGCAACTTCTACTGGAAGTTCCCATAAAGTTACACTTGAAATACCTAGAGGGGTGGCTTCTCTAGGTGTTTCCTAGGTCCCCCAGCATGATTCTATGTGGGTTTGCTATTGCCCACAGTTTTAAGTACTCACAGTTAGTCTGGGAAAATATCACCCACACATGTACATGGTTTTACTACACAGAAAACACATTTGGTGCAGAAAACACTGTTCATTGCACAGAGAACCTGTCTTTAGCATTGAAAAGTGTAAGGTCATTAACAGTACTGGTACGGACACTTCCAATGCATTCATAAATACAAGTATTTCTGTCCAAATAAAGCTTTCCAAGGCACAAATGGGAATCAAGAACTGTGCATAACACTCCATGCTCTCATTAATTAGAGAGAATACTATGGAAATAATTTACTCCCATTTGCATAGAGAGGGAGAGGATGAAGATTTACACCCACGATAAGAAGCTATTGAAAAACATTTTCCCCCCTAGGGGATTTGAAGCAAATTCTTATCAGTGGACTGATGATATTCAGCACTATTTCTCTGATTTGTTTGAATCTGGGGAAGTTTTGTAAGTTTTGAATCAGTGTCAGGAAGAAATAGATGGCTCTGTTTTGCCAAAAAATTATAAGATAGATGGCAGAAACTTAGTTTAAACTTAAGAAAGGCTTGAAATATGTATATACAGGTAATTATATTCACTTTTTTTAGCTGATTTCTCAACGTACGGGAAGTTCAATGTCTCTATTTTTTGTGATTTTGGTTATTTTGTTAGTTTATTTGTAAATTATTTTAATATGCATGTTTGCTTTGTTCTGTATAATGTCATATGTGTTGTATTTACTTAAAACATATTTATGTTTTTACGTTTTGAATTCTATATTTGCGTATGTGTGTATGAAGCAGTAGCATGATGGAGGTTCTACTGGTTTTATGGGATAGCTACATCTGTACAACAACCCTGACTAGATGTGGGTTTGTATGTCCTAAAAAGGAACCACTTTTGACTTTCTGTCCTAGGAGAGCAGGAGTTAATTGGGAAAGGGGTCTCCTGGTCAAATTTTATAGCCAGCAACTCTGCTGAAGTTCATAATCTGCTATCATTAGGTTTGTTTAAGTTTCCTGGTTAAATAATTGGAATACTGAGTAACACCCATCCCCAAAAAGTTTCTATCTCTTCCACCATGTAGCTATACAGTTGGCAAGCAGTGAATTACAGACAGGAAATGACACTGATAGGAAATGTCACCTTGGGGACAAAGGCGTTTGACTTAATGCTTCTGTGATGTCTTTCTTTTGTACTGCCTTTTGGCTAAACCAAATATTGGGCAATGTGTCTCATCAAGTCCAGGAAGCCCTTGGTTTGAAGAACTCTCTTTGTTTTAGAGAAGTTATGATGGCATGCTTAAGCCTTAAATATTTTTTTAAAAGAATTCCAAATTCAGAGCAATTCATTCTGAGGTGTGGTTACTTAAAGCAAAAGATTGAGCTGCTTTCTTTCTTCTGGAGCCCCCCCCCCCTTTTAACCTGAAATCATTCTTTCAGACCCCAGAACTGTCTCATTGTGTGTGTGTGTGTGTTTGTGTAGATTTGGGAAAGTATTATATTTCCCTTACTTTTAAATCTTTCTTTCTCTCATCTGTCCCTCCTCTTACCAACTTCTATAGCTTCAAAGCGTTTTTACTTATCCTCATAGCCTTGCAAGTTTCGTATTGTCCGTGTATATCTGCCATTTGTGAAGCTCTACCATTGCTATTTCCCAATGCAAACGTTGTGTATATCTTGATTGTGGTGTATTAACTAAAATTACTCTTTTAGAGAGTTCTGTGTGAATGTGGTTTTGTTGAAACCAATTTCTCAGACATATTATTTGCCAAAGTTACAAGATCTTTGATAGGCATGTAGTTTCAGAATACATATGAATCTATTCATATGCTCTTAGGGCATACTGGGTAACATTGGTGAGTGATTTCCATGTCTGCTAATTAAGTTAGTTGCCTGCCCTGGACAGAGATTAATTTAAAAGCAAATGAGGTTTTAAAAGGAAGGAAGGAAGGAAAAAAGGAAGGAAGGGGAATGACACAACATTGTCAGATTTACTCATCCAGTTACTTTTTCATGTTTAGATATGGATGACTGTTCCCAATGTCCAGATGACCAATATCCAAACAAGGACCAGGATGCATGCATTGCCAAAACAGTAAACTTCTTGTCTTATGAGGAATCTTTGGGGATAAGTTTAGCTGTCTTGGTGGTTTTCCTTTCTTTCTTAACAATTTTGTTGCTAGGAATATTTTTGAAGCACCACAACACTCCCATTGTCAAAGCCAACAACCAAGAGCTCACCTACACTCTCCTCATCTCCCTCCTGCTCTGCTTCCTTTCTGCTCTCCTGTTCATTGGCCCACCTCGGGAAATGGTGTGTCTCCTCCGACAAATTAGTTTCGGTATGGTCTTCTCTGTAGCGGTCTCTTGTATCTTTGCAAAAACTGTCACTGTAATTCTGGCTTTCATGGCCACAAAGCCTGGAAGTAACATGAGGAAATGGCTGGGGAAAAGAGTATCCAGTTTTATTGTCCTTTTCTGCTCACTTGTCCAAGCAAGCATTTGCACGGGGTGGCTAGCAACTTATCCTCCATTCCCAGATACTGACATGCACTCTTTGGCTCTAGAAATTATTGTGGAATGTAATGAGGGGTCACTTGTTCTGTTTTACTGTGTCTTGAGCTACATGGGATTCCTGGCAACGATTAGCTTCGTTGTGGCTTTCCTTGCCAGGAAGCTTCCCAACAGTTTCAATGAAGCAAAATTTATCTCTTTCAGCATGTTAGTCTTCTGCTCTGTTTGGGTGTCCTTTGTTCCAACTTATCTGAGCACCAAGGGTAAATCCATGGTGGCCGTGGAAATCTTCTCTATGTTAGCATCCAGTGCTGGTCTGCTGGGCTGTATCTTTTTCCCTAAATGTTACATCATTGTCTTTAGGCCTCACTTAAACAAGAGGGTGCAGCAAGTAAGGATCCGACATTGACAATGCAATGCAGTTCAAAAAGAAATGTATGTGAGTGCAATTGAAATATCCCACAGTATCTCAACATCTTAATATGACAGTTCATCATGGCTTAGATTGATAAATATTTCAATAAAACATTTTTTAAGCATTTTGAATGGTTGTGCAATAAAGAAAACCATGTTTATGCATGGGGCAAATCATTCAGTGACTGTGACTTACCACTTAATAATGTGGGAGGCAGTGATTTTAACTGGAAACTCTCCCTTTTTCCATTTTTTAAAAAACAGATTTTTAGTTCTGGAAAAACTCTTTTTATGCTTTTGATACTAGGGAGGAAACCTGAATGCAGAGATGGATGACTCTTGGATTCTTTTAAGGAAGATAAGCCATTTTTTAATTTTATTTTTTGTAAAGGGAAGAATGTTTCTATGACTTTTCTTCCTATAATTAATCAAAAGTCAGTTTCAATCTGAATGGGAATTCTTGGTTCAAACTGTAAGCAAAAGCCAGTCAGAATGGATGGAGCTATAAGATTGTTGACACCAGTAGAAAAGGGTGTTCCTTATATTTAATCAAGTTATCTAGTAGTTGTCACTCTCCTTGCCTTGTTCTTTTAGCTGTGCATGTGCTGTCTTACTCATATTCCTAATTAGATTTTTATTTCCTCTCTCCTTTGCAAATTTCATTCCTCAAATTTGAGTGGGCCTACCTCCTTAGAAGAAAAGCCATCCCTGTTTTGAATTTGCTTCTTCATATTTCTGATCACCCTTGGAGTCCTAAAGTGCTATGGCTTTTTGTTCTGTTTTAATTGTATACTTTTAAATTCTAGGAGTTTTCCCCCTTATTATCTGTTGTGCACAATCTCAGGAATCTTTGTGGGCTGAGAGACAATAAATAAATATTATAAACAAATAAACTGTTGCTTCAGTTGAGTTGTATTTTCTAAACACCATTCTTCTTAACAGGACTTATTATGTTTCCTTGATATATCTCAAACTTCGTGGATGTTCTTTCATGCTTAGAAAGTACATTGCAAAACTTCAAATTTAAATGTTTATTTTATAACTAGATTTCCTTTCCTTTCCTTTTCTTTTTGTACCCTTTTAGGACTTTTTGCAATGGGTTACGTAGTAAGATTTTTTGGGTTTCCTTGATAGACAGTGGAAAGAATATACAGTACTCAGATTTTCATGTCCTACCTCGCATTCCCCCCATCAGGTGCAACCATATGGGTGGGGAGGCACATTTTTCCAATGCATCAGGAAGGGAGACCATGCTGTCTGTGTCACGGCTCTTCACCACATGCACAAGCATGGGGGTGGGGCCAGAGCTGACCTAAGCCCCTGCTTCCCCCTGCCTCTTCCACTTTTGCTTCAATTCACATGGAGTGAAGGACAAGCAAGGGGTTATCTCAGAGGAGTAGACGCCTGCCAGTTACTGTTCCATGCATTTCTCCAGAGGCGGTTGGACTTTGGGGTCTTTGGCCAGTGTGCCTGTTGCATATGTGTGCCTGTGTGTTTGACAAAGCAAGTGCATGGGGAGTAAGTGTTCAGCAAATGTGATCTGGTAGGCCTTTGGCCAGTATGTTCATTGCATGTGTGTGTGTGTGTGTGTGTGTGTGTGTGTGTGTATTTGGGGTATGTGTACATGGAGACCAAGGGCAAGCAGGTGTTGGAGGCTTTGCCAGCTGGCCAGCTGGGGCCAGTGGCACAGGGAGGGGTTTTCTGTTGCTGCACTACATGGCCACTTCGAATTAAACATCTGGAGCCTGGGCTGGGAGGTAGACAGCAGTGGGTGATAATTTACCTGGGCTGTGGTATGCAAGCTGTGGCCTGAAGGAGGTCAGGCGCTCATGTAAGTGTGTGTGTCTGCACACAACTTGGCAAGCTTGCCAGATAGACCCAACTGCTCCTTGCAGGTGGGTCTCCTGGCCTGCACTTGGCCTTTGGCCAGTCCCACTGGTGTTTCTGTGTCCTATCCTATCCCCTCCATCTTGAATTGCCTAGTCCTTGTAACAATTACAGTAGGCCCTGCAAGGCCTGTGGTCAGGTTTCAGCTTACCTAGGCCTTGGTCACCCCTTCCCCATTTTTACTGGATTGTGTGGTCCCATGTCACAGACTGGGGTGGGACCAAGGTTTCAAGGGCAGCGATATCCTAATTTGGGAATAAGTGCTAGAGTTTGGATTTACAGTTTCCTGCTTATTCCTGAGTCTGCACATTTGCCTTTTGTTTCCCTTCAGGCCTGACCCATTTAAAGGAATGGCTCCTTAAAAAGGCAATGGTGGCCCTAAGGGTGAAGGGCCTACTAAGAAATAGCCATCCAAGCAACACCTCCCCACGTTGAGGTTTCTTCTTCTAGTGACAAAGAAGAGGAGATAGCTTGGGAGGCCATTCTGGACAGAAGAAAGTCTCTGGAGGATGCACAGGCACCCCCTAGCAGGGCACCCCAAAAAGCCCAGAGAACACCAAAACCAAGTAAACAGCATAAGGTACTTAATGAAGTAATGGCTCATCTTGATTCCCTAGAGAAGTGGCTTCATCAGAGTGAGGAACTGGGATCAGTGGCAGTTGAAACCAGCATTGACCTGGAGGCAGCAGCAGTGGAGGAGCCTGGCTGCTGGTGAACCTTCTGATGTGCATGGTTTTGCACCCCCTCCAGCTTCTGCTGGCCTTGGGCCACTGCCACTTCCTCACAATATCTCAACACTCAGGATCACATTCAGGAAGGTCAGGTAGATGGCCACTGATACAGCCTATATGCAGTTGGGTCCCTCCTCAATGGGCACAGTGGCTCTCTTCACCCCAGAGGTAGGAAGAGAAAAGTAGAAAGAAATTGGTCAAACTGGTTGTCTGGACTTTTTATTCATGTATGAGGGAGTCATAAATTTCATGTGAAAGGAGTTTTGCACAAAAACATTATATTGTGTGAGTGAGATAATATTTCCTGGGAGCTTTCTCAAAGTGGTCTTAAATAACTCTTTGCCAATTTTTGGCCAGAATCCTACAGATATATGTACTACCAGAGCAAGAATAAGTATTGTATAGGCCACTTACACTAGTGTAGCCCTTGCTAATGCCAGTGTAACTTTAAAAAAAAAGTTACAGAGGAAGGTAACATGTACCTCCTTTTGCAACATCTTTGCACCAGGTGTCAAAAGACAGCTAGAGGTGCCCAAGTGCAGCTCTATCCCTTCCCTGAGCCACTAATTGCCATGGGGGTGCAAGAATTAGATTTCCAACTGTCTGTGCACACCCAAAAAGAAGCACTGGCTTCTATTTTTGTTGTGTGAGGTGAAGGCAGAGATGGCTGCTTCAACTCTTTTCGACATGCAACTTGAGCAGGTGGATGACACCTTGAAACACCCCTGTGGACACTCAGTGTCTAGGAAATTCCAAAAGACCTTGCACACACAGGAGAGAATAGTAGCCTTCACCCTGTCCCCAGATTAGTGGCACAGCTCCACTTGTAGAGACGTATACTCTGCCAATGGTTGTATTGCATCTTCACTTCAAATGCCCTGCCTTCCACCTCAGTGGCTGGCTCTGCCATAGTGCCACTGATGCTGCTGTTGCTCCCTCTCCCTCCATTTGATTACCTGGCTAATAAAGAACCCTCCTGCTTCTTCATGTCAGGTCTTTCTGTTTGTTCACTTTCCCCCCTTATGGTGTGTTTCAGGGTCTGGGTGCAATATTTAAGCCAACAGGGTTCAGACAATGAGAAGATATTAAGATAAGGGCACTGAAAAGATAGACTAAAGCTGCACTACAAAGCATCAGTGTCCTCCTACCACAGAATAGGTAAAGACTATTCAATCTAGTATTGAAAGAAGCACAGTGTTTCTCTCTCTCTCTCTCTCTCTCTCTCTCTTTCTCTCTCTCTGGCTTTTCTTCGGAAATGAAGATTCAGGAAGGACTCATCCCGTGCTTTCTGCAAGCCCGCTGATGACTAAAAAGGCCAATCTGAGATAAACATGTCCGGTTGCAGAAAGCACATCAGAAGGTCTCCTTGGGTGATGTTTCATTGCCGTTTCTCTTCAAGACTTGTTCGGCATGAGTTCTCAAATAAAGCTGCAGCATTGTGGATAGTGCATCTCCATGCCTCCCGATGTGAGGCCAGGGCGGACCATTGTTGGTGATCAATTTGGCCGAACCTGAGATGTTGTTTCAGGGAGTCCTTGTATCACTTTTTTGGAGCACCCCTCTTACGCTGACCCATGGCGAGTTCGCAGTAGAGTACTATTTTGGAGAGGCAATGGTCCTCCATCCTAGAAACGTGCCCTGCCCAGCACACCTGTGTTCTCAATATCACGGCCTCAATGCTGGTGATCCCTGCTTGCTCAAGGGCAGCAACATTCGTCACATAGTCAGTCCAGTGTATATTTAGGATTGTGCGTAGACTGTGCTGATGAAAGCGTTCGAGGAGTCGTAGGTGGTGGTGATAGGTGACCCATGTTTCAGATCCATAAAGGAGAATAGACAGTACAATGGCTCTATACACACTGATTTTTGTGCTTCGCCTCAGGTGTTTATTACTCCAGACTCTTTTGTAAAGTCTTCCAAATGCGCTATATGCCTCTGCTAATCTGTGAGGCAATCTAAGTTCAGGCATAAATGTGGTCCATCAGAGAAGACCTCAAGGGGTTCAGAAAAGGAATAGACAGTGCTTCCAGCAAACATTTGTTTAGACACAGGGCTTATAAAGCTGAGCTCCTGAAGCCTTCCCTCTGGCCTCAACTCCAGGCACTTTTCCAGTAGAACTGCTGGTATGGAGCTCTTTTTCATGAAGAGACCATTATTTCTCTAATGTCTTTCAGTTTGCAGCTAGACATCTGTTGAGTAGCCACAAGCCTTGCCCATGCTTTCAGCTGACAGCACTCTCTGGGATTAAGAGTGGCCCTATGTTCTACATCACAGTTTCCCCAATTAATTGCATAAATTGATAGAGTGTGAGCCTGCAGCAGCTAGCTGCTATGGTTAAAGAACATTGCCACTACTAGTTATAGGAAATAAACTAAACTTTTGTTATAGGAACTTTATTAGAGAATGGAAATCTCTCTAAGGGTGGAAGGCTAAGGTAAGCTAAAGCAGGAAGAGGACTAAATTACTTTTATTTTTGGAGCAGTGACAGATCAAAAAAAAAAAGTGAAGATGTGGAGTAATCTGTAAGAATATCAGTCTAAGGGCTTGTCTAGACCTGCAAGAATATGCCAGTTTACCACCGGCATATCCTGGCCCCAGAGCCAGCCCATGCCCTCCCCACCATTACCTAAATGAAATGGGAGGAAGTCCACATGGACACACTGGCTCATACCGGCAGCCCCCTCTGGTGCTCTCTCATATTGCCCCCTCTGAAGCCAGGAAGGAGGCTCTCAGCATGGGATCAAGGCTGGTCACATGAAGCAGCCTTGATCATGTGCTCGGGGCCTCCTTCCTGTCTGAAGGGGATTCCTTCCTGGCTGCAAATTGACTCCAGCAGTGGTGGCAGCTGGTTATAGGGGCCAGCATGCAGGTATGGACCCTGCATTCCCTCACCAGCCAGATCTGGGTTTTCCTGCATGAAGTGGATTTTCCTGGCTGTTTAATTAAACGATTTTAACAGGTTTTACCCTCTCTTCTCCCCAGCTTTGCCTTGTGCATCATTTGGACTGCCCAGGAGGGAAACAGGGCAAGAGCCCTGTGTTGTTTTGATTGCAGGGCTCAAAGCTGGGGGCAAGCCGTGGTAAATAGTCTGTGTAGACAAACCCTAAGAGAGGTTTGGATAGGTTGATAAGACATGAGGAGACTGTAGATCACTGAAACATTCATTAACCCCATCACTGCTGCTCTATCAACATAAATGAATTAATTAAAAAGCATAGAATTAATCAAATCAAACTAAGTTGGAGCAAGCTCATGAATTCAAGTAAGTGGGTATGTGCGTGCACAGACACATTTGTGTGGGTGTGTAAAAGATGATGGTCTGAGAAGCAGTCCCACCAATTGTGAAGTCATGGTCATAAAGACTAGGAGAAAAAACATATTAATGGTACAGTTATCACTTTTATGCTTGTTAACTCATTCTGAGACATTAGCAGCAATGCCACCTGATTGCTCCCTGCCCCCCCCCCACATAAATGCACTTTTTTGGTTACACTGCAGATTGCTACGTATTACATTGTTCCAGCTACAAGGCCTTGAATGATTGCAGCTCCCTCTGCTGGTACAATAGTTTCACTGCCCACCACCATGACACACACTGGATGGGGAAGAAATTAGAATGAGAGTCCTTGTGACTCATGATTCAGATTTTCTTTTACCTACATATTGTTTTATTATTTCTTGTATTTTATTCTTAGCTACTTTATTATTGTAGCAGAGATGTGTAATATAAATAGTAAATAAGCTAAATAATCTAAATCTTTTTGAATGGAACAATAAGCTTCTTGATGCTGAACCTTAATTATTATATTGCCATATGTCAGCAGCTGAAAATCCATAGGGACCTGGAGAAAAAGGCAAATTGTAGACTATGTAATTGAGAATTACGAGGTGTATAATTATTCCCTTAGTGGCATCCCATCTAGCAAAACTGATTAAAAAAAGAAAAGCATGTTTCTTACTAAAAATAATTCCTTAATGGTGATTTTGGAAGGAACATTCTAAGATTCAAAGCTAAACTTTTTTCAAACTGAAGAGCCTCTGATACAAACACACAAGAAACGTATGTGTAACTAATTTAATTGTTGGGTGGAAATGGCAAGGAAGTAACCAAAGGATGGTAATAGCAACCATGCTGCTCCAAGAAATGTTTGAAAGAGTCTTTCCATCTACAGTACATAGATTACCCTTGGGAAATTGCAGTCTACAATTAACTTTCCTTAAAATTACTGTATCTCTTTTGCCTGAACAATACTGTACTTCCCAGCTTTTCTTTTGGAAGTCAATCATGGCAGCTGTAACACCCTCAGATGTAATGTGAGAAAATAATTAATATTATTCCCTGCCATCTAGCACATATGACATGGAGATCATGCAGAGCCTGAAGGATAAGGGCCTTGTCCTTCAACAAACCCAGGTCATCCCCCACCCACCCCCACCAGCTGAATGACCAAACTGTGAAGAAGAGGCTCCCTGCACTCCCCAAACAATAGAGGCAACAAATCATGCAATTGAAGTCCTCTTTCCCTAGCCTCTCCACTGTGGCCTGGTTGCTCAGTTGAAATGGAGCACCAAAATGGCAATTTTGGCCCTGGTGCACCACTCAGTAAACCATATTGTGTCTGCAGATCAGAACCTGCCACCTCTCCAGATAAGAACATAAGTAAACAGAACACTATAATTCAAAACTTGAGAGGTCAGACATATCTCTTAATGCCAAGGATCTCCAGCCTCCAATACACTGGGTTGATCCCACATCCAGACCCATGGCAAAACCACAGAAGCTGCCCTAATCCAAAATAAATGGATCCCAAATTTAACCCTTTGCAGACCCAAGTGTTGCAAGGTCTTTGAGGTAACAGTCCAAAATTAGAATTTGGTAAGGGGTGAAAAGTCAGCATGACAAAAATGAAGGACCTGGCCTAGCTCCCCTAACTCACACAAGGAGGATTGGGAAGTCCCACTTAGCCTAGCAGGGCCCACCAGGGGCCTAGTGGGACTATCAGGCCTGCAGAGGAGTCTACTATACCTGAAATAATGTGCTAGGACTGTGAAGGGCTCAAAGAGGCCTGTTGGGTCTATCAGGGCCTAGTGGGGCCTACCTGGACCTAGTGTGTCCTAACCAGGCCTACCAGGCCTGTGAAAAGGCACAGTGGGGCCTACCTGGACTACTATGCACATAGTTGTGTCTTAGGCCTATGCAGGTGCCTACTGGTCCATGCAGATACCTAGAGTCACCAATACCCTGTCAGTCACCAACCCTCCAAAGGGCCTAGCATTAGCATTAGCACTGATATTTATATACCGCTTATCAGTGCCAAAGCACTCCCTAAGTGGTTTACATTTTTTTAAAGCTAATTACCCCCAACAAGCTGGGTACTCATTTTGCCAACCTGTGGAAGGATGAAAGGCTGAGTCAACCTTGGAGCCCTCTGGGATCAAACTCATAACCTTGTGGCTTGCAGTACTGGCATTTAACCACTGTGCCACCAGGGCTCCCTACTGAGATGCAGAGGCCTAGTGTGACCTACTGGGCCTGCAAAGGGTACCAACAAGCTGTTAAGGGGAACCACAGACCTAAGGGAGCTAGCAGGCCTACCTGATCCTACCTGGCCTATGAAGGGATCTAGCACTACTACCCATCCCACCAAAAAGGGGGAGGAGCCTAGTGGGGCCTACTCCATGTGCCAAGATGTCATGGTAGCAAACCAAGTCCTCTGGCCTGCAATGAGGCCTAGATGGGCCTAAAATGGAGTGTAGCCAAATCATATGGGGGAGGGGAGAGAAACTACAAAGAAAAGACATCAACTGCCACACCTTCTGACTACCCTCAACACCCTCCCAACTGTAAATCCATTTGGCTTGATCACACAGTGGCAATGCCACTACTTTGCACCATCATCTTCGAAGTGTCATACAAAGAGGAAGTGAAGAGGGGCAGACAGAGCTTATAAACCCTCTAGCTCTTCCCTCCAATGCCTGGGGTCATGGTGCATTGTGGCTGACACCATCAAAGCTGTCCTCTCCTCCACTGGAGGCCAGCAAAAGTGGGTAATTCCCCTGCAGCACCTCACACCACATGGGTCCGGTTCTGCAGTATAAAAATAAATTAGTAGTATGTTTAAATAGTTTTCACACCACCTCTGTTTCTTAAGACGTCGTCCTCCTCCATTTTTCCATGTTCCCTTTTTGGCTTTGAATCTTTCCACATCCATCTCTCTTGTCCTTCTACTAACAATGTACAGTTAATTTCTGTTTGGGTGTAACACACATGCTTTCTTTAGCAATGCCATAGAGAAATAATAATGTGGACAATAGATTTCTCCCCCCCCCCCTCTCCCTCTCCCCCCATAATTATCCAATTGATGGTGAGCAGTTCTGCTCCCAGTTAACCCCTCTGGAGGCCTCATGTCTACTAACAAACCCAAACAGTGAATAGTATAAACAATCTGTGTGCCATTAAGCTCTGGAACAAGGTTTGGGGACAAGCAAGATTCAAAGATTCTGTATGTCTCATGTCTAATACTTTAGGTTTTCTATCCCACGCTACAGGATAGCTGGTGTGCTCATGTGTGTACAGTGTGAAAACACAAAAATAAGTGTCTTTCAGGGAACATCTGTTTTTAGAATGGTAACATTAGCGTTTTTGCAGCTGATGCTGATGCCTCACATGGTATGCAAGAATCATTCAAGGAAATGCAACATTACCAGTCCTCCATTTATTTTTCACAGATATTTTCAACCAGGTGACATCATCATTGGTGGCATTACTTCTGTTGTCTTCCTGCCTGATGTTCCAAACAACTTCACTGGTCATCCCCATGCCTTCACACCTGAGAAAATGTAAGGAAGTGTTTCGCTTTCTCAATTCCTCCCTCTCCCTATGCCCCTTCCCATTCTTTTGGTCTGTGTGTGTGTGTCTGTGTGTGCATGCGTGTGTGCATGCATGTGCACATGTGTGTGTGGTTATACATATATATCTGTGTGTATGTATATGCCCAGTTCAACTTCTGAGATATTGAGTGCTGTGATTTCTTGATGTTCAAGAATGATGTCAACAATTTGAGGAGCTGGACAATCAGGGATTCTTCCAAACCCCATGACTCTGATTGGAAAATAATGTCTGTGTGTATGGGTTGGGAGTGTTGCCTAAAGAGCTCACATTTAGCAAAAATTTGCATAGCAGCATCCCATTTCAGAGAGAGACAGACACAAAGGCTTGGTTGAATTATGACCACACTTTATTAAATTCAATAAGAATTATCAACAGAGGGGATGGAAACCTGTGTATGTGTGTGAACCTTCTAATTGCCTGTTGACTTATGGCATCTCCATGCATTTTTTCATAGGGTTTTCTGAGGCAAGGAATACTGTACTCAGATCTGGTTTTGCCAGTTCTTTCCTCTGAAATATAGTTTGCAGCACCTGGGATTCATTGATGGTCTCTCATCTACCCTAAGCTAAAGGCCTAAAGCTTGTTAGATTAGGGCAAATACTCCCATCCTAGGGAAAGGAGGGAAGCAATACTTCCACTCCTTTCCCCCTCTGCTGCCATACCATAAAGTGTGGAAGATGGTCTTCCAAGAAGCACCCTCTCCCAGCTCTAGGTGGTTGTTGTTGTTTGCCTTCAAGTTGTTTCCAACTTACAGCAACCCTAAAATGAACCTATCACAGGATTTTCTTGGCAGAATTTGTTCAGAGGGGGGTTGCCTTTGCTTTCCTCTGAGGCTGAGAGTATGTGACTTGCCCAAGATTACCCAGTGGGTTTTTATGGCTGAGCGGGGATTCAAACCCTGGTCCCCAGAATCCTAGTCCAATGTTCAAACCACTATATCATGCTGACTGATGATGGTTGACCATAAAGATCCAACCATAACATGCACATGGATCATATAGCACTAGAATGCAGGTTTCTGGGCTGGCCAGCCTCTGAAAAGGAGCCTGCATCTACACATCCCTGCTAATTGTGACCAATTAATCTATTTACAAGTAGAGTAGCACCAGGGCCGGTTTAAGGAATTTTGGGGCCCCCTGCAGTGCTTTATTTTGGGGCCCCCATATGTTTATCTCAGGTCAATGTAACCTAACCTATTCACCATACAGGATGTTCAGATCACAGTAGGGCCCCCGTATCCATGGATTCATTATCCATGGGACACAGAACAGCACACCTACCTTAGAGTCTTCCTAGTAAATGTGTCCTCCCTAGTGGTTTTCTAGGCCCTCCAAGGCAACTCTATGGTATTTTAAACCAGAAGTACCATTTTTTTCAATGGTGTTCACTATTATTCATGGTTTTCAGAATCCACCCCCCCCGAACCAATCCCCAGTGGATAAGAGGGGCCTACTGTATTACATAATTTGACACCAATAATTTAGTTTAAAAACTATATTATAGGCACTAACATAATATTTTTAGTTTATTAGCAATTAATGTAATGATGCAGATTTCCTCAAAGAAAAGAAAGAGTGGACTACAAGCTAAACATGAGTTAGCAGTGTGATGCAGCAGCAAAAAATGCCAATGCAATTCTAGGCTGCATTAATAGTGTCTAGATCAAGGGAAGTAATAGTATCACTCCATTCTGCTTTGGTCAGACCTCACCTGGAATATTGTTTCCAGTTCTGGGCACAACAATTCAAGAAAGATACCGAGAAGGATGTTGGGAGGTCTGGAAGCCATTATGCCCTATGAGGAACGGCTTAGGGAGCTGGGCATGTTTAGCCCAGAGAAGAGAAAGTTAGGAGGGGACATGATAGCCATGTTTAAATATTTGAAGGGGTGTCATACTGAGGAAGGAGCAAGCTTGTTTTCTGCTGCTCCAGAGACTAGGACACGGAGCAATGGACTCAAACTATAGGAAAAGAGATTCTACCTAAACATTAGGAAGAAGTTCCTGACAGTAAGAGCTGTAAGGCAGTGGAATACTCTGCTGCCTGGGAGTGTGGTGCACTCACCTTCTTTGGAGGTTTTTAAGGAGAGGTTGGATGGGCATTTGTCAGGAATGCTTGGATTGTGTGTTCCTGCAGGGCAGAAGCCAATCGGATGGGATGGCTGTTGGGGTCCCTTCCAGCCCTATGATTCTAGGCTGCATTCAGAGCCTGGGAAAGTTACTCTTGGATTACACCTCCCAGAATCCCCCTGCCAGCACCCTTCTCAAGATCTGGTTGCATTGTTCCTTTTCCAGCATTCTCTAGCCCAGTGGTTCTTAACTTGGGGTCCGCAATGTCCTCACAGGGGGTCCACAAAGGCTTGAAGACTGCTTGGCCCACCTCCTCCCTGTAGTGGAGTAGCCATGTGACAGGAACCAAGGCAAAGTCTGGCTGGCTTGGCCTGCACATTGCCATTCAATCCACTCCAGCCACAAACTTGCAGGAAGAAGCAAGAGTGTCTCTGAGGGAAAGTTTAATGGATGGTGTAATTGTATTGTTGTTGTTGTTAGCTATTATTATTAGGGTTTTAAATCTTGAGTTAAGTCTTGGGGCAACAAAAGATATTTAAAGGGGGTCCCTGGTAAAGAAAAGGTTAAGATCCACTGCTCTAGGCCAATGCCTCTCACATAACACTACTGGATATTGGTGTTTTAGTGACAACAATAAAACCATTGTTCCCAGTAATATTACTCCAAATTTTAATTTATATTCTTTATACAGTATTCTTCTGTTAAAAGAGTTAAGAGTGTTGTAAAAGTTTCAGCATTGCACTATGACTATGGAGACCAGGGTTTGAATCCTTACTCAGCCATGAATACCCCACTGGCTGACCTTGGGCAAGTCACACTCTCTCAGCCTCAAAGGAAGGCAAAGGCACACACCCTTTGAACAAACCTTGCCTAGAAAACCCCATGGTAGGTTTGCCTTAGCCAGAAATGACTTGAAGGCACATAGGCAAACACACACAAATGCAGGCTGAACTCAGTTGGCAAGGGAAGGGAAGGGAAGGGAAAGAAAGAAAGAAAGAAAGGAGCCCTTTCCGAGACAACCCTCAAATTCCCTGTCTCTCTCATAAACACACACTCACCGTCTCCGCGGTAGCAGCAAACTCCCTCCAGCTTCTGCCACAGAGGGCTGCTGTTTCTTTCACTTTCTCTTTAGTTTTGGAGACATTTTTTTGGAGGAGGGCGGGAATGTGGTGGAGTCTTCTTCTTTAGAGGTTTTTAAACAGAGGCTGGATAGCCATCTGTCTTGACTCCAGCAACAAGTTAAAAGTAAAATAACCACCCCACTGTGCATGGCAGCCCCCCCCCCAAGATCCCCGGGGCCCCCTGAAGACAGTCCCTCACTCACACGACCAGCTGCTCTGCCTTTCCTCCTTCACAGCAATGCAGCCAGGGACTGTCTCCAAATTACAACTTCCCAAGAGCAAACCCTTTCTCTATCTCCCGCACTAGCTCAGTGCTATTGCCATGCCCTGCCTGAGGAGGGAGGGGGAAGGGGCTCCAAAGGAGCGGAGGAGCCGGCTGCTGTCTCCTGGCTGTCTCCTTCATCAGATAAGGGCAACACTCACCAGGGGGCCCCCTTCACCCCCGAGGCCCCCCGCCAATGCGGATCTGGCAGACAGGTTAAACCGGCCCTGAGTAGCACCCAATAAAACTTAAACCAACTGCTTATTAACCTGTGCAGAGTAGCACCCCAACTCCCACATAGCACAAATGAACCCAAAATCTCTACAACCTTACACGGAATAAGGAGGGGCAGAATTTGATTTTTTTTCCCCCGCTGCAGAGCATTCTATACTCTAAATTGAATCTTCTTTTTAACATTCCTTACAAATATGCTTTCAAAAATCGCAGGTTTACATTGTAAAACTGAACTTTATTTCTGTCCAAATACAAGCAAATTTAATCAATTAATGTCCATACTGATCTCTTCCAACTCTACAGTTCTATGATTCTATGATATGCATGCAGTAAGTACATTTATGCATTTATATACATTTGTACAAATGTGCACATTTATATGTTTGAAAATGGGGAGAGGAGAAGAGAGGGAGAGATGAACAACTTATCAACAATTTTCATGAGGTTAATTTCTCTGTAATATAAATAAGATTTTTATTGTAGGGTAATGACTAAGAATTACCAGCATGTCTTGGCCTTTGCATATGCTGTGAAGGAAATCAATGAGAACAATATGATCTTACCTAACTGCACCTTAGGGTTCAACATCTATGATAGATATGGTGCAAGATGGACTTATTATGCCACTATGAAACTATTCTCCCTACAGAAGAATTTTATCCCCAATTACACAAATGGCATCCAGACCAACCTGATCTCAGTCATTGGAGCTCTTTATCCTGAAACCTCGCTCCACATGGCTAACATCTTGGGACTCTACAAAATTCCACAGGTACAGTGTGTGGGTACTGTATGAGACTTTACTGCATTATTTAATAAGTTCTTAATGAATTCTTTGAGTTGAATCTGGCTTCTGATTTCCATGGAGTAAAGGGCTTTGCTGATGGAAGGTAACAACTCCATTCTTAGGAATCTCCCTCTAACACACTATACTGTTAAAGTGCTATTTTTCCACTTTAACTGCCATAGCAATATTATATGGAATTCTGGAATTTTCAGTTTAGGGAGGAGCATTTAGAATTCCCAGCCAGAGAGCTCTTGGGCCTCACTAAGCTACAAAACCGAGAATTCCACAGAATGTTGCCATGGCAGTTAAAGTGAAATAATAGCACCCTAATTGTGTACTGTGATAAGGTGCCTACTCTATAGTACACCAAAGTCTGGACTTCACTGGATCCAAAACCAGTGGATTTGCCCTCAGTTTCCAGTGGATAGTGAAGCTTTCCATGTCCATGGTGTGGTGAATCTGCTTCACATTTTAATTTGTACTTTGAAGATGCTACCAAGGTGATAGCTTAAATGTCTTGGATAGCTGCTTTGAAGTTCAGGCTAAAATCCAGATCAGATTTACCACCTTACTGACATGGGCTGCTGACACACTGCAGAAATAATGCAGTTTGACACTACTTTAACTGCTTGCTCGATGCTATGAAATTCTGGGATTGGTAGTTTTGTGAGATATTTAGACTTCTCTGTCTGCAGACTCTGGTGCTACAACAAACTACAGATCCCAGGATTCCATAGGATGGAGCCATGATAGTTAAAGCAGTGTCAAACTGCATTATTTTGGCAGTGTGTCAGCAGCCATGGAAGCCATGATCTGTCATTATCAGCTTCCCTTTGTCAAATGATGGAAGGAAAGGAAAGAGGCTGCTGTGATTTCAGCAGTGAAGATGAAACAATGTTTATCAGTGCATCCTAAAACAAGTTGATATGCCTCCTATGGTTATAACATTTCCAAAAGATTTTTAGATTTGTGGCTCCTTAATTAGTTCCAAGTGATATGTACTGTCATAAGGTAAAAGAAGGGAAGAAGCCATCTGCAGTGCAGATAGTGACAGCGGTTGACTGTGTGTGTGGAGGGATGGGGTGTGGGAACAGAATGCACCCCTAGGTTTTCACTTTCTACCCTACCTCTAACTTACACAAGAGTGAGATCTTTTGAACTCAATGGAACATAGTCACTGAATAGGCATGTATAAGAATCCACAGTTAGAGAATTAATTCTCTGCAAGGATTGATTTGGAGTTGCAGTCAGTTAGATCAAATGCTGAATTTTTCAGTAGATTTAGGAGAATCACACAATTACTGCTAAAAATTCCTCAGTGTGTTGATATTGTATATTTTTATGTCAAGTCTTTCAATACATGTCCATAAATAGTCTTGGAACATAAATGTTAAACACAGAGACCAAATCCATGCTGAAAAAAAAAAATCCAGTTTAAAACTGGATTATTTGCCATGGGGCCTGTCTACACAGCAGAAATACTGCAGTGTGACACCATTTTATCCACCATAGTTCTATCCCATGGAATCCTGGTATTTGCAGTTTTGTGAGGTATTTAGCTTTTTCTATCAGAGAAGTGGTGTATTACAAAACTATAAATATCAGGATTCCATGGGATAGAACTATGGTGGATAAATTGGTATCAGACTGCTATATTTCTGCAGTATAGCCAGGCTCATGGCTCCTTCCTATGGAATCCTGGGATTTTTGTAGTTTTCTAAGGTCTTTAGTCTCTGCCAAAGAGTGTTGATGCCTCACCAAACTACAAATCCCAGGTTTCTATAGGAAGCAGTCATGTTTCAAACTGGATTGTTTATGTAATGTGGATTTCGCCTCACTTACAGTCTAGGAACAGTCCATACAATTTGGGAGAAGGGAGTTGGACCATTGACCCTCATTTGCGCACATTCTTTTTGAAAATCTCCTTCTTCTAAGCCATCCATCTTTTCTTTTTTGCAGTTCATGTATGGCTCTGCTCCAGTGATAAATGACAACACTGAGAACCTTCCCTTCTACCAAATGGTTCCAAATGAAAATTATCAAGCTAAGGGGATCCTCCAGTTACTTTTGCACTTCAAGTGGACATGGGTTGGGGTCATTGCCAAAGATAATGAGAATGGAGAAAGGTTTGTGCAGACGTTACTTGCACAGTTTTCCCTCCATGACATCTGTGTTGCTTTCATAAAAAGAATTAAGACAATTAATGCCTGGGGATTATTTGAGATGCTGCTGTCTCTCTTTCATATACACGCTTTCATTCAGAGTAATGCAAATGTTTTGGTCATCTATGAAGATCATATACTATATTTGAGAACATTGCTGTATCTACCAGCTCTACCAGAATTGGGAGTAAAAGAGCCTAGAGGTAAAGTTTGGCTTTTGACATCCCAGATGGAGCTGATTGCATTATCTTCTCAAAGGAGCTGGGATATACAACCTATTCATGGGGCCCTGTCCTTCACTGTTCACAGTTCGGATGAAGTGTCTGCTTTCCAACATTTTCTTCAAACGAGAAATCATTTCTTGACAAAAGAAGATGGTTTTCTCAAGGATTTTTGGGCACAGGCATTTGACTGTGAATTTCCAAATTCGTTTCATAGCCAGAAAGCTATTAACCTGTGTACTGGGGCTGAGAAACTTGAGGATCTTCCTGGGGCTTTTTTTGAAATGAGCATGACTGGCCACAGCTACAGTGTCTACAATGCTGTCTATGCTGTGGCACATGCTTTGCATGCCATGCTTACTCAACCAAAGCAGACAGGAATGATGAATGGAACCAAGTCTAACCTTCGGTACCAACACTCATGGCAGGTAATGGCCTGAGCAGGCAGATATGAGAGAGCAAACTGTCTAGAAATATCACATATACAACTACTAGTGAGTATTTTCTACTTCCTATGCACCTTGTTAATGAATTCAATAAACACAGCTTGCAGTGTTGCAATTTTTGATATTATTTTATCTCTTTGTTCTGAAGAGGCTTGGTGTTCTTCTGTCACTGGCCATGTTTTGAAAATGTGTAGGTAATGTTTGCCTACATTAGATTATCATTAGATCCTGAAAAGATCTCTTACTGTGTCAAGAAAGCACTCTCTAAGCATAAATGTCGATTGAAAGGGTAAGGCTTATCAATGCTTTCAGCATCCCTCAAGACAGAAGCAAGAAACTGGTCTTAAACAATTTTAACTGGTTTTAACCTGACTTGTTTTAACCTGTCAAAGGAGATTATCAGACGAGCATCTAAAAACGTTCTTTTGGCACTACATTTTTCAGCGTATGTATCCTTGCATAGTAACACTTCTTTTTGCATGCTGCTGTAATCATGAGAGACAGGTGCCCCTGAATTCTGGCAATATGACCGCTCATGCTGCTTACTTCTGTGTTTTTGTATGGGCGAGATTTCAGTGGTTCTCGCGAGAAGATGCGGGTGAGCTTAAAAGTCCAAAAACACCTAAATTACCAAACAAAATGAACGCACAAGCACTGAAACATACTTGAAAACTTGAAAGCAAGATGGGAATGCTCATATAAAGAGCGTACCATACCTAGTATTTGTGTTCTCACCTGGAAGTGCTCTGGTGGGGACCACCCATTGACGCTGGAATCACACCAGCAGAATGGGGTACAGTTTTGCACACAAGCACTACCACGACAAATAGGCCATGGGATATGAATTGGTGGTGTCTGACTGCTAATAAAAAATGAACACCCTCTTGACAGCAGCAGAACACTTGCAGAATGCTGGGGGCATGACATCGTGTGATAGGGAAACCCTATTGTAGTCTCATTTTGACATTACAATGCCGTATTTGCATGTCTGATGATCTCCAAAGTGTTTCATATACTTTTAGTTTGTTTGTCAATTCCTAGCATTTTTCAAGTTTTAACTTATTCCATTTCATTTCTTCATCTGTGACTGAATACTTCTTAAATTTACATGAAGATTTGTAGGTATTTTTATGCACAGTTCTCCTAATATATCTGCATTTTAATTTACAATTTTGCCAGTTTTGTGGATTTTTGCAAGCAGTTCCCCCTGATTTTATATATCATTTTTATAAATACACACATTTTTGCAAGACATTTCCCTAGCAGTACAGTACTATGTTCTTTCAAGTTGCTTGTTGACCTATGGGGATCTCAAGAATTTCATAGAGTTTTCTTTGGCAAGGAATATTCAGAGGTGGCTTACCATTGCCTTTCTCTGAAATACAGACTACAGCACCGGGTATTTGCTAGCAGTATTCTTTACAACAATTAACCAGGTCTGACCCTGCTCAGCTTCTAAAATCAGAGAGTAACTGGTTCTTTCAGAGTATTTAGGTTCTGCACATTTTTATGGAAACCTGCATCACAAAATTCTGTGAAGTATTACTACCAAGCTTGCATTTCAATTCCAGTTTTCCCTCTTCTATCTCTACCTGAGTCCACTTTCCACTGTTCTTCTGCTACTCATATTTTGGCCCCATTAGCCATATACCTAGCTCCCCTGGGACTTGGAAAATTTGCTGCTTATGACCTTTCCCTTATTGGGCTATGATGGTTAAGTGCATATGAGAATCTCATTATGCTATAGGAAAAATGTAAGTCTTGGCTATCTTACAAGTACTTTTTTTCACATCCCTCTTTCTCTGTATTTCCAGATGTTTGTTTCCTTAAACACAGTGTTAAGCAATCCTTCTGAACAAAAAAGAAAGAGCTGCCATCAACAATTTATTTACAAAATTGAAACCAAGTTGCATGCATTAAGTAAAATAACCTGAAGTATTATACTGTGGGTAAAATAACCTGAAGAGTTCTGAGAAAAACAAGAAGTGTTTTCATAATGAATTTTGCAGGGTTTTTATATACTGTATAATAGAATGGAAAAAGAGGGATAACACAAGGAAGAAAATAAAAATATTCCTGATTTGCCTTAAAGCTTTAATTATTATTATATAAACACATAACAACATTATTTTGAGTTCCACAGGACACATCTACAACCAGGCAAGATATGTCACATATCCTGAGTCCTGATCTGGCCCATTCCACCACCCCACATTACCAGGAGAAAATCGACCAGCATCCAAAACAGGGTGCTAACCCACCAATGTCACTGCTGCCACCACCATTTATCCACTGATGCAGAAGCGAGAAAGGGAGTCTGCAACATGTGACTGCAGGCCCCCTGCAGGTGACCAGCCTCAGTCACATGCTAAGGGATCCCTGTCTGGCTTCCAGAAGAGCCAGGGAGCTGATGACAGCAGCAAGCAGTAGCATGCTGGACAGGCTATTGCAAACGGGGAGGGGGGTGATCTTGTTTTTGCTGTGTGAACTGGGTATTTTTAAAAAATGGTTTATCAGGCCCTGTCCCAGCTTCCAGTCCCGTATCTGCCCCAGGGGTTGTTTGGACTGCCCAGGGGAAGATCAAGGTAAATGCCCTGCTTCATTTGGACTGCAGAGCTCTGGAATGGGAGCAAGGAAAAATTGCCTGTTTAGCTAAGCCCTCAGACAGTACCATTCTTAGAACTAACCAAAATGTCACAAAACAGTGAACAAACTGTTGTGTTCTCCAGAACTCTTTAGCATATTGGCTGTTAAACAAAGCAATAGAGCAAGGACACAAAAGCAGATCTGATGTTCATCTCATAACACCTACATTTGTTTATCATCTTACAATGGAATATGAGGAACATGGCAGATTAAGGAGATCATCAGACATGACAAAAACCACATCAAAAGATTGCTAGAACAGGAAGGGGTAACCTTACCAGACAATGATGTCCTTCAGCGTTCTGGGGGCATTGTACGGGTGTGAATAAGGTGTCCCTTTTTATTGGTGGCTTGTCCCCATCAATACAAGAGGGAAGCCTCATCCACAGCAGCGCTACACCCCCGGAATGGCAGAAGGATGCAGGAATCTGGTAACGTTGCCCTTTCTGTTCCTTTAGTGATCTTCTGATGCAGTTGGGAACACGATTTTTTGGCACATTCCCCCATGTCTGATAATCTCCTATAACTGAATAGGCTCCAGTAAATATCAGATTATACTTAGTATGACTGGGATAAAGAAACACTACATAGCCAATCTCCCATTTTTGATAGCATAAAATCCAGCAGTTATCTAGATCAGCGCCTAGTGTTTGGTGAACATAAGTCCTTCTTAGGTACAGAAATGAAGTAAACAGAAATGTAGCAACTTTTATATTAGCAAAACTGATTTATATTACTAAATCCATAGACACCAACTCAAGTAGTATGCCCTGGTGCTTGGAAGACAAATAATTCGCAAGATCTGAAGCCCCATAAGCAGGTAGTAGAAAAACTGTCAGTAGTTGTTGCATATGCTGCTATTCCCACTGTAGCTGGACGTTAGGTGGCAACTATGGTGTCTCTCTATGATATGGAATACCTAGATTTGGCAGGCTTCTTTTGTATTCTATAACTTTGTGTCACCACACAGCATAGGCTCTTCAGAACTTGGGGACAAAGAGAAGATAGAGAAAAATGGCCACATTTGTGACAGATTTGGCAGCAGCAGTCAGAAGCACCAGCAGAGTGTATGTATAGATAACATTAAATAATCATATATAACAATCATCACATCTGCCATCAGTATTGGGTAGCAGGTCTGGGAAGGGTTTCTAAATGAGGTTTCAGAGTGCTTCTGTTGGTAGGAGTAGACCAAAGAAGCCATGATCTAACTCAGAAGGAAGCAGGTTCAGCCATCATCCATGTACATCTTCTTACAGATTTTTTTCCTTGTATATCCAGCTCCATAACTTTCTGGAAAGAGTATCATTTAATAACAGTGCTGGGGAAAAGATTTGCTTTAACCAGAAGAAAGAACTGGTAACTGAGTTTGACATTGTTAACTGGATCACTTTCCCAAATCAATCCTTTCATAGAAAGAAAGTTGGAAGGCTGAACACCCAGGCTCTCCCAGATAAAATGTTCATCATCGATGATGATGCCATCTCATGGCACAGCAGTTTCAATCAGGTAATTTGGGAAGTATCCTAATTTTAAATAGATTCCAATAGATTTTACTGAAAACTGATTTTTTTAAAAAAAATGTGCTGGGCTGGGTCCAGATCTAGTCATGTTTAGAGAAAACATATGGAAGTGATGGAAATTACATTCTGATACAACACACTGAATTCTTTACATATGTTTTTACATCTAAAAGTGGGAGAGAAGGCAAACAAATGGAAGAGGAGGCTAAGAAGTCAAATTATGTGGGGAAAGGGCAGAAATAATTAGAATGAAATGTAATAAAAGATCAGTGCACTATCCTGAACTTGGGAAGCAGGGTTTAAGAGCAAACATTCAAGATGAGAAATTCCTACCCGCATAACATTAATATATCTGTAATCTATATTTATCCATCATGAACCTATCTATCTAGTAAGTGAGATCTAGGACTTTTTCGGATCGCTATTTGTAGCACAAGCAGGCTCGTACCTGTTGTGAGGCTGCTACACGGCAGGGGGGTGTTTCAGATGACGCTGTCCCCCTGCCGATACTGTTCCAGAAGAGCTGGGAGGCTGCAGCACTATATTTGGTGATTTTCTAATCACGGTCAACTTCCTGTGGAGAAACAGGTAGTGGGGTGGTTCCTGGGTGGGCCCAGGGTAGAACAGGTTGAGGAGTCCATTTGAACTTTTTCCCCAAGTAAAGACATGCCCTATGTTTCTTTACTGCTGCTGTAGTTGTTGATATTACCAGTAGTAGCTGTCTCATCCTAGTACCATCCTGTAGTATTTTTCCCTGAAGTGTGTCCAATGCTATTCCATTAGTATTTTATTTCAGTTTCTCCTTCCTACTTCATCTGTTTGTGACCTTCCTTGGAGGTCTTTAAACAGAGGCTGGATGGCCATCTGTCGGGGATGCTTTGATCGTGATTTCCTGCGTGGCAGGGGGTTGGACTGGATGGCCTTTGGGGTCTCTTCCAACTCTACAATTCTATGATTCTATGATTGTTTGGACTACAAAGATTCAACATGGGGGGAAGCAAGGGTAAATTGCCCATCTAGGAAAGCCCTTTCTCACAGAGGAAACAAAATAACTAAAATTTCTCTTTGCTTCCTTCAGCAATCAAATTGGTGAAGAATTACATCCTTAATTAGGACACTGTGTCCCCCTGGCAAAGTTAGCTGACTGCTCACCTGCCTCTATCTTGCTCTCCTTTTCTTCTTCATCCTCTCCCTCACTTTGCTAGCCCATGAGACTCATCAGCTACTTTTCCTTCCTTCCTGTCCTGTTAACTGTTTTGTTGGTGTAGCCACTATCCAGAATGCCTACAGATTAATGTAGAATTCTGACAGATCTGAAAACATAGATGGACCTGAGAGCAATTAGACTGAAGACTAATTTATATTTATTTAATTTATACCCTACCCTTCTCTCAGTATGAGAGCCAAGGACCCTTTGCCTACCTATTAATTGATGCTACCTGCTCTAGAGTGAGTTGGACTCAAAATCAGTGCCTGTACCAATTACACTTCTCCAGGTGAAGAAAAAAAAAAGATGTTTTTTCCTAGTCATCTTTACCTTGCTCCTTTATTGCATAAAGCAAAAAAGGCCAGCAGTGTCCAGTCAATGTAAAATGTCAGCATGTTCAGAGATGCTACATGCCTTAGAACTTTTTGAATACTGTTATTCTGTACCAAACATCTGTTTCCTTATCATAGAACACCCCCTCCCCCCAAAATTGATCAAATATCTATTTGATTTGTAGTATTTTTTCCCCATTTATGGAACAGGCACTGCCAATTTCTGTATGTACTGATAGCTGCAACCCTGGTTGTTTCCGGAGAAAGCAAGAGGAGAATGCATCTTGTTGTTATGATTGTGTCTCATGTCCAGAAGGACACATTTCAAACCAAAATGGTAAGACATATATAAAGAGTTTTATGATTATTCTGAGAAATATGCTTAGAAAATCCATATGTATATTGGAGTGCATGGAGTATGTTGGGTCGCATGCAGAAGGAAATTCTGCTTGCCTGAACCAACAGGAATGTCTTCAAATGCAACAGCTACCTTCCTTTCAACTCTGTTGTTCTGTATTGACAGATAAGTTGGCAGATGAGTACTTGTAGCATGTAGTTGCTCTTGCATGATACCTTCAGCAGCATAAACTTCAAATTATCTGTTCCAGTGAGCATAAATTCTGGTCTTAATTCTACCATTCAGCCACCACTCACAGCCATTCAACTCCAAGATAATGATAAAGTCAGAAGTTATCAAGACATCAGATGTCCATATCACCAAAATAACATTTTTTAAAGTTCTAATTTGGAGTTCTAGGTGGGAGTTTTGAAAAGACAAAACAACAACAACACATGCACTGTAGAATCCAATGGGAAAATGTGGCTCAGATTCCTCAACAAATTTGGATCCCCATATATCTGTAATCTCTGTAAAATCTTGCCAAGAAAACCCCATGATAGGTTCTCCTTAGAGTTACCATAAGTCAGAAAAGACCTGATGACACACAACAGCAATATCTGTAGTACAGACAGTGTGGCACAGTAGTTTGAGTGGACTATGACTCTGGAGACCAGGGTTGGAATCTCCGCTCAGCCATGGATATCCACCAGGTAACCTTGAGCAAGTCACACTCTCTCAGCTTCAGAGGGAGACAATGGCAACCCTCCTCTGAAAAAAAATCTTGCCAAGAAAACCCCACGATAGGTTTGCCTTAGGGTTGCCATATGTCCTGTGTGGAAAGCACTTGAAGGCAGGGCCGGTTTAAGTGTACTGCCAAATCCGCATCCGCAGGGGGGCCTCACAGCCACAGGGGCCCCCATCCTAACCATCCTTCTGGCTCCTGCAAAAACAGGAGAGTGAGGAGAGAGAGCAGGGCAAGCTGCAAGGGGGGCCTCCTGCAAAAACAGGAGAGCAAAAGAGAAACAGAAAGAGAGAAAGAGCAAGCAAGACTCCCAAGGGATCATCAAAAATGCAAGCCAGGTGCGTGCTCCTATTTGTGTCAGAGAGGGTTGAGTGTGTGTGAGAGAGAGAGGGGGGAGGGAGGTGTGAAGGTCATCTCTTTCCCTCTCTTTCTCCCCTGCTCTCTCTTCAGAAAGGGCTTCTTCCCTTCCCTTCCCTTCCCTTCCCTTCCCTTCCCTTCCCTTCCCTTCCCTTCCCTTCCCTTCCCTTCCCTCCTCTCTGTCTGATCCCTCAGAGGCACTCTTGCTTCTTCCTGCATGTTTGTGGCTGGAGTGGACTGAATGGCAATGTACAGGCCAAGCCAGCCAGCCTTTGCCTTGGTTCCTGTCATGTGGCTGCTCCACTACAGGGAGGAGGTGGGCCAAGCAGCCGTCAAGCCTTTGTAGAGGCCCTGTGAGGACATCGTAGAGCCCAGGTTAAGAACCACTGGGCTAGAGAATGCTGGAAAAGGAACAATGCAACCAAACCTTGAGAAGGGTGCTGGCAGGGGAATTCTGGGAAGATGTAACCCAAAAGTAACTTTCCCAGGCTCTGAATGCAACCTAGAATCATAATCATAGGGCTGGAAGAGACCCCAACAGCCATCCCATCCAATCGCCTTCTGCCCTGCAGGAGCTCTTTTGCTGTAGTTTGAACACACAATCAAAGCCCTCACAACAGATGGCCATCCAGCCTCTGCTTAAAAACCTCCAAAGAAGGAGACTCCACCACAATCCGAGGCAGGGTATTCCACTTCCGAGCAGCTCCTACTGTCAGGAAGTTCTTCCTAACGTTTAGGTGGAATCTCTTTTGCTGTAGTTTGAACCCATTTCTCTGTGTCCTAGTCTCTGGAGCAGCAGAAAACAAGCTTGCTCCATCCTCAGTATGACATCTCTTCAAAAATTTGAACATGGCAATCATGTCACCTCCCAACCTTCTCTTCTCCAGGCTAAACATACCCAGCTCCCTAAACCACTCCTCATAGGGCATGGCTTCCAGACCTCCCACCATCTTTCTCAGTATCCTTCTTGAATTGTGGTGCCCAGAACTGGAAACAGTATTCCAGGTGAGGTCTGACCAAAGCAGAATGGAGTGGTACTATTATTTCCCTTGATCTAGACACTATACTCGTATTAATGCAGCCTAGAATTGCATTGGCTTTTTTTAGCTGCTGCATCACACTGCTAACTCATGTGTAGCTTGTAGTCCACTCTTTCTTTTCTTTGAGGAAATTGACACCATTACGTTAATTGCTAATAAAGAAAAAATATTATGTTAGAGTGCCTATAATATAGTTGTTAAATTAAATTATTGTTGGCAAATTATGTAATATAGTAGGCCCCCTTTATTTGCTGGGGATTGGTTCGGGGGGCGTGGATACTGAAAACCGTGGATAATAATGAATACCATTGAAAATAATGGGACGTCTGGTTTAAAATACCATAGAGTTGCCTTGGAGGACCTAGAAAATAGCTAGAGAGGACACATTTTCTAGGAAAACTCTATGGTAGGTGTGCTGTTTTGTGTCCCATAGATAATGAATCTGGATACGGGGGTCCTACTGTAATCTGAACATCTATACTGTGAATAGGTTAGGTTACATTGACCTGAAATAAACATATGGGGCCCCCAAAATAAAGAATTGCATGGGGGCCCAAAATTCCTTAAACCGGCCCTTCTTGGAGACACACCACCACCACCACCACAGTATCTGTCAGGGTGACTGAAACACATTCTTGTGCACACCTAATCTTATAGAAAACAGCATGTGAAAGGAAAGATTTGTTGGCAGTATAACTGTAGAAGGTAGAACCATAAGAAGAGAGAAATACGAAGAGAGGCAGCTTCTTTTAGTCTTCACATTTTTTTGCGGTTATATTTCTTGTTTATATTTTGTTCTGTTAAGATGGTAATAATTACAGAACCCCTACACCAGCAAGATAGGAAAGAGTACAAGCTGCTTATCAAGAGAATAGTATGTAGAGCTTTAAATGCTATGGGAATGAAGGGCACTTTTCAAAATGGCAGCTCCTGTCTATGTGATGAGAGGCCAACCTTGCAATGTTGTTATAAGCCTTACAATGTAAAGATTACTAATATTATTTATATAGCAGGTCTTCAACAGTAAAATGCTATACATCCACTATATAAATAAGAGGGCAAATTAGGAGCAGTAGTAGTCGTATTATGAGCCAGGATGGTGTAGCAGCTTTGAATGTTGGACTATGACTCTGGAAGACAGGGTTTCAGTCCCAGCTCAGCCATGGAAACCTGCTGTGTGACCTTGGGTAAGTCATACTCTCTCAGCCTCAGAGGAAAGGCAATAGCAAACACCCTCTATTCAAATCTTGCTAAGAAAACCCTGTAATAGGTTCACCTTAGGGTCTCCATAAGTCAGAAATGACTTGAAGACACACAGCAGTAACAACAACAACAACAACAACAACAACAACTGGGAGTAATGACATTACTTGGCAAACTTCTGATGAAGTTTGCAAAGCAATTTCAGCTGCAAAATGAGTGGCTTGTGCTTTCATTTGTATTTATCTATATATAACCATTAGCAATTCCTTCTGCCACTAATACAGCTATTGTAAATCATAGGATGATGTGGATGATGACTATAGGATGTTTGAGAAAAATTATTTTCAGGCAGAGATGAACATTCTAGACTAATTCAGTATGCTTTGTGCCTAACGAGGGATTTGAGTCTTTGGATCTCCCAATATCATTTTATCCCTCTAACCAGTACCTATTCTAGTGCACTATGGTAGAGTAGAACAACATAGGTTAGGCAATAAAGTTATTATAACATTAGTTTATAAACATACATCAACAAATGTTATAGACGCAATTTTCTGCATGATGTTGTTCTTTACTTAGAGAAAATACAAATGTTTAATTTTCAGACATGGACGAGTGTTTCAAGTGCCCAGAAGATCAATATCCAAATATGGACCATGATTCATGCATTTACAAAAAAGTAACCTTCTTGTCCTTTGAAGAGCCTTTGGGAATCAGTTTAGTCATTTCAGTAGTTTCCCTTTCTATAGTCACACTTTTGGTTTTAGGGACATTTTTGAAGCACCATGACACTGCCATTGTCAAAGCTAATAACAGGAACCTTACCTATATGCTTCTCATCTCCCTTCTGCTCTGCTTCCTCTGTGCCTTTCTTTTCATTGGCCAACCTAAGAAGGTAACTTGTCTCGTCCAACATATTGCTTTTGGCATTGTCTTCTCAGTTGCAATATCATGCATTTTGGCAAAAACAATCACTGTGGTTCTGGCATTCATGGCCACCAAGCCAGAAAGCAACATGAGGAAATGCATGGGGAAAAGGCTGACCAATTTCATTGTTCTGTACTGCTCCCTTATTCAAGCAGGCATCTGTACTGTCTGGCTGTCAACCTCTCCACCATTCCCATATGAAGACATGCACTCAGTGACTGGAAAAATTCTACTCAGATGTAATGAGGGGTCAACTATCCTGTTTTACTGTGTCCTGGGATACATGGGTTTCCTGGCTGCAGTCAGCTTTATTGTGGCTTTTCTTTCCAGGAAGTTACCTGACAGTTTCAATGAAGCTAAGTTTATCACTTTCAGCATGGTGGTCTTTTGCAGTGTTTGGCTATCCTTTGTTCCAGCCTACCTGAGCTCTAATGGCAAACTCTTTGTGGTTGTGGAGATCTTCGCTATCATAGCTTCCAGTGCTGGCTTGCTGGGCTGTATCTTTTTCCCCAAATGTTACATAATTGTGTTGAGGCCTCAGCTGAACAACAGGGAACATCTAAGAAAAAGAAGACATTAAGAAGGTTAATGAAGCTCAGAAGGACATCTCAACATATAGCAGTAATTTTTTGCATGTTGTCTTTCCCTCATCTACATGCATCTTTTCCATCATGTTATTGATTAATCTGTTTGATCTTTATTCTTTCTTTGTCCTCACCACTTCCAAAATGGGACTCAAGACAGTTAACCCTCACCACCACAACCACAAAAAATGTCCAAAGCCATTCCAGTAATATCTCAGGCAGCTTGAATACCTGCTTTATTTTCTGCTACCATGATCTGAATCAATTGTGGCTATATAAATACTTATCCAGTGTTTTGGATTAGTAATAGACTGGATGAGGGCCAATAGACTGATTTTGATAGGTAAGACAGAGATCCTATGGGCAGTTTCCATGTTAAAAAGATAAGTTATTACCTGTTCTAGATAGGGCTGTGCTCCTGAAACAGCAGGTGTATAGACTGTCTCTAGAATCCATTTTGTTGCTTAACGCCAATGACTGCAAGTTTATTTTCTAGCTTCTTCTGTTACTCTAGCTATGCTGTTCATGGTCAGGGACAACCTGGCCCTGGACACATTAATGCAGGCATGGAGGACTTCAAGACTGGATTACTGCATTGTGCTCCATGTGATGTTATCCAGAATATGCAGCTAGTACAAAATGTGGTTGCTTGACTTTTGTCCATATCAGCTTACAATACATTTATTAAAGGATTGTCACTGTTTGCCTGTAAGTTACTAGATCCACTTTAAGCTTTTGGTATTGGGGTAGAAAGCCCCAGAGTTTCAGGATGATGATTCTTGAGGATATTCATCTTCCCTTATCCTCCTCTCTGATCACTGAGATCTTATGAAGTGGTGCTCCTGGTGGTTTCATGTTGATGGAAGATCTGCTTGGAAACCACCAGAGGGGAGCTCTCATTGTACATTCTTCCATCCCAAACATTATCCATCTAATTGAGATTAGGTATGCAGAAGCCTAAAAAACAGTTTTCAGGGAAATAAAAGGAATAATTCACAACACAAAATAAATGTTCAGAGTAGGCTAAAATAACATGTTGCTCTGGCAGCCACTGCAATTCAGGCTTGAATGAGGTGTTTGAGAGCAGCAGAGGGGAAATCTGATATATGCTGGTTGGTATCTGATCCTTCAGTTAGGCAGTTGTGGATCCTTTACTGTGCACCACCCCTACCCCTTGTGAGTGCACTTCTTGGTCTGTGTCCATTCTTACTTCACCTCCTCCTGTTACTGGTAAAGAGTCTATTTATATAGCTAGTAATTTAGGTAAACTGAAGTGGTGCAAAAAAGCAGCACCACTTACAACAACCTCGTATTGTTGGGTGGGAGTAGGTGTGAGGAGAGGTGTGGGGTGGGAAATGGGAGAATCTGGTCACTGTTTGTGCAGGATGGCTTCTGGGTTTAGGTTGCTCAAGGTGCAAAGATCGGCTTAGGCTAATAGGTTTGTTTACTGCCAGAGGTTGTTTTGCAAGTTTTGGGCTATTAGACATGTTCCCAAGATCCAGCGACCTTTCAGCTGAACTTTTGGCCTTGATCTACGAGACCCCCTTCAAGGTATCCTGTTTGATATCAAATTATGAAATATGGCTTGATCCCAAAAGAAGGGTGTACAAGGCATGGTAACACACCAACATACTTTATTCACTGTAGAAAAAGGTGTACATTAGATAAAATGCATAAGTAAATGTGTATAAAAATATGCATGAATTCAGATGCAACACCTCTCCCCCTGTCTTACAAACAAATATGAAATAAAGATGGAAAGTAAATGAAGATGGATTACAACAATGTTTATAGCTGTACTCCATAGAGGAACATTAAGGAAGCATACCCTTTCAAATTACCATCACTTGCATAGTTGTTGAAAACATAGCAAACATGTGACTCAGCATCAGAGATGCATCAGTACTGGTCCATTACGCCACTAAATGTTCGGCTAGCTTCTGTTCTGGAAAGAATATTAATTTTCACAATATAATGGACTGCATGCATAATGTAATATGCACATGGAACAGACATGTTATTAAGGAAAAGGTCCTTTAAAAAAAAATCTGAGCATTGTGTCTGGACTGTAACCACATGAAAAAAAGGGGGGGGGTATTAGCAAAAAATAAAAATAAAAGAATTTTACCAATTGAATGGCCAGAATTGTGTTATTGTTATTATTATTCCAATTCAGAACAATTATTCATGTACATAATGGTTTCTTTGTGTGCTTTTGTATTACAGTGTGTGTTTAAAATCTATCTAATTCATAATCAATCAACAACAGACAGGAATGCATGGAAGTAAATAATCATCTCCTTCAGCACACTGCCTCCAAAAGGGCCTTAAATGACCAGCAGTCTTCTAGTTTGTTTTTTTTTTAAAGCCGTGACTGTATGCCCACTTACTTCAAGGTATTTCTAATCATCCCTTGTGTCAAAGAGATCAGTGAACCTTCTTTGCCTGATAGTATAAGAAGGGCTGTATGATATTCTTCCAATATTGCTAAAACATTGTCCCACAAAAGATGGGAGGAAGTATGAGCAAATTTTAAGGTGAGAGCAGCAGAAATCTTGACACTTTTGGCAGAAATTCAATGTTCTCTGCTTAAGAAAGGGGCCTGTGGCTTCACAGAAGGCAAAGGCACCCTGAATCCCAAGAAGAGTTACTAGGTAATTAATACTGTTAATGGAAGTCGAAAGCTTTCACAGCCGGCATCCATAGATTTTCCTTGGTTTTTTTCCAGGCTGTGAGGCCGTGTTCTGGAAGTGTGTACTTCTGAAGTTTTGCCTGCATCTGTGCCTGGCATCTTCAGAAGAAAAATCTACTGCTAATGGAATTTAAATTTCACTGTCCTTTGTCTCTGTCCCCACATGGCCAAGAGGGGAGTGGCCACTGCCTTCATTAATATCCCTCCAAACCAACTTAACCACAACAGAAATAACATCTGATACAAAATGTAGGCCTGTGACACTGACACCATCACTTTTTTCTTTCTCCTGTATGATTTTTAAACCTCTTTTGTTTGATGAGGAAGCCAGTGGAGATTTTAAAGCTTGTGTGTTGTGTGCATTTTGGTTGGCCAATAAAGGTATTGCTCTTTTGTGGATTTTGTATTTTGTTTTATTTTGGCAGAAGTATGCAGTTTTTCTTGTCATAAATGGGCAGGGGATTATTGATTTACCTTAAAAGAAAACTAATCCACAAAATAGTGGTTTGATTACATGTAGTAAGCAAGTTGCCAATCATTTGGAGATTTACCTGCAAATATAACTACACAATGTGACTGCCAGTATTCAACCCCCACCACCCAGAATGCCCTGAGAAATGTCACATAGCATCAATTCTAGAAGCATTTTCTACTAGATTTCATTGTTCTTTTCAGGCATGCTGTGTTTATTTTTACTATTTTTAATATGAAATGTGGTGAAATTAGACTATTTCATAGAAGAAAAAAGGAAGGAATCTTCACCTCCCACAAGGATATTTGCAGCTGTCAGATTTTGGGGAATATTTTATTCTCATCACCTTCCCGACTATTTGCTTTGTTCCCATAATTTTCTCAGCATTTTTTTAAAAAGAAAAAAATGGATTTACTAGGATTATTTCTAGGGATGAGTTTTGTAAATGAAGCTCTATATGACTCAGGAAAGCTCTGCTGGACCGTACTCTGATGATGTAGTGCTTGTAGGAAAGTACTGTGGCTTAATTTCCATAACATTTCAGAAGACACTGTAAAACAGGGGTGGGAAAATTGAGGCTCTGGAGCCATGTGTGGCTTCTAAGACTGCTTTTGCAGCCCTCAGTCCTTCCATATTTCCCAGGCCATCTGTTTTCTGGAGAAAAAGGGGATCAAGTATCTCTTCTTGAAGCTTCTAGGAGCAATAATTGACATTTTAATTGGGCTGCCAGGCCTTGGCTTTAGTTAACATTCAAAAATACATTAATAAAGAAGATTTGGGGCAGTTCTGATTCTCTTTCATCCAATTTTTCACATTGTGACAGTTTCTAAAGCCCCAGGCATCCCAGGGACAGAAAATTGGCATAAAAGCCTGCCACAGTTTCACACTCCTACTCTTAAACGATCCCTAACTGCTTTGAGTACATGGTTAACTTAGATTCAAAATCCCATCTTCTTTACTGACCTTGCACACATAGCCTTCTGCATGTGGTTTTGAGTTACTGTGTATTTTTAAAACCTCACCAGCTTACCACAATATGGCAAAGGGCTGCCATTATTCTGTAGGATATAATGTTTAGGAAAAACTATATCTACAGCCCAGTTCATCTTCATATTCCACAGAATGATAAGGACTCTGATACAGTAAATGTCTTGCCAATTGAAGATACCCTAAGAGCAAAGACTTTGCTGCTAAACCATCTTCATAGGAGCTGAAAGTCTAAGCAGATGAAGTATCCACGATTGCAAATACTAGAGGGGGAAGTGAGAATCATCCATTTGTTAAAACGTTATTCTGAATTTTCCTCTTAGTAGTTACCTAAACCTTTCCATTTCTTTAAAAAAATATATAATCGAGATCCTACATCATGGATGTAGTTATGAATGTATAACTATGTCTTACCTCCTGACCCAACTCCTCAAATATAACTTAATAGCCAGCAGCTACATAGTGACAGAAGTCTGTTTTGCTGGTGATTGGGGCACATCAGGGTGATATTTCCAACCCCTTCGTTCCAAGAATCTCTGGTGCAACAAGGAGATGTAACAAAGGTCCTGCTTCTGATTGCCACACTAGAGATTGTGGATGGGAGTGGATTGGAAGTATTATTCTGCTGCGTCCCATCACCAACAGAATAGACTTTCATTGCTTGATGCAACTGCTGGCTTTTAAAGTAGATGGGGGTGACATTTGTGAACATAACAATAGTGTCATGATCATGAACATGAAGCATATCTGAGTATGGAGCAGTTATGATTCTGTAACTGGAATGTAGGATGCTAACCCATTTTAGAAAGTAGGCTAAGTATTCCTTGACAAAACTGCTATAAGTAGCTCTTGAATTTTTAAACTGGTAAGTATGAGAAATGGAAAATGAGAGAAACTGTGGAAGAGTGTTGCTGACAGGGACATAAAGTTTTATTACTTGTCTCTGGTTTTTAGGTGTTCTTTTTTGTTCAGTTCAGGACTCAGGAGAATAATGTAGCACTTGGGGGAAAAGATGAAACCCAACAACCCAGCACTGGAAGCTAAGATAGAGAAGATCTCCACAGCTACCATGAATTTTCCTTTGGTGCTCAAATAAGTTGGAACAAATGATAACCAAACACTGCAAAAGACCACCATACTGAATGTGATGAACTTGGCTTCATTGAAACTGTCTGATAACTTCCTGGCAAGGAAAGCTGCAATGAAGCTGGCAATGGCCAGTAACTCCATGTAGCCAAGTACACAGTAAAGCATAGTCTGTGATGCCTCATTACATTCTAATACCAGTTCTTCTGTCACTGAATGCATATCAACATGAGGAAATGGGGGAGAAGTTGCCAGCCATACAATACAAATGCCTGCTTGAACAAATAAGCCAGAAAGAACAATGGAGGTAGATAGTCTTTTCCCTAACCACCTCTTCACAGTGGCTCCTGGTTTAGTAGCCATGAAAGCCAGAACCACAGTGGTAGTTTTTGCCAATATAGAAGAAACTGCAATTGAAAATATAATGCCAAAACTACAGTTTGGCGAAGTAGGCATGTCATCTTACTAGACTGGCCAATGAATAGCAGTGCAGAGAGGAAGCAGAGGATGAGGAAGATTAGAAGGGTATATGTAAGGTTCCGGTTATTGGCTTTGACTATGAGGGTGTTGTGATACTTCATAAATATTCTTAACACCAGAGCTGTGAAGAAAGAGAAAGATAGTGCACTAAAGGCTAAACCAATGCCCAAAGGTTCTTCATAAGACAAAAAGGTTATGACTTTAGGAATGCATAAATTGTGATCCTTGTTTGGATAATGATCATCTTTGCATTGAAAACAGCTAGACATATCTGAAAAAGAAGAATTATGCATTTGTTAGGTCTTTTTAAGGATTCTACTCTAGCAAGCTACAGATCTTTTAAAAAACACTTATGTTTTTATGATTTCTGTCACACTAACTGTGATATTCTAAAATTTAAATATGACATTCTGTATAGCAGATTATCATAAAGGACAGGCTGAAGAGCAAGAAATATGCATCATCAATTAAAGAGACTGCTACTGAAATTGTCATTCGGGTTTTCACTCAATTTCTAGGGCACTGCATGTGCATGCATGTGCACACACACACACACGCACACACACACAGTGTTCTAACAAGCAAAGAAGACAAAGTAGTTTCACTTCTTTCTACATCTGAATTTGTTAAATCTGATGTCTGTACCATTGCATTTATGATGTATTTTTCAAATGCTTTATTTAAAAAATAAATAAATTGAATTCTCACTATTCCTAGTTACAGAATGTGTTTGCATGTCAGGTGTTTCATCTTTTTTGCATGTGTCACAACATTTCTGTCCTGATAAATGCTAATTGTGTCATGGGGCAGGGGAAGAACTGCTTTTCCTGGGATTTTACAATTTCTGGCTTGGCTCACTGTTTCAAATGAGCTGTTTAACTTATTTTTTAGGTTGTTATCCTATACCTGAACCCCATTAAACTTAATGTGGATTCCTTGTGAGAAAGTATGTAGAGCATCACAAATTTAGTATCTCTACTGACTTTGATTAGTTTATTAGTTGTGTGCTAACAACAATGGGCTACATTTTAACTTAGATAGATCTCCACCCCCCCATCTGAATAATACGTTACATTGCATGCCTAGTGTAATAATAATAATAATAATAATAATATTTATTTATACCCTGCCCCTCTGCTAAAAACAATCGGGGCGGTATTAATAGTAACACATTGATAAGACACTAAAGAATTAATGCAGAAATGTATTGCAGTAATATGCATGAAACTGTTTCTTTGCCTCAACGTGCAGCATAAATGCTAAGTATTGTGGAGCCATAATGAGGTTGCATTTTGAATCTCCCTCAGGTCTTTGGCTGCTAACACACTGCAGAAATAATGCAGTTTGACATCACTTTAACTTCCATGGCTCAATGCTATGGAATTCTGGGATTTGTAATTTTGTGAGCTATTTAGCCTTCTCTGTCAGAGAGTCCTTGTGCCTCAAGAAACTACAAATCCTAGTATTCCATTAGAGCCATGATAGTTAAAGCATTGCCATTATTTCTATAGTATGTTAGCAGCCTTGGTCTACCGGTTCAAAACTCTTTAACTGTAGATAGGTGGAACAATACAATTCAGAACATAATGGAGCAATGAATGCATGCTCTATCATAATGTAGATTCAGTCTAGAAAAGTCAAGAAAAAATTTGAGAGGGAAATGTAAGGTTCTTCATTTCTCATTCTTATTCTTATATTTTCCACCTTTTCCCTGGTTTAGGGCTCGAGGTGGCTTACCATTAAAAGAGATATAATGAAAATTATACCAAATACAAAAGTTTAAAATATAATTAAACTATCCATAATATTAAAACCAGTTGGCTAGGCAGTTTGGAAAGCTGTGGTTCACCGTCTGCTGATTAGTGTGCCCCTGCAGTTTGCAGGGGTTGGGATCTTTAAAAAAAAATGACAGAAGTTTGTTTAAAAAGTCAGTCTCACTTCTGCTTTCATATTAAGTAACCTCCAGAGGTTCATGGAAATTCTCCCACACCTTGGGAATGACAAGAGTCCCTCTCCCTACCCCCCACAGCTTGCCACTGGAGTGGGGGGTAGGGGAAGTGTTTTTGGTTAATCCCTAGATTTATTTTGTTAAAATATGGCATAGCACCAACACTGGCATCAGTGCACCCTCCCATTCCCAATCCCATGAAGAAAAGGATTATGGCTGAAGGACCAAGTGGGTTGTGGATTCATAGAGCTACATTCTAAGTGAGCACAGTATGGAAGGATGGAAAATGTGTCTACTGTTAAACTTTTCACTTACTACACTCTTGCTTTCTGCTTTTCTCCTGTCTGAAACAAGATGTTTCAACTAAGTTAACCATTCTGTTTGCTAGTATCTGTACATGACAGCTCTCACCTTTCTCATCAGATATCTTTCCCTCTGGACATGGAACACAATCATAGCAGCAGGATGATGCATTTTCCAATATTTTCTTGCTATAACCAGGATGGCAGTTGTCATTGCATAATGAAAGAGGTCGTGTCTAATCCATCAAGGAAAAAGAAGAAAACTAATCTTCATAACAATACACTTAAACACTTAGGTTTCAAATATGTGCATATTATACAATATCCTGATGCTAGGTTTTTTTCAGCATAAGCAGAATTATTGAGCCTTCTATCAGATTTTTCTGTCAGCACTTATGAGGGAAAAAAAATTACCTACAGCTAAGTTAAATTATTAATATGTTGCCTGAGGTGGAGTCATATCTGTGGGGTTGTCTAAATGGCAAAAATACTCCTCATGGAATGCAAGGCAAATCTTTCTCTCTGGCTTTTCTTCGCAAACGAAGATTCAGGAAGGACTCATCCCGTGCTTTCTGCAAGCGCGCTGATGACTAAAAAGGCCAATCCGAAATAAACAAGTCCGGTTGCAGAAAGCACAGCAGAAGGTCTCCTTGGGTGATGTTTCCGGCTTGTGATTCTTTCTGTCTTAATGGCATCTTGCATTGTATTGCCATATTTGGAAGGAGGCATATTTGTAAATATGCCATATACTCCATAGGAAAGGCCGTTGTGGCTTTTCCCAGAGTTTTTAAATGACAGCAGGGGGGAATGCACATTCCTGCTTGTTCAGACAAGTGATTCAATTAGATTCATTTTCCCATATGAGCAGAAGCTGAAAGCTGATTGGCTGGACGAGTGCAGGTGGCAGGACTTGCTATCAAGACAAGCACTCGGAACCGCCAGTTTTTCCCCCTTAGCAAGCGAGCACTAACGCAATAAAATGAGGGGGGGGAGTTGGCTTTTCTGTTAAGGCAAAATATACCTCTATTGCACCTTGGGGATAGTTTTTTTAAAAAAAAATACTGTTCTGTGGTGGCAAATTGGTAAGTAAAAATGCAAGTAATTTGCTTGTGGCTGCCATCTTGATTTGCAGGCATGCCCGTTTGCACAGCAAATGTGGATAGCTCCATATGCCTGCAATCTACCAGATTTCCCCCCTCCCAAATTAACCCCCATTAAGACAAATCACAGCTGCTGCTAGTTGTGTTTACTGAGGAGCAATCCATTTCTTATATAGATAAGCCTTGTATTTTGTATGTTTAATCCTAAATATATACTGGACTGACTATGTGACGAATGTTGCTGTCCTTGAGCAAGCAGGAATCACCAGCATTGAGGCCATGATATTGAGAACACAGCTGCGCTGGGCAGGGCATGTGTCTAGGATGGAGGACCATCGCCTCCCCAAAATAGTATTCTACGGTGAACTCACCATGGGTCAGTGTAAGAGAGGCGCTCCAAAAAAGCAATACAAGGACTCCCTGAAACAACATCTCAGGCTTGGCCAAATTGATCACCAACAATGGTCCAATCCCAGGGGCAAAAGGAGAAGGGAGGCAGATCTACTGCTCCCCTCACCCCCACATTGCCATTCTCACTGCAGGAGTGATCCTAGGAGGGGGGGCAATCCTAGGGGCAAAGGGAGAAGGGAGGCAGATCTACTCCTACCTACCCTTCGCCCCTGCATCGCCATTCCTGCCACAGGCGCAATCCCAGGGGGAATTCCCAGGGGAGAAGGGAGGCAGATCTACTCCTCCTCCCTTCCCTCTCCCACCTGCACACACCCCACTGTCTCCATCCACAGATAATTTAATCAACAGATGGTGAATCAGTGGATGCAGTGGTGCTATTGTATTCAGATCCATGGCTTTCTTCCTTTAACATGGTCTTGGTGACTAACCGAAAGTGAAGTATTCAAAACTGAAGGCAATTCAGACAGAAAAAGTAACTGCTTCAGAAGTATACAAAATATCCAATTAAACCCAGGGTATTTCATGTAACATGTCCTGCCCTTGTTTGCCCCTGATATTGTACCAGACAAGTGCTCCTGCCAAATTCATTTGAATTGAGGGTGTGCAGCTCAGCAGGAATTGCAGGCAAACCTTTCTGTTCAAACATTGTGAGAAGGAGATATTCCGAGTCCTAGGAGTCCTCATGTATCAATTTAGGCATTTATTCCCCAGCACCACAACCTTACCAAAAATAGGCCTTGAATGAAAATAAATTTTAGACAAATCCTATTTGCTTTTACATAGTTCTTCATGCAAGTCTACTAAATCCCTATAGACACTAAACTTGGAAAGAGTTTCAAAGGCTGGAATAGTTAAGAGAGATTTACTGAGTTATAAGGAGAGGTACTTTTCAATGGTTCCTCCTTATGAGTTGTTCCTTGTTATTCAGCTCAGGCCTCAGGACAATAATGTAGCATTTGGGGAAAAATATGAAAGTCAGCAACCCACCACTTGAGGCTAAAATAGAAAAGACCTCCACAGCTACTACGTATTTCCCTTTGGTGCTCAGGTAGGTTGGAACAAAGGATAACCAAACACTGCAAAAGACCAACATGCTGAAAGTGATAAATTTAGCTTCATTGAAACTGTTGGGTAACTTCCTGACTAGAAAAGCTATAATAAAACTGGCAATAGCCAGAAAGAACATATAACCCAAGACACAGTAAAACATGGTAATGGAGCCTTTGTTACATTCCAGTACAATTGTTTTAGCCACTGAGTGCATGTCCACATCAGGGAATGGGGGATAGGTTGCCAGCCAGACAGCACATAAGCCTGATTGAATTAGGGAGCAGGAAAGAATAATGGTGTTGGCCAGTTTTTTACCTATCCACTTTTTTAGTCTTGTTCCTGGCTTGGTTGCCATAAATGCTAAGAGCACTGTGAGATTTTTTGCCAGTATACAAGAAATGGCAACTGAGAAGATGATGCCAAAGGCAGCTTGTTGGAGAAGACATGTCACCTTCTCAGGATGGCCAATGAATAGCAATGCAGAAAGGAAACATAGCAAGAGACAGAAGAGAAGATTATATGTGAGTTTCTCATTGTTAGCTTTGACAATGGGAGTGTTGCGGTGTTTCATAATTATTCCAAACACCAGAGTTGTGATCAACAAAAAGGAAAGAGTCAAACAAGTTAAACTAATCCCCAAGGGTTCCTCATAGGATAAGAATGTCACTACTTTGGGAATGCAGCCATTCTTGTTTCTGTTTGGATAATGATCATCTTGGCATTGAAAGCAGTCAGTCATATCTGAAAAAGAAAAAATGCACTATTACTTAACAAAATTTAGTGCAATATACATTTATTCCAACATAAAACATAGTAGCTGAGCTCTCATTACATTCCAATATGATTTCTTCAGTTTCTTAATGTACATCAGCATCTGGGAATGGAGGAGAGATGGATAACCATGCAGTGCAGATACCTTCTTCAATAAGGGAACAAGAAAGAGCAACAAAGCTCACCCACTTTCTCCCCACCCATTTCCTCATTTTTGATCCTGACCTGGTAGTTCAGAAACCCTGTGATGGTTTTTGCCAATACCAATGAAATGGCCATTGAGAACATAATGCCAAGGGTAGCTTGTTGGAGATCTGTTACCTTCTGAAGTGGGCCAATGAATAACAAAGCACAAATGAAGCAGAGCAAAAGGGAGATTAAAAGAGACTAAGAAAGACTTAAGTTGTTGGCTTTGACAGATGGGAGTGTCATGGTGCTTCATAGAAGTTCCAGGCACCAGAGCTTTGACCAAAAAGAAGGAAAGAGCAGCAATAACTAAAACAAGACCTACAAGTTCTTCATATGACAAGAAAGTTTTACAGTTGGCCCTCCCTATCCATGGATTCTGCATTCACGGATTCCACCATCCACAGCTTGAAAATAGTCCTCCCTTTTATCCACGCCTTGAAAATATTCCAAAAATCAAACCTTGGTTTTGTTATTTTACATAAGTCAAGTCAAGTTCATTTATTATGATCATAGATCCATCACAAAAATGGACTCAAGCATAAGACAGAAAATAGACAGAATATTTTGAAAAATCTAAACAGTGAAACATTTACAACTGGTTTTTACCCCATATTCATTAAGTTCTAATTCTGGGTGCCTCTGTAAGAAATTTAACAACAGCCAGGGTTACTTTTGGAGACTTGTTAAAATTGATCTGGGATTCCTGTAAATTTGCTCAATAATGGATGGGTTGTAAAATGACAGCCCTGATTATAAAGCCTATAAGACAAAATAATATGTTTCATCAACTCAACTTCCATATTACCACATGGGCAGTATCTTTCCAAATCTGGTACACCAGCAAATCTGCCTCAAAGTAATTCAGTACAATAGACATTACATCTGGCCTTAGAAAAAAATCTGCAGTAATTAACCACCAACAGGTTCTTTAAATAGTCAGCTAATTGGAAAAGTCTGATGTAACGGATGTTCATTACACTAGGGGAACAGGATAGGTATGAATGGGAGTGCAGATTGCAAAAAGCTATGTCCCACAATATTTGCTTAACAGATTTGAGGACAATATTCAAACCCAGATTGGAGAGGAGAGAGGAAGAGAGGCAATTGAAGCTGCTTTTGTGGCAAGAAATTTAGACCAGTTGCTTACAGAGTCAACCTGAGACAGATATGAAAGCAAGCCTGGAGCCACACTAAAAACACTAACTTCCATTCAAAGATTTAAAGCATACCACCATGTCCTAGTTGAAAGAGGGCTTTCCCCTATTTTTGACAGGAGCACAGAATTAGGGACACAATTGGGGAGTTGGAGAAGTGTCCTTAAGAATTTTGTCTGTTGCCTATCTATCTCAGGCATCAGTCCCTATCCACTCCCTATCCAGATATTGGAAGCATAAAGGAGTTGTGCAGCAGAGTTAGTGTTAAACTCTTTGATGGCAGATGGTATATACATGCCCCCTTTAATTAAAAAAGAAGCATGTTATTGCAGATGAACTAACTAGTGTTTTCTGGACAACAGCCGTTCTAAGAGCATTGCATGGCAGAGTATGATGGAATCACAGTCCCAGATAGGAGAAGGTTTTAACCTGTTCTAGGGCATGCCCCTCGAGAGACCAAGGATGTTGGGAAAATTTGTTTTCAAAAACTGTGACTTTGGATTTCCTGAAATTGATTTTCAGATCATTAGTTGAGCAATAGTTCATAAATCTCATTAAAAGATGTTTCAAACCAGGTCTGGAGTGAGGAACGATAACGACATCATCTGCATAAAATAGGATAGGAACTTTTCTAGCACCAAGTTTGGGCAAATGTCCTTTGGAGTCAGACAAGGCCTCTGCAAGGTTGTTTATATACAGATTGGATAATCCTGTCTGACTCCTCTGGACATCGAAATTTCACTAGAGAGCTGCCCCTGTATGTCACATCTAACTTACAACTTACTGTCACTAAATAGAGCCATTATTTGCTATGCCCCTGTATAATGGGACTTGAGCATCCACTGATTTTGGTATCCACAGGGGGTCCTGGAACCAAACCCAGCAGTCACCAAGGGCCCATTGTAATATTAGGAATGCATAGATTATGATTGTTATTTTGGTAATGATAATCTTGACATGGAAAGCAGAAAATCATGTCTGAAAGAGAAAGGCTGTAGTTTCAATTATCCTTTTGAACTGAATGACCATTTGTAATCACACTAAATGATTCAATTTAATTTGAAGAAGACTGTCATTATTAATTGGTTTCATATATATATATATATATATATATACCTTTACTGAACAATATATGTTGTCTCAAGTTCTGCAAAATAAAATCTATCCTGCTAGCCAAGGAAGCGTGCTATATTCTGTTTCTTTGAGGCTTGGCTTAAGTTTAAAAAAAATGTGTCTGCAACAAATCTCACAAATTTCTGTTTATGGCTTTAATGTTGTATTCTAATGAGAAACATGGTATTCTATGCACAAAATGATGATAAACTTTGCCACTAACATGACTTAGACATGTTGTGATAGTGATAGTTGAGAAAGGAGGAGAAATTGCTTATTCCTGCAAAAGCATTCTTGCACTAATGTTACACTTAGCCTAAAGTAAATATAGTGGGGGAGGGGTTGCATAGGAAAGGACTGGTATTTTTAAGCTCCTTCATTTTGTCAAAATTAATGGGGGGGTCACAAAAGTAGTTGTTGATGAGATAAATGAGGAAATTGGGATCTAAAAAAAATAAAGTCTGAGGAGCAAACAATTATGTTGCTGAAAAGTTGGCCTTGAGGAATGAGAATCCTGAAACAAAAAAACCTGGTTGCTGAAATCCTTAAGCAATTAATCGAAGAATATCAAATTCATCTTTTGAAATGGCTGTATTTAAACAACAGATAATTATGATCTGAGTTTTTCAAGCAGATTAAAGTTAACATTAAAATTAGATTAATATTAGATTTTTAAAACAGAGTTCACAGGCAACATGGAGCCCCCTCCAAAATGGCTTGTACATCTCCCAAGACTAGACACCCAATTCCCCTGAGGACTGATATTTTATTTTATTTTATTTTTTAAAAAATCATATTCCTGGAAGCCTTGAGGTAAATCAAAATTGGAAATAGACACTTGTGATGTCTATTTTCCCTCCACCCCACTCCGCCTTCTCCTTTTCCTTCTCCCCACTCTTTCTCTTCTGGTTAGGTGTTGGAAAACAAAAGCAGTGATAAATGGAAGGGATTAAGGATCCTTTTTCCAGAACAAAACTCATTTGTTTCTCATTGAATTCTCCTAACATCACTTTGCAAGAGAAAAGCTATGTAGCCTAATGTATGGGAGCTTACTTATTTGACTTGTTATTTTATGTAAACTCCTATAGAGATGAAGAGGCACTGGCTTACTAATGCACTAATACTAATAAAGAATAAACCTTTTCAGCCCAATCTCAATATATTATCCTCTCCTCCACCCAGTTACCAGGATACAACTTTCTATGTCACCATCTCTTAAGGCATCAGCCCTAGATTCCAATGCCCTGGCTTTGTGATTTGTGAGACAAATGGAATGGTTGTAACACCAGTCTAACCAGCAGAATGTTTTATCCTTAATTTTCATGTCATGTCACAACTCTCTCTGTCATTATAGGATCCAAATATATTATCTATTCCTACAGTAATGCAAGTTCTTTGAGTGTGGTGCTAGATGAATAAAAAGCAAAAAATGTTTTAAATATTTTTCATTCCTTCCAACTTCCTTACCCTTCTGAACTAATATTCTAAAATTTGCAGGTTTCTTGCCTACAGAAATTAAGTATGCTTTTTTCATCCAAATTGTAACAAAGCCCAAGGCGGGGAAGAAAGGAAGTAAATCCCTGATCAATCCAACTGAACATTCTTCTTCTACCAAAATCTCTTCAAAGTACAGTATCCTTGTGAAACTGCACAAGTTCATTCACTAGTGCCAGCTATACTCTCTCTGTAAATTTTCTTAACAATTCTGTTTCTGATTTTCTTAATTCTGGTGGAATAGCTGCATACCTTTTCTTTTCTTTTCTTTTCTTTTCTCTTCTTTTCTTTTCTTACTTTGAGATCTTCAAACTGTGAACGCTGCTTTTCCAAACAAACAAACAAACAAACAAACAAACTGCATGTCTTCCTCAGCAACTTTTCAGGGTGAGTTTGAATCTTGTTAAGATTGACCTCATCACATCTCTCAAACATTTCTCCAAAAAATGAAAACATTTTTTTAAAAAATTGCAGTTCTTCATCCACTTTTTTTTAAAAGGCAAAATTTAAAAGGTGCATATAACTAAAAGGCCTGCCCCTATCTGCTGAAATATGGCAGACATAATCAACTCACTGCTCTGAGGATATTGTATTTGCAACCAATCAACCAATTAAGAGAACTGTATACCTTTTCAGTACTTTTCAATGTTATCCTCCTGGATGGAAGAAATCCCAACCCAATGTTTCAGTGTCTTTTTTGTTTTTGTTTTTTGGTCAATCAGCCTAAATAATTTGGGGTCATCAGAAAACCTGACCACCTAGTCTAGTTCCAGATCATTTCTGAACATGTTACAAAGCACCAATACCATTTATGAAACCCTATCTGGACTCCACTATTTACTTCCTTCTGTTGTGAGAACTGTCTGTTTACTTCTGAAAGCTCACCTGAACTGTATTGGAGGGTTGTTTAAAAAAAAAATTGCTGTAAAGAATAGAATAGAATTTTTATTACAGTCATAGACCAGCACAACTGTAAAGTAAAACTCTCACCCAACTGGTCAGAAATCTTCCCTTCTGGACATGGAATGCAATCATAGCAGCAGAAGCTCTCCCCTTCCTTCTTTTGTTTGATGTAGCCAGGATGACACTTGTCATTACATACAGAAAGGGGCTGTGCCTAATTCCCCAATGAAAAGAGTGAAAGTTACTCTTTGGCATAGTGTCTAAGAATCTTAAGCTTCAGGAAAGAATATTATACAATGCAGAGGTGAGCCGTGTGTGACTGGCAAGGCTGGTTTTGCAATCCTTTACAACCCCAGACACCCTGGATTACCTTTTTGGGGAGCAAAAACAGACCAATTTTCTCTCCTGCAAGACTCCAGAAGTGGCAATTTAAATAGTTCTCAGTTCCCCTGCACCATTTGGATGGATGGCCATCTGTCAGGCATGCTTTGATTGTGATTTCCTGCGTGGCAGGAGGTTGGACTGGATGGCCCTGGTGGTCTCTTCCAACTCTACATTTCTATGATTCCATGATTCTATACGATTTCTGAAATTAGAAGTGAACTTCTGGCCACTTCCAATTGTCTTTTTTTTTTTTTTTTGGTTGGCTGTCAAAGATCCTCCTCAGAGGATCTAAATTCCAGGAAATTGGCTTCCTGATCATCACGGTTGTCCACACTTAATATAATGCAGCCATCTCCACACTCTTTCCTAATCATGCAACAAAATAAAAATATAGGACTTCATCAGACCAACCCCAATTAATGTTCTTTTGCTAGCATATTTAGTGGTGTTTTTATGCTGGCAAAAGAAACCCCCACCAGACGTACCTTGAGCAGTGGCAATGAAGCATCCCTGACATAAACATAGCACAAATGGAGCTCCATTTACTTCAGGGACTGAGATCTTGCCAGTTCTCATATGAAAATGCGAGTGTGGCAAATTTAAAAATTTAAGCAAAATAAACACATAAAACATACCCCAAACACAAAAACACACTTTAAAAGTCCCAAGTGAACTGGGGGGGGGGAGGTTCATAAAAAGACTGTCCCCTACCTGGCTGTCCCAATCTCACCTGAAACTGTTCTGCCAATTGACACTGTATTAATTGGCACAAAGTTTCAAATGCCAGCAATGCCAGCAGAACAGCACCACAGCAAATCAATTAACAGCTTGGCCCAGCAATAAAAAGGATTTGGACAATATATGGTCATGAAGGGAGGACATCCTCTGGTATGTGCACCTTTACATGACCATTAGGCATTGTTTTGACATCATATTTGCTTGTGCTGATAAAGTCCATGATGACAAATGGTGGAAGCAAATGTGTCCAAATATGGAATAGGGTTTCTCAGGCTATGAGGCTATAGCTACTTGTCTGGGAGTAATTCACATTGGCTTTTTTTGAATGTACTTCTAAATATAGGAATTCCCTGCTTATCTGGCAGGTTAGAGACTGCAGCAGTACCAGAAACCGGCTACAGTGCGATATACTAAATCAAAATAAAGAACCTGTAACTTGTTGTTGGACTGCAATTGTATCAGCTCCCAGGGAAGATGGGAATTGAAGTCCAACCACATTGAAACAGGCATGGATTCTTCAATGAATGTTTATAGTTTCCCTATTTCTTCTGTGAAGAACTTTGATTTCAGATGTTTTCGGATCTGAACAAAAGAAACTGAGTTAAATCTAGCAACTTCACCATCTGAATGTAAAATGCAGAGGACCACTTCAAACCATCCCTGAACTGTTGATATTTGAAAACCAACCAGTAGAGAGAACAAGAAGGTTAGTAAGTAAATTGTGAGAAACACATTCATGTATCATGTCACCAGAAGAATAAAACTTTCCTGTAGGAATGGAAATTGTCATTTATTTCCTTTTCAAACATAAGGATGAAAAGTTTCCAGGTTTTTCTCTGCTGGGTAAAGTTATGAGAGGTTTTGCACATTTTAAAAATTATTTCTCACATTTCAGAACTTCTTTTCAGAAATAATGTTGAAGAAAAACACTCGGCATACTGGGTTATCTCTGTGTGTGTGTGTGTGTTTGTCTCTGTGTTTGTATAAATTAAATTTTCACAAAAGAATTCCAGAAATGTGTAAAACCACTGAAGAATGTACAAAAACTCTCATAACGTGAAGACATGTTGAGGCATCCTTTACTGTCATGGATGGCGAAATTTGGGAATATTTTTGACATCCTGACTTAGTAGTTAGATCCTTATTCCTGGGAGACATCTTGAATGGCTGTATTCAATTCTTACCTGTTGAAACCAGCGATGCCATACAATTCCAGATGCATCTATAGTTAATCCTTGGCCTAGAGGAGCCTTTGAATCTATCCTTCCAACTTTTACTCTGACAAAAGAATGGTTTGGAAATGTGACCCAGTTTATAATATTAAAGTCTGTTATTAATATCCCATTCTGGTCAAAGGAAATCTTGTCCCCAGCACTGTTGTTAAAAGAAACTTGTTTCAGAAAGTGATGGAGCTAGATTGAAAAAAACAAAACAAAAGTATGTGTAGGTTTGTTTATAAAAAAGATGAAACAGAAAACTGAATCTTTGTTTCTGGTCGACCTACCATCCTATATCCTGAGTATTCTTATAAATATCACCTTGCTTACAGCATTTGAAATCACAGCTATATCTATTCAACAAACCCCCAGTATACGTTCTTCATCAGAGCACTCCAAATCATGTGCCTTGGAACCTCCCATTCTTCACATAAACATTTATCCTACTTGCTATCTGCAGGAGGATTTCCCCACCATATAGCTTCCTTAACTATGGAGAAATCTGTGACCATTGAATGTTTGGAACAACTCTAAACTCAACTGTGTTAAGAGTAAAGCAGAAACCAATACCCTGTCTTGCATCTCAGAGCCCTGCAGTCCATATGGCACATGGCATTTGCCCCATTCTGGTGTGGTATAGTGGTTTTTGCAGACACAACAATAGCAGAAAGGGCTGAAATTATTAGACATCATCATCATTTATCCATTCCCACTGTGTCATGCTGGTGTGAATGAGGCATCACTTTTTATTTATGACTTTGCATCACTTTTTATTGATGGATTTTTATTGATTGCTGTATTCACATGTCTACAGGTTTCTGATGCCACTGCTGCTGCTACTCTCTGTTTCTGCTCTGGGGTGAAGGTATGTTCATGTGTGTCTAATTCTGAAAGGCAGGAAGTCTCTCAGTATCCCAGAATACAATTCATGAGAGTTCCTGGCAAGGGCAGAAAACAGTTAAATCATTTCCCCCCTCTGTTATGTAAAACAACACTGCATGAGCAGGGCAATCCTCTTCAGCAAATCTGAGGGATCAAATACAGCCAGAATCCTGTGCAGAAAATATTAGTTATGTCCTGCATAAGAGAAAAGACTAGCAATGATTCATCCTTTCATACCAGGACAATTTAGAATTAACATCACTAATACAGAGTCTTCTTCAAGGAATTTATCAGACATGGAAAATATGGCATCATCACAACGCCACATAACTGTGAAAGGGTGCACAGATCAGACGTCACCCTTTCACAGTTATAAAGAGCCCAAAACCCATGGTTTTTAACTGACAGCTTAAGCTTAAGCTGTCAATAGATCTTCCTGCTGGTTTTTTGCCAGCATTGCTGGCATGCGAAACCTCTGTCCCTTTAAATCTCATACTTACCAGAACAACGGCCGGTCTCGTGCAAAGATGTCTGGGTCAGATTGGGACATCCAGGTATGTTTTGCTGTTTTTATGACCCTTCCCGGGTCACTTGGAAGTTTTTGTGTGTGTTTGTGTGTGAGTGTGTGCTTGGTTTGATTTTTTATGCTTTATTTTTGTTTTAAAGTTTGCATTTCCCATGGCGATGAAATCACGCAAGATTTTGAATTAGGAAGTGAACAGGGCTCCGTTCACTTCCTCTTCAGTCATGGAGGAGCCTTTGCCAGGAAAGGAGGTGAGTGTGGGGGGAGCATCCTTTTGACAGTATACAAATTGTTGTTGTTGTTTAATGCTGGCTAAAGAATGTTAAAAGGCTGCATCTGATAAAGTCCCAAGATCATGTTACAAACTTTGCTCGCACTGATAATATATAGCTAAATTCTGGCTACCTATCATGCTCAGAAAAAGGAAATAAGCTACATGAGAACACATGACATTACCTCCCATGGCTCTTGGTTATGAGGTTTCCTCCTCTCTCCACCGACTCTTCTGGGTTTTGTTGAATACATGATCTGTAGAGCATGAGCCACAGCATAAACAGCATTGTAGATGCTGTAGCTGTGCCCAGTAATACGTTTTTCCAAAACATGCTCAGGAAGATTATTCAGCCGCTCTTCCCCAGTACACGTATCTCCATTCTTACTGCCTAAAAGTGATTCTGGGGAAACACAGTTAAAGACAAATGCCCAGAGGTCCTTGATAAAACCATCTTCCTTTATTCTGTAAGAATCTCTGTTCTGAATAAATGGTTGAAATCCTGGCAGTTCATTTGAATGGACTGCAATAGAGAGAGCCCCTTGAAATACTGGGATACTATCTCTCCAGGTTTCCATATTCCCATAATATTGTAATTCCAGCTGATCTGTCAAAATCCATACTTTACCACTTGACTTGTGTATTGTTTCTTTAATGTCAGACAAACCAATCAACCAGGTAAAAATCAACATAGAACGAAGATCTCCAAAGAAGACAAAAACATTGGCAGTACTTTTCATGATTCTCTCAGAGACCTGAGGTGTCCATTTCTTAATGACTTCATTCTCATTCATGCCAAAATGGTAGATTGTGTCCAAGAAAGCAAAACAAATGTCATGCTGGGCAAATTCTGGAACCACAACCTTCATGATCCAGTCTAAATTCTCACTTGATGAAGTGAACAATCCAATCCATGTCCACTCGAAATGGAGAAGTAACTGAAGAATCCCTTTGTACTGCTGGGCTTCATTAGGAACCATTTGGTAGAGAGGAAGTTGTTGGGTAGTATCCATCATTGCTGAACCATATAAGAGCTAATGATATATTGGTAAATGAGAGACAGAACAATATTCCAAATGAATCACATACATACATATCCATACAGTATTTTCAAAACTCACATTTCCACATGAGTGCACATATATCTTGTCTCCTGAAATGCATTTGGGATTCTCCTGTGGACTTTACTTCTGTATTACTATATAAAACACTTTGTACACTTTTCAACCAAAAGAAGATTCCTTCTACTATTTCATTTTTGTTGTTTTTTGGTAATCAGAACTTTTTACTTAAAAGAAGGGAAAGTATACACTGAGGCCAAACTTACCTCTGTCAGTGCCTCTGTTACTAAGCACCATCCCTAAAGAGGTTGATCTGGTGCCTCTATGACACTTTTTTTTCAGCCACTGGCTAATTGCCTTCCTACATGGAGAGCATCATTTCTGGTTTCCCAGATGTAAAATCTTAAAATCCCATGGTCTCAATGTGAGAATAGCACAAGACATCATTGTTCAGTTTAAAACACTTCTAACTTTACATGTTCAATTGCCACCCTGTCAGTTGAAGTATTGATATTGCCATTTCTCTCAGGTAGATTAGTTTGACTATGGATTATGTTACAATTCCAATGTATTTTATTAGATGGATGGGCTTTATTATGGACCATTTGGTAGAAGGAAAGTAGTTGGTTGCTATCCATCCTCACTGAACCACATAAGAGCTAATCATATACAGTATTTGTAATGGAGGAACAGATAGAATGCTTTTTAAAAAGGAAAGAACACATACACTGGCCAGAATCCACTCTCATGGTGTATGGTATATAACTTTTAATTTACTTAGCTGTGTAGCAGAGGCACTAAAAAAACAAACAAAAAAAACCCTGCTGGTAGTGAATTGACTGTGTCACTTTCACATGGAGAGTTGTCTGTGATTTCCATGGAATTCTGCTTTGCTCTCAAAACTCTCATTGCTACCTAAAATACTATGTATACATCTCTTTTAAGAACTGAAGCTTTCTAGCACTTCATCCTTTATTTTTCTTTAAATCAAAACTATTTATACATGAGTAAGTTAACTGGTCAGTGTCAAAATTTGCTTTCACTGTGAACATTCATTGAACACTCATGTGTATAAAATAAAATGACCTATTTCATCTTTATTGTGTAGGGATATTAATTTCCATTTTCAGTGAGTTCCCATGCAATAAAAATACTTTTTAGATTACAAGGGCTGTTGTCAATGAGAAAGGAGAAGGAAGTGGGGAGGAGGGAAGAAGAAAAGGATGTCTGTTGTCTCTATGTCTTCTCCTGGTGAAGGGTGGTTTATGTTGTGTATATATGTGAATTATTTCATTACATACAGTCTGCTGATACACTGCAGAAATTATGCAGTTTGACACCACTTTAAGCGTCATCGTTCAAAAGCATGTTTTTTTGACTGTTAAGAAGTCCTGATGAGAAGAATCCTGGGGGTCGTTTACACGGCAAAATAAATCCTCAAAGAATGCGACAATAAGCTTGATAGTTCCCACGCATCTCGAAGCAACAGCGCCCTTTTCAGAAGGAGGGGGTGCAAAAAACCCATAAGTTGCACAGTATCAGCTTTCGCTAGTTTTCCGCACTGTTTTGATTAAGTTCGCGAAAATGCGCATAATTTATTGTGGGAACTAACGATCGTGTAAACTGGCATCTGCCTTTTCGAATTACTGTGAGCAGAGCTGAATCCTGATTGGTTGGAGTGACCATTCTGCTTTATCCGAAAAGACTGAGGGGTTGGAGAGAAGAAATTCACCCTCCTTCTGCTTGCAACCCACTTTGGAAAACGGAGCCCTTCCTGTCTATCTTTTGGGGGGTGGGTGGGTGGGAAGATGTTTCGCTGCTTCGCTGGTGTGTCTGTGTGTGTATGCTGGAAAACAGTCGATCGCATGTTCGTTCTTTTGTTTGTTTGTCCTTCCATCCACTTCCCTTTATTCAAGGCTTCGGAGGGAGGGAAACCAAATGAGGCAAGCCCTAGTTCTGTGGTGTGTGTTTGTGTGTGCATGCATGAAGGGAATCTGCTTCGCCATGCTTTTGCTTGTTCATGCTTTCATTGACTCCTTTCTTTACAGAAGCCTTTCGGGGCTGGGGAAGACAAGGGAGTTTGGCAGATTGCTCTTTCAATTGCTTGTTTGTTTGTCCTTTTTCTTTCCTCTCATTATTTATGGTCTCCATAACCCCCTCCTTGCTCCCTCCCTGCCTCCTGCCTGACTTTAATCATCTGGAGGCGATTCCCCACCACCACCTTTGCCTGTGTGAATTAAGCAAAACAGAAAGTGTCTGGATCTGTCTTCATCATTTGAAAATGCCAGGCATCGTGTGATTTATGCACTCCTGATGCGAAAGGACTGTAATCCGGAATCTGGCGAACTTTTTCCTGTCGTGGAACTGGCCCCCTGGACTGACAAGAATCTTTGCAGTTTGAAAGTTTTTCTATACAAATTTTGCATATGGCTGTTTTTGCATAGAAAACAGCATTTTCTGCATGGAAAATAATAGTTCTGTGTAGCACTATCATTACCTGTACAGAAAATACTGTTTCCTCTGAAAAATTATGTAAGTGGGGATTTATTATGTTGAAAATTCACAAATGGTTGATTAGCATAGAAAACAGCATTTTTTTCTGCATAGGAAATAATAATTCTGCACATTTCTAGGTGAAAATATTTCATATGCACATAATTCAGTTTCCTGAACAATTTGTTTTTCTATTTTCTGTACAAAATTACTCTGTGCTGATGTAGTGTATAATTAGTCCTGAATTGTGAATGGCCTTTGAAACCTATGTGGTTTTCAAAGACTTTCTCATAGTGTTCTAAATGTACTTGTTGATTCCTTCAAGAAGAAAATGAAGAATTACATCCCTACCACAAAAAAAACATGCTATATTCTATTACTGGCAGAATAATACAATGATTTCACTTTGCATAATTATGAAAAGGAAATCTGGTTGCCAAAGTATGCTAGTAGGGGGAAAGGCAGAGAATATAAAAGAAAATCAGTTGCTGGCACAGCACTTGATTAGCTGAGCCCCCAGCTAGATAGTTGAAAATAGGTAACATCAAATAAAACATGAAGGGAATAAAATTGTCTAAATAAAAAAAAGACATGTTTGCCTGCCAGCAGAAAGAGAGCAGAGAGGGAGCCAGACCAGCCACCTATAGGAAACAGTTCTACAGCCTGGATCTAGCCACAGAGAAGGAACTGCCATGTGTTCTCACCAAATAGTTTTCTGGTGGTAATGAAACTGAGAGAAAGTCCTCCCCTTAGGATCTGATCATTTGTATAGGCTCAAATACATTCTTCCACATAGCCTGGATCCATGCCATATAGGGCTTTAATGGCCATAACTAGTACTTTGAATTGTGCCGGAAAGCAAACTGGCAGCCAGTGAAGTTGTAACCTGCCCAGGCAGCTGGCTGGCTGAAGTGTATGAGCAAAGGAAAGCAAATGGACACTACCCTGTCTCAAGCTGGCTTCTGTATCTATTAGTCATGCAATGAGGCCATGGCTGGAGGACAGGGACAGACAAAGAATAAGAAGTTCCCCTGTTCATCCTTTGTACACAACAGAAATAAAAGTTTAGACAGTTCATCATGGGGTGAAGCAACTAGCAGGTGAGAAGATGGTGTTTTTCACAATTAGCATAGATAAGAGATGTTGGAATTGGGTCATCAGTTACATGTACCCCACCCTGTTTACACTGGATCGGAACCTGTGGTCTCACATACCTGTGGTCAGGGGGAAAGTCTCTCTAGGCATCTGGAGGACCATAGAGTCACACTGGAGGTGGTCCCTCTAGGCATCAGGAGGTCCTCCAGTGTGACTCTATGGTCAACATCTGCTGGAAGTCTTCCAGTGCAATTCTATGATTGTATGCTGTTATACATGATTTCACGCATGTGGTAAATCCAAGAATGTATCTCCCTCATAAACAGGGGGCGACTTGTACTCAGTTTAAAAGAGTTCACTTCTTAGTTCTGTATTATAAGTTGGCTCCTTTGATCTTGTATGATGAAATGCTGCTATGTACTTACTATCTTAAGCAGGATTGTAGCATTCTACTTTTAGCAGACATGTGTGGGGGGGGATGCTTGATCTGCTCTGGATGGAACAGCCACACATGGTTTACTTCACCACTAATATTTCCATGATGGAAGCAGATATGCTCCCAACCTCATTTTCTTCTCAAACTATCTTCCTCTACCTAATTTTTCCTTAGGGTGTAGGCTGATATTTTCTAACGTCAGACACAGATAAATCAAACTGCTATGTAAGAAAATTGGCAAACATAATGGCAATTGGAGTGTTCATACAACCATTTGTCTTCATGGCATTATTATAAAAGTTAAACTAGAAAATATTCACAGAAAAGAGATCTATTTGATTTTATACAATACACCCAACTCTAAACAAACAAACTCCCAGAAAAACACACAAATCACATATATGAAGAACAAATAGAAATCACAGAATTGTGTATAAAATTTGCATTCTACACATCTTACCTGAGGAATCTTATAGATGTCCAAAATGTATTTTATCTGCTGGGAAGAGTCCAAGTCAAGTCCTTCAATGACTGCAACAAGATTATCCTCAGTATCACACTGGTAGTTTGGGATGAAATGGTTCCTTGGAGAAATGAGTTGCATTGCAGAACGGTAACTCCACTTTGCATTCATATGGGTGTCATAAATGTGAAATCCCAGAGTAACATTGGGCAAGAGCTTCAGATTGTCATTTATTTCCTTTATGGCAAATACCAAGGCAAGGATGTTCTGGTAGTTCCGTGTCATTATCCTGCAATTAGATTTCCATTGCACATCACAAATACTTTCTGCCTTTTATAAAATTATTACTGCACAAAATAATTACACTATATTGTGTGCCATTATCATTTTCATTACTAAAGCAATACGGTGTTTATATGTCACTGTCCATGAGAAAAAAGGCAATCCAGCACAATCACCAAATCCACAACAAAATATTTAACCAGGATTAGTTCATTTTACATACCAGTAAAAGAAATACCAACTTTGTCATTCTCCCTTTTTATTGTGTTAAATCATACTGTCAATCCATCATATGGAGGCTTCCCATTCCCTTTTAATTGACAAAATGGCCCTTAGAAAACTGGCCAAGTGTAATATGTCTGCAGTATAAGCCTGGGTTGGAAGAAAAAAACCAGTAGAATCTCTAGTCACTTTCTCCAACCACTGTGCTGTAAATTTCTGTCTGAGGCAAACAACATTGTAACACCATGTGTTCCCCTGTTTGCACAGGTGGCTGTCCACACTGGCACCAGAATTCCTCCAGGGTGACTCATCTGAATCTACATAACACAACTGCAGAAGGAAAACTAGGTATTCTTGAAACTGAATAAATAGTATCCTGATGCTCTTTGTATATTGATTTCAGGCAACCATTCTAGGAAATTTAAATCCATGATACATCATTTCACAAGCTCTATGGCTCACTAATGTGATACAGTTTTTACATGTTCTTATTTATGAGTCAAATGCAATACCTAATTCAAAATGATTTGCACAAAACATGGACAATGAAACTGTGCATGGCTGCAGCTGGCAGAAGCTAGTAAGCTTTAAATGGTGGGATCTGCTCTAAGTCATGAGGATGTAAATTTATAATAGGATGTAATATACAATATCATCTCAAAGCAGACAAATGCATTTCATTGGAGAGGCTAGTCATTTTTATAATGAGCTCCCTTCTCTTCCTGGCTCAAGAATCAGTACAAACATAAGCATACAAAGACATAAAGTTATAGCAAAGTTATTGCTAGCATGTATTTATGGTTCTTGTCATTATGTTGTTTCCATTTAGCCTGAAAAACCAACATTCAGAGTCATTACTGAAGTACTAAAAAGTACTTTAAGGACACAGGCAGTGGGTAGTACTTTCCTTTGTGTTGAAGACTTGAATTTGGTGAGGTCACTAGAATGTATGGGTGGGGGATTAGGGGATATTTAAAATTTGTCCCACACACAACCTGGACTTTGTATACACATCTACAATTTTAATTGCTAGAAAATCAATAAATAAGAATGTATATTTTAAAATTAATTTAGAGACACCTCCAATTTAGGTTGAAACTGTAAAGTGATTCCAGCTGAGCATCACCCTCAAAAGTGCTTATTTATTTGTTATCTAACACACACACACATTTACCAATACACACAAAAATGTTCCAATAGAGTTAATTTTTTATTTTAATGTTATTAGGAAAAGACCCTCATTTTACAGCACGTACAGTATAAACAGGTGTCCACATGGTCCGATGACCTGAATAATTAAATACAGCTAGGGACAGAAAGTAAGGACAGTTTTTAAACGGGAAGGTAGAATCATAGGTTTGGGTCCACACATACTCTTTGCTCATCAAGACTGAACTGAAGGGGACAATAATCCATGAAAACCTTTGGTACCTTGTTTTTTTTTTTTTTTTTTTTAAATCATTACAATACCATAAGGGGACTATCATCTTGGCTTCTCCTCTAGAAATTAAACATACAAATTTTCATAGAAATGGGTGCATGGAAATTGAGAAAGTCATGCAATTCCAACAGAGTACTAAACAAAAATGATTGCTTTAAGGTGTAGATCACATGCTCTATTTGCCAATTTTATTCAACCTTCTTCACATCCTACCCAAAGCATGAGATTCTGGGTTGCTTCCATCTACTATGATTGTCATAAACCCTCTGTTATGTTCAGAATGAAAGCAGAATTACATTCTTGAAGGATAAGATGACTGAATTTCTAGATTCCGTTTAATGTCCTTTAAAAATATTCTTGGGGAAGGGAACAGTGGTCTGCCTTTGGATCTGGCTTAGACATTACTACAGTCCTTGTTTTGGTTCAGCCAGTTAATGTAATCTGTCCTACCCAACAGCCTAGAGGAGGCCACTGCAGTCCACTTGAACCAATAGGATCTAGAAACATACTGTATGGGACAGGGTGTATGTTTGTGTAGAGGCTGGAATTCTTACAAGAATACTTCGGATGCTATCAGAGGAGGTGCTTCTTCGAAAGGTTTTGGAACGCATAAAAGGAAGATGTGGTTAACAATGCCACCCAACAACAAATCTCCTGGCTGAAGATACTTGTGGAAAATGGGGTGGTGATCCAGAACCTGACATTTACCCACATTTGCTTTACAAACCATTGGAGGTGGCAGAAGCAGCAGCAACACAATTGCTATTACCATTCTAACTATATTCACAACTACAGTATTATCACTGGAGCCTTAATGATTGCTACAACAGCCAAATTTGAATAAATGTTCCATCGGCTGAGTAGCTTGAAGCTTATAGCATAAATGTTAAATACCAGACAATAGTCTGGTAGAGTCCAACCAGTCCCTTAGCCCTGGTGCTGAATCTCACTAGGATATACAGTACTTATGCCATTCTTTATTATTAGTTTTCATGTAGTCCACTGGAACTCCAAAGACACGGGGACTTGAAAGCAGCAAAATTAATTACCATGATTTTGGTAATTATAACAGTCTTCTCTAAAACTAATGTATCACCATGGTATTGCTGCTGAATACAAGGCTGTAATTTTTGAACAGAGATGTTTTTTCAGTGTCTGTTGCAATGGGAGGGTATTTTTCATATCTTTCTTTCCTATTGTTGCCTCCAAACTTTTCCAAAGAGCATCCATTTGAAACTGGATTAATCAGTCTGTGGAACCTATTGCTGAAAAAAACTACCATCTAGGTCATGTAGGTTAGAATAATCAAACATTGCCCCCTCTCCCCTGCAGCAATCTGAAATGGATAAACATGGCTTCATGGAAACTATTGGGTAATGTCCTGCCTGGGAAAATTACAGTTAAGCTTGTAAATACAGGTTGACCCCTGTATCCATGGATTCACTATTCATTGTTTCACTTGTTGATATCCAGGATGGGGAGAGTTCTCTCTAGGCATTTCTAGGTCCCCCAATGTGATTCTATGGCCAACTCCTGGTGTTTTTTTCTCATTGAAAATAATAGGGTTCCCTGTTATCCATGGTTTCAAGAATCCACTATAGGTCTTGGTAGGTAACCTCCACTGGTATGGGGGGCAACCTATATCTGAAAGCCTATAAAGCAAAGGATACAATACAACATTGTTATGTGAAACACTAGTGTCTGTGGAAAGTCCATGCAAGATCTCAGCTTCAATGGGGAATTAAAAGCATCTCAAATGGCTAATGAGAGGTTGCATAGCTTATGGGCCTTTAAACCCTGTGTATACGGGTGGAACTTAGGAAAGACATGGGAGTCAGATGTACAAAACAACTGATGAAACTTTATTGAATTGAGCTGAGACATTCACACATCCAACACATTCATTTTATCAAGCAAATGAGACTATCAGAGTAAGGCGAGAAATAGTTAGAAGGGAATAGTTAAGGCTTGAGGGTGATACTGCACCTCGTTCCTGAAGCTATGTTCTCCTTATGAAAGTGGTGTTACTCTTGAGCAACAGTTACAAATGCACCAAAAATGGGGTGGGCAGAACTTAAGGAAGGGATGTTAGGATTAAGAAAGACAGGAACGGAGTACCTAGCTTGGCAGGAAAGCTGATCAGGAGTCCGGGGAGTGTTAGAGGGATTTGGGAAGAAAGTGGGAGCTAGGAGAAGCATGGGTTAAGGAACAGAGCATCATGGATTCAGATGGAAAGTGGTACTGAACAAAGAACTTATTCTTCCCAGGGTATTTATAAGAAAATCCTCTTTGAAGTTGCAATGCAGACAAAAGAAACATTTGCCTTCTGGGCCCAGGCCGGACTGTTCCCTCACCCATATAACACAAGACACTGACACAGTATATCTTCAGAATATATATTGAGATACGTAATGAGGATTAACATAGAACATGATATGCATAAGTATGAGGTAGAGTATATATGGCAATAAAAGGTCACAACTTTAATAACGGCTGATGATGGTTGGCGTACACAACATGGGTGCAGATCCTTTCATTAGCCAACCCATTGCTGGCTAATGGCACTGCCTGTCACTACTGACACCACTCAGCATGGAGGGGAGGAGTCCTGGCCAGGCCGTCCACCTGACAACCCTCCCCTCCCCTGTGAAACAAGCAACGTTATGGCAAAAGGGGGTCTCTGTGAACTTGAACATGACCTTGAATTTGGTCATGAACTTGACCTAGACCTTGATGGAGACCTATTCCCCCAAACAATTATCCAGATCGGGACCCATGCCCACTGCCCTTCCAAAGTTATGATGAGGAATAAACACAATTACCAATATAATACACACTAACCAAGTCGCTGTAACCCTGGAAAGAAGAGGGAAGGAGGGTGGGTCTTCATCTCCTTGTGAGCCACTGAAAATGATGACACCAGGGCCAGCTTATATGCCGGCCCCAGAGCCATAAAGCAATAGCTGTAAAGCGGCCATTGCAAAATGCCATAGAGGGTGGTGTCATCCAGCTGTGCCGGCTGTAAAACCTGCCCCCTGGGCCATGCCAGCCAATCAGGGCAGGGGAGGCCTGCTCCGATTGGCCTGCCACTTCACGCCCTCTTCCTGGCCCACAGAGCAGGCTGGGAAGAAGAGGCCCAACATAGCGGCCCCCATGGTGGGCGCCACGCATCCACATGGGACCAGGGGGAGGCCGCCTGGTCTCTGGGAGCCAGCCGGTCCGCAAACTGGCCACCCGTCGAGCCTGGCAGTCCAAGTGTTGACACAGAACTATCAACTTTGCAGATGACACCAAATTAGGAGGAGTAGCTAATACCCTAGAGGACAGGATCAAAATTCAAAATGACTTGGATAGACTGGAGAGCTGGGCCAAAGCTAACAAAATGAAATTCAATACGGAGAAATGTAAGGTACTGCACTTAGGGCGGAAAAATGAAATGCATAGATATAGGATGGGGGAGACCTGGCTGAATGAGACTACGTGCAAAAGGGATCTGCTGTTTATGATCTGGACTGCTTTTATGATCCTGTTTGGTGCTGAATCCCTTGCACCTCCTCTGTACAACACTTCTGAACTCCCAATGACCGAGTTGGCTTTCACAGACCATTGCTTACTCAACCCAGCTCCCACTAGGTGAGCATTCCAATGACAGGGGCTGAAATTAAGGCTGCCGACATGCTGCAGAAATAATCCAATTTGACACCTGTGATGCTCTGGGGGTTCCCTATTTGCATGCACACACATCCTGAGAACTCTAGAGTTAATCTAAAACTCACCACCACCACCCATTGACTTTAACCCTTTCTGTGTAACCCAATGGGAAGTTACAGGGTTCAATTTGTGCTATCCACTCTGACCCTGCAGAGCTTCACCATCCCCCTGCACTATGGAAGGAAAGCTGAGCAAAGCACATGAAAAAGAAGTGTGCAGAAAGGGGAGATTTAAAGGAAGTTTATTCTAATCAGATTAGAAAGCATAGCAGAGATACTTTTCCATGGGAGGCTCCTTCCTTCCAGGTACACTTAGAAGTTACAGATAAGTCTAGTTGTTCCAGCCAAGTTTGTAAAATAAACATAAGCCCTAACATGACTAAACTAGACACTTCCTTAATCTACTTGCAAAGGTGCAGTCCAGAAGTGCTAGAAGTTTATGGGCCTGGGAGTCTGGGCTTTTTGGCTCAGCCTCTACCAAGCATCCCCCATAGCTGGTACAAGAGTCCCCCTGGCTCAGGCCTCTCTCTGATCTTTTCCTTTGTTCTTCCCCTTGCCTCATTGCCCCGAGGCAGTATTTATCACTTCTTCACAGAAGCATCCTGAAGTTTGCTCCTGCTGGACATCTTCATTGGTCAGCTGTCCCTCATGACCTGTGACTCTTTCGTGATGCTGACCTCCAATAAACTGTAACTTTCTCTCTACACCTAGTTAACCTTTGTTTACCTGGTTGGCTGTGCTGCCCAGATAATGAGAGAGCCCATTATCACAACACCTCTAACTGCCATGGCACTCTGGGATTTGTGGTTTTGTGAGATATTTAGCCTTCTCTGTCAGAGAGCTCTGGTGCCACAACAAATTACAAATCCCAGGATTCCATAGGATGGAGCCATGATAGTTAAATCAGTGTCAAACTGCATTATTTCTGCAGTGTGCCAGCAGACAAAGTCAGAGCAGTGAAAGAGAACAGAATGTTAAATGATATCAGAAACTCTCATGAGGATCTGGACACAAGTAGAATGCATGTTCACTTCTCCCTTCTCAACATGGAGTGTCTGGGAACAGAGGAAGAGAAGGAAGCTCTAGCAATCATAGTTCCATCCCTCTATTTACTTTTAGCCCTCAGATAAGTGTCTGAACAGGGCTCTAGAATAAGTAAAAGTTAATATGACTGCATTGTGTTTATAGTAGGTCATTCAATAAGATAGGTAACTTGTTCTATTAACTTCACTTATCAAAAGAGAGAACTTTTTGATATAATTATTACAGGAGAAGAATGCGGTCATGGTACTGTGGAAGCCCCCACTTTTCTAAACAGTTTTGATGTTTCTGATGAGGAAATACAATTTTTTTTCAACAAAATCTTCTAACTTCTTAAAGTCCTCATTTTTCTTTATCTGTTCTTATTTTGTCAAAGCTTCTGAAAAAGGAACTCAGGACAGAAGAAATTGTGCAACCCATAATTTTCTGCCTTTAATTTGATGTTGTTGGCTGTTCAAAAGTATTAATGTTGAACTGTTCAAAAGTGGAAGACATTCAGAATTCAAGAATGGCTATAGAGGAAGTCAACAGAGCAGCTACAGTATTTCATTAGAAATGGTTCTTGAACCTTCTAATTTGAGGTAGTGCTTCCTGCCCTTATTCTTTCTTGGTATCATATCAGGAGGAGGCTCACACCAAAATTGTCTCAATGAAAGTAGTTAGCTGAGCAATTGGATTTTACACTGCCTATGATGAAAGCAATCTTCCTTTGCTGGTAGGCTTAGGCGGCGTTTCTGTTGAAGGATTGTGGATGGGGATACTTTTAAGTTCTAGATGAGCTAGGCATTTTGTCATTTTTCTTTCAAAATCTACAGAAAAAAATGGGACTCAAGAGAAAATAAACTGTACCCCATTCCTATCCCAGTCAACTTTGAACTTGAAATGTGTTTTAAAGTCTTGAATATGAAAGGGTCTCTTCTATGGAAAGAGGCACTTTTGTTTTTCAGTGGTTTCTCTTTGTGATCAGCTCCTTTTTGTTCAGCTCAGGCCTCAGCACCATAATGAAGCATTTTGGGAAAAATATGAAACTTAGCAACCCAGCACTGGAAGCTAAGATAGAAAAGGTCTTTGTAGCTATTGCATATTTTCCCTTTGTGCTCAGATAGGTTATAACAACAGAAAACCACACACTGCAAAAGATGAGCATACTGAAAGTGATAAATTTAGCTTCATTGAAACAGTTGGGTAACTTTCTGGCTAGAAAAGCTACAGTAAAACTGACAATAGTCAGGAAGAACATGTAACCCAAGGCACAGTAAGCCATAGTGTCTGAGCTCACATTACATTTCAATACGATTTCTTCAGTTTCTGAATACATATCAACATCTGGGAATGAAGGATAGATTGATAGCCATGCAGCACAGATGGCTACTTGAATAAGAGTACAGGAAAGAACAATGAATCCAACTAATCCTTTCCCCATCCATTTCTTCATCCTTGATGCTGGCTTGGTGGCCATGAAAGCCAAAACCACTGTGATGGTTTTTGCTAAAACCAATGATATGGTCAATGAGAAAATAATGCAAAAGATAATTTCCCGAATGAGACATATTATTCTCTGGGGTTGGACAAGGAAAAGCAAAACACAAAGGAAGCAGAGCAAAAGAGAGATGAGAAGAGAGTAAGAAAGAGCTTGGTTATTGGCTTTGACAATGGGAGTATCATGGTGCTTCAAAAATATTCCAAGCACCAAAGCTGTGACCAAAGAGAAAGAAAGAGCACCAATACCTAAACCAAGCCCTAAAGGTTCTTTATAGGACAAGAAAGTTATAACTTTAGGAATGCATTGATTGTGGTCCTTGTTGGGATAATGGTCATCTTGACACTGAAAACAGTCAATCATGTCTGAAAGAGAAAAGTTGTAGTTTTAGCTAACAGAAATTTTCTGTGTTTTAAGAACAGCTTTTAGCAAGGAAGTGACAAAAGTAACTGGTTTCAGCCACATATACAGGCAGAATTATTGTTCCAGAGTATAATTTTATTGGAATAGAAAATCTGTTTTATCAGTAAAGGAATTATGCTATATTATTACTCTAATTGAAGCTTTGCTTTAGTGGAAAAAAGTCTATGGAATTTGTCACACCTGCCTTCTGTCTTGCCACAATAGTGTTAGTTCAGGGAATGGAAAATTACCAGTTTGGGAATGTTCTTTATCACAACACTCTTGAATCTCTCATTTGAGCTGCTTCGGTGGCCTATAGTCATGCAATCTGTCTTTTGCACTGGTGTCATAACACCATCTTTGTGACCTATGCCCTACCCAGTCTGCCTTTCAGTATTTTCCCCCTTTTTTGCTGTCATTTCACAATTATGGCAATACAATGGGGGGAAAGTTAAAAAAAAAATAAAAAAAGGAAAAAGAGCCTGCTTTGGAATAGTGAGGAGGAGGAGGAGCAGTGGGGGGAGGGGGAGAGTTGGAGAATCATGGCCACTGACACCACATGATTTCTGGCATCTCGCTACTCCAGTGGAAGGGCCCTATTGCACAGAGGACTGTCATGGAAAAATTGAGAGCCATTGATGGGTTTCTCCCATCAATGACAAGGTGCACTCCAACAATGAGTTGAATACAACCTGGCAACAGGACAGAGATGACATTGTGTGATGAGTTATAGCCATAGACATTATTATTACAACCCTTGTGAAAGAAAGCAAATTTTTCAATTAACAATCAAACAAGGAGTGGTGAAGGAGAAGGGGAAGGGTATAAGCATCTTTTCGTTCATGCTAAATTGGATTCAACACAAGGTGCATCATTTACAGGAAGAAGGATTGGCACTTTTAGGCTCATTCATATTGACACTCAAAAGTGTTGGGACAGAAAGGGGAGTTGTGGGCAGGACAAGAGGAAAAGTCAATCTCAAGACAGACAGTCTAATGATTTGCCCTTCTTGTCCTGTTTTTTTTTGGGGGGGGGGGCAAGAAATAGGAAGAAGTTATTTTTGTATTAAAAGTCAAACATGTATGTGTATTTATAGGATTAGTTAAACTGGTGTATGGTGATGTGTAGTGCGCCATATGATAATTGTGGTTGAGTACACTATTATGCTACGAACGAGATCCATCAGATGATAAGCCTGAGTAGCTTTAAAAAAGCACTAAAGACAGATCTCTTTCGGCAGGCCTTTCCTAATTAGATCCCGGCCTCAGGGGATCCTGGCCTCTTTCAGTCCGCTGGCTATTTATTGTATTTATTGTTTTTAAATGTGATTTTAGATCAGTTGCTTTTTAATTTATATTTGTTTAATATTTTTTATGGGGGAGGGTAGGGGTGGGGGGTGTTTAGGGATTTTTATCTGTATTGTATTTTAATTTTTGTAAGCCACCCCAATTGTTTTAACAGAGGGGCGGGGTATAAATAATAATAATAATAATTATTATTATTATTATTATTATTATTATTTTATTTAGGGACTAAATACCCCAAAGGCACCAGATCCTTTCAGAGGAAAAAACTGGCAAAACCACCTTTGAGGATTCCTTGCCTAAGAAAACTCTACAAAATTCATGGAGTCACTATGTCAATAGGTGACTTGACAGCACAAACACATAGAGAGACAAGCTATTATTTGCCTCACTCACCCAAAGAGTTGGCCATGCTCTTCATGCCACTGTTAGTTCTTCAGTGGTGAACTCAGCCCAGAGCCTTAAGCCAAGCTTTAGTGTTACAGCTACATGTTGATTAGTGACTGAGCCAAAGTATATAAAATCTTTAATTATTTCAGTGTCTGGAAATTTCAAAGGCTTTGTTATATACTACACAAAATGTAGTGATTAATGAAGTAAACTCAAAACTTATTTCTCTTTCTAGAGGTACTAAAAAGGGCTTCTCTCTTTCACCACTTTTGTTGTTCTAGCTATGGAACCTCTTGACAATTTGTTGTGGAATGATCCAAAGATTATGGGAATAGACATCAAAATGAAAAATGCTTGTGAGACCTCTTTGCCAATTATTCAGCAATTTCAGTAGTGAACCATAGTTTGGTAATGCTATGAGTTTTAAAGATAATTTCAGAAAATGGTGAAGTGTTCCTCTGCTGATGTTTTAGCATCCCTACTTTTGCTTTAACATTTCTTTTGATTTTCTAGTATTTTGTGGAAGATGTTTACCTATTCTGTTGTTTTCTATTTCTTTGCATTGATTGTTCCAATACCCCTCTGTTACAATACTACAACAGTCCCTATTACAATAGTATAGCTCTCACCAATTTCATTGGAAATCTTCCTTCCTGAACATGGAATGCAATCATAGCAGCAGAAGAATTCCCCCACTTTATTTTCTTTGCTGTAACCAGGATGGCATTTCTCGTTACACATAGAAATAGGCTGTTTCTGTTTCACCAATTAGAGAGAAAGTTAATCTTCAGAATAACAGATAAGAATCCTTAAACTTCAGAACACATAATCCAACAATCTCATCGTAGTTTCCTAATCATGGCACCAGCAACTACACCCCTATCTCTCTGCAGTAAACAACTCAGGCTATGAAGCCATACTTGCCGTATATTCTTGCATACAAGACTACTTTTTAACACTTGAAAATCTCCTTAAAAGTGGGGTGGGGGTGGTCTTATACCCCAGTAGACCTTTTCCCCTGCTGTGAGAATGATTGAAGTGTAAAATGGCCTGGGCAGTTTCCCCAGCAGATCCTTCCTTCTGCTGTGAGAATGACTGCTTTGCATTTGAAGAGTTAAATGGCCCTCTATTTAGCTCAGGAGAGTCAAAATGATGTTTCTTTTCAGGACAAGTTAGCCTAAAATTAGAATTTCTGGATTCAACTTCTCATTTTGCATCAAGTTTTGTCTATGGTGAAATTCTCTTGTCTGCCAATGTGGCTCTAAAACCATTAATGTGTTCATTCATTAATGTGCTCATTCAAAAATTTGGGATTTGATGGCTTCATATTAACCAACTTACAGTATTAATGCAACCTTACTTTCCAAAGATTGAACACCACAGAGATTTTTCAAAGTATCCCATGCTTTTTTAGCTGTTCTCAGTCCTTTAATTTCACAGACTATTCCATCATCTACAGCCACTGAGCTGGCTGGATGGTGGGGAACAGGCTTTCCAGGCAGCTGGCTGGCTGGTTGGCTGGCTGGGGGTGGGGGCAAACTCTATATTTTAACTTAAAAATTGGGGGGTCGTCTTATGCGCCCAGTCGTCTTATACGCCGGAATATACGGTACTTGCTTGGATGTAATCCATACTGAAGTGAATGCAAGAACGAAGAACCTGTGACCTGTTTATGGACTCAAATTTCCATCAATATCCAGTCAACATGGCCATTACTCAGGAAGACAGGTGGTGAAGTCTAATTACATCTGGAAGGCCTTCAGTTCACCAAGCTTCTCTTAAATGTTTCTGTTCCTTAGATTCTAAAGATTTAAGTTAGCATTTCTCTTAAGAACAAACTCTACTTCCGATGTTTTTTGGCTTCATTTGTATATGTGTGGGGAAAGATTTAATGCAGCCATTTCACCATCTGAAATTCAGGTGGTCACTTGGAATCACTCCCCTACGCATGATAGTTAGAGAGTGGGGAGAAATACGGACTACTACATTATGAGAGACATATCCATGCTTTACATCTCAGGAGAAAAACCCTCCTGTCAGTGGCAACACTAGGGTGTGTGTGGAGAGACTGAACTGCACCAGGTGACACAATTGGGGGGAGAGGTGAAACCAGACTTAGTGATGACACAGCGTCCTATAGAGATGCAAATCTATACTTATTTCCTTGTAAATCACAAGAGTGAAAAATTTCCAGGTTTACTACTCCCTGCTGCTTGAGATCATGAGCTTTGCATTTTTAAAATAATTTTGTCCTTTTCTCTGCAAAAGTACAAAGCACATTGTACAATGTATACTTTTTGACAAGCAAAACTATACAAAATGAAATCTAGCTACTTCACCTTCCAAATGTAATGTTCTGGGACCAATCCACTCTAAATTGTGGATATTTCAATACCAATTCTATCTGATGCCACACTACATAAATAATGCAGTTTAACAGTGCTTTAACTATCATGGCTCTATCCTATGGAATCCTGGGATTTGTAGTTTGTTGTAGCACCAGCGTTCTCAGTCACAAAGGCTAAATAGCTCACAAAACTACAAATCCCAGAATTCCATAGCATTGAGCCATAGCGGTTAAAGTGGTATCAGATTGCTTTATTTCTGCAGTATGGCAGCAGCAAAAGAGAGATGACAGAGATTTGTATCTTTTGAAAAAGAAGCATATGTCACAAAATAATAGCTGTCTTCTAGAAATGAAAAAAAAATATCTTGTTACCTGTCAAAATGTGAGACATTCTTTCTTTTTAAGGATAAGGCAAAAAAGAGAATATTCTTGACATCCCTACTCAGAAGTCACATTCTATTTCATAAATGAGAGACTTCCCAAATACCTACATTCAAGTCTTACCTGTTGAAACCAGCTGTGCCATACAATGAGAGATGCATTAATCATTAATCCTTGGCCTAGAGGAGCCTTGGCATCTATCATTCCAACTTTTACTCTGGCAAAAGAATCGTTTGGAAAGGTGACCCAGTTTATGATATCAAAGTCTGTTACTAATATCTCATTCTGGTCAAAGGAAATCTTTTCCCCAGCACTGTTGTTAAAAGATACTTGTTTCAAAAAGTGATGGAGCTAAAAAAAAAAAAAATGTAAAGGAAGGAGTGAATTGTAAAAGAGAGAGTAAATTGTGAAATAAAAAGGTTTTTGTTTTTTTTAAAAGGGATCTGATCATCCTACCTGCCTATATCTTGACTGTTCCTATGAAAATCAACTTGGTTTATGGTGTTTGAAATCCCAACTAAAGCTATTCAACCCTCCCACCTATTCCTAAAGAGTTACAGCTTTTTGTATGTGCTGGATGTTAAGATGTTCTTGAAATCTACCTACATTCAGAGTAAGGCAGAAGCCAAAATATTTTTATCTGAAAATGTGAAGTAAAATTTCCTGGTGTCATATATCTTATTAAAGGTATATAGGCTGCCCTTCCATTAGGGACAGAACTGTGCATAAACCCTTACACCTGCATAACTCCTTTTGGGGGATGCCATGAAGTATTCCCTCCCTCCCTCCTCAGTGCCCATAGTCAGACATAAATTGATTACAGCACCTCTGAGACCTCTGGAGGACACCTGTGGATCTCAACATTGCCCTAACCATTTTGTGCTTGGTTACAAGGACATAACCAGATGATTCTTTGATCAATCCCACTCCCCACAAGGCACAGTGAGTGGTATAAGCACACAACCTAGCATACGTCCACATGCAGAACTACTGTATATTACACTGAGCCATATAAGATTACAGCTATACACTGCTTTGTCTTTAAAGTGTGAAGAATGTTAATTTTCTACATAAAGTGGAAAATGTAATGGCTGAGTAGATGTCCCTACCTTATGTCTGTAAGATTACTTGTGCCTACTTCCCCCCTATCATTCTCATTTTTAATTAATTAGTTAATTAATTAATTCTGTAGACAAACTGGGATTACAGTAGTGGTACAGAGTGAATGGCAAAAGTTTCTGGACAAACTAGCTATGGCATACTTAAAGTTTGAATCTGTCTCATTCCATGTGAATCCACGTTTGGCTCGAAACCATGATAGACAGGTGTGGGATTTCTTTGTTACATGGATTAAAATACATTTTGTTATCAACAGATAATTGGTAATTGACTTCTAATACTAGTGAATGAACTATACAACTAAACTATAGAACTAAATATTGAATGAACTATAGAACTAAGACTCTGAGTGCCTCTAAGCTTTCCTAGAACTGATACAAAATGGCTAAACTGTGGTAGTTATGCTCATACAAAGGATATAAACTATATTAGATGCCATGGTATTACCTCCCATGGCTCTAAGTTCTGAGATTTCATCCTCTCTCCACTGACTCTTTTGGATTTAATTGAATACATGATCTGTAGAGCATGAGCCACAGCATAAACAGCATTGTAGATGCTATAGCTGTGTCCAGTAATACGTTTTTCCAAAACATGCTCAGGAAGATTATACAGCTGCTCTTCCCCAGTGCATGTATCTCCATTCCTACTGCCTAAAAGTGAATCTGGGACAACACAGTGAAACACAAGCGCCCAGAGGTCCTTGATGAAACCATCTTCCTTTATTCTGTAAGAATCTCTGTTCTGAATAAATAGTTGAAATCCTGGCAGTTCATTAGAATGGACTGCAATAGAGAGAGCCCCTTGAAATACTGTTATACCATCTCTCCAGGTTTCCATATTCCCATAATATTGGAATTCCAACTGATCTGTCAGAATCCATACTTTACCACTTGACTTGTGTATTGTTTGTTTAATGTCAGACAAACCAATGAACCAAGTAAAAAACAACATAGAACGAGGATCTCCAAAGAAGACAAAAATATTGGCAGTACTTTTCATGATTCTCTCAGAAACTTGAGCTGTCCACTTTTCAATGACTTCATATGTGTCCATGCCAAAATGGTAAACTGTGTCCAAGAAGGCAAAACAGATGTCATGCTGGGCAAATTCTGGAACCACAACCTTCCTGATCCATTCTAAATTCACTCCAACTGAAGTGAACAATCCAATCCATGTCCACTTGAAATGGAGAAGTAACTGAAGAATCCCTTTGTACTGATATGCTTCATTAGGAACCATTTGGTAGAGAGGAAGTAGTTGGTTGTCATCCATCATCACTGAACTGTATAAGAACTAATAATATTTTGATAATTGGATAATGGACAGATAGGCAGAATGATTTTCAAAATGAAATAATCCATATGTACACCCAAACAGTATTTTCAAAACACACATGAACACTTGTATGTACACACACAATGTCTCTTGAAATGCATTTGAGATGCTATCAAGGAATCAGAGGAGTCAAATCTAGAAAGGCCTCTGGCTCCATGTGTCATCTCCCTCTAGAATCTGGGCAGGTAGCAGCAGATACAACTGATGAGGGCTCTGCTACAGAATCTCCTTTCATTTCTGGTGAACATCTTAGTTTACCTTTGTATGACCTGGACTGTCTTGACTCCTCTGTAATTTCTTCCCCCTGCCTTTCCTGGCACTTGCTGCTTCTAGGCATAGGACAGGGGATGAGGAAGCATCTTGTTTAAATTTATGAAGGGATTTAGCTCTGTTAATGTGTCTCATAAAAAAAATCTATTGAAATGAGCTGGAGTCTATGAAAGCTTAAGGGGCTTATCTAGATAAGAAGATACAATGCCAATTGTTATGCATTAACACAAATTCACAGCACCATTCATGTGTCTCTATGGTTTTTGTGGGCTTTTTTTTTTGGCAAAATTGCTAGTATGTGAAGCTATCCTTGTCTGATGTTCACACGGAGCCCTGCCTGCAAATCTACATGGTGGCTGGGAGTGAACCGCTCACATTATTATTCTCAACAAGTTCCCACCACTGCACAGGGGTTTTTTAAACTGTAAATCTAAGGTGCACAAGTGTGACCTTCCAATTAAAAAGCTGTTTGGTTGCCTCAGTGCAGCAAAAAAAGCACATGATCACTACTGCAAAACTGCAAAATGGTGCTTCCAGCCACTTTGTTGCTGGCAAGTCCACCCTCTGCACATGTCTGACCAATTGGTTTCTACTTCTGCTCTTATCGGGGAATACGCAGGGATGCAATTCTGTTGTCCTAACAAGTGCGAGTACACATTTCCCCTGACAATTTTAAAAGAAAAATTGGGAAAAGTCGCAAAGGTTTTTCCTGTGCAGTTTTTGGAGTTTTTGCCCCCCTTCTTCTGAATACAGTGAATCACCGTGGGATCTCATTGGGACAAAAGGTATTCTCAAATCCTATGAAGAGTTTTTTTTCAGCATCTAGAAAAAGAATAATGTGTTAGTTTTTAATGTGCTACAAGACTGTTTTTGTTTAAACATGGAGTATTGTCAAGGAATATTGTCAAGAGCAGAAGTATCTCTGTTCATTGTCAGCATTGCATTCAGACCTGCAACTTCTCCCACGGCTTTGGTGCTGAAACAGATAGGAGGACTCCTTAGTTCCCTCACAAAAAAGAGAGTGTGGATCTTTTGAAGGTTACTGCATGGTTGCTGCCATGTCATGCGTTTTTTGCCTCCCTGCTTCCAAATACAGTGAATCATCCTGCAATCTCAATGGGACAAAAAGTCATGAGTCTAAACTGCAGAAAAGAATATGAGCAGAAGAAAGCAATGAGGATGTTAAGCTGGCAGATGTCTCTAATATTTCAAAAGGCAGTGGCAATCTGACTTGCTAGAACTAGATAAAAGCAAGATTCTAGAAGGCAAAAAACAAAGTTGAAAAATATGGGCACGATCCCAGTGTATGTGTGTGCGTGTGTACATGAGTGCAGTGTATTTTGAGTTATTCCAGTGGTTAGACATATTAATCCAGAACACCACAACACATCTAATCTGTCAGTGTTTGGAACTGAAGTGCCATCTATTACAAGTACTTTAGGGGAAAAAAAGAGAACTTTCTGAATTCTCAGACTTAAAAACTTAACATCTCATAGTCTCAACCTAGAAAATAGCATACATCATCACCATCAATGATAAAACACCCCATACTCTGAATTCTTAACCACCACTGTATAAGCTGCTATATTTGTATTGTCATTTCCCTCAGCTAGGGGAATTCCATTGTATACAATGTTACAACTAGGGTATATTTTACCTTCAGTGTAGAAAATAGATCACAATAATTTGCCCTGCTATTTCTATTCACAGAAGAGAGGAAGGCATTTAGATTGTATAAAAAAACAACAATTACCATTTACACACAAGGACATAAAGACACATCTGGAGAGACATAACAACAGCTATTTGTATCAATTGCATTTAACACGCTTTTTACCTGAGGAATCTTATATATGTCCAAAATGTATTTTATCTGTTGGGAAGATTCCAAGCCAAGTCCTTCAATGACAGCAATAAGATTGTCCTCAGTATCACACTTGTAGTTGGGGATGAAGTTGCTTCTTGGAGAAATGAATTGCATTGCAGAACGGTAACTCCACTTTGTATTCATATGGCTGTCATAAATGTGAAATCCCAGGGAGACATTGGCCAAGATCTTAAGGTTTTCATTAATTTCCTTCACAGCAAATACCAAAGCAAGGATGTTCTGGTAGTTTTGAGTCATAATCCTGTTATGAGATTTCCATTGCATGTTACAAATATTTTATACAATGATTATATTGTAAAACAATTGCTAGTATATTGTATATTACTACATTTTCATTACTACCACAAACTTTGGAAGTATACAAAATCCACAACCGCTTGTGCTAGAAATGTCTTTTTCCCAGTTGTCACAAAGGTGCTACTGGATTCTGATATGTTTGCAAAAATACAATGGAATCACCAGATCACAGTACAAAATATTTAACTGGCATTGGTTCATTTTGCATAAAATGAATTGGTGTCCATATTTTTTCACCTTCTCTCTTTCAGCCCCACAGTGCTGAATCATGTTGGCAGTCCACCATGTGGAGTTCTCCCATTTCTTTTTAACTGGCTGAACTCCATTAGAAAAAAAAACAAAAGGCCAAATGAAATCTGACTCTAGAAGTCTGACTTGTAAGAAGAAAACCACCAGATACTGTTCACTCCCATCACTTTTACCCTCTAACCACTGTGCTTAAATTTCTGCCTTGAGCTGTTCTGCAAGCAGTGTTGTCATACTACACGTTCCAAGGTTTCTACGGGCTATGGGCAGCTGTCCATACTGGCACCAGCTGTCCTCTAGGAAGACCCCTCTGAATCTTTGTAATGTAACTGCAGAGGGAAAATAATTATTTTTGCCAAAATAATTACTCTTGCATTTGGTCTGAGTACGTTACGTTTTGTCAAATTTGACGGAGAGTACTCTTAATATTCAACCATGAATAAATGGGAGATTTTCTTTGTATATTGATTTCAGCCAACAAGGCACAGATATCTAAACTCATATTATTTCACAAGCTCTATGGCTTACAAAGCAATATAGTTTTTTTAAAAAAACATCCTTATTTATGAGTCAAGTTTTGGGCTTAAACACCATAAAGACACCAGATCCTGTCTGGCAGTCATGGTTAGTATTGAGTGGGAGACCACCAACAAATACCAGGTGCTGTAGGATGTATTTCAGAGGAAGGAGCTAGTAAAACCACCTCTTTGTATTCCTTGCCTAAGAATATGGGGTTGATATAAGTCAACAGATGACTTGAAGGCGCACACACACACTTTGTCAGGTGATAGCTTGCACTGGGTACCTAAACAGGTGCTGGCAGCTAAAATAAACAGCAGAGTGTTGTTCCTTCAGGCATCAGAATAAAGGCACAGACACAGGCTTGTGTCAAAAATGTTCTTGTTCTTTACAGCATAATGAAGAGTACTGTATTTACAGATACATACAGCATTCAAAAGGAAGAAAAAACATATTCCCTCTGTGAAATCCAACACAGAACTGTTCAGTTCAACTCTATAGGACAAACTAAATACCCAGCTCTGCAGAGTTCCTAGCAACTCCCCCAGTCAGCTCTGCACCAGAGCTGAGAGCTCACCAATATTGATATATTTGCTAGCTTTCTGTAAACTGCCACTAGCTCTGCAGATCCATGAAGACTGTTTGCTACATCACAGCTCTTTACAGAATAAATCTACTGTATGTCCCAACATCCTGGCACACTTATGAAAGAAAGCTAATCTCTAAATTCAGAAAGTTTTACACAAAACTTGGAGAATAAAACCATATGCATGTATGCAGCTAACACAAGCTAGCAAGCTTAAACTGTGGCACCTTCTATAAATCAAGATATCAATTTACAATAGGATGTAATGAATAAAATAATCCCAATGCAGACAAATGCTCATGGATGTAGACTAATCATTTTTATAATGAACAAACTTTCTGTTCCCAGCATGTGCTTAAGTTTATAAAAGGCTCATATATGGATTTAAATATACACACATTCTCAACAACACAAATATTATGAGAAAGTTATATTAGTGGTTCTTAACATCACACTATTGGAAAATGGTTTCAGATCTCAACTTTCCAGGTCAAATTCAAGTATTTGTTCCTCATTAGATCTTTCTTTGTTCCTTTCTAAACTTTCCCTGTGTCCTAAACCCTTGAGCAGAGAAGAGAGGACTAGCTCCTAGCCATTCACTCCCAGCACCTTCTTCTCCACCTTTCCAAGTGGAAACCAGAGATACAAGTAAACTAAAATAAAACCACTCTTCCCTTCCTTTATGTGTGCCAAGTAGCCAAAAGCACTTTGAGGCTTAACTGTGAGTCTAAGAAAAAAAAATCTACGTAAAAAGGATTACATCCAAACTTCTGGGTATCATATCTTGGAGAATTTCTCCAGGCATAGTTTAGAAAGTTACAAAGTTACAGAAACATATTACATTCCAAAGACACCTTGGAACCAACAACCTGGTAAGGAAATATAAGAAAAATCCCTGATGCCTCCTAACTAAAAACGGTCTCTTGCCACTTACAAAAAAGTAGACCTCCTGCTCTCAGGTTTTCCCCTAGCAAAGGAAGAGGGAGTCTGACCCTTTGGAAATCAGCTTCTACCAGCTTTCCTTCTGCTAATGGTCAGCATCCCACTAGAGAGCTTGAAAGAACAGCCCCCTGAGAGCAAAGGTAGTAAAAGTTTTATACCCCTGACCACCAAAGGTACCAAATGTTTTAGCACCTCTGTACTCACAAGAAGCTTGATTGGCAAAGGGTATCTTTCCTATCTTAATGAACCCTCTGCCATCCTAAGTGATAAATTAATCCCATGTTAGCTGGATGGAGTTTGGGGAAGTAAGTAAGAGGGTATAGCGAGTCTGACTTAATTTCTAGCTAAAGACATTGCTGCACTACAGTATTTGCTACAATTCAGCCAGTCTATACAACGCAATCTACAAAACAGACTGCTCTAGAAATTGGAAATAACCTAGGGGGGGGGGGAAATAAAGGCCTTCCTTTGGATCTGGTTTAGACATTACTGCAATCTTTGCTGCAGTTCAGTAAATCAATACAATCTATTCACCTCAACAGACTACTCAATTTTATCTGGGCAAATATTATACAGGGTGCATGTTTGTGCAGAGGGGTGGAATTCTTACAAGAAATGTTCACGTTTTACCACAGCAGGTGCTTCTTTGAAGGATTTTAGTGTGGATATAAAGAAAATGTGATAAACAAGTCCACCCAACAGCAGATCTCCTGGCTGAAGATACTTGTGAAAAATACGATGGTGGTCCAAAACCTGACATTTACTAACATTTGCCTTACAAACCATGTGAGGCAGCAGCAGCAACAGTAAAACTATTGTTATTACCATTCCTAGGCTGAACACAACTACAGTATTATCATTAAAGCTTTCATAATTACTATAACAGCCAGGTATGAATGAATTTCCTGTCTGCTGGCTGGTTTGAAGCTTGCAGTGCAAGTGCTAAATACCAGACAGCAGTCTGGTAGGTATCTACCAGTTCCTAGCCCTGGCACTCAATGTCACTGGCATATATTTATATCATTGTTATTAGTTTTTGTATTGTCCGCTGGAACTCTACAGGGGTTTTGAAAGCAGAAGAAGTAATTACAGTGATCTTGAATAAGTATAAGGGGCTACTCTAAAAGCAACGTTTCCCCATGGCATTGTTGAATACAAGCTTAGTTTTGAACAGAGGTATATAGCATTGGATTGATTTCAGGCGCCCACCAGCTATACTTAGGACTAGACGGCCTTTATTTCTACCTATTCCAGTCAATGGCAAGTTTGTGTCTCTGCTGTTTTAAACTTGCTGTTTTAAACTTGGGTGATGGGGTATAGAGACAAAACCTTCCCCAGAAACCATACTCCTAGATTAAGAGTGTAAATTGCATTTTTCTCCATTAGCATTTTATGGAGCTATATTGTAATACAGACTGAGTATGCCCAGATGAAAGGTCAAAAATGCCCTTTATCAAGTTCAAAATGTACGGATGTCCCAGTTCTGCAATGGCTTGTGATTTATTTATTTGTTTTAATATACAGGAAGAATACAACTCCCGCTGCTCCATCCTGTGTAGCGATGCAGGGGGAGAGGCATGTTTGCTGGCCTCCTCATGGCACTTGGTTCTGGAATGGGGAATGTAGGGAGGTGAAGTCAGGGGATCTAAAGGACCCTGCTCCCTCTCTGCTCCCCCTTTTCCCTAAACTCATTAATGTGACTCTTTGGTACTGACTGTGAGTGACAGAGTAAGTGGGGAAGTGCTAGGCAGGGGTTGGCGACAGGCAGGAAAGTTGACATGATGAGGGATTTGCCAGATCACACTGCCCCAACTGGTTTGACTAGGGGTGCTAGTCAGGGGTGCTGGATTGCATCACAGTGGGGACAATAGGCCTCACTGCCATGCAATCGGGTCACCCATAGTTTCCTGCTTAGGATCAAGTTTCATCTGCTTGGATGGGCCTAGGTGGATACAGTACAGAATCCTCCCCACAACAAATGGGCATTTCTAGCAAGGTGGGCACAAGCCTCCTTTGATTCATTTGGGCCTTTAAGGCCTACTGTCCCCAGGGAGATCAATCTAGCCATGGATAGGCCTCTACTTCATTGGGCCTTGGGCCTCAGCCCACTATCCTCTCTCCAACTTGCCATCTCCCATCAGCCTGAAGGGTGTTCAGCTGTGGCTTGATTATCATCCTGTTCAGGCCTCTGCATAGCTGCTAAGCCTGAGCACAGGCCTTTAGGCCTCGCCTTCCCCCCATCTCCCATTGCCTGAGGAATGATTGGTATTTGGGCCTGTGAGGCCCAAAGGCCTTGTTGTGACCATCCAGCCTCATTAGGCCTTCACGTGACTGCCAGGCCAAGGCACTGCCTGGAGGCCTCATCTAGGTCAGAGGCCTCAACCTCCAATATGGTCGTTTAGGCCTAACAGGCCAGCATGCAGTCACTAGGCCACATAGGCCGTAGCCCTAGTCCTGTAGGCCTCATTCTTCTCACTGAGTAGCTTTGGTGAGACTGTGCCTGTAGGCCAAACCCTCCCCCATCCTGCTTATTTGCCATTTAGCCCAATTGGGTTTGTTCTGGTGTAGGTAGGTGCTATCTGGATGGCTTCATTTTTGGACTAGGATTTGCTGGGGAAAAGTAATGTAGAGGAAATAGTTTATTACCATATGTGGCTATTTGTCTGTAATGCATATGCTCCACCTATTTAAATCAACAAAGTGCTCTAAAATGTGAATGAATTCAGAAAGCATGTGGGGCTGCTATGAGAGACTATTGAAAAGGACATTTCATTAGTGATTTCATTGAGTGATCTTCTCCATCTGGTTCAACTCAGGCTTTAGAACAATAATGTAGCACTTAGGGGAAAATATGAAAACCAACAACCCAGCACTTGAGGCTAAGATAGAAAAGACCTCCACAGCTACTACATATTTTCCTTTGGTGCTCAGGTAGGTTGGAACAAAGGATAACCAAACACTGCAAAAGACCAACATGGTGAAAGTGACAAATTTGGCTTCATTGAAACTGTTGGGTAACTTCCTGACTAGAAAAGCTACAATAAAACTGGCAATAGCCAGGAAGACCATGTAACCCAAGACACAGTAAACAGTAAAACATGGTAACTGAGCCATCATGACATTCCAGTACAATTGTTTCAGCCACTGAGTGCATGAAGTTGAACTTGACCATGAACTTGACATTCTCTTTTATGGAGAACCCCCCAGCTCATTATCCTGGATCAGGAACCATGCCAACCACCCTCCTAAAGTTTGAAAGAGATAATAAACACAATACAAGATTTCTACCTGCCCCAGTGAACCCTGGCAACAAAGGGAGGGAGGGTGGGTCTTCCCCGTGAGCCACTGAGGGTTACAATGCGGGACTGGTTTAAATACTACCGCAATGCCATAAAGTGACAGCCATAAAGCAGTCATCACAAAAGGCCTCAAGAGGCAGCATATCTAGCTATGCCAGCCGGAAGACCTGCCTCCCAGGCCTCCCCAGCTAATCGGAGCAAGGAAGGTCCACTCCTATTGGCTGGCCACCTTGCGCCCTTCTCCTGGCCCTTAAGGCAGGCCAGGAAGAACAGCCTGACATGGTGGCCCCCATGCCAGCTGCCACACGGCCAAGTGGGGCAAGGGAGGACAGTCAGGCACCGGGCGCCGGCCAGGCTACAAACCGGCCGCCAGCCAAGCCTGGCAGCTCCATTGTTGGTACAAGTCAAAGGCTATTTGATGGCAAATAATAACTAGCTGCCTTGAATCCCATCTTGGGAGAAAGGTGGGATATAAATCCAATAAATGAAATGAAATAAAATAAAAAAAACGTGCACCAGTTCATTTAAGACGGGTGCTATGAGTTTTCTATATTGTATCTTGGTCATCAGTCTTGCTGCTGCATGTTGCACTAAGTGTAACACCTGGGTCATCTTCAAGGACAGCTCCATATATAGTACATTATAATAATCTAACTGGGATGTTACCAATACATGGAATTCATTGTTTATTTGTGCCTTCAAGTTGTTTTTTACTTATAGTGACCCTATTGTGGCCTTTCCTGGCAAGGTTTTTTTTTTTTCCCCAGAACCATTGCCTTCCTCTGAGTAGCTTTTCATGACTGAATGGGGATTCAGACATTCTTATCCCAGAGTCCTGGTACAATACTGAAACCACTAACTCATGCTGGCTCTAGACATGGAATACTGTGGCTATCCCCCCCCAATCAAATAAAGGGCATTTGGTGGAGTCTCATTCTTTGGAGGTTTTTAAAAAGAGGCTGGATGGCCATGGGTCAGGAGTGCTTTGATTGTGCATGCCTGAATGACAGGCTTTGGACTGGATGACCCTTGTGGTCTCTTTCAACTCTATGATTCTATGATTCTATGACATAGCTGGCAAGCCACTTGAAGCTGGTGCCAAGCAGCCCAAACCATGGAGGCTAGTTGACCTTCTGTTGACAAAGATGGTTCTAGGAATACTCCCAAGGTACACATGTGGTCCTTCAGGTGAATACAACCCAATACAGAACAGGCCATTTACCGTATTTCACTTTACTAAATGCAGAACAGTCTGTGCAGCATGTGTCATTGTACTATTGTCTCATGCCTTTCATTCAAAATTCTTTGCATTTGCTCTTCTTGGGTACTCGTTAGTTAATGGTGAAAGTTTAAAGAGTTATGAAAGGGTGTGGAGAAAGCAGGTGATGGGAAAAGGAGAAAAGCCATGGAATAGTATGAGGAGAGAGAGAGACAGAGAAAGAAAGGTCTTGGTTGAAGGCATCCAGTATATGGCGGCATGGGGATGGGGACTAAGTTGGGGATCACTATGATTATGGCTGAGCAGTCATTGGACAGAATGCTTTGGGTCATATTCAGATACCTATGGGTATTCACCCCAAGTAGTACAGGCTAATACTAGGAATATGTTGCATGCCAAACAAAGCCATTTCTTTTTCTGCCAACTCATGGAGTTATTGTACTTCTAATATTTTAGATATATTTTGGTACCTCTTTGATCCTGTCATTTTCTGATTATGTTGAAACTGAAAACCAAACAGAAAAAAATATGATGATGACCTTGTCTAAATGGGCAATTTATCCTGGCTTCCCCCAATGTTGGAACCCTGCAGTCCAAATGACGCAGGGCTCTTGCCCTGATTCACGCCTGGACAGTCCTGATGACATCCAAGGTGAAGCTGGGGGGAAGCCAGGGTAAACCCTTTTAAAACATTTCCAAAAAACACCTGGCAAAAACCATGTCATGTGGGAAACCCCAGATGAATCTGGTGTGAGAATGCAGGAGTCTGTACCTGCATGCAGGGCTGAATTACCAGACATGTCTGCCACTGCCACTGGTGTTTTTCTGAAGCTAGAAAGGCGTCCCCGGCATATGATCTAGGTCCACTGCATGTGACCAGCCTTGAGGGAAGACTCCAAAGAGTGTGACATGGGACGGCAGCAGAGGCACCTGCTGATAGGGGCTGGTGTGTGTGTGCAGACTTCTTCCCATTTTACCGCAGTAATGGGGGGGGGATCCGGGCCAGCTCTTGGGCTAGAATACTCCAACCAGAAGGCATATTCTGGCCAGTGTAGACAAACTCAATAAAACTCTTTTTTTAAAAAAAATATATATCTGTTTTTCATTTTCTTCTCTTTGGCTTCATCTACAGCCCAATACTCCAGGGAAATAGTTTAAAACTGTGTAATTATCTCAAATTACTTGCATTTCTTTGAGACAAAGAACAGTCAATAACATGGCCCAAGAGGTATTATAAAAATTAAATTTGCCATTCCAAAATGAGTGAGCAACATCCACAGAATCCTTTTATCAAAATAAACCTACACTCAGTGAAAAAGGACTATTAATGTAAAAACCATGTTGACTGTCGATACAACATAGGAACTGAAGATTTTATATAGTCCTTGCCCCCCTGAGATGGCAGGGATATTTGTGGTGTCTGTACCCTTTATGTTGTTGCAGGCATCTCAAACTGAGGGCAAGTCACACAATATCATGTGTTCCCTAAATGTTGCCTTCCAGATGCCATATGAATATTATCAGAGAGGAGACATACTGATTGGAGCAATTTCCTCCCAGTTTGGTATGCTGTCTGATGAAATGTCTTTTGCCGAACATCCCAGCACAAAGTTTGGAAACGAACTGATGTATGGATGTAATTTCTGAAAATGCATTTAGATTTGCAAACAAGCTTTAAAATGTGTGTGTTCTCTCCTTAATATTATTTGTCTTTGTCCACATATGTGTGTAATTTTGCATTGTATTCTTAGAGGTGGTTTAAACTTAATTTTGCTTAGTTCTCTTTTCATCCACTCTATAGTCTGCCTTGTCCTCTATATGATATTGCTCTGTATCTTCTGTTCCTTCCTTCTGATTACCTGTTCATTTTCTATGTAAGTATCCTCTTTGATGTATCTCTCCTGCTTTTTATGCTTCCTTGTATACATGCTGTTGCATTTTATCTCAGCAACTGTCTTTTACTCTCCCAGTCAAAACTGTGAGTGAACCACCTTCTAACAATTTCATCATGTGGATTTCTCATTTTCCCAACAAAACAATATTCTCTTTTCACAATGATTTCTGTCTGGCTATGATACTTTTCCTCCATTTCATCATTCTGTGATTTCTTTTCCTTCTGAATTCCCTGAAGTGATTTAAGTAGGTGTCAGTTAAGACCCTATGTCAAGAGCAGCCATAAAGTATTTGTGTGGGAAGGAAGGAAAGGAGCCACACTGTTTTTTAAGAGCTACCTTGGAAGGAGGGAGAAATGGAGACCAGAAATGAAAATTTAAAGTTAACAAGACTCATAATAATGCAAACGTCTTGGCTTCTATTAGGCAGTCTTCCTCCAACTAATTTCTCCTGGTTGTATTAAGAACTAAGAAAGGAAGAGAAGATGTTCAGGTCTTCATCATAGTAACAGAAATTGGAGGAGGTGAAAGTTATATGCAGTCTTCCTTGGGTACCCCAATGTCTATTAGTACCAGCTTGGTTATTTCTATTTGAGATATATCAGCAGCAGCACAAAATCTAATCCAGCCAAAGTTCAGTGACTTTAACACCCATGTATTCTAATGAGTAGTGCACTGTATTTTAACTTCACTCTTAAAGCTGCAGTCCTATGTCATTTACCTGGGAGTGAGCCACATGGAACAAAATGGGACTAAATTTTGATCAGATACGTACATACCAGATGTAAATATTTTGCTGAAATCAGTAGCACATACAGTGCAATCTTATAGTTTAATATGGGTATTAAAAATTATGTTCCATTGGCTTACTGGTATGTTTAATCTTAAGTAAGTATCAATTCTACATTTATTTCAGTTGTATATTAGACATGATTTTGTTTCAGAAAATGTCTGGAAACATCAACTTTATAAATTCATATGCAATGAGAGTCTAATAAAGAATGGGGAGTATCCCACTTAGGAAGCTTCTTCAGGTAGTCAACACCAAGGAAAGATTGAAATGTCTCATTTCTTCTGAGTCTGAATGCATGTCTCCCTCCATGTTCAAAACTGAAATATCAAATAAGGACACATTTACCTGTTATAATATCTGTCAAACACCCTTCCTGAAGAAATGCTTTCTGGAGGGTTCCATTGAACATCTGTCTTATATATGTTACAAATACAGAAGCATCTATCTAATCATTTACATTTAGACCAACACTGAAGTACTATCAACATATTCTGGCACTGGAATTTGCTGTGAAGGAGGTGAACAGCAACCCCAAAATCTTATCAAATATCAGCCTGGGCTTCCATGTCTATGACAGTTATTTCAATGCAAGGATGACATACCAAAACACTCTGAAACTTCTCTCCACCTGGAAAAGGATTGTCCCCAACTTCCATTGTGACAAGCAAAAGAATCTGATAGCTGCCATTGGAGGACTTGACTCTGAAATCTCCCTTTACATGGCTACAATCACTGGCATTTACAAGATTGCACAGGTAAAATAAGTGAGTGTGCCAGGCATTGGGTTTTTTTAAAGCTGCATTTCACCTTTCATGTTATACTCAGGATCTTCCCTCCTTCTCCCCTCAGGCAAAATATGGGCAACTAACTAAAAGCCCTGTGTGCTTTCCCCAATATAATATCACATCTGTGAATTCCTTCTTTCTTTCTTTCTTTCTTTCTTTCTTTCTTTCTTTCTTTCTTTCTTTCTTTCTTTCTTTCTTTTTGTCATGGTCCCTTCACAATGTGTGTGAAAAACAGGATTATGAATCTTTTTCCTTTTCATTTTAGAGGGCTATATTTGCACATAGTCATAACCTGTAGGATGTTCTGATCATTTGATGGTGCACTGCTGAATAAAGATAGCAGGTTTCTGATTTTCCCCATATGTGTCTCTCTGATCAGGATAATTTATAGAACTAATACATTATTAGTTGTTCAACTAAACTTTTATCTCTAAGAATCTTCATGTTCAAGAAGGCAAAATAAATAAATAAAATAAAATAAAATAAAAATCAAATCCAAGATAGATCTGACAAGTTTGTCATCTCTCACCCCCTATTCTAGCCCACCTTTCCTTTCTAGCAAAGACCCTTCCCCAAAGTAAATTACAGTAAATTCAAACTGTAAACATCAAAACCACTTTTTAAATGTTATGATTTCTTAATAAAAAAATAGAATTCTCAATAAAGATATTCATAGGCCAATGTGGTATAGCAGTCTCAGAATACTGGGAGACCAGGTTCATATCTCCGCTTGGCCATGGAAACCCTCAAGTCATACTCTCTCAGCCTCAGAAGGAGGCAATGGCAAAATTCCTTTGAACAAATCTTGTAAAAAAAGCAACAACCATGGTATGTTCACCTTAGGATTTCTGTAACTCAGAAATTACTGAAGGCACACAACACACAGTGAATAAAGGCTAAAGACGTTGAAATTAAGAGCACTTCAATATCACATTTTGGTGCTGTTGCTCCTGCCAGGGCAAGAAATATAAACTTAAGATTCCCAGTTTACATATATCACATGTACTGTAAAACAATAAAAATTCCTTCCAGCCTGATTTGCTAAGTATCGTGAAACAAAACTAGTGTATCAGTGGTGTCCTCTGGAATGTAAATAAAAATTAATGATGACAACTGATTAAAAATAGCTATGAAGATAAACATATATCCTAAATCTGCTGAAAGAAAGTTGACACCTGAAAATCAATGTAATACTTTTGCCATTCAAAGCCCATTTGTTTTTGTCTAGATTGGCTACTGTGTATTGGCTCCAGTGATGAGTGTAAAAACTCAACACCCTTCTTTCTATCGGATGGTCCCAAATGAGGTTTACCAGTATGAAGGGATTGTCCAGCTTCTTTTGCATTTCCAATGGACTTGGGTTGGGATTATGGCAGCCGATGATGACAATGGAGAAAAATTTGTGCAAACTCTGGGAACAATGCTTTTCCAGGAGGGCATCTGCACAGCATTTACAGGAAAAACAAAACACGTGGCTCAATTATTAGATGATGAATCACCTTTTGAAACCTTTAGAACCATATTCGATCTACTTATCGATGCCAAAGTCAATGCAGTGATTGTAAATGCTGACCATCAGACTGTGTCATGTTTGAAATGGCTGATATATGCTTATGTCATTTTACCAAAAATAGCTCCACTCAGATCAATATCTAAAGTGTGGATTATGACAGCCCACTGGGATTTCTCATCACAGTCTGTTCACAGGGGTTTTGATATACAAGCCTTTGATGGTACCCTGTCTTTTGCCATTCATTCAAATGAAATGCTAGCATTTGCAGAATTCCTTCAGACACTTCATCCTAGTACAGCAAAAGGAGATGATTTTCTCAGGTTATTCTGGGAAGAGGCATTTGAGTGTTCTTTCTCTGACTCTAATGAAGGAAAGGAGAGATCTACTTGCACTGGGCAAGAGAGGCTGGATGGTCTCCCCAGAACTCTTTTTGAGGAAAGCATGACTGGCCAAAGCTACAGCATCTACAATGCAGTCTACGCTGTAGCATATGCTTTAGAGAGAGTTCATTCATCCAAGCCAAACCAAAGGGTAATGGCATACAGAGGTCCACCAGATCCTCCAAATGTTCAGTCATGGCAGGTAAGGTTTTGCATCCCAAGCAGCACTGATATCAGATGTTTAAACAAATATGTTGAAACTGTAGGAAGGAATTCCAGTAGAACAGAGGGGGAACATGAACTAGGTAATAATATATTATAGTTAAAATGGAGTTCTGCCAGTTATTACTATTGCCAGAATATCAATGGCAGGGAAACAAGCTGAAAGAAAAAGGAGAAAATTCATGGTTCAAGTTTCCTTGGAATATTTAAGTAGCTGTTAGGTGCAATTGCAAGGATCACTCATGGGACAGAGATACCTAAACATCCTGGGTGCATGCAGGCAGCCTTGATGCAAGCAAGAGCCAAAATAAAAACAGTAACATTTTTAAAAAGAAAACCAGAAAGAAGGGAATGCTAAAGCCGTAAGGCTGACTTTTTCATTCTAATCACAGACAAATGGCAATGACTGGTCTTCAGTCAACTTAAAGGCTTTGTTTAAAAAGGCATAAATTGGTAATTTGCTGAGCAAAATGTGATGGCCTTGGGGACCATGCCCCAAAGATTGTGTCACAACTGAAAAGGCTTTGCATCTCTTACTGATGTCTGTAAAGATGAAAGTGAAGTAAAGGTCTTGCCATCTTCCCCCTTGTAATAATTTCCTACCAATTCTGCATTTTTCTCTTTGGATCTAGCTTCATCCTTTCTTGAGGAGTATCCTATTTAACAATAGTGCTGGAGACACTGTGGCTTTTGATGAGAATAGGGAATTAGCAGCTGGATTTGATATTTTGAACTGGATTTCTTTCCCAAACCAATCCTTCTCAAGAGTGAAAGTAGGAAGTCTGAACCCGCATGCTTTCTCAGGCAAAAAGTTCAGCATTAATGAAGAGGCCATCAGATTGCACTACACCTTTAAGCAGGTGGGATCTATCTAAATAAATAAAAATATCTGTATCAATCCTGGGTAGATGGTGGTGGGGCAATCCCATTCAGAAATGAGTTCTTTCTCTTATACAGTAAATGTATTGTTGTTGCCATGTACAGTCAAGACAACTTTGACTTATGGACACCCTATGAATGAAAGGCCTCCAAGACACCTTGTCATCAACAGCCATGCTCAGGCCCTACAGACTCAAATCCCACAACTTCCTTTACAGTATAAATCTTCCTCTAATGTGGTCTTCCTCTTTTTCTACTGTCTTTAATTTTAGCAAGAATTATCATCATTTTTAACAAGTCATGACATCTCATATGTCCAAAGCATGATAGCATGTTCAGGCTTGAATTGCTCTTAGACCCATTTATTTGTTTTTGTTTTTTAGCATTCTGTGGTGTGTGTAGGACTCTTCTCCGGCATCACATTTCAATTAGTTGACCCCTTCAGGTTTTTCTACTGTTCAGGTTTCACATTAATATATAGAAATCAGAAATGTTATGACATAGATGATCCTGTTTTTGGCATTCAGTGATATATATCTTTGGTACAGTGGATCTTAATGTAGTTCCTTCATAGCTGGCCTTCCAAGTCTTCATCTGAATTTTTGACTACAGTGTCCACTTTAATTTTGTGCTCCCCTGACTGTGTGGCAAACAACACTGCAGGGAATGGTGGTGGTTTGATGGTTTCCATGAATAGAGACCAGAATCCCCTGCACTTGGCTTTTGACACTAAGTGCTGGTGCAGTGAAAGGGGAGTAGGCAGAGGTTATTTAATGGCCTGCTGCCCCTTTATGTATCCTTTGCTCTTTTTGCTACAAGGAATCAAAGAGTCTCTCTCTCTCAGCTGCTTACAGCCTGGTTCTACTTGCCTTGGTCTTTCCTGTCTGGCATCTGCCTGTGATTGTTTAGTCTGTTGTGTGTCCTTGATAACTAATTGCTTTCCCCTCTGTCTGTCTCATTGTCAGCTGTTAGAGTGTGTTGCCTGTGTACTTGTTTGTTATGTTTCAAACTGATTTCTCACTTGAATCACTCTCCTTCCTGCTTTCCCTTCTGAATCACTCTCCTCTCTGGCTTTCCATGGCTGGCTTGTCTGAGATCAAGTCTGGGGCTGAGTGTGTCTATTCAATGGGTACATAGTTTGTCCTGTATGTGGAAGAGGCATCTGTTTGTGTGTATGTCTGAGGGGAGATAGGTCATATAAGATCTTCTAGGATCAGGCAGCCAAACTAAGCTCAGTTGAGAAAGTGTTATACTGAGGATCTCAATGTTCCTGGTTTAATCCTGGGCTTTGGCAGGACTTGCCTCTCAGGTTCATTTTTTATAATTTAATTTGGGTGACGGAGAGTGGGATTGACAATGAGCATAAGAAAGTGGGTTTGTTTTGGCCTCTGAAGTGGCCTTATTTGTGAAAGGGCTACAGGCACCATTTGTCAGTATTGGGCACCATTAAGGATGATTGTCTGATGCCTAGGGCCTTATGGCCACACATGATGGGCACCATATTTGCTTTGTTTGGCAGTGTGGTTATGGACACTATTTTATTATTCTAGGCATCATTTTGGGGAATAGATCAAGCACCATTTTGCAGGACATTGCAGTACTGCCTCATTGTATATTAAGACATAGGACTATGTCATAGATTATTAATGTTATTTCTGTGATTATGTGATAAAAGCTTAAGTACCCGAGTATATTTTCTCATTTGGCTAATTAATTCAAGCCTTCTAGTTCTTCTTTATTTGGTACATCGATACTGCCTTGATAAGATATTTGATCTGATAAGACACTTAATATTGATACTTCATTATGTACTTGTGTGATAATAGTTTGAGTATTTGAGCATATTTTCTCATTTAGCTAATTTTCAAGCAGGCCTATTATTATAGCCTTTAAGAATTTGTTTGTTTGGTTACTTGGATAAGTTGAAACTGTGCTGATAGGACATAGAAATAGCTATTAATAAGACTTCCAATGCTTCTCAGCGTCTGAAAATGAGAAATTAGGTTACAGTGCTGCATTCAGTATTAAAATGCTCATTCAAAGACCATTTCTGTAAATATCTCCAGTTGGAGGCTAAAAGCTTCCACGGTTTAGAGAATATATTTAAACATTATAGAGCAGCATGTCTCATCACTGCTGTGGGATTTTACAATCATTATACAGTCGTCCCTTCCTTTTCACGGCTTTCCATTTTGTGGTTTCACTTATCTGTGGAAAGCTGCTGAGGGTTTTAAGACCTTCAGTCCCCCCCCTCCCGAGAATGTGTGGCTGCCACGAGGGAAGCTTTTCTCCTCCTCCTCCTCCTTGCCTCCACCACAGAGATTTGAGGACGAGGGAGCACCTTCTCCGCAAGCCAAGCTCTCCCCGGTGCCGGCAAAGGAGGAGGCCAGTGGGGTGAAGGCAGGCCCTGCAGTCACTGAGGAAGCCCCTCCACCCTCCTTGCCTCCACCTCTGGCTCCTGGGGAAGGCGATGGCTTGTTGGCCTCCTCACTGTCCTGGCCCACTCTGGCTCTTCCCTTGGCTGAGAGTGAGGAGGGATCCTTGGGGGTGGCCTCGGAACTGGAGTGTCTACTGTACCTGGTGCAACAGCGCTGTGGCTCCTCTCATGCCCACACCACTTGTGCAGCACCTGCCTCCAGCAACACCTCTCCATAGTGTTTGGGTGAGTCACCTCCTCACAATGAGGAGGAAGATGGGGAGAGGATGGTGCTCCCTTACCCTCAAATCTCGGTGGTGGAGGCAAGGAGGAGGAGAAAAGCTCCCCTCGCAGGAGCCCCCTTTTTTGTGTGTATTTTAAAAATTCACTTTTTTATTTTTGTGGGGGTCCTGCACCCCTAACCCCCACAAACAGGATAACTTGTTCACATGACTTCCCCCTCCCCTCAGCAGCCAGGAGTGAATGGAGCTCAAGTAGAGCCCCATTCACTTCCTGGTTTGAGTTCCTGGCTGTTCACGCGAGAGAACAAGTGTGAGGGAAATTAAGAAAATAAAGACAGCAAGCACACACACACACACACACACACAGAGTTTTAAAAAAGGAACTGGGGAGAGGGGGGAAAGGGTGTCACTTACCTGGATGTCCCAATTGCATCCCGAAGTGTTTCTCAGGGACCTCTCACGCGGCTGGCATCATGCCAGCATAACAGGGCTCCTTTTCACACACCCGTGATTCCATGACAAGAACGGAATGGGTGATCTATTGATGGCTTAAGCCAACAATAAAAAGGAACATGGGTGGAGTGGAAGTAGCATGGGATGAGGATGACGTCATCTGAAAAGTTTGTCATTTGGTGATCTCCTGGTGATCTCCTGGCATTCCTGGAATGCCATATTAACAGCGTCTGATTGTCTCCTTTGTTAAAAGGTTATAGTCTGAAGGAACCTGACTTTCTTTTATCACTTCTGTATAGTTCTTCAGTGTATTGCTTCCATCATCTTTTTCTTTTGTTCTGATCATATTATGTGCTCCCATGTTGGTCCATCATCATCCATACTCTTGGTGTTGTTGATCATTCATCTTCCTACAAGATCTGGTGAAAGAGAATTCTTGTTCTACCTTTTTTATTGTCTTCTTCTGTTGCTTTGAACTGTTGATTATATTAGTTTGCTTACTCCTGACATACGAGTTGTTGAACTTTCTCAGACTTTGGACTCTGTCTGAACTTTTAATATTGCTTATCATTTGTCCTCAACCATTTGAAAAATCAAATTGGTCACCCAGTGAGGCTTTTATCTCTTTTTGGCTACAAAATGAGTCTTTTCCATTCTTCCATGAGAATATCCCTAGTTTAGATTCACAGTTCTAATTCATGATCAATTAGGTCTGGCATATCTATATATCTGTTCTCTACCTTGTCCTTAAATTCTGCAGGGATCTTTTTAAAATTGTATTTCACCACTATGTTTAAACAAATGTTAGTTTTAAACTTATTTGTAATTTTTGATATTAGCAGTTTGTGGTTGGTGCCACAATCCACTTCTGGTCAAAAACAGAGTCTCTCCATCTTCTCCTCCCAGTTACATAAACTCTTTGATTTCTACATTGGTAGTCTCATGATGTCCACATATATGGTCATCTGATCAGTTACTAAAGATTGTGTTGGCAGTGCACAAACTGTTGGCTTAAGAAAAATCAACAATTCATTTGCCTGTTTTGTTTTGTGATCCTAGGCCCAATTCTCCAACAAAGTTTGGTTCTGTTTCCTAATATTACGTTCCAGTGACCTACGATTATGTCCTATTGTGAAATATTACAGGAATGTAGACTTTGGTAATTATCTATTTAATTACCAAAATTTATATTCTTCTGATATTTCACACACCCAAACAGGACATGTTGACAGTGGTAGGTAGCTGGAATGCAATATTAAGAAACAGAGAATAATTGTTTATTTAGAACCAGTGTTGTGTTCTGGTTTGAGTGTTGGACTTGAACTTTGGAGGCCAAGATTCAAACCCCCGCTTGGTCACGGAAACTGCTGGGTGACCATTGGCAAGTAACACACTCTCAGTCTCAGAGGAAGGACACAGCAAAGCCTCTCTAAATAAATCTTGCCAAGAAAATCCCACAATAGATATACTTTAGGGTCTCTACATGTCAGAAACATCTTGAAGGCACACAAGACAACAAACTATCTATTCCCTCTTTGAATTCACTTCTTCATAACAACAACAAAGCTTTTTCAACAGCTCTGTTAATTTGGTCAAAACTATTTCCAAAATGATGTTAGATTGAGTATTTCTGCTGTTGTTAACACGGAAGACTGAGACACTTTCTCTCCTTTTCATGTATAGGTGGTGCCTGTTTCACTGTGTAATGATAAATGCCATCCAGGAAACAGGAAAAAAAGGAGGGAAGGAGAACCATTTTGTTGCTATGATTGCATTTCATGTCCAGATGGGAAGATTTCAGACCAAAAAGGTAGGCAGTACAAGTAGATTCTGCTGTATCTTTCATTTCTTTTGCAACTGAATTATTTAAAGCAGGATATAACAATTATAGATGTAAACATCTGTCAGCTTTATTTTTGTTGTTCTTGTTTGTCAAAATTCCAGTGGAATTCTCCTTCTGTTGAAGTTCAATATCATGTTGCAAGATCTGTTGCTCCATCAACTATTTGGGGGCCAGAAATTAATACTTCATGTATTATATTATACACATTTTAATCATTTATATAATTTGGCACATATACATGCTTTTGAGCACATCACATGCCTCACAAATCCACAGATCTTATCTAGACACAACCGTTTACCATAAGTGGACACGTATTTTCATTCATTCGCAGCTAAGTTGTTTTGTCTTCACATTTGTGTACATATTTGCATCCATTTGCAGTCATTCGAATTGAGCGTCTGCACTTGCATGTAATGGCAAATGAGTAAAAATGCACAGCAATGAAAATTTGGATGTCCATACATCTAAACATGCACATCTATGCAAATTTTTCAGGAAACCTTGGGGAAAACTACAATTCCTTTTACTGTGCGGTTTGTGGAATTTTTACCCCCACCCACCCACCCTTCTGAATACCACAAATCTCATTTGAAACGTGTTGGGACAGATTGCATTCTCTGTGAATTCTATGAGGAGCCTCTTCATCATCGAGACAATCCCTGAGTCAAGATGTGCTTTATCCCAACACAAGACACATGTAATATGATACTCATATTTACAGAGGGAAACATAAATCAATTATGTTTCCACCCCCATAACAAATTAATCATAACACATGTCTTTATTATGAGGAACACATTCATTCTTGCTGATATATATTTTTCAATTGCCATTTTTCCCCATCTGTATTACTCTCTTTTTGAGAGGAGAAATTATTTATGAAGCTATATTCATAGAATCATAGAATCATAGAATTGCAGAGTTGGAAGAGACCACGAGGGCCAGCCAGTCCAACCCCCTGCCATGCAGGAAATCTTGATCAAAGCATCCCCGACAGATGGCCATCCAGCCTCTGTTTAAAGACCTCCAAGGAAGGAGACCCCACCACGTTCCGAGGGAGCGTGTTCCACTGCCGAACAGCTCTTACTGTCAAAAAGTTCCTCCTCATGTTGAGGTGGAATCTCTGTTCCTGGAGCTTGCATCCATTGCTCCATGTTCCAGTCTCTGGAGCAGCAGAAAACAAGCCTGCTCCATCCTCAGCGTGACACCCCTTCAAATACTTAAACAGGGCTATCATATTGCCCTTTAACCGTCTTTTTTCCAGGCTAAACATACCCAGCTCCCTAAGTCTCTCCTCATAAGGCATGGTTTCCAGAACTTTCACTATTTTAGTCGCCCTCAGGTTGCTCCTGTACCACACTTGGCTTCTGGTTTGAACCACCTACTTCGATTTTGGGATGAGGCACCCCTCTTCCTTGCTCAAAACACAGGCTACTCCTACTCTGTATTGAGCATGAAAGAGACAAGATACATTTTTTTCTGTAAAAAGGGGGGCATCTTTAACACCGTAGAAGCAGTCTCTAGAACGGCAAGCTAACCTTGGTTCATATTACATACTGTGCTTTAGAACAGGCAACTATATAGTCTGTGATAGGATGAATGCCTTTGTTACCAGGTGAAGCCCAACATTCAAGTATTATTCAACCTACTTTAATGCTAAGTTTATTCAAGACAGCTTGCTACTCCAAAATCCTTATTATCCATCCGCTGGGCCCTCGTGAACTCTATTCAGGTGATCAAAATGCATGTGTACAGCAAAAGAGCCCCCCCCCCTGCCCCATCCACACTTTCTTCATCACACTCATGGTCTGAATGTTTTAAAGGGTTATAAAATGGTGCTTCATGCACCTCACTGTGTTGCTATTGTAACAAATGGTTCCACAGACTATCTTTCTGTTTGTAATGTTTTGTCCTTGTTTTGCTCTGTTAAGAAACTTGGTTTGGTTATTTCCCTTAGCCACAAACCTGTTCATTATTTAGCAAAACACTGTGCTGGAATTTGACAACAAATGTGCCAGTGATGGGACCATTGAATACAACAGTGGTGATTTAAAAAAAAAAAAAAGCCACTGTCACTGGCTCTGTTTGACCTGCCAAGCCCCTGCCATTTATTCTGGCCAAAACAATCAAGAACAGTGCAGTTTCCTCTGTAAAATTCATGAAATGTTAGTGGCACTGTTGATCATGAACCAACAAAACTTTACAACATGAGGTTTTGCCTTATTAATTGATACTCCCTATGCTGCACCCACCTGGGGGGAAATTGATTGCCTTTGACATTTCCCAAATCTACGACATTTTCACCCCTCTATCAAATGGCTGAAATTGATTGATTGATTGATTGATTGATTTCCTACCCTATATCTGAAGATTTCAGGGTGGCTACATGATTGTGTGGTTAAGTTAGAGCAACATCGTACAGAAATATAACTTATAGCAGCAGCAACAACAAACCATAGAAGCAGATCCATTAGACATAGGGAGACAAATATAAGAAGAAAAATGATTTTATTTTTGCTTATATTTACTAGTTACATCTCTATCTTGTATTTCTTCACAAGAAAGCAGTAAGTCTCCTTTCTCCTAACTTTCTGCTCATATTAATACTGATATAGGTTAAGCTGAGAGGCAGTTGCTGGCTGAAGTGAGTTTAATGTCTCAGTGAGTACTTCAACCTGGGTTCTTTTTAATGCATTGATTGACACACATTACTTGTTTTGTTTTCCAGACATGAATGAATGTTCAAAATGTCCAGATGATCAGTATCCAAACAAGAACCAAAATCAATGCCTTCCCAAAAGCATAAACTTCCTCTCATTCACAGAACCTTTGGGGATAAGTCTAACTTTCTTGTCTCTCTCGCTTTCCCTGATCACAATTTTGGTGCTAGAAATATTCATCAAGAACAAAAACACTCCTATTGTTAAGGCCAATAACCAGAACCTCACTTACTGTCTCCTCATCTCTATATTGTTCTGCTTCCTCTGTGCATTGCTGTTCATTGGTCAGCCTAAGAAAGTGACCTGCTATTTGCGACAAACAGCTTTTGGCACCATCTTCTCAGTAGCTGTGTCTTGCATATTGGCAAAAACTATAACAGTTATTGTAGCTTTCATAGCCACCAAGCCAGGATCCCGAAAGAGGAAATGGATGGGGAAAGGATTGGCCAACTCTGTTGTTGTTAGTTGCTCTCTTATTCAAGCCAGTATGTGTGCTGTATGGCTTTGTACTGCTCCTCCATTTCCAAATTTTGACTTGCACACTTTGGCTGAAGAAATCATACTGGAATGCAATGAAGGATCAGTGACAATGTTTTATTGCATTATGGGATACCTCGGATTTCTGGCCATAGTTAGTTTCACTGTGGCTTTCTTAGCGAGAAAGCTGCCAGACAGTTTCAATGAAGCCAGGTTTATTACTTTCAGTATGATAGTGTTCTGTAGTGTTTGGTTGTCCTTTTTTCCATCTTACCTGAGCACGAAGGGAAAATACATGGTGGCTGTGGAAATTTTCTCCATCTTAGCCTCTAGTGCTAGTTTACTGGGTTTTATCTTTTTCCCCAAATGCTTCATAATTATCCTGAAGCCTGAACTGAATAGCAAGGACAAACTAATCCGGAAAAAATGATATACACCTTTGTTGTCCTACAAGTCTTCTGTTATGATTCTTCCCTTAAGATACACATTTTTTTTTGTACAGGGTGGGGGGAGGTGTAGAATTACATGTAGATATTCCTGTGAAATTGTAAAATAATCCAGCGCCTTCCAAGCGTAGAGTAAAAATCCACACATAGAGATATGTTATGCTAGCATTATGCTACCTTTACGCAGAATAGAAACATTGTGAAATATATGTGAAAGACTGGGTGCCATTATGTTTTCATATTGCACAATATTACTATATGCACAGCTCCATACTCACCGCTGTCAGCAGAATAAGCCTGTTGCACAAAGTTGAATATTTTACACACATCTGTACCATGACTTATGCATGTCTATGTCACTAAAGGATACCAGCCATAGTACTGAGTAAATCTCTTTAAACACAGTGAGAGCTATTTCTGTTTAACAAAGTATAGGTGGTGTAGTGGTTTGAGCATTGGACTACCACTCTTGAAACCAGGGTTTGAATCCCTGCTCAGCCATGGAAACCCATTGGCTGACCTTGGGCAAGTCACACTCTCTCAAACACAGAGGAAGACAAAGGCAACCATCCCTCTGAACAAATCTTGCCAAGAAAACCCCATGATAAGGTCATCTTAGGGTTGCCATGAATAAAAAATGACTTGAAAGCACAGCACAACTAGAAGCTAACATTCTTTCATTCCCAGCTGGAAATTCTTTGAGATGAGACATATAGAGTGAACAAATTAAAAACAAGACAGGAAAAAGTGGCAAAGCTACTATCATTTGGGACTAATATTTTTGAATTTCCATGATTCATGCAAGTCATGCTCACACTCTTCACCAACAGACATGTAACATCTAAACATATGCACTGTTCTTATTCTCTTACATAATACATATTGATGCACCTATCTATATTAAACCCATATTCATACAGATACATGGATGCACATTCATACTGCCACACGTTCTCACACACAGTCACACATTCTGAGCTGAACACACACACATGCTACATGAACAAATGCATACATGCATACACACACACACACATACACACACAGAGAGAGCACCCAAGAACCAGCCCTTTAAAACCCCAGAGCTCAAGGGATAGCATGTGGATCACAGTGCATTGGTGTTCAATGTGATTTCTGGCTCATGGGGAAATAATTAACCAAACAATGTATTATCTGTGAGTCCAGTTTTGATTAGTGTTCAGAAACGCCAGCTGGTGTAGCAGACTCATCCCTGCATTGTAATTAATGTAGGGATATCAGAGAGAAAGGTGAGACACATCTTAGGAAATCCTTCATTCAGATCTTAGAAGGGATATCTGTCAGTCCATCACAGAAACCCTGCCACTTCCCTCCTGTCATGCAAATGGTTGGTCTTCTGCATGCTTCTTATAAGAGGACTACATACGTATAAAAACAGGCTAGCCCCACTTGTCCCATGGAGTCTGGCCTTGGGACTTTGTGCAATCAAGATTGTGTACATTAATGTTAAGTCTCCTGCTCCAATAATCAATCATCTTATCATCCAGTTGTTGAAGTCTGATATTATCTATTTTTTTATCAGATGATACACATAGGGATTTTTCTCCCTTGTATGCGTGCATTTTTTTTTTTTGCTTTTTATTTTTTATTTTTTGGTCACTCCATAATGCTACATGAGAAGTCTTGCACAGGAAATGGACAATGTTATATTTCATCATTTGATGGGAGTGGGTCACAACAGGCACCATAAACTGTTTTGGTAAAGAGAAGAGCAAGAAATAAAGAATTCTCATTGTCATCTTGAAGCATCATTTGGAGGAAGTGGCAGGATCGCCCTACAACATTTTTTCTGGGATGATGGGGGGGGGCAGAGGTATAGAAAATGGAATACTTTTGAGCACTGCCTCACTCCTAGCCAAAGCTAAGACATGGGTCTTCCTAAATGACCTTGGGTAGGCCTTGGGTAATGTCTGGGAGGAATTGGGAAGACTGCCTATCCTTGTCTAGTGCTTGCAACTATTTGGGCTTCAGGGCTTGGAGCCATTTGAACTGGTTATGTGTTGTTGTTGTTAACTGCTGTCAAGTCAGCTTTGACTTATGGTGACCCTATTTCAAGTCTGAAATATTTTGCTGTCTGATCCATCAATATCAATGTCTACACGTAATGTTTTTTTCTTATATAGTTTTCCCAGGAGTACCCTGTAACCTGGATATGCTGAAATGTATCCAGTATTGTCCAGAAATCTATGAATTGAACATAATGTTCATGTGAATGTATTATGAGATACAACACATATGCTTTCCTTTCTAAGATCTGTAAAAAAAAAAAAAGTCAGTGAATCAATGCCTACAGCACCCACCCTCACTCCTGCTATCATGTAAGAACCAAAAATTGGGCTCAACATGCATACATCTCACTCAAAGGGCAGGTCAAGACTGCTTATGTACTCAACATGCATACCTCTCTGCCATTACACTACAAAATCACATCTGGAAGGCAAAGGGTAAGGATATTATGGAAGTATATTTCCACTTTCTATACATACATCCTACCTGTAGGGTCTTGAAGTTATCCAAAAGAGTTGCCACGTGAAGGGAGGTTTAGGAGTCCAGTCCCCTGATTATGGCTACTAAGGTGTTATCCAGTTATATTTGTAGTTAGGAACAAATATCTCAGATTGAGGTATAAACATGATTGTACCATAGAAGACACACTTTGCTGTGAAACAGATCTCATAAATGTGCAAGCCCAAAGTGACGTTGAGTAAGATCTGCATGTTTTTACTTATCTTTTTTATTGTTGATTCCAAACCCAGGTTAAGTTGGTAATTTTTAGGCACTACATTAGATGTCAAATGAGAATGAGCATACCTCGCTTTAAATTATAGAAACAATAGATTATGTCCCATATCCTTAATCACTTACTTAGTTAGTTATGAGTAACTAAATATTGTTTCCTAGTATAAGCCTCAAACCTGATTTAACAGTCAGCATCTACTCTGAGGAACTGAGGTGTGTTTGTTGGTGATTTAATTATTGAGATGACAACACCAAGAAACAGTAGAAATGAAAAACTGTCAGATTGTGGAAAGAAAACAGAACTGGGAGGGAGAAGTTAATATAAAAATGTTGAGGGAGGACTGGAAATATGGATGATGTAATTCGTGGTGGTGAGCACTAGGTGTGAAGCCAAGAGCAATTTATTTTAGGATCTTACACTGTGTATATTTATTGTGTATTTATTTATTTAATTTACATGCTGCCTTTCAAAGTGGGACCCAAGGCAGCTCACAAAAAACAATGAAAATCAGTACAATTCAAGAACAATTAGAATCATCATCATTAAAACAATTTAAAATTACTCACACATACAAAAGTTAAAAAATAAAAACAAAATAAAACACACACCGCTATTTTTAAAAATCCTCTGTGGGCACAGTTGCACATTAAAAGCCTGCTTACACAAAAAGGTTTTTCCCTGCCAGTGAAAGGAAAGCAGGACGGGGCTAGTCTAGCTTTCCACTGAAAGGGGTTCCACAGGGTGGGAGCAGCCACTGTGAAGGCTCTCTTGTGTCCTCACCAAGCAAACCTGTGATGGTGGCAGGACCTTGAGAAAGCCTTCCCCTGAAGATCTCAGGACCCTTGCAGGTTTGTATGGGACATATGATCTTTCAGAGAGTCTGGACCCAAGTTGTATAGGGCTTTATAGTTCATGACCAGCATTTTGACTTGTTCCCAGAAATGAACTGGTAGCCATCGAAGCTATTTTAAGAAGGGAGTTATATGCTCCCTATAACTGGACCCAGTTAGCATTCTGGTTGCAGCATTTTGGACCTGCTGAAGTTTCAGAACAGTTTCTAAAAGCAGCCCTGCACAGAGTGTGTTACAATAATCCAACCAAGATGTAATCAAGGCATGTGTCAACACAGCCAAATTTGATGTCTCAAGGAATGGGCACAGCTGGCGCACTAGCTTAAGCTATGCAAATGCACTCCTGGTCACTGCTGAAACCTAGGCACCCATGCTCAGAGTTGAGTCCAGAAGAACACCCAAAATGCGAGCTTGAGATTTCAGGGTGAGTGTAACCCCATCCAGCATAGGTGGAATCCCTAATCCCTGATCTTCTTTTTGACTGACCAGGAGCATCTCTGTCTTGTCTGGATTAAGTTTCAGTTTGTTTGGCCTCATCCAGGCCCTTACTGACAACAGACATTGATGCAATGCCAAGACAACTTCCTTGGAATCAGATGGGAAAGAGATAGAGTTGGTTGTCCTCGGCATACTGGTGACACTGCACCCCAAAATTCCAGATGACCTCTCCCAGCAGTTTCATGTAGATGTTAAACAGCATGGTTGACAAAGGAGAACCCTGAGCAACCCCACAGGCCAACAGCCAGGGCATAAGTAGGAGCCCCCAGCACCAACTTCTGAGTTTGCCCCTCCAGAAGGACCAGAACCACTGCATAACAGTGGCCCCAAGTCCCATCCCAGAAGAGGCAGGCTAGAAGTATACCATGGTTAATGGTATCAAAAACTGCAGAGAGGTCCAGCAGAACCAACAGGGACACAGTCGCCATGTCCATCTCCCTGCGTAGGTCATCCACTTTGGCAAACAAAGCTGTCTGTATCAGATTCCAGCTACATTGTTCATAATATTATCTCTAGCTTCAAAATAGTTCTGATGAAAAGTTTTGTCCTTAGGTCATTAGATCATTTATTGCTACATTTGATATCAATAAAACAGGCATTATTACGAAAGGTCTTGGTGTCATTAAAGATGCAAATGAAAACTTTCCCTAAAGCTCAACCATGGAACATGACATTTATTATACAGTATTTCATGTCTACTCAGATACATCCCATGTGACTCAATAGGGCTTACTCCCAGGTAAGCTGCTATAAGATCCAGCTCTTGTGTTGCAATTCTATGCCCACTCATCTGGAAGTAACTTGTTTAAAGAAACAAAAATGCTGGTGTAATAAATAAGGGCTCTAAACATGGATTGTTTGCTCCCATTGATTGGACACCAAAGAAAATCCATTTTGGGGCTGTCATCCAGTGCAGACATCCCCATGAGCATTAAAATTATTCTAAGAGTTTCAAAATTATTTCCAAATAAAGGTAATGAATGGGAACTGGAGGTGGGGGGAGCACTGGGTGCATTACTGACAGAACAGCACAGTGATTTCCATTCACAAAGGAGTATCCAGATTTCTAAGTTCATCTTCAAATTACAAGGTTTTTGGTACATTTCAGATAACAGTATATAATGTAGCTCCTGGTTGGTAAATTTGCAGGAAACTGTATAGCACACATATAACTCTGTAGTGCCAAATAAATCAAAAGTCATAGATAGGAATGGAAATAATATTTGAAAATAGTCCCCCAAAATGGTAAAAAAACATATTTTCTGAGCATTGAGAAGAATCTTGGACTGACAAGAATCTTTGTAGTTTAGGACTTATTCAGTGCAAAATTCGCACATTGTTGTTTTGTGCAGAAAACAGCATTTTCTGTGCAAGAAAAAGCATTTTTCTGCATGTAAAATTTCAATGCTGAAATATTAATTAATGCACAGAAAATGTTGTTTTCTCCACAGAAAATGTGGTAAATGGGAATTCATTCTATGTAAAAATCACACATGGATGATTTGCATAGAAAGCAGTATTTTCTGGACAGGAATTGATATTATACAATACTAGCTGGACCCGGTGTACCATGCGCCATTAAAAAACTCCCCCCCCAAACACCCAATAGACCTCATGCCCGGTTGCCTGGGTCCTGTTGCAGCAGCAGCAGCAGTGGCATCCCCTGCCACCACCACCAGTTGACTGCCTGGGTCCCATTGCAGTGCTGACAGAGGCTTCCCGCCACCACCACCATCAGTTGACTGCCTGGGTCCAGTTGCAACAGCAGCAGTGGCATAACTGTAGCCAACATTGTAGCACATTGTTTGGTCTCTTCCAGTATGCAGATTGGCCAGGAGTGGCAGGAGTGGATTATGAGGTGGAGAGGGAATTTGCATATAGGTGGTGATTTGCATGTGGGTGGTGATTGGCTGAGGGAGTGACAGGAGGGATCCTAGGCAGCCAGTCAGCACACTGAAAGAGGTACTATACCTAAACCCATTGTACATACCCAAGAGGCAACATATCTAAGGCTATTGTGCATACCCAAGAGTTTTATATATGGATAAGGTTATTTTCCATGCATAAAATGCTGTTTCCTACACAGAAAATGCTGCTTCCTGTGCAAAACAACCACATGCCAAATAAGTCCCAAATTGCAAACATCCTTCAAGAATGTTTTAAGAGCATTTTTAAGAGACTTTCTTGCAGCAGGAAGAAAACAGCTGAAATTACTTGTTGCTACCTTTGCAAAGAAAATTAGTGAAAAGTTATATTCCCCAGTCACAGATACAAAAATCCATCAACATTTTCTCTTTATTAGTTGCTCCCTGATGTTCACCTCAGGCCTCAACAAAATAATGTAACATTTAGGAGAAAAAATGCAACCCAATAGCCCTGCACTTGATGCTAACAGAGAAAAGATCTCCATGGCCACCATGTATTTCCCTTTCACACTCAGGTGGATTGGAACAAATGACACCCAAACACTGCAAAAAATCAACATGCTGAAAGTTATAAACTTGGCTTCATTGAAACTGTCAGGTAACTTCCTAGCAAGGAAAGCTACAGTGAAACTGAGGGTGGCCAGGAAGCCCATGTAGCCTAAAACACAGTAAAACAAAAGTATAGACCCCTCATTGCATTCCAGTATGATTTCTTCACTCATTGAGTGCATGTCAACCTCTGGGAATGGGGGAGATCTTACCATCCATACAGTACACATGGCTACTTGGATAATGGAACAGACAAGTACAATAGATTTTGGCAATCTCTTCCCCATCCACTTCCTCATCTTCGATCCTGGCTTTGCAGCCATAAAAGCCAGCACTACTGTGATCGTTTTTGCCAGCACACAAGAAACAGCCACTGAGAAGATGATGCCAAATGCAGTTTGTCGGAGGAGACAAGTCACCTTTTGAGGACTGCCAATGAACAACAGTGCACAAAGAAAGCAGAGTAGGAGCGAGATAAGGAGAGTGTATGAAAGATCCCGGTTGTTGGCTTTGACAATAGGAGTATTGTGGTGTTTCAGAAATGTTCCTAGCACAAAACCTGTAATCAAAGTAAAGGAAACAGCAAAACATACTAAACAGAGTCCCAAAGGTTCATCATAGGACAAAACATTTATATATTTAGGAATACATAAATCCTGTTTTTTGTTTGAATAGTTTTCATCTGTGCATTTATAACAATCATTCATGTCTGAAAAAGAAGAAAAGAGGTCTTAGTCTCTGCTTACATACTATAAACCTCATCAATATATTGTAGCTCAGTGGGGGAATTTTGTATTTCATATGCCGATGAATTATTTTTGCAGCATAACTCATCATGGCTAACTAGGGCTTGGATCCTTCTAGTTAGTCCCAATTGTAACAGATCAATTGAATTAATCGATTCAAATTAGAGTTTTTATGCAGTGCTGTTTTTACAAAATATGGCAGGGGGTGGGTGATAGAGATTTCTTTAAAGGTCTCAGGTAGCTTAAACCTTTGCCCCTGAAGTCAGAATGAAGACACTGACAGCTGACCTTGGAGTATCAAATAAGTAAGCCTCATCCCTTTAGATTTCAGTTTATCTGTTTGATCAATATGAATATGATTAATTTTTTACCTGTCTGATTTGAAATCTTCCCTTCTGGACATGAGATGCAATCATAGCAGCAAAATGGTTTGCCTTCTTTCTTATGCTTACTAGAACCAGGATGACAACTCTCAGTGCATATAGAAGATGGCCGAGTCTAATTCATAAAGGAAAGAGAAGAATTTTAATTGTGAGAACAATTACTTTAGAACTCGGTGTCTTTTAAGTGTTTATTAACAGCATGGAACTTGATTTTGCACGGAATTTTCTCATTCCACTTTAATAAGCTGGAAGCTCATTTTATAATGACTTATTACTTCTCTTGTTTATTTTGCATTCAAAGTGTGGTTAGTTATTTAGAGTAGACTTTTCCCCCAAATACTATCTTTTTCAGTGCCATGCTTAGAAATGCATTCTTTTATCAAAATTACTTACTACCACAATGAATGGATATAATACTAGTCATATTGTATGACTGGAAAGGATGGAATTCTATTAATATATAAAACAGATTGTAATTTGCTTTCCCCTGCTAGATGGTTATTCCCAGATAGTACATATTTTTTTATATATTTATGGGCACAGCTCTTCAATCATGTCAAAATTAGTTTCTTAAAAGTTTTCAGTGGTTTGTTCCCACCTCCACATAAAAGTTAAACAACTTAAGGGAGCATATGGTTTTGAGTTTTTAAGTCTTAAAATATTAACAAAATATTAAAGTCATGTTTCTAAGTTACAAACCATGTACAAAATTTTGATTGTTGCATATTTTTGAAGATAATAAATGCATCAAGTGTCAAGTGTGCCCAATTAGATTGCAATCAATTTTCAAAAAAATATCTCTTCACTAAAGTTAATATTTGGTAGGGGCTGAGCAAAGAAATTAAGATCCTTATTCAAAAGTGAAAGCTGTAACACATAGTCTTACAGTTGAACTCTACCTTGTTAAACCAGCTGTGCCATGTTATAGCACTCTCGTTTATGGTGAACATTTGGTCTGGAGGGGCCTGGGGATCCACCCTTCCAACTTGCACTTTATGAAATGATTGATTGGAAAAAATGATCCAGTTCATAATATCAAATCCAGCTATTAACCTCCCACTGTGATCAAAAGAAACTTGGTCTCCAGCACTGTTGTTAAATGAGACACGCCTCAGAAAGTGATGGAGCTAGATGAAAAAAAAAGGGGGGGGGATAAAGAATGTTGTAAAGCATTGTAAATTAATAGCAATGTTTTGAAACCCTTCTGTTGAAACCCAACTCTGATTCACTCGTTCAAAAAATGTTTTGAATCCACGTATTAGGAGGTGAGTGCAGCAGACTCACCTTTCCATCTCCAGTGCCATCAACCTCCAGTATGTGGAGAGCAACAAATCTAGAAGGCTTCCCTTACAGATTGATACTTCCCAGAATTGGGTTTCGGTTAGTTAATTTCTTTTTTTTCCCATTCTAGGCATTTATATATATCACTGGTATATAACAAATACACAGCCATATATAGATACTGGCACATTGTGTATGGCTGGTAATGTGAGTATTTAGCTGCCTGTATATTTTGTGTTGTAATATTAAAGGTTCATTGTTTTGGATCAATGCTAAGGGTCAATGCTAATGCTTCACAGTACAAAAACAAAACAAAAAACAACGGTTTCTGAAAACTGATCTGAATTTTGACTGAAAATCCTGATTTACTGGAGTTTAAATAGAAGCATGGCTTCCAGGAGAGGTATATCCCTGCAGCTATGGGGAATGAAGAGAGATATTAGTGCTGATTTATTGTGCATAAGTTTATTCTTTTATGGTTGTTTCATGGTTGAAGGAGATCTTGGATAGCTTGAAGATATACACTTGCTACTCACTAAGACTGTACATTGAAATGTGTCTGGTTTTACAATAGATGAATGGCTTCACAACAGATTGAAATACTCTAGAAACTATCAGTTGTTTCCCCCACACACATTTCCAAGGGCTTCTGCCTAATTGGCTGTCTTGAATTTATATGTTCAGTGATACATTCATTTGGATGTAGATTATTTTGTATTTTTATAATAATTTTATAAATCCATATATTGAAATACATTAACTCTTTTATCCTAATTTTGTTGGTCAACTTCCTGAAAAAAAGAATAACAAATTTGACTACATGGTTGGCTATTATTTAATTCATAATGTGCAAGAAGGCAATGTGCTGGGTTACTGCCCTATGCTGGAAAATTCTGAATAGGAAGGGGAAAAAACAGCTAGAGAAGTGAATGAGGAAAGTGATTTGGCTACCACAGCTAAATATAATGTAACCAAAGTCTCTCTTTGTTTAAAGCAACAATAAAAAGAAACAATAGAACCTGCAGCATGAAATAGGGAAAAGGACTCAGACAGAGGAATAATATCTGCTTCGTTCTAAGTCTATCTAAGCTAACAGCACCAGAAGTGTGTCTCTTCGGAAGAGCTGATGTGAGGCCAAGGACTTCTGTCTAAGCTATGCCTTCGACTAAGTTGTCTAAAATGTACCCACAACTATTAAATGAAATTCAATACAGAGAAATGTAAGGTACTGCACTTAGGGTGGAAAAACGAAATGCATAGATACAGGATGGGGGAGACCTGGCTGAACGAGACTACGTGCAAAAGGGATCTAGGAGTCCTAGTACACCACAAGTTGAACATGAGTCAACAGTGTGATGCGGCAGCTAAAAAGGCCAATGCGATTTTGGGCTGCATCAATATAAGTATAGTGTCTAGATCAAGGGAAGTAATAGTGCCACTCTGTTCTGCCTTGGTCAGGCCTCACCTGGAATACTGTGTCCAATTCTAGGCACCACAGTTCAAAAAGGATATTGACAAATTGGAGTGTGTCCAGAGGAGGGTGACTAAAATGGTGAAAGGTCTGGAAACGATGCCTTATGAGGAAAAACTTAGGTTGCTGGGTATGTTTAGCCTGGAAAAAAGATGGTTAAGGGGTGATATGATAGCCCTGTTTAAGTATTTGAAGGGGTGTCATATTGAGGATGGAGCAAGCTTGTTTTCTGCTGCTCCAGAGACTCCAACACGGAGCAATGGATGCAAGCTCCAGGAACAGAGATTTCAAGTCAACATTAGGAGGAACTTTCTGATAGTAAGAGCTGTTTGGCAGTGGAACACACTCCCTCAGAGTGTGGTGGGGTCTCCTTCCTTGGAGGTCTTTAAACAGAGGCTGGATGGCCATCTGTCAGGGATGCTTTGATCGTGATTCCTGCGTGGCAGGGGGTTGGACTGGATGGCCCTTGTGGTCTCTTCCAGCTCTACAATTATATGATCGTATGATTCTATGTTTAACTTATATATTTATACCTGAGACCATAAACTCAAAGTGTAGTAGTGTCCAGTGTCAACATATGTGGATAATACTGTATGTGTTGAGAAGGGGGGGGGAAATGGTGGGACATATTAAGGAAATCAAAGAATTCAAAACTATTCTGAGGTAAGCCAAAAAAAGTTGTTTGAAACTTAGAATTCCTGGCCTAAATTCAATTGCTAATACCAATTAAAGCAGGCACATTGCATCAATGTTATATATGCAAATGTTGACTCAGTACAATCCCATTAATTCAATGGGTTTATGCCAATTCTGGTTTGGACTAGCACTTAGGTTTAGGCCATTGTGACATTTCTAGTGAATGAGAAGTGGAAAAGGAAGCTCTGAATATGAAAACTGGGAGACAGATGGCTATAAAATTAGACCCCACTAAAAGTGTCGTACATGAAGAAAGGAAGCCACTACCTTCCATTGCTGCTTATTCTGGAGTTGTAGTCCTCCTCTGTCCACTTTAGTTTTCTGTTTTATGATAGATGATAGCATGGCATGTAAGGAATCAGCCAGGGCATGGATGGAATTGTAGATGCTGTAGCTGTGGCCAGTCATGCTCATTTCAAAAAAAGTTCCAGGAAGACTCTCCAGGTTCTCCTCTCCTGAGCAAATAGTCCCAACTATCTCATCCTCCGACATATGTGGAAAGGAACAGACAAAGGCTTGTTGCCAGAAATCCCTCATAAAACCATCATATTTTGTGTTGGGAGGTTTTCTACTCTCAGCAAATTGCTGAAACCCTGGTACATCATGGGTGTGAACTGTAAAAGATAGACCTCCATGGAATAGTTGTGCATTCCAAGTCTTTTGAAAGACAAGTGATGTGAATTCCATCTGGGATGTCATTATAAATACCTTGCCATTTGATTCATTTACTAAAAGTTCTCCTAATGGTGCATATGGCAACCACCTCAATAATGCAATGGTATAAGATTCTCCATATACCACCAAAACATTAGCAGTGCTGCTCATGATTTTATCACGCATTTTTGCCACATGTTGCAGTGCCTCATACAGATCAGTGGCAGACCTCACTATGGGCAATGTTTCTATGAAAGCAAAACAGACACCACCCTTGGAAAATTTTGGAAAGACAATTTTCACAAATCTTTCTCCATTGTCATTATCCATGGTAATTACACCAATCCATGTCCACCTGAAATGCAGAAGTAAAGAGAGAATCCCTTCATACTGAATGTCTTCTGGGGGTGCCATTTGATAGAAGGAAAGTCCTGGGGTTTTATCATTTATTTCTGGAGGGAATCCATATATGAGCTGAAGAGACATGTGAGTGGGAGAGAGAATAAATGTATTCATATTAATATATCACATCCATGCTTTCAGATTATATTGCATGGTATACACTGGTATTAATTGCATACAACACTGGTATTAATTGCCTCCCTGTAAATAATGCATGAATGAAAAAACTGAGATGTTTAAACAAATCTGAACAGAGAATATAATGGAAAGTGAATCTTTTGGGAGATTTCCTACTTTACCACCTAGAATCTAGGTCTTAGGTAAAGGGACTGCTACTAATTGTGTGGTTTTTCTAGATTAGTTGTCCATCTGGTAATAAAGTCATGTCACCCTGTCAATCTCTCTCTTTCTCTCTCTTACTCTGGCTTTTCTTTGCAAACGAAGATTCAGGAAGGACTCATCCTATGCTTTCTGCAAGTGTGCTGATGACTAAAAAGGCCAATCCGAGATAAACAAGTCCAGTTGCAGAAAGCACAGCAGAAGGTCTCCTTGGGTGATGTTTCCAGGTTGTGATTCTTTCTGCATTGTTGTTCTCTTCAAGAGTACTATTTTTGGGAGGCGATGGTCCTCCATCCTAGAAACATGCCCTGCCCAGCACAACTGTGTTCTCAATATCATGGTCTCAATGCTGGTGATTCCTGCTTGCTCAAGGACAGCAACATTCATCACATAGTCAGTCCAGTGTATATTTAGGATTGTGCGTATACAGTGCTGATGAAAGCATTCGAGGATCATAAGTGGTGGTGATAGGTGACCCATGTTTTAGACCCATAAAGGAGAATAGACAGTACAATGGCTCTATACACACTGATTTTTGTGCTTCGCCTCAGGTGTTTATTATTCCAGGCTCTTTTGTAAAGTCTTCCAAATGTGCTATATGCCTTTGCTAATCTCTCTTACACACATATACAAAAGCCTAATGAGGAATGCCTATACCCAGTAGCCAGTTAAGGAGGGTGGCTTCAAATGTCACAGGGTGGGGAATTTTCTCCACGGTCACAGCCTTGGAAGGCTTTGTTAAATATAAGGCTAGAACCTAGAACAGATTCCCGACTTCATGACATTGAAGTCACCGATCTCCACTAATGTTAGCCATGGAATGTCTGTGTATAGGAAGTGAGAGGGACAGATACAGCATGCCAAAGAATGACTATCAGATTTGTGGGCAGAAACCTGAATTCATGTTAGAAACTGAGAATCCTTGTAACATTATGTTGCCATGATCACTTATTCTAATCCTGCTTTAGTAATTTGGTTTTAACATTACAATTAAGGTCCAGTTGCTATATGCCCCTGATTTGAATGAACAAAATAAATGTGGATAAAGTGTTAAAACTTTCTTGTCTATCTCTCATTCTCACTTAATCTCTCTCTCTCTCTCTCTCACACACACACACACACACCTGTGGAATCTTGTAAATATCCAAAACAGTTGCCACATGAAGGGAGATTTCTGAGTCTGGTCCTCCAACTACTGCTACCAAATTATTCCGCTGATCACATATGTAGTTGGGGACAACGTTCTCTGTGGTGGTTGTAAGACATATTGTGGAATGGTAAGTTCTCTGTGCATTGAAATAACTATCGTAGATGTGGAAACCCAAGGTCAGATTGGGTAGGAGCTTAGGGTTTTCATTGATCTCAGTCACTGCAAATGCCAAGGCCACAATGTGCTGGTAATTTTTAAGCACTACACTACAACAAAAAGAACTGTTATAATTATATGTGCAAAGAAACAGAAGATGACAACAAAGGGAGAAGACTTCTCTACTTGAGCAGGGCTGTTGATGACCAGGGCTCTTGGAGGACCCTCTTTAATAGGGTCAGCATAAGTCAAAACCAACAGTACACTACAGCTTTCTATATCAGAAGGATATTTCATGTTTAGTTATATAACAGCTACTGTAGGTATGCTGCACTGTTGTAGCATTAATTGCTGGTACAGGATATGTATGCTATCTTTCTGAAAGTAGATTTCAGAAAGGTAACAACTCTGTTCACCTACCTGGATATCCTTTTAGAAAATCTTAACTAAAAAAGTGCTCTGTAATAGACTCATGCATACGTATACACTCATGTGGATAACATTGTTCATTGAAAATACAGAATGTAGAATAAGCCATTCCACTGCAGACAGAGAAAAATATTTGAGAAATTGCTTACAATTGTTTTAAAATAAAATAAATTAAAACCTGAAAGACTTGTACAAGAAAATAATGAGGTTCGGCCACTAAAGACCTCAAAGATCCAGTGAACAAATTCTTTGGATTTTATCAGGCACGGGAAAATGCAGCCAAAAAACACATCCAAAATCACATCATAAGGACAGGACAATAGCCCAAAGGGCAAAATTATCAGACACCCATGTCCTCACCCGTTCCCTCTGTGTGGCATGGGTGTGAATAAGGCATCACTTTTTTATTGATAGGAAAAGCCGTTAATAAAAACTGATGCCTTTATTCATGCCCATGCCGAAAAGCAAGAATGGGTCAGTAACGATGTTGTCTGATAATTTTAGCCCTTTGGGCTATTGTCCAGTCCTTATGACACATTTTTTGATGCATCTGATAAAGTCCTTAGTCTTATGTGTTGTTGTTGTATGAGGATGCAGAAGGATATGGACAAGCTGGAATATGTCAAAAGAAGGGCAACCAAAATGGTGGGAGGTCTGGAATACTGTGTCCAGTTCTGGGCACCACAATCCAGGAAGGATGTTGAGAAGATGAAACATGTCCAGAGGAGGGCAGCCAAAATGGTAGGAGGTCTGGAAGCCATGTCCTATGAGGAGCAGCTTAGGGAGCTGGGTATGTTTAGCCTGGGGAAGAGAAGGTTAAGAGGTGACATGATTGCCATGTTCAAATTTTTGAAGGGATATCATACTGTGGATGGAGTAAGCTTGTTTTCTGCTGCTCCAGAGACTAGGACACAGAGCAATGGGTTCAAACTACAGGAAAAGAGATTCCACCTAAACATTAGGAAGAACTTCCTGACAGTAAGAGCTGTTTGGGAGTGGAATACCCTGCCTCGGAGTGTGGTGGAGTCTCCTTCTTTGGAGGTTTTTAAACAGAGGCAGGATGACCATCTATTGGGAATGCTTTGATTGTTTATTCCTGCATGGCAGGGGGTTGGAATGGATGGCCCTTGTGGTCTCTTCCAACTCTGTGAATCTCTGAACTGAACTAATGGAAGCATACTTCCTAATGACCATTACCACAGAGCAGCACCTTTGACCACCTGAAACGTAAGGTTGAGGAACTAAGTGAATAGAATGAGTGAGGATGGAACATTGGGCAGAGACACGCTCTGCAAGTGGAGCTCTTCAGCTTACTGAAGACACAACATGGATTCAATAGTTCATTTTGTACTCCACAATTCAAATGGCTTCATAAAGAGAAAAAAAAAAGACTCAAAGAGGGAGTGGGAAGAAATTAATCTAAAGTAACTACAGTACAGAGGAAATTAGTGTGACACAGAAACTGACAGAGAAACTGTTCTAAGGCCTGCAGAAGCAAAACTTCATAAAGGGAAAAAAATTATTTTTAAAGCTCCAATGCATGACAAGGTCTTTCCCCCTTACTGTGGAAAAAAGGGAGCCTTCAAAAATGAAGAATCCCCTAAATTGTACTAACTTTCATCTATAGCTCCATACAATGTGACTCTGTTCTGAGGTACAACTTTGCCCCCACCCATGTATAGATACACATAAATACATAACATGCACAGACAAAACTATCATATCATCACAATCTCATCCTTACACAATCCTTTCAAACGATTCTGTCAAGGGTTCTTCATTGAAGGCTATTGGATCAGGGACAATGAAAGCCAGAGAAGCAACACCACCGACAAGGACATTTCCTGACTGATGATACATGTGAAGTGGAGCCTGTATATGATGCTTCCCACATTTACCAGAATGGTTGTTGCCTAAAACATTAGGAAGAAGTACTAGCAATATTGCCACCACCAATAAGATCATACTGAAAGGAATCAAAAATCTCTATAAGTATAGAGGCTCCCCTATCTACATAAATCTATATGCCTTTCAATGAAATGTTTTTTGGTTACATTTTCTTGTGTTACAACCTTTTGAACCCTAGAGTATCAGACAGCAGATTGGTAAAACTTGAATATTCCTACTCGGCCTCTACTTCTAAATACAACTACCTGCATTTATAACATTCATCACACTCTTTGTTATTATTAGTTTCCTAACGGCTAGGGAAACTCTATGGGAGTTTTTAAAACAACAACAAGAAGCTGAAGTAATTACAGTTATAATTGCTATTGAAAGGAAAAGATTCAAACCTGGAAATTCCCTGCAGATTGGTTGTTTGCCACATTGAAAATTTTACCCACTATCTAGTTGAACAAGGAGGAATACTTGAGCCTGAAAAGACTCCTAGCAACAAAAAGCATAACAAAAATCTAAAGCTGTGGTTTCAAACCAGAAAGGAAATTAATGTAAATCTTTGGTAACAGGAGTAGCCTATTTTAAAATATGACAAGAGATGTAACCTTGGGGAAGAATTCTATCCAAGAAAGAGATGGGAAATATCTGGCCTGTATGCTACATGAACTCTACACCCACTATTCTTGTTTTCATCTTATTATTTCATCTTATTAATTAATATGCCACCGAATTTCAAAGGTGTGGCAGTACTAGTGGAAAATGCCAAGTTACCATTAAAATGAGGAGGTAAACAGCAGTTGTTTCACTACCACCAATCTGAATACTGAATATTATCACTACAGTGACATATTTGGTACCAATGGTTGATGTAGGTGGCAGATCCCAGTATGTTCAGGAGATCCCAAACCTTGAGGTGTTGCCTATTCTTTGCCTAGGAAAACTATAAGCCATGTTTTCTGTCAGATTTGCAAGTATCTTCCTTTCCCTTCAATCTGTTTCACACAAACCCACACACACTTGAATGCTGTGTAAATGCATATTTGCTTTCAAGTACTGACAATTATTTATTTATTAAAATATTTTTGTATCCTGCCCTAAATGACAAGATCTGAGGTGGCACATGAATTCAGTTTAAAAACACAGTACAGGTTGCCCTCTGTTTACACAGGATCTATACCTGCGGTTTCACTTACCCACTGTTGTGGGGGGGGGAGATCTCTCCATAAATGTGGTGTCTGTAGGCATCGGTAGGTCCTCCAGCATGACTCTACGGTCAGCTTCTGCCAGAAGTTGACCATAGAGCTACCACAGATGCCTAGAGAGGCATCCTTTCTAGGTATTTTCTAGAACCTCCAGCACAATTCTATGGTATTAATGTCAGTTTTCTATTATACATGGTTTCACATATCTGTGGTAAGACTGTTCACAATATCACAGCTGTGCTGGGTAGGGCACGTTTCTAGCATGGAGGACCATCTCCTCCCAAAAATAGTATTCTATGGTGGACTCGCCACGGGTCAGCGTAAGAGGGGCGCTCCAAAAAAGCAATACAAGGACTCCCTGAAACAACATCTCAGGCTTGGCCAAATTGATCACCAACAATGGTCTGCCCTGGCCTCACATCGGGAGGCATGGAGACGCACTATCCACAATGCTGCAGCCTTATTTGAGAACTCACGCCAAACAAGTCTTGAAGAGAAACGACAACACAGAAAGAATGACAACCGAGAAACATCACCCAAGGAGACCTTCTGCTGTGCTTTCTGCAACCAGACATGCTTATCTTGGATTGGCCTTTTCAGCCATCAGCACGGTTGGAGAAGGTGTGGGATGAGTCCTTCCTGAATCTTTGTTTCCAAAGAAAAGCCAGAGAGAGGGTAAGACTAGGAATGTATCCCCCACAGATACAGGGGGAAATGCAGTTCTCTGTGTGGGAAATGCTGTTTTCTGCACAAAACAACCACATGCAAATTTTTCACAGAATAAGTCCTGAATTGCAAAAAGTATGAGAACTGCATGGTTTTCAGTGGGAAGAAATTTACTCATAGATAGATGAAGGGAATACTGTGGAGATAGTGTATCTTGATTTCAGTATGGCTTTTGACAAGGTCCCCCATGATATTCTTGCAAAAAAGTTAGTAACCTATTAGCTAGACAATGCAACTGTTAGGAGGATTTGGAATTGGTTGACTGACCGAACCCAAAAGGCAGTCACCAATGACTCCTCTTCATCCTGGAGAGAAGTGACTAGTGGAGTGCCACGGGGTTATGTCCTGGGCCAAGTGCTATTCACTCGGCCCTAGTTAAGTGCAATAAAGTTGATTTCCATATAAGATTGAGGTTTTCTCCATCGATGAATTTCAAGTGGCACTACTCTTCTGTCAGATTTTAGTCTACAGACTTTGTAGGAATGTGACACATTTCTTCCCCTCCCTCCCTATTTCCTTACTTTATTCCATTAAGTGCCAAAAATACATTTATTCTACCTCATTGAGAATTTTTTATTATTATTATTCTTGGTGTTGTCTGCACAGAAATCTTCAGTTAGTGGAGGTATTCTCTCCCCCTTCCACTTTTCTGCAAAAGTGGAGGAGTGATATTTGGCAACATTTAGAGGTGATATCTAAGACTTTTCAGAGGGTGGCCTTAGTTTTAAAAATATTTATTTATTTATTTATTTATATCCCGCTCTTCAGCCACAAGGCTATCAGAGCAGCTTACAAATTGTTTTAAGCAATAGCTATTTACACATCTACACTGCATTAAACAGTTTCCAATGTGTGTTAGCTAATTGCCCCCACAAGCTGGGTACTCATTTTACTGACCTACGAAAGGATGGAAGGCTGAGTGAACTTTGGAGCCTGCTGGAATCGAACTTGCAACGTGGTGACTTGCAGTACTGGCATTTAACCACTGCGCTACCAGGGCTACAAAATAGCTGATGGTATTTATTTCACTCTTCCTTCTATAACACAAAGTCATATCTTCCATTTCAGATTTCTTGATACTTTCTTAATTTCAGTAGTACAAGCTGGGATGAGGAGGAGGAAACATCATTTTCTCATTAACAAGAATCAGAAATCCTTGGTAATCCATTGAAAAGCACCTCAGGATGTATAGTAAGCCCAGATCAACCTTTTGTCTGCCCAGTTTAAAGGACACAGTGCTTTGAGGTGAAAAATTCAAAAGACTGATTTTAATATTGAGAGATTGTCATGCACTGTCTTCGTCAGACTCAGTAACAAGCAGTTTCAGAGTTAAACAGTAAATTTTATTGGTACAGTAATCTAAAGAGCTATCCCTGCAATATTGTTGCTCAGAATAAAAGCTATTTACGAAGTATTAGATAAAAAATTATTTACATCTACAAAATCTGGTGGGCTATTCAGCCATTGGTTATCCATCATCCCCACTCCCCATTCCCACCAAGAGTGGGCTCATCCCATCTTTCCCATGGCAAAGGCCAGGTGTAAACTTTAATCAAACAGTTACAGACATAGAATACATCATCCCTTCTTTCCAGTTAGACTACAGGCTCATTAGCAAGGACAAATGAATGCAAACACAGTTAGCCACAAAGTGATAGTAGAACAGAGCTGAAGTTGGCAGGAGAAGGTCACGTTCAGGACTGATCCTGACAGAGATTCAGGGGCCGCAAGCAAACAGTCCTTTGAGCCTAGCATATTTCTGTAACATGCAATATAATAGAATTCTCATTGGGTCAGGAAAAGCCCCATAACTCACAGAGTGCATGTTTCTGTTAAATGATAGTACATGACAGTTAATCTTCTACCTTCTTTTAAAATTTCTAGAGTTATTTGTACTAAACCATTTCAAAGTGATTGTTCTCTTTTTCTATATTTAATATTGTATTTCTCCATGTTTTCAAGGAAAATTGGATCAATAAAATAGTCAAAGATTGCTCACCACAGTCTGTGATAAGACCCCCAAACAAGGCAGACTTTATTAACAGCATACTCTACCTATAATGCAGTCATTATGTTAGCTCCAGTCCCTTCACAAAGTGTTTCTGTTATTAATGGGTTAACTACGTTAGGGGGAAAAAACAGATTGCTTTGCAGTAATAGCAATTCTCAGCAGCTGCAAAGCATCTTAATGGTTTCAGAGCCCCCATAAACTTTGCATGCCCTCTAGCCAAGATGGCAGCCATGAGTGAATTACTCATGTTTTTAAATCTGCCACCATTGAACTTAAAAAATAAGTTTACCATGGTGCGCACAAGGGATATTTCAGGTTTACAAAAAGAGTGAGAGAGATAAGAGAGAAAAAGATTTCCATTTTATTACCTTACCAATTGCTCGATAACCTGAAAATCCAACATGGCAGCAGTGGGTGCTTGCCCTGTTAGCAAGCCTCACACCCATGCTCACCCAGCCAATCAGCTTGTGCTGACTCTCCTATGGAAAAGTGCAGTGATGCAAATGAGACTGTCTTAATGTGCATCCCCTACAGGGCTTTTTAAAAACTCTGAGAAAAGCCAAGGAGTTTTTAGCTGCTCCTCCTTCTGAATACGATGTATCGATGTGGATTTCCTTTAAGACAGATCAATTTCCCAGCGAATTCTATGAGGATCATTTTGACTATTTAGACAACCCCTATAACTATTTAGTTTGTGTTCTATAGACTACAGTGTGTCCAGTAGATCAAAGGTTCATTTGGAGACATTTGGCAAATGGATTAAACAGTCACAGACTGTCATACCAAGACTGACTTATTTGATCTCAGGCTATCATATTTAACTCCATCTGGCCCTCACATTTACAAAATTGGATGGGCTGCATAAGTTTTATGTAGCACTGTTAGTGTAATCTCTTGACATTCTAATAAAAAACCTTGGGCACATGTACACCATCCAGGATACACCAGCTCCACATTGGTGTATCCTGACTTAGGAACTGGCTATTCCCCCACCACCTCTCCATTACCTGCAGAAAATGGGCCAGAGTCTAAACAGGACACCAGCCCATCACTGAAGCTGCCGCCACCACCACTTTCTCTGCTAATCTGGAAGCCAGGCAGGGTTCCCATAACATGTGCCAAGACCCTCTCCCTGGCTTACAGGAGAACTAGGAAGCTGGCAGCATTCTGGGAAGGGCTTCTGCAAACATGCATGACCCAATCCGGTGGTACTGGATTAAACCTGGTGTTTTCTTAAAATGCACTAAAGGGCCCTATCATAGATTGCCCCCATTCCAGCCTCATATCTGTCCCAGGGGTCATTTGGACTACCCAGAGGCAGGTTGGGTTAAATGCCTTACATCATTTGGAGTACAGGGCTGTGGAACCATGGCAAGCTGGGGTAAATGGCTTGTGTAGATAAGTCTGTAGTAGTTATCAGGTTTTTCTCCCACTCCCGACACAGACAGTGAGTTTTACCGACTATCATTAGAATGTTTTTGTGGAAAAAAAATGTTGCTGGGTAAGTATGTAGAGGCATCAATACATACTCCTTTCTTTATCACAAAGAACTATGGCTGGTGATTTTATGAATGACTGAGCAATTATCCCTGTCTGTAAAATCTGGAATCTTATCTCATTATATAAAATTCTGTTTAATAGAATTTACATTAATTCCTGGGACAGGGGCATGACACATAAAGCTTCATTCATAATAAAACAGAAACCCAAATACATCAACTTGGATATGTGCAGATTTGTTACATGCTTCAAGGTTTTCTCCAAATAATTTGTTCCCTGGTGTTCAGCTTAGGCTGCAATATAATTATGTAACACTTGGGAGAAAAGATGCAGACAAGTAGCCCAGCACTGGAGGCTAAGATAGAGAAGATCTCTACAGCTACCATGTATTTCCCCTTGGAACTCAGGTAGGTTGGAACAAAAGCCAGCCAAACACTGCAAAAGATCAACATGCTGAAAGTGATAAACTTGGCTTCATTGAAAGTGTCAGGTAGCTTCCTGGCAAGGAATGCTACAGTGAAACTGAGAGTAGCCAAAAAGCCCATATAGCCCAAGACACAATAAAACATGGTCACAGATCCCTCATTACACTCCAACAGAATTTCTTTGGTCATTGAATGCATGTCAACATCTGGAAATGGAGCAGAGGTTGCCAACCAGACAGCACAAATCCCTGCTTGAATAAGAGTGCAGTAAAGAACAATGATATTAGTCAATCCTTTCCCCACCCAAGTCTTCATCCTGGATCCTGGCTTTGTGGCCATGAAAGCCAGAACTACTATGATGGTCTTTGCCAACACACATGAAAGAGACAATGAAAAGGTGAGGCCAAAAGCAGTTTGTCGGAGGAGACATGTCATCTTCTGAGGATGGCCAATGAACAGCAATGCCGAAAGGAAGCAGAGGAAGAGGGAAATCAGGAGAGCATAGGTGAGGTTCCGGTTGTTGGCTCTGACAATGGGAGTATTCCTGTGCTTCAGAAAGATGACTAGCACCAGAGCTGTGACTGAAGAGAAGGAAAGGGCAAGAAAGCCTAAGCTGATCCCCAAGGGTTCTTCATAAGACAAGAAGCTTATATCCTTGGGAATGCATACATCCTGTTTTTTGCTCGGATATTTTTCCTCTGTACATTTATAGCAATCATCCATGTCTAGAGTGAAAAAAATATAGTTTCACAAAGCTGGCATGAATCTTACCCATGAACCATATCTTCCTCATAGACAAAGTGATTCATATGAGTTACATGGAAATAACTTGGGCAAGGGAAATCAGGATTCACCGCTCCCACTGAACTGGATGGGAATTATGTTCAACTCACTTGGATTCAACCAATGTTGTGAAGTGCCCCACTTATTCTAGTTAGAGTATCAACTGCTGATGCTCTGCAGTGTAGTAGAAAAGAATCAGCAAGCTATGTGATCTCATAGAGAAAATGACTAGAGCTTTTTGAACAATCTGTTTCAAGGTTCAAGCATACCTCTACTGCATGCTTAGATGATTTTACCCTTTTTCTCAGATTTGTTTTTTTAAAAAAACTCACTTTGGTGAGTTGGGTTGGTTTAGCAGGTGGAAGAGCAGGAGTCAGCATATGGGATGACTCCTGCTCCCACTAAGGGATAATGCTAACTATTGGGTGTAAAAGACAGTCCATAATCCCTTGTGGGGAAAGATGGCACCTAAAGCTTGTATTTATTTAAGTTTCCTAAATTTTAGAAGACTTTATCCCCACAAGGGATTCTTTCCATTTTAAAGGGAATTTTCTACTACTCCATTCATCAATTCCTTACCCTTAGATCCTCCCCAACACAAGGATAGCAAATGAAAGAGGAAATCAGGAATTTATACAGAACAGAGACAATGGGCATGCTCACTGGAGGCTTTCTCTATCTTGGTTCTGCCTACAGTAATTTGAGGAAGCATGTTCATTATATATCTTGTTTTGATTTCTTTCCCAGTTCCTGGGGAGATATATAGTTTTATTGTATTACTTTACTTGGGGTCACCCACTCTGAGATCGTTAAGTCTTTTTGAACATGTCAGCTGGGTATTTCCAAGGCCATGGTCTCAGATAAAATCACAGAATCCTGCATTCTGTATTGATAAAATGTATATTTCACCTTACATATTTTGCTTTAAAAGGAATGTGCACAACAATGTAAAGCAATTTTGTAGTGCTAGCAGACTTCTGTTGTACCAAATATATTTTGCTCTTTTACTAAAGCACCAAGATCTGCCAACTACAGTGAAATGCAAAATATATACACTTTGATGAAAATAATTCTTAGCTCAAAAATTGCCCGGTGTAACAGAACTGGAGAAAGCTCAGTCTCTCTTCCACACACATACAAATGCATTCCTGGTTTATTCTTGTGTGTCTTCAAGTCATTTCTGACTTATGGCAATGCTAAGGCTACCCTATTATGGAGTTTTCTTGTCAAAATTTCTTCAGAGGTAGGTTTGCCTTTGCCTATCATTTCCTGCACCAAAAATGCTGATTTCTGCACAGAAAATGCAGTTTTCAAATATATCCAAATTTTATGTAGAATAAATCCTGAATTACATCACTTTTGGCACAGTTATTGATATTTCTGCATTTAAATATTATTATCTATGCAGGAAATGATGTTCTCTATGCAGAAAATATAGTTTCTCAACACTCAAAATAACGTTTTTGACCTTTCCCAAATAATTTTCAATATTCTTTCCATCCCTACGTTTCAAGCATTAAACATAAGCTGATAATATAATGCATGATTTTATATCCTGTGTTGTGAATTTTTCATGTTTTGCATTCTCCTGTGTTAGATTTGATTTTTGATCACAAGTTTTTCCATAAGAATTGCACATTTTGGTTATTTTTTAAAAAATGAGCTGAATGAAAATCTCTGGTCGTTGCACCCAATTCAGTAGGTACAGATATTATTAGCATTCAGAAGACCATGCTGTACCTAGCTGTAGGGATGGAAAGAATATTTGAATATATTTGAAAAGTGGTTGAACAACACATTTTCCATCATGAAGAAATTAGGGCATTTTGTGAAGTTCTTATGAGACATGCTCATATCCAGATGGAACTCTAATCCTTATCTATCATGGATGACAGCCTATCCATCTCTTAGCTTCATATAAGTTTACATCTTACCCTCATGATCTGAAATCTTCCCTTCTGGACATGACATGCAATCATAACAGCAAAATGGCTCCCCTTCTTTCACTTTCTTACTAGTACCAAGAGGACAACTTTCAGTACATACAGAAAGAGGTTTTACCTAACACATAAATGAAAGAGGAGAATGACATCAATTAATCAGAAACTGTTACACCTCTGAGATATTTTTATACATCAGTAATGGCACATAAAACAATGAACAAAATCCTATTGTTAATGTCAACTATAACAGATCTGTTGAATTAATTGCATTTAAATATATGTTGACCCACCACTCAATGATTGATTCATTGGGGTTACTCTGATTGGGACTTATCAATGGGATTATGGCATAATTATTCATGCATTCGTGCTATGGCATCATGCTCATGTTGAATTGTTAGTTTCCTGCTGGAGGCAGGAAACCTCCTGGTTACTTTCCACTCAATGACCTTTCCCTGCTTAATTCTAGCCTTTGCATTCTTTCTATTCCAGTAGAGGCTTGAGCCATAGAAAACTGAAGCCCATTTTGTTTCAGTAATATATGAATGGGTTCAACAAATGATAATGCCTATGTTTTTCCTTAACATAAGGATGGCATCACACTATCCCTGAATTTAAAATTATGAATTAAAATTGTTGATTCATTAGAAATGCTTGATCAGCTTTGCTTCCTGGATGGGTTTTAGTGCCTCCTATGTTAATTTAAACATCAAGCTATTTTTTTAAAAAAAGGATTAGTGGGTGTATCAATTTTCTTCTGTTTTACATAATATAAATTAATATGTAAAATTATATAAAATTTAACATTATAAATATTGTGTTTGGAAGTAGTAGTGTTTTACATAGTGCATAAATATGCATAGCATATTCTCACTTAGCATTTTCTTATTTACTTAGTTGAAGCAAGTGATTGATGTGACAGTTTCTCATTCTGCATTCACTGTCCCTGAGGCACCCCATTGCTGACTGCACCAAATCACACATCTGTTTCAACTACACATTACTAGAATAAACAGAGACATAGGACTTTATCAGACGCAGCAAATAAGGCATCATAATGATGCCTAATGAACACGAAAGGGCGCTAATACCATATGACATTGTGCTTTCGTAATTATGTTATGTTAATAAGGTATTCTTTTTTATTATTGGGTCAAGCCATTAACAGATCAGCCATGGCATTTTGTTTTTGTTTTTGCCATGACTGTGAGTGTATGAAACCGCACTGCATTCTGCTGTTGTGATTCCAGCATCAATGGGTGATCCCTGCCAGAACACCTCTGGGTGGGAATGTGAAAACTAGCCATGTGACACTCTTTTAATGAACCTCCCCATGTTGCAGGCAAGTTTTTAAGTGTGTTTCAGTGCTTGTGTGTTTGTTTTGTTTTTGTAATTTAGCTTCTTCTTTTTTAATTTTAAGCATGCTTGCATCTTCTTGAAAGAACTGCCAAGTTCACACTAGGCAGCAAACACAGAAGTATGAGGCTGCTTTTTCACACAATCACTACAACATTTGATATAACAGGTTCTGCCAGAGCAAACACAGTGTAAAATATGGTACCAAAATAACATCTTTAGAAGCTTGTCTGATAAAGTCCTTAAACACCTAAGTTTAGGCAATATGTTTTGGAGTAACATTCAGGTTGGTCTTTTGGATAGAATTTGGTTGAATATTGATTTTAAAATTACATGTACAGAAATCTATATAACTTCTGTGGCCCAGTTCAACTTAATACTAGTGGAGTGAGAATAGCAATCATTAGTAGCTCACCATTATAGTGTGAAAGTTATTTTACAACTCAAGAACAATGCATCATTGCTCATTCAAATCTGGAGGATTGAACTGTGGATGTCTGAATCCTACCTGATTGAATAAAGTGGGCCATATTATGGCATCCTCATTGATCAAGAAATATTGATCTGAATCAGTATGGGGACCCACCCTGCCAACTTTCACTTTATTAAAGATTTGGTTGGAGGGAACAATCCAGTTGATAATATCAAATCCAGCAACTAACTCCAGTTTCTGGTTAAAGGAAACCTTGTCACCAGCACTGTTGTTAAATGACACAGCTTTCAGAAAGTGGTGGAGCTAGATAGAAAAGGCAAGAGTTAAATATTATGGTTGCCTCTTTTAGTACATCAGTGATGTTTTGGAGTGTTTTTAGGCAGGACCTGGAAATCATAGGAGAGGACACTACATAAATTAGCAAAATTATCACAATCTATACTGTTTGTATAATACATTTACAGATTGTAAAGATGAAAGCAGAGAAGGTTGATTAAAATAGATTATGAGAAAAGAAAGATGGAAATGTGAGCACAGAAGGAATTCAGGGAGACAGTAGGTCCTATCCAATATTGATGAGCAATGTATGGAATATGCATGGGGAGAGGGAAGATGGCAGCTGTGCCTTCTTTCATTATAATTTTTATTGGCCTCTAAACATGTAGGGGGCAACTTTCTATATGAATGGAGACTCTTTACAGGTTTTTGAACACTGATTTTCCTGAGCATTACAAATTAAATGGAGAGCCTCCATGGATGCAAGAGATTCTCCCTTTAAAAAAAAAAATCACCTTCCATTTTTAAGGGGTGAAAGAAAGGCATGACAGGTTGTGAGTAAGCACTTTCCCTGCTCAAGCACTTATCATCTACATTTTCGAAATACCAGAATAGGGATAAATTACTACAGAGACTGTAAACTGTTTTCACACCCAAGAATGTCAGAAAAAGCATGTTTCGGTCATTACCTGCCATGATGGTTGATTATGAAGTGACAGCTTCCTTCTGTCCATCACCGCTTTGTGTTTGGGTCTTGATGAGTACATGGCATTTAAAGCATGAGCCACTGCATAGACAGCATTGTAGATGCTGTAGCTGTGTCCAGTCATATTCATTTCAAAATAAGGCCCAGGAAGGCTGTCCAGTTTTTCCTCCCCAGTGCAAATAGCTCCATCCACCTCATGTACACCTTTATGTGGGAATACACAACCAAATGCCTGCTCCCAGAAACCTCTGATAAAACCATCTCCTTTTGTGTTAGTGGGGTTTCTACTTTGAACAAACGACTGAAATCCTGCTATATCATTTGAATGAGCTGTGAAGGATAGAGCACCATGGATTATTTGTGTATCCCATTTCTTCTGAAAGACGACTGAGGTGAGCTCCATCTGTGACGTCATTATCCATACTTTACCTTTTGGTTTATGTATCACATGTTCTAGAAGTGATAGATATGGCAACCATCTCAAAAACACAACTGAGTATGAATCTCCATAGGCTACCACTACACTGACATTGGTGGACATGATTTTATCATGTAATTCCGCCCCCTGTTGTATCATGTCTTCTATTTCGGTGACAAAAGTTAACAGAGGGATTCTCTCTATGAAGGCAAAACAGATGCCATGCTTAGAAAATAGTGGAAGCACTGTTTGCACGAATCTTTCCCCATTGTCATTGTCCATAACTATAACTCCAATCCATGTCCACCTGAAATGCTGAAGCAAAGAGAGAATCCCTTCATACTGCAGGGTGTCCTGTGGGACCATCTGGTAGAAGGAAAGGTCTGGAGTTTTATCTTGCATTACTGGAGCAGGGCCATATATGAGCTAGGAAGAGAAATGAAGTGGAAGAGAAGAGACAATAGCAACCCCATTCATAGACTGGTAAGCATTTTGTTACAAGAATACTGAGAACAGAAATATTTCTTGCATGCTGCCACATTTCATATGATCAATATTTCTATTTCAGTTTCAGAATCAATATTTCTATTTCATTATTAAATTTATTCATTATTTTACCCAACCTAAAGAAGTTCTGATGCTCTTTATTTTCCCATTTACAGGAAACTACAATTCAAAAGGTAATATAAAATAGTACATTAACTAAAACCATACAAATTTACTTTAAAAATAATGTTAATATTAAGGTTATTGGCATGTTTCCCAGCTGTATTCTTGATTTGTGCCTTTGCAGTGGCACATGAACCAAACACCTTTATCACCACTGAGCTTTGCTTGCAGTCAGATTCTGACTTCTTTCACAGCAGAACAAGGATCCACTTTTTAAAATGGATCTCCTTTATTCTGAAGACCTGTGATTGACATGGACTTAGCCATGCAGATATGACTCCCATGCTTGCATTAATTAGTACTTAATGCAAAAAAGAGATCACACGGAAAGAGATAAATTTGAATGAAAACTTTGAATTGGAGGGGTATCCAAAGTTGACCCAAGACACTGTAGAAAACAGGCTTGCTTGCTTGCTTGCTTGCTTTCTTTCTTTCTTTCTTTCTTTCTTTCTTTCTTTCTTTCCATGAAATGAATAGTCGTTCAATCCCAGCAATTTCTTTTGCTATTTATGAATGAACTGTGAAGGCTATTTTTCTTAGTCTGCAAAGATGTGTATCTCTGAACCACAAAATGTAACCAGCAGTGATAATGGAATTATAAATGGAATTCTACAATTCTACAGCACACAAACATACACACAACCTGTGGAATTCTATAGATATTCAAGACGTTTGCTACGTGAAAAGAAGTTTGGGAGTCCAGTCCACCAATAACTGCTAACAGATTAATCTGAGTGTCACATTTATAGTTGGGGACAAAGCTGTCTGGTGCCGATATAAGTAATATTGTGGCATGGTAAGTCCACTTTGCATTGAAATGGCTGTCATAGATGCGGAAGCCCAAAGTGACATTGGGTAAGAGTTGAGGGTTGTCATTTATCTCCTTTGCTGCAAATGCCATGGCCAGGATGTGTTGGTAATTCTTAGGCACTATACTAGAATAAAAGTTGCATTCTGTAAGGATATGTGTCATTTTCTAAACTACAAACGTGCATATTCTTAGTTATTAGTATTGGTTAACATACATATAATCAAACATATCTTTTGCTGAAGAAATCATAAAAACCTTAGCCAGTATTCTGTATCAGCTACTTAGTTAAGTATACCTAACTAAAATTAGTATACTAAACTAAGCAACCTCTCCTTGCTTGACTGCCACCCCCCTCCAAAAAAAAATCTGCTGGAAAAATTCACCAATGCTCCGATTGCCAGCAGAATGGACCTCCTTCCCCCCATGCAGTTGACATCTAGTAAAGTATGAGCATGGCAATAGGGTCATAATCATGACTAAGTTGTGATCATGAATACAGAAGAGTTATACTGTAGATGATTAAATTCAGGTAACTGTTCCATATCCATGATTGCTAGTCATGATTGTGACATTATTGCCACGACTTTAACTTCCCTGCCCATAGCTGATACAGAATATTGATCCCTGATTTTTGCATAAAAACAAGATTTTTGTGCACTAAACAATTAGACATGGTTTTCCATACCAAAAAATGTCTATGCAAAAGAATTAGTGCAAAGGTGTTTTGCACAAATGAATATTTCACAAAAAGTTACACAGTACAACAAATAATTGAAAAAAAATCATGGTAACTCTCATAATCATATCCCCTAATTGTTCTTTTATCAGATGAATAAAATACTTGAAGCAAACAACAGCATCAGCAGCAAAGCAGAAATATCTGAAAGAAAAGTTGGCTACAAAGAAAAAAGAGGAGCCTGTATATTTTTAGCTAATGACTTATGGCTAACTTTAGAGGAATACATTTGAAAAATAATGGCACATGATTAAAATGATGAAACCAGTTATACTGATAATATTGACATTTCATCAAGTATCTTCAGAATATTAGCAATAGAATTTTTTTAAAAAATGTGAAATAGGAGACCCCATAATGTGAGCACTCTCTTTCTTTCTTTCTTTCTTTCTTTCTTTCTTTCTTTCTTTCTTTCTTTCTTTCTGGAGGGCAAATGGCCAGTTAAAGGCACACTATGCATTTCAGCAAGAGGAGGCTTCTACCTGAGGTCACTGTTGCCAATAGCAGTAGACTGGTTTGGTCTCAATTGAACAACTCAGTATAAGGAAGGCTTTTTAAGACAATTCAGATCTGCATTCAAGGTGCTGGTTCTGACATTCAAAATGGCAACTAGCTTGGGATTTTGATATTTGGAGGAGTTTTCCTTCCTATAGATGCTTGCTCAAGGACTGAGATCTACTTGAGAATACCTCCTCGGTGTCCCACCAGTGAGATCAATACACTGTGGGAGGACATGGGCAGAGGCCTTCTCAGTCGTGCCATCACATTTGTCAGACCCTTCAAGGGTGGGTTGGTTCCAACAGTGGTTTGATTCCAACACTGGTTTCTTTCTGGCACCAAGTCAAAACATGGCTTTTTATTAAAGCCTTTGGGGGCTAATTTACATGGTTTGAACAATTTTAGCCTTTGAAGTCTCTTCAGCTGTTTAATATATGTATTATTTTTTTAAAATTGTGGAATTTGTTAAAATTGTTTACATTGTTTACTTGCATGCGGCCCTGAGATCTCATGATAAAGAGCAGGATACAAAAAGTGTAAGGAAGGGTAGAAGGAAGGAAGATTTTTTTGCACAAAAAATCCCGGTAAGGTGAAAAATCATGAAAAAAGCATAAAAACTCTTGTAACCTCAGCCAGTGGAAAGAAAACTTTTGCATTTTTTTTCTCACACATAAACATTTAAATGAAATAAACCAGATTTCCATTCTAGTATCAGGTACATTCATATATTTGTTGGAAACTCCTGCTGATGAGAATTAGTTTCTGTAAATCTGAGAGACATCAGACAAATGTTGATAAGATCTAAGAGACTGGAAGGGTTCCTGTATTAAAATCTCTTGATTTGGGCAGTGTTAAGGCAGCATTTCCTTCTCTGTATTTTTGCACATTTCAGGGTTGGAGGGAGGGAGAAGCACAAAATATAATTGCTCAGAAAGGTCAAGCGGAATTTGATTTAATTATTTCAATCCATGACATAAATCCTGTACACCAATATTGTGTTGTGTGTGTATCTTTTCTATGATGAACTGCTGAATAAACAAAAGGGTGGAGACCATAAGGAAGGCATACAATGGCCTGAATCATATTCTTAGTCTGAACTAGAGTGAACACATTGAATAATGGAATTTACCTATGTGTTAATTCACCATTCTAGTGAATGGTTCTATTCTAGTGAAGACTAGCCAATAGTAGTTAAGTTACAGTATCACAGAAAATGGTGGTGTAAAGAACTATACATTGAAAGAGAAATACATTTGTGTAAATGAAACTGGAAATAAAGTTGGAAAGCTTAAGTTCCTCTCATAGTGTTCATTTTTTCCTATTAAGAAAGTCTTAGCTGTATTTACACATCCTTCTGTCCAGTCCCAAAAGCCAGTCTTCTGGTCATTCATGCACTGGGTTTCCTCAGCTGTGGGATGGTTATTGGTCTACGATGGTTTTCCCTAAGAAGGCCATACCAACTGGAAAAGTGGCTGGACTGGATTAGGATGGTATCAGTGGATTTGTTATGATTGAACACCTGAAAATGGCAATAACAACAACTTTTCTTTCATGCAAAGGCAACTACATTCATTCTGGTTATCCAACACAGGTCATTCATGAAAGGCAATGTCAGCAAAAGAAAAATAAAGTTAACAAAAATTGATCCTTACATAAGCTCTTCAAATACTGCTGGTGGGGGTTCTTCAGTGAAGTCTATTGAACTGGTGACAACGAAGGACTGAGAAGCAATGCCACCAATGAGGACATCTCCTAACTGATGATACTCATGAAGTGCAGGATGTGGATCATTAGTCATGCATTTAACTATCTGGCCCTTGCATGCCATGTGAGGAGGCAGCAGCAAAAGCACCAAAATTAATACTACCATGCTAAAGGATAAGTAAAAATCTTCATTCAAGGCACAGAATATCTACAAATCCTGTCATCTGGGTTTCTGCACTTGCAACAAGTTGGTGTGATGGGTGTGAAACCTGGAATATAAATCATTTTTGTTCCTAGTGCTATCTCTAAATTGCATTGAATATATTTAAAACATCCTTCATAGTCTTTGCTATTAGTTTGCTTGGTGGTCACTGACATTTCATAGGGATTTAATAAACATAAGCACTAATTGCAGTCCTTTTCATATTCTAGGGAAAGGAAATTAACACTTCTGATATGAGGAATCCCTGTGGAATCACTGCTGCAAGTTTGTTTTTCAAAGGTAGTTTTCCCTTCTGCTTAACTGAATAGCTAAGGACACTCTAGTTTGGACTATGGTCCCCAACAAGAAAAAGACATTAGAAACAAAGGAAAAATAGGGAGCAAAAGAAGAAATCAACATGTTCTTGATCGCACTGGCCCTCTTGAGAATATAACCTTGTAATCTATGGATGGAAAGTTCACCTTGGTACTAATTTTTCCTGCCCTCATACTGTTTTTGTGATTTGAATAAGCAAAAGACTAGGTACTTCTGGACCACCCCTAAAATATACAAGCACAGATCATCCGTTTTTATGCTGCTGAACAGGAGAGTCAGATATGGTAATCTTGCACATTTTCAGATTATCATTATCTTGAAATCTGTTAGCCAAATTTTATTGGAGTTTAAACACACATTTAAAGTATCAAAGACACTTCTTAACCTAAGTATATAGTTCTTTTCCTTATCAAGGCTTCTGTATATAAAATCAATTGTAAAAGGAGAAATACAAAGTTATAAATAACACCATTAAGCATAGGTATTCAGACCACTACATAGTTGTTCTGCAAGTAAATCTCTTACGCTCACGTGCAAAACGCAAGTTTAACCAAGTTATATTTCTTGGGCAAGCTATAGCAAAATATTAGTCAAGTTCTATTCCATAGGATAGCATCCAGATCTACCTCAGGCTAGGTAGATTTTCTGGCAAGAAAAAAAACTGTCCCTCTGTTGGGGCTTTATATAAAATTGCCATGAGACACACACCTGAATTTTGCAACCTCAAAGCCCACATTTGCATGGGTTTTTTGCAGACTTGAAAGCTGACTGTCACCAGCTTCAATGTCTCCATTAATACAAATATAAGTGTATGATATATGTTCAACATTCTCTGAACTTGTTCCCAGGATTCCACAGATACCACAATGTTTGAATTTGTTCAGACTAAATTTGTTGTTAACAGAAATATCACTTGTTGTCTTATCTGTGGACTAGTAATAACACTCTGTAGTATATGTCTAACTTTATTGCCTCTAACTGATCTTTTATAAGACTTGATTGACATTACCTGCTAAGTGTTAAATATATCAACTCTTTTATTACTCTTACCTCCCTGATAGCTATTTTGGAAAAATGATTTTGCAACCTGTCCATTGCCTTTAACTTCTGCACTACAGTCACACAATCAAGAGTTGTATATTCTCTTACTCTGTGACATTCACCTTCAATAAGTTATCTAAAAGGAGTTTTATCTGACTTTCTAGGCAATCCTTCTGATATGGACTTAGCAAGGGCTAAGTGAGGATATCAGCTGCAGATCATAAGTTTGTTCCTTCAGATGATCAGTTAGCTGGATATCAGTTATCAGGATATCAGGATATCACTTGGCTGTAGCCCATACACATGTGCCAAAGAGTTATATTTCTGCTTTCATATCAGATTCCCTTGTCTCACATGACACTCACATGATACAACTGTATGATGCCATATGGTAATGATTTTTTTCATGGTTGGATCATTTTACACTGGAAGAGGAATAGTTGACCTATAGCAGTTACATTCATTAGCTCAGAGAAAAGGTTCCAAGGAGCTGTCTTTGCAGTAGAAACAACCACAATATCCTAGTTATTGACCCCACTTTCTCTGTGGCTTACAATAGCTGATACAGATCTCTCATCCATCCACATTCTTAGCAATAGTTCTGCCTCTTGTTGCTTTGAACAATCTCAGTTGTCTAAGAAAACCTATCCAGTATTCCACTATAACATAGCATCTTTTAATTGCAACAGTCTTGAGGCTGAAACACTGTGTGTTCCCTCAGAGTTGATGAGGTGACACAATTGTTAACCATTACTTTTGTTGTTTGAACAATAGATGGAGGCTTGCTGCTAGCTGGTGGGCCTCTTTTGTGGCCTGGCCAGTGCCTCCGTGACAAACCTCCAGATGCACCCCCCCACTTGCCTCAAGCTGCCATGTGCGGGGATCACGGTGGGGGCCGCCATCTTTGCCCCATCTCCTTCCCAGCCTGCTTCGCAGGGGGAGGGCCGGGGCTGGGGGGGGAGCCTGGCCCCTATTGGCTGCCTCCAACAAGGAAGGAGGGTCATCCGGTCGTGCTTCCGGTGCACCTGGATGACCTAGGAGGGCCTGCGATGGAGCCAATAAAAAGGGACTCCGTTGCAGCCCCTCCTCAGTTGGCTCACAACAAGAGCCAAAGACCCGCCCACCCTCCCTAGGTTAATTGTCTACCTTGTCACAATTTGTGGGACGGATGGCATGGGTCATGATCAGGGCATAGAGTAAAGGAGGGGCCTCCATCGAGTTCAAGTTCAAGTTCAGCTTCAAGTTCAAGCTCACAGAGAACCCCCCTGCCCGGTTACTAATGGTTACCTTGTTTACAGGGGTGGAGAGAGTGTCAGGTGGATCGGCTTGGCCATCACCTCTCGCCTCTGGGAGAGTCAGAGACATCTGACAAGTGTCCATTGTCCCACATGGGTGGGGTCAATGATGGGATCACGACCCATGCCTAATTGCCAACCATTTAGCAGCTACCGCAAGTTGCAGCCATTTTATTACCAATCATGTATCTACTAACCTGCATTTACCAATGTTTTCTGAATATGTAATCAATTCATTCATTACTCATATCAGTGTGTGTGTGTATTCTTTCGGAGGGTTGATGGGGGTTGTACCACCTGGGTCCGCAAATGCAGCCAGGCAGATTGTTAAAAGAAAGCTAAAGGTAAAAGTAGTGAATAGATTTTTGAAGGGCAAATAAAGTGTTTCAACAGAGGCCAAGTTGACCTATTTGCAGCTGGTGTTATTATAGTGTCTGGAAACGCAGGGGAAGTTCTGGCACATGAGTCTGGAAATGCTGGTATCTCTGTTAGAACAGATTGTTCAGGCAGTGAGTCTAGGAAGTGGAGTCTGTAGACATAACTGTATATCCCATCCAGCTGTATGTATATCTGTACTTTATCTGTATTTTGTGTCTCATTTAACAACAGTGCTGGGTACAAAAAAAATCTGTCTCACAAAATAACTGAAACATAGGACTTTATCAGATCACCCTTCATAAAAGTTCTTTTGCTGGCAGATTTTGATGCCTTTTTATGCTGGCAAAAGACCCACCACCACCAGACGTTCCTTGAGCAGTGTAAAAGAGGCATCCTCAGCAGTAACAGAGCACAAATAGAGCTCCATTTACTTCCAGGGTTGAGATCTCACCAATTCTTGCAAGAAGACACTAGTGCGGGAAATTTAAAAATTAAAGCAAAGAAACCTCCACACAAAACATAGACACAAGCACAAAAACACACTATAAAAATCTGAAATACACAGGGTAGGGGTCATAAAAAGTGTGTCCCCTACCTGGCTGTTGTGATCTCAACTGGAAGTGTTTTCCCATTAACACTGTATTCATGTGAACACAATGGTGAAAGATTCAAATGCTGGCAATGCCAGGAAAAAAGCACCACAGGAGATTAATTGATGGCTTGGCCTGTCAATAAAATAGAACAGCTTCTAGACTTTACATGATCACAAAAGGACATCATCGTCTTGTATGTACACCCTTTCGTGATCATTGGGTGTCTTTATGACACCATATTTGCCACATCTGGTAAAGTCCATAGATATGCAAGCATTCTGCTGGATATGTTAATGTATATTTCTGGATTGTAGACAATAAGCCCTTGTCTAGACAGGCTATTTACCCCATCTTGCCCCCATCTTGGAGCCATGCAGTCCAAACAATGCAAGGTTCCTGCCCGGTTTTGGCCCCAAGCAGTTCTGATGATGACTGCGACACAGATGGGAGAGGGAAAAGATGGGGTAAAGCCTGTTAAAATGTTTCAGCAAAATACCTGGGGAAAACCTCCTCTTTTAAGCTAAACCAGTTCAGACCCCATGGGAATGCAGAAGGCCGTACCAGCATGCCAGACTGTCTCTGGAGACACCACCGCTTCTGTCTGTGTCACATTCTCTGAAGCCAGGAAGCAGGCCCACAGCATGTGACCAAGGATGATCACACTCAGGGGGCCTTGATCACATGCTGCATCCCCCCTTCCTGGCTTTGGAGAGTGCACTGTGGACAGAAGTGGCAGCAGCTGCAGAGACAGGCCACTGTGTCTGTGTGGACTCCTGCCCATTTCATACAGGTAAGAGAAGAGCAATGGGCCTGATCTGGGGCCACAATATGCCAGCAGGAAACTAGCATATTTTGGCCTGTGTAGATGAGCTGTAAGAGTTTCTGCTAAAACATTTTTTTCAGTTTTTCTTTGTTCTTATCAGGTGTGCTTTGTTGTTCAACATAGGCCTTAATACAATTATGTAACACTTGGGAGAAAAGATGCAAACAAGCAACCCAGCACTGGAGGCTAAGATAGAGAAGATCTCTACAGCTACCATGTATTTCCCCTTGGTGCTCAGGTAGGTTGGAACAAAGGTTAGCCAAACACTGCAAAAGACTAGCATGCTGAATGTGATAAACTTGGCTTCATTGAAACTGTGAGGGAGTGTTCTGGCAAAGAAAGCCATTGTAAAACTGATAATTGCCAGAAAGCCCAAGTAACCCAGGACACAGAAAAACATAGTCACAGACCCTTCGTTACATTCAAGTAGAATTGCTCCTCTCACTGAATACATGTCAATATCTGGGAATGGAGGAGAGGTTAATAGCCACACAGTACAAATGCCTGCTTGAATAAAGGAGCAGAAGCAAACGATGGTGTTGGCCAGTCTTTTCCCCACCCACATTCTCATCCTGGATCCTGGTTTGGTGACCGTGAAAGCCAGAATCACTGTGATGGTCTTTGCCAACACACAAGAAATAACCACTGAGAAGATGATGCCAAAAGCTGTTTGTCGGAGGAGACATGTGATCTTCCAAGGCTTGCCAATAAATAGCAATGCACAAAGGAAGCAGAGCAGGAGAGAGATCAGGAGTGTGTAGGTGAGATTTTGGTTGTTGGCTTTGACAATGGGGGTGTTGTGATGTTTCACAAATATTCCCAGCACTAGAAGTGTGATCAAAGAAAAGAAAAGAGTGACAAAAAATAGGCTGGTTCCCAACGGTTCTTCATAAGACATGAAGGTCACAGTTTTGGCAATGCAAAAATCATGGTTTTGGTTTGGATAGGTTCTGTCTGTACATTTATAGCAATCAGACATATCTAGAGAGAGAAACAGTCTTAGTCACAACCATGCCTTAATATCAGTAATACAGTATACATATTTTACTTACACAGGCATAACATCTTTCATTTATTAAAAGCAATTCTACCACCTCCCATTTTTTCATTTGACATGCTCAAGGTATTTTAAAGTCTGGGCCATTAAACCAATAAAAATAGCAGTTTAAAGAGATATAATCATTTTAGCTCTCAGGCACTAGGATTTTAGTGTCAGTCCCCCAGATTAACGTACTATTGGACATAGATCACAAATCTTATTCTACATTGTAGGTTGAATTCTATGTGCTTTCTACTGCAATATCTGAATCAGAAGGACTGAAATGAGGGTTAACTATTTGTAGAGGAGAAAGGCAAGATTTTTGAATACAAATAGAAACATGAAGAACTCCTCCCCACAACTCAACACAGATGCACTTGCTGTAGAACAATTTTACAAATGAGCAAAAGAAGTTGCTAGTAACAGTAATTTGTTAGGTCGCTATCATTTCCAAAAAACAAAGTCATTCAACTACCCCAGTAAAACATGCTCTGCAGTTGGAAGATTGTCAGTCATTAAACCCCACTCCCTTGTTTTCACAGAGACCAGCCGCCGCCGCCCCCCAAAATATTTAGTTTTCCAAAGCTAAGATTGTTTTAATGAGGCCTTCAGTGGGATCAGATTCAGTACAGTTGAGCTCACCACCTCAAGAAGCATTAAAATCTGGTCTAAAAAGGCCCAGTTTGGCTTAGCCTTCAGGCTTGGGCCAAATTTACTATTTATATTGCATCCCAACTGAAGGCTACATCTCATATAAATTATATTTCTTACCTTTGTGGTCAGAAATCTTCCCTTCTGGACATGCCATGCAACCATAACAGCAAAATGGCTCCCCCTCCTTGATTTTCTTGCTGTAGCCAGGATAACAACTGTCAGTGCACACAGAAAGGGGCTGGACCTAATCCACAAATGGAGGACAATGAGAACAATGAGTATGGAATCCAAAAGACTCTGAGGACCTTGTGTTGAGACTGAGATTTTCACCTACACTGTTATAGTGTTACTATTCCACTTTATTTGCTATGGCTGCCTCCTGTGGAATCCTTGAATTTGCAGTTTAGGGAGGGGCATTTTACATCTCTCAGCCAGAGAGATCTTAGGCCTCACTAAACTACAAACCCCAGAATTCCACAGGAGGAAGCCAGAGCAGTTAAAGTGGAATAGTAACACTATAACAGTGTAGTGTAAAAATCTCCTAAGGGAATGGGTTCGCAGCTTTTTCTTACATGCTAATGTTGGGCTTTTCAAGGTTATGTGGATGGGGCTTATTCCTCCCAGCTGGATTTATCACAAATATGCTTACCATATGCTTTTCATCTGACTGGAAAGTGATGGCAGCCGTTGGATGGAAAGGACCTCTAAGACTCGTCCCACTTAGTCTAGTCACACATATTACCAAAAGGGCAGAACTCCATTTCTCACAAAATTTCAAGAATGCATTACCTTCAGTAGTCATGGTGGTAGAAGGAGGAGGAGTTATTGGTAGCTTTAGTTAATGGGGTTTATTAATGTGAATTATGCCACATGTAACTTTTTATATTAATTTGTACGAGATCATATTTAATTTTGATCCTGTCCTCTGTTTTTCCCCATGCCTTTAAATTGACCAATGACATGTAGCAATATGTGGTTTCTCTGGAGATTCCCTGCATATCACATCACTCCCATGTACTCATGCGCAATGCATGAACTTGCTTGATGTGGATACCTGGAAAGATTGCATTCTAGTTCTTCTACAGAATAAGAATTTGCTCAGAATATAACTTCCTTAAGGGTATTTTTGGTCTTCAGGTCATGACTAAATGGAGTTCAAGCCAAAAGGGGGGAAAAAACCCAAACCTTCATTCTGGTAACCATTCCATGTAGGGAAAACCATTTCCACAACCAATCCTGGGACTCCAACTTATGAGTATGCCAAGTGCACCAAATTCACCATTCACGTGTTACTAGAAGAGTGTGATGCCAGAAGGTAAAATCCCTCAGCTTAAACAACTTTTCAGTACCCATACTGGAAATAAATCTGTTCTTTGGAAGGTACCCCAAAATGAGAAGATACTCTAGCCACACATACTGTAAGTAGATCAAAGTGGAACATGCCAAAAAAAGGGGGGGATTACAGGCACACATTTCGGTATTCCACTCAAGAGATGTCAGTGAGTAGAACATTAAGGAATAGGAAGCTAGAAATTAGGGGACCACCTCAGTTTCTAAAAACATGAAAGGACAACTTGGCATGTTAACTGCGTCCATTTCAGAAATGTTAAATCCTGTCCCCAAAGCCTGAAAACTTCACAATTACTTTCTAGAGTGGATTCATTACTCAAGTTCAAAAGTACACCCTGGTGCAGTCATAGTGCTTATTAGGTTTATAAAGTATTGTTTAGCAACAAAAACAAGCCCTACCCTTCAACAAAAGCAAGCCCTAACTCACCCAGTTGGGAACACAAAATTCAACTGTTGGAGGGAATTTAGTGAGTACTGTACTCATTAGCTGTGGCTTGTTCATGGTCTAAAAACTTCCCAACATGTTAAAAATTGGATCTTACCTGGTTAAACCAGTGATGCCATGTGATGGCATCATCATTGATGCTGAAAACTTGTTCTGGAGGACCCTGATGATCCATTCTCCCAATTTTCACTCTAGATATGTTTGAGGTAATAAGCCAGTTGATGACATCATACCCAGTAACTAATATCCCATTTTGATCAAAGGAGATCTTGTCCCCAGCACTATTGTTAAATGAGACTCGTCTCAGAAAGTGATTGAGCTAGATTGCAAAAGAAGAGCCAAGAACTTTGAAAAGACAAAGTTATAATGACATTTCCAATGACATCATCTGACATGGGAGAAGGACTGATAGAATGTGTTCACCACTTATGACTAAAGGATAACAGGGACTGTGATAATGTGCTTCCCCATTATCAGGGCAACATAGCTAAGTATTTAAGGATGTATCAGGTTAACTTACAGATTATGGGCGATCAGTGTCAGGAGATAGCTGACCAATCAGAGGACCACCTGCAGGGAGGTTTGAGATGCTTCTATGAAGAAGTAATAAATATTGCCTCAAGGGCCATGTGACAAAGAGAAAAACAAATGGAGACCTGAGCCAGGGGGACTTTCAGCTCAGCTATAGGGGTGTGTGGTAGAGGCTGAGCCAAAAGGCCCAAACTTCCATCTCCTATGAACATCCAGCACATCTAGACTGCTACTCCTCATGAGTAGATTAGGGAACTGTTTAGCTTAGGTGCATCAGGGCTTATGTTTATTTTATAAACTTGGCTGGAATTACTAGATTATATGTAATTTTGTAACTCCTAAGTGTACCTGAAAGAAGGTGCCTTTCATGAAGAGATATCTTTATCTATGCTTAGAATTATCTTCCTTTAAAGTTCTCCCTCCTCTGTACTTTTTTTCATGTGCCTTGCTCAGTTCTTCCCCACAGGGGTGGTGGGGGGTGAAGCTCTGCAGAGTCAGAGTGGAAAGTACAAAGGAAACCCAGCAACATCCCATTGTGTTGCTATGAATGGGAAATTCAATTCAATGGGTGGTGGCTGCAAGATTCTAGATTAGCTCTGGAGGTCCCCAAGCTGCAGACTGAAGCAGGAGGGGGCCTCACAGAGCTTAACAGTGAAACAGAAAATTATAGCTCCAAGTACAACTTATTAATAGTAAAAGGAAAAAAGGGAAGGCTGACTAACGTATCAATTATTCTGTCATTTTTAGGTGGTAGGACAAGGGATGAAAATAAAAATGCAAGTGTGGGAAGTGTTAGGCAGAAAGAATATTAGGAAATAAGTAGTCACTGTTGCATATGAAACCTGATATGCTGCTACACAAAGGTTTTTGGGGCCCATTACCTGCCAAAAATGTTGAGTATGAAGCTTTAGTTCCTCTCTAACTGTCATTGATCTATATCTGAGTCTAGATGAAAACATGTCATGCAGAGCATGGGCCACAGCACAAACAGCATTGTAAATGCTATAGCTGTAGCTGGTCATCCTCATTTCAAAAACTGTTGTGGGGAGGCTCTCCAGCTTTTCTTTCCCAGTACATATTCTCCCATCCACTTGGCTGAGAACAGTATTTGGCAACACACATTCAAAACTCTCTTGCCAGAACTTTCTGATAAAACCATCTCTGTTGGGATTCAAAGGGTTTTTCGTCTTTAAAAATTCTTGAAATTCTGGTAGATAACTAGAATGAATTGTGAAGCTTATGGCACCATGGAAGATTTCTGTGTCCCAGGTCCTTTGATAGACAAATGAAGCAAGTTCTATCTGGGCTGTTGTTATCCACACTTTGCCTGTTGGTTTCTTTGTCATAGATAACACTGAAAGCCATCTGAAATATGCCAAGGAGTAAGATTCTCCATGAGCCATTAATACATTGGCTTTGCTATTCACCAATTTATCAACTATTTTTTCCCCTTGTTCCAGGATGTTTGCAAATTCAGTGGAAAATGTTACTGTGGGTATTCTTCCTATAAAGGCAAAACAAACTCCACTCTGGGAAAACAGGGGAAGCACCATTTGCACAAATCTTTCTCCATTGTCTGTATCCATAATAATAACCCCAATCCATGTCCATCTGAAGTGTAGAAGCAAAGACAAAATTCCCTCATATTGGAGTTCTTCTTTAGGATACATCTGGTAGAAGGAAAGGCCTGAGGTTTTATCAGACATCATTGGAGCAGGGCTATATGTTACCTAAAAATTAATGTGAACAAGAGATGGAAGAGAACATAATAAAAACAACAGTGTTCCAATTTTGGATCATATGACAATGGTGTGTCTTCATGGAAAGAACTGATCTTGCTATGTTCAGGTATATTTTAGCACCTCTAAGACTGGTTATTATAGTGCAGCTTTTCCCAATTCCGTGCCCCCTAGATGTAGTAGATTCCAACTAGGTTTACACTAGCTAGCATGGCAGTCATAGTTTCTGGGCTCCTGTGGTTTTAGGGCCTGGTCTGTTTCCCCCCCAGCTGTGACAGTTTTTGCCTAGGTATATTGCTAAAACATTTTATCAGGCTTTACCCTGTCTTCCCCCATCTTCTCCCTGTCTTTGCCCCAGGTGTTATTAGGACTGCCTGGGAGCAAAACAGGGCAAAGCTTTGCATCACTAGGACTATGAGGCTTCAAGATGGAGGTGAGATGGCGTACATAGCCCATCTAGACAAGGTCTTGGTCAGGATCTAACCAAAAGTTGACTATTTCATTCTTTCAAATGTACCTTTTTTTTTTTTGCTTTCTTAGCACAAAATCATATCATAAAAGATAAATAAATCATACAGTATTAAATTCTTATATTCTGCATCTACACATGCATGCATACATAAACACATATACACACCGTACTTGTGGTATCTTGTAGAAATTCAAGACAGTTGCCATATGAAGGGAGGTTTGAGAGTCCAGTCCACCAATGATTGCTATCAGAGTATTCTGGCTACCACATATGTAGTTGGGAACAAATCTCTCCAAGGAGGATACAAGAAGCATTGTGGCATAATAAGTCTGCTGTGCATTGTAACAGCTATCATAAATATTGAAACCTAAGGTGAGATTGGGTAAGATCTGCCAGTTTTCATTAATCTCCTTTATTGCAAATGCCATGGCCAGGATATGCTGGTAATTCTTTGGAAGTTCACTAGAACAAGAGGTGCATGCAGTATGAGAAGGATATTCCACCCTTAATTTTTGTAAAAAAACCCTTTATACTGAAAACATGTTTATTCTGTATAATACATATACATGTGAAAATGTTCTAGGCATTGTGGTATACCATAAGCTTAGCATGAGTCAACAATGTGCTGCAGTAGCAAAAAAAGAAAAAAAGAAAAAAAAAGGCTAATGCAAATCAAGGCTGCATCAAAAGAAATAGAGTGGCCAGCTCAAAGGTAACTGTGAGGATTTCAGCTAAGCTCTGAGGGAACTGGGAAGCTGAGATGGCTTGGTTAGGGAAGCAGTGAATGGAAGATGTCTTATGCATTCCTACCAATGTATATATTCAGATACTTCGACCCTGCACCACACCACTGTGGAGTTTTTCCTATGGAATTATTTCCCCCTTTCTTTCTCTCTTTTTCTTTTTTTAACATTCCTTAAAGTACATTATTTTTTTATAATAAGCTATGGTTATGAAGCTGCAACACCTTGGTCTGATAGTAAAAATGGGAGAGGGGGGAGTGGAAATGCATAGTTAAAATAATTAGCTCCTTACTCATTAGGCAATACTGGTGGAGGTTCTTCATGGAAAGCTATTGAACTGAAATAGATGAAACTCTGAGAAACAATGCCACCAATGATGAGATCTCCTGGCTGATGATACTTCTGAAATGGAGGATGTGGGGCATGGATACTACATTTAGCCCAGTGGATCTTGCATACTATGTCAGGAAACAGTACCAGCAGTAAGACCATAAATATTGTCATGGTGAGTACAACTCTTCACTCTACAGGCAGACTCTCCATTTTTCATCCACAATACTTTTGAGAGAATGCATAGGATTGCAATGGCCTTAGTTAAACATTCAGTCAAGTCTACCACTATATCCGAAGTGAAGTCCAAATCAAAAAATTAAAAGTGGTCTTGCTGTTGGGTGCTGGCCTGTTCCTACTCTAAGCCCAGCTCTGGCAGCCAAGGGGTATATTTATGCTGTTCTTCACAGCTTGAGTAATTTGTTTTGACAGTGAAAATCCAAATCCTCAGAGGCAAAAGCAATTACAATACTTTTGGATTCTTTAAGGGGAAGAAAACCTCTAACAAATTGCACAAGAAATGTTTGTTAGTCACCTCTTCCATTAACTAGATATGAAGGGAGCCACTTAAATGACCAAAAGTTCTTTAACTTGTATTTCTTACTCTCTGTGAGACTCCATTCCTCCAGAGAGATATTTTGAAATATGAGCCAATTCTATTCTAGTATACATGAGTATTGGTCTTTAAAGTTAACCATTTATTCTCACCTGTTGGTTGATTGCTGTTATTCCCAGCCCTGTCAGAAGGCGAGAGAAGTGGCTGCCTCAGCTGGAAGATGTTGGGTGGTATAGATGCCTAATGGCCACTATCCTGTTGGTTAGTCCTACCAAGAGAACACCTATTGAATCAATAGTTGAATGGTGAGTCAACATGTAGGGAAATCCAATTAGCCCAATGGGTATACTCCAGTCAGGACTAAGAATAGGATTTAGCAAAAAAATAAATTAAAAAAATGGTAGTAGGCTCCTAGCTATTTCCATCTTGCTGAAGTTCCTCTCACTACTTTGATATCTTCAGGCAGTTTTTATGCGTCCTTTCTTACAATATAACCTTTATTTTCCTACAAACCCTTCTGTTGTGTCACCTGCTTGCACACAATTCTGCCTGTTTTTCAAGATCAGGCAATGGAAAACAACGTGTTGACTCTCCTGTACTTCTTGTTAGGTCTAAGGAGATGTTGCTCAAGACATACAAATCCTGAATATAAGCTTGCACATTGGAATTCAGTCTACAAGACCAATATGGAAAGTTTACAATTTCATTATGGTTGTCTCCAAATATTCTTCATTGGTCAAACATACATGCTTTTTTGAATGGCAATCTACATCTTCAAAAGTGGGATGAATACAGAGGCCTAACACAATTCATCTCATGTTATTTGTCTGATTAATCTTGGAATTGTTCAGTCTTCTTCAGCAGCAGCTTTCACTAAGCATAAATAAAGAAATACAAAGAGCATCATCCAAGGTGAAATTTTAGTTAGTGAACCTTGTAAAATTAAACAAAGAACAAAAAGTGATTAGAAAATAAACAGATTATTGATATGGCAGAATAAGTACATTTTGCGACCGAGTGTCAAGGAGCCCCCCACCCCTTTGCTTGCCCACAAGGATACACACACATAAGTACATGCACAAAAGGTTTATTGTACAGAAGAAAAGAATAATTGGCGGAGAGGCCACAACTTTCTGCTTGGTGATAGATGTTAGCGGTTGGACTGGGCATGAGACAACCCGGGCAGGATGAGAGCCCTCATCCTGTCCGTGAACCCCAGTCCGCCCCGAGAGGCGGACTTCGGAAACACGTGGGGATCACGTGATCATAACACGTGCCTGGCCGCGAGACCATGTCACGTGCAGGCCACGTGTCCGGAAGCGGTGATACGTGAGGGATCACGTGACAAGCCCACGTGCCTGGACTTAACCCCCCCTGGGGGAGGTGGTTGCCCAGTGGAGGTCCAGGCCCAAGACCTGGCCCACCAACCTGCAACTCCCACATCCCCCAGATGGGTAAACAAACTCATGCCCACCGCCAACAAAGCCGAGCACCGCTTGGCTTCCGCCGCAGGTTGGTGGGCCAGGTCTTGGGCCTGGACCTCCACTGGGCAACCACCTCCCCCAGGGGGGGTTAAGTCCAGGCACGTGGGCTTGTCACGTGATCCCTCACGTATCACCGCTTCCGGACACGTGGCCTGCACGTGACATGGTCTCGCGGCCAGGCATGTGTTATGATCACGTGATCCCCACGTGTTTCCGAAGTCCGCCTCTCAGGGCGGACTGGGGTTCACGGACAGGATGAGGGCTCTCATCCTGCCCGGGTTGTCTCATGCCCAGTCCAACCGCTAACATCTATCACCAAGCAGAAAGTTGTGGCCTCTCCGCCGGGGCGGGTCTTCGGCTCGCAAGAGCCAACTGACGGAGCCGGGAGCCGACCGGGAAGATATACCCGGCCGGCGGACCAAGAGGGGGACTAGCCCCGCCACCCGGCCAATCAGCGGCTGTGCTGAGTGCAGGCCCTGATTGGCCCCAGGGAGGCCATACCAGCCAATCAGGTGGGGGTGACCCCCACCTGATTGGTCAGCTTGCTGTCCTCTTCCACGCCTGCAGGAGCAGTCTGGGAAGAGGAGGGCTAACATGGCGGCGCCCATGCCACCATGTGGAGCTCCGGGGCGGCGGGGACACCGGCCGCAAACGCGGCCGGCCAGGTAAGTGCTGGCAGCCGGCTAAGTATGAGGATAGGTTCTGCAAAACAGTCTTTGAAATGTTGGTCTGTGGGTTGCTAGTGGCCCACATTTTAACCAGAGTACTGAACATGACACAGGGCCTTAACTTGTGATCATGATCTTCATAAAAGAATAATGTGACTCTAGGCCCTTTATGTAAAGACATGTATAAGTTGTACTTGATCTCAAATATGATACAATGCCACTCATGTGAGAAAGAACATCAGTAAGCGTTACAGAAGAATTAAAACCATCTGAACAAAAACTTAACTGATTTATAGAATTCCAAAAAGAGACACTGGAGGGAAAAGTCTGGGTGTGTTTATTTAGTTTTCTAGGGAAATTGGAAACCTAGCTAGGGTGTGCAGAATTCTTCTCAAGCTACCTATTCTAAAAGTACATTATACTAGAAGTACCTATGAGTATCTAGTCTCTATTTGAGACAGCTGCTCTCTGGAAAATATTCAGAAAAACTAGTAAAAAAATAATCACAGACTATACATGCACATGCACCTTCTCAGTGCAAACATATTCATGAGTTACTGTGTCTTCTTTGCTGTTCAAATCAGGCCTCATTACAATAATGTAACATTTTGGGGTAAAGATGCAACCAAGTAACCCAGCACTGGAAGCTAAGGTAGAGAAGATCTCCACAGCAACCATGTATTTCCCCTTGGTGCTCAGGTAGGCTGGAACAAAAGATAACCAAACACTGCAAAAGACCAGCATGCTCATTCTGATGAATTTAGCTTCATTAAAACTGTCAGATAATTTTCTAGAAAGGAAAGCCACAATGAAACAGATAATTACCAGGAAACCCATATAACTCAACACCATGTAGAACATGGTCACAGAACCTTCATTGCATTTGAGAATAATTTCCCTTGCCACTGAGTACATGTCCACATCTGGGAATGGAGGAAACATTGCTAGCCACACAGTACAAATGCCCACTTGAATCAGGGAACAGGAAAGAACAATCAAATTGGCTAGACTTTTCCCTAACCACTTCCTCATCCTTGATCCAGGTTTAATGGCCATGAAAGCCAAAACCACAGTGATAGTTTTGGCCAATACACAAGAAACAGCCACTGAGAAGATGATGCCAAAAGCATTGACTGGAGAAGACATGTCAGCTGCTGAGGCTGGCCAATGAACAGTAATGTACAAAGGAAGCAAACCAGGAGGGACAAGAGTAAAATATAGGTAAGAGTTCTATTGTTAGCTTTGACAAGGGGAGTATTTTGATGCTTCCTAAAGATCCTTAGTAGCAGAGCTGTGATCACAGAAAAGAAAAGAGCAAAACAAGTGAAACTGATTCCTGAAGGTTTTTTATAAGACAAGAAGCTTATATGCTTTGGAATACACAAATCTCTTTTTTCCATTTGGATACATTTAATCTGGGCAGTTATAACAGTCAATCATATCTACAAAAGAATGAGATGTTCATATACTGTTATTCATGCCTGCAATGTGAACAAATTGTCATCTTGAAATTTCTTTTACACAGAAAATGCTGTGTAAGACAAGTCTTACCGCACAAGAAGACTCTGGGAGAGGTACACGGCTATGCCGCAGCAGGGGATCCTTTTCGGATACCGCCGTCCCTCTCCCGGCATCGTCCGTGACAGTTCTGGGTCCCATCTACAGCAATCGTGCCATTTTTTACTCACGGAAGTTGTCCATGAGTAAAAAATGGCACGGTTGTTGTAGATGGGACCCGGAACTGTCACAGACGATGCTGGGAGAGGGACGGCGGCGTCTGAAAAGAACCCCCTGCTGCGGCATAGCCGCGTACTTCTCCCGGAGTCTTCTTGCATGGTAATACTTGTCTGAAAAAGTCCTAAATCCTGAATTGTATACAGGCTTTAAAAACTCCGTGGTTTTTGAAGACTTTCTCACAGGGAGAAGAAAATTGTTTAAAATATCCATTGCTCCCTTCAAGAAGAAACTTAGTGAAGAATTTCATTGCTACCCTAAAATCTATTCCAAGTAGGTTCCAAAGGGGTCTCTAACTCAAAATAGCCTAACATTGTGATCTCTGTTTCAAGCTAGCTCTAGCTCAAAGGGGGCAGTACCTAATTCAAAATGGTGCCTACCATCATGAACTCTGCCTGCTCAAAATTTGCATCATTCTTAGTTGGGGGAACAAGGAGAAAGCTGAGAATGGGGTCACAGAAAGTGTTTAAAAAACTGTTTATACCATATAGAGAGGTGTTGCCATCTCAATTGTAGGAGAAATTCTTTTCTCCTACAAGCAAATGATTGACCCATTCTTCAATAATGGACTTTGAAAGTTCAGTTTGCCTCCATTCACCATCCCTGTGTATTTCAGTCTACATGTGAACACATGCTATTATTTCCATTCATCTGCCCCCCCAAAAAAGGCTTTTGGATACACAGTCAAAGGCCTATTGCCATAACTCCTTGATAAACTCATTTTTTTTCAAGAAATTCTCAAACTCATATAAGATCACTGAAGTAAATTATGAAAAAAAATACAGCTACCTGGAAAAAGTCTGCATCTCAATACCTTTGAAAATATACTTAATTATGAGAAACATATCAATTCTCGACCATGATATAAATCTGTCCAAATAATAAGTGTAATCCCTTTCATTTCCATGTCTGAGACACCAAATATCTATTAATTTCAATTCTTCCATCATGTTGTCTAACTTTTTTGGTAGCTTCCCTTGCAACTGAGCTTTTTTCTCTTTATAAGATCTATCTACCTCTAGATTTAGAACTCCATTCCAATCCCCTACTAAGATATGGCTTTCATAGTCATATTCCAATATTTTCCCATATAGTTCTTCTATGTATTTACTCTTTTGATTTTGTGGCCCATATACACCTACCACCAAGATTTTTTTTCCCTTGAAATTTTATTTCTACAGAAATAAAGGTTGTTCCTTGTCACCTTTACTATTTATCACAATGATAGAAATCTTGTTAAAAAGAATAAAGTTAGACCAAGAGATTCAAGGCCCTAGAATAAAGAACTATGAGTTTAAGCAAAAAGCTTTCGCAGATGACCTTTCTTTCTTTCTAGACAATCTGAACGAGAATATTGAAAAACTGGTCAGTGTTATAGAAGAATTCGGGGAAATAGGTGGCCTAAAAGTAAATAAAGAAAAAACATCAATAATAATGAAAAATTTAAATAAGATGGAAGAACAAGATCTTATTATGAAATCAAAATTTGTATTGGCTAAGAAAGTAAGGTATCTAGGAATAGTAATTAACAATAGGAACTCAGAGCTCTTTGAAAACAATTATGGGAAAATATGGAAAGATATAAAAAAGATATGAGTAGATGGACACAACTAAATATCTCCTTTTTGGGACGCATATCAACGGTCAAGATGATGGTCCTTCCAAAGATGATATACCTGTTCCAAAATATACCTGTATTATCAACAGATTTGCCCTTTGTATCATGGAACAAAGATCTGATGGAATTTATATGGGCTGAAAAAAAAACCAAGAATAAAGAGAAAGATCTTATGGGATAAAAAAGAAAGGGGTGGTTTAGGCCTCCTGTATCTAAGATTATACTATCATGCATGCTCTTTAGTTTGGATTTTGGAGTGGATAAAATTAGAAAAGGACAAACTGTTGCAACTGGAAGGTTTTAATCTTAGATTCGGGTGGCACTCCTATTTGTGGTAAAATAAAACTAGTGTACATAAAGAATTTAACCACCATTTTGTTAGGAGAGCTCTGATAAGAGTTTGGATGTTATATAAAAGGAAATTATATTTAAGAAAGCCGCTATGGACCTTAACGCATGAGGCTTTCTATAAAAGAGAGCAACCCTGGAATAATAAGTGATTAACATATAAAGAGATTTTTAAAAAACAGGGGGAAAGCTATGTAATGAAAACACAGGAAGAATTAAAAAAGGAAGAAATCATTTGTAATTGGCTCCTATACAGACAACTGCAAGAAAAAATCAAAATAGACTTGAAAATAGAAGGTATTGATAAAGAGGAGACTGAGTTCAATAAAATAATTTATGGAGAGAATAGTAAACTGATATCTAAAATATATAATTTAACATTATGGCTCAATTTAGAGTCAGAAGTAATTAAAAACTATATGATAAAATAGGCACAACAACTGGGACATGAGACAGGAATAGAAGAATGGGAAAAAGCTTGGGGTGTGAATATTGGATTCACCAGAAGTTATGCCCTGAAGGAAAATTTCTATAAGATGATAAATATGTGGTATCTTACTCCCGAAAGGTTAGCAAATATATATAAGAACGTGTCAAATAAATGTTGGAAGTGTGGAGAAACTAAAGGTACCTTCATACATGTATGGTTGAATTGCATGGAAACCAAAAAATTCTGGAAGAGAAATACACAACCTCTTGAATAAAACTTTAAAAATTGATATGTTATTAAGACCAGAATTATATTTACTTAATATGCAACATTTGGAACATATATCAATACAAAAAAAAAATATGGGAGAATTCTGTTATACGCATCAACAGTGGCCAGGTTAATTTTTGCTCAAAATGGGAAAGAAAAACATGTTCCATTACTAAATGATTGGATAAGGAAAATGAAAGACTTTTATGAAATGGAAAGATTTTCCATAATATTAGATGATAAGAGGTCTTGGAAAGACCTAGAAGGTTGAACAGACATAATTAATTTAATAGAAAGCCAAGAATATTCGTAGACAAATAATGACAGTGAGACTAATTTACAATGGACAAAGCTATATAAAGAGAATATAGGTTATTCAGAGCAATTCAATTATATTGAAGGCTGATGGACAAGAAAAAATAGTATTTGGAGAGTATGAAAGGTAGGAAGTTGATGCGTGGAGATATGAAAGGGATGAGAGAGATTTGTTTGGTCATAAGTATGTTTTATGTTACTTATTAAAACAAGGATGTATGTTTTTATGTGTACAATATTATAGGTTGGTTGTATGTTATTTATAGTTTTGTCTGATGGGATGTTTATATTACAGTAGTCCAAACAGGGTGTAATCAAGGCATGTGTCACTGTAGGCAGTTCTGATATTTCAAGGAATGGGCACAGCTGGCACACTAGTTTTAGCTGTGCAAATGCACTCCTGGCCACTGCTGAAACCTGGGTATCCAGGCTCAGAGTTGAGTCCAGGACAACACCCAAGCTGCGAACTTGAGATTTCAGGTGGAGTGTGACCCCGTCTAGCAAAGGTGGAGTCCCTAATTCCTGATCTGCTTTTCCACTGACCAGGAGCACCTCTGTCTTGTCTGGATTACGTTTGCCTTCATCCAGTCCATTACTGACAACAGACATTAGTTCAATGCAGAGACAGCTTCCATGGGATCAGATAGGACGGAGAGATAGAGTTGAGTCTCATCAGCATATTGGTGACACTGAACTCCAAAATGCTGGATGACCTTTCCCAGCAGTTTCATGTAGATGCTAAACAGCATGTGGAACAAAACAGAAACCTGAGAGACCCCACAGCCCAATAGCCAGGACATGAATCAGGAGCCCCCAGAACCACCTTTTGAGTTAACCCCTCTAAGAAATACCAGAACCACTGTGTAACAGTGCCCCCAAGCCCCATCATGGAGAGGCAGCCAAGAAGGATACTACAGTTGATGCTGAGAGGTCCAGCAGAACCAACAGGGACACACATACACCCTGTCCATTCCCTGTACAGGTCATCCACCAAGGTGACCAAAGCTTTCTCCTTCCCATAAACAGGTTTGAAGCCAGACTGAAATGGATGTAGACAATCAGTCTCACCCAGAAACTGCTGGAGCTGGGAGACCACCACACAGTTCAGAACCTTGCCTCCAAAGGGAATGTTAGAGAATGACAAAATTATTCAGAATGCTGGGATCCAGGGTTGTCTTCTTCCTTTTTTTTTTTTTTTAAGTAACAGCCTTACAACAACCTCTTTTAGTTAGGATGGAAACTTCCCTTGCTTCAATGAGGCATTAACCACTCTCTTACCCATTTGGCCTGTCTCCCTCTAGCTATTTTCAGATGCCAGGAAAAGCAAGGATCCAGTATACATGTGGTGGCTCTCAACACTCCAAGGATCCTGTCTACATCCTCATCCTCTAATGATGGTAGTACTTGGCTACATTGTATGATTAATCAGAGCATCCTCCAAACTGAAATCTCAAAAAGTAAAGCCTGTAAAATGGAAGAAAGAACCAAAATCTGATTAGAAAGTAAACTGATTACTTGATATAGCAGGATAGGTACAATCATTATGGGGATAGATTCTGCAAACAAGTGTTCTTGAAATGTTGGTCTGCAGATTATGGGACCCATATTTGATTCAGGTACTCTGCAGAAAAGTCATGAAACAATAAATATCTATATTTGGGCATGGATTTTTTTCAATCTTTTTTTTAATTCAAAGGAAGATTCTTTTAATCAGAATATTGGACACACCAGGAGGTTTTAATTAATAATAGAATTATGATTCTAAACACTTTATGTACAAGCTTGTGTAAGTTGCACTGTGATGCGCTACCATCCATGTTTGAAACAAAATCAATAAGCATGATAGAAAAATTATAATGACTTGGGTGGGGGAGGTTTATGGTATTGCCAAGAGGGAGATCAGAGGGAAAAGACTGGATGTATACTGTATCTAGATTCGTTTAAAAAAAAAACTAGCAAACTAGGTATAGTGTGGGGAATTTTACTTGAAGTACCTTTTTAAAAATAATGCTTCACTGGAAGTTTGAGTAACAATCTAGTAGTACCTGTATAAACAAGCAACACTGAGGGAAATACTTAGAATATTTTGGTGGAACATTCATAGAGTAAGCATAGAAAAAAAACTCACAGACTATAACACAAACAGACATATTTATTAGGTACTGTGTCTTGTTAACTGTTCCTTGCTGTTCAAATCAGGCCTCATTACTATAATGTAACATTTTGGAGAAAAGATGCAACAAAGCAACCCAGCACTGGAAGCTAAGATAGAGAAGATCTCCACAGCTACCACATATTTCCCCTTGGCACTCAGGTAGGTTGGAACAAAAGATAACCAAACACTGCAAAACACCAACATGCTGAATGTGATGAATTTGGCTTCATTGAAACTGTCAGGTAGCTTTCTAGCAAGATAAGCCACAATAAAACTTATAATTGCCAGGAAACCTATATAACTCAACACTATGTAGAACATGATCACAGATCCTTCATTACATTCTAATACAATTTCCCCTGTCACTGAATTCATATCAATATCTGGAAATGGAGGAAATGTTGCCAGCCACACAGTACAAATGCCCACTTGAATAAGGGAACAGGAAAGAACAATAGAATTGGCTAGACCTTTCCCCATCCACTTCCTCATCCTGGATCCTGGTTTAGTGGCCATGAAAGCTAAAACCACTGTGATGGTTTTGGCCAATACACAAGAAACAGCCACTGTGAAAATGATGCCAAAAGCAGTTTGTCGAAGGATACATGTCATTTTCTGAGGTTGTCCAATGAACAGTAACGTACAAAGGAAGCAAAGCATGAGAGCGAAGAGGAGAGTATAGGTGAGATTTCGATTGTTGGCTTTGACAATGGGAGTGTTGTGGTGCTTCCTAAAGATCCTTAGCACCAGAGCTGTGAGCATAGAAAAGGAAAGAGCAAAACAGGCTAAACTGATTCCCAAAGGTTCTTTATAAGACATGAAGCTTATATGCTTCGGAATACATGAATCCTGGTTTTTGTTTGGATATTTCTCATCAGGACAGCTATAACAATTATCCATATCTGCAAAAAAAGAAATTTTTTCTCAAATTGCTATTGATGCCATCAGTTTTTAAAAACTGTCACTGTCCAATTTCTTCTGCATAAATAAAAGCTTTCCACATAATGATCTATTCATAAAAATCAAATCACATTAAAGATAAAGTAAAAAAAAATCAGTGCTGTGTTTTCAACCACATATGTAGCCCTAACTTTCAATCATTTGCCACAATTAGTCTTCATGCATAGGCCAAAGATTATGAAGCCCTATTATCAGTATTACTTTTTTGCTTCATGTATCATTATGTATTCTATCGCTAATGTTATTAGTTAACTGTAAGTAAAACAAAGAAAATATCATGCAACTCCTGATATAAACCCATATTTGCAGCAAACTTCCCAAACACTGGAAGCAGAAAGAGGAGTTCAATACCAGTATCCAACCCCTTGAGATCAAGTTGAAGGACCACCACAGTTTGTCTCATTTACACCTGGCAGGATATGCCAGTTTCCTGCCAGCACATCCTGCCTCTGGAGCTGGTCAGTTCCACCCCCCCTTAACCTGTAGAAAATGGACCAGAGTCCAAACAGGAGGGAATGAAGCTGCTATTGCTGCCATTTTCTCACTTAATGCAGAAGCAAGGCTGGTGTCCTGCAACATGTAACTGCAGGGCCCTTCCATGTGACCAGCCTTGGTCACATGTTGAGGGACCCCTGCCTAGCTCCTGTAAGATGGCAACAGCAGGGAGATCGCAACAGCAGAGAGGAGTGGCATGCTAGATGGGCTCCTGTGAATGCATGGAGCCCAATCTGATTTTTCCAAGGTAAACTGGGGGTAAACTAGGTATTTTTCTGTAATGAGTTATCAGGCCCTATCCCATCTTGCCCCCGTTCTAGTCCCGTATCTTCCCCATGGGTTGTTTGGAACATCCGAGGGCAGATTGGAGTAAATGCCCTGCCTCATTTGGACTACAGTGCTCTGGAATGGGGCAAGCTGGGGAATTTGGATGATATAGACAAGCCCTTGGTTGCTAATCTAAAAATCACGCATGATGATTGTGAATGGGAACCTGAATGAAAACAGTGTCCCTACTCTCTTATGCTGGGTCACAATAACAGAACAGAATGTGTTGGGAAAATGATGACAAGAACTCCTTGAGATAGAGACATATTATTACATATAGAAACCAGTCTTTCCTGTTTAGCAGATTTCTCTTTCATACATTCCTATCAAATTCTACATCATCTTTCAAAAACGGATGTAAATAAATTTTGATATGTTCCTCATAGGACAGATCTCTGAATTACAACCAAAGTGATTAATGCATCTATACAGTGTAAGTCTTACCCTCCTGGTTAGCAACCTTTCCCTGTGGACAGGTGATGCAGTCATAGCAGCAAAATGGCTCTCCTTCCTTTATTTGCTTGCTAGAACCCAGATGGCATCTTTCCGTACATAAAGAAACAGGCTGTGTCTGTTTCACAGATTTTAAAAAGGGAGCATTAACCTTGAGAATAATTATCTGGAAAGTGTGATTCTATTAGAAGCTTTTCAGTAATAAGGATGCATATCAAATACTATACTGTATGTCATAATTTTTCTTCTAAATTATGGCTGGTTATTTTCATATGATTTAGCCATACTTACCACCCTTCTGTGCTCCTACACAAGTTAATCTCTGCCATTATTTTTGAAAATTTTCTTATGCCCTGTTTATTTCATTTAATTTAGTTAAAATGGAAAATATTGCATGTCATAGGACATAAATCTACAGTCAAGTTCTCTTAGCTGAGAAGCTTTCAGAAGTGGTGCAAAACCTGTAATGCTTTGAGACCTTAGATTGCAGTAGTGTGACATTTATTCCTGAGAAGCCCTTCCAAGATTGGTGGAAAATTCAGAGTTTGGTCTACAGGTTCCAGCATTCCCACACATCCATGCTATTTGGGGAATTTAGAAATGTAATCCAAAAATGTAACTTTAACAAATTCCTGGAAGATGTAGCTGATGGTAATAGTCCTCAAGGAAATACATACTGTACATAAGGACAATAGAAGAAAATGGGGCAGGGTCATGGACAGGGTCAAAAGGAGGACACTTAAATTATATTCCATATTCACATTTAAAATGAAGCTGACACTGTTAGTGAAAATTCACACCAATTTCTCTCAAAATGATGAAGCACATTAGGACCGCTAGAATATACTGTGCTGAAAGATCACAAACCAGGGCTGAGATCCTATAACAGGAAGATGGAATATATACTTACACAGTTATGCAACAATAGTGCAATGCCACCTCATACATGAATTGTGACATTTACCAATCAAACATGCAAGTAAATCTGCATGCACAATTCCCAAAGAGAAAAGTACCACACACCCAAATGTTGAACTGAATACAGAATTTCGAAACCAATACAGAAAATTCCAGATTGGACGAAAAAATATCCAGCTGTAGGGGAATTAAAGTATTCATAATGCACCCAAAGGATTTTGGTCTGGATGATAGATAGTGCAGAATGAATTACATCTTTCTAGGCTGACATCATGCACAGTAGAGCTCACAAAAGGGAACTCATCTGAAGACAAACATCAGTGAGAAAGGGGACTACCAGGCTCGACTGGTGGGCCTTTTGCTGGCCACCCGGAGCCCCATCCCTGGTAGGCTGCCCTGTGGCAACATGGGGGCTTGCATGGGGGCTGCCATGCTTACCATCCCCTTCCTGGCCTGCCCTGTGGGCTGAGTGAGGATCATGAAGAGGTAGCTAATTGGAGTGGGCCTCCCCCACTCTGATTGGCTGATTTGGCAGAGGGGTGGGGCTTCTAGCCATGTCTTGTGGCACAGCCGAATTATGCACTCTCTGTGCCAGGGGCCAGTATAAAAGCCGTCCCCTGACATCAGAGACTGTAGTTGGCTCCTTGGAGCTGAAGAGGACACATCGGCACCCAGGAGCTGGAGCCAGAGGGCGGAGGCGACACGGTCCTTTGGTGGCATCGGCATCATCGTGCAGTGGCGGCCTCAGTGGCTATGTCACGGGCCACCTTGCAGGGGCTCTGGCAGTAGCACTCAATGGCCGTTGACAGTGACAAGTTGTGGTGGTGGCGGTGGCATGCAGACCTGTAGTGGCTGGGACCATGGGTGTCTGTGGATGTGGGCCTGCAGGGTGGTAAGGCAGTGGCCAGCAGTGGCAGGCAGCTGCAGCCTGTGGCAGCTGAGACCAGCGGCGGTGGCAGCGTGTAGGCCTGCAAGCTGAAGAGGCGGCATGCGGCAGCAGTGCGAGGCAGTGAGGCATCCGCAGAGGTAGGAGAAGGCCAGGAAAGGGTCTCAGGCCACAGGCTGGCAGCCAGCATCTGATAAAGCTTTGGGCAGTGGTAGTCCTTGGGGGGCTCGGGGCTTGGGGGGAAGCTGGGCTCCTTACATTTGGGCCACTGGGACACTTCGGTCACTGGGACTGCCACGTGGGCCACCAGGGAAGCCGCCGGGGATGCCACCAGGGGACACCAGTTGGGTGCCAGGAATGCCACTGGGGGAGCGTGGGTGGCCACAGGGGGTGCCATCAGGCCACCAGGGGCACACTGGACAACCGGGGGTACACTGAGCCACAAGGCACACTACAGGGGTCAGCACCAGGGACACGCTAGCCACAAGGGAAGCCACCAGGCCACCGGGGCAGCCACCAGGCCTGCTGGGCCACCAGGGATACCACTGGGCCATCAAGAACATCATTGCTAACATGGAGCACTCATGGCAAAGTGTGACATCCAGTTGGCTTTCAGGCTGCTGCCAGTTCATCTGGATGACCATTGCCTGTTGGGCTTCAAATTCCAGGGAATGTGGTATTATGACATGGGGCTGTCCATGGGCTGCTCCATCAGTTGTGCTGCATTTGAGACATTCAGCACATTCCTGGAGTGGGCATTGCAACACAGACTGGGGTCCCCATTTGTCACACATTACTTGGATGACTTTCTCATGATGGGGCTGGCTGGGGGGCCGGAATATGGGTCTCTGCCTGCTTCCTTCCAGGCCCTGATGGAGGAGATTTGAGTTCCCCTGGCACTGGACAAGGTGGTGAGACCTGCAACAACCTTATTATACTTGAGGATTCAGCTGGATTCTGTCAAAAGTGTTTCCTGTTTGCCAGCCGACAAACTGGGGGATCTCAAGGAGAGGCTGCAGGGTCTCATAGAGGGCAAAGGCCACTCTCAAGGAAGTGCGGTCTCTGTTGGCCCATCTGAATTTTGCCTGCAGGGTGGTGGTGCTGGGCAGAGCTTTTTGTGCCCAGCTGGTGGGCATAATGGTGGGGGTCCACTGTCCTCATCACCACGTTCACTTGACCAAGGGGATGAAAGAAGATCTGAGGATGTGGTTGGATTTTCTAGAGCATTACAACGGCATCACCATGTGGCAAGGGCACAAGGTACTAGATGGTGGGCTACAGGTTCACCCAGATGCTGTGAGAAGCCTAGGCTTCAGGGTATTCTACAACAGGCATTGGTGCTCCCAACCATGGCCTAGGGAATGAGGGGAGGCTGGGATTGCATGTAAGCTAACATTCCTTGAGTTTTTCCCAATTCTAGTGGCTGTGGTTATCTGGCAGGAAGAGTTCAAGAACAAAAGAGTATGTTTTTGGTGCGATAACCAAGCCTTGGTGTGCTTATCAACAGGCAGTCCTCCAGGTCGGAGAGAGTTATGCGGCTAGTCCGCAAATTTGTGCTGGTATGCCTAACATCAAACATCAGTTTCTCCACCCATCACATTCCTTGTGTTGATAATGATATTGCAGATGCACTGTCTCAATTCCAGGACAACCAGTTCTGTACGCTGGCCCTGTATGCTGACCTGACACCTGCCTCCTTCCCTGTTGACCTTTGGAACCTTGGGAGAGAACAGTGATGCAAGAAGTTGCAGACTCCTTGGCACCATCAACATAAGCGAGCTACAGACAGGCAGCTGATTATTTTTATTTTTTTTTTTGCTTTCAGGAGGAGAAATGGTTACAGGGGCTCATGGCCAGCAGCAGAGCATGAGGTGTTGCACTACCTTGCATCACTGAAGGGCCAGGGACAGGCTCCACATACCATCTCCACATACATGCCAAGTATTTCATGCTTCAGCAAGGTGGCAGTCTTGGGTGACTTTTGCACAATCTTCCTCATATGCAGGGCAGTGGCAGTTTGGAGGAGGAAGAGTCAAAGGGCAATGGATGGCAGGCAGATGATTTATTTCAGTGTGCTGGCCCAGCTGGTGGCCATATTGCGGGTAGTTTTTTGGTCATGGTATGAGGCCCTGCTTTTCAGCATGGCCTACACAACCACCTTCTTTGGAGCTCTGCTTGTTGGAGAATTGGTGGGTGCCACTGTAAATTATTACTCAAGTATCTCAAAATGACATTTCCATGGTGTAATTCATTTTGCAAATAGGACTGAGAGACAGTTCTTAGTTAAGGTTCAAAGAATTCCAGTGACCAACATTAGATCCTACCTGGTTAAACCAGCCATGCCACGTTATGGCAGCCTCATTGATGCTAAAGGCCTGTTCTGGACTAACCCACGGGTCTACCTTCCCAACTTTCACTTTATGAAAGGTTTGGTTTGAAGATATAACCCAGTTGATGACATCATATCCAGCAACTAGTCTCCCATGCAGATCAAAGGAAATCTTGTCCCCAGCACTGTTGTTAAATGCAACGCCTTGTAGAAAGTGATAGAGCTAAATAAATGTACAAGACATTTTTTAAAAATATGTAGATAATTTGAGTTATTCACATTTATTATGTTTTTCATGATTGCAAGTTATGTTTGTTCACACAAACTATCTTCATATTTATTCATTACTTGAGGGGGGGGTGTATGATATATATATATATATATATATATACACACACACACACACACACACACATACACACACACACACACACACACACATATATATATATATATATATATATTCCTCTTCTTTTTTCTACCACCTGTAGTGGTGGTTATAGATACATCTAATTCAATATGCCCATTTCCTGTCATCCATGAGATTTCTAAAAATCTGCAGATGACAATAGAATTCAGAATACTCATTTGTTTTGTTTTTCATTAATTTAAATTACACATGTTCATTTAAAATGCAGCCATATTTATTATTCTTTTGGGGCTTTTGTTTGTTAGTTTTGTTTCTTTTCACTTTTTTTTAACCTCCTGTAGTGGTGATTGCAGCAGATTCCTTCCTGTCAGCCACTTATTTTCTTTAACAATCTCTTAGATGTTTCATCATAATGGGGCATTCATTCCATGAGAATTAATTGCCATTTAGGGGAGAGATGCAGAAGCTGCCAGTAAATGCTTGTCCCTGCTACCCGTATCAGTTACTCCAGAATGTTGCAGGGTGATGCAACATTTCGGACACTTTGGGTAATCATAATGGTTGCTCCTATGGATAGTGGTGATTGATATACTCTCCAAGTGTCGGCAGGGAGAAGTTAATAGACAAGTTTATGCCCATCTGCTTCTCCAAATGATGAGAATTTCCAGGGATACAGTAGACACCCTACTTTGTTTCCTTTGGAAGGGAGTCACTGCAGCCTTATTGTGTTTCCCAATATTTTACTTTTTAAAATATACAGACTAAACACAAGTAGAGATATAGTTTTCTTAACCAAAGATCATTGTTCCTATTTCAGATATCTAGAAAAAGGGAAGCATTATCCCCAAAAGACATTAGTTTAAGGGGCCCAGACTCAGCTCTCAATGTATCTATTTTCTCTTGGTTTCTTTCTCAGGACATTATCTCACCAGCCCCATGTCTTGCAGCAATCATGTTATTAAAGGAAACTAGCTGTACCTGGCATAACATACGCCATTAATAAGCTCTCAAAAACCACCTAATAGACCTCATGACAACCCTGTAAGTAGACTAGTGGATTTTTAAATTCCTCCTCCCCCTTCTCAGTGTTCCACACTTTTCCTAGAATTGCTAAGGGTGACTCGCTCTGTTGCCCTGCAACCACCACCACTGCCACCAGTCAACTGCCTAGGTCCCATTGCAGGTGGCCCATCGCCACCACCACTAGGTGACTGTCTGGGTCTCAATCTGGGCCAAAGATTGAGTTGCAGGAGTGGATAGTGAGGTGGAGAGGGAATTTGCATGTGGTTGGTGATTGGTTGGATGTGGTTCCTGAGCAGCCAATCAACACACTGGGAAAGGCAACATACCCAAGAGTTTTATATATATAGAAGGGAACATACTGGTTTTAAAATGTATATTATCACACCTCCCTCCTTTGGCAGCCCCCTAGTGTGACAGGCCCCTTCACATCAGCTCAGGCTGACTCTATGCTGCTTTGGAATAGTGAGGGGGAGGAGGGAGAGGGGGAGAATCAGGTCCCCTCATGCCACGTGACTGTACTCATCTTGGAATCGAGGCAAAGGGACCTATCACACCAGGGGCAGCAGTGGAACAATAGCAATATTGTCATATATTGATGGGATTTTCCTGTCAATTGAAAGAGGTGCAACAATAATGACTAGAATGTGAAGCAGCAACAGGATAGCCACAACATCATCTTATAAGTACTGGTCAAATTCATTACTATCCTACTAAAATTCCACTTTAGCAGCATCATGTGATAAAGTTCTTTGTCTCTGACATGTACAAAAATTTATTTTTATTTTTTTTACATAGAGATACCTAAGATTTGCAAAGTAGGTAAATAGGGAAGAAGGCTTTTCTTTTGCCAAAATATTTCCCACCTTTGAAAGTCTGAGGAGAGAACTTCCTAGATGAATTAGAACCTCCTCTAAGAGCCAAAACAGGATATACAGTACTATGACTAAAGCATTACCTGGAAAAATGCATGAGACTGAAATTTCAGACCTCCTCCTTCCAACAGTGCTCTGTGTTTGGCTCTTGATGAGAACATGGCATGCAAAGCATGTGCCACAGCATAGACAGCATTATAGACACGGTAGCTGTGGCCTGTCATGCTCATTTGAAAATTAAGGGCAGGAAGGCTTCCCAGCTTCTCCTCCCCTGTGCAAATATTCCCTTCCAACTCAGCTCCAGAAGGATCTGGGAAAACACAAGCAAAGGCCTGTTGCCAGAAATTCTTGATAAAACCATCACCTATAGCTCTGGAAGGGTTTCTGTCCTGAAGAAAATGATAAAATCCTGGGAGATCACTGGAGTGAAATGAGAAAGCTATTGAACCATGGATTATTTCAGCAGTGAGCTCCATCTCAGCTGTTGTTATCCACACTTTGCCTTTCGGTTTCTTTGTCATCCCATCAGTGTTAAATAGATATGCCAAGGGTCTAAACAATACTGTGGAACCAGATTCCCCATAGGTCAAAAGTACCATGGCTTTGCTGCTCGTCATTTTATCCTTGATTATCATTACCCGTTCCATCAGTTTTTTATAATCATTGATAAAATTCAGTAAGGGTATTCTTTCTATAAAATCAAAACAGACATTGTCCTTGGAAAGTATTGAAAGTGCATTTTGAACAAATCTTTCTCCATTCACAGTATCCATAACAACAACCCCAATCCATGTCCATCCGAAATGCAGAAACAGAGAAAGAATCCCCACATATTGAAGTGCTTGTTTAGGAACCATCTGGTAGAAGGGAAGGCCTGAGGTTCTATCAGTGGTTATGGGAGCAGGACTATGCATTAGCTAAAGAAATGTGAAGGAAAGATGAGGTAAATAATTACTATAGGAACTGTGAAGTTGAAGGCTTTCACTGCCAGTATCCATAGGTTTTTTTTTTTTTTTTTGGTGGGTCCTCCCCCCCCCCAGGCTGTGAGGCCATGTTCTAGAAGAGTTTATTCCTGACATTTCACCTGCATCTGTGGCTGGCATCTTTAGAGAACGGTGATGGGTGTGTGTGGGGGGTTTATATACTGTGAGTCCCTGTTGAAAAGGATTAGTATGTAAATTTGTGCACAGGAATTACTCATCAAGTTCAGTTTTTGAGAATAATGCCAATAAACTAGACTGATTAGCTCTTGGCTCCTATCCATTAATGTTATATATCCAAGCAGGGAGGCACAAATACATATGCACTATCTTTCAATATAGCTGTCAGTCTGTCTGTCTACCTAAAAAAAAAAAAAAAAAAAAAAGGAGGAAGTGGCAGTCCTATACACAGACTATTAGAAAAATATCCAAGTTTAGGCAGTCTTTATACCTAGGCAAGAATTGGAGCAAGGCTGTGGGAATCAAGCCCCCCCCCCCTTGGATTTCATGGGAGGGCTCACCCCCCCCCCAGAAGCTAGTGGTAGGCATACTGTTAGGTTCATATGATAGACTGAGTGGTAACAGCAGCTGTGGCACAGTATTCAAACAATAGCTGTGCTATGTTTTTTCTATCAAAAGAAGGGAGGGAAGGAAGGAAGGAAGGAAGGAAGGAAGGAAGGAAGGAAGGAAGGAAGGAAGGAAATAAATGCCATAGCTCACACAGAGGACTAGACTCAAGAATATTCAGACATAAAAGATCCTCCCGGCTTCGTGGAGTTGATGCAAACTTACTGCACAATGAGTCCCTGCTTCACCCAGAGAACATAGATGCCAAGGAAGGCCACCTTTACTTGCAGACACTGTCAACTGAAACAAGAGCATAGGAGCCAATGCCTTTTGCAAATGCTTATAAAGGAGAGTCAGATTCCATTGGTGTTCCATTCAATTTTACTAAAAAAAATCAAATTTCAAAATGTTGTGTGACTTCTAAACTTAGCTTTTTTTCTGGCATACAACACACAACACAGCTGCTTTAGACAACGACTGACAATTAACTAAATGGCTGAGAGTTTGTCATGCAGGTTCAGACATGTTCAAGGTCACCACTCAAGTGTTCACAATCAGTTCTCCCTGATTTGTCTGAAAGGTAGAAACAGTTTCATTATTTAATAGACAGATCTTGTATACATATCATACCTGTGGGATCTTGTAGATGTCCGAGATAGTTGCTATAGCATGGGAAATAAAGGTATCCACTCCTCCAATAACTGCAGCCAGCTTATTCTCCGCACCACAGTTGTAGTTAGGGGAAAATCTCTTTGATGAGAATATAATTAACATTGTGGAAAGGCAGGCCCACTTGGCATTGTAGTAACTGTCATAGATACGGAACCCCAAGGTGACATTGGGTAGTATTTGAGAATTTTCATTAATTTCTTGTATTGCAAAAGTCAAGGCTAAGATGTGCTGGTAATTCTTAAGTAATACTCTAAAAAGAGAGGGATGCATTATAATAAAAAATGATAATAATTCACATTTTAAAATTGTCATTATTTAAGCAACATCATCTTCATTAATTGTTAGTGTTGCTGTTTGTGTGCACACACATGGACACACACACATTTCTTTTTTTCTTTTTTCTTTTTTAATATAATTAAGCCAGAGGTTTATTTGCTAAACATGTTAGACGCAATAGGCCGGGAAACAGAGCAAAAACATTGGAAACTTCTGTTGTACATGATAGTTGCGGCCAGATTGATAATAGCCAGAAAATGGAAATCTTTAGATACACCAAGTATAAGTGAATGGAAAGATAAACTACTAGAGATGATAGAAATGGATAATTTGACAACTAGGATTAAAAATAAATCAAGTAAAAAACTAACAGATGACTGGGCAGATGTGATAAAGGATTGGGAAAAAACGGATATATTTTTGACAAACAAATAATATTATTATGAAAAGTCAGTAAAGCTAAAATAGAAGAAATAGAAAGAAAAAAGAATACAGATTATAAGGATGGAGACACACACACATTTCTGTATACAATTTCCTGCAAAACAGAACTGTAGAACAAAGTACCATCAAAGGAATGAGAATGCCTCTGGACTTTATCACATGAGGCTGCTAAAGCAGAATTTCAGCAGGATAGTAATGAATTTGGCCAGTACTTATCAGATGACATCACGGCTATCTTGTTGCTGATTCACATACTAGCTGTTACTGTTGCACCCCTTTCGATTGATGGAAAAATCCTTTCAATACCCGCCAATATCGCTATTCTTCCACTGCTTCCCCTGGTGCAATAGGTCCCTTTGCATTATTTCTGGGATGATTGCAGTCACATGGCACGAGACAGGCTTTTCCCTCCTTTTCTCCCCCTTCCCTCTCATTATTCCAAAATAGTTGTGAGCCACCCTGGTTTGGAATCACAATGGGAAAGGAGGAGAGAGAGGGAGAGGAGAAGAATCAGGCTCCCTCATGCCACAGGACGACTGGAACTGAAGCAAAGGGACCTATCACACCAAGTGGTTGCCATAGAGCACAGTTGTATGAATGAAGGGAGGTTTTACAACCGGTTATATTCCCATTTCCTTTCAGAATGTGATTGTTGCCTGATAAAGTCCTCTGTTAATCTTAACATTAAAGAATCAGTGTAAGTTGTGGTGGCAGCCTTCATAAACAGAAACATTCCTGTAGTGTAAATGAGATTAAACAAATAAATATATATTTTATATGAAGTCATAAAACAGCAACAGATAACACGGGATGATATAAGAGTGTCATAGGAAACACAGGATAATTTGGTGTGATGAAGGATTCGGTAGGACAAAATATCTAAATTCTGTCCTATCATAGCTAGCCTCCTCAGAAATAAGTTGTATATAACCTTATGCTAACTAGGATTCCCAAACCTACATATCTTTTTTTCTCTTTATTTCTTCGAGTATAATTTTTAAAGCAATACACAGTACACAAGCAGAGTATTTTTTCCTGAGGACATAGCAAACCACTGATAGAATGACAATTACATTAAAAACATTATAGTAAAAATTAAAATAACTTTTTAAAAAACCCTTTAATTTTTTTTAGAACCACACCACACAGCTTCACTAGCCCAGGCCTTGTTGGTTCATAAAAAACCTGGCAGCATAAAAACATCTTAACCTGCTGCTGGAAGGAGAACAAAGATGGGGCCATCCTACCCTCTCTGGAGAGGGAGTTACATAGTCCAGGAGCAGCAACCGAGAAAGCCCTCTCCCTTGTTCCCACCAAACATGCCTGAGAAGGTGGTAGGACCAAAACAAGGGCCTGTCAAGATGATCTTAATGTTCTACTGGGCTCATACCAGGAGATGTGGTCCTTCAAATAACCTGGGCCCATGCCATATTGGGCTTTATAGGTCAAAACCAGCACTTTGAATTGCGCCTGGAAACGAACTGGCAGCCAATGGAGCTGTTGCAACAGAGGAGTTGTATGCTCCCTGTAGCCAGCCCTAGTTAACAACCTGGCTGCAGCACTTTGGACCAACTGAAGTTTCTGAGCACTTTTCAAATGCCCACATAGAGCACGTTATAGTAATGCAAATGGGATGTGACCAAGGCATGTACAACCATGGCCATATCCAACTTTCCCAGGAACGAGCGCAGTTGACACACTAACTTTAGCTGTGCAAAAGCACTCCTGCTCACTGTGGAGGCCTGGGGCTCCAGGCTCAGAGCTCAATCCAGGAAAACCCCCAAATTACGAACCTGCATTTTCAGGGGGAGTGTAACCCCAGCTAACAGAGGCTGAATCCCTATTCCCAGTTCTGTCTTTCAATTGACCAGGACACCTCTGTCTTGTCTGGATTAAGCTTCAGTCTGTTTGCCCTCATCCAGCCAGTTACAGCTGTCAGATACTGGTTTAGCACAGGAATAGCTTTCTTGGAATTAGGTGGAAAGGAGTAATAGAACTGGGACTCATCAATGTATTGGTGACAACTGACCCCAAAACTCTGGATAACCTCTCCCAGAAGCTTCATGTAAATGTTGAAAAGCATAGGGGATAAGACTGAAACCTGAGGGACTCCACAGGCCAATGGCCAAGGAGTCGAACAGGAATCCCCCAGCACCACTCTCTGAGAGCACTCCTCCAGGAAAGAGTGGAGCCACTATAGGACAGTACCTCCAAGCCCCATTACAGAGAGGTGATTCAGAAGAATACCATGGTCAATAGTATTGAAGGCTGCTGAGAGGTCCAGCAGAATCAATAGAGACACACTTCCACTGTCCAGTTCCCTGTGTAGGTCATCTACCAAGGTGACCAAAGCTGTCTCTGTCACATAATGAGGTCTGAAACCAGACTGGAATGGATCTAGATAATCCACCACATCTAGGAAACCCTGGAGTTGAGAGGCCATCACATACTCCAGCACCTTGCCAAAAATGAAAGGTTGGAGAACGGCCTATAATTATCAAATAAAGTGGGATCTAGAGTAGCTTTTTCCAAAAGAGGTCTTACCACAGTCTCCTTCAGGCATATTGTAACCCTGCCTTATTTTAAGGGGGCATTAATCACTTCCTTTACCCACTCAGCCAGACCTCTGCCAGCCTGTTTAATAAGCCAGGAAGGGCAAGGGTCTGGTAACCATGCAACCATTTCACTAACAAAATGTTGTTTGTCATTAACAGCTGTCATGTTGACTTCAACATACGGAGACCCTATGAATGGGAGCCCACCAAGTCACCTTGTAATCAACAGCCCTTCTCAGGTCTTGCAAATGCAGGCCATGGCTTCTTTGATTGAGTCTATTCACTTGTACCGGGATAGAATATTCCTCTTTCCCTACTGCCTTCTACCTTGCCAAGCACTGTTGTCTTTTCTAGTGAGTCATGTCTTCTCTTGATATGTCCAAAGTATGGCAGCCTCAGTTTAGTCATCTTGACTTCATGTTCTTATTTGTTGTGTGCATGTGATGTCTGGGCGAAGACATGCAATCTTTAGTTTTACTTGTGAATGGGCTGGAAGAGTCTTAGATGTGAATTAGAGCAGTACTCATGTGGATATTTATGCACCTGAAAATGTAAAGCATTTCTATGGTACCTCAGGTAATTTTCATTGTAATATGAAATCTACTGTTTATTTACTTTTATCTACTGTTCTAAATGCTCAGATTTCTCTGTCATTGCCATCATCATCACATATCTGTCTATGTCAATATAGATTGGTGGAATTCTATCATTGTAAGTAAAAATAGGTTAGGTAGTAGGTTGGGGCTGGTTATACTATACCAATATTAGTATACTCTGGGAAATCAAAGGCTTTCACAGCTGGCATCCAAAGGTTTTTCATGGGGGGTTTTTTGGGCTGTGAGGCTGTGTTCTGGAAGACTTTATTCCTGACGTTTCACCTGCATCTGTGGCTGGCATCTTCAGAGAATGGTGCTGTAGGGTTGTGTGGGGTTTATAATCTGTCCCTTTCCAACAGGGACTCACAGATTATAAATCCCACACATCTCTATGTCACCATTCTCTGAAGATACCAGCCACAGATGCAGGCGAAACCTCAGGAATAAACTCTTCCAGAACATGGCCTCATAGCCCCCCCCCAAGAACCCCACAACTCTATTCATATTCCCAAAGCTCAAAATGTCCAGAAAATCAGTTTTTCAGACAGTACCTATAATTATAGTAGGAACTGAGCATTCCAAATTGATTCAAGGAAAGCTAAAGTATGAAAATCCCTGTTTTATGGAAACTACTGTGATGAAAAGGGGATTTAAATAGCAGTAGAAAATTATCTTGAGGAAAGTTAAATTGTGGATTTTTTTTCTACAAAGGAATCACTGTGAATTTGCACTGAGTTGTCTACATATTATGGAGAAAGCCCACTGCCTCCCATTGTGCAAGAATCCACAGATCACCACACATGCTTAAAATCACATAGCTTTCACAGACTATACTAATATTGCATATACAGAGGGGCCTCCAGATCTGTGGGGGTTCTGTTCCGGAACTCCCTACGGGTAGCAAAAAAAAAAAAAAAAAAAGGATGGCCATGCCCCATATTATTAAATGGCAGTGACCTGTGCACAGACACATCAGCATGTCCATGTGCACATCATGGACATTTTAGGTATGGGACATGATGATCCATGGGCATTTGAAACTGCTGATTTGGAGCATGCAGATCAGGAGGACCCACAGTACTTTGGTTTAATATGGCATGTTAAGGACTTTTCTCATTCTCATTCTCATTCTCACCAGTTCATGCAACAAATGATAAAATTCTTCATTACAAATATACAAATGGCAAACAATGTAATCTACATTGACTGACAATGCTGAAAGGGACCTTGAAGGTTGTCAGTGGAGAAACATGATACGCAGTTATTCATATTAACATCAAGACAGCAGCATTAGATAACTGGTTGAAATTTTGAATTATCTTCAATTGGCGCCACCATGTAGAAATATTCAATTGTTGTGGTTAGCTGCCATCAAGTCAGCCTCAACTTATGATGACCCTATGAATGAGAGACCTCCAAGTTACCCTATCATCAACAGCCCTGATCAGGTCCTGCAGACTCAGGGCAGCTGTGGCTTCCCTGATTGGGTCTATCCATCTGGAATGTGGTTTTCCTCTTTTCCTACTGCCTTCCACCTTACCTAACATTATTGTCTTTTTCTTAGTGCATCATGTCTTCTCATGATACCTCCCAAGTATGACAGTCTCTGTTTAGTTATCTTGGCTTCTAGGAAGAGTTCAGGTTTGATTTGCTTTGTGACCCATTTGTCTGTCTTATTGGCAGTCTGTTATATTTGCAGAACTCTCCTCCAGCACCACATTTCAAATGAATTCATTCCCTTTCTATCAGCTTTCTTCACCATCCAGCTTTCACAGCTACACATAGAAACTGGAAATACAATGGCATGGGCAATCCTGATATTGCTATTTAATGATATATCACTAACAAAATATATACCTGAATACAAATAAACAGATAATGACTTACGCAGTTTCTTTCCACAGTGGCAGAGAAGGCTTTTCAGCAAAATCCATTTCATTTGAAATGAAGACACTATGAGCAGCAATGCCACCAATGATAATGTCTCCTGACTGAAAATATTTGTGTGGTGGAATCTGTAAATACTGGGCCTCACTTTTAATCATATGAGACTTGCATGTGATGTGAGGAAGTAGAACCAATAGTAAGACCAATAAGATCAGTATTTTGAGCATAACTGCAAACCTGCCTTGTGTAGATATTCTCCTATTCCCACTTGTCCAATAAAGTCAGGAAAGTCCCCAAGACTACAAAGAACAGACTTCAGTAATCAGACAGTCCTCTAGACAGCCTAGAAAGGTAGAGCTCAAAATACTGGAGATCAGCACTCCTAATGTTGTATCTATTCTTGCTCCTATTCTCCAGGCCTCTTTCTGATCTTAGAGCATATACTGTATTTATCCCACCTTTCATTCAGTGCTGTATTGGCGTCCTCACTGGGAACTGCAATTCCTCAGGGACTTTTGAGAAATAGCAAAATCCATGATAGCCCTTATGATAATTAAAAAGAAGGTAGTCTGTAGTTGACTGTTGGAGATTCCTAGTGGAATTGTTGAAGACAACATGTTTATCACATCTCAGAAGTTTTGTCTTGCACTTAGCTAAATAGGAAAATAGTCTAGAAAATGACAAATACAAGCCTCGGATTTGGGGTAGGGAAGAAACTGATGTAATTTACAAGAAAATTTGGAATAGTATTGAATGTGAAAGGTAACAGCCAAAAATTTCAGGATTCTCAACTGTACTGTGGCAAAGCCAAACCATTTGTATGAGATGAGGGTGCATGTTACTTTTTGGTCTCAACCCATCCAAAGAAAGTATTTGACAGGGGAATGAAGGTAGTTATGCCTTTTTAGGTCTCCATGAACCCTATTCAGTATAACACCCAAAGAGGAAATTTGAATTCTCTGTGAACTGTGCTCACTGATTAAAGAGGAGTGACTTAGGCTGGATAGATCTAAACAGATCTGAAATTGCACAGATAAATTGCACAAAATAAAGGTAATGATCTCCTCCTGTAGTTGAGTTAAGATGACCTCACATTTCCTGTTGGGAAAATTCTTGTTCAGAAATATATCCATCATGGTTAATTGCATATCCAGTGTTTCTGTATTTTGCATACCAAGGAGTTGCAGCTTTCTTGCCATGCCTTTGTCTAAGCCAGTGCTTTATTAGCTTTTGTGTGCTAAATAAACATTGAAAGTCAATGAGGATGAAGCATCTTTCCAATATAACAGTGAAGCTAAACTTTGCAATAACAAAGTGAACTGCTGCAAATACCTCTTTTTTCATCATGGGGATTATGGAAGTGGGCCTTTAAAAAAAAATCATAAAGGCACCAGATCCCATCTGATCTTGGAAGCAAAGCAGTTTCAGCCCTGGTTAGTACTTGGATAGCAGACCGCCAACAAATACTAGATATTCATAGAATTACAGAGTTGGAAGAGACCACATGGGCCATCTAGTCCAACCCTCCACCTTGAAGGAATACACAATTAAAGCTTTAGAATATATTTCAGAGGAATGAATGAGCAAACCCATTTCTGAGTATTCCTTGCCTAAGAAAACCCTATGAAATTAAGGAGGTCAGCATAAGTTGACAGGTGACTTGAAAGAACATGCACACACAATTATGGAAGCCACTAAAAATTGGTTTTCCCTGAAAGAGGCTCACATTTTTAAAAACAACAACGGAAACCACAAGATCAAAACAATCTAAGGTTCATTTTACTTTCCAGCCCATGTAAAAAGATTGTGATATTCATTTTATAACTTGAAAATGAGGGTTGCACATATAGTGTGCAAGATGCAAGAAGACCACAATTCCTACTTTCTTTTCTCAATAATGGAAGTCTCTGGTGCCTTACTTAGTTCAATACAGAAGATTTAAAGATGAGACAAAGGCTGAGAACCTTCCTACTGACAGTTTCTGAAGGAATCTTTAGGGGATCATGGTTGTGGTCTGAGCCAAATGTAGAAAACTCACCTCTTTTCTCTCTTTTTCCACCACTCACTTTTCCTTTCCTACATTTTGTTTCCTAATGGATAAGTCTTGGAAAAATCCCAACAGCTTTTCTTTGAATTCTACTACTTTTTAATATTCAAACAAATTTTCCTCAAAATCTCCTGTCAGCTGCTCTGAACAACATGCCTGTCTGGGAATTTGTCCTAACAGATGGTATCTACTTCATAAGCTTCTTTTATCTTTAGAGAGTCTTGTTCAAATTAAGTATAGCCACTCTTTCTTCTAATAAAAATAAGTTTTATCTGAGAATCTTTTAATATTTTGATTAAGGCTATCCCAAATGAGACAAATAATCTTATTCTCTCAAATATCAGTGTAATACACGGCTTGAAAGATAAATATATATCTTTATATACCTTTATAACAGCCTTGATTTCAGCTGTAAAGCTCCAGTGGACTTATAAAAGAGTGTGTGTGTGTGTGTGTGCGTGCACACACACACACACACACACAGAGTTTTATAAGTCCACTGGAGCTTTACAGCTGAAATCAAGGCTGAAACACTTACTGTACATATACCCATAACAATGAGGTTAAATTGCCATTAGATTGGCATCATATTTTGAGGCCCAGTGGAGAGGTTTCCTGCTTAAAAAGAAAACAATTATTCCTACTTCATTATTATAGAACACTAAGTTGTTGGGGGCCAGTGGTATACATGCAACCCTTGATTCCTTCCTCATATATTTTCCCATCTCTCTTCTGTGAAATTGTGGTATAGTTCTTATTTTCTGGGATACATTACCTTCAGTCTTGTAAGAGAATGAGCTGTACTTCAGGTACTAGAGTGTGTGGTTGCCTCCCAGATCCAGGTGTTCATGGATGAAATGGATCAGCTAGATCCATTTCAATCTTGTTTTAGGCCTGGGTGTGAGACAAAGACAGCTTTGTTCACTATGGTGAAAGACCTACACTGGGAACTTGACAGGATATGTCTGTCCTTGTTCATTATGCTGGCCTCCTCTGCAGCATTGATTACCATCTACCATCTGGGCTGCCTTTCTAACATGGGACTTGGGGGCACTACTATTGCAGTGCTTCCAAACCTTCTTGAAAGGGTGGTCAAATATGGTGTTGAAGGACTCCTGTTTGATAACTTGGCCATTGGCCTATGCGAGTCCGTAGGAGTATGTTTTGTCCCCCATGCTTGTTAACATTTACATGAAATTGCTGTGAGAGCTTGTCCAGCATTTTAGGGTTCAACGCCATCATTATGCTAATGATACCCCACTTTTTTCTCTCCTTTACATTTCAGTCCAAGGAAAGTGTTTTAGTTGACCACTCATACTTACAGTCAGTAATGATCTGGATGAGAGTAAATAAACTGAACCTTAAACCAGTCAGGACAAAGGTTCTCATGACTGTTCAAAAGGCAGACAGGGAAATAAGGATTCAGCCTGTTCTGGTTGGCTTACACTCATCCTGAAATCTCAGCTCTGCAGCTGTGGACCTCATTCCTACAGGAAGCTAAGCTGTCCTGTCTCTGCTCTCCTTCTGCCAGAAGACAAAGACCTTTTTATTTCCATTTATTTAGATCGATTAACAGGTTGCTGAAGAAGGGTCTTTTAATGGGTATGTGTATGTCCTGTATCTTTATACTTGTTCTGCTATTTTGAATTATTATAAACTGTTTTAAATTAGTATAGATATTACTAGGATAGTTTATTTATTTCCAAATTTGTTTAAATTTTATTATGGTCTTTTAGGCACATTTTGCTTGTCAGCTTCCTTGGGTCCCGAGTTGGGAGAAATAAATAAATATATTCTTTGCACCACATAAGAGAAAAGACTTTACACATGAACAAACATTGGCAAGTAGTAGAATAGAATTCTAAAACTTTGAAAAATTAGACCAGTTTATAGAGTTTCTGAGGGGGGAAGGGAAGGGAAGGATAAAGAATGGTGTGTATCAAATGCCAGGGGTGAGGAACCTTTAACTGTCTAAATGTTGCATACTTAACAGTAAGCTACTCTTTAAATAGCAGTATAAAACTATGGCGTGGGGAAGGTCCCCCACTGTTGCTTTACATAAAATTTGTTTTTGTCTTCTAAATACATTTAAAAGCTAGGGAATGGAGGAAAAATTTGGAAAAAAAACACCTATATTGCACAGATTCTATGAAGGAAATATTGAGAACTATTCTAATCCATACATACAAATTATTCCCAGGGGATTGTCAAAACTCACTAGAAAAAAACAATAATGCTTGTTAAGATAGAAGGCATTAGGAAAAGAGGAAAACCACACTACAGATGGATAGACTCAATCAAGGGAGCCACAGCCCTGAGTCTGAAAGACATGAACAGGGCTGTTGATAATATGGAGACTTGGAGGTCTCTCAGTCATAGGGTCACAATAACTCAACTTCAACTTGATGGCAGTTAACAACAACAAATCAGCATTTTTAAAATTTGGCATATATCCCTTGTATGAAATCCCTAAATTCAGGTAAACATATAAATAAGAGAAATCATCGATAGATGGTCTAGTCACATGAGATGGGCTTGGGTAGAAGAAGCACAGACACATTTGGTATTGGGGGAGGGGGAGAGGCCACAATTATCTGATATGGGAGGCCCCTTGCCCCGACAGATGAGCAGCAATGGCAGAGTGATAGCCATGGAATCCGTATAGACAGATTGCCACTATGTGGTTCCCTACTACCTGGAGGTACAACAGACCCCCCAGACTACTCAGTTGGGTCTGTCCTTGTTTGCCCACACCCCCAAGGGCTGTTATGTGGACCCCTGTCAGGATTAAAGAGCTTCCAGGCCCTGCTGCCCATCAAACTGGATGTTGCCTGATGCCACACCACACAAAGTTATGACAATATAAACACAGAATACATGTATGCTATACAAAGGTGCAGGATGGGAAGGCAGTCACAGCCTGAATTCCAGGCAAACTATGGCAGAATGCTTATGTCCCCCTGTGGCAGACCAAAGGGAAATGTTCCATCCATGAAAAGCCTTCCTCCCTTGTGTGCTGATTGGCCAATCCTCCTGGAGTCCACAAGAGGCACACAGGCTCCTAGGAAGAAGACCCATTGCTAAAATGGGAAAATGGTGAAGACTCCCCTCTGTGCCAAGCCATGCCACAGCCTGCAAATAGACCATTTTGGATAAGTCTAAGGCCCAGTCTTTTTAAAACAAACAAACAAACAAAAAACCTTGCATTCCTTGCCCTCGTATCCCTGCCCGTCATTAAAACACCTCCCCCGGATCTACCATTCTTGGAGATCCAGGGGGGGGGGTCTGTTCTTTAAGGAAATCACCACCATTACATTAATTGCTAATAAACAAAAAATATTAAGTTAGTGCCTATAATATAGTTGTTAAACTAAATTATTGGTGGCCTTATTACCACCTTAGACAACTTTAAAAAAGCTGTCAAGACAGATCTTGGAGATCCGGGTGGGGGGGTGTCTGTTCTTTAAGGAAATTGATACCATTACATGAAATTGCTAATAAACAAAAAATATTACGTTAGTGCCTATAATATAGTTGTTAAACTAAATTATTGGTGGTCTTATTACCACCTTAGACAGCTTTTAAAAAGCTGTCAAGACGGATCTTTTCTGGCAGGCCTTTCCTGAATAATTATCCCAGCCTAAGACTCAGCTGTCCTATCTGGGCTGTGATTGTATGTTTTATTTTTTTCTTCTAACTTATATATTTTTAATTATTGTATGTTTTTAATCCTTCATAATTTAATATTATTTTAAGGGGTGGGTGGGCTAGGGTATTGTGATTATGGAGTTTTTATATTGTAAGCTGCCCCGATTGCATTGCAGAGGGGCGGGATAGAAATAAACTATTATTATTATTATTATTGTTGTTGTTGTTGTAATACAGTAGCCCCTCGTTATCTACTGGGGATTGGTTCTGGGGGAGGCGTGGATACTGAAAACCGTGGATAATAGTGAACACCATTGAAAATAATGGGACTTCTGGTTTAAAACACCATAGAGCTGCCTTGGAGGTCCTAGAAAATGGTTAGAGAGGACACCTTTTCTAGGAAGACTCTATGGTAGGTGTGCTGTTTTGTGTCCCATGGATAATGAATCTGTGGTTACGGGGGTCCTACTGTAATCTGAACATCCTGTACTATGAATAGGTTAGATTATATTGACCTGAGATAAACATATGGGGGCCCCAAAATAAAGCATTGCGGGGGGCGGGGCAAAATTCATTAAACAGGCCCTATGAAAATGAACTCCACACAGGGACAAGGGGATTTCCAGCAGACAATGGACCATTAGCAAACAGACACTAATCCTCCTCGCATATCTCCACCCAGAAACTAGCCATTCAAATACACAAATTTACATATCCTCTCCCAACAGGGGCTCACAGAATATAAACCACAGACATATTCCTACCCAACCATTCTCTGAAGATGCCAGCCACGGATGCAGGTGAAATGTCAGAAATAAACTTTTCTAGAACACGGCCTCACAGCCCGGAAAAAAACCCACAGGAAACAAATTCCATCATTTATTTATTTATTTATTTATTTATTGCATTTGTGTGCCACCTTTCTCTCAAAATGAGACCCAAGGCGGCTCCCAAAGACAATCATAAAAACAGTAAAATTAGATAAAGCAGTATAGACAGTATAAAAACATTTTTAAAAACAGACACACATCTAAAAAGACATTTTCTTTCATTTCTACCCCCTATCCTCAATCATTATTCCATTCATTCTTTTGTTACAAGGACATTTTAGCCATTTATGGATCATATCCAGTAGGCCAGCTATATCTTTTGTACAATATATTGAGTAGTCACATTGCTCTTAAATATCAGTGATAATATGTGTTCCAGAGGACCTTTCTCAGTTGGAATAAATGCTTTTTACCAATACAAAAGGCTCCCAAACTAGAGAAGACAACTCACTATATTGAATGGCTGTAGTAAAGAAGGTGCTGGAATACAAAAAGATTAGCAAACTAGGGTTTAGGTTTCAGAATTAAGTTTTTAACTATTAATGATTTGGAGAACAATGAGGAAGAACTATATTGGAGACACAACTGTATGGAAATCACGTATGAGCAGGTTGCCAACTATATGAAAACACACAGAAACTTTAATATTCTTCAGATGCGTCTTCTGATCAGATACTCCTTTTTATTCAATTCAGGCCTCAACACAATAATGTAACATTTTGGTGCAAAGATGCAACCTAGCAACCCAGCACTTGAGGCTAAGATTGAGAAGGTCTCTACAGCTACCATGTATTTCCCCTTGGAGCTCAGGTAGGTCGGAATGAAGGATAACCAAACACTGCAGAAGATCAACATACTGAAAGCGATTAACTTGGTTTCATTGAAACCTCCAGGCAGCTTCCTTGCAAAGAAAGCCACAGAGAAGCTGACAATGGCCAGGAAGCTCATATAACCCAGAACACAGTAAAACATAGTAACAGAACCTTCATTACATTCCAGTACAATTTCTTCAGCCATTGAGTGCATGTCAACATCTGGGAATGGGGGAGAGGTTCCCAACCACACCAAACAAAGACCTGCTTGAATAAGAGAGCAAGAAATTACAATTGAATAAGCCAATCTCTTTCCCACCCATTTCCTCATCCTGGATCCTGGTTTGGTAGCCATGAAGGCCAGGACCACTGTGATGATTTTTGCCAACACAGAAGAAACAGCCACTGAGAAGATGATGCCAAAAGCAGTTTGCCGGAGGAGACACGTCACCTTCCCAGGCTGGCCAATGAATAACAAAGCACAGGGGAAGCATAGAAACAGGGAGACAAGGAGAATATAGGTGAGGTCCCGGTTGTTGGCTTTGACAAGGGGAGTATCGTGGTGCTTCAGAAATGTTCCTAGCACCAACGCTATGCTCATAGAACAGGAAAGAGCAAAAGATGTGAAAGTAATTCCTAAAGGTTCTTCAAAAGACAAGTAGCTTATTTCCTTGTGAACACAGAAATCCTGTTTTTTGTTTGGATATTTTTCCTCAGTACACTTATAGCAGTCATTCATGTCTGAAAAAGAAGAGATGCCATGTCAGTCCAAAGGACTTTCCAGAGATATTACTAATCTACATATTGCATGCCCAAGCCAGACGTTCTTCCCCCTCCCCCTCTTACCCTCTAATAAAGACAAACACATTATAATCTTTGGGAAGATATATTACAAATGATGATTATATATTGATGATTATATATTGGCAATAAAAAGGCCACAATTTTATTGATAACAGCTGCAAATGGTTGGCTCAAATCTGCATGGGGCCAGATCCAAATATCGACCAACCAGAATGCTGATCGATGAACCACTGTTGGCTATCCTCTGACAAGACCAGTGAGAAAGGGGGAAGACTTGACTTTGACCTTGAACTTGACAGAGACCCCTCCCATCCTATGACCTTGGATCAGGACCCATGCCAACTGCCCCTAAAGTTGTGATAGAGATTACAGAGAACAATAACATACAACATACAATAATAAAGGGAGGGAGGGAGGGTCTTCAGCTCGCCAAGAGCCACTGACAACTTCAGTGCTGAGGCCGGGTTGTATACCTGGCCTCAGTATGTAAAGCAGGCAGCTGTAAAGTCTGCCATAAAACATCGGCCATTTATGACATCAATATGCTGCAAAATGCAGTAAACCCTGCCTCCCTCCAGGTTTGACCAATCAGTTCAAGGCTGGCCTGCCCTGATTGGTTGTCCCTGTTTCATGCTCCTTTCCAGCCTTCAATGCAGGGTGGGAAGGAGAAGCCACAATGGTGGCCCCTATGTCAGCCACCACATTGGGCTGGAAGAAGCCTCCTGACCCCAGATGAGGGGTAAAGCCAGTCAGGGCTGCAAAGGAGCTGCTGGGTAAGTCCATCAGCACAATTGTTACTGTCCTTTATTACATTGGTTGAGTGCTTGTTTTTCTTGTGGACTAAACCACATCTGAGAGCTAAATAAGAACTATGCAGTTTAAGATCACTATGTTTTACATAAAGTAAGCATCCATGCCCCTTACCCAGATCTGGATGATTGCACATTGATGAGGGAGATTTACATCTTTTTCTCATTTTTTTTTAAATAAGTCCATTCCCTCCCTGTTAATGGGACTTTAAAAGATTTTAAAAAGACACAAATATATTCTCCCCATTTTTGTCTGACACTGGAAATAATAACAAATGAGAGAAGTGGAGTTTTAAATTTCCTTCAGACATGTTTGATGGCTCTGATCTAGATAGTAGTTACACATGAGTCTTTTAGTCTTCAACAAATGCATGCATCTTAAACTGTATGCTCTGGCTGAGATCCTGTTGACTAAGGGGTTGTCTAGATGGTGAAAAACTCCTCATGGAATTCAAGGAGAATACCTTTGTCTTAACAACATCCCATGGTGCTTTGCTGTATTTGGAAGGTGGGCTGCCCAAAACCCAGAAAAACTACATGAAAAAGACTTTGCAACTTCTCCTGAGTTTGTTTTTTTTAAAAAAGATGTAGGGGAAATATACATCCCCACTCATTAGGACAACTGAATAGCTTTGCAGCATATTCCTGGATTATAGCAGAAGTGGAAAGCTAATTGGTCGGGCATCCACGGGGAGTGGGCTTGCCAGCAATGAAGTGGCCAGAACAACCATTTTGGATTTTTGCAGTAGTGATCATAGGCTTTTTCACTGCCTGGAGGCTACCAAACAGCTTGTCAAGATATTGATTGATGTAGGATGTATAATCAATGAGAATTTCATATTGTAAAGAGCTACTGCCAGGAGGGCCCATTAGTGAGGGCAAATAAGGTGCAACTGGTGTTGACAATGTACTGTTGTTGACAATATCTTGTATGAGAAGTGAAGCATGGGATATCACCCTGGGAAAGATTGGATAAACCATGTGTGTGGGAATGGGCAACTACATGGCCCATGAGTGTAATATACACATGTACTGGTATAATCCTTTGTCCTGCCCTCTCTTCACTCAGTCTGTACCATTCCTCCATCCTAGCAGTACTGGACCATGTTGCTGTGACTGCTGTGTTATGTAGTCTTTGGACTTAGAGTCTCTCACTCATTGTATATATTTCTTTATTATGTTCAAGTAAAGATCAGTAGTTTTAGACAGAATCCTTGTGACTGAGTGCTCATTTTGGCAGCCTGATATCTGCTGCATCTGCTAAAGGATTTACACTTTGCCTGGTCTTCTTCACATACTCAGAGGAATCAGTGTGCTCCATGACACAGCTTGTTAAATGGAAGGTTGCACTTGCACACCTTAAGTTCACAATTAAAAATAATACTGTTCCGTGATGGCAACTTGTGGAGAATAAAAACATCAGTAATTAACGTGCAGCCAACATCTTGCTTCGCAGGCATGCCTCCATGTGAAAATCAAACACAGATAGCTTTGCATACCAGTGAGCTTGCCAAAAAAACATGGAGACAAATGAATGCAGCTACGCATATGTGTTATTGCACACCAATCCACGTTATATCTTCTCATCTAGACAAGCCCTAGCATAACTATGCTAACATAGGTGGCAGTAGTGATGTAGACAGCAATGTGGAAGTGAGGGTATAATGGCCACAGGCACGACCATGAAGGCATGTCTGAAAGTCATATGAATCACAAGATACAGCTGTCTTGTTTACTTCTGAGCTGCTCAGCTGTCTTGCTTTGCCATTCCCCTGCCACCAGTACAAACCTCTCCAAAAAAGGGCCTTATATATAAAGCCTTTGTATAAGAGAGAACCTTGGATGGGATGCAGTAATAAACTGGCAGTCATTGTCATTGTTTCAATACACGTGTATTTTGATGGGTATACTGTAGTCTACATATGACTAAGGAGATTTTCAGATGGGGCCAAAATGCCCTGTTGCTGCCCCACCACCTTCTCTCCTGTTCCTGCAACGGAATTGAGGTTTTTGTTCAGGAACAGGTGTACTCTCTCCTGGGCCAGCCAGACATAAATGCAGCTATCATAAGGCTGCCTTTATGACTAGCCAGGAGAAATCCCACTCGTTCTCATGAGACAATGAACGGGAAGGAAATTCAAATTTAAAAACCCCAAGCTGTCTAAACACAAAATAAAATGGAAAAAAAAATAAAATAAAATAAAAAAGGAACCGGGGGGGGGGGAGAAGTGTGGCACTTACCTAGCTGTCCCATTGGTGGCCGGAAGTGCCTGCCACAGAGCTCCTCCCCCGTGCCTGTCATCTCAGAACAGGGACAGGGCTCCATTTCCTACATCCCTAATTCCATGACAGGAACAGAAGGGGTGTTCTATTCATGATTATTCATTGTGAATAGAATATCCTGGGAGCAGAATGGGGGGCAGGACAGGAGAAGGACGGAAGGGGTCGAAGTCGTCTGAATGATAGCCCCTTTCTCGACCCTGTTCCATGCCTGCCCCACAGAAAAAGCCCCATCTGAAAACCTCCTAAATCTCAAGCCAAGTCAATATATAACTAGAAGCCATTTTTTTTAACATAGCATGGAGATTTTCAGACCTGCAAAAATTCATGTCTGCCGCGTGAGCAGCCTCCCGAAACTGCCGCGCGGCAAGGGTCTTCTTCGGACGACGCTGTGCCTCTTGCGAAACCGTCCGTGTCACTTCCGTGAAGCTTCGGACAGCTCGGCGCAATATTTCAATCACGGAGGCTGCCCGAGATTGAAATATGGCGCGGAGCCGTCCGAAGCTTCACGGAAGTGACACGGACGGTTTCGCAAGAGGCACAGCGTCGTCCGAAGAAGACCCTTGCCGCGCGGCAGTTTCGGGAGGCTGCTCGCGCGACAGAGATTAATTTTTGCAGGTCTGAAAATGTCCTATGATTCTATGATTCTAAGAGATCAGCAAGTATCAGAGCAGCAGTCCTTAACACAAAAAATAAGCTGAAGACAGCTGGGAATGGTATTTTATATCCACAGCAAATACATTTTGCCAGCTCAAAGTTTTCCTAAAAATCATGTTTTAAAGAAGTATTAAAGATACATAGTTTCAGAACTGGGTTTGCATAAGTGGAGATGGAAACACTGAAACTATTGCCCATGTCTTACTATTTTGCTCTTTGTATTTATATATCCTTTTTTTCCAGAAGTGTTAATTGCTCCTTTATTGCTATCAGATCCAAGGCATCCAGCCAATTATTATATATAAATTTCTTTCTTGAGCATCCTGATCCTATGGTCACATTAAAAATAGCAGTTTTAGCAATTCTCTTAAAATAAGGGCTACTGTCAAGTCCTCAGTTTTAAATGGGACAATTTTATATGTATGTGTATATGTGCTCTTGAATATGTGTGCATGTATGTATCTATACTTTTAAAATGAGGTCAGTGTTCTTATTTGCATGAAAAGTCTCCTTGGTTATACTGTTTGTTTCTGTTTTTAGTAGCTGCACCATATTTTATGTTGGTTATTATATATTATACTGTATTTATTGTAACTTCAATTGCCTATGCCTCAAGGCAAATAAAAGTTGATTTGATTTGTGTGTTGGGGGCTTGAATGGAGCATTTAGGAAGGAGTATATGGAAGAAGGTGTCCCTTAGTGTTCTTCTCTCCCTATACATCTGAAACTTTAAAAGTTAAAATAAGCACCTTATCTTATGCCTGAAAAAAGACTTGTAGCCGTGAAACAAAACAGGTGCAATCTGTTTGGAACCCCTTATTCCATATAGCATCTGCAATTCCTGGCTGCTTTGCAAGGACATACCCAACTGCTATACATCAAAGAGAACCCAGGTCATGGGTGACAGTGGCAAGTCCTTATTTTATCAGGTGTGAACATTGCTGGAGTGCCAGCTGAAAAAGGCAGTCCTGTTGCCAATGCCACCAGTCTAATCAGAAAAAAGAGTGGGTCAGATAGCAACCCTAAGCTGTGGCTCATGCTTTTAGATGCATTTGTCCTTGATTTCAATATAATTCTTACCCATTTGGTCCGAAATCTTCCCTTCAGGACATGGGATGCAATCATAGCAGCAAAATGGCTTCCCTTCCTTCACTTTCTTGCTACAACCAGGATAGCAGTTCTCAGAACACACAGAAAGAGGCTGTGCCTAATCCACATATGAAACACATTAATGAGTTTGGCTTACGTTTTTCATGTGTCTTCCCCTCCCCATCCCCAAGATAACAAGAAAGCCTGGAAATTGTTTTGAGCCACAGTGAGTGACTTGGAACATCTCTCTTACTTCAACCACTACCTTCCATACTTTCTCCCTCCCCACTGAAAACTATACCTATCAACCCCTGACAAACCCCAAACTCTCCCTTTTCCTTTTCTATAGACATTGGAGTACAGGTTGTTTGACTAAAAATGGAATAGCTGCCCCTCCTGATGTCAGTAGCTTATACTCGTACTGGTAAAAATATCCACTTAGCCAACACCTACTTCCACAGTGCTAGTTTCAGTATCACAGCCACACCTCTGCCAATGTCTCCTAATGCCAAAAGGTAAGGGCAGGAATTCCTGCCTGGTATCTATATTGCTATACATCAGGGGTGTATGGCCTATGGGTTGCATGCAGCCCCAAAGGCTTTGTTTTGTTGCTGTTTGTCCCAAGGATAAAAAAAAAAATTGGTTTTTTTAAGAGAGAGTCTTGGGCATAAAGTGGCTCTGGGGAATATGGTGAAAATGCCTCCTGTGCCCCATTGATGGTGGTTTAAGTGCATTTGGGGCAAACTATTATTTGATTTTTTTGTGTGAAGGTGCAGCAGGGGGTGCTTTCCACAGACTTGGTAGGGGGGCTAATGTGGTCTTCTAGCCTCTCATACCTATGCACCCCTGCTCTGCATGTAGACCCAAAGGCATTGTTGTTGTGGTGGTGGTGGTGGTTGTTTCTTCCAGGGATCAAAAAACCTTCTGATCACTTCTTCTTTTTTTTAAGGGAGGGTCTTTCTTGGGCCTAAAATGATTCATGGGGGAGGGTGGTATGGTGAAAATGTCTCCTATGCTCCATTGATGGTGGATGGGAGCATAATATTATTTGATTTGTTGTGAAGCTACAGTGGAGGGGTGATTTCCATAGTCTTAGGGAGGCAATATTGTGATCTTCTAGCCTCACATAACTACCCACCCCTGCTCTGCATGTTAACTAGGTTTTTCAATCATGTGAAGCCCCTAACATGAAGATATTGTTGCAAACAGTCCATTGTATCTTTCTATAGACCTCGTGCATAATCATCTCCAAAAAAAAGGGCACTCAGTCCTGACAAGCCATAACCATCCATATGGCTTTTATATTGTTCCATAGCTATATTGCTACATTGCTCATTTCTTACACCAGTTTGCACATTCAGAAAGAAAATGCCAGTTTTTACAAACATTGGTTACTATTCAACAAAATTAATTTTACACTTCAGAAATAAGGCTCCGTATCTTTTTCAAACCTTGAAGACCTCACAAATGATCATCAATTGGACCTTACCTGGTTAAATGCCCTGTGCCATGTTATGAAACTCTCATTGATGGTGAATGCTTTGTCTGGAGGAGCCCGGGGATCAATTCTCCCTATTTTCACTCGATGAAAAGACAGATTTGAGGAAACAACCCAATTAATAATATCTAACCCAGTCGTTAATTCCCCATTCTCATTGAAAGAGACACTTTCTCCAGCACTGTTGTTAAACAAGACACCTTTTAGAAAAAGATGAAGCTGAAGTGAAGACACAAAATCAAGAGTTTAGGAGAAATTGCTTTTTCCAGCTGAGGTTCCAAAGCATTTGAATCTCGATGAAGGAAAATCAAACCACAATTTTCTTTTCTCAACTTCTTCTGGATCCATCCATATTTAATGTATTAAAACAGAAGAGGGCAGCTTCCATGAGCAAACCACACTTCCATGCCTCTGTCACACACTTCTCCAAGAAGGGAAGTGGGGAGAGAATCCTCCATTGTAGATTCGGTGGCATATTATTGCAGCCACCGTTTGGGGGTTTTGCTTGCACTGGATTGTCCCTGTCCTTGGCAATGTGACCCTAAACTAATTCAAAGACACTGCTTCCTACAAGATTTGTTTTAAAAAAAAATGTAAAGTTAATGCAATCTACTCAAATATTTCTGATATCATTCAGCTTCAGTACAAATGAAGTAGTTTCACATAGGAAAGAAGATTTGACAAACAGGAAGATAATATAAATGCAACCAAAGGATTCAAAACAGTCTTACATTCCACACGCCAGTTGATCACTTTTGTAACTTAGCCAGCATGCTTGAAGTTGTTCTTCGGAACACTGTGCAAAAGCCAGATGCTACACTTGTGTCTATGGGCCTTAAGTCGCCTGTCGAAGTACAGCAACCCCATGAATTTCATAAGGTTTTTTAAAGGCAAGGAATACGCAGAGGTGATTTGCTATCCCTTCCTCTAAAACATAGCCTGCAGCACCTGGTATTTGTTGGCAGTCTCACATCCAAGTACTAACCAGGGCTGATCCTCCTTGCCTTTAGGGTACAGAAGGAAAGGGAGGGGATCATGCATGAATCAGCATCATATGTTGACAGACAGCACAAAAAAAGAGGAAATGCAGACTAAATAAGAACTGTTCATTGCATGTACATAGTTGGAAGAGGAAGATGAAAAAGATAGTAGAGAAAACGTTTGGAAGGTATGGAGTTAACCATGCAATGGGGAACCTTTTGTTACACCCACAGGACTGGTGTGTCACTACCTGCCACAGCTGTTCATTCTGAAATGTCAGTCCCCTTCTGTCTTCCAATATTCTGTATCTCAGCCTAAATGAAGACCAAGCACATAAAGCATGGGACAAGGCATAGACAGCATTGTAGACACTGTAGCTATGGCCAGTCATGCTCATTTCAAAAAAAGGTGCAGGAAGGAGCTCCATCTTCTCTTTGCCTGTGCAAATATCCACATCCACTTCACCCATTTCTACATTTGGAAATATACAGGCAAAAGCTTGTTGCCAGAAGTGCCTAATGAAACCATCTTCTATGGTGCTGGAAGGGTTTCTGCTTGCAAGAAATTGTTGAAATCCTGGCACAGCATTGGAGTGAATTGAGAAGAACAGAGACCCATGGATTATTTCTGTCTCCCAAGTCCTTTGATAGACAAATGAAGTGAGCTCCATCTGGGCTGTCATTATCCACACTTTGCCTGTTTGTTTACTTGTCATCTTTTCCCATCCTGATAGATAGGAAAACCATCTCAGGCCTGCCACGAAATAAGATGGTCCATAGGCCACCACAACATTGGCTTTGCTGTCGACAATTGTGTCATGTATTTCCCACCTTTGTTCAAACATCTCATTAATTTTGCTGACCACAGAGAAGGTGTGGCTTCTTTCTATGAAGGCAAAACAAATTCTGCTCTTGGAAAAGAGTGGAAGCACAGCTTCTAGAAATCTATCTCCAGATTCATCATCATAAGTAAGGATCCCAATCCATGTCCACCTAAAATACAGGAGCAAAGAGCGAATCCCTGTATACTGTTGGATTTCAGGAGGGACCATTTGGTAGAAGGGTAGGCCTGGAGTTTTATCATTCATCACTGGAGCAGGGCCATATATGAGCTAAAAAACAGTCAATAGGTATTAAAATAATAATAGTGTCCATATACCACAGCCAAGTGTTCAAAACGTATCACCTACTTATTGTTGTTGTTTTCACTCCAGTGCAAGGCTTCAACTGGTCTCTTCCAGGATAGGCAGAAACTCTTGCTCCACATCTGAAATACTATTTTGTTATATGTGAAAGTGAGGGTTTGCCTGCCCTTCACTGGTTCAGGAGGGGAATGATGAAACAATGAACTGGGGAGCTGTTACTAAACAGCTGGCCATCTTAAAATGGTAATGCAGAAGAGGATATGTTGGTGTGGACTCATGACACCTTTATGGTGAAAGGAGATTCTCTAATTTCTTCATTGGGTTATGGAGCCCAATGGAGTAGCCATGGAAATTAATGTTGGGGCCAACCACTGTCCTGCCCTATCTTCCATATGGGGATGCCAATACTTTTCTTCTATGTTGCTTTTCCTTCTGTTTTAATTTAGCAAAGGCCCATAAATACTGGATCTCTTAAGCTGGATTTGACATCCTCATGAAGTAATGTGATCATACCTTTAGGCATTCAGTGAATCCAGGGTGATTATTTCAGCCAAATGCCTAACGAATCTCTTTTTCAGACCTTTCTGCTTCACATGCCATAGTCAGGGGTAAATTCTCATTCTGAGGATGAGAATATTGAGCTTGAGGCTTCATCATGCACCCCATAACCCCTTCACACTTGATTCCACTATTACCTCTTGCACATGAAAATATGTAGAGTTTTTAAAAATAGGTCTCATGAAATATTGCACATTTGTCCATGCCTTTTGTGTAATCCCCTATATGATATACATACACACATGAAATACAGTTGTCCCTCTCTATCCATGGATTTAAGTATTTATGCCTTGAAAATATTATTTAAAAAATAATAATCCAAAAAGCAAACCTTGATTTTGCCATCTTATATAAGGGACACCATATTGCTATGCCATTGCATATAATGGGACTTGAGTATTCACTGATTTTGGAATCCATGCATGGTCCTGGAACCAAACCCCAGCGAATATGAAGGGACAACTGTATAGGAAAGTTGACACAACACACACATACACACAAGTCCTACCTGTGGAATCTTGTATAAATCCAAGACTGTTGCCACTTGAAGTGAAGTTAGGGGGTCCAGTCCCCCAATAATTCCTAGCAGGGCATTATGAGGGCCACATTTGTAGTTGGGGACAAATCTTCCCAATGTGTGGATAAGAAGCATAGTTGCATGGTAGGTATTCCTGGCTGCAAAATAGCTGTCATAAATGTGAAACCCCAAGGTGACATTGGGTAAGAGATCAGGATTCTCATTGATTTTCTTCACTGCAAATGCCAAGGCTAGGATGTGCTGGTAATTCTTAGGTATTACACTAGAATGAGAGTTGTATTCCATATCAGAAAGAAATTTCATACTTTTAAAAATTCTTGCAACTGTTTTCTGACCCTACTTCATGACGACATATTACAATATTTATATATTAAAAAAGTTTTATTGGGGCAATCCTTACCCTTAAGACATTTATAGATAAAGCCGCCAAGCTATATCAATGACTATTGAACATATCTGTCAGTATATTTCCTTGGTAAGGTACCAAAGACCAGAAAGGTGTACAAAAAAATAATCTTTCTCAGGTGGCATTCAGCTACCAAAAACAGCTGCCCACCCTTGCATTGCAAGCAACTGTAAGATGAATTTTCATTTTTCAAAGCAAGTAGTTACACACATTTTTCACTGACGGTCTAAAAAAAAAATCTGAGAGAAATAATAATAGAAGCAAGTTGGTAGGAAAAGGAAATAGTTACATGCACTAGATGGATTTCCCCCCGACTAGAATTCCCCTTAATTGTTTTAATCTGTTTTACATTTTAGGATTTTTAAAACCTGTCTCCTATACCCTCTTCCCACAAAAGGAATTGGATAAAATAGATGGAAATGCATGTTTGGTTGAACAATTAAATAAAAAAGAACATAACTTCTTACACCAGATCTTCAAATGACACAGACGAGGGGTTTTGGGTGAAGTCTATTGAACTGGAAATTATGAAGGTCTGAGAAGCAACACCTCCAATAAAGAAGTCTCCTGACTGATGGTACTTGTGAACCGGCAGGTGTGGATCATCAAGCTTACATTGAATGATGTGGCCCCTGCATACATGTGGAAGTGAGACCAAAAACAAGATGAGTAGTAACACCATCCTGAACACTAGTCCCTTCTCCTCTTTCCATCTATTTCCATCTGAGAAGGCTGGGGACCAAAATATATAGCATCAGATATCTGTTTGGTCAAACTTTCTCTGTGCTTAGACCATCATCCCTAGGTTCAGGGCTATTCAGAGTACAGTAGTTATAATAACTTTCAAAGACTTTGCTATTAATTTTCCTCATGATAATGCCCACTGCATGAGGTGGCAGAGGGAAACCACAGAGTTAATTACTGTCATTTTGATGTCCAATTATAGGCCTTTCAATTGCCAACTGAAAGCTAAAAATTTAAAGTGAAAGTGCTAGAAACGTACATTTATCACAGATGTAAATTATTTTTCTTTTTGAGTAAGATGAGATGAGAAAGGTTTTTTTTTTAAAAAAAAGAACTTTGTCCAGCTCCAAAGATGAAAGAAATCTATTTGCTTGTAGATCTAGCCAGTTTCAGAATGGCTTATAGACCAAAGAAGGGAAAAGTATGGCCTACAGGTCTAATGCAGACTCCAGGACCCTATTTCATCAACCATACAGTTCCCAAAGAAACAACTGTTGCCTCCAAATTCTAATCTGCTTCTCAGCCTCCATTATACTCAAACTGTCAAAAAAAATGTGGCAGGTTGGTTCCCTTGAGCACCATCCCAATCCTCCTTGTAAATCAAGAAAAAACAGCTATTTTCCAACCAAAACTGAAACTCAAGGTGATATTCCATCACTTCTAGTCACACTGGCAACAATGTTGCAGCCTATGGTGAGTTGTGGTGAGGGTTGCCCCTCTCCCTCATTTTCCCAGCTGAAAATCCTGGTGGAAACGGTTAAGTATGGATCCCCAAATAGTTGGTGAAGTTCTTTTGAGTCGAAACCTCTAAGGACCTAGCATCTCTAGGCAGAACTGCATCTCCATACTTACTGCAACATGACTTACGCTAACAAGGAATGATTTCAAAATCTGATTATGCATATTCACTGTCTCTTATAAGATAACGTCCCATTCCCAAAATCAAAATAAAAGATTCATGATGTTACCAGGATGGCACTGACTACTTTTACTTTTAGAAAATGAGTTTATAGTAGTGGCAGAAGTAAACACCTGACGTATTGAATCTGAGTTCTTCCATTTTTTTCACTGCAAAGCACATGTGTATGTATGTGCCTTCAAATCAATTTTTTTTTTACTTGCGTTGCATAAATATTATTCTGGTGAAACTCTACTGATGAGTCTCACTGGTTACTGTGAAATTAATCTAGCCCAAAGCCTGTGTTGTGTCACATTACTTTAAAGATGTTTATTTCTACGTTTGTACAACACTTTTTTACTAAAACAGGTGACACATTGGAAATGGGGGGAAATGCAGGAAATGGAAGGCACATTATTATTTACCACTGTCTTTCCCCAGGTGAAAGAAGATAAAGTAAGGCTGAATTTTTTAAAGCCAGTCAATATTTTTAACTAATTTTGCTTATCTTCTTTGTTATTCAACATCTACATGAAATTCTGGGAGAGGCTTTCTGGGGGCTTGAGGTATTTCATGGCATTGAGTTGTATTTCTCCTTTCCAGCAAACTCCAAGGAAGCTGTTTCTTTTCTCAATGTGTACTTGGCATCAGTATGGATTGGGTAAGGGAGAACAAATTAAACCTTAATCCAGGCTAGACAGAGGTGCTCCTGGTCAGTCAAAAGACAAATCAGGGAATTGGGAATGAGCCTTTGCTGAATGGTGATGCTCTCTGTGAGAATGCATGTGTGCAGTTTGTGTATGTATTCCTGGACTCATCCTGGAGGCTTAGGTTTCTTCAGTTGACAGGAGTGCTTTTGCACACAAAGCTAATGTGCCAACTGGGCCTGTTCTGGAAATGCTTAATGTAGCCATTCTGAAACATGGCTTAGTTACATCCTGTTTGGATTAAAATAGGACCCCTGTAGCTGCAGAGAATTGGTTCCAGGGGGCACCACAGATAATTAAATCCATGGATAATAGTGAAGCCCCCCCCCCGTTGCCATTCCGGCCACAAGAGCTATCCCAGGGGTGAAGGGAGAAGGGAGGCAAATCTACTCTTCCTCTCCCTTTGCCCCACGTCACCATTATCCCCATGGGAGGGATCCTGGGGGGGTGATCCTGGGGATAAAGGGAGAAAGGAAGCAGATCTACTCCTCCCCTCCCTTTGCCAGACATTGCCATTCTCACCATGGGAGTGATCCCAGTGGGGGTCAATCCTCAGGGGCAAAGGGAAAAGGGAGGCAGATCTACTACTACTTCTCTCCCTTCCCCATCTGACCCTGCAATCACCGTCCATGGATAATTGAATCAGCGGATGGCAAATCAGAAGATGCGGGAGTGCTACTGTACTTTAAAAATTCTATATGAGGCTACCTTTGAAGAATGGTCAACAACTTCACTTGGTACAAAGAGATACAGACATTTTTAACTAAGGACTTATTGGCACAGGCTAAATATCCCAGCTTGTCCCCATCTCAGAGCCCTGCAATCCTTCCTATGCAGGGCATTTATCCCAATCTTTCCCTGGGCAGTCCAAACTGTGATGAACAGCTATATGAATGAATGAGAGTAGTGTGGTTCAGGAGCCAATCATCTGGGAGGAAGAGGAAAGGGGAGGGGCTTCTGGGTGTTTGAGTATGAATGACAGGGGGAGAATGACAGTTGAGTAGGGAGTTGACTGTTGAAAGATGTGATGTGTTAAATAGAGGCTGGAAAAGGTGCATGGCTTTGAGGGAAGCTGAAAAGAATTAAAGTGAAGGGAGTATAAGTGACAAGAAGAATAGAGGTGGATTAAAAATAACATTCAAAGCAGTTATGTTATTTTTGTTCAACAATAAATCACTCTTTATGTTTGTTTATTATATTCAGTCTATTCATGAGTTAATTTCTCTTATTGATGCATAATTAGCCCTCAGACCCTATAAAAACCCACAACCAAGTACAAGTACTACTCATCTAATTGTGGAACTGCAGGTTATTCCTTCTGTGACAGCAGTGGGACGTGAAATTCCCTGTGTTGCAGATCTGATGGCAGAAAAAATGAAAAGGTGGCCAGGCTGAGATGTGATGTAATTTTGGCTGGTGGGCCTGGGCATCATGCAAACAACCCCCAGGATAGATAGGGGGCTGGAATGGAGGCAAGCCAGGATAGGGCCCAATAAACCATTCTATGAAAATATCCAGTTTAATCCGTGCCTTCTGGATCAGGCCCCATGTGTCTGCAGGAGCCCTTCCAGGACACCTTCCCTCACTGCTGCCACCAGCTCCCTGGTTCTCCTGGAAGCCAGGCACGGTTTCCCAACATGTGACCAAAGTTGGTCACATGCAGAGGGCCTTTGGTCACCTGTTCTAGCCTGCTTCTTGGCTTCTACATCAGCAGAGAAAATGGCAGCAGTGGCTACAGCAACAGGCCAGCATTCTCTTTGGACTCCATCCCATTTTATTGAGGTAGTATGGGCAGAACAGGCCAGCTCTGCAGCCAGGATATACCAGTAGGGAGCTGCTGTATCCTGGCTGGTGTAGATAAGTCCTGAGGTTGGTTGTAAGGCGCATACACTTCCCTTGCTACAAGAGTCCCACATGTTGTTGGTGTCTTTCTAGGCACAATTCAAAGCCCTATTTTGACTTATAAAGTCCTACATAGGCTTTAAGCCCTCAAAGTTCTTCAAGAACTGAACATTTTTGAAGGACGGGCTTTTCAGAATGTGTTGTTTTATTTTAATTGTGCTGGTTTTTAAATTTGTTTTCACAATTTTAATTTTCTTTCTCAAATTGTATTTAGTATTGTTAATACTTCTCTTTCACAGTTGATCTTTTGTATTTTTAACTATGTTGTGTTTGTTTTAATTTGCAAGCTGCCTTGAGTCATGGTTTTGGGAAAATACAAAGTATTAATGGAGATGATGGAGGGGATGACAAGAACAGAAATAATATCTGTGATATCGTTGGAATTTATATGTGATAGAGATTTCATTTCTTATTTATGGTCAAACATCTCTTCTATGAAATCTTTCCCATAAGGTGGTAAAGTAAAATTATTTTTGGAGTTGGTGCAGGTTAATGAGAGCTCCAATAATGTCATGCTAGACTAGAATTACTCAAAGTCCTCTCACAAAACTACATCTCATAAATCATATCCCTCATGCCACATCATCCAGGATACTCAAATAATCTTGTAGACTGAAATATGCTAATAATTGATGAATAAGAAAATGCCTCTGTTTTGGAAAGAAATGTAGCTTCCCATCAATTTACTGGAGCAGACAAAAGCACAGAAATTGTTAGCTAAGACTTTACATTTACCTGATCTTAACTTATATGTTAACTTACATGTTTGTTTGAGTGATTCATTGAGTATTTGATAGTATTTTTCTCTCTTTTTCTTCCTGACAATATGTCTCCAAGAAGGTTCGGAAAATTGAACATTCATTTAAAATAAGCAAATATTATTTTTGAAAAGGGATTTGTGGCTAATGAACCTTGTGTGGATTCTCCACCCCAGCCATACAATTTTGTTGCCAGTGGAGCTGTTGAGCCTTTTAAAACTATTGTTCTTTGAACCATAGGAATCACCATTCAACCTATCAATACATGCTATCTTTATGTCCAGTAGTAATGAAGACTCTGATTTCAAGAAATGCATCATATTCTCAGCAGAGGCAGTTACACAACCTGTTGGTCCTAGCTAATTCCTACAGCAGGAATGATGGGAGATATACATTCTGAGGCCTTACTGGTGTCATTGTGGCCAGCTTCAGTTTTCACTCCAAGAACCTACATCATGTCTCTGACAGCATGAGTGAGAATTCCATTTCATATTTTTATTTTTATTTTTTTTATTCCAATGTACAGAAAATAAGAAAATTCAAATGTAGGATGAAACAAAATTGCAAACTCTCTTATCCATAACAGGTGTCGGAGACATGTGGCCTTCCAGAGGTTCTTGAACATTGGTGTGCCTGGCCAACATAGGCAATGGTAAGATCATGAAAATTGCATGTTAGCAACATCTTTAGAGGCGTGCAGTTCTTGTTCTGTAACATGAAAGCAATACTGAAGCTAAAAAACATCTGTTGCTGCATTGACTGCTTTCTGTGTAACATTTTTAATTTTTTAATTTTTTAACCTAGCTTTGTGCATGTCTTCTTTATTTTCTAGTTATTGAAACTCCACCACCACCACCTTTTTTTTCTGTTAAAGTTGGCTCCCAGACTTGAGAGTCGACTTGAGACTTCACTTTAAAGTATCTTGCAAGGACTTGAGACTTGACTTGAGACGTAGAGTAAAGGACTTGAATACATCACTGAATATAACACAACTGGATGCACTGGAAACCTCTTGTACCCTGAGAGCATTTCAAATATGCAAACATACAATCATAAAGGAGCATGGCAAGCTATTGTTTACAGCTTATGGAAGGTCAGAAGTTCTCTATCATCTGTTACCACTCCCATCCCTCAAAGGAGGAAAATTGGGAGAGACTTCTTGGCTGGAAATGACATTTTAAATATAACTTGTAACTGGGTATGATGGTGATGTAATTCACGCCCTAATCAACGTTAGCAATAGAAGCTCTTTGAGCACTTTCTCTGTCCATATACCAAACAGTCAGACTCCTTTTTCTTCATTACAGCATTCTGTTGCTTCCATAGTTCTATAGCCACAACCTTCCAAAATGAAGGTTTTTTTCTTCTTAGAGACAGGAAAGGCATACTAAAAGATAGGAGCTTGAATTAGGAGAAGAGAGATAGGTGCATGCATTTGTGGGCTTCAATGAACCTAGAAAGCTCTTAACACAACATTTAAAATCCAAATGATGTTTCTTAATTAAATAGCATTTTTATACAGAGCAATCTCATTGGGAGGGATGCGAGTATTTTTCTTTCAATAGGGCAGCCAGGGAATAATGCTGAAGCAAGTACACTATACACTCCACCACAAAAAGTAGACTACACTAAAGAGAACAGACATTTTTCTCAATGTTTTCTTCTAGTCAGATGTTCCTTGTTATTCAACTCAGGCTTCAATACAAGTATGTAACATTTTGGGGAAAAGATGCAAACTAGTAGACCAGCACTGGAGGCTAAAATGGAAAAAACCTCCACAGCAACCACATATTTCCCCTTAGTGCTTAGGTAGGATGGAATAAAGGCTATCCAAACAGTGCAAAAGACCAACATGCTGAAACTGATGAATTTGGCTTCATTGAAACTATTCGGTAACTTTCTAGCAAAGAATGCCATAATGACGCTGCCAAATGCCAGAAAGCCCATGTAGCCTAGGACACAGTAAAACATAGTCATAGACCCCTCATTACATTCTAATACAATTTCCACTACCAGGGAGTGCATATCAACATGTGGAAATGGTGGAGATGTTGCCAACCACACCAAACAAATTCCTGTTTGAATAAGGGAGCATGAAAGAACAATGAAGTTGGCCAGTGTCTTCCCCAGCCATTTCCTCATACTGGATCCTGGTTTGGTGGCCATGAAAGCCAGGATCACTGTGATGGTTTTTGCCAACACGCAAGAAACAGCCACTGAGAAGATGATGCCAAAGGCGGTTTGTCGAAGGAGACACATCAGTTTTTGGGGTGGGCCAATGAACAGCAGGGCACAAAGGAAGCAGAGCAAGAGGGAAACCAGGAGAGTGTAGGTGATGTTCTGATTGTTGGCTTTGACGATGGGTGTCTTGTGGTTCTTCAAAAATATTCCCAATACCAGAGCTGTGACCAAAAATAAGGAAAGAGCAAAACATGCTAAACCGGTTCCCAAGGGATCCTGATAAGACAAGAAGTTTATAACTTTGGGAATACACACATCCTGATTTTTGTTTGGATAATTTCCCTCATGACATTTATAACAGTCATTCATGTCTGGAAAAGAAAAAAATATAGCCTCAATGTCAAACAGTTGCCTGGAAATACCAGCAGCATAACTCCAGCTGTTCTTCTGACACAGAGTGAACCCATCCAGGCCATCTACAACTTTACTGCAAAGCAAGAGCCCTTGACTGGAACACAGAAATAAAGTGACAATCAATATAACTGTTTCAATAAAAGATTGCTATATTCAAGGTAATTTGTACCCACTCTCTTGTGGAGAGTGCCACCTCCAAAGTTTTCCCATAGCCACTTAGCTGAATTCTACCACTAAGAAAAGGACATCACACAAACAGAGGTTAGAAATTGGAGCAGAGGACATGGCAGTACTTTTTCCTAGAGCATCCTCTCTCTTAAAAAAAAAAAAAAAACCATACTGAAGAATTGGCCTAATAAATATTTCATCTATTTGTTGAGGTGAGCTTTTATGTCATTTCTGATTTATGGCAATCCTAAGGCAAAGCTATTTCAAGGTTTTCTTGGTAAAATGTGGTCAGAGAGGGTTTGCCTCTGCCTTCCTCTGAGGCTGGGAGAATGTTCCTTGCACAAGGTCACCCAGTGAGCTTAACATGGCTGAGTGGGGATTCAAATTCTAGCTTCCCAGAGTCCTAATCCAATACTCAAACCAGTACACCATGCTGGCTCTATTTACTTCTCCTCCCCTGCACACAAAAATGTAACATGGGTCTAAAGGATAAGCCAATTGTAGATTGATTGATTGATTGATTGATTGATTGATTGAAAGACTGGAAACTATTTATGGATTATCATTATTTTGAGCAATAAGAAATCTAACATAGTACTCTTGCAGAGTACATGAATGACCATGGCAAGGTTCAGTTTTACCAGACAAGGAGTTTTATCAGCCACCAGGTTGAAAAGGGTGTGCCTTGCCACCAACTCCACCTAGGTAGCCAGCAAGATAACAGGGTCAAAAGACCATCCGGGACCAGGGACACTGGCATATGCATGTTTTCATATGGATCTGCATTTGATTACAATATATTGTATCTTACCTTTCTGATCTGAAATTTTCCCTGCTGAACAAGGGGTACAGTCGTAGCAACAAAATGGTTCTCCCTCTTTCACTTTCTTGCTAGTACCAGGGCGGCAGCTCTCAGTACAGACAGAAATGGGATGTGCCTAACACAAAAATAAAGAACAATACTGATATTCTTGAAGAAAATTATATTTAAACCATTTGATTTTAGGGGGCTCTTCATATTTTATTGAATGATCATGTGGACTTCTATTTTTCAGCTTCATCCTACATAGTCATCCAGTGTTGGGCATACTAGTACCAGCTGTTCGACAGAATCCTATATGACCTTTTACGTAACATCACTATGCATATCTCTAGCTCAGTAGCAGAGGCACTAGGAAACCTAGTTACTGAATTGTGAAGATGCCTAATGGGACACTGGTCAAGTGCCCTATGCACATTGGTGTCCAATACTCACTAGGCACTTGGCCAGCTCTGCTGTGTAGCAACCAAACAGAAGCTCTCTCTGGGATACAGAGATAGTGCAATTGCGCAATTCTAATTCATGCTGATTTACACTTGCAGTGCCACAACATCTCAACAGTATTGTGGCCAACAGTTTTCAACCTCATCAGTGTTTTCCACCAGCTTGTCACCTCAATATACTACCTACATTTGTGTGGAAAGAACACACTGCATGTATTCCTCTCTTCAAACATTTCCACAGCTATCTGAATTAAATGCATGGAAACACAAACGTCAAGACTTTTAAGACATTGATTATTGGACTCACAGAGAGCAATAGATATACCATAAGCTTTTGTGGAGGATATGGTAAGTTTAGTAGCCCTTTGTGGACTCAGTATTAATTTTGGTTAAAGAAATAACATCATTAAGAGAAACTAACAGGACTGTCTCTAGGTCAGATGGAATATCCCAATGCTCAAATATCCCTTGATTGCTTGGAATATCTGTCAATCTTGTTTCTCTGACAATTTCAAATCCTGTTACAATGTTATAAGGCCTTTTTCTCAGAAACTGCTAAATTTTCCAAGGATTTGCTCTGGTTCCCCCAAAATGTTTGCGAAAACCTAGAAATGTTGAAGAGTTAATTTAAGTCACTTTTGTCTCTCACTTCCTCTTATCACCACCTTCTCTGCAAAGAAGATTCCTGTTCACCCAAAACAGTCCCCTCCCCTCCCCTTCCTTTCCCTTCCCTTCCCTTCCCTTGTCAATTGGCAGAGAATTTACAGGACTGATGGGTAGACAGTAGCCCCTGATAATATCAGCAACAAGCACTGGTTCAAACATATCCTCAGCAACCACCCACTCCAGCAATATTGTCTTCAATAATCCCATGTCCCTCCCAATGTACAAAGGTCACCATAGGAATTCCTGTTCCCCATCTATTCTGCTCTGTAGTAGGTTGATGACACTTTTGTAGCATGGGACAAAATTGCTAATTGTTTTTTTTTAAGCCAATTCACGCATTGATCCAAATTCTATTCTGTAATCATTATTTTATAATGTCTCTCTCTGTGTGTGTGTGTGTGTAAGAGAGAGAGAGAGAGAGAGAGAGACTTTAAGATGACCCCATAATTTCACAGGGTTTTCTTAGGCAAGGAATACTCAGGTGGTTTTGCCAGTTTCTTCCTCTGAAATATAGCCTACAGCACCTGGTATTCTTTGGCAGTCTCCCATCGAAGGACTAAACGGGGCTGACCCTGCTGAGCTTTTGAGATCAGAAGAGATCTGGTGCCTTCAGGGTATTTAGGCCATCACTTTTTGACAAAACAAATTTCACATCTCGGGAGTGATGCTTGCATCTTACTCTAATTTTTGCAAACTTTTGACAATTGGCTACTACCATGTTAAGCTTACTGTTCCATGTTATGACATCCTCCTGGATAGAGAATGCTTCCTCTGGAGGGGCCAGGAGATCTACCCTCCCAACTTTAACTCGATGAAAGGACTGGTTTGATGAAACAACCCAGTTAATAATATCCAGTCCTGATGTCAACTCCCCATTCTGGTTGAAGGAAACTCTTTCACCAGCACTGTTGTTAAATGAGACACCACTCAGAAAGTGATGGAGCTGAACAGAAGAAGAAATTCAAAGGTTTAGAAAAGGTGTCACTTTCTAACTGAGATATCTAAATATCTATCCTGAATTACTGTAATTTCTTTGTCACTTCTTTTCCCATCAGCCACACCTTTACATATGGCTGTTGTATATCAAGCAAATCACAGGCTTTCCTCACAGTCTGGAGTTTATCTCACTACACTGTTACACAAGCATTGTATTCCACTTTAACTCCCATGGCAACATCCTATAGAATCCTAGGATTCCCAGTTTATGGATGGGCATTTAGAATTCTCAAGCAGAGAGATCTTGGGCCTCACAAAACTACAAAACCCAGAATTCCATAGGATGTTGCCATGGCAGTTAAGGTGGAATATAGTGCTATAACATAGTATTGTGATAAGCATCTCTGAAAGATAACTTTTTTAGTAAAAAAAAGGGGGGGGAACCCACAGTAATTCTGACTGTGTCTCTTCAGTTTGCATATTTTGACACATCATGGAATGTGAGTACTTTGTAGCCAAGATACCATTAGATGCTTGGAGGATAAAGTGCTGCCAGTGTACTTGTGGAAGAGATCTGGAAAACCCCACAGGGTGAGATGGTGCAGAGGGCAACCTTTAGTCACCAGTTCTGGATGCCTTCCTTGCACAATGTCAGAAAACACTACTTAAACCAAAGTAGCCCATAATTATGTAAGTCACTAAGAGAATTGTGGCTGCTAACTTTTGTCTTTTAATTGAATAAATTGACATAAGCAATTGTAAAGTGGATTTATCTCACCTGAGTGTCACGTGCGGGATTCTGACATGACTGGATGTGACATCATCTCCGTTCCCATTTATTTCTTTATTTTTACTGATTTGGGGTAGTTTTGAAGTGTCTTTGAGTGGTTTGTTGTCAAAAAAATGCCCATGATTTTTTTAGGAGGGGATCTTTGGGGCATTCCTGGGGATTTCAGGGGCTGAAAAATGGTTGCCCAACAGCCACATGTTCCCCATATCTGTTGGAGACCCATGGGTGTGCCTGAGTGCACATGAGTGATTTATTACTCTTCCAATACCTCATGCACTCAAAGCAGCCATAGATCTCTATAAAACTCTGAAAGAATTTTGCCTACCTAATGTTACTTCCCTTCTCTCCATTTTTTCCCTTTCACTGGTGTGTTGATTATAACATCTTTGGACATTTATAAAAACTGCATTGAGGGAAAAGTTCCAACATGCTCAACCAATCTAACTCATTGGCATTCATTCCCCCTGGAATCTTAATGTTTTAGGAATGCCATTCATTCACATACAGTATTGCCCACATTATCACCCTTTCAGTATGAAGGAAGAAGCAGTAATTTCTTATTAAAAACAGAGTGGGCAACTTATCTGGAAATTAATTTCCAAGCAACTTTAATTTACCAAACAGGCCAAAAATCTATACTTCTCATGACTATTTGCAGTTCAGCTGCTAAACTTTAAGTAAATGCAAACACACACGCACACACAGTATTAGTATTAGTATTAGTATTAGTATTAGTATTAGTATTAGTATTAGTATTAGTATTAGTATACCTAGGCCAAATCCTTTCAAGTAAATCCTGGGGTTTGTAGTTTTACAAGGTATTTAGTCTTCTCTGTCAAAAAGTGCTGGTACCTCACCAACCTACAAATTCCATTTTCCATGGGAAGAAGCCATGGCAAATAATTTAGTTTCAAACTGGATTACTTCTGTAGTGTGGATTTGGACCTAGACTCTTCAAAAATGTATCAGAAAGTCTGAAGTGTTTTACTCAGGAACAGTTTAGCACATTCACAATGTAGTCATTGAGCTTTAAATGACTTTTCATAATATAACAGTAAAGTTTGAAGCTGTGCTTAGTTCTCTGGTGTTTCCCTCAGTTATGGATAAGTTTGAAGAGACTTATTCAAAGGTAAAGAACCTTGCCATACGTGTATGATAATATAGCAGCAACATTATATCATGGCCTGACTGAGAGGAAGGGGCAGCAAAAGGATTTTTAAAAATGCTTTGCCCTTTAATAAACTAGATAGTGGCTCGGGATAGTTGAAGACTGAACTTCACAGATGAAGCTGGAACTGTTAACTAAGGGCCAGTCTATACAAGGAAATAAAATATGGATTGGTTCTCAGTAATACCAATTCATAGCAACTTTCATTTGTCTTCACGGTTTTTGGCAAAATTGCTGGTGTGTGAAGCTACCTGTGTTTGCTGTTCACACGGAGGCATGCTAGCGAATCAAGATGACGCATGTCAATGAATGACTTGTGGTTTTATTCTCCCCCACTTGTCCCTGCCAAACAGTATTTTTTTAAAAAAACCAACTAAATCCAAGGTACAGAAGAGCAATATTCTGCGTGTGTGTGTGTGTGTGTGTGTGTGTGTGTATAAAATCAAAGCCTGTTTTGTCGTCTGAGCACACTGATTGCTACTTGGAAAATCCAACATGGAGGTTCCAAGCGCTGCCTTGTTAGCAAGCTCTGCCCCCACTCACATCCAACCAATCAGCTATCTGCTTCAGGAATGTGCTGTGCTGTGGTTGTCTTAAAGTGTGAGAGTGCGCATTCCCCCTGCAGTTTTTTAAAAAAATTCATGAAAAGCCATGAAAAGGTTTTTCACACTTAGTTTTTCTGAATTATGCTCCCCCTCACTCTGAAAATGACAGAGCACTGCGGAATCTCATTTGGACACATGGGATTCTCCACAAATTTGGAGAGGATTTACTTCACCATCTGGACCAGCCCTAAATTATCAAATGAGTGACTAGGGCCAGAAGTGTAAGTGATTAGGACAAGATGATGAAAACAAGAGCTTAGGAGGAAATAGTGGTGTAGTTAACTAGGAAAATTTCCAGTTACAAAAGAGGTACTATATCCAATACCTGCCATAATTGTTCAAGATGAAATTTCAGTCCCACATCATCCACCTTCATTCTATGTCTGAGTCTAGATGAAAACAGTGCATGTAAAGCATGGGACAAAGCATAGATGGCATTGTAGACACTGTAACTGTGACCAGTCATGCTCATTTCAAAAAAGGGTGTAGGAAGGAGCTCCAGCTTCTCTTCACCTGTGCAAATATCTATATCCACCTCACCCATATCTACATTTGGAAATATACAGGCAAAAGCTTGTTGCCAAAAGTCCCTGATGAATCCATCTCCTGTGGGACTGGAAGGGTTTCTGCTTGCAAGAAATTGTTGAAATCCAAGCACAGCATTGGTGTGAAATGAAAAGAACAGAGCCCCATGGATTATTTCTGTCTCCCAATTCCTTTGATAGACAAATGAAGTGAGCTCCATCTGGGCTGTCATTATCCATACTTTTCCTGTTGCTTTCTTTGCCATCTCTTCCCGTCCTGATAGATATGGAAACCATCTCAGAAATGCCGTGGAATAAGATGGTCCATAGGCCACAACTACATTGGCTTTGCTGTCAACGATTGTGTCATGTATTTTTCCCCCTTGCTCAAACATCTCACTAATTTTGTTGACCACAGAGAAGGTGTGGCTTCTTTCTACGAAGGCAAAACAAATTCCACTCTTGGAAAAGAGTGGGAGCACAGCTTCTAGAAATCTATCCCCATATTCATCAGTGGAAGTAAGGATCCCAATCCACGTCCACCTAAAATACAGAAGCAAGGAGCGAATCCCTGTATACTGTTGGTTTTCAGGAGGGACCATTTGGTAGAAAGGAAGGCCAGGAGTTTTATCATTCATCACTGGAGCAGGGCCATATAGGAGCTAAATAGGGTCAAGAGGAGATTGATTGATTGATTGATTGATTGATTGATTGATTGAATTCATACCCTGTTTTCTCCCGAAAGGGGATTCAAGCTAGCTTACAATAATTTTATTTTTTTTAATAATTTTTATTAATTTTTAAAATTAAACGACATACAATTTCTACATAAAACTTAACAAACATATATAACAGTGATTCCCTCCACCGAGGGACTTCCCTTTACATTCATCCCTCTTTCCAAAATACCGTTGTTTCCAACTCAGGTTTGCTTCCTCTGCCCTTTATTAATACAAATTCTAAAAATTTACTCCATTTTTCACCAAAAACATTCTTATTTAGCCCTCCTTTTTTTTCTTTAACCATATTTGTTAATTCCTCATTTATAGCTATATTCCATACTTCATCATACCATTCTTCTATTTTGTATTCACCTTGTATTTTCCATTTCTTTGCTATCATTAACCTTGCTGCTGTCATCAGATTTGTTAGTAAATCCTTAACAATTTGAGATTCTTGTATTTTTTCACAATATGATAATAATGCTATTTCAGGGTTTAAAGGTATATTTATCTCCAGTATTTCACTTATTTCCTTCATTACTATTTTCCAAAATTTCTGCACATATTTGCAATTCCACCACATATGAATATATGTTCCCAGTTCTTGGCATCCCCTCCAACACTGTGCTGAATACTTTTTTATCTATTTGATTCAATCTTACTGGGGTTAAATACCATCTCCATATAATCTTATAGTAATTTTCTTTTATTCTTACTGATAATGTTTTCAAATGTTGTATATTCCATATTTTTCCCCACTTAGATTTGTCTGTTACAGTTGCTACATCTGTTTCCCAAACATCTTTTAGATAATCTTGTACTTCTTCATTATCTATTAACATTTTATATATTTTGCTTGTAATATCTTTTATAATATTTTTCTCTTGAATAGCTTTTATAATCAATTCCTCAAATTTTGTACTTTTTCTACAACTTCCCTCCTTTAAACATTTTTTTGTCCATCATTCTAACTGTATCAGGTTAAACCATGTAAATCCTTGCTCCTTTAATATTTTTTCCATATAATTTTTATTTTTCATTTTCCCCATCCATTCCTTCAACCTTATTATTTCTTGTCCTCCTAATTTTGCTTCCACTTCATTTCTTAAATTTGCTGGGAAACCCTCTAACAATATTACCGGCATTAATGGAGATATTCCTGGAACTAATACTTTTTTATATTTATTCCATATATCTAATATATTTTTTAAAGAGACAGACTGTATTGTTTCCCTAAATTTCTTTTTTGGTTTACAAAAAATATATTTCTTAATTTTAACTCTATCTCTTGTTTATTTATTTCATAGAATCATAGAATCATAGAATCATAGAATTGCAGAGTTGGAAGAGACCACGAGGGCCATCCAGTCCAACCCCCTGCCACGCAGGAAATCTTGATCAAAGCATCCCCGACAGATGGCCATCCAGCCTCTGTTTAAAGACCTCCAAGGAAGGAGACCCCACCACGCTCCGAGGGAGTGTGTTCCACTGCCGAACAGCTCTGACTGTCAAAAAGTTCCTCCTCATGTTGAGGTGGAATCTCTGTTCCTGGAGCTTGCACCCATTGCTCCGTGTTCCAGTCTCTGGAGCAGCAGAAAACAAGCCTGCTCCATCCTCAGTGTGACATCCCTTCAAATACTTAAACAGGGCTATCATGTCGCCTCTAAACCGTCTTTTTTCCAGGCTAAACATACCCAGCTCCCTAAGTCTCTCCTCATAAGGCATTGTTTCCAGACCTTTCACCATTTTAGTTGCCCTTCTCTGGACACGCTCCAATTTGTCAATATCCTTTCTGAATTGTGGTGCCCAGAACTGGACACAGTATTCTAAGTGAGGTCTGACCAAGGCAGAATAGAGTGGCACTATTACTTCCCTTGATCTAGACACTATACTTCTATTGATACAGCCCAAAATTGCATTGGCCTTTTTAGCTGCCGCATCACACTGTTGGCTCATGTTCAACTTGTGGTCTACTAGGACTCCTAGATCCCTTTCGCACGTAGTCTCATTCAGCCAGGTCTCTCCCATCCTATATTTATGCATTTCATTTTTCCGCCCTAAATGCAGTACTTTACATTTCTCCGTATTGAATTTCATTTTGTTAGCTTTGGCCCAGCTCTCCAGTCTATCCAGGTCATTCTGAATTTTGATCCTGTCCTCTAGGGTATTAGCTACTCCTCCCAATTTGGTGTCATCTGCAAATTTGATAAGTATGCCCCTAATTCCCTCATCTAAGTCATTGATAAAGATGTTGAATAGCACTGGGCCCAGGACAGAACCCTGTGGCACCCCACTGGTCACATCTTTCCAAGATGAAGAGGAGCCACTGCTGAGCACCCTTTGGGTTCGGCCGGTCAACCAATTACAAATCCATTGAACAGTTAACTTGTCTAGCCCACATTCTACAAGCTTGTTTGCAAGAATGTCATGGGGAACCTTGTCAAAGGCCTTACTGAAATCAAGGTATGCAATGTCCACAGCATTCCCTTCATCTACCAAGCTGGTAACTTTATCAAAAAAAGAGATAAGATTAGTCTGGCATGACTTGTTTCTCTGAAACCCATGCTGACTTTTTGTGATTATGGCATTGCCTTCTAAATGCTCACAGACTCTCTGTTTAATGATCTGTTCTAGAATCTTCCCTGGTATTGATGTCAGACTAACTGGACGATAGTTGTTGGGATCCTCTTTTTTCCCCTTTTTGAAGATGGGAACAACGTTTGCCCTCCTCCAGTCTGCTGGGACTTCTCCTGTTCTCCAGGAGTTCTCAAAGATTATTGCCAATGGCTCTGAGATTATATTTGCCAGCTCTTTTAATACTCTTGGATGTAGTTCATACATACAAAGTTATGAGCTCTTCGCTCCCTGTTGGTTCAAACACTCAGCAGCTCAATTTTCAGCATAATGGCTACTCACAATAGTCACTATCATTATAAAGATAACTCTAAGGATTTCCCAACCTTTGATCCTCCAGGTATTTTGGATTTAATCTCCCAGAAGCCCTAGCCACCTTGGTCAACAGTCAGGTATTCTGGGAGATGAAGTCCAAAACATCTGGATGACCACAGTTTGGGAACCACTGTTCTAAGTAGAAGTACCTGAAACTAGGGTACAAGTCAATAACAGCAAATACTTTATCTAAAATTAGAGGCAGAAGGTGATTCATTTGTTGTGACGAAAGATATAGATTCCACATGCCTCTGAGGAGGCAAAATATCTACATCTCTAGATTTGATTACCACAGACACATCCTTCAATGGCCTAAGACAAACACTAAATGAATAAGCAATGGCAATTTACTACCTTTTTGTCAACTCAGAAACTCTCAATACACCTCGTACTTTATCTAATAATAACCCTTAAAAAGCACAGCATTTTCATACAGAAATAATCCCATACTCAAGAAAGAGATAACAAAACATTCTCAAAGTAATACCATACCTGTTACACCTGACTTGCAGGTACAAAGGGAATGTTATCCAATATTTCATGTAACAAGTGCCTGACAATCAAAGGTAAGATTTATTCACTCCCTACACCCATTAATTAATGCTGTAATTTGGAGGTTGGTTTGATTTGTCAACAGGAACAAAAAAATACAGTTTTGATAATGTCTTACTGATAAGTACTCACTGAGAAAACAAACAAAAAGAATAATTTTAATAGTAACTAATTTCCAGAGCAAATTTTCAAGACTTTCTCCCAGTGAAAAGAGTACTAAAGCAAACTTGTAAAAATTTAGTCATCACATGGCAAACCTAATTTACATGTAACACTGTAATCCTAAGCAAATGTTTTGCAAAGGAAATACCATTATAAACAAGTAAAAACAGGATTGGCTTATTAATTTGTTTACAAGAGACTTGTAAAAATAATACCGTACCTATTATAATCTCAGAGTGATGCCAGCTAACTTCAGGTACAGTATATGAAATACAAAACAAATGTAACATAAAATGCAGCAAATTAGCAAATGATTCTAATCAGCAACATTAAGCAAGCTTTATCCATCATTTTCAAAGACCACTAAATTTATATATTCAAAGCAAGCCAACTGAAAGAGTTCCTGGTATATAATAGACATAGAACTTCGGTTTCAAGTTACCACTCAGCTACTAAATTACCTGAGTGATTTACAACTGACTGGTCAGTAGCTCTCAACCTTACTTATTTGATCGGGTTGTTAGGAAGCTAACTCCACATATACAGTAGGGTCCCCTTATCCACTGGGGATTGGTTCTAGGAGGGCCGTGGATACCGAAAACTGTGGATAATAGCGAACATCATTGAAAACAATGGGACTTCCGGTTTAAAATACCATAGAGTTGCCTTGGATGACCTAGAAAATGGCTAGAGGGGACACATTTTCTAGGAAGACTCTATGGTAGGGTGTGCTGTTTTGTGTCCCATGGATAATTGATTTCCATCCATTCCATTTCCTTCACTTCCGCAACACTATCAATAATATATCTCAATTGATTCGCTACGTAATATAGCTTTAAATTAGGTAGGCCTAAACCTCCTTTTGGGGGGGGGGGATTTATACCATCTATTTTTATTGATTCTTGATCTTTTGCCTCCATTACAATAATTATTTATCATATTTTGCCACTTTTTAAATTCCATCTCTGATACTTTAATAGGCAGCATTCTGAATAAAAAATTTATTTTAGTAATATTTTCATTTTAACAAGCGCTATTCTTCCAAACCATGACAATTTAATTTTCCCATATTTCTCTATTCTTTTCTCCATATCTTTCCTTGACATAGTTTAAAAAAAAGTCCTCTAGTTTTTCCAATTATGCCACAATATTTATTCCTAAATATTTTATTTGCTCTTTTATTTTAATATATTTCTTTTTACTTTTCATATTTTTTTGCTCTGCCTCTGTATAATTGAATATCATCATTTCTGATTTATTCCAATTTACTTGTAAACCTGTCATCTACCCAAATGTTTCCAAATGTTTCTCTATCTCTTGCATTTTTTCCAATGGATCTTGTATTGTTATTAAAGTATCATCTGCAAACATATTCAGTTTAATCTCTTCAGTATTTCCTATCCCTTTAATATCTTCATCGTTTCTAATTACATTAGCTAATATTTCTATTACCATAGCAAATATTATTGGGGAAAGTGGGCAGCCTTGTCTTGTTCCCCTAGTTAAATTCATTTGTTCTGTCTTACCATCATTTACTATTACTGTAGATTTATTTATTTTTTATACAATTGGTCAATCAAGCCCCTAAATTTTTCTCCAAATCCAAATGTTTTCATTATATTTTTTAATGCTAGCCATTCCACACAATCAAAAGCTTTAAATATATCTATAGCTATAAGCCCTGCTTTAATTTTCTTTCTTCTAATTATATCTATTATGTTAATTACTCTTCCAGTTAAAGTAGCCATCTGTCTTCCTTCTATAAATCCATAAATTTGTAGGTATTTGTGCATAAATTTATTCATCCTTTTTGCCATTATTGCTGTTAATATTTTTGCATCTTGATTTATTAATGATATTGGTCTATATGATTCTGGATCCGTCAAATCTTTATCTGGTTTTGGAATTAATATAATCAAAGATTGTTTCCACGATGGTGGGATCTCATCTCCTTTTAAAATGTTATTATATAATTCTTTCATTCTAGATATTAATATACTTTTAAATGTTTTGTAATATTCAGCTCCCAAACCATCTTCTCCTGGGACCTTCCCTAGTTTCAATTTGTTTATAATATCTTCTATTTCCTCTTCTGTTATAGGTTTTTCCATTAATTCTTTCTCCTCCTCACTAATTATATCCTTACAATTTTCCTGTATATATTTCTCTAAGTCTTTTGGTGGATCACCTGCTGAATATAATTTTTGATAATATTCTTGAAATATCTTTAATTTATCTTTCATCAAATTACTTTTCCCCCTTTTTCATTTTTAATAATTCCAATCAAACTTTTAGATTTCTTTGTTTGTGTGGCTCTTCCTAACATTCTAGAATTTTTATTACTGTATTAAAAAAAACTCTTTTCATAAATAACAGATTTCTTTTTGCTATTTCTATATCTTCCTTTTCTAACTCTTTTCTCTTTGCTTGTATTAATGCGTGGATCTGTTTATCTCTGTTTCTAAAATATTCTTTTTCAAGACCCTTAATTTCCTCTTCTAGTTTCTTCTTACTTTTTTCCTGTTTTTTCCACAATGTGTGTGCTTCCCTAATAAATATTCCCCTTGCTACAGCTTTCATTGAGTCCCACAATAATGCTTGATTGCTTTGTCCTACTCTATTTATTTCCCATATTTCTTTTAATTCTACCTGTATTTTTTCTACTATGTTTTTATAACCCAAGATTTTTGTATCCAATTTCCATCTTTTTGCTTGTTTATAATGTTTTGTAATCTTTATATCTGCTGTAACTGTTGCATTGCCTGTAATTTTTATAATCCCTATATCTGTGTTTACAATTTGTGGGACCAGATATTTTGATACAAAAATATAGTCTATTCTAGAATAGTTTTTATGTGTTGATGAATAATAAGTGTATCTCTTTTCTTCTCCTTTCCATTCTCTCCATACATCTCGTAATCCATTTCTATTTATAATTTTGTTCAAACCAGTTTCATACGTTTTCTTGTCCTCTTTAGTAGGATTAGATTTATCTTTCTGCTTATCCATTACCATATTAAAATTTCCCGCCATTATTATAGATCCCTCACTTATTTCATTTGTAGCTTTATAGCTTACAATAAGTTTAAAAGATACAGCTAAAAGTTTAATTTACAAAAATTAAAAAGGAATTATACATGACATAAATAATGTACTACTTTCAAGTGTTCAAACACATCATATAGATATTATTTTATTTTATTTTATTTTATTTGCTATTTGTACAACAAACTGGGGATATATATAGATTTACCATGCTATCTACAGGTCTGTAAGGTTTAGAGCAGTGGCTAGCCTAAAGCTTACTGATTTTTTCAAATGTGAAGATAGGATCGATATGGTATTCATGACTTACAATAGAACACTGCACCATAGAATCATAGAATCATAGATTTGAAAGAGACCACAAGGCTTATCTAGTCCAACCTTTTGCCCTGCAGGAATACACAATCAGAGCATTCCCGACAGATGGCCATCCAGCCTCTCTTTAAAAATCTCCAAAGAAGGAGACTCCACCACACTCAGAAGCAACATATTCCACTGTCAAACATTTCTTACTGTCAGGAAGTTCTTTCTAATGTTTAGGTGGAATCTGAATCCACTGCTCTCTGTCCTAGTCTCTGGAGCAGTAGAAAACTCCACCACACTCCAAGGCAGTGCATTCTACTGCCAAACAGCTCTTACTATATCATTCCTCTTTGCTCTTACCAGGTGTTACAGAAAATGTTTCAAAATAATAAGTGACTGTAGTTATGCAGGTAGTTGTACTTATGAACAAATAAGGAGTGCTAAATCCCTAGATCTGAAATAATAATTCCCACATATCAATTGGTGTCTTCTCCAGAGTTCACTTCCTGCCAAAGAAGATATGAATTTAAATACATCATCAAGAACCGTGTCAAGTTTTTAAGGAAATCTCAATTTGATGGAAATAATATTGTTTTTCAGTGAGTCTCTTCAAAATGTTTCCAACTTATGGAGGCCCTAAGATAAACATATCATGGGGTTTTCTTGGCAAAATTTGTTCAGATGGGGTTTGCCTTTGGCTTCCTCTGAGGCTGAGTGAGTGTGACTTGTCCAAGATCACCAAATCGGTCTACTTGGCTGAGATGGGATTTAAACCCTGGTCTCCAGAGTTTTATCCCAAGCTCACATCATTATGCCATGCTGGCTCTCAGGAAATAATATTATACAATTGAAATAAATAAATCACTGAAGGACTAAAGCTGCATGGTTTTTCATGGGTCTATCAAAAATTGATACATCTTAATCTCCAATTAGCTGCATGCTGATATTTGGATGAAAATAACAGTGGTGGCTACTGTAGGGGAGGGTGTTAATCAATATGATATGATTTGATATGATATGATAATGGATATGATATGATTTTCTGAATCAATAAGATTAGCATTTGGCATCATGTCTAATTTGGTCCTCTGTGTTTCCAATGAACTTTTATATATGATTTGTTCATGGAAGAGACCATACTTGAAAACATTGTGCTACATCCATTTTCAATACAGGAACAGTGAGATTTAAAATAATTTCCATATTAACTGCTTTCCCTCCATTTTAATATTAAACCTCTGCATTTCTTAGCCTACACTCAGCATGCACATAAAGGAAGATTAATATAATCCAAAGTATTCAAGGAAGATCATAGAAATATGGAAGCACAGAGATGGAAGAGACCACAAGGGCCATCCAGTCCAGCTCCCTGCCATGCAGGAATATACATCAAAGCATTCCTGACAGATGGCCATCCAGCCTCTGTTTAAAAACCTCCAAAGAAGGAGACTCCACCACACTCCGAGGCAGGGTATTCCACTCCCAAACAGCTCTTACTGTCAGGAAGTTCTTCCTAATGTTTAGGTGGAATCTCTTTTCCTGTAGTTTGAACCCATTGCTCTGTGTCCTAGTCTCTGGAGCAGCAGAAAACAAGCTTATTCCATCCACAGTATGATATCCCACTGCCAAATAGCTCTTAATGTCAGGAAGTTCTTTCTAATGTTTTGGTGGAATCTCTTTCCTGCAGTTTATGTCCATTGCTCTGTGTCCTAGTCTCTGGAGCAGCGGAAAACAAGCTTGCTCCATCCTCACTATGACATCCTTTCAAATATTTAAACATGATCATCATGTCACCTCTCAACTGTCTCCTCTCCAGCCGAAACATACCCAGCTCCCTAAGCTGCTCCTCATAGGGCATGGCTTCCAGATCTCCCACCATCCTAGTTGACATCCTCTGGAAATGTTCAGCTTCTCAATATCCTTCCTAAATTGTGATGTCCAGAACTGGACACAGTATTCCAGGTGAGGTCTGACCAAAGCAGAATGGAGTTGCACTATAACTCCCCTTGACCTAGACACTATACCCCAATTAATGCAGCCTAGAATCACATTGGCTTTTTTAGCTGCTACATCATGCTGCTCACTCATGTTCAGCTTGTGGTCCACTAAGACTCCTAGATCCCTTTTGCAAGATGTGAATGATTTTTTTTCAGCCAAACACAAAAGAAGCCGCCCTTAAAGCTTTTTTAAGATGTGAAGGTTAGGGGAGAAGACTACAGAGACATGACTATTGAGGTATGGCTGGCTGATGCATCTCATCTCCCTTTCATACCCACATACTTACTTTCAAGCCTGAATAGGGCTCAGGTATTTATTCTACATATATCTATCTCTTTCCTACCACTTCCTACTTTTTATAAAGACATGTGGGGACAGTGTTGGGATGCTATACTCACAAAAGGTCTAGCACATACACACACACAATGCATCGTACCTGTGGAATCTTGTAAATATCCAAGACAGTTGCCACATGAAGGGAGGTTAGGGGGTCGACTCCCCCAATGACCCCTATCAATTTCTGAGGGCCACATTTGTAGTTGGGAACAAATCTCCACAGTGTGTATATGAGCAGCATTACAGCATGGTAGGTCTGCTTGGCCGTAAAATAGCTGTCATATATATGGAGCCCCAAAGTCACATTGGATAAGAGACCAGGGTTTTCATTGATCTGCTTGACTGCAAACACCATGGCCAGGATATGCTGGTAATTCTTAGGTACTGAGCTAGAATAACAGGTATAGAATCAGAAGAAAATCCCACACATTCCATAAGTCTCACAATTGTTTTCTGCATCTGCAGCATTATTTTATATAACATACTTCATATAGAAACTTACTTTGATCAAATCTTATACTTAGGCAGGTTACACGATAAGAGTCAAATTGTAGTTCTGAGCATCATTCTCTCTGCTTAATTAATAAGAAACTAGGTTAGGATGCAAGAACATCTTCAGAAAGAGAAATTTGCCAGGCTCTAGCATCTATACTTACCTGTGTTAAAAGTGCTTGCAATAGCAAACTATATTTTTTCAAAGTAATTATTAATTAGGATTGTTCATTTACTATAAAAATAAATATTACATGAAACAAAGTTAAAGAATTAATATGTTTGTGAAGAACAGAAAGTAGATTGAAAAGAGAGGGAGGGAGGGACAGAGAGAGAGAGGCCTGTCTACACTGCAGAAATACAGCACTTTGACACCACCTCACCATAGGTCTATCTTATGGAATCCTGGTATTTGAAGTTTGAGGAGGCACCAGAATTCGCTGATAAGAAAGGCAAAATACTTCACAGAACTACACATACCAGGATTCCATAGGCTAAAACTATGGTGGATGAAATGGTGTCAAATTGTTGTATTTCTTCAGTGTAGACAGGCCCCAAGATCACTAAAGAAAGGAAAGGAAAAAAGGAGTTAATTTCTCCAAAGGTTTCCCTTAATCTTGGTTACCCTTCAAACCAAGGAACACTCTTGTCCTAATAACCTTCAACAAGCAAAAAGAGTAAGAAAAGAAATGGAAATGCATATTATTGTTGTGTTGTTTTTATTAAAGAAATATGTTAATTGCTTACTGAAGGTCTTCAGGTACTGCTGATGGAGGCTCTTTGGTGAAGTCTATTGGACTGGAAATTATGAAGGCTTGAGAAGCAATTCCTCCAATGAAAATGTCTCCTGACTGATGATAGCTGTGAAGTGGAGGGGATGGATGATCAATGAAACATTTGATGCTATGAGACCTGCATACAATTTCTGGAAATAACACTAGAAACAAGGCCAGTAGTATCAGCATTCTGAGTACAAAAACTCCATAGACCATGGATGGGCAAAATGTGGCCTCAGATCAAATGCTGCTTTCCAAGGCTGTATTTTTGTGGTTGTTGGATCCCTTGTCATTTGATTTTCCAGACTGAGAGGATATTGTGGTAAGAATGTGGCCTCGTAAGTGTCCTGGAGCCTTAAAATTGCTTCCTTGTCATGCTGAAGTTCTTCTCCTGGCTCTGGATACAGGCTCTCCTATTTCCATCTGTTTCCCTTCCTAATATCTAGGATTTAAAATACACTGAATCAAAGATCAGACTGTACTATCTTTCTCTGTATTCACCTGCTGTCCAGCTCTAAGTACTGTACAATGTATTTCTACCACCCTTCACAATACTTTTTTAAGTTTGCAAATTGTCACTTCTACTATTCTAGAAGGAAAAAGGTAGAGGAAATGGTAGCATTAATTGCAGTCTTTTTGGTAAGTACAGGGGAAGGAAATTATAATCATTTCAAAGCTAGGCATTCCATGTGGAATTGCTGAAGTTGTCACATTTGTTATTGTGTTTCTTTTTTCCAAAAACTTTCACAAGGACACCTGTCCTGTATCTACACACAATGGGCAAACAGCACCAGAGCAGGATTGAAGAACTTTATTCCTTTGCAGGAGAGAATCCAGCTCGATCATAGAGCTGTCCAGATTCAGAACAGAATCCATGCAGATGAAAATGCTTGGGGAAAATGCTAATCCTGTCAAACAGTTTTAACTAGATGTGCTGTCACCAGGGATGCTCTCGGACCATGTTTATGCAGTAATACATGTTATATGGTTACTTGCAAATGATTTTTTTTTACCTTGGCAGTAGTGCATCTTAAGCAATTTGGAATCAATAACCCACATTCAGATATAACTATCTAACTCGAGGGCTGAAGGGTCTGGGGTTCAGCTATGTGGAGTTGTAGATGTTGCTAAGAGGAGGAGGTGGAGAAGAAAATGAGAGATAAAGAAGGAGGTTCAAAAAGAAAGGACAATATAATAATTTATCCAATAGACATACACACATCCATGCCCATGTGCACACATACACACACACACACACATGGGAAGCAAGTTGGGGAAAGTACAATGTACAGGGAAAGTACTCTGTAAAAGATACATATTTTAATAAGTTATCTTTCCTTAGTCCTGCTGCACCTTTATGAAATGAAGTTGGAGAACATTTTTGTCTTTGTTGTGTGGTAGAGCACAAGCTTCCGGTTGCATCAGAAAACTTTATTGCTAGAAATTCAGGAAGGATGCACTACAAAGTCATGGCTGAGACTGAGAATCTAACAGCTACACTCAAAGTTAAAAGCATTTAATAATCAACAATTTCTGGGGGGCTGCATATCTATGGGTCATCCACTGACACAGACATTCCTTAAACCAAAAGTCAATATTTCCCCAGCATCTCTAGCCTTGAAACTAGAAACATTAATTGCAGATGCCCTGTTATCTGCTTTCCCAAGCAAAGGCCAGACAGTTGCACACACATCATTTCACCCCTACACAAACTGCTATGCACACTCTACAGAAAAGCCCCAGGGAAACTAATGAATATGACAGGAGCAGGAGCAAAGGGACCGATCCTGACAGAAGAGGACAATCTAACCAAGGTTGTCTATGCTGGAGCTATGACTTTGAGAAAGAAAAAGAGCAATGAGATTATCTCTGGACAAAATCCTTTATTCATGAGGGGTTTGAGAGAGTGATTTCAGCTTGAAAAGAGCAAGGCCTAGGCTTAGACAGTGATTTGGCAGGAAGCCTCCACTAAGACCCCCTTGGGTGAAACTTCAAATAGACCTCATCCCCAGAACATCTTTGACATCTGTTGACTTTATAATGGATTTGAGGTAGGAAAATAACCTTGAGGTGAGGAAGTTCCTCTAAAACAAAAGGGGACTCTCGAAGAAAAGAAAATCCATTTGAGCAACATTACTTGGTACTTTGTTTACCAAAAGGCAGTAATGAGTTAGATAATCATGCAAACTATGCATTGCTCTTATAAAAAATGGGTATGCCACAATATTTAATTGTCCTGATACTTACCCTGTACTCTAGACAAGAGACTACCATCAGGACAGAATACAGAGAAATGGAAAGGTTTCCAATTGACAAGGGAGGTCAGGAAAGGCTGCCTTTAATCACCCTATCTGTTTAACTTTTATGCTGAATATATCATATGTAAATCTGGATTGAACTCAGAGGGAGGAGGCATGAAAATTGGAGGAAGGAACATGAACCATTTAAATGATGTAGATGATACCATACAACTTGCAGAAAGTAGCAAAGACTTGGAATGATTACTAAAGAAAGGCAACAAATAAAGTGCAAAGACAGGTTTACATTTCACCATTAAGAAAACAAAAATAACGTTGACAGATAATTTACCTAAATTTAAAGTAAATGATGAAAACCTTGAAAAAGAGACTACAGTCAAGAAATCAGAAGAAGGCTAGGACTTGGAAGGGCAGCTATGAAGGAATTAGCCAAGATCTCAAGTTTAAAGATATATCACTGAATACTAATGTTATGAGTGTCCATGCCACTGTATTTCCAATTTCTATGACATGAAATGTGGTGCTGTGGAAGAGTTCCACAGATACCGTGGACTGCTAAAAATGCCTATCAATGTTTCCTAGAATGAATCAAGCCTGAACTCTCCCTAAAAGCAGAGATGACTAAACTGAGATGGTAGTACTTTGGACAGTTCATGGGAAGACCTAACTCACTAGAAAAGACAATAATGCTTGTTAAGGTAGAAGGCATTAGGAAAAGAGGAAGACAACACTACAAATGGATAGACTCAATCAAGGGAGCCACAGCCCTGAGTCTGAAAGACATGAGCAGGGCTGTTGATAATACGGAGACTTGGAAGTCTCTCAGTCATAGGGTCGCAATAACTCAAATTCAACTTGATGGCAGTTAACAACAACAAATCAACATTTTTTAAATTTGGCATATATCCCTTGTATGAAATCCCTAAATTCAGGTAAACATATAAATAAGAGAAATCATCGATAGATGGTCTAGTCACATGGGATGGGCTTGGTTAGAAGAAGCACAGACACATTTGGTATTGGGGGAGGGGGAGAGGCCACAATTATCTGATATGGGAGGCCCCTTGCCCCGACAGATGAGCAGCAATGGCAGAGTGATAGCCATAGAATCCGTATAGACAGATGGCCACTATGTGGTTCCCTTCTACCTGGAGGTACAACAGATCCGCCAGGCTACTCAGTTGGGTCTGTCCTTGTTTGCCCACACCCCCCAAGGTCTGTTATGTGGACCCCTGTCAGGATTAAAGGGCTGCCAGGCCCTGCTGCCCATCAAAACTGGATGTTGCCTGATGCCACACCAGACAAAGTTATGAAAATATAAATGCACAAGAATACATGTATGCCATACAAAGGTGCAGGATGGGAAGGCAGTCACACCCTGAGTTCCAGGCAAACTATGGCAGAATGCTTATGTCCCCCTGTGGCAGACCCAAGGGAAATGTTCCATCCATGAAAAGCCTTCCTCCCTTGTGTGCTGATTGGCCAATCCTCCTGGAGTCCACAAGAGGCACACAGGCTCCTAGGAAGAAGATGCATTGCTAAAATGGGAAAATGGTGACCACTCCCCTCTGTGCCAAGCCGTGCCACAGCCTGCAAATAGACCATTTTGGATAAGTCTAAGGCCCAGTCTTTTTTAAAAAAACAAAACAAAACAAAACAAAACCTTGCAGATTTAAGACCAGCCTTCAGGCTGTCATAAGACATGAATTTGGATGCTAAGGATATTGACTTAAAAGAGATGTCCCATGATCAAGGGCTCATCCACACTGACCGATATAACCTGGGGGTAGCACAGAGAATTCTGGCCCTGGTGCTGCCCTGAATTCCCCCTGTAACTGGAGCGCTTCACACTGAAAACGAGCAGCTATCTTCACATGTGTCCTGTTTCTGACTAAAGCAAACCTATCATTGGGTTTTCTAGGCAAGATTTGTTCAAAGGGTGTGTGCCTTTGCCTTCCTTTGAGGCTGAGAGAGTATGACTTGTCCAAGGTAACCCAGTGGGTATTCATGGCTGAGTAAGGATTCAAACCCTGCTCTCCACAGTCATAGTGCAATGCTGAAACTTCTATAACACTCTAGCTCTTTTAACAGAAGAATATAAAGAATATAAATAAAATAAAAATTTAGAGTAATTTTACTGGGAACAATGTTTTTGTTGTTGTCACTAAAACACCAGTATCCCATTAGTGTTATGCGAGAGCCATTGGGCTAGAGCAATGGTTCTTAACCTTTGCTTTACCAGGGACCCCCTTTAAATATCTTTTGTTGCCCCAAGACTTAACTCAAGATTTAAAACTCTAATAATAATAGCTAATAATAATAGCTAACAACAACAACAACAACAATACAACTACACAATCCATTAAACTTTCCCTCAGAGGCACTGTTGCTTCTTCCTGAAAGTTTGTGGCTGGAGTGGAATGAATGGCAATGTACAGTCCAAGCCAGCCAGCCTTTGCCTTGGTTCCTGTCATGTGGCTGCTCCACTACAGGGAGGAGGTGGGCCAAGAAGCCTTCAAGCCTTTGTGGACCCCCTGTGAGGACATTGTGGACCCCAGGTTAAGAACTACTGGGCTAGATAATGCTCAAAAAGGAACAATGCAACCAGACCTTGAGAAGGGTGCTGGCAGGGGAAATTCTAGGAGGTGTAAATCAAATGTTACTTTCCCAGCCTAGAATCATAGAATCATAGGGCTGGAAAGAACTCCAACAGCCATCCCATCCAATCGGCTTCTGCCATGCAGGAATACACAGTCAAAGCCCTCATGACAGATGGCCATCCAGCCTCTGCTTAAAAACCTCCAAAAAAGGAGTCTCCACCACACTCCAAGTCAGTGTATTCCACTCCCAAACAGCTCTTACTGTCAGGAAGTTCTTCCTAATGTTTGGGTGGAATCTCTTTTCCTGTAGTCTGAACCCATTGCTCTGTGTCCTAGGAGATTTTCACATGAGGAAATTATTCCCTGGGGAGATTGGGACAGAAATGGGGCTGTTCTGGAAGCAGCACGACGATTCGCATGCGCCCTTCCCTCTCCCGATCTCCTGTCATCCTCACTCTGTGCTCATTCCATCTCCCTCCTGCTAGATTCTGTGATTTTTTATTAACGACGAACCCTCATTAATAAAAAATCATGGAACCTAGCAGGAGGGAAATGGAACAAGCACAGGGTGAGGACAATGAGAGATCGGGAGAGGGAAGGTGGCGTGCAAAATGGGGCGCTGCTTCCAGAACAGCCCCATTTCTGTCCCGATCTCCCCGGGGAATAATTTCCCTGTGTGAAAATCTCCCTAGTCTCTAGAGCAGCAGAAAACAAGCTTGCCCCATCCTCAGTATGACATCCTTTCAAATATTTAAACATGGCTACCATGTCACCTCTCAACATTCTCTTCTCTAGGCTAAATATACCCAGCTCCCTAAGCCGCTCCTCATAGGGCATGACTTCCAGAACTCCCACCATCCTTCTCAGTATCCTTCTTGAATTACGCTGCCCAGAACTGGACACAGTCTTCCAGGTGAGATCTGACCAAAGCAGAATGGAGTGGTACTATTACTTCCCTTAATCTAGACACTATACTCCTATTAATGCAGCCTAGAATTGCATTGGCTTATTTTTGTTGCTGCATCACACTAATAACTCATGTTCAACTTGTAGTCCACTCTTTCTTTTCTTTAAGGAAATCAACACCATTACATTAATTGCTAATAAACAAAAAATATTATGTTAGTGGAGGCCAGGGGTGGCAAAGGGCTAAATAGGCCAGACTGAACTCTGCCCCTGCCTCCTCCCTGCCAGGGCGTGCCTACGTCCTGGCCATTCCTTGCCCTCATATCCCTGCCCGTCATTAAAACACCTCCCCCGGATCTACCATTCTTGGAGATCCGGGGAGGGTGTCTGTTCTTTAAGGAAATCGACACCATTACATTAATTGCTAATAAACAAAAAATATTATGTTAGTGCCTATAATATAGTTGTTAAAGTAAATTATTGGTGGCCAATTATGTAATACAGTAGCCCCTCGTTATCCACTGGGGACTGGTTCTGGGGGAGACGTGGATACTGAAAACTATGGATAATAGTGAACACCATTGAAAATAATGGGACCTCTGGTTTAAAACACCATAGAGCTGCCTTGGAGGACCTAGAAAATGGTTAGAGAGAACACCTTTTCTAGGAAGACTCTATGGTAGATGTGCTGTTTTGTGTCCCATGGATAATGAATCTGTGGTTACAGGGGTCCTACTGTAATCTGAACATCCTGTACTATGAATAGGTTAGATTATATTGACCTGAGATAAACATATGGGGGCCCCAAAATAAAGCATTGCGGGGGGGGGGGAAATTCATTAAACAGGCCCTATGTAAATGAACTCCACACAGGGACAAGGGGATTTCCAGCAGACAATGGACCATTAGCAAACAGACACTAATCCTCCTTGCATATCTCCACCCAGAAACTAGCCATTCAAATACACAAATTTACATATCCTCTCCCGACAGGGGCTCACAGAATATAAACCACAGACATATTCCTACCCAACCATTCTCTGAAGATGCCAGCCACGGATGCAGGTGAAATGTCAGAAATAAACTTTTCTAGAACACGGCCTCACAGCCCGGAAAAAAACCACGGGAAACAAATTCCATCATTTATTTATTTATTTATTTATTTATTGCATTTGTGTGCCACCTTTCTCTCAAAATGAGACCCAAGGCAGCTCCCAAAGACAATCATAAAAACAGTAAAATTAGATAAAGCAGTATAGACAGTATAAAAACATTTTTAAAAACAGACACACATCTAAAAAGACATTTTCTTTCATTTCTACCCCCTATCCTCAATCATTCTTCCATTCATTCTTTTTTTACAAGGACATTTTAGCCATTTTATGGATCATATCCAGTAGGCCAGCTACATCTTCTGTAGAATATATTGAGTAGTCACTTTGCTCTAAAACATCAGTGATAATATATTTGTTCCAGAGGACCTTTCTCAGTTGGAATAAATACCTTCTACTGATACAAAAGGCTCCCAAACTAGAGAAGACAACTCACTATATTGAATGGCTGTAGTAAAGAAGGTGCTGGAGTACAAAAAGATTAGCAAACTAGGGTTTAGGTTTCAGAATTCAGTTTTTAACTATTAATGATTTGGAGAACAATGAGGAAGAACTATATTGGAGACACACACATATGAGCAGGTTGCCAACTATATGAAAACACAACTTTAATATTCTTCAGGTGCGTCTTCTGATCAGATGCTCCTTTTTATTCAATTTGGGCCTCAACACAATAATGTAACATTTTGGTGCAAAGATGCAACCCAGCAACCCAGCACTTGAGGCCAAGATTGAGAAGGTCTCCACAGCTACCATGTATTTCCCCTTGGAGCTCAGGTAGGTCGGAATGAAGGATAACCAAACACTGCAGAAGATCAACATACTGAAAGCGATTAACTTGGTTTCATTGAAACCTCCAGGTAAATTCCTTGCAAAGAAAGCCACAGAGAAGCTGACAATGGCCATGAAGCTCATATAACCCAGAACACAGTAAAACATAGTAACAGAACCTTCATTACATTCCAGTACAATTTCTTCAGCCATTGAGTGCATGTCAACATCTGGGAATGGGGGAAAGGTTCCCAACCACACCAAACAAAGACCTGCTTGAATAAGAGAGCAAGAAATTACAATTGAATAAGCCAATCTCTTTCCCACCCATTTCCTCTTCCTGGACCCTGGTTTGGTAGCCATGAAGGCCAGGACCACTGTGATGGTTTTTGCCAACACAGAAGAAACAGCCACTGAGAAGATGATGCCAAAAGCAGTTTGCCGGAGGAGACACGTCACCTTCCCAGGCTGGCCAATGAATAACAAAGCACAGGGGAAGCATAGAAACAGGGAGACAAGGAGAATATAGGTGAGGTCCCGGTTGTTGGCTTTGACAAGGGGAGTATCGTGGTGCTTCAGAAATGTTCCTAGCACCAACGCTATGCTCATAGAACAGGAAAGAGCAAAAGATGTGAAAGTAATTCCTAAAGGTTCTTCAAAAGACAAGTAGCTTATTTCCTTGTGAACACAGAAATCCTGTTTTTTGTTTGGATATTTTTCCTCAGTACACTTATAGCAGTCATTCATGTCTGAAAAAGAAGAGATGCCATGTCAGTCCAAAGGACTTTCCAGAGATATTACTAATCTACATATTGCATGCCCAAGCCAGACGTTCTTCCCCCTCCCCCTCTTACCCTCTAATAAAGACAAACACATTATAATCTTTGGGAAGATATATTGTAAATGATAATTATATATTGATGATTATATATTGGCAATAAAAAGGCCACAACTTTATTCATAACAGCTGCAAATGGTTGGCTCAAATCTGCATGGGGCCAGATCCAAATATCGACCAACCAGAATGCTGATCGATGAACCGCTGTTGGCTTTCTTCTGTTAAATTGTTTATTCTGCACCAAAAGTTTACCATCCTGACATATATTAACCTAGTAATCTTAGCCATACCCAGTTCAGCTCTAATTAAATAAGCAGGAGTAGATTTTGAAACCCCTAAAATCATTCGTAGAAATTGAATTTGAATATTTTCAATTTTTGAAAGATCTGCAAAGTCCCAAATTTCAGCACTAAACATTAACATTGGTATCACTTTTACTTTAAAGATATTTATAATTGGGCATAAAGAACCGGGATATCTATAATTTAGTAATCTATTTAAGGCTTGTAAATTGGCAACAGATTTCATTTCCTTTTTCTTTCTTTATAATGGCCAGGAACCTGTAGATGAAAAGGTAATGACAAGAGAGCAGTAAGATTTTATTTGCTCTAACTCTTTAGAATTGATAAACCATCTATATGATTTTCTCTTTCTACCAAAGACTACTACTTTAAATTTGTTATTGTTAATGACCAAGTCATTTTCTATACAGTAAGAGATGAGATGCCATAGCAATCTTCTCAAGCCTACTTGGGATGTTGAAAGGAGAATCATATCATCTGCATATAACAGTATGTTAACTGCTTTGTTTAGAATTTTTGGCATATGATAATCCTGATTTTGGAGTGAAACAACAATGTCATTGATGATAAGAAATGGTGCCAAGATACAGCCTTGGCAAACCCCTTTGTATGTAGGGATTGTATCTATCAGGGCAAGACTTACACCTGTTCTAACATTTAACGATGTTTCTGCATAAAGTGCTTTCATAAGAAATAACAGTCTAAGGTCAATATTTGTCTTTGACAGCTTTTCCCAAGAAGATGTCTGTTTATAGTGTCAAAGGCTTTATAGTGTCAAAGGCTGTATAATTAACAAGAATTTTATATTGTAAAGAGCTACTGCTAGGAGGGGCCATTAGTGAGGGCCAGCAAGGCTCAGCTGGTGTCGACAACGTACTGTTTTTGACAATATCTTATATGAGAAGTGAAGCATCGCATAGAGATACAGTTACTATCATCCTGGGAAAGATTGGATAAACCATGTGTGTGGGAATGGGCAACTACATGGCCCATGCATGTAATATACACATGTACTGGTATAATCCTTTGTCATGCCCTCTCTTCACTCAGTCTGTACCATTCCTCCATCCTAGCAGTACTGGGCAGTGTTGCTGTGACTGCTGTGCTATGTAGTCTTTGCACTTAAGAGTCTCTGACTCATTGAATATATTTCTTTATATATTTCTTTATATATATTTCTTTATATATGTTCAAGTAAAGATCAGAAGTTTTAGACAGAATCCCTGTGTCTGAGTGCTCATTTCGCCAGCCTGATGACTGCTGCATCTGCTAAAGGATTTATATGTTGCCTGGTCTTCTTCACACGCTCAGAGGAATCAGTGCGCACCATGACACAACTTGTTAAACAGAAGGTCGCACTTGCACACCTTAGGTTCACAGTTTAAAATAATACTGTTCAGTGATGGCAACTCGTGGAGAATAAAAACATCAGTAATTCACTTGCAGCCACCATCTTGCTTCACAGGCATGCCTCCATGTGAACATCAAACATGGATAGCTTCGCATACCAGTGAGCTGGCAAAAAAAAAAAAAAGGAGACAAATGAATGCTGCTACGCATTTGTGTTACTGTGTGCCAATCCACGTTACATCTTATTTGCATGAAAAGTCCGCTTGGTTATACTGTGTGTATCTGTTTTTAGTACTTGAGCCATATTTTATGTTGGTTATTTCTGCTGATATATATTGTACTGTATTTATTATAACTTCAATTGCATATGGCTCTTATAACTTCAATTCCCTATGGCTTAAGGCAAATAAAAGTTGATTTGATTTATGTGTTGGGGGCTTGAATGGAGCATTTAGGAAGGAGTATATGGAAGAAGGTGTCCCTTGGTGTTCCTGTCTCCCTATATATTTGAAACATTAAAGGTTAAAATGAGCACCTTATCTTGTGTCTGAAAACAGACTTGCAGCCATGAAACAAAATGGGTACAATCTTTTTTGAACCCCTTATTCCATACAACATCTGCAATTCCTGGCTGCTTTGCAAGGACATACCCAACTGCTATACGTCAAAGAGAACCCAGGTCATGGGTGACAGTGGCAAGTCCATATTTTTTCAGGTGCGAACATTGCTGGAGTGCCAGCTGAAAAAGGCACTCCTGTTGCCAATGCCACCTGTCTAATCAGAAAAAAGAGTGGGTCAGGTAGCAACCCTAAACTGTGGATCATGATTTTAGTTGCATTTGTGCTTGATTTCAATATAATTCTTACCCATTTGGTCCGAAATCTTCCCTTCAGGACATGGGATGCAATCATAGCAGCAAAATGGCTTCCCTTCCTTCACTTTCTTGCTACAACCAGGATAGCAGCTCTCAGAACACAGAGAAAGAGGCTGTGCCTAATCCACATATGAAAAACATTAATGATAATGTTGGGGATCATGAACTTGGAAACCAGTATGGTAAAAGCTTCTGTTCTTTGGCATCACCCTACAGAGGTATGCAGTGCAGGAAGTGCTCATGCTAACTAACCAGGATCATTTTTTCTTCTTCTCTGCTTGCCACATAACAAGACAAGGTGAATATCCCTTCGGTGGCAAGGATCCAGAGAGCTAGTTCTACTTTTTCCTATGTTTCTAGATCAGTGTGGGATAAATGGACCCATTCTTAACATACCATAGTGTCAAGTGACTGTCAGTCATCAGTTATACAGGAGTGGGGGCTATGTTCAGTATAGAATCTCTTTTTCATACAGTATTTTATTTTTATTCCAATAGTGTTGTAGCCACAGAATGGCTAGGTAACAATATGTTTTCATTTTGTTTTTTCCTAGGTCTGTTAGCTGTAGCAGACCTATGGAAAAACAAAATTAAAACATATTGACAGAATTTGGCAGGTTTGTTACAGTTGTGCCTGTTTTATCTATATAGAGACAAATGGGTCCATGAGAAGACTTCCATTATAAGTCAAAAATGGTCTCTCCTGAACTTCAGATAATCTTGCTATGGGCTCTGTGAAGTTGTTTGTGTTTCAGCATACATAAGAATCTTACACCAAATATAAATAGCAAAAGCCTCATATTGTTGAGCCGTCGTTTTGTATGTCCATTTTTCAAATAGGCTTGTGGCACCACAATTGGAAAATGCCCTCCTCTTGGAGGTCTGATTGACACCACCATTGGTTTCTTTCCAGTATCAAAGCAAAACATGGCTTTTTATTGAATCCTTGGGGGCCTAATCTACCTGTACTAGTATAGGGGTTTGGGGTTTTTTTTACATTGTTGTAGCCTTTTAAGCTATACAAATTTGCTGATTTGTTTAATGTTCTTTTTGTCCTGTTTAAGTTTTTGTTTCAGAATAATATCATTTAGATAACACAGTGGCCCTGTCTTTGGAACATATGGGATAGCCAAGCCCTGTGGTATCACTAAGGCTGGTGTTTTTCTTTCTCCCAACAGTGTCACAGTTCGGCCTCTCTGCATCCCCCTAGTGCCACCACTGGCCAAGTCTATCGTGTTTCTAATACAATTCAGACAGAAACATGCAACCCAGGACTTATTGCCACCCAGAATTCTACAACACTCAAATGCAGGGTAAGAATGCAAAACAAGACTGTCATCAACACATTGAATGAAAAAGATCAAAACTATACAGCTAAGTCAAGAATACCAAACATATCACAATATCTCAAAATAGCAACAATACCATACAACATTTTTAAAAAGGTGCCCATTTCAGTGACAAGAGTCTTTTTCAGCAGATAAATGCTTTCACATTGATATGAAGGAGACCATTTACCACTGTTTTTGGAGATCTTGTGATATGTTGTTAACTTACCTTAATCATTTTAGACTTTGTGTTATAGTCAGCAGTGATGATATTTTCAATTTATTAGCTTCGGTCTTACTGTTCCAGTGTGATTTCAAACCATGTCCTTGTCTCAAGAATTTGACTTACGTTTTTCATGTGGCTTCCCCTCCCCAGCCCCAGAGAAGAAGAAAGCCTGGAAATTGTTTTGAGCCACAGTGAGTGAGTTCAAACATTTCTCTTACTTCAAACTCTACCTTCCATACCTTCTCCCTCCCCTCTGAAAACCATGCCTATCAACCCCTGACTAAACCCAGACTCTCCTAGTACAGGTTGTTTGACTAAAAATTGAATAGCTGCCCCTCCTGATGTCAGTAGCTTATACTCGTACTGGTAAAAATATCCACTTAGCCACCACCTACTTCCACAGTGCTAGTTTCAGTATCACAGCCACACCTCTGCGAATGTCTCCTAATGCCGAAAGGTAAGGGCAGGAATTCCTGTCCAACATCTATATTGCTGTATATCAGGGGTGTATGGCCTATAGGTTGCATGCAGCCCCAAAGGCTTTGTTGTTGTTGTTTGTTCCAGGGATCAAAAAACCTTCTGATTACTTCTTCTTATTTTTTTTTTAAGGCAGTGTCTTGGGTCTAAAGTGGCTCAGGGGGGAGGTGGTATGGTGAAAATTTCTCCAATGCTCCATTGATAGTGTCTGGGGGCATTTGAGGACAAAATATTATTTGGTTTGTGTGTGTGTGTGTGTGTGTGTGTGTGTGTGTGAAGGTGCAGTGGGGAGTGTTTTACATAGTCTTGCAGAGGCACTGATGTGGTCTTCTAGCTTCTCATAGCTACCCACTCCTGCTCTGCATGTTAACCAGATTTTTCAGTCATGTGAAGCCGCTAAACATGAAGATATTGTTGCAAACAGTCCATTGTATCTTTCTATAGACCTCGTGCATAATCATCTCCAAAAAAAAGGGCACTCAGTCCTGACAAGCCATAACCATCCATATGGCTTTTATATTGTTCCATAGCTATATTGCTACATTGCTCATTTCTTACACCAGTTTGCACATTCAGAAAGAAAATGCCAGTTTTTACAAACATTGGTTACTATTCAACAAAATTAATTTTACACTTCAGAAATGAGGCTTAGTATCTTTTTCAAACCTTGAAGACCTCACAAATGATCATCAATTGGACCTTACCTGGTTAAATGCCCTGTGCCATGTTATGAAACTCTCATTGATGGTGAATGCTTTGTCTGGAGGAGCCCGGGGATCAATTCTCCCTATTTTCACTCGATGAAAAGACAGATTTGAGGAAACAACCCAATTAATAATATCTAACCCAGTCGTTAATTCCCCATTCTCATTGAAAGAGACACTTTCTCCAGCACTGTTGTTAAACAAGACACCTTTTAGAAAAAGATGAAGCTGAAGTGAAGACACAAAATCAAGAGTTTAGGAGAAATTGCTTTTTCCAGCTGACGTTCCAAAGCATTTGAACCTCGATGAAGGAAAATCAGACCATAATTTTCTTTTCTCATCTTCCTCTGGATCCATCCATATTTAATGCATTAGAACAAAAGAGGGCAGCTTCCATGAGCAGACCATACTTCCATGCCTCTGTCACACACTTTTCCAGGAAGGGAGACAGGGAGAGAATCCTCCATTGTAGATTGGATGGCAAACTATTGCAGCTACCCTTTGGGGTGTTTGGCTGCACTGGATTGTCCCTGTCCTTGGTAATGTGATCCTAATCTAATTCAAAAGCACAGCTTCCTACAAAATTCCTTTTAAATAAATAAAGTTAATGCAATCTACTCACATATTTCTGACATCATTCAGCTTTAGTACAAAGGAAATAATTTCACATAGCAAAGAAGATTTGACAAACAGGAAGATAATATAAATGCAACCAAATTTTTCAAAACAGTCTCATATTCCACATGCCAGTTGATCACTTTTGTAACTTAGCCAGCATGCTTGAAGTTGTTCTTCAGAACACTGTGCAAAAGCCAAAGGCTGCACTTGTGTGTATGGGCCTTAAGTCGCTGGTCAACGTACAGCAATCCCATGGATTTCATAAGGTTTTTTAAAGGCAAGGAATACACAAAGGTGGTTTGCTAACAGCACCTGGTATTTGTTGGTGGTCTCCCATCCAAGTACTAACTAGTGCTGACCCTGCTTGCTTAGCTTCTAAGATCAGGTGAGATATGTTGCCTTTAGGGTATTTAGGCTCCCTTAGGCTGCACCTAACCCCTGCCTTGTCATTTCCCTGACATGGGAGATACTGAAAGAAGGAAAATGACATTGTGAAATGTCAAAAATGCATAAAATCTGGGCAATCAAGGTAATAACAGCATAATACTGAGGACAGGGTCAGAGAGAACAGGGAAGAATGGTTAAAAGGCAGACGATGCTTTACAAAGTGTAGAATTAGAGAAGGAAATGATGGGATCATGTATGACTCAGTGTCATATGCTGACAGACAGCACAAAGAAAAGAGGAAATGTTGACTAAATAAGAACTGTTCATTGCATGTACATAGTTGGAAGAGGAAGATGAAAAAGATAGTAGAGGAAAAGTTTGGGAGGTATGGAGTTAACCATGCAATGGTGAGCCTTTTGTTACACCCACAGGACTGGTGTGTCACTACCTGCCACAGCTGTTCATTCTGAAATATCAGTCCCCTTCTGTCCTCCAACATTTTGTATCTCAGCCTAAATGAAGACCAAGCACGTAAAGCATGGGACAAGGCATAGACAGCATTGTAGACACTGTAGCTGTGACCAGTCATGCTCATTTCAAAAAAAGGTGCAGGAAGGAGCTCCATCTTCTCTTTGCCTGTGCAAATATCCACATCCTCTTCACCCATATCTACATTTGGAAATATACAGGCAAAAGCTTGTTGCCAAAAGTGCCTAATGAAACCATCTCCTATGGTGCTGGAAGGGTTTCTGCTTGCAAGAAATTGTTGAAATCCTGGCACAGCATTGGAGTGAATTGAGAAGAACAGAGACCCATGGATTATTTCTGTCTCCCAAGTCCTTTGATAGACAACTGAAGTGAGCTCCATCTGGGCTGTCATTATCCACACTTTGCCTCTTTGTTCATTTGTCATCTCTTCCCATCCTGATAGATAGGAAAACCATCTCAGAACTGCCACGGAATAGGACGGTCCATAGACCACAACTACATTGGCTTTGCTGTCAACGATTGTGTCATATATTTTCCCCCCTTGCTCAAACATCTCATTAATTTTGCTGACCACAGAGAAGGTGTGGCTTCTTTCTATGAAGGCAAAACAAATTCCACTCTTGGAAAAGAGTGGGAGCACAGCTTCTAGAAATCTATCTCCAGATTCATCATCATAAGTAAGGATCCCAATCCATGTCCACCTAAAATACAGGAGCAAAGAACGAATCCCTGTATACTGTTGGATTTCAGGAGGGACCATTTGGTAGAAAGGAAGGCCAGGAGTTTTATCATTCATCACTGGAGCAGGGCCATATATGAGCTAAAAATACAGTCAATAAGTATTATTATAATAATAGTGTCCACATACCACTGCTAAGTGTTCAAAACATATCGCCTACTTATTGTTGTTGTTTTCACTCCAGTGCAAGGCTTCAATTGGTCTCTTCCAGGATAGGCAGAAACTCTAGCTCCCCAGATGAAATACTATTTTGTTGTATGTGAAAGTGAGGGTTTGCCTGCCCTACACTGGTTCAAGAGGGGAATGATGAAACAAGGAACTGGGGAGCTGTTACTAAACAGCTGGCCATGTTAAAATGGTAATGCAGAAGAAGATATGTTGGTGTGAACCCAGGACACATTTATGGTAAAAGGAGATTCTCTAATTTCTTCATTGGGTTATGGAGCCCAATGGAGTAGCCATGGAAATCAATGTTGGGGCCAACCACTGTCCTGCCCTATCTTCCATATGGGGATGCCAATACTTTTCTTCTATGTTGCTTTCCCTTCTTTTTTAATTTAGCAAAGACCCATAAATACCGGATCTCTTAAGATGGATTTGACATTCACATGAAGTAATGTAACCATATATTTAGGCATTCAGTGAATCCAGGGTGATTATTTCAGCCAAATGCCTAAATAATCCCTTCTTTAGACCTTTCTGCTCCACATGCCATAGTCAGGGGGTAAGTCCTACAAGGATGAGAATATTGTGCTTGAGGCTTTATCATGCATCCCATAACCCCTTCACACTTGATTCCAATAATAACCTCTTTGCACAAGCAAATATGTGGAAGTTTTTTTAAAAAATAGGCCTCATGAAATATTGCACACTTGTCCATGCTTTTTGTCTAATCCTCTTTTCATATGTGTGTGTGTGTGCGTGTGTGTGTATACACACACACACACACACATATATTGTATATACACACACATGAAATATAGGAAAGTATATAGAACACACACACACAAAAGTCCTACCTGTGGAATCTTGTATAAATCCAAGACTGTTGCCACATGAAGTGAAGTTAGGGGGTCTAGTCCCCCAATAATTCCTAGCAGGGCATTATGAGGGCCACATTTGTAGTTGGGGACAAATCTTCCCAATGTGTGGATAAGAAGCATAGTTGCATGGTAGGTATTCCTGGCTGCAAAATAGCTGTCATAAATGTGAAACCCCAAGGTGACATTGGGTAAGAGATCAGGATTCTCATTGATGTTCTTCACTGCAAATGCCAAGGCTAGGATGTGCTGGTAATTTTTAGGTATTACACTAGAATGAGAGTTGTATTCCATATCAGAAGGAAATTTCATACTTTTTAAAATTCTTGCAACTGTTTTCTGACCCTACTTCATTACTACATATTAGAATATTTATAAAAAAAAAAAGTTTTATTGGGGCAATCCTTACCCTAAGGACATCTATAGATAAAGCTACCAAGCTATATCAATGACTGTTGAACATATCTGTCAGTATGTTTCCTTGGTAAGGTACCAATGTCCAGTAAGATGTACAAAAAAATAATCTTTATGAGGTGGTATTCAACTATAAAAACAGCTGCCCACCCTTGCATTACAACTGTAAGATGAATTTTCATTTTTCAAAGGAAGTAGTTACACACATTTTTCATTGACAGTTTAAACAAAAAATCTGGCTTATATAACAATAGAAGCAAGTTAGTAGGAAAAGAAAAAGGTTACATGCACTAGATGGATTCCCCCTCCCCCTACAATTCCCCTTGATGGTTTTAATTTGTTTTACATTTTAGGATTTTTAAAACCTTTCTCCTATACCCTCTTCCCACAAAAGGAATGGGATAAAATATATGGAAATGCATGTTTGGTTGAATGATTAAAAAAAAAAAAAAAGAACATAACTTCTTACACCAGCTCTTCAAATGATGCAGACGGGGGCTTTTGGGTGAAGTCTATTGAACTGGAAATTATGAAGGTCTGAGAAACAACACCTCCAATAAAAAAGTCTCCAGGCTGATGGTACTTGTGAAGCGGTTGGTGTGGATCATCAAGCATACATTGAATGATTTGGCACCTGGATACATCTTGAAGTGAGACCAGAAACAAGATCGGTAGTAACACCATCCTGAGCACTAGTCCCTTCTCCTCTTTCCATCTATTTCCATCTGAGGTGGCTGTGGACCAAAATATATAGTATCAGAGATCTGTTTGGTCAAACTTTCTCTGTGCTTAGACCAGCACAGTCCCAGGGCTCAGGGCTATCCAGAGTAGTTATAACCATTTTTAAAGACGTTGTTATTATTTTTCCTAATGATAATGCCCACTGCATGAGGTGGCAGAGGGAAACCACAGAGTTAATTACTATCATTTTGATGTCCAATTATAGGCCTTTCAATTACCAACGGAAAGCTAAAAATTCAAAGTGGAAGTGTTAGAAACATACATTTATCACAGATGTAAATTATTTTTTTCAATAAGATGAGATCAGAAAGGGTGGTTTTTTTTTTTAAGAACTTTGTCCAGATCCAAAGAGGAAAGAAATCTATTTGCTCACAGATCTAGCCGGTTTCAGAATGGCTTCTGGGCCAAGAAGGAAAAAGTATGGCCTAGAGGTCTCATGCAGACTCCAGGCCCCTATTTTGTCACCCATACAGTTCCCAAAGAAACAACCCATACACCAGTCCCCTCCAATTTCTAAGCTGCTTCTCAGTCATTTTCTTTTTGGCAAACTGCCTCCAGTATACCCAAACTGTGGAAAAAAAATGTGACAGGTTGGTTCCCTTAAGCACCCTCCCAATCCTCCTTGCAAATCAAGAAAAAATAGCAATTTTCCAACCAAAACTGAAACTCAAAGTGATATTCCATCACTTCTAGTCACACTGGCAACAATGTTGCAGCCTATGGTGAGTTGTGGTGAGGGTTGCCCCGTTCCCTCATTCTCCCAGCTGAAAATCCTGGTGGAAATGGTTAAGTATGGATCCCCAAATAGTTCTACTGAAGATGTTGGTGAAGTTCTTTTGAGTCAAAACCTCTCAGGACCTACCATCTCTAGGCAGAATTGCATCTCCGTACTTACTGCAACATGACTTACGCTAACAAGGAATGATTTCAAAATCTGATTTTGCATATTCACTGTCTTTTATTAGATAACACCCCATTCCCAAAATCAAAATAAAAGATTCATGATGTTACCAGGATGGCACTGGCTACTTTTCTTTTACTTTTAGAAAATGAGTTTATAACCCCATCTGTCGTCTCTGCCCCGTCTGTCCTCTCCACCCGTCTGTCCTCTCTGCCTGTCTGTCCAATCAGCCCCGTCTGCCCTCTCCACTCCGTCTGTCCTCTCCACCCGTCTGTCCAATCAGCCCCGTCTGCCCTCTCCGCTCCGTCTGTCCTCTCCACCCGTCTGTCCAATCAGCCCCGTCTGCCCTCTCCGCTCCGTCTGTCCTCTCCACCCGTCTGACCAATCAGCCCCGTCTGCCCTCTCCACTCCATCTGTCCTCTCCGCCCGTCTGTCCAACCATCCCCATCTGTCATCTCTTCCCCATCTGTCCTCTCCACCCGTCTGACCAATCAGCCCCGTCTGCCCTCTCCACTCCATCTGTCCTCTCCGCCCGTCTGTCCAACCATCCCCATCTGTCATCTCTTCCCCATCTGTCCTCTCCACCCGTCTGTCCAATCAGCCCCGTCTGCCCTCTCCACTCCATCTGTCCTCTCCGCCCGTCTGTCCAACCAGCCCCATCTGTCATCTCTTCCCCATCTGTCCTCTCCACCCGTCTGTCCAATCAGCCCCGTCTGTCCTCTCCACTCCGTCTGTCCCCACCGTCCCGTCTGTCCGTCAGCCCCGTCTGTCCTCTCCATCCCGACTGCTCCTTGTCTCCTGTCTGCTTCCCCCACTCCTACCATGTTTGTCTCTCAGGCCGTCACTCTGTCTGCCTCGCCTCCGAGCATATTGCTCCACTTTCGTTGCTCTCAGCAATCAGACCCTCAGACTGCTGTGCCTGCACCCGCTTCCAACCCCTTCCTCCGTGCCTCGGATCTGCTGCACTCCAGTTCTTATCCAAGGTTTTATAATCCAGTTCACAGTTTGAAGTTCTCTAGTCTATTTCTCATCCCTCGCCTCCTCCTCGTTTCTCTTATCCAATCCGAGTCAATTGGAAATCCTGCTGCTCAGCAGCTATGTCGCAGCTCCAATTTTTCCTTCTCCTTTCAAATCCAACCCTTTGACACTCTACCAACCAATCCTCTCTATATTCACTACCTTTTATTTTATTTCCTCTGTTGTTAAGTTAAATTGCCTTTCTATTTAATTCCTCAACTTCATCAGGTGAGGCTAAAGAAAAGGCAAAAACAAAACGACCATAAGGTAATTTAGAGCAAGAATGGGAAGTGCCTTTAGAGGGTCCAACAAACAAAAAAGGATCTGCCTAATCAGACAGAATAGTCCTTAAACCACTTGTCCAGATGAGAACCAACTGTTTGAAGTTAAGTTGACTGCTTAAGGTTATTTTTCTAATTAATACTGTGGATTTTAGAAATTTTTCTTAAAAATAGGGAGGAGTTATGAGGACTTTGTTCCTTCTGGCTCCAAAGCAGCAATGGCTGCTCAGCCTGCCAACTAGGAACTGAGAGTAGGGATTTCCCTTCCCCCCCCCCCCGGCCCAATAATAACAGCTACTGCAAGCCCCTTTCTTCTTATACCTTCTCAGGATAAGATTTGGGGTCGTCTTCTTCTCAGACACCCCTTTGCTGCTCACGGACAACAGGGTCCCACAGAGCCCCATTAGGTCCTGTCCGACGTCCTCGCTCCCCCTAGTGGAACTCTATCGATATAGTACTTTTTGAGAAGAGGATCTTTAGCCCATTACCTGCCAAAGATGATGACTCTCAAGTTTCAGTCCCCTTCCATCTGCCATAGATCTGTGTCTCAACTTAGCTGAGGACATGGCAAGTAAAGCATAAGCCACAGCATAGACAGCATTGTAGATGCTGTAGCTGTGCCTTGTCATGCTCATTTCAAAAAAAGCACCAGGAAAGCTATCTAGCTTCTCATTTCCTGTACAAATATCCCCAATCACCTCACCCAGAACTCAATTTGGGAACATGCAGCCAAATGCCTGTTGCCAGAAGTCTGTGATGAAGCCATCTCCTTTTGTGTTGGAAGGCTTCCTCTTTTCCACAAATGTTTTAAATCCTGGTAGATCATTAGAATGAATAGCAAAGGATAAAATGCCATGGATAATATCTTCATCCCAGTTTTTCTTGTACACCATTGAAGTGAACTCCATTTGGGCTGGAACAATCCACAGTTTACTTTTGTTTGTCATGTATTTAAATTCTGAGAGATATGGAAACCATCTCAGAGACACTATGGCAGAAGATTCTCCGTAAGCCACCACAACATTGGCTTTGCTATCTATGATTTTATCGTGTGTTTTGGCTCCCTTTTCAAAAAGGTTGCTAATTTCAGTCACAACTGTAAATTTGCTGGTTCTTTCTATGAATGCAAAACAAATGCCACCCCTAGAAAAGACTGGTAGCACAGTTTGCACAAATCTGTCTCCATATTCATCATTGGAAGTAAGGATGCCAATCCATGTCCACCTAAAATGGAGAAGTAAAGACAGAATCCCTTGATACTGAAAGGTTTCCTGAGGGGCTGTCTGGTAGAATAAAAGGCCAGGTGTTTTATCATTTATGACTGGAGCCGGCCCATATATGACCTAAAGGGTGAATTTGGGACGGAGAGAAGTTAATAAGAACAGTAATAGTAACCCTAATGATAACCAGAGTGTGGAAGTAGCACGTTAATATAAAAGATTTCACTCGTACTACTTTTAAAAAAAGATTGACAATGGGCAAAGAGCATTTTTCTGCTTGTTTAACATTGGTGCTAACATGTTATAAGTGGAGATAGAGTAACAAGCAATGTTTATTCATTGTCTCTCAAACCTTTGTACAGGATCATGGGATTGATTATGCTTTTTTACTAAAGTGGTTCTCAAACATTGGTCCTGCTCATGTTTTAGAGTTAAACTCCAAGCAGTCTTGGCCAACTTGGACATTGTTCCAGGACTAAAGTCAGAAACCTCTGGAGGACCTAAGACTGGCAATCAGTTTTAATACATGCTCTTGATAGAGCTCCCAAACTCCACAGAGATCCACCACCAAACCTACTACACATGCAGAAATTAGGTCCTTTTTATCTGCTTTCACCTCCTTTCTTTCTTTTTTTTAACACCAAATAAGCTGTTGCAGAATGAAGGTCTTACAACATGTAGAGATAGTAGATTCTGTCCTGACCAAATAAAGAATAATAGTAAGCATGCAGAATTGATGGAATTTCATATTCCATTTACAGGGATATCCATACAACACAACCTACCTGTGGAATCTTGTAGACAGATAGTGGCCACATAAAGAGAAGTTTGAGGATTGAGACCACCAATGACTGTGATCATGTTATGATGGACATCACATTTGTAGTTGGGGATCAATTGTCCCAAAGTGTATATAAGTAGCATTGTGGCATGGTATGTTTGCTGGGCAGTGAAATAGTTGTCATAAATGTGGAAGCCAAGGGTGACATTTGGCAAGATCTAGGATTGTCATTGACCTCCTTTACTGCAAATGCCAAGGCCACAATGTGCTGATAATTTTTAGGCACAAATCTAAAAGGAATATTTTCTGTCAGAATGCTATTCCACACATCAGGAAATCATTGATATCATACCTCTATTCACAAAACCTGAAGTGAGCATTTCACCAGATTTCTCCATGGGGAGCAGAAATTCTCCAAGATTTAATGAATGGTGGGTGTCACTATTAGCAATGCTTATTTCACACTTTTGGGGAATCTCAAAAGCTTGGCAGACTCATACAGGGAGATGTGGTGTATCAGATATTCTGATATTCTTAAGTTAATTTCTGATATTCTTAAGTTTTGGAAGACTCTGTGAAGGTACATCTTGTCTCTACTGTAGATGGAGAGAATGCAACTCCTTCCCTGAAAGCCCTTTAAGAGATATGAAGGAGGGCAGTGCTGTCTCCAGCTCCAGGAAACAGGGGAAGAGTTAGTATAGTGCTGAAAATCTATCCTTCAAAAGTTTCCGTCCTGTTTTTCTGCCTCATTCTCTGGTCTCTTCAGAATTTCTTTCCATGATGGAAGGTAACCATGACACTTCAAAGCAGCCAAGGGTGGTGCTGCTTTCATTTATTTATCTTTCCTGACTATTACATATCTCTTCATCACTTTACAGTTTCACTGCCTCCCATATTTTGCTGATCTGAAAAAGCCCTGTGGGAGGAATTACCTTATGTCTTCTTCCTAGGCTTGAACTGATGTGGCGGAAAGTTAGGACAGAAATGCCACAAAAACAATTCTACTGTGAAGGGCAGGACAATAATAACCACTCCTTGAATGTAATAATGTAAGCACAGGAATCCTGAACTTCACACTTATTTGTATTTCACTGAAATTCACCTCTCCTTTGAATTTATTTTTGAAAGAAACCTATTTACTATCCAACTGAATGGGAAGGAACAGAGAAAAATGTGGAAGAAAATGTTGGTATAGTACCATTGCTATGCAGCATTGTGGTCTGTATTTTCTTCATTATTATTTACTGCAATATTTATGGACTACTGTATAGTGACTGGTGTTTAGTGGTCCACCTACAAGCACGAAACAAAATAATATTAAAGTTTCCTTCAGAATACACTGCCATCTACTTGGAGAGTGTTGTCAAGCTCCTTGGCAAGGCGCTGATATTGGGTACAGAAATGATTTGAATTCTTTGACAGACTCAAGCACTTGTACCCTAGTTGTAAAATATATCACAAAAATATGATATAGCAGTTTCCCACCAATATAGTGCAATGAATAATTTGAACAAAAGTAGGATGCCTCTAGCTCTCTGATGTAGACAACCCACTCAGCTATTAACAAGACGATGGGGTCATTTACACGGGCAAATATTCCTCTAAATATACCGCTAAGATAGCTCATAGTTCACATGGATCGCAGCACAGCATCGCCTCATTCAGAAGCGGGGAAGGTAAAACACCCAAATATAGTGTGGCAAGGGATGTCGCTACTTTTGCAGGTATATTTTCAATGTAGCGCTTTATTGGCAGTGTAAACTACCATTCCGCTAAGGGATACAGCAGAGCTTCATTGTGATTGGTTGCTCTGATGCAAGGGGCAGGCTTAAAAGAGAGGGACTGAGTTCAGTAGCGATCAGGAAACTTTGAAAAATTCTCTCTGCTATTTTTCAAGTCTGCCAAGAAAAAGGATTCCCAAGACCTTTCAGTCATAAAGTTCCCATCTGTCAGCTCTGCTTGGGGGAGGGAGAGAGAGAGAGAGAGAGAAACCATTTCACTAAGGGTTGCATTGTGATTGGGGGAGGGGGGGACTGAGGGAGGGAGAGTAAAAAATCCTCTGCTATTTTGCAAGTCTGTGGACCCTGACTAAACAAATGGTGCTGAAAAAACTTGTGATAGGTTCACCTTAGGATCCTCGGCATGGCAGCAAAGTCTTTCAGCAGAGAGATTGCTGTCCCTCTGCTTCGGGCAGTGACTGAGTTCATTTACAGGCAGATTTAGAGAGAGACAGAGACAGAGCCACTTCTTTGATCTTCCCCCCTGCTATTTTGGCAGTCTGTGAGTCTTTCTTTCGCTCGAAAATGCAGGGCTTCAAAGGAAGGTCTATGCCCTTCCCCATAAAGCCTGCCTCTGCTTGGGAGCCATGCCCCCCCCCACTTTTTCAAGTCTGAACAAAAAAGCGGCATAATTAGGAAAAAAAAAACTGACTGGCACAGCTGCGGAAAAGAATTAAAGTGCAAGTTGCCGCAATAAATCTGCCGTGTAAACTGGCCCTATGACATCAAAAGGAGGAAGCAATAACTAACATGGTTTAATGTCAATGAACACTAGTTATTATATTTCTGCCCTAATTATAAGTTGACGCGAGTGATAAATGAAAGGAAAATAACAGAGTTGAATAAAGAATGGAAGCTGGTAACAGAATATTTGGATAAACGGGGAAACATGATAGTTAATTTGAATAATGAGAGAGAGTAATTATGTTGATATCCGGGAGAAAGAAGAGAAACATGGTAATTTAATGACAGAAGAATGGCAAATTACAATGGAACTTTAGAGCGGGTAGATAAGCCATAAGGAATTCAGAATATTGTATATTGTATTAGGGAAGCGAGGGAAGTTAAAGCCTAGTTAATGAAAGAAAACCTTCACCCTAGTAAATCAGGGGAAGTCAGAGGGAGGAAGAGGGAGGGAAAATTGCTATGACTGTATCTCAATATGAGGAAATTTCTGTTTGCTAATTTGTAAGCTTGTATAACTAAATAAATACATTTTAATATATATATATATATTTCAAGTTGCTAGAATGTGTGATTAGAAGAATACCAGACTGATAAGAATCTTGGCAGTTCTGGACTTGTTCTGCACAAAATTCACTCATGGTTGTTTTGCAAAGAAATATTTTCCATATAGAAATGAGCAGCATTTTCTGTGCAGAAAACAATATTTTTGTAGAGAAATATTTTCTGCACACACACACAAACATCTGTTTTCTGCTTGGAAAATAGAGCAATGCAGAAAATGCTGTTTTCTATGCAAAACAATCTGGGGCTTTATCAGACTAGCCCCTTAAAATTTTGTTTTGCCAGTATTAAAAAAAAAAAACATTTTTATGCTGGCAAAAGAACACCCCCCCACACACACACATACTTACCTTTTTCTCCCAGGAAAGGCAGCTCCAGCAATAAAGATGAAGTGAATGGAGCCCCATTTACTTCCTCATTCGAAATCCTGCGGGACTTCGTCATGTAGGAAATTTAAAAATAAAAACAAAAATAAAGCATAAAAAGTTTTTAAAAGCACATACATACACCCTTTAAAAGTCCCAAGTAACCCAGGGAGGGCCTTTAAAAGAGCAAAACTTATCTGCATGTCCCAATCTCACCCAGAAGTGTTCATGCCAGACCAGCCATTCTCACTGCAGTCACAAGAGTTAAATGGCCCAAAGTTTCACATGCCAGCAATGCTGACAAAAATGCAGCACAGGAGATCAATTGACGGCTTAAGCTGCCAATTAAAAACTATTGGTTTGGGACTGATTTTAAACGCAAAAGGGTGATGTCATCTGATCTGTGCTATGACGCCATATTTTGTGTGTCTGATAAAGTCCCTGGTCTGAAGTTTGCACAGAAGAAATCCCAAGTTTACATAAAGGCTTCAAAAACTATGTGGTTTTCAGAGTCTTTCTCACAATGGGAAGAGAATGGCTAAAATTACTTGTTTCTTCCTTCAAGAAGAAACTTCAGAGGAATTATATCCTTAGTCACATTTGAGTAGAAGTTTTCTTTTTGACATACAGAAAGCCCCTGCTTATCTGACAGGTTAGTGACTGTATCAGTGTCAGAAACCAGAACTGGTTGAAAAGGAGAACCCATTGAGGGCATTGAGGGCTTGCTTAGGACTGCCTACACGTGCCCACCCATGCACTACTTCCAAAGTCTCTCAGCTGGCTTAGTGAAACACATACACCCCACCCAGCTCGCTTTGCAAGCAGTACATGCAGTATAATCAGTCCCAAGCAAGGCTCCATAGGCAAGAACTGATGAGAGCATGGATTGAGTAAATGGAATATGTCCTTAATTTTAAAGTGTTGCATAAGCAAGTCAGCAGATGAAAAACTGTCAATAGGGTGGGACTTCCTGTAGTTGTACAGAAAAGACTGTTTGAGCTTGAAATGACCCATTGGAAGAAAGGAAGATGAGCTCTTACTGTCAGAAAGTTCTTCCTAATGTTTAGGTGGAATCTCTTTTTCTGTAGTTTGAACCCATTACTCTGTGTCCTAGTCTCTGGTGCAGTAGAAAACAAGCTTGCTCCATCCTCAGTATGACATCCCTTCAAATATTTAAACATGGCTACAATGACATTGTTTAACCTTCTCTTCTCCAGACTAAACATGCCCAGCTCCCTAAACCGCTCCTCATAAGGTATGGCCTCCAGACCTCCCACCACCCTAGTCGCCCTCCTCCAGACATGTTTCAGCTTCTCAGTATCCTTCCTGAATTGTGGTGCCCAGAACTGGACACAGTATTCCGGGTGAGGTCTGACCAGAGCAGAATAGAGTGGCACTATTACTTCCCTTGATCTAGACACTATGCTCCTATTAATGCAGCCTAGAATTGCATTGGCCAAGGGCCCACTGTATTATTATACCATTCAAACTGAATTGAATTTAATATAGGGAATAAATAATGCACTATTATTCAATCATAATTCTTAGGAGGGAAACCATTAAAATGTAGGTTGAATATAGAAATAAGTCAAAGGCTTATTAAAATCCAGATAGGTTTTTTTGGGGGGGGAGTGGGGGGGTTGAAGGATTAATAGACTAAGGACTTTTTCGGACAAAGTTAAAATAACGCTAGCAGCCTCGCCAGGTTGCAAGGCTGCAGCGCTAGAGAGTGTCAGTTTCGCATGACGCCTCTTCCCAGCGGTATTGTTGCAGTACCGCTGGGAGATTTGACCGTCAGTTGACCGTCATATTTGGAAGATTTTTACTCACGATCAACGAAGATTAATAAGAAGGTGTTTGAAGTCGAAGGCTTTCACGGCCAGCATCCATAGGTTTTCCATGTTTTTTTTCTGGGCTGTAAGGCCATTTTTTGGAAGAGTTTATTTCTGACGTTTTGCCTGCATATGTGGATGGCATCTTCAGAGAATGGTTGGGTAGGAGTGGGGGGGGTTATATATTGTGAACCCCTGTTGGGGATGGTATGTAAATTTGTGTATTTGAATTGCTAGTTTCTGGGTGGGGATATGCAAGGAGGATTAGTGTCTGTTTGGCTAATGGTCCATTGTCTGCTGGCAATAATCTAATTCTAATTAGAATGCTATATATAAGGAGCCTTGGTGGTACAGTGTTTAAAGGCCGGTACTGTAGCCACAACGTTGTGAATTCAATCCCGCAGGGCTCCAAGTTGGTTGGAGCTTCCAGCCTTCCGTAGGTCGGTAAAATGAGTACCCAGCTTGTTGGGGGCAATTAGCTAACACATTGTAAACCGCTTAGGGAGTGCTTTGCACTGATAAGCAGTATAGAAATATAACAAGGGAGGAACATTGCATGACACAGAAGTTTTTACAGTGAACAATCACTGAAGTCACCACCTTGTATAAATTTCATTTCATCTGAGGGAAAAGGGATGTTCTTACAGAGAATTAGAACTGCATTTCCTTGCCTGGTTTGGCTAAACTTTCCTGACATCCATTAGTAGTCTTTCTGTTAGGAACTGGAGAGAAGTGGATTTGGTCTTTCCCTCTTCACTAGCATGATATGTCACTAATTTACCCTATGTGGAAAATGCCCATCCCAAGGGGGTAGAATCAAACAGTGGAGGAGAATGCATCAATTCCTTTTTCTACTGCTGTGACCCAAGTTCAAAATACTGTCCACACTACCTCCTGTTAACATTATTTTTTTTTAAGGGAAAAAAAGAAGTGAAGATCTTATCCACAAATCTCACACATTTCCCCAGGTATGACCACATGTATTTGCTCTCTTAAGACTTTATCAGGCAAATAAGGTGTCATAAGGATACCTAATGATCATGAAAGGATGCACGTACCAGACGATGTCACCCTTTCACGATCATGTCCAGTAAAAAAACATACTGTTTTATTGACACCTCAAGCCATCAATTGATCTCTGTGATGCTTTTGTGCCAGCATTGCCAGCGTTTGAAGCTTCACACCATTGCACACACATGAATGCAGCGTCAGCCCATCCGGCAAGAACACTTCTGGGTGAGATTGTGACATCCAGGTAGGTGACACACTTTTTATGACCCTCCCTGATTTACTTGGAAGTTTTTAACTGCATTTCTGCACTTTTTGAAACTTTTTGAGTATTCTTTTTGTTTTTTGAATTTCCCAAGTCAGGTAGTCTCGCAAGAATCCACGAGATTTCAAACAAGGAAGTGAACGGAGTTCTGTTCACTCCTTGTTCATTGCTGGAAGCCTTTTGCCAGGATTACAGGTAAGTGTGGCATGGGGAGTTCTTTTCCTAGCATAAAAACGGCAAAGTTATGCCGACAAAAGAATGGGGTTTAGGGGGGTGGTCTGATAAAGTCCTTAGCTGTTTCTTCCTCATCCCCTCTAAACCATTTTTCTGAAGCAAAGATTGCTAGGACTATGGCCCAATGACCAAAGACAAAATGCAAATACAAATTTAAAATGATTAACTCCTTACAGAAACTCTTCAGTACATGTTGGCAATGGTTCTTTGGTGAACTCTACTGAATTGGAAATGATGAAGCTTTGAGAAACAATGCCTCCCGATAATGACATCTCCTCTCTGGGGATACTTGTAGAGGGGAGGGGGAGGATTCTAAAATCCATTTAACAATATGAGCCTTACATATCATGGGGGGAAGTAATACCCACAAAAAGATTAATAATACTTCCTTTGCCTATTCCACATCCCTAGCTCCAGATCTGATTGATGAAAGTTATATTTTGCCATAATTCCCAGACTGTCTGATTGCTTTGGCTAGAGGCTGCACATCCTTTGGGATTTCTGAAGAGCAACAATGCTAATTACAGTCCTTTTAATAATTAAAGGGGAAGCCTGAATCTTTAAATTGCCTCTTGTTTGTATTGCAAAACAAAATTTGTTTGTCAGGTCCAAAGTGTCTGTTGGTAGACTTAATGGGCCTATTGGTCACTGGAATTGATGAGAGTCTAAACATAATGGTGAAGGTTGAAAATTGCAGTTTGGGTGTGGAATTTGTTATGATACAGTTGAAGTATGTTTATCTGTACAGGAAGCAGAAGCTGCCATGTTATAATGGTGGGCATGTATTGCAGAACTTACCTTTAACTTACACTGTAGCATATTTCTTCTTTGTCACAGGACAGGGAATTTGGAAGCTCATCTCACACAATGAAAACACATTTCACCAAATCCTGAGAGTACACAACATACCAGTCATTGATATATCACTGACTTTTGTAATGAACCAGTTTCCATGTAATTTTATCAGTTGTTCTTGTTTAAATGAACCGAATACAATATTTTCAATATGTTCTTCTGTTGAATCTAGTGTCTGTGCAGGGGTTAAGAAATCAGAGTCAGGATCGGCTCTACAAGGCCAGTATAGATGATTCGCAAAAGTGCATAGCAATGGATTGGAAGCATTATCGTCAACCAAGAACAAGTAAAATCCTCTGGTCACTCAGTCTAGCTGGTCTGAAAAGTTCAAGGTTGCTACTGGCCTACTATTACCTAGGTCAGTAGGGTCTAGTCATAGTTTCAATGGCATATTCCTTTGCCCGCCCTCCCCCACTGAACTTTTGAAATAGCCTGATAAAAAGGACATTTTTTTTCAATTTCTGGGTAATCCTGATATAACATTTAGATTCTTGCTGTATATAAAGGCTTGTATCTAAGGCCTTGTGCATTTAAACTACTTTAAATGTCCTTTATTCTGTTTATTCTGCCTTGCTGTCTCAGAAGGCAAGAAGGATTCCAGCAGCATGTGACTAAGGCTAGTCACATGTAGGGGGGCTTGTTCACATGTTGCACCCCCCTTACTGCCTTTTGAGACAATGAGGGAAATGGAAATGACAGCAGCTGCAGCACTAGGCTAGCATGTCAGTCAAGACTTCCAGATAGGGAATGGAGGAACAACGGGCTTGATCCACAGCCAGGACACACTAGCAGTGAGCCGGTGTATCCTGGCTCATGCGGATGAGCCCTTAGTCTCCAATCTGGACAAGAAGTGCTTTAGCTGTATATTCCAGAATGGCAGGAGATTGGTCTAGATGGCCCTCCCTTTCCAACTCAAAGAAGATTATCAGACAGTAAAAATATCCCAGGACAGGGACGACAGGAGATTGCTAAAAGGCTTACCTTTTAAACGAAAATGTCCCTGTCCTGGGATGCTCCCAATCTGCTCCTGTTCCTCCCCTGTTTCCTCTTATTCATGGAGAAATCTGTGAATAAGAGGCCCGTGCCATTATTGTAATGGGACAACAGGCAAGTGAACAGAAGCCTGTTCTCCTCCCAGGATCACAACAGATCATGACATCACTGGGAGGTCCGTGCCGGACACTTCCAGGTGAGATCAAGAGGGCAAGGTAAGTAAAACCCTTTATTTCTCCCTCCCGGCTAGTTTTTTATTTTTTTAATGAGGTTTTCTGCTTGGTGAACTGTTTTGACAGCTGGGAGGGGTTTAAATTTGAATTTGCCACTTGACCATTCTCACATGAGAACGGCCAAGAGTTCAGTTCCCAGGCATAAAAGCAGCCTTACAATAGCTGCATTTATGACTGGGCAGCGAAGGGAGGGGTAGCCCATTCCTGTCCCAGAATGAAGGTAGGTGTCTAAAACGTTTACATTATTACATGGCAGGAATGGGAGTGGAGCTGGTGGGGGTGGTAGTGGGATTGAAATGGGCTACAAAGGCCCATCTGATAATCTCCTAAAAGGCTTACTGCATTCCAAAGTAAAACAATAAGGCAGCCGGAAGGTTCCACCTTCTGTGCTGCCTCTCCACATGATATCATCATTCTTACAGTGTTCTGCCATTCCAGTCCCATGAGTGACTGAGGTAAAACCATGCCTTTTTGCTTTTTGCCCATGGGTCTGGAATGGAACAACACTGTAAGAATGATGATATCATGTGGAAAGGCAGCACAGAAAGTGGAACCTTCCAGCAGCCTTACCGTTTTACTTCAGCATGTCGTAAGCCTCTAAGATTCTATGTTTCTAAGACTCTCACCAACAATTTCAAGTTACAGTGCTTCTTGAGAGGATTGTATGAAGTCACTGAAGTCCTATATTCCATATGTCTTTGGTCTTCCTGTTTTCATCAGGGAATAGCTGTAGTAGTATCAGTAGGCACTAGGGCTGCCAGGTGAAATAAGAAGAGAATTGCAATACCCATATAGATAAAATAGCTTTGTCCTATATTTCACCTAGCAACACTATTCCAGCCACTGATCTGTTAGGTGTAGAAGCTATTTTTTGTTCCTTTCCATTCATTGCCTGCCTGCATTGCTTCCATTTTATGTCCTTGCATTTTCTCTCACTGGAAATTAGCTGTGGTTTAAATTCCCCATGCTCTTTCTGCCTTAATATGATAGACAATGTTAACACACATTTGTTTCTCCTTTCCTAACCACTCATGTTCTTTTCTTTCTGTTTTGGAAATGAGAGAAATAACTGTTATTTGAGGTACTACAGAAAAGGAAAAGGTTGCACATTAGAAAGTCTGCAATTATTATGTCAGACACCAGGTGGCGAGGTTGACACTTTATTTTATTTTATTTTTACTTTCAGGGCTGGCTTAACCATACTGCCAAATCGGCATCTGCGAGGGGCCTCACAGCCACAGGGAGCCCATCCTAACCCTCCTCCTGTCTGAAAGCCCCCCTCCGAGGCTCCAGATGTCCTGCTCTGGAGGGCTTTGCCCCCTCGCTCCCCCATCTCTTCCACCCTGTTCCCCCCCCTTAGATGCCAGCTCTCATGGTCCCTCTCAGCCTCGAGGGAAGAAATATTGCTGGCATAATTTTTTAAAGCACCACAGCAGGAAAGGGAGCCTGGAGAGGTCCACACCATTAGCCAACCAGGTAGCTACTTTCTCCCCATCCCAGCCTGTTGCAGAGCGAGAGTCATAGCCCAGCCTTGACTGGGGCCCTGCTGCTCCACCTGGGACCGAAGGCTTTCCCCCATCCACTGTGGCACTGACCTGGGCGCTTGTATGAGGGGGGTCCACCCACAGTGGTTCTGGCTCTGCACTGAGGTCCCTCTGTGCAGAAGGAAGCCCACCAGATCGTCATGGCCCCCAGCCGCCATGAACTGGAGCTCTGTGTTGCCCACCTTGTTGGTGCAGTACATGGGCGCCAAGCCAGCAGGGGCGTTCAACACAGGTGCGCCACTGCTGCCTCCGGTGCTGCCACTGCAATTAGTGTCAGGCTCTGCCACTGCCTCTTCCGTGGCCCTGTCGGGTGCTGGGGGTCCCAGCAGCAGGCACTGGGTGCTCTCACAGTCGGCCTGGTCACAGGCGCGGAGGAGCAGCTGGACACGTGCAGGCACCCCGCACTCCCCCATCGGCCAGCCTGGCCCTGAGGCTCCGTGGCTCCTGATGGTGTTCTTCTTCCGCTCCACGGGAGGGAGGGACCCGGAGCCCATGCCAAATGCTCCGCGCCCTGGAGGGGAGGGCAGCCCTGCTCCAACCCAGGCAGGTGGGAAACGGGACCTTCTTTAGAAGCTCTTTCTGCTGCATCACCACCACCATCATCATCACTACCATCGTATGTATTTATATCCCGCCTTTTTCCCAATATAGGGACCTCAAGGCAGCCAAAAATGATTTTTTTAAATTTTATTGGAAAAATACAAAACTAAAAGCACAGCAAATAAAGGAACGTACACAGTACATTTGTCACTTCATATTCGCTGGGGTTTGGTTCCAGGAAACCCCCACCATGGATACCAAAATCCATGAATTCTCAAGTCCCATTCTATGCAATGGCATAGCAAAATGGTGTCCCTTATATAAGATGGCAAAATCAAGCTTTGCTTTGGGGATTATTATTTTTTAAAGAATATTTTCAAGCCGAGAATACTTAAATCCATGAATATTCAAGTCCCATTCTATGCAATGGCATAGCAAAATGGTGCCCCTGATATAAAATGGCAAAATCAAGGTTTGCTTTTTGGATTATTAGTTTTTAAAGAATATTTTCAAGCCGTGAATACCTAAATCTGTGGATACCAAATCTGTGGATATGGAGGACAAATGTACAACACAGAGGACCTCAGTCTAAAATACAATAGATGAAACAATAAAAAATGGCAACGATACAACATATTAACATGCGATAGCATTGCACAATCCTGCATGCATTAAATTATTTGGAGGACATCAGCCCATAATGTCAGGGCCGGTTTAAGGGCTCTGCAGCACCTGTAGCCGCAGGGGGGGCTGTCATTGTGGGGGGGGCCTTCATAACCCTCCTCCTGGAAGGAAAGCATTATTAGTAATAATCTGAATATCCTGTACTGTGAATAGGTTAGGTTAGGTTACATTGACCTGAGATAAACATATGGGCCCCCCAAAATAAAGCACTGCAGGGGCCCCCCAAAATCCTTAAACCGGCCCTGCCACCAAGAGGAGGATTTCAGATGGAAACAACATCTTTGGCCTTGCTAACTATCTCACGTTCCCCAAGTCTCCCAAAAACCTTTGCTGGCCAGTATAGTTAAGTAAAAACATTCAAGAGTTTGCTTTTGTTCCTTGAGCAGTCAGACTACTGGAACCATATCTTTGTGACAGAGGATGTTTTGCATCAAAAGGACTCAGGTTCTCAGCAATGTCAGTTCAACACACTTTGTTACTTGAGGTGAAGGACCAGATGGTGCCCTCCTCCATCCCTTACCAAAGTCAACTGGACTAAACTTTAGTTCCGTGGCAATGGTCCTCCATTGTATATCACGTGGCAGGATACTATTGGGGATGTGTGGCAGGCAGTGTACATACATATATTTGCCTGCCAACTCCTTGCTAGTGCTCTCCCGTAACAGCTTCTGTCACCCAGAATAGCCCTTCTTTCTCTCTCTCTGCCTAGTGGTAGGGCAGATCTGTGTCTCAGGTCTCATCTACAGGAGCCAGGATGTGCTGGCTCTCCACTGGCATCTCCTTGTTACAAAATGAATGTGTTTTTGTGACAAGGTTCTTAATATGATTCAGAGAGGAGAGAGAATAGAGTTCCATCACTAGGACTATAGTCAAAACATACAGTTGTGACACCAAAGTTGTTTTTAAACACTTATTTCATGTAACATTTATTAGACATTTATTAGACATGTATTAGACATTTATTAGACATGTACTATCACATGTAACAGTATTATGCAATCACACAATAACTTTTGGTACCAAGAGTCAACAGTGTGATGTGGCAGCTAAAAAGGCCAATGCAATTTTGGGCTGTATCAATAGAAGTATAGTGTCTAGATCAAGGGAAATAATAGTGCCACTCTATTCTGCCTTGGTCAGGCCTCACCTAGAATACTGAGTCCAGTTCTGGGCACCACAATCCAAAAACGATATTGACAAATTGGAGTATGTCCAGAGGAGGGTGACTAAAATGATGAAAGGTCTGGGAACCGTGTCTTATGAGGAAAGACTTAGGGAGCTGGGTATGTTTAGCTTGGGAAAAAGATGGTTAATGGGCAATATGTTAGCCCTGTTTAAGTATTTGAAGGGGTGTCACATTGAGGATGGAGCAAGCTTGTTTTCTGCTGCTCCAGAGACTAGAACACGGAACAATGGATGCAAGCTCCAGGAACAGAGATTCCACCTCAACATTAGGAGGAACTTTCTGAGAGTAAGAGCTGTTCGGCAGTGGAACACACTCCCTCGAAGCGTGGTGGGGTCTCCTTCCTTCGAGGTCTTTAAACAGAGGTTGGATGGCCATCTGTCAGGGATGCTTTGATTGTGATTTCCTGCATGGCAGGGGGTTGAACTGGATGGCCCTTGTGGTCTCTTCCAACTCTACAATTCTATGATTCTATGAGTTTCATTCACTCACACATTCAAACCCCCATACTCACAAAACAGGCTCCTCATAGAAGTTGATCAAGTTTCCATAGGCTGACGGATGGAAGTTATAGCCATTCCTTGCATGCCCAAGGGTCAAAAAGTCCCTATTATTATAGTCCTTTCAGCTGAATTACACCTGGGTTGTTTGTCCACCTAACAGCAGCCCACCACATTCCTTTTAGGGCTGTAAACAGGCATTCCTTTGATGCTAATCAAAACTGCCTTTCCTACAATTTCCACCAGAGTCGGAACTGATTTTGATCAGGTCCATTCTTGTCATTTCCACCTTAGCAATAAAGAAAGATCAGGTAGAATTCTTGCTTCCTTGCCTCCATGCTTCAAGTGTCACATCTCCATTTTATCGTGCATTGTGAGAATCTCCATTTTAGGTACCCTGTTTCCTTCAGCCTTCAAGGCCCATGCATCCATGACACATTCATAACATATTGTAACATATATATTGTAACATCCTGGTCATGGATCAGGCCCATTCCTTCCCCATTACTGCTCCAAATGGGTTGGATTCCAGGCAGGCACATAGCCTGTCACTGCAGCCACCATTGACATCTTCCTAGCTCTCCCAGAAGTGAGGAAGCTGGCCCACAACATGTGACTAAGACCCTCTGCATATGATCAACCTTGGTCAGATGCTGCAGGACCCCTTCCTGCTTTGGAAGAGCAAGGCAGACCAGTAGTTGCAGCGATGGGCCAGCCTGCTGGAATGGGCTCCTGTAGACACATGGGGCCCAATCCGTTCCTTCCCTACGGGAATGGATTAAAGCAGGTTTTTAAAAAACATACATCACAGACTGCATAATGTAGTGGTTTGAGTGTTCAACTATGGAGATTATCAGATGCAGCAAATATGGTGTGATAACAACAACAGGATACCGCAGAAGGGCACCCCTATCACACGACGTCCTCCTCACATTCTCTGTTCCACTGACATGAACAAGGCATTTGTTTTTATTAATGGGCCAAACTGTCAATTGATTGCCAATAGCATTTGTGGGTGGGTTTTTTTTTTTGTTTTGTTTTTTGCAGTATTGTCTACATGCAAAACTGCATCCCATTCTGCTCTCGTGAATACAGCATCAATGGGCGATCCCTGCCAGAACACCTCCAGGTAAGAATGTGAAAACTATGTACAGGGTGCTCTTTTTATGAACCCTCCCATTTTGCTGGCAAATTTTTAAGTGTGTTTCAGTGCTTGTGTGTTCGTCTTCTTTGTTAATTTTGGTGTTTTTAGACTTTGAAGCATGCTCACATCTTCTCGCAAGAACTGCCAAAGTCTCGCCCATGCAAAAACACAAAAGTAAACAGCGCTAGCGGTCATGCTGTGATAATTCAGAGGTGGCTCTTTCATATTATTACAGCAATGTGTGATAAGAAGTGTTATTATGGCAGGACACTTACGCTTTTAAATAGAGTGTGACAAAAACATTTTTAGATGCTCGTTCGATAATCTCCTATGATCTGGAGACCAGGGTTTGGATCCCCACTCAGCCATGAAAACCCACTGGGTGACCTTGGGCAAAAGACACAGAAACCCCCATGATAGAGTTGCCTTAGGATTGCCATAAGACAGAAATGACATGAAGGCACACAACAGCAACAACAAGGCCCTTAACAAAGCCTCTGACAAGGAATCTCCTTTACAGAAAGTCTTGTTAAACCTGCCCAGCCCCAATGTTTTCTTCTTTATCCTCTGTTTAGCTGGAAGTATTTTAGCAGTATCAGCACTGGAAAGGAGTGTTGGACAAACTTTCAGTATCAGGTTGTAGCAGCTTGACTGCAGTAAACAAGGCAATAAAGTTTGGGCTGGGAAAGAATGAGGTTCTATTGTAGCCGGTCCTACTGTCATTGTGTGGGCCTACCTACGACAGGCAAGGTAAATAGCAGTTGCTTCCAGAATCCCTTACTGAGGATGTGTGAACAGTAATACCTGGAGAAAAGGGGGAAATGGATAAGTCTACCTCACCAGGTACCCTCAGCATGTTAAAAAAGCCGAGATCTGTAAGTATTGTCATGGAAATAGAAACCATTAGAAAAATGGAGACTGCTGAAAGGAAAAAAATATATTCTTGGATACATTTTGGAAGAAACTTGCAAGAGGTCTCTAGAAGGTTCAAAATGTATGTGTTTACTTTTGCAAGGCTTACCTGACCTGATTGCTTCATTTCACACATGTATATTGTTAGTTCTGAATAAAAAGGTTTTTGCCCCAATTCCTTTCATGCTGTTTCTGCTTCGGGTATCCAATTTTCTGTTAAAGAAGTAATGTCCAGGACAACATCTACTTTGTTAACTGAGGTATACCTGTATACTTTTAGTCTGTTTTTAAATAGTGGTTTTGTGTGTTTGCAGTTTAAGGTTTTAAATAATGGAATTTTTTTCCCCTGTTGAACATCATCTGGTTGACTGAGTGATTAAATAAATGCAATGAAAAAATAAATAGGCAGAAAAGTGGGGAAATGATTATATAGGATAACGTTTTATTAATACTTTCCATAATCCAGCCATTTAGTGTTCAGTTGTCATCAAGATGGCTAGGGCAACTTAACCAATAGGTTTATCCCTATTCAATTCATGAATTAAAAGATTTCCTGAAATAACTGAATTACACTTTAAAATACATAATTATTGTATATGCATAAGTATAACCTTTTCATAATCCCCCCCCCCACATTCATGGGTTGCTGGGATATGCATCAATTGCCACTGTGATGAATCTGCCTAGCTTCACAACCTTTCAGTTATGCCTTCTGTCTTGTCAGCCCTTAGCTGAACCTGACTGTGTGGTACCTATGGACTTTTTCAAATGGGGGGTGGGGACCCCAAGGAGGTTGGGAGAAGAACGGTGCTTTCACACTTACAGCGCTCCGTTTCAGACGATGCCATCCTACTCCCGACCTTCCCCCATGCTTCCTCTGTGCTGTGGAAGAACCCCGTCAATAAAAAGCAGTGCTTGCAGCATGGAGGAAGCACGGAGGAAGGTCGGGAGGAGGATGAAACTGTCTGAGACAGAGCGCTGTAAGCGCAACAGTGCCACTCTTCTCCCTACCTCCTCAGGGTTTTTTCCCCCATTTGAAAAAAAATATCATAGAAAGTAACACCACTCATGATATGGCAATGCTCACTAAGCTATAGGCGTACAAGAAATAGATGATGATGATGGGATTCTATAAAACCATATATTTTTACTGCATGCCAGTACCAAAGTTCAGTTGGTTGAACTTGGGCACATAAAAATACACAAACTATTATATACTCTGACACTTTATTGATCATTTTGGGTGTTACCTGTAAGCTATTAATTAGATCTTCTATGACATCTATGACTATTAAGACTTCTTCACATCCGGTGTTTCCCCTTGCAGGTCATCTTTGGGAAGAAGATGCCAGCTAGGTTAGACAGATGTTAACACATCAGGGTCATATGAAGAGCAACCTGGCATCCTCTGTGTTGATAGGCCTAAAGGCAGACATGCCACTAGATTGTATCTGAAGTGCATGAGGTCCATATTATAAGGTAAAGCACCTAAATACCCTAAAGGCACCAGATCCTGTCTGATCTCTCTTATTTATTTATTTATTGAATTTATATCCCACCTTTTTCCCAAAATGGGATTCAAGGTATCTTACAACAATTAAAAAATACAACTAAAATAGCTTGATAGCTAAGCAGGGTCACCCAGGTTAGTACTTGGATGGGAAACTGCCAAAAAATACCAGGTGCTGTAGGCTATATTTCAGAGGAAGGAACTGGCAAACCACTTCTGAGTATTCCTTGCCTAAGAAAACCTTATGAAACACAATGATTACAAGGCAAAATAAATTCAGTAGTAGCCATGTTGACCCTAAGACAAATTCCAGAGATTATATTGTAGTGCTAACTTTATTAGTCAAAAAGGTGCAACATTTATTGTCCTAGCTTTCAACATTCACAGTCTTCTTTATTAGGCCAAACGGGCTTTTAAAAGCCTGAAGGAGGAAAATTGTGATTTAGGAGTCACAAAGCTGACAGGTTGCTTTGAGGTGATATGGAGAAAGGTCCTGTGCAGGCAAAAAAGGAAGGCCACAACCCCAATTGCCATGAACTGACTGGGGCAAAGGGAATCAGAGAAAGGGGGCAGGGAAGGTTCAGCCTTAGAAACAAAGAAACAAAGCCCTTATGAGATTAAACCTAAATTAAGAGGTACAATAAGGGTCATGAGTCTAAATTGCTTGCAACAGGTGCCAACTTGTCTGCAAAATCTCTCTGACAGTTATTGCTCTTTTATTTATCTATCTCATCAGCATCTTGATAGTGAGCCATTAAGCACCATGTAAAAACTTATATTGGTATTAAAAGAGATGAGTTAGCAATCTCTCATTAGCCTTTGCTGTTGTTTGCTTTCAAGTTGTTTCTGATTTATGGAGACCCTAAGGTGAACTTATCATAGTTTTCTTGACAAGGTTTGTTCATTGCCTTCCTTGGAAGCGGAGGAAACATGACTTGCCAAAGGTCACACCCAGGGGGTTTCCATGGCTGAGCAGAAATTTGAACCCTGGTCTCCAGAGTTCTAGTCCAACACTCAAACCACTACACTATGCTAGCTCTTCCATCATTAGCCTTACCACCAGTCAAAAGAGGTATAAGGTTGTGACACCTCTCGGGCTTTTCTTCGCAAACGAAGATTCAGGAAGGACTCATCCCACGCTTTCTGCAAGCACGCTGATGACTAAAAAGGCCAATCCGAGATAAACAAGTCCGGTTGCAGAAAGCACAGCAGCTAATACTACATGATTGGCGATTGTTACTGTCTCCCTTCCCAAAACCCAAGAGAGAGCCAACATTAGTCCTTGGGCTCATCTTCACAAGGGGAAAAATCCAAAGTACCTTGTAGTATTGGCATTTTGCAGCAGCAACAACATGTCTAAAAGTTTTTTCTGGCCTCGGAAGTCCCCATAACCCTCGCATTCCTGATGGCGGCTGTGAGTGCGGCTATACGATCATAAAAAATCTGTATGAGGGGCAAAAAATACGAACAGCCTGTCGTTCGTATGTATACGAACCAGCTATACGATTTTTAAGCCCCCTAAGCTCCGTATGACTCCCTCTTCCCGAAGCTGGCTGGAGCGAGCAAGCCAAGCAGCAGTTTTAAATCTCCTGCTGCTTTTTTTTTTTTTTTAAGGTTTCTGGTTTGCGGACAGTCAGTTTTCCGTATTTACAATATAAAATAAAAATAAATAAACATATAAATTCATGGACTTACCGGATGCTCGCTAGCCGGGAAACCAACATGGCTGCCGCTCCCAATTCCCCTCCGTGCTAGCCCCGCCCCCTCTACTCGGCCAGCCAATCAGATTACCCTGCCTGTTTGTATGTGTGCGAACGGACCGTACAGACCCGTCAGCCATCTGAACGGTGCACGGATTTCTCTTCGCGATCCGCTTTCCCTCCCGAATGCTGCGTGTGCGTATTTCAGGGTGGAAAACCGCCCCCCCTCTTTTGCATTCGTGTGCATCCGAACGACCGTTTGTACCAAAGTGTGAACTTCCACACGTCGTACATATTATTTAAATTGTGTAGACGAGACCTGTGTGTGATTTACTCACATCAGTTCATCACTGTCACTGTGGGTTTTTTTAAGTCATCCCAAGGTCGGCTGGTGCAATAGAGTGATTTTCCAACCTTATAGGAAAGCAAACAGAAATTATTCATCCTGTTTTATCCCCTTAGCAAGCAATCGCTAAGGTGAAAATCCAACATGACGGCAGTGGGCACTTGCTCTGCTAGTAAGACCTACCCCTGCTCTCACCCAGCCAATCAGCTTTGTGCTTCGCTTTGAATTTTTTATTGTTCAATAGTCCAAATGAGCAAAAATGTGTACCCCCCCTCGTGGTTTTTGAAAAAGGAAATCTGCAAAGGCTTTTACCCCATTGTTTTTGCCGTTTTGGGCCCCCTCCTTCTGAACAGTGTGGAATAGCACTGGATCCTGTTTAGACAGGTAGGATTCCCAGCGAATTCCATGAGGGCTAGTTTCACTGTCTAGATGGGACCCAAGTAGATAATAATAATAATAATAATAATAAAATTTTATTTCTATCCCGCCCCTCTGCAACGCAATTTAGCTTTGCACTAAATGAAGAAATAGTCTGAACTCATATGATTTAACTTAGTGTGCTGAAATCAACAAATTGCAGACATACACACAAGGAACACAGCAACAAAAGCATTACTCAGAGTTCCTTCAGCTCTCTGCAGGCTTCTGTTAATTTGTTTTGCTTTTCATTTTGTACAATGGCCTAGTTTCTTTTCAGATTAACTTTTAATTTCCTTGGCTTTGGACGAATCATGAGGATTTCACAGACCAAGTTAGCCTTAAAGGGGGAAGCTCATACTGAAATGAAGAGAATCAGGGACCAACCTGGTATCTTCCATGTAATTTGGGCTACAACTTCCTTTGTTCCTACACAGCAGAATTGGGAAGGTCACAGTTTTCTCCTCTCCTGCTGCAAGATGTTTGCCTGTTATTTTATGCCTGTTGTTTTATTCTTTTACATTTGCCAGTGGCTAATTTCTGGTTTACAACCCTCATGTCATGAATTTCAACTGTCCCTTGTTGCTATTTTGAAAACTTGGCAACACTGTTGCCACTGAAATCAATGAGACTTCAGTTGGGGCTAACTGTGACCACTGATTTCAGTGGAACAGGCATTCAAGTTACCAGACTGCCCTCCTATCCAAATACAGGTTGCCCCCCCCCCCATATCCAAGGGGGATATGTTCCCAGACTTACTGTTTATATGTGAAACCACAGATAATAGTGACCCACCATAGAATGCAATAGAATAGAATAGAATAGAATAGAATTGTGCTGGAGGACCTAGAAAATGCATAGATAGGATGCTTCTCTAGGCATCTAGCCAAATATTGCAGCATGAAGTACTGTACTTCTGTGCCCACTTCCTGCCATTCCACTTAGCTTTTGTCTGCAGGGAGAAAAGAATCAAGCATGTCAGGCCTCATTGGCCTATTTGGGGCAGTCCCACCATTAGTGTTTCCCTCCTTCTTTGTTACTAAGAAGTACAGTTGTCCCTTCATATTCGCTGGGGTTTGGTTCCAGGACCCCCTGTGGATACCAAAATCCATGAATACTCAAGTCCCATTCTATGCAATGGCACAGCAAAATGGTGTCCCTTATATAAGATGGCAAAATCAAGGTTTGCTTTTTGGATTATTATTTTTTAAAGAATATTTTCAAGCTGTAGATACTTAAATCTGTGGATACCAAATCCATGGATACAGAGGGAAAACTGTAACAATTAATTAAAATTATAGAATACTTGTAGAGAATGGAACATGCAGCTAACCTATATTTGCTTCAAAGAAGGAAAGGAGAGGAAGCAACTATCTTTTACAGAAAGCTAGAAGTTTTTGTTATTCCTCAAACTTCAGGTGTAAGATTTGGCATTTTTAGCGTTCTTTTTAGTTGGTCTAGACAGTGAAAATACTCCTCATGAAAACCTTTTGTCCCAATGAGAAATGAATGAGATTCACAGTATTAGGAAGGAGGGGTGCCAAAAACTCCAATTAGTGCATGTGAAAAAAGCTTTTTAAAGTTTTCAAAATAATGTGTGGAAATGCACATTACCGCTTGTTTGGGCAACCAATCCAGAATGTTGCACATTCTCAGCAAGGGCGGAAGTGGAAAGCTGATTGGTCGGACATGCATGGGGGTGGGTGGGTGGGTTGCCAGCAATGAAGTGACCAAAAGCACCATTCTGGAGTTTTGCGTTATTGGTCATGCACTTTTTTGCTGCACTTTGGCAACTGAACAACTTACAGTTTAAAAAAAAATACTTCGCAGCAGCAACAACTTGTTGAGAATAATTATGTGAGTAATTCATTCTCAGCCACCATTTTGATTCACAGGGATGGCTGCGTATGTACTTCAAACACATATAGCTTCGCATACCAGTGATTTTGCCAAAGGACCGTGAAGACAAATGAACACTGCGGCAAATATGCATTAATGTGTAGCAATCAGCATTATATCTTCTCATCTAGACAAGCCCAAGGAGTGCAACATTGTGCCTCCTGTTTATATTTATAACATGGACATCATAATAGGTATTATTATACTTAATGACAACAATACACCAGAAACATTGCAATAGCATGTCTAAGCCTCCAGCAGTTCTGGTAGTTAATTCCATCCATACAAGTTCCCAAAAGAATTTAGTCAGGGTTTGTGCATGTACGTGTGTGTGTGTGTGTGTGTTTTCAGACATGCAGAAGGAACAGGTGTATAAGGTGTTTCTGCCGCATGAAATTACCTTAAATCTCTTGAGATGTATTTTTATTTTTGCCTTACTCTGGCGAGGACCCAATAGCTGTCTTAATCTCGTGTGTGTGTGTGTGTGTGTGTATCTGAATCTGATCCTTTTAAATATAATTTTGGTTGAAAATTGAAAGAGGTAGTTCCAGCTACACAGGAGAGTGTCTTGGACCAATTTTGCCCCATCACTGGCCACAGGGATACAGCTGGGAGGGAAGGGTAAAATAGGGACATTGCCTCTCCAAATACAAATTCTGCCCCTCCCATTAAATTTTCCTTCAGTCCCCAAATTTCTAGCATTGCAGAGAGTGAGACATGGCCAATCAGTTTTATGCTTCCTCTCCTATGGGAAAGTGATTCAAAGTGAATCACTTGTCCCAAGGAGCAGGAATATGCCCCCTCTGTTTTTTTAAAAAAATATTTTTGCCCCCCTGACTCAGAATACAGTGGATTGATGTGGGATCCCATTTAGACAGGTCATATTCCCAGCAAATTCCATGTGGGGTATTTTCACCGTTTAGACAACCCCTAGGGAGAATCCACACTTGAGAAATAACAAATTTGAAACTGGATTATTTGCCATGGCCCCTTCCTATGGAATCCTGGGGTGTGCAGTTTTACAAGGTCTTTCACTTTCTTTGCCAAAGATTACTGGTGCCCCACCATACTACAAATCCCAGGATTCCATAGGAAGGAGCCATAAAAATAATAATCCAGTTTCAACTTGGATTATTTCTGTAGTGTGGATGCACCCCAGGTTTTGCACCTTTGGACTCCAGTTTGGAGCAATTTATGCACGCTGAGGACAAAAGCGGGGAGGAAGTGGGTGAATGCGAGAGACACCAGGACATTTTAAAAGCAGAGGGGAAATGGGACAGCAGAGGATTAATGGAAACTGTCCCTGCAAGGGGGGGGGACTTTTGGAGGGTACAGCCAGCTCCCAAACCATTGGGGGAAAGCGTAAATTGCCTCTCCTTGCCCTCCCCCTTTTCAAATCATCTTATAGAGACATATCCACACTGCACAAATACAGTTGTCCCTCCATATCCACGGATTTGGTATCCACAGATTTAAGTGGAGTTGTCCCTTCCGATTCACTGGGGTTTGGTTCCAGAACCCCCCATGGATACCAAAATCCGTGAATACTCAAGTCCCCTTATATGCAATGGCATAGCAAAATGGTGTCCCTTATATAAGATGGTAAAATCAAGGTTTGCTTTTTGGATTATTATTTTTTAAAGAATATGTCCAAGCCGAGAATACTTAAATCCGTGGATACGGAGGGACAACTCTATTCACAGCTTGAAAATATTCTTTAAAAAAATAATAATCCAAAAAGCAAACCTCCTTGATTTTACCATTTTATATAAGGGACACCATTTTGCTATGCCATTGCATAGAATGGGACTTGAGTATTCACGGATTTGGGTATCCACGGGGGTCCTGGAACCAAACCCCAGATAATATGAAGGGACTTGAGTATTCACGGATTTTGGTATCCACGGGGGGGTTGTTCCTGGAACCAAACCCCAGCGAATATGAAGGGACAACTGTCATCCAGTTCGAAACGGGATGATTGTTTGCCATGGCTCCTTCCAATGGAATCCTGGGATCTGTAGTTTGCCAAGGTCTTTCGCCTTCTCTGCCAGAGAGGGGTTGGTGGTGCCTCACCAAACGACCAATCCTGGGATTCCATAGGAAGGAGCCAGGGCAAAGTATAATCCAGTTTCAAACCGGGTTATTTGTGCAGTGTGGATCTGTCAGTGCTTTGCATCTAGCCTAGTAGTTCCTCCCAGCCCTGCGCTTTCCTTAGTCCCTCTATCCGCGCCTCCTCCGTCCTTCCCTCCCTCCAGTGCCACCTTCTCAGCCCCCTCTTGTTGACCAATCGGCTCCGTCCTCGCCAAGGCAGCGCCTAGATGGGGAAGTGTAGTTTTGCAAAGGCTCCACGCCCCGCGCAAGATGCTTTCCTTTTCGCTTTCTCCTCCTTCGCCCCCAGGCGCCCGAAGAGCCCGCTCTAGAACAGGTAAGGGGGTGAAAACCACACCAGGCGGGGGGCTTCTCTGGCTTTCTCCACCCTCCCCACCCACCAGGTGGAAGGATGATGCTTTCTTCCGCAGGGCACTATCATACTCAGGAAAAGGCGAGCCCGGCTTTTCGCTTTTCTCATCGCCTCCGGCTGGGTTGCTTTGCAGAAATTTGCATCCTGCTTCGACCTTCTCATTTGCTTTGGAGCTTTATCCACACGACACAAATAATTCAGTTTGAAAGTGGATTATTTGCAGAGCTCCTTCCAATGGACTCCTGGGATATGTAGTTTTACGAGGTCTTTAACCTTCTCTGCCTGAGAGCGCTGGTGCCGCGCCAAACTACAAATCCTAGGATTCCATCGGAAGGAGCCATGGCAAATAAACCAGTCTCAACCTGGATTATTTCTCTATTGTGGATTCTTTCTCTAGTGTGGATGCTCTAGAGGGAGGGCATCATCCACACTAGAGAAATAATCCAGGTTGAGACTGGATTATTTGCATGGCTCCTTCCTGTGGAATCCTGGGATTTGTAGTTTGGCGAGGCACCAGCGCTCTCAGGAAGAGAAAGCTAAAGACCTTGTAAAACTACACCTCCCAGTCTGGATGGGTTTAAGATCGGGTTAGATTTACTGGATATTTTGTTTTTTGGAGGGGGTGCTGCTTTAAAGACCATTTTTGACACTTGCAGGTTTATTGATTTTATTTTATTGTTTTAAAGGAAGAAAGATACTGGGAGGGGGGTTGCAAGAAGGTGCATGATCTCTCCAAGCCTCCTCACAAGAAGTGAATTTGGGCATGAATCTACACTATACAAATAATCCAGTTTGGAACTTTTTATAGAATCCTGGGATTTCTAGTTTGGTGAGGCACCAGCACTCTTTGGCCAAGAAGGCTAAAGACCTTGGAAAACTACAAAACCCAGAATGCAATAGGAAGAAGCCATGGCAAATAATTCAGTTTCAAACTGGATTATTTGTGTAGTGTGGATTGGGGATTCTATAAATGAAGAGCTGGATGCGGGACTGTTACTTTCCATAATCCAGACTTTTAGTGTTCAATTGTCATCAATGCATATTCAAGATGGCTAGGGCAACTGAACCAATAGGTTTCTCCCTATTCAGTTCATGAATTAAAAGACTCCAGATTTCCTGAAATGACTGAATTACACTTTAAAATATATAATTACTGTATATGCATAAGTACTGTATAACCTTTTCATATTTTCCCCCCATTTATGGGATACGCTCATTTGGGGGATGCAAAGTATAGTCACTTTATTTCACCACCACCACCAAAAAAGCAATGCTAAGAAAGCTTGATGCGTTGTAATCCATAGCCTCCCATCTGTTGAGATTGGGCAGGGACAATCTGTTTGTTGTTTCACTTTTTCAGCTGTTTTTTCAACCTCCCAATTTCTTTCTTCTGCCTCTCACTTTCCCCCTTTGTTTCCCCCTTACTTCTATTGGTGCAAACTGAGTTCAAGGTGCAGAAATACGTTGCACTCAATTAACTATCGAGTTGGGGGGAAGAGGAAGGGGAGGAAGGGGAGGACTTGGGCAAAATCAAACTGCTGCAGCATCTCCTAGCTTGTCTGTTCTTTCTCATTAATAACTTTTGCCATCTGGACCAGACTCGTCCTCAGCCACATGTATTCTAGTTTTCATCTGTGAAGCATTGGGGGGGGGGTATCCAGTTGCTATGTTGTTGTTATGTTTTTTATGCTATTTTTTTTTATGCTATGTTGTTGTTGTTGTTGTTGTTGTGTGTCTCATGGCCTACACAAGGGCGGGTGTGTGTGTGACAGGGCTCTAACCTGGGGCCACAGGTACCTGGGATTAGAAGGGAGGTCCAGCATGATATTCTTGCAAGTTTTTATTATGTAAATCCATGAATGAATTGAATTTACAAATATAAATATTACTTGGTGTTATCATTTAAACTGACTTATTTTCATTTTTATCCTAAACCTTGCTGCCCTTAACATTAGCAGTAGGTAGGGGGACCACCAAAGAAACTGGCCTGGGGGTCCACTTCAGGTTGTGGGAGCCATGGTGTATCTCAAAAGTCCTTTCTGAGTTATGGCGACCCTAAGGTGAACCAATCACTGAGGCTGCTCATCTGTGACTTGCCCAAGGTCACCAAGTGGGTTTTCATGGTTGAGCAAAGATTCGAACCCTGGTCTCCAGAGTCATAGTCCCAACACTCAAACCATTATGCTACACTGGCTCCTCCAGTTACTTTATCTGCTCTGAAATAAGTTCTGCTTTGGTCACTGCAGCCTACTTTTCCAAGTAAGTGAACAGAAAATTGCAAATTATAAAAGTAAAACAAAAACCAGGCTTTGCTGCATATTTATAACTTTATGTTGTATAATCTTTGCATAGAAAGACTTGTAAATTTGATTAGGAAAATCTCCCCATGCAATACACACAGTACTCTCTCAGCTGTTTGTACTGGAAGCCCTAATCCATAATCCAACATGTATGGGATAAGGAGGTGGTCTGTGATCCAGTAATGTGTGTAGGTTCATTTTCCATCCATTCAGACACCATGGGTTGGATCCAGAGGAAGTTAATTGCTGACAGTAATGGGACAAATTGGTCATGAGCTGAAAGTATTATTTTTTTTAATTTCACTGAGACAAAAGCATGATCCCAACGTACATTATCATTGCTACATTCAAAGGCAGCTTTTCTTAACCTGATACTGACATTGTCCTTCCAGATGGACAATGCCTGTGCTAGTTGGGAATGAAGGGAGCTGTAATCCACACATCTGGAGAGCACCAAGTTGGGGAAGGCAAGCACTGAACTAGAGTGGGTGCAAGCACTGAATTAGAAGTTCTGGTATGGGCCTCTTCATTTGTGACACATTTGGGACTGCAAAGAACCAGAAGTACTGAAACTATATTCCAGAACTCCAAAATTAGCGCATACCAGATGTATATGCCAGAAGTAGGAGGGATCCCCATTCTTACTCAGTCCCCTTTCTCAACTCTAGTACCATTCAGCTACTTGGACCACAAATCCCATCAGCTTCAGCCACAATGTCCTGAGGCTAGCAATCATGGGAGTCATAGCCCAAAACATCTGAAGAGGACTAGGTTGGGGAGGGCTGACTTTAAACAAACATCCTTACTTCTGACTAGTGATTCATTTCTTTCATTCTTAAATCCATTCTTCATGGCTGCCTCCCCATGGGTAAATATTCCCTTGTTGTACTGAAAGAGAAAGGCAATGCCCAATAGTTTAAGCAGCAACTGATAGCTGAAAAGCTGGCACTGCCCTTTAGTGTTACCTTTAAAAGTTACTGTTATTTATTGGTCAAAGCTACAAGTCTTTCCCCACTTACCTAAGAATAAGCCCCATTGAAATTGATAGGGGCTTATTTATTTACTGGATTTATAACCCAGCTTTTTCTCAAGGTGGGATTCAATGCAGCTTAAAGTAATTTTAAAAAATACAACTAAAACATTACAAAAGTTAAAAAAGAAATAATTACCATGATTAAAACATAGTTAAAAAACACAATGTAGATTAAAAACGTATTATCGATAGAAATTACAAATATTAAAATACATTAAAAGCAGCACATCAATTAAAATTCACATTTTAAAAGCCTGCCTAAATAAAAATGTGTTCACCTGCCAGTGAAAAGAGAACAGGGAGGGGGCCAACTGGACTTCCTGTGGAAGGGAGTTCCACAGTCTGGGAGCAGCCACAGAGATGGCTCTCTCCTGAGTCCTTACCAAATGTGCCTGCGAATACCAGGAGCTTCCTTCTGAGTAGACATGAGATTGTACCAGGCCACCATAACAATCTGAACACCCCAGTCTCATTGAGTTTCAGTCATGTGGCTGCTCCAAGTGGGGAGGAAGTGGGCTGAACAGCCTTCAAGCCTTTGCAGACACCATCCCCATGAAGACATTGCAGCCCCCTGGGGGTCCACGGACCACACGTTAAGAACCATTGGCCTCAGTCATATTCAGCCAAGGTTAATAAAGAAACATAACCCCGGATGCAACCAGCTGAACATTCCTATACTGCTCACAATACAGATGAAGTTCTGGGTCTTGGATGGTCAGGTGAAGCTGGCAGTCTGAACTTCTTTGTCTAGACTATAATCAAGCATCCCTAAGGGAGGTGTAGCAGGCAGCTCCCTTGTGCCTCTCCAGCAGTCCTAAAGTCTAGGTCTCTTATTTTCTTTCTGTGCCTCATGGTGCCTTGAGTTTTATAACCTCTCACTTTGAAACATCTTTCACACTTCTCTCCAAACTGGTCATCCTCTTTGGGCAATTATCCTTCATGATCTCTGTTGTAACTTAAACCAACACATCCTTAAACCCTTTGTTTACCTGGGGGAGAGACTATACTACCTAGCTGTGTTGCACAGGTTAACTTGGGTGGGGAGTAGGTGCCATTTTTCTAGTCTGCTTCAGGCAGCAATGTACCAGGGACTGGACTTACTCTCTGCTGTTCTTTGTTACTAGCATCTAGTACTTGGGGGGCCATTTGGTATTTAGGGGGAGGACTGGGGAACCCTTTGCTCCAAAGAGTTTTGACTCATGGAAACTAGCTGAGTTAATTGTAAGGAATTGTGGGAGTTGTTGTTAGAAAACATCTGAAGAATCCAAGTTCATCAGTTCTGGGGGGGGAGGGGGAGTGGATGAGGACAGTTACCTTCACCATGGCCAGACTATCTGCCTCATGCATTTCCAGCCCCTCCAATCTGCAGTAACCACTTTCCTCACACTGGTAGCTTCTGAACATGTGCCCATTAATTTTTCCCTTACTCCAGGGTAATGTAAAACGCCACTTCATGTTATGTTGGCAGTAAGCCTTCTGAACACACACATACACACACAACTTGATTTCCTGGTAGTGTCACTTCTCATTTGCAGAGTTAAGTCCTACCCTCAGTGACATCTAGTTATATAAGATGAATAGGAAAAGGGAAACAGAAATACAAGAAGTTGAGTCAGGGTTTTAGTCCTCAATTGTGAAATGGGGTCGGGGATTGGGGTGTGGCTTTGTAGAGCCCAGACCCACCCCCATTCTGGATTGTAAGATTTTCAGCAGAGAAAGAGAATGGAAAGGGGGGGGGAAGGGAAAAAAAGAATGTTATTGCAAAATAGTTTATCTTTATGGTGAGAAAAAGGCAATTGCATTTAATGGATTTTCTTACTTCTGCTTATGCTTTTCAACATTAGCCTAAACAGAGTTGTAGTCTGAAAAGTGGAAGCATTACTTTTATTGGAGAAAAATTCTCAGAATCTTCTAACTATCATGTCCAGTAGTCAGACTGGTTGAGAGATTCTGTGAGCTGTAATTCCAAAAAAGAAAAGAAAAAGAAAAGGAAAAAAAAAAGAAAAAAAAAAGAAAAAAGAAAGGAAGGAAGGAAGGAAGGAAGGAAGGAAGGAAGGAAGGAAGGGGGAGTTTTCCAGGCTCTAGGATCTCCTTCATTGGATTGAGATATCCCTGTGCGGAAGCATACCTACATGACATTATGCAGATGTGGATACCCTCCAACATTGCACAGCTAAAAGTGAGGCACATGTGGCCAAGCAATATCAGAGTTTGGTCAAGTTGGCAAAAGTTATTAATAAGGAAGAACACACACACCATGAGAGACTGCAGTTGTTTGCTTTTGCCTGAGCCTATTGGGAAAGGCAAAATTCTGCCCCCTTCTCTCTCCCCTGCTAAGTTAATTGAGTGAAAACTATTTTTTTTTCAGTTTGAACTCAGTTTGCATTAACTGAAGTAAGTTGAGGACAAAGGAGAAAAGTGGAAGGAGAAGGGGAAAGCTGGGACATTTTAAAGGCAGCCAAAAAAGTGGGATGGCAGAGGACTGTCCCTGCCAAATAAGGGCAGTTGGAGGGTATGGATATGACTCCACATTCACATGCATATCTACACTGCAGTGCTTATTCTTTGTACACATTAAACTGTATATCTGTGTCTCCAGTGTTCCATTACAGTGCCCCTCTTCCCACCCACCTATCCATTGAATTAAACAGGCAGATTTTCAATGCATCCACATCCAGGGCTCTTGTGTTGCATGTGGCAAGATGAATATGAGTCAGTAGTTTTCAATAGAGCTGACTTCCAACATTCCGCTAACATCTATTTGTATCAACTCATCTTTAGATGTGAACCTGCATTTTGAGTCTTCCCAGTGAATAAATATATAAGAAAACTTTCAGAAAAAAAGTTGCAGGGGAGAATTCAAGGATAACTCTAAGGTCACATGTGTTAGTAGTAGTAGCCACCCATCCCATCCTGGGAAAAAGGTGGGGTTTAAATTAATCAATACAATTATTTCTAAGACGTAGCCATATTAGTCCGATTCAGCATAACAGGGTAATAAGGAAATCTATAGCATAAATTTCACATGTGGTTTTACTGCCTCTACTCCTGAAAATTTTACTGAGTTCATCACACAAGGAATCCTTTCTAAATACTCCATTTTATCTATTACTAGCCTTGAGTCCCCAAAGTCTGATGGTTCAAAGGCTTGTTGTGGTTTCCAGCTTGAGACTGCAGTCCAATCTACCAGGGATGAGCAATTTCTCAGTTTCAAAGGGGGCATATACAATAGAAACACTCTTCCCCAATCAAATGGGGGCCACATCATTGGTGCTGAAATTCAGCTGTGGCTTCAGAGGTTCCCACCACTGCTTCTAAAACTTAGCAGTGGCTGCAGCAGCTCTCTATGGTACAATAACATAGCAGAGTACCCTCCCATACCATAGAGCAATGGTTCTTAACTTGTGATCTATGGACCCCTGGGGGCTGCAGCATCCTCACAAGGAGTCACGAAGGCTTAAAGGCTGCTCAGCTCACGTGATAGGAGCCAAGGCAAAGACTGGCTGGCTTGGCTTGCACATTGCTGTTCATTCTGCAGCAGCCACAAATTTGCAGGAAGAAACAGGAGAAAAGTCTTCCCTCCCCTCCAGTACTTCTGAGGGAAAGGTTAATGGATGGTGTAATTGTATTATTATTATTATTAATTGTTAGGGTTTTAAATTTTGAGTTAAGTCATGGGGGTCCTAAGTAACAAAACATATTTAAAGGGGGTCATGGTATAGAAAGGGTTAAGAGCCACTGCTGTAGAGTCCCACAAAGTGACCTGTCTGGGCAGCTCCTTTCCTTCCAGAAGGGATTGTTGGATTTTTGTGATATGGTTCTGTCAGCAGTAGCAAATGCTGCCTGTGGTTACACTCATCACTTAGGTCACATGTTGCCACCCTCTGCTATACACACTAATGAGGGGTGAGCCCAGTGAAATTCAATGGAATGTACATATTTCTGAATAAACCTGAATAGGACCAATACAGTAGCCATAGAGTAGCCATGAAATCTGGCCCACTTAGAATGATAGAACCATAGATTTGGAAGAGACCACGAGGGACATCCAGTCCAACCCCCTGTCATGCAGATGGCCATCCAGCCTCTGCTTAAAAACATCCAAAGGAGACTCCACCACACTCCAAGGCAGTGCATTCCACTTCTTGCCTCCCAAATGTAGCAGAAGAGGTCTTTCTGTGTTTTAAGGACCACCTATTCCCACTTTCCTTCACCTCTGTACCACCATTCCTTCTGTCACACAGGATATTGAGAAAGGGAGGGACGAAGCTTAACTTCACAGTGGTGTCTTTGTCTTCTAGGAGGAGCTATACTTATCTTGTCTGAGGTTGTCAGCATCAGGCTTGCCACAGGATGGGAAACACAAATACTAAACCGTAAGTTGACTGCTTGATTTTCCATGGAAAAATAGACCAATCCTGTTTGAAAGATTCCAGCAAAGTAACTAGAACTGACTAACCTTTATAAATTTTTAACATTATTCTTGGGATGTTTAAACATCATGCTGGAATGAAGGTGTTAGGATTTTATTGTTCCGAGGGCACGACACCTGCCATCAAATTCCCTGATGGGAATATCTGAAGAATGTCTGGAGGGAATGTAAGTTCCCTGCTATAATCTTTAGGCAGTTGGGGAGTTCCCCATGTGTGCTGTAACTTGTAGGACTCTTCATATGTTATATCCCAGCCTCCCTCAAGCTGCCAGCATCCCAATGTGTCAGACTACAGCCTGCATTATCCTCAGCCAGCAACATTTATTCAGAGGATGTGACTTGCCTAGGGTCATTCAGTGGCTTTCCATAGCTGAGTAAGGGATTCAAACCCTCCAGGCAAGCACTGAAACCCATTGCATCTTGCTGGCTCTTCTAATCAGCTTATTGTAAGACAATCTCTTTTTCTGTCCTCTAGCTTTACTCCTTATCTATCCATGCTATTTCTACTGCCTGGTTTTTTTCCATCTCCACACCTCTCCCTTGGCTTGTTTGCACTTATTCTTTGCAAAAGAGCTTACAGTCTGATCCTTCACATATTTTTACAGAAGAAAAGCTTCACTGGTGCTATCCCTCTGGTGTTCTTTACACCCATGTAACTGCTTAATATCACAATCTCACATTAGCCTGTTTTTTTCAGGGGGTTGGGGTGGAGGACAGTGAATCTTGCTAGTCTGTAGATAGCAAGGGACCTCTTAGATTTTGTGCTTCAAGCCCAGATTCCATCTTAGCTTGTCTAAGCTATGGGCTCCAGGAAGCAGCCGCTATGATTCATCTATTTCAAACAGGGCTGCCTGCCCAGCAGCAATCTCACCCCAGACATGCTCTCCCCCTGCCCTCTCCAGGAAATTATCAAGCCTTTTCAGTTAGGAGGAAGCACCTCCCTCTTCATTGCTTTCACACTTGCTCAGATACACCCAAAAAACCTCACTTGATCAATCATGAGTTCAAAGTGAAACTAGCCACAGGGCATTGTTCTCCCTGTGAAACAAGGTAAATTTATCGGGATGTTTTTTGTGCAAAGCTATCTTTAAATTTGAGCCTTATCATGTGGAAATTTGGAGCTTTGTTTCACAAAAGAGTGAACTTAAGGTCTACTCAGGATCCTGAGGACAGTTAACCCCTTCCTTGTTCCTGGAGAGAGAGAGAGAGAGAGAGAGAGAGAGAGAGAGAGAGAGAGAGAGAAAGAGAGCCTTCAAGTCTCCTGTCAACTTATGGTGACCTGGATTTTCTTTAGCAAGGAAGTTGACAGAGGTGGTTTTACCAGTTCCTTCCTCTGAAATATAGCCTACAGCACCAGGTATTCATTGATGGTCTCCCATCTACGTACTAACCTGCTTAGCTTCCAAGATCAGCCAGGACCTTTAGGGTATTTAGGCCCCTGGTGTACCAACATCAAATATGGTATCTCTGTTTCAAGCCTAAACCTTATTATCAGTCCCAACCAGAATAGACCTATTGAACCAATGAGATTTAACTATGTGTTGTTCAGCAGTAATTCAGTGCATCTAGTAGGAATTAGGTCTTAATCTGTAACTTGTTTGTTTATTTATTTATTGTTATCTTTCCTCTGTCTGAGGAAAAAACTAGAGAAGAAACTGCTGGGCTACCTTGCCTGCCCCACACACCTGGCTCTCAGCCATAGCATCTTCCTTTGCAAAATTAGCTTTTTAACAACAGCAGCAGCCACCTTAAGAAGACCTACCATCAGCAGATGTGGCAATCAGTATCTTTGCAAAAATAGTCTCATGCTCCTGCTATCCAGATTTTACAGGGACAATCTTGATTAATCCTGTCACCCCATATTTTTCTGCTGTTTTTAAAATGTCCCAGGGTGCGTTTACATGGGCAAATAGTCCCCTAAATATACCGCAAAGATTGCACATTGTTCCCACAGATCGCGCCACAGTATCACCTCATTCAGAAGGGGGGGGAGGTAAAAAACCCAAATATAGCGTGACAGGGGATGTCGCTGCTTTTGTTGACTTATTTGAAAAGTAGCGTGACCATTTCACTTAGGGCTGTGTGAATTACCAGCAATCTTCTGGATACAGTTATAGCAGAGTTGCATTGTGATTGGTTGTTATGATGAAGGGGGGATTGAAAGAGGTGGAGGGAGCGAGGGAGGGAGATGCAGTAGCAATCAGCTATTAACCACTTTGGGAGGGTGAGGTGTATATGTGTGTGTGATGACGCTAAACAGGCTCAGAAGGGTGAGTGGGCGCCTTTGGCGAAGCGGGACACGGATGACCCCATGGAGTGCTTCTGTCTCCCTCCTGGCATCTTCCACCTCCTCCTGCCTGCACAGTCTCAGAGGAACCAGCAGGCGAGACCAGAAAACCTGAGCAGGGAGTTGCCCCTGAAAACCCAGGGCACCTTGGCCCAAGCTGCGGAGCTGCTGACTGCAAAGCCCATCCCCAAACCCGGGCAAACCCAAATAATGGTTGCCTTTATGCGCAGGCTGGGTCAGGTCCCACCCTCAGAGGGGTGCCTTCCCCCCTCCCCCAAGGCTCTGCAGCTCACTGAGAAATCCCAGCTCCCCGGCAGCCTGTCAAGGGAGAGGAGAGCCCATGTGATGCTGCGGGAGGAGGCAGCCCAGCCCTTGACGGGGTGGGTGGGTGGGTGACTGTGGGTGGCGCCCAAGGGCGAAGGTGCGTGCTGCAAAGCAGCGAGCCAGCCGGTGCGGCAAAGCGGAGCTCCAGCCCAATCGGGCCCCTGGACTCGGGTCTCGCCTTCTGCCCGGCGCCTGGAAGAAGAAAAAGAGGGAGCGGGGAGAACTCGCCAGCATGTCTTTCCATAGGAAGAGCTGGTTGACGCTTTCCAGGTGGGTCCTGCCTGCAGATGCCGGGTCCCCTGCAACCCCTTACCCCGGACCCCCCAATTAGGAGGGCCTAGATTGGGGAGACTACAACTCCCAATATCCCTGGCAAGAGCCCTGCAAAAAGGCTGGTGAGCACCACTCCGCTTCCCCACCTCGCATCGGAGGTAGTTTTGGACTACAGTGGAAAGAAACCATTTTCTCTGCATCTTGCTTTGGTACCAGGGCAGACATTTCTATTGTATTCCTTTCTCTCCAATGCTTGGCCATCCCCCCCCCCCACATTTGCCTGTCTGAACCAGAAACCGGGGGGAAAAAGAGAGCAACAAAATAAAACTGTTTTCCCCACAACTCGTGTAAACTACCCGCCACTGGTGTGAAAAAGCTCTAAAGTGCAATTTATCGCAATAAAACCTGCCGTGTAAACGCACCCCCAGTTTGTCTCTCCTCCTTCCAGTTTTCCCTCTTTGTCCTCAGCTTACTTCAGTTGCTACACACTGAGTTCAAAGCGCAAAAGTAGTTTGCACTCAGTTAACTCATGGGGGGGTTAGGAGATGACAGGTGGAAGCTTGCCCTTCCCAATAGACTCAGGCAAAAGCAAACTGCTGCAGCCTCTTCTAGGTTGTATGTTCCTCCTCATTAATAACTCTGGTGTGTCCTGGTTTCCATCTGTGAAATGTTAGAGGGTATGTGAAGCAATAATTGATTGGGAGGTCTGAGTTCCAGTATTTGGGTTGATATTACTGGATTGAGAATCCCATCAGCCCTAGAAAGCATAGCCAGTGGTGAGGGATGATGTGAGTTGTAGAACAGCAACATCTGGAGGGCCACAATGTCATGATCCACGCAGTTATGGCTTCTTTTCCTTTACTGTCCCAGAGAGAGGAGGTAAGAATCCAGGGGAATAATTCAACTGGGATTACTCCTGAATAAACATCCAGCACACAGTTGGGCTATAACCAACTTGTGATCTATAGCCTCAGATCAAATTCTCTGTTCATTTGCTTATTTCAGAGATGGGGAATTGGGGGGTCCAGTTGTTTTTGGACTCTAGCTCCCACCATCCCAATCATTAGTTGTGCTGTCTGAGGCTGATGGGCAGTAGAGTCCATCAATATCTGAAGTTCTTTAGGTTTGCTATCCCTTTTCTAACATGTTTTTCTCTGTATGCTTTGCAGGCCAACCTCAGCAGCCACCCCTGCAAAGACATCTGCAGGAGGCATGATCCAGAACCTACAAGAGGACATCACATGTTCCATCTGCCTAGAGCCCTTTGATGACCCTGTCTCCATTGACTGTGGACACAATTTCTGCAGGGAATGTTTGTCTGCCCACTGGAGTGGATCCTTCCACAATGGATACTGTTGTCCTGAATGCCGCCATCCCTGCAGCCGTGAGAGAATGAAGCCTGACACTCGGCTGAGGAGCCTGGTGGAAAAGATTGGACAGATGCCTCTGCAGGAGTTGGTTGACAAGGAGCAGATAAAAGCAAATGTTGGGGTACTGACCACACCATACACAATATCCAGTGGAGCAGTGTCTATGACATTAGCTCAAGATGGAGGAGTCACAGCATCATTTAATGTGCTGCCTAGAAGCCTGTTGCATTGGATCCATGCACAGTCATACTTAGAGGAGACCCATATAAATCAATGAGACTTGAGTTAGCTATGACTGTCTGAAGTCCCATTGATTTCTGAGTCTCTCCTAACCTTGACTAAGCCTGGATCTGACTCATAAGGTTGGAAGGGCTCCTAGGCTCCATCTAGTCCAAACCCCTGCCAGTTCAGGAACCACAGCCAGAACACCTCAAGAGGTGGTAATCTAACTTGTGTTCAATGAAAGGTTGAACAGAACCTTTTCCTCAGTCTTGGTATTCAAGCAATGAAAACATAATAGAACAAATACAAAGTGATTTGGAGCCACCCCATTCTTACCCCGTTACCTCGATGAAATGGGCCAGAGTCCAAACAAAAACACTAGCCTGTCCCTACAGCCCCCCCCGCTGCCATTTTCTTTGCTATCTCAGAAGCCAGGAAGGAGTGCTGCAACATGTGGCTGAAGGCCCTCTACATGTGACCACCCTTGGTCACATTCTGAGGGACTCCTGCATGGCTTCTGGGAAAGCCAGTGAGGTGGCCAGGGTGCTGGATGATTTCCCACAGAGATGTGGGGCCCGATTCGGTTTTTGCCAGCAATAACAGATTAAATGGTATTATTTAGAAAGAGATTATCAGGCCCTACCCCACCTTCCCCCTGTCTCAGCTCTGTATTTGCCCCAGGGGTCATAAAGACTGCCCGGAGGCAGAACGGGACAAATACCCTGCATCATATGGACTGCAGGGCACTGAGATAGGGGCAAGACAGGGTATTTAGTCCATCTAGACAAGTCCATGGTTAAAAAATTACATTATACAAAAAGTTAAAAAGCAATTAAATCTCCGTAAACCTAAAACTGGTTAAAACAAATTAAAACAACAACAACAAATAAAAGTCCAGCACATTATACAGGACCTGTTCCCCCTGAAAAATCAATTCTCAAAGGCCTGCTGGAACAAAAGGTATTTTAACTGCTTGCAGAAAGTAAGGAGGGTACCAGTCTAGCCTCTCTGGGAAGGGAATGCCAGAACCTTCTTTAGAATGGTTTGCCTTTTATTTACATCCAGGACTACCATCACAAATAAACAACCATGTGTTTGGATTTTTTCTGTGCTGGCTACTCTCAGATTAAAAATCTATAGGTCTGATTTAGACCTTAGAAAAGATAATGTTTTGCACTACAGCTCTCAGCCAGCCTGGTCACTTAAGAGATCTGGGAGTTGTAGTCCAAATAAAGCAACCTTTTCAAGCATTGGCTGAATCTGACTAGCTGATTGTTCTAATGTGGTCGAGTCCCTTCTCTTTCAGGAGGTGCCAACAACTGCACTGAAGCTGAGGCAACCAGTGCAGCTTGTGGGTTTGGATGAGAATGGGGATCTTTGCTTGGATGAAGAGGCCCTGAGTCATTGCTTGGAGCAGGAGCAGGTGAAGGATGCTCCCATCTGCCTGGTTTCCATCCTTGGGGAGCAACGCCGTGGCAAATCCTTCCTGCTGAATTTTCTCCTGCGGCGGCTCCAAAACCTGGTGAGCACCACAATGTATGTTTATATATGTTTTGTTTGTCTTCATTAGCCAATCCCTACCCAGTTTATATTTGAAAAGAGGCTAGATTCTAGACTGTGTGTTTACTGACCAGATGGGCCAGTGCATATTAATTTTATAGGTCATCATTTGAAAGATGTATCCTTGCATAGATGGCCAAAGTTTGAGAGGCAGGACAGATGCTCCAGGTAGGGTCCTGAAATGGTGAAGGCTTACTTTTAAGAGGAATTTCTCCCCCTCTGTTGGCACTATTGCCTACACCCACAACTTAACTGAGCTCCAGGGTATAGAAAATCAAAACCAACTTCTGAATCACTTTTCCTTATGGCGCATAATTCCTAGTCCAAACAGCACCTCTACCCTGGACTGTGAAGTCCTTCTTGCTTTCACCGTGGGTCCTTGCCTTCTACCCTTATTGGCAGGTGGCTGAAGATGATTCATGGATGGGCCAAGAAGATGAACCACTGACTGGATTTGATTGGCGGCCTGGACCTAGCAGCACAACCAAAGGGGTGTGGATATGGAATCAGCCATTTTGGGTACCCAGTGAACATGGCAAGGTAAAGAAGTTAGAAAAGAGGTGCACATCTTGTTTGGAGATGGGCAGAAGGTGGCTTAGGGTCCACTGATAGCTCTCTGGGGGACCTGAAGGGATTTCTGATGGCCAATGACTGACTAATTGGAACATTAAAATGACTCCCCTCCCACAGATAGTTTTGTGAGGGTAAGACATGGTTGCTATTAGTTGCTACCAAGTTGACTTTGACTTGATGACAATTAAGTCAAACCCTGTGAATGAGAAGCCTCGAAGAGATGCTGTTATTAAGAGCCCTGCTCAGGTCTTGCAGACTCAGGGCTGTGACTTCCTTGCTTGAATCCATCCAGCTGTGACGCAGTCTTCCTCTTTTCCTGCCACTTTCAGCTATATCTAGGGTTATTGCCCTTTAGTTTAAATTTCAAAGGAGTTCTCCAAGGTGCTGATCCTAATTTGGGGACAGGGCTCAGCACTTTGTATAATTCAGACTTAAAACCAAGAGCTGATTTCACTGCGGCACTGGAATGGAAGCTGCGACTGAGCTCTAATCCGTTCACAGACTCAGAACAGATTCCTGGGCTCCTCATTATTTAATTCAACATTTATGTCTTGTGCAGCTGGCTCCAGTTGGTGAATCTTGAGATTTTGGTTAAAAAAACCCAACGCTAAGAACATCAACAATATAGAACCTATAAACCTGAAGTCTACTCACACTTGCCCTCAGCTGTATTTTGTGTAATTGTTTCCTTTCCACTTTTGGGGGTAGGATTGGTCTGAACCCTGCTGTTTGATTGTTAACCACATTCACCTGGGGGTCAGTTATACGGCAAAATAAATCCGCTAAGACTTCGCAAAGAGTCCTAATAGTTCACATGTCTTTCGGATCAAAGTTGCCATATTCAGAAGGGGGGGGGGAACCCTAAGCCGTGCAGTATCAGCTTTCGCTATTTCCCCCGACTTTTTTTATAGAGTTTGCGAAAATGTGCACAATCAGTGGTGTGAACTACCGATGTGCAAAAGGCTGTGGGAACTACCACAACCTTCCCAAAACAGCCACAGCAGAGCTGAGCCATGATTGGTTGAACCAACTGCGGAGGGGGAAGACTTGCAAGAGGTGCAAGGAGCCTCAAACAAAAAAATCCAGCCACTGTTGTTATACCAGAGCTATCCCCATCCCAATTGCCCAGCTGTCTGCTTCCCGGCTTACTTGGCTGTTGTGGCTAAGGGATCCCCACTTAGCCATAATTACTGTTCGTGTGTGTGTGTGTGTGAGAGAGAGAGAGAGAGAGAGAGAGTAGTGATCTGCTCTGCCAGCCATCGCTCCCTCGCCCTGCTGTGATTGCGTTCTTGTTTGTGTGTGTGTGTGTGTGAGAGAGAGAGAGAGAGAGAGTAGCCGTTACATGTCGCAGTGGGTGAGGGGAAGGGGGGCTTGAGGGAAGCAGGGTGAAGGGAGAGCCTGTGACTCCATTGCTTCTGGCAGCTGGCTGATCATTCCCTGCCCTCAAGACCATCCTCCACCTGGGAATCTAGCCTGCTTTTCTTGCCTCCTTTTCTCATTATTCATCCCCCCTCTCATGGTCTCCCTTCTTTTTTGATTGTTTGCGCATCTCTCGCCACCCCCCCCGGCCAGCGATGGGGTGCCCCCACCTTTGCCTGTGTGAACTACAAAGCAGAAAACTTACTGGATCAACCAGTTTCGCACTAAATCATGTAAACTATGCAGCACTGATGTGAAAATGTGCCAATGCGCAAAGTATCACAATAAAAACTGCCATGTAACTGAGCCCCTAGAAACCAGAAACAAAAGCCCAGGAAACTCTAGGGAAAAACCTCCCCTCTGGCTTTTCTTCATTCAAACAAGACAAGCTTTCCCTAGTTATCTCTGGACCTTCACATCTCTGTTCCAGAGTAGATGCGTTGGAATCTGTTCACCTAACCCATCCTTTATCTGTTATAAAATTATGTCTCTTTTTAAGAATTCATTAAATCTCTCCTCCTCCAACCACTCCCCAACTCTCTCTAAGGTAGCCATGTTCTTGATAGATACCGAGGGTTCGATGGATTTGGAGAGAAGCAAGGAAACTGGTGTCAAGCTCTCAGCTTTCTCCATGCTGCTCAGCTCCTATCAGGTGGGTTTTTGCCAAAGCCCCTCTAGCTTTCTTCTCTTCATCAAAATACACACTACATTATGCATTGCTTCTAATGCTTTTCTTGCTCTCCTGTTATTTCCTAGATACTGAATTTGGCCACCATGATGAAGGACACAGATTTGGAATACTTGGATGTAAGTTGGGTTGTGAAGAGTTACGACGAGAGCACTGAACAGTTGCATTTTAATTTTCATCATCTTATAATTGGAATTCAGCTCCCATAATTCACTGTGCTAGCTGGGGCTGAAGAGAATGGAAATCTAAAATATTTTGAGGCCAAATGTTTCCCACCCCTGGTTTAGGAGGAAGGCTAGTAAAGGGTGTACAAAATAGAGAATTGACACAGAAAAATCAGGCTCTCTGTTGACTAAAAAAGAAGGGCGGAAATTAAGATCCCAAATAGCTGGTTCCTCAGGTTTCTGGGGAGCAGGGAACTGGATTAATTGCATCATACAGCTGAAAGGAATCAAAGATTATTTTGCCTAACTCTTGCTGCTTAAAGTCAGAGTTCTACTCAGTACATGAACTACACAATCCAAATGAGGTGCAGGGTGCTGTCAGCCAGGACCGGTTTAAGGAATTTTGGGGCCCCCTGCAATGCTTTACTTTGGGGCCCCCATATGTTTATCTCAGATCAATGTAACCTAACCTATTCACCGTACAGGATGTTCAGATTATAGTAGGACCCCCGTATCCCTGGATTCATTATCAATGGGACACAAAACAGCACACCTACCATAGAGTCTTCCTAGAAAATGTGTCTTCCCTAGCCATTTTATAGGCCTTCCAAGGCAACTCTATGGTATTTTAAACCAGAAATCCCATTATTTTCATATTAAGGAGGCCAACACGGGGCCCTCTCTTGACCTCGGGGCCCCCTCTTGACCTCGGGGCCCCCTGCCAATGCTGATTTGGCAGACAGGTTAAACCGGCCCTGCTGTCAGCACAGAGTTAGTGGTTTGCCTGCAGAAGCAGGGGAAAGCAGTTAACACTTTAGGATTGCCAGTCCTTTAGACCTTGCAGGGAAAAATAATTCTCTTGAGACAATGTTTGAGGTTAATGGAAGGGAGGGCATCCATTGTGCCTTAGCCCGGTGGAAAATTTATTTCTTAGTTACATTTACCTCCTGGCTTTCCTCCTGTGAGTTCAAGGCAGAATACATGGCTCTCCCCCACATTTTTCCTCAGAACAACCCTGTGAGGTGGATCAGGTTGGGACAGAGAGAGAGAGAGAACCAAGGAGCACCCAGTACCTGGAATCATTGTGATTACACAAGCATAACATCCCAGGATGTCTGTATGTGCTTTTTAATTCATTGGTGCAAGAAGGTATTCATGACTCGTGCACAACAACCCACCAAGGGCAATCCACCTTGTCCATGCCAAACAATGTGGCCCCTATGGTCATTTAGTAGCTGGGAGAGGGCAAGGGCTCTTGGGCAGTGTCCAGCTGTGGTTCTGCATCTGAGAAAAGAAAGAACATATCTTCTTACAAGATCTTCAGCATAATCACATTTTCTCACTGGAGATCTAGCAGGATAGTGTCCTCTCTCTCCTCTCAGCTGTGGAATCATGGCTGGATGCTGCCCTCATGCTCTCATCCTCCTTGACAACTAATTAGCCACATGGATGGACTCTGCTCTAAACAATGTGCAATGGGGCAGAAGGGTAAGGGGGGGGCAGAAGAGCACCGGAAGAGTGGTACACTCTATCACACTGATGTTAGTTCTTGACTATAGCATTTCATGGCTCCGGGGGAGTTAAACCTGATTCTCTTAAGTCCCACTCTAGAACTGACCACTGCACCACACTGGCAGTTCATGTACATCCCATGTGCATACTTGATGCCTGTGTGTCTGTGCATGGTATCTGTTATCCTCTCCTCTAGCAGGCCACAATTAAAGCACCAGAGTAGATACTCCATACTGAAAGCCAGTGGTTGAAGTATTGAACTGGGGCTGCTGGGACCTGAGTCTGGCTTGCATTTAGCCACAAAGCTCATCTCTGGCCAGCCATTTTCTTTCAGCCTCATCCACCTCACAGGATTATTATGAAGACAAAATGAGTGACCCATATGCAATCCCCTTGAGCTCCCTAAAAAAAGAGGTAGGGCATATATGTCATGCAATGTTAAGTATCATAAGATAATAGTCATCAATGGAGCCAGTGTCATTTTGGCTCCTGCCTGCTGTCACTGCCTCTGAGAAGGGAGAGGATTTGAAGGGTTGGGCTAAGGGTCAGGCTGAACCAGACCCCCTCATTTCTCAGACTCACTTTCCACCTCCTGTGTCTGCCCAGATGTTCATGTATGTAGCCGAGACAGTGGGACGTGCCTACAGATTGAAGCCCATTCAGGTAACAAGCGCCTACTGTTTGGCTTCCTTCTCTTCCCAATCATGTTATGTTCTTCTTTCCTCCACCCACGATCGCCATCCTGTTCAGGCCTTCTGTCTAGCCAAGCCGTCAAAAAGCCCCTTTGTTTCCTACCCTCCAACCTCTGCTTGTTGGCTGCCTCTTCCAGCTCTGTACTCCTCCGCCTGGCACCCACATCTCTGTCTCTTTCTCTTTTCTCTCTCTCTGTCTCTCCACCTCTTTCCTTCTCTTTACAAACACTAATATAGTTACTCTGCACCCTCTGTTGCTGCATTATTGATCACCCTGCATGCATCTTTAATTGCTAGGAAAGGATTACAAGCCCCAAATAATCCATTTTATGAAGGAAGCAGGGGGAGAGTGCTAAAATGGTTGTATGCTTCACTCACATGTTCACTGGGGTGTTTGGGAAGCTGAACTCCAAAACATCTAGAAGGCAAAAGATTGTTTAGTCCCACTAAACATCAAGATAGCTAAGGAAGGGGCTAACCCTTTCTTTTTTGAAAAATGAAAGGTATCTTTCTGACCAATGTTAGAACTGTCTGTTCTTTTATCTAACTGTAATAGTGCCGTATAGTAAATGTTGTTGTTTCTTACCTGCCTTTCCCTATGGATGTATTATTAATAGTAAAATTCTAAGAACCCTGAGCCTTAAAAGCTTGCCAGAGAACCTGAAAGCCTGAAAAGAGTTTCACAGCTCTGGATAAGGGATAGAAGGAATAAATGAAAGTACTCCAAAAATGGATGAAAGATGGGTTTCTCAATTGTCAGGAAACCATGACAAGGAGATCCTAGACAGGTGAGAATCTTTGCAGTTCAGGACCTTTTCTATGTGAAAAATATGCATGGGGGTTTTTGCACAGAAAATTACATTTTCTTTACAAAAAGCATTTCTGTGCAGAAATAAGATTAATAATATAAATAATATTTCTGTGCTGAAAATGCTGTTTTCTGTGCAAAAAAAAAATGGTTGTTTTTTAACAGACATGTTATTTTCTCCACACAAAAAGCACATGCACTTTTTTCATGGAATAATACTTCAGTAGTGAATACTCTTTAAGAACTACAGTTTTTAACTGCTTTCTGGCAGTAAGAAGAAAAATTGTAAAATTATTTTTTCTTACCTGTGAGAAATACATTTACAAAGAGGTACATCTCTACTCTGGAGTGATCAGTCAGCAAGAAACATATCTGTGTACGTGCATTTGCCATGATGGAAGAAGTCTTGGTAGGTTTAGGGTGCAATCTGCACTTTGCTATGTTGTGAGCCCAACATAACTTAGTGGAGCTTACTTCTGAATAGATGTGCATAGGCATGCTGTGCAAAATGTCTGCATATTTTTAGCAATGGATATGGTACATGCCTTTTGGCTCTTAGCCTATGAAGATGCAAGCATATCCAGCTGCTGCCATGTGGTTTGTTTATTTTATTTTTATTTAATTAATTTTATAACCCACCCACCCCTTTTTTTCCACCATGGGACCTAGGGTGGTTTACACTTAATTACAATGAAGTACTGTACAGCTAAAACCTTACTGTACAAAAGTTTAAAACAACAATTAAATGAACAATTTTATTACAAGCACAAACAATTTTAAACACAATTTAAAAAATAGCTTCTAGGACTGGGCTTATGGAGAGGGAGAGTGTCAAGCTGATACAAGGGACTGGAAACTATTTTGAAAGACAAACCTGTACCCTCCAAATGTCCTGATTTGGTAGAGACAGTCCCAATTAATTCTCTGTTGTCCTACTTGTTCAGCTGCTTTTCAAATGCCCCTGCTTCTTTTTCTTTTCCCACTTCCCTCTCTTTATCAACAGCCAACTTCAGTTTCTACAGCCTACCTTAGTTGTTACAAACTGAGTTCAAAATGCAAAAGTAGTTTGCACTCAGTTAACTCAGCAGTGGCAGAGGTGAGGAGTGGGTGGACTCTTGCCCTTTCCAGTAGATTCAGGAAAAAGCAAAGTGCTGCAGCCTCTCCTAGCTTGAGTGCTTTTCCTCATTAATACTTTTTGCCATCTTGACTACACTCTGATGTTGCTTGGCCATACATGTCCTGTTTTTCATTTGTGAAATGTTGGTGGGTGAGCAAACCCTGTTGCTATGATGCGTTCCGTGGTTATGTAAATGGGCCATAAATAAGGTCAAGGGTATGTATGTGGCAAATCAGGGCAGAAGGGAAGCAAAGGAAGATTTCTCAGAGCACTGTAGCAAATCTTGTCTCCTTGTTGCAGCAACTTGATCTGTTGGTGCGTGATTGGTTCTTCCCACCCAACTATGGACTCCAAGAGGGCCATAAATACCATCAAGACATCATACAGGTAAGAGTGGTAACTGAAACATGTCTGCAGGAATTAGAATTGGGCAGTTCCGTAATGTCTGTATCCAGCAAAGGGCTGCTGTTACAGTACTATGTAGGAGAGCCAGCAAAGTGAGAGATGGACATTGGGAGCAATGCACATTGCTCCTATTGTGCATTGGTCCCATTGTGTGTCCATTCCACTGTGCATCAGGGTACTGGTTAGGAAGTGCTGATGCATATCTGTGGAGCCCAATTCATCAGAACATTTGCCAGTGTCCTGTTTCCCATCTTCACAGTTCACTAACAGTGTTTCTTTCTTAGCACCTCTGCTGCATAGCTAAGGACAGTGGGCCCTCTGTATCCACAGGAGGTTGGTTCCAGGACCCCGGGCAGATAGCAAAAAATGTGGATGATCAAATCCCTATTAATAAAATCAGATAGGGTAGCAGCAGAGGTGGCAGCAAATCCTGACAACCAGGTGCATGTTCTTTGGGTTCTCCTGCCTCCAGGGAGCATGCCAGAAACTTGCTTCTAACTTCAAGGCAGTGGCTGTAGCACGTCTGCTCGTGTGTTCACAAAGTAGAAATAACTGGCTCCCCAGAGATGGGGGAGCATGAAGAATACATGCCTGACAGCCAGGACTTGCTGCCACTTCCACTGCTGCCCTGGGATTGCTTCTCAGACTGGTTGCACTATGTGTGCATGGTGGACTTCAACCTGGAGTTTGGCCAGGTTGAGGAGGTGAGCAGGAGAATCATGGGACGAGGGCTATTTGGGTTCCTTTCTTCTCCCTCCATATGTAACAGCTCTAAATTTATTACATCTCCTGTATTTTTTTAAAAAAAATTCTTTTGAATATTTTGACTCCACAGTCGGTTAAATCTTCGGATCCTTAACCCACGGATATGGCAGGCCCACTGTATATATAAATTTACATATTGTACACCATGATAAAGGATCCCAGCCATTGTTTCTTCTAATCCAGGGATGGGCAGCATAAGGTCTGTGGGTTGCATGTGGGTACCCCTAGGCCTTTTTTGTGGTCCCCACTTCTGACATTTGCTACCAAAAGGGGAAGAAAATGAATCTTTTTATCACCTCCCCTTCCCTTCTAGAAAGAAAGGTGAACATCTTGTTTGTCAAGAGAGGTTTGTGATCTGGGAGGACCTTCAAGGACCCTTTTGCCCCATAGAGAGCCATGCCACCCAATGACTGGCATCCTATTAGTGACATACAGAGGCAGGCAGAAGTTGCATTACATATGCAGAGGAATTTTAATTTTATTTATTTATTTATTTTTGAGAATGCAACAGTCATATTCAGCTGATGGTGATGTGACCTGAATTGCACATGGGGGACCATTGTGGGTGGGATAACTCATTAAAGTACACAGAATAGCATGTGAATGTGCATTGCCTCTATGCATTGACTTTCTGCACTCTGCATTGCAGTTGCAAATGGGTTTTTCAGCCATGCACATTGACTCTTGAGCTGCATATGTTTCCCAATGTTGGTATTCAGTATAGAGGTTGTATAACATAAAATTTCATTCCAGCCATGTAGGTTCTTGGCCAGTGTCAGGGTTAGAAGCCTATATAGGAATGGACTTGGGATTCATTGGGGACTCACCCCCCAACATCTGGAAGTTGTTTGGAAAGATAGTGAAAGATAGTGGGAGACTTTAGAAGAGGACAGAATGGCTCCAAGTGGTGGCATACCCTTCAACTTTTGACAGGGACATTCCTCTGTCATACCACTTTTTCAGCTGCCCTTAAAATGTCCCAGTTTAAAATTGAATTCAAAGTGCCCAAGTAGTTTTCACTCAATTAACCCAGCAGAGTGGAAAGGAAAGGAGAGGGTCATATCTTGTCCTTCCCAGTAGACTCAGGGAAAAGCAAACTGCTGCTGTATTTCCTAGCTTGTATGTTCTTCCCCATTAATATGTTCTGCCATCTTGACCGCACAATGATATTGTATGGCCACATGTATCCCATTTTTCATCTGTCAGATGTTGGGTATGTGGGAGTTTTAAAAAATGGCTAAATAAAATTCTTTCTCTTTCTCTCCCTTTCACCACAGAAACTGGAATGTCATCCAGTTAAGCACCCACGTGCCCTGGGGGCCCTCAAGCATACCAGCACACGCTGTTACCTGATGCCCTTCCCTGGCAAAAAATTGGTGGTGGGAACTGAAGGCACCCTTGCAGGTCAGGACCTCTCCATAATTCCTTTTTTATGTTCCTTTATAATTTATAATCCCTTTCCTCCACATGTGTATGTTTGCATGCCTTCAAGTCACCTGTCAACTTATGGTGACCCCATGAATTTCATTGGGTTTTCTTAGGCAAGGAATATTCAGAGGTGTTTTTGCCAGTTCCTTCCTCTGAAATATAGCCTACAGCACCTGGTATTCTTTGGCAGTTTCCTGTCCAAGAACTAACCAGGGCTGACCCCACTTAGCTTCCAAGATCAGATTGGATCTGGTGCCTTGAGAGTATGTCCTTCTTTAAGGGTTCTTTTAAAAAGAAAAAAGAACAATATACACACATTAGTAACATTAAACAGACAACAGCAAAGAGAATCTGGTTCCTTTAGGATATTTAGTTCTTGTATATTAGTGCAGTAGGACACCTGTATCTGCAGGGGGTTGGTTCTGGATCCCACCATGGATAATGCAATCCGTGGATAACAGCGAACGCTGGACTTCCATGGCTGCCACCACTGGAAGCCCCGTGGAGAAGGGAGAAAGGAGGCAAGCTCTCCTCCCTCCCTCCCTTCCCTGTCCACCACCTCCCCGCCACCTCTGCCGTGCTGCTGGAACACCCCCCTTGCAGAGAAGGGAGAAAGGATGCGAGCTCTCCTCCTCCCTCCCTTCCCTGTCCAACCCGCTGCCACCTCTGCCATGCTGCCGGACTCCACCACTCCCTCCCTATTCAACCCCACCACCACCATCTCTGCTGCACCACCGGAAACCCCTCTTCCGCCATGGAGTTGGACAGGAGAAGGGAGGTGAGCTCTCCTCCCCCCCTCCTCCGACTGCCTCCCCCGTCGCCCTCCATGGGTAACTGAATCAGCAGATGGCCAATCAGCGGATACGGGGGTGCTACCATACTTGAATGGGAGACTGCCAATGAATCGCTGTAGGGTATATTTCAGAGGAAGGAACTGACAAAACTATCCTGAGTATTCCTTGGCTAAGAAAACACTATGAAATTCAGAAGGTTGCCCTTAAGTGTCACATTGAGGATGGAGCAAGCTTGTTTTCTGCTGCTCCAGAGACTCGAACACGGAGCAATGGATGCAAGCTCCAGGAACAGATATTCCACCTCAACATTAGGAGGAACTTTCTGACAGTAAGAGCTGTTCAGCAGTGGAACACACTCCCTTGGAGTGTGGTGGGATCTCTTTCCTTGGAGGTCTTTAAACAGAGGCTGGATGGCCATCTGTCAGGAATGGTTTGATTGTGTATTCCTGCATGGCAGGGGGTTGGACTGGATGGCCCTCGTGGTCTCTTCCAACTCTACAATTCTATGATTCTATGATTCTAAGTCAACAGGCAACTTGAAGGCACATCTACACACACTTATCTTGTATCTACAGAAGCTGTTGCTTCATCCTCCACTAGGGGGAGCTTTGATTCCATAAAAAGGAGGCTTCTTGTTTGTTTCTTAACTGCAAATTTCAAAAAGGCTTAGAGAGTGATTGATACAACTGAATGGAGACCAAACTTCCTTTTTTCTCATAGTTTTCCTAGTTCCTTGTGCTCCTTCTGAAGTCTGTTCAGTTCCCACTCCGACAAAAAATAGCACATTCCTCCTCTTTCTGTGTCAGGTGTTCTGCTTTGTTAAAAAGAAAGTGTAGGGTTTTGTTTTTGCTTTTTTTATTGTTAGGATCAATTTTTCAGGACTGATGTTTTTTTTAAAAAAAAATGTCAGTTAAAAATAGTTCCTAACAGAAAAATAAAGTCCATTGTTGATACCCCCACATTGCAGATAGGTGTGAGCAGCTAATGCTGTGGCCGAGAAAGTGTGGCATATAACAGCATATCAGTGGATAAGAAACTGAAAGATCAGTGTGTGAAAAACACCTTGTAGTTTAATATTCATTAATATCCATTCTCCCACTACTCTGTGTGTGTGTGTTAAGGATAGAAAGAATATTCAAAATAAATGGTCAAAAAACATGTTATTGAGTGTCAAGAAACCCTGATGAGAAGAATCTTGGATTAATGAGAATCTTTGCAGGTAGGGACTTATTCTCAAAATTTACACATGATTGTTCTGTACAAGAAACAGCCTTTTCTGCATGGAAAATAGTATTTCTATGTATAAATATTTATTCCTGAACATAAAATATTGTTTTCTGTTGAGGTAGTAATATTTCTGCATTGAAATATTATTTTACATGCAGAGAATGCTGTTCCCTGTTCAGAAAATGCTGTTTTCTTTGCAAATCAACCATGTGCAAATTTTGTATGAATAAGTCCCAGATTGCAAATAGCTTTCGAAAACTATGTGGTCTTTGAAGACTTTCTTGCAATGTGAAAAAATTGCCAAAATTACATGTTGCTACCTTTGGGAAGAAACGTAGTGAAGAATTACACCCCTAGTGTGTGTTTGTGTTTGTGTGTGTGTGTGTTTTAATGAAGTGCTGGTGGGAGGGGCTAAAGGAGATGATGATTAACCTGTTTCCCCAGATGAAACAACCCCAACCCCTTTGCCACACCCTGCTATTTCGCCACTGTTGGTGGAAAAGCCATTTCAAGGGTAATATTTCCTTTGCAAAAATGTCCTGTTGATAAAGGGTTAATCACCCCATTCCCTGGCACTGCTGCTACTGTCATTTTGTGTGACCCAAGACAATATTTCCATTGCAGGGTGGGCGGGATTTAAACCTAAAGTCTTACCAAAAATATATAATTTGAGCTTCAAAGATGTGCTATAAAGTAATTTCTCTCCTCTCTTCCCACACATTCCTGATTATTCTTTCCAGTGGTTACCAGTTTGGATTTCCAGTCAAAAATCCTACCTCACCCAAACAATACCTTTCAGATTGCAGCAAAGGTTAAGCAGTGCAATTCCCCCCTCTCTGCCCGGATTAGCACCCAGGGATGTTAGAAAGCCATGTGCTGTATTGAATTGCATGGAGCCAAATGCCTCACATTTTAGCCCCCAGTCCTGATTTAGGTCCATGCAACTGGGCTAGCTGAAGTGGACTTCTTTGCCCCCTCCTTTCCCATGGTAGTCCTTCTGTCCCTTCAAAATTCTACACAGGGCATTCCAGTGAATGGGATGAGCTGTGATGTGCCCACAAGGAAGCCTTTGCATTCACAAAAAGGAAGATCTTGGAGTCACAAAAATCAAACCTAAGGAGCAGGTAGAACCCTGGGATCCAGAGAAGGGAGGGTAGTGCAGGGCAGGAAGATCATGTGTCTATTTCTCAGAAAAAGAGAGCAGGTTCTGAAGGACAGTACCTAGCCAATTCTTAGCCAATGGTCAGTTGGTGGTTCACCTGTCACTGAGAGTGGTGAATCCACTCCTGGCTGTAGTTGGAACTTTAAAGTATTTATGCAAGGCAATGAAAGTACAGCTATCCTTTCGCATTCACGGGTTTAACTTTCACGGATCTGATTATTCATGGATTATTTGCGCCACCTCCGCTACTGCCCTACGCCATTTTAAATAGGGACTTACAAGTCTCGCCTCACATTTACAGTCTCTCTGCAAGCCTCTCAAGACTGCAAGAAACTGCAAATGTGCAGTGCAGCTTGTAAATCCTTATTTAAAATGGCGTAGGGTAACAGCAGAGGAAGCAGCAATCTCTGCCAGCTGCCCACTGCTGCCTTGCGAAGGAACCCTGCCATCTCGAAGGGAGAAGTGGGCAGCTGGCATGCTCCACATTGTGGATTCAAATGTATTGTGTACTGTACATTTGAATCCACAGTGGGTTGACTCTGTGGATTGTACTTTTGTGTGTGTGTTAAATATGTTTTTTGGAGTGGGGGGGCTAGAGATATTTGAGGTTTTTCCACTTTTGCAGGGATGCTGCACCCCCAACCACTGTGAATGTGGACTGTATGTTGAGGATAGGGTTCAGTGACAGCTCCTTTAAGGTTGGGACTGAAACCCAGATTAAGTTAACTGCCCCATAGACCTGAGAGCCAGGAGTTTCTCCTGTTCTTGGCTTTGCATTGAACACACAATGGCACAGTAGTCAATGGAGATGAGCCCGTGGCTGGTGATTTCTGGATAGGCTGGGACTTGAGGAAATTTCCTTAAATGCTGTTTGTCATCAAACTTCTCTCTCTCTCTCTCTCTCATTCTGTGTGTGTGTGAGAGAGAGGGAGGGAGAGAGAGAGAGATGGGGGGAGTAAAGGAGATGGTGGCACAGAAAAAGCTGTGTAATCCTAACCATGTTGCAAACTCCATCCCATGCTTGGCTCCATCTTAACAACATTATAGGCCCCTGGGCAAAGCAGTGCACTGGGCCCTGCCTGCACAACCACTCACAGGAATAAAAATGTAAATTATTGATTAAAAAAACCCCTTATATTTATTGATACCTCCAACAAAATCGTTGTTTTGACCCTCTCCCCAGTGTACAGCTTCATTGGGAGCAAAGTCCCTTCCCATCCAGACTTCAGAATCCCTGTTGTGTAAAACAGCAGAGGTAAGAACGAAAAAGAAGAGAGAAAAGAAGCACCTTCCAGTGTGGGAAAGGAGGGGGGTAGCAAAAGCAGTGTCTTGGAGGGGCGTCTCCGCCGTGAGCTGTTGTCTCTGCCTTGGGCCAATGGGAATGGCAGGAAGGGGAAGAGAGGTGAGGCATGGGCAGGCAGCCTTCACCTCAGGGAGAGGGAGACAGTACAGACTGGAGGGCTGGAAGTAGGCATCTCCTTGGTGGGGCTGTTGGAGAGTGTGTGTGAGAGAGAGAGAAGGAAGAGTTACTTGACGGCTCGTGACTGTGTGGGCAGCCACTCTAGGCAGAGCTGAGGAGGCAGGTTGAGCTTCCCTTTCTCGGCTGCCACTTAGCTTTTCTGCCTCTTCTGGCAGAGTTTCCCCTGTGCCTCCCTTGCTTTGCTCCTCAGTCAGGACTCTCCCTCCAACCACCCATCCCTCCTCCTTCTCGCCTGTCCCACCTCCTCCTCTCTTTATCTTGCCCATTCTCACAAATGCAGACATGCCTATTTTCCACTACAAGTCATAATTTTTCTCGTTCTACTGAGTTAGCAGGAGATTTTGAATGTTGAGGTGGGTGATTGGAAAATTAGTGATAAATTCTGGTCTGTGCATAGATTAGCATGGGGCCCCTATGCTCGTGGGGCCCCTGGGGAACTGCCCAGCTTGCCCATGTGTTAAGATGGCACTGTCTATAACAGTCTCTCATACAAGACAGTTTCTGCCCCTGGTGTTGCCTGTAAACTCTGAGCTTCCCCCTCAAACATTTCTCTGGCTTTACTCCAGCTTCCTACTTAGTTATGTTCAGCAATCACAGGGATTAACTTTGCACCTAATTAAGCAACAGCAAACATAGGCTGAGAGTTAGTCCCTCCCTTGCGGCCAAACCACACAAGACATGTAAGAGCTATGATCGGATCTCCCTGTGTTTCTTTTAAACACCCACACACAATATTTTATTGCAGGGCAGGCTGGTGGGGTGATGTTGAAATGGGGGGGGGGTCCTGTGTTGATCAGAGATTCTGCAGAGGACATGTTTAACCCTCTTCCCCTAAGCAGTTTTCACAGACATAGTGCCCCTCCCTTGAACATGTTATTAGCCCTGCAAGACAGAGTTAATACAGGTATTAGCATTTTCCCACTGGCAGGAAGAGTGATTAAAATCCAGAAAGGAATCCCAGGAGACTTGCCAAGAAAAGAAAAGGGGAAAAAAACGACAGGCCCAATTTTTATTTTGCTGATTAATTTCCTTCCAATTTGCAGCACTAATTTTTTTAATGCTTCTGTTAATGAAATGGGAGATTCTCAGACCTCTGTAAAGAGGACCTCCTGTCACTCAAATTATCTGCATTATTGCCAGTGGCCATCAGGGGGAGCAGCTGCATAGTTGATGTTACCTAAGCCACTCCTTTTGCCTCAACTGTTTGATGGACATATTTCTTCCAGACATGGATGATGATTTTAGGGAATGCCTGAAGGATTATGGAAATGACATCGCCAGATCAGCGGGAATGCATGTCAAGAGAAACCAAGAAGGGACAGCCCTCACAGGGGCACAGCTTGCATCCATGATAAAGGTGAGAAATGCAGAATGAAAGATGTGATTCAAGGGAAAAGTCTGGATTCTAACACTTGTTGAATTTCTACCTGTCACTGAGCTCTTCCTGTATAGAAAAGAGATGGCAGAGAAAGAGAAAAGTGATGGGATTATGAGACAAGGGTTGGCAAATATGTGGAAAGGTTTGGGAAAGTGTGTTACCAATTGTCTCCACCACCACCACCCCATGACCTGGTATGCTCCTCTGCTTTTAACAGAGACTTGATCTGTTAAAAGCAGGGTGAAGCTTTGTGAGGCTTGATCACCTGTTAACTGCCAGATAGGATCAACCTTCTATTGAAGGCATAGCTGCAGGGGCTCCTTGAAAAGTTACCAGCACTTTCAGGTTCAATTTTCACAGATGGCATCAAGTACAGAAAAGGCCCAGTGGAAAGATCCAGTGTCTTGTGTATTTTAATTATTTAAAGAGGGGAGATATAGGGAAGGGCCATTAGCAGGGGCAATTCTATGCAGAGTGAGGCAGGCAGACATCTTAGGTAGCAGAACTAGAGGGCACAGAGCAATGGTAAGATGTTAGAGGGCTGAGCTGTGTGCCATACACTGCAATATATCTCCTAAGTTATGTCTCATTCACAGTACATGTTTGTTACATTTTGATGACTATGTTAACTACTATCACTCCATTCTGTAGAATCCTGGCATTTGTAGTTTGCGGAGGACCATAGAGTCACACTAGAGGTGGTCTCTCTCTAGGCATCGGGAAGCCCTCCAGTGTGACTCTATGATCAACTTCTGTCAGAGGTTGACCATAGAGTCACACCTGATGCTTAGAGAGGCATCCTCTCTAGGCATTTTCTAGGTCTTCCAGTGGGATTCTGTGGTCTGGTGGTTTGCTATTATAGATAGTTTTGTATATTTGTGGTACATCCAAGAACGTATCCCCGCATAAATGAGGGTGACCTGTGTTCAGAATTCTCTCTCAGAGAGCTGTGGTGCTTATAGGATCCCATAGGATGCAGCCATAGCAGTTAACATGGTTACTGAAGTGTTATAACCCTAGTCTGTTGCCTACATGGGAGGAATGCAGCCCTGTCACCAGACCTGAAACTGCTGGTTCTGCCCTGGCTTATAATATGTATGGTTTGTACTGAAACTCACTGATCCCATATGAAAAGTTTGACCTACCAGATATTTGTTGGGCAGCTGGAAAAAATAATCCTTTGGGGAAATAGCAAATTATTTGCTTCTACTCACTTTCTGGCTGAATATGCCCTGGTGGTTCCAAGTACCTCTTTTCCCAACCAGGAGATGGGAACAGTGAGTCCTCCCCTCCTTTGTATAGTTGTGAAGAGGAGGGATAACATGTTGGGCCTTGTCAAGACCTGGCACACCAACACAGCTCAGTGGTGTTATTGACTCCTTTCACTGTGCCAAGTGCTAGGGTGAATCTAGCTTACCTCCCTGACTAGAGGTCTGCTGCCAAATCCAGATTATTTATGAGACTTGCAGCGGTCTTAGCACCTATTTCATTGCAGCTATATCTTCATAGCAATGGGGGTTGACCATGCTTATTATGTGTGTGTGTGTACATCTGAATATATGTATCGGGGGGTATTTCCCAGAGATTTCATGGTGTTTGCTGTATTAATTGTTAAGTTTCAACTGTCATAAACCTTGGTAGGCCATTATTGGGATCAGAAATCAGGATACAAATGTACTTTTTTTAAAAAAAGTACAAGAATTTACAAGTTCTGAATATTGGGAAATGAACAGCAGGTGTGTGTGTGTGTTAGTGTGTACTTCAGAGGTGGATTCTGAGTGTACATATCTATCATTTGTGGGAGCTGGCTGTACATTCCCATCCCATCCTCAGATATCACTTCTGTTTCACCTTTTAGAATTTCTCAGCTCTCATGAAGCAACACCAGTTTGGCTTCTCCTCACCCACACAGGTACCAACTTCTGTTCTCCCCCACACTGCATCCCTCCTCCTCACTTGTGATTCTCACAAGCCACCTGCTTATCCTAAATACTTCTTTTGCTGAAGCACAGCACCTCCTTGCTTGTAGATTAGTTTACCTCTTTGTGCTACTGAAACAGAGGCTGCAGTTCAGGTCCCTGCATCCACCAATGAGGGCATAACCAATAACCTAACTGAAGCCAAGCAGGTCTGGGCCTGGATGGGAGACTCTCCTACCTTGAATTCTATCTTGGAAGGAAAGTGGGATGGAAACCTGTAATCTATAAAAGAACAACCTTATGAGTATGGGTTGAAACCTTCATGGGGAAGAGTTGCAGCTTCTCTTGATGTTGAGGAGTCAGCAGATCTGTCTCCATCATGCACATCATGGTGATGTTTCTTGCTAACTAGAGAAAGGGGTTAACATGATCAGAACCACTTTATGCATCAGCCTTCTGCAACTATCTTCCCTCATTCCCCCCCCCCTTTGTTAACCTCCTTTAGTCATGGGAATTGATGTCCTTTAGAAACAATTATTATCCCTCATAGACATAGTTGCATCTTTCCCTTTTCTTCTCCCTCTCTATAGATGGCCATCACTTTACACAACATCAATACCCAAGAGGCCCTGCGGATGGAATTTTCAGAGTTCATCAAAGAGCAGGTATGAGCAGAAGAGGGGACCAGGTCAGGGGCAGGATTAAAGAGAAAAGTTTGGCAAAGAAGCACATGAAGAATTTGAAGGACTGTACTTTGGAGGAAAAAATGGTTGGCACATAAAGAATTCTGGGGCAGAACATATTCTAAAGTTAGGCAAAAGTTGGCTGGAGTTTAAGGATCTGTCTGGCTTTAGGACTTAAAATATTCAGTGTGATTCACTCAGACTTCCCTACCCTGGTGTCTTTCTGTTTTGACAATGCAGCTCTCATCATCCCCACCAGCATGCCCATTTCACTGGAGGGGATGGCAGAACCTGTTGGATGACATCCTGGATCAGGAGACATACCTTTAAGTTCCGCAGAAGTAGAACTACAATGCATCTCACTCCCAATCCACCTTTTAAGTTGTCTCCTCCCCAACAACAAGGCCATTTATTAGCTGATGGAGAACCAGAGGACACAGAAGCATTGTTATCTTCCTATAGCTGATCCTTCAGAACCCCTCTAGTGGTCCTCCAGTGGTCCTAGAGGGTGGTGTTTTTGCCATCTGTCCAGGTATAGGAACATAGCTGGACACTGCTCTGACCCGGTCCCCACTCCACTGGCCAATAAATGACAGTGTTGTGGGGGCTGCAGTAGCTTAAAAGGTGGGTTAAGGGTCAATTTGCCTGTTGCACAGTTGGTAGGGAAATGCAGCCTCTGCAGTGACCCCCAAAAGTGAGTTGTTGTGTGCCTTCAAGTTGTTTCTGATTTAGGGTGATCCTAAGGCAAACCTATCACAGGGTTTTCTGAGGCTGAGAGTGCATGACTTGCCAAATGTCATGCAGTGGGTTTTCATGGCTGAGTGGGAATTCAAACCCTGGTCTCCAGTCATAATCCAACAATCAAACCAACACATCACACTGGCTCCTAAAGAGTGAGTTACACAGGCCTGACTTAGGTGCCAGCCTTAGTTTGACACATCTGTAGGACACCAGGTTGTAGAAGATTAGCTCAACTAAACTGGCTTAGGCTTTGAGACCAAAGGGCACCAGATTTTGAAGAGAAGATCTGGAGTGAAGAAGATGGGGTTGCAATTAGGTAACAGTGTGTTATGGTACGACTACAGTGTGGGACAGAGATTTCCTGGAATGGTTGTAGTCTGGGGCAGGTCTCCAGAAGGTCAGATGAAATGCTGTGAGGTAGAATGTCACAACATTTCATCTGACCTTCATTCATAGGAGAAAATTTGGCCAAGTATTGCTTTTGATTGAAAGTGGGTGCTACCTGTCATGATGCATTGTGTATTTACTTGAACTTCCCCTCCTTAACTATTTTTAAAAAGAGACATAAGAAATGGAGGAAAAACATGGAAGGAAAATTCCATGCTTGAGGCTGGGTCAGTGTATCATAAAGGGGTAATTAGGAAGCAGCCAAAAAAAGCTCCAACCTCAGGAACAGATGGAGTTGTCTGTAGGACAGATTTGAAGTAGTTAGGGTGAAAGATACCATAACTATACAAAAACATTCACATTTGATACAGCTTGGGAAAGTTATGGCTGTGGGAGAGCAGTGGTATTTGGATTTCACTGAGGACAGAGAATCAATGTGATCTAGTAGCTAGTGTTGGAGTTAGACTGAAGGAACATGGCTTCCAGTCTCCAATGAACCAGAATGTTCACTACATAATCTTGTATTAGTTGCTATCTTTCAGTCTAACCTAACTAGAGGGTTACTCCCCTAACTCAAGAAGAGAGCAGATTGTAGCCTAATACTATGTGCAACTAGAGTAGACCTGTGGAATCAGTGGAACTGACATAAATGTCCAATCAGCAAGTTCTTACTGACTTGCCAGTCCTATTCTAGTTGACCCATGTGCTCTTCTTGCATATATAGGTGACCCATGTGCTCTTCTTGCATATATATATGGGCCCTTATCCACAGGACCCATATCTGCAGATTCACTTATCCATGTTTGAAAAAATATGGTCTCTCTAGGCATCTTCTAGGTCAGCCAGCATGCCTCTATCGTATGCTTCTGCCAGAAGCTAACCATAGGAGTCATGCTGGAGAACCTAGAAGATGCCGAGAGAGGTGTTCTCTCTAGGCATCTTCTAGGTTCTCCAGCACAACTCTATGGTATGCTTGGGCTGGAAGTCATTCATTTTAACAGGGTTCACTATTATCTGTAGTTTCCAGTATCCATGGTAAGTCTGGGAAAATATCCCCCATGGACATGTGTCTATCTGTATCATTCTTCAGCATGTTGTTAGAGTTTATTCTAAACAGAATGTTGATCAATATCTTTTTTCTCCCTGCACTCCCACCCCCCCACCCAATTTTGTAATCCTGTCATTCTTTCCATCTTCATTTCAGGAGCAGATTTCACGCCCCATGATCGCTGGCCTACGAGTGACTCCAAGCACAATGACACGGCGTTTATTAGAGAAGCAGCGGCAGCTGGTCCAACAGTGTGAGATATTGCTTCAGGGAGATGAACCTGGCCGGACAGATTCCGTATTGCTGCTTGAGTCCCACCTGCAGGCTGTTGCTAAAGGTTTCATGGAACGCTACAGCCGTCGTTACAAGTCCTATGCCCTCAAAGCTGGTGTGGCCATTGGAGTGGGTGCTGTTGGATTAGCTGGCGGGGCCATTGGGGCTGGTGTGGCAGGAGCCATCTTGGCTGCAGAAGCCATTGCACTCAGCACTGGTACAGCTGCAACGTTTGCCATTGGGACTGCAGCTGGGGCGGGCACCTTTGCCCTTGTTGGGGGAAGTGTAGGGGCAAGTTTGGGCAGCTCTATAGGGGAGCGTAGGGCCCAGGAGGCTGCGAATGTGCATGAAGGTGACTCCGAGGTTGAAGAAGCAGAGAATAACCTGTCAGATGAGCAGTGCCTTATAGACCACCAGGACACACTTTAGAGTTGACAAAGAGGTAGTTCCGAGGCCTAGATTTCCTTTGTAGCCAGTTGGGCAGATTGTAGGATGACACCTTCTGTTGTCAGTAGGTGATGGAATAGGCCTTATATGCTGTCCTCTGTTCTATGAACCACTGATCTCCCCTTTCCCCCAAATGGATGGATATGGGATAGAGATATGACATGCATCCCAGTTCATTATCATAGAGATGTGGACTCACTAGTGATGAGTGAAGGCATACCAAGGTGGCCTTCTGATGCTAGAGCTATCTGTTACCTCTAAAGTAAATAAGGGAGCCTCACTTCCCTTTGTGCCACTATCAATGTCCTTCTCCTTGGGGGCTAGGTAAATTGGAAGAGGTGGCCCATGGAGAATCAACAGTCCTTTCTCAGATTCCAACTCTTTCTTTCCCACAAAACCTACTGCAGGATAATAAGTGGGAGGTTGGATCTAGGACCCTGCTTTATCTGTTCATAGCATTAACTGGAAGTAATAAGAGGCCTGATGTCACTTTTTTTTTTTTTTTTTTTGCATTCTCAAGCAACTGTAGGCCAACATGAAGCAATGCTTTATGGGCTAAGCAAGCTGCTCAAAGTAAATAAGAGCTTTACACTATTTGACACCTTCCTCTTTAGAAAAGGGTTGAAATATGGAAGCTTTTCTCTATCCCAGCTGCACATCTCTTTATGCAAAGATCAACATGATACTACCAGTCATTATATTAATTGATTTGGGGCTTTGTTAATTTTAGTCCCTCAGATGAACAGAGTAGGGTGAGAGATGCAGTTCCAAATTCTGTTGGGCCACAGCAAAGACTGCTGGGAAATTGACATTGCCTCATGGGAATGGGCCCCCTCCTCACGTACTCAGGGAAGCCTTTCTTAGTGGCCTCAGGTATCTATTTTGACATATCTAGAAACACACAGTAGTGTATTCTAGGATACTCAGCTGAATTACTCTCAGAAATATGTCTTAAGATCCCTGCGTTTTATCAAAGTGCCTTGACTTTCGCTATTTATAACTTCTGTCTGCCTGTCCTATGTCGCTTGGGTCATCTTTCAGGAAATACCATTATTTATTTCATCTTCTAGTTGGGATTTCTTTTCTTTTTTTGTCTTCAACTCTGACTCAAGCTGTGTTCACTGTGGTAGGTCTCTCCATCACTGCTTCCACCCCCCACCACCCCCTTCCAAGGTACAAACCCATTTTATGGGAAAACAAAAAGAATATCAGTTTTTTGCAGGATCTCAGCCATCCCAGTGCTATAGCCTTAGGTGACTTGTAGACTTAATTGCAGAAGAGAAAACCCAGATGTGAAGCGAGTGTAGTCAAAACAAGCCTCTTGGCGGGACACAAGAGACTGCTGGGGGATGGGGTGGTGGAGTAACATTCAGTCTTCATTGCCATCTTTTTATGTTTTTCTTTCCAGTGTGGATAGTTCTGTTCTCCAGCCAGATGTCAAAGCTCAAAGCAAGCCATGGCCAAAAAGATTAGCAAATGGGATAACACTGGAGTGGATGGGGCTGATTTTGAAGTGTATAAGAAGCAACAAAGCCTAGAAAACCCCAGTCCTCTACTCTCACAGCCATCCTAATTTGAGAGAATAGGTGTTTATTTCAATGTAGAAACCAAAGAGTACAAATAGAACTGGTTACTTTTAATCTTTTGACAGGGAATCTTTCCCCCCTGTGTCCTGACCGTGTCCTCATCATTTTATCATTCACATTTGGTAAACAGCCTTAGCAAACCCTCACTCCTGGGTTCAAATACAATGAAAATATGCAATTTCAGAGGAAGTAGACTGAGTCTATGGAAGTGTAAGCTACAAAGTCTTTCACTTCGTCTCAAAGGCACTACAAGATGCCCTTGTTTACTGATATTCCAGATTAATACTGCTATGTCTTTGAATTCTACCCCTATTTAAAGCACCAATTTCAGACGGATGGAGTGGAACTCCATCAGCCTCTTCAAGTGTAGGAAGTAGACCGAGTCTTATGAAAGCTTATGCTGCAAATTCTTTCTCTCAGCTAACCTCAAAGGTGCTACAAGATCCCCTTGCTTACTGAGTTTTGAGCAAGTGTTTAAAATCCTCTCTGAAGGGGATTAATCTAGATCACGGGTCGGGAAGGCTAACACAAGACTTGATTGGGCTCTTGTCCAGAGCTTGGATAAGTTATCACGGAAAACACCATCCAGAATCCTAAAACTAGTGCACCAGATCCTGCCTGATCTTGGAAACTAAGCAAGGTCAGGCCTGGTTATAGTTGGATGGGAGACCACCAATGAATACCAGGTGCTGTAGGCTGTATTTCAGAGGAAGGAATTGGCAAAATCACCTCTGTGAGTATTCCTTGCCTAAGAAAACCCTATGAAATACATGGAGTCACCTTAAGTCGACAGGTGAATTGAAAGTGTGCACACACAGGAAATCTACAGCCTGTCCTAAAGGAGGAAGAGACTGGGACCTGTTGTGGCAGTGACACCAGGTAGCCTTCTTGAACGCTCAGGCCATTGGCAACCGACCCCACCCCCCAGTGCTGAACCCTGAGGCTTCTGGGAATTATTTTTCTCTATTGAGGGTTACAATCCCTTTGTAAGAGCAGGCATCTGCATGAGTGGACAGGTCAGTTTTCACCCTTACCTTCCCCCCTCCACTGCAGGCCTTGCCAATGCATTATGGGCACTGGAAGTGTCACTATTTTCAGCCAGTTGGGGGCAGAAAAAGGCATTTGGGAGGGGTTGGAGGTTCTGAGGGTGGGGAATCTAAACAGCTCCATTTGCAAGCAGTTTTCTTGTATTTGCTGTGAGAAATTGAAAATTGGCCCAGAAGAACATTCTTAAATTGCAATGGGGGGAGGTGGCTCCAGGGGATTTTCCATGGGCTTCTTGCCTGAAAATGTAGAGTTTGGTGGCCACACACAGCCTGTGGGCCTCATTTCCCCCATCCCTGTCCTATGGGAAGAATGGGCACAGTTGGGACCTCCATATGTTGTTGGACTGCAACTCATCATTGGCTATGCTAGCTTTGTTGTGTGCCTTCAGGTTGTTTCCAATGCATGGCAACCCTAAAGCAAGCCAATTACAGGGTTTCCTTGGCAAGGTTTGTTCAGAAGGGGGTTGTCATTGTCTTCTAAGGCTGAGAGGGTGTGACTTGCCCAAGGTCACCCAGTGGGTTTCCATGGCTGGGTGAGGATTTGAACCCTGGTCTCCAGAGCTGTAATCCAACACTCAGACCACCACGCCATGCTGGCTGCAGACACCTTATCCTTCTCTTTAAAGCAGGGTGGACAAAATGTACTCTTGTTGGACTGTAATTCCCAGCATTTCTCACCATTGGTTATGCTAGCTAGGGCTGATGGGAGCTATAGTCCAACAACATCTGGAGTGCTGCAACGGGTAGCTGCATGCCACCAGTAGCTAAATGAAAGCTCCTCTTTCTGCCACCTCCTTCTTTCACCTTTCCTCCCTGCTGTGTGTGCTCATCTAACTTCCAGGAAGATAACAGGTTCCTCTTTCCAGAGGATAGAACTGATCACTGGTAGATGGCCTGTTCTAGATCCTGATACTTACTTGTGGGAGTTAAACAAACTGGAACTTAATTTAAATGAATTAGGATTGACTGAAGGGAGGAGGGAGTTCCAAATTTGGTTTGGAGGATACTTCCCCTGAGCCTTAGTTAGCATTGTTAATGGTGATGGGTGAGGGAAGTTGCAGACCAAACCATCAGGAGACCCACAAGTTGACCACCCTGGTGTAAATATAGTTCCCTTGCAGAAGTATTCACATACACACACCTTTGACTTTTATGTTACTACCTGGAATTGAAATGGATTTAATTGGCATTGTTGCAACTAGAGGTACGCAAGATGCTCTGGACTGTGAAGGTGCAAAATATTTTTATTGTGACATTAGGTAAACAAGAACAAACTGCCACTTGTTGGTTGCATAAGTATTCACCTCCGTCTGCTACGACACATCTAAATAAGCACCAGAGAAACCCCCAGCCTCCATAAGCCACCAAAATAGTTGAATGGAGTCCACCTGTGTGCCATTCCAGTGCTATGCAATCTCAGATTAAATGCATCAGTTTCTGGAAAGTCCCAGAATGTGTTGGGAAGCATATACAGTTGTCCCTCCACATTCATGGATTTAAGTATTCACGGCTTGAAAATATTCTTTAAAAAATAATAATCCAAAAAGCAAACCTTGATTTTGCCATCTTATATAAGTGACACCATTTTGCTATGCCATTGCATATAATGGGACTTGAGTATTCACAGATTTGGGTATTCACGGGGTGTCCTGGAACCAAACCCCAGCGAATGTGAAGGGACAACTGTATAAACAAATGGAATCATGAAGATCTAGGAGTTATCCAACCAAGTCAAGGATATAATTGTGCAGCAGAAGCAGGATTTGTGTTAAAAAAAATTGAAAAATCCCAAATATCACCTCCACTAATGTTAAATCCATTATTATGAAATGAAAATGGCTTAACCATGATTCTGTGTAGAGAAGGCTGTCCACTAAATCTCACTGAGAGGGAAATTCACTCAGAGAAGAAACCAAGAAGCCAACAGTAAATTTGAAGAAGCTGGAGAGATTCCAACTGAGGTGGGAGAAACTGTCCATGGGGCACCTATCTTATCTGGCTGCTCCACAAGCTGGGCTTTATAGAAAAGTAATGAGAAGAAAGCCATTGCTGAATCAAAGCCTGTTTGAAGTCTGCAAAAAGGCGTGTGGGGGATCCAGCAAATATGGATGAAGGTTCCCTTGTCTGATGAAACCAAAGCCGAATATTTTGGCTTTGCTGCTAAATGCTGCAACAAAGCCAACAGCACTCATTCTCAGAATCATCCCTAAGGGAAAGTATAGTGGTGGCAGTACCATGTTGTAGAGATGCTTTTCCTCCATCTGGACAGATAAAATGGTCAGGATTGAGGGAAGGATGGAGGAAACCAAATACAGGGCAATTCTAGAGGAAAACCTATTTCAGTCAGCAAGAAACTTGGTACTGGGGCAGAGGTTCACCCTTCTGTGAACGATGACCTTTTAAAAAGAGTGAAAATAACATTGGACTGGTTTCAAAAGAATTTTGAATGTCTTGCAAGGCCCATTGAAAGCCTAGATCTCAGTCCAATTGAGAATGTATGGCAAGATTTGAAAGTGGCTGCTCACCAATGGTTTTCATCCGATCTGAAGGAGCTGCAACAATTTTGTCAAGAAGAATGGGCAAAAAATTCAGGATCCAGATGAGCACAGCTTATAGAGACTTATCTAAGAAGTTTGGCAGCTGTACTTGCTGCCAAAGTGTTTCAACTGAGTATTGACTTGGAGGCAAATACATTGTGCAACCAACAAGAGATAGTTTGTTTAGTTTACTCAACTTTTGTGCTCCAATAGAACTATTTTGCACTTTCACAGTGCTGGGTATCTTCTGTGCTTCAAGTAGTAACAATGCCAATTAAATCCATTTCAGTTCCAGAAACAAAATGTTGAAGAATCAAGGTGGGGTTGAATACTTCTGCAAGCCACTGTACTAATTGCATCATAACTCCAGTCATTTGAATCAATCCCAGATCCACATCCTTTGCCACAATATGGATTTAAAATAAAAATTAACCATTAACCCATCCTACATCATCTTCCCAGTAGTCGCTGACATGGGGAATGGGAAGAGGCCATCAATTATCTTGGTTCTCAGACGCGACGTATTTTCATTTCACTTCTCTTGAGGGAATAGTAGAAGCCCTTCCACTGGTACCAGTTAATGCCATTAGCATAGGAGAGATGGGCCCCACCAAGGTAGAAGCCATTGAGATTGGAAAAATGGCAGCTCTTGAACCACCAGGCTCCTGAAGAGAGTGCTGCGCAGTTCTGCACATAAAGGTCTTGGTCACGGTCAAAAGTGGAGAACTTCTGGCCACTGTGGTAGGACAGTGAGTCCCCTGGTGAGAATGTAAACAGTGACAGAAATGAGGATTTTATAAAGGCCTCTGGAACAAGACTTCCCTGACACAGCAAAGAGCTAGGATGCTTTTATATCCTTCAATATTTCATAGATTAAAAACTGGGACATATGTGGTCAAACATCAGAGTATGGTCAAGATTTGGCAAAAATTGTGAATAAGGAATCCAAGCTAGGAGAGGCTGCAGCAGTTTGCTTTTGCCTGAGCCTATTGGGAAGGGCAAGGTCCCACTTCCTGTTCTCTCTCCTCCTCCTGAGTTAATTGAATGCAAACTAATTTTGCATTTTCAAATCAGTATGCACCAACTGGAGTAAACCAAGGATAAGGGGAGAGAAAGAAGAGAAGGAAGCTGGGATATTTAAAAGCAAACCAAAAAGTGGGATATCAGGGGGTTAATCGGGACTGACTCTGCCAAATCAGGATAATTGGAAGATACTTGCTTTCCTAAAAATAAGCTTCACTAATGTTCCAAGGACAGCAAGCTTGCAGTAGGCATGCTGTGGAAATGTTAGTAGCTCTTGTGATGTCCTGACCTCCCCACAAGAAATCCAGAGGCCTGTGATATATGCTTTATTGCAGTGGTTCTTAGCCTTTTCTTTACCAGCAACCCCCTTTAAATATTTTTTGTTGCCAAGGACCCCCAAGACTTAACTCAAGATTTAAAACCCCAACAACAACAATACAATTACACCATCAATTAATCCTTCCCTCAAAGTCATCAGAGAGAGAGGGAAGACTTATCCTGCTTTTTTCTGCAAATTTGTGACTCGAGAGGATTGAACAGCAATGCACAGGCCAAGCCAGCCAGCCTTTGTCTTGGCTCGTATGAGGGCTGAGCAGCCTTCAAGCTTTTGTTGACCCCCGGTGAGGATGTTGCGGCCCCCTTAGTGTTCACGGACCACAGGATGAGAACCACTGCTTTATTGAAAAATGCTGTCTGAAACAGCTATGTTCAGGGTGGGGGGGACTAGCAGTGGGCCCAAACTGAAAGGATGTGTGTATCTACCTAATAAGCTGGGACCAAACACTAGCCCTAAATTTGTGACTCCCCAGAAATTCAAATTATTTCTGCCTACATGCCCCGGGTATATGGGGATGGAAAAGAATTTTATTGGCTTTGCCAATTTTGATGAAATTTGATTTTTACACTTTTCCAAACCCATTGTGAAAAGAAACATGTTGTCTCAACAATGTGCACAATTGGAAATCTTGGGGCATTTTGAAGAAATAAATTGGGTGGAAGCAATGTGCATATTTTAACATACGAACAGTAAGCAATGTGCACATTTTAATATATGAACTGTAAGCATGTTCACAGTTTAAAAATATGCAAAAGCATGCTGTAGTCAAGAGAGAAGCAACTTAGCAATATGATAAAAGTAAAAGAGCACTTTTTAAAAATGTAAAATGGTGCATAGATTTCCATGTAAAGTCTTGCAACCTGAGATGAAATAAGGAGGGGGAGGGAAAAGGCAGGTGCAATTCACAGAAATACAACCAAATTGAGCCTTGAGGGATTTTCACATCCATTGTGCACATGCAACCTCTGAACATTAAAACAAACCAATTGCCAGCCCTTGTGTGTTTAAAAAAAAAGTCTTTAAAGCAAAGTGGCAATGAGTTTTACTACTCTGTTATAGGAACCTAGTTTCTCAGGTGGAATATATAGGAAATGTTCATAGAGGAGAAGTGGGAACAATCCAAGGGAACTGGATTGCATTGCCTATGTTAATTAAAAAACCAGGGCTTTTGGTTTTATGAGGACTAGGTGTGGGTAGAAATGGAGGGAGAGTTTATAGACCACTTGTATCAATTGGGAATCATGCAGCCCTCCAGCATTCCTTACCTTTGTCTATGGCTGTTAGGAGCTACAGTCCAACAACCTAGGGTTTGTCTAAATGGTCAAAATAATCCTAATGGAATTAGTTTGGAAGATAATCAGTCTTAATGGGAACCTGCATCAATGTACTGTATTTGGAAGGGTGGGGGAGCAAAAAAAAAAAAAAAACTCCACAAACAATGCTAGGAAAGCCGTGGCTTTCCTCAGAGTTTTTAAAAATATCCATGGAAAATGTGCATTCCTGCTCATTGGGACAAGCAATTTGATTCAAATTGCTTTCCCATACGAAGGGAAGCCATTGCTAAGGTGATAAAATGGAGTGTTGTTTTTCTATGTGTGTGTGTATGTGTGTAAAGGTGAAATATTGCTTGTGTGCACCATGGAAATAGGTTTTTTTTAAAAAAAAATCAGTAGTGGCAGATTTAAAAGCATGAATAATTCACTCGTGGCCACCATCTTCGTTAGAGGGCATGTGAAGTTTATAGGAGCTGTAAAACCATTAAGTCCCAGCTGCTTTCATTTGCTATTACTGTGGAGAAATCAGTTTTTTTCAGGCTCATATAGATATGACCCTAGTGTGTCATACTGTACATGTGTCATACTGTAACTCTCATCATCCCTGGACAGCCCAAGGATGATAAAAGCTGTAGTCTTGCATATTTGGAGAACACTAGATTGGGAATGCCTGCTCTAGATTTTGAACTGGGTAGAGTGCTAACCTCTAACTGGATAGCTGTATTCAATTTCTGTACTCAACATCTTTCAGTGACACTGAATATGTTAGGAGCCAGCATCTAAAGAAGCTTTGGAGAGGAATGGCATAATTGTGGAAATGAAGGGAGTTGGCACCCAGAATCTGAGGTCTCTCACCTGCTCCTCCATCAGTGAAGCCAGACACGTGCAGTGTGTAGCCATCTTCTTCTGCACTGATTGCGTTTGGTGAGATGGAGAAGTCAGAGTATTTGGCAAAGGCTGTGTTGTTCTCAAAGTCCTCCAGATCCACACGTAGTTCATACTTCTGCTTAAGGGTCAGGAGGTGGATGTTTTGCAATCCTGGGCCACAGGACAGAAAGGAAGTATTCATTGGGCACACATATTCTACAGAAAAACCCATTCACTCTTTCCCTTTGGGAGATACAGTTTTGTCTAACCCAGCATCATTTGACAGGGAAATGCTGAGCAGAAAAAGAAACGAGGGATCTTTACTGTTTCCTTTGGCCCTGAATCATGGTAAACACAACACTCACGCTTAGCTCTGGAAAGGCCTAGGCCCAGGGACCTGTTTTAGCAACTGAAGAGAGAAACCCAAACATCTGGGTGTTCCAGAAAGTTCTGGCTGGGAAAGAAGTCTGGGTCAAGAGCTGAGGGGGAATGGGATTAGGGAAAGAAAGCAGGCCAGGGAAAGCATGGGGAAAGAAGAAACAAAGTCCTTTAGCACATAATGGCCAATATCCTGTGGTGCAGAGCACAGTGCAGCATAAACGTTTCACAGGCAGAACTATGATATGTGTCTCCTCTCAACCTTCCCCATCCCAGACTCACAGTTTAGTCACTGCTGCCCCCCCCCAATAGCCATTCAATGGGTGGGTGGGAAATCAGAGAAGCATCTGGCTATATCCCCATAGCCAGCCACAAACCAATGACATCATCTGCCAAGGACAGTCTGCTGGAGTCCTCCGGAATCCTTGGTAGATGATGTAATCATTTTGCATCTGGGTATAGATGTTGGCTATGCCATAGCCAGATGCTTGTCAGATCCCCGCAGCTCTCCACCAACTATTGAATGGTCATGAAGTGGGGCTAACAAAGCAAAATAGTGAGTGGAGAGGGTGATAGAGAGGGAGGAAGAGAATACCAACCTCCGGAACAAGCAGAGAGAGAGAGAGAGATGCAGGCATAGCCTTGGCTTTGCATATGCCACTAACAGGAATAACAGGTAATGTGTAGCCTGCTGAGAAAAGAAGAGCATTATTTCCCAGTACTCATTTCTATTTACCTAGCCAATATTCGCCATCTGCTCTGCCAAAGCCAAATTTGTAGTCATTCCAGCCCCGAAAGAAACTGACCGAACCATTGAAGCGTTTCTGGAAAACCTGGAGGACACAGCAGAAGGGATGGTTGGAGAGAAAGGATGAGGTAACACTATCTTCTACAAGTGAATAATTCCAAACTGTGCTCCTGCCCTCATGAGGGAAACCATGAATCCCCCCTCCCAAATGGCAATGGAGTTACATGATGGAGACTGCGCTTTCAGGTGGATTCATAAACCCATTCTCTTCCCATTCACACCCTACTTTCCCCCTTTTCTTGTTTATATTACTCTTTTATAGCCATTGCTTCTGCACTGTAAAACACGTGTCCCCCAAGTTCTCTTAAAAAGCAAACAAACCCAGTTAAACAGTCCAGTTAACCTGAATATCAAATAAGTCAACTACAGCACCTGCTAACATAGCAGTGAGAAAGGGATGAGCAAACGACACAATGGACTTGGCGGTGAAAGAACAACAACATTGGTGTATTAGGTATCTTTATGGGGATCAGTATTCCATATACCTCACAAAGGGCCCTTTCTGTTGCCAATGCATGGTCTTGGAAGCAAAAGGCATTGAATTAGCCCCTCTGATGTAGATCTCAAGGATCAGAAGAGTTTGTATGAAAGAAGGTGGTCCTTCAGATACCTGGTTTAAAGCTATCTAGAGCGAAACCAATTCTTTGAATTGTATGTGGAAGCAGAATGGAAAGTACAAACCAGTCTAAAGATCCCTCCCCATGTAAATGAAATATGTTCCAAGTTCCAGTAAGCAATCTGGTCATGACCTATATGACCAGGTCCAGGTTATTTGAAGGACCATATTCTCCCATATGAACCTGCCTATATTTTGAGATCCTCTGGAGAGGCTCTTCTCTATACCACCAACTTCAGAGATACATCTGGTGGGAACACAGGAGACGGCCATCTCCAAGGCTGTCCCCAGGCTCTGGAACTCTCTTTCCAGAGAGGTTAGACAGATACCCTCCTTGCTGTCTTTCTGAAGGCAGATCATAGAATCATATAGTTGGAAGAGACCACAAGGACCATTTAGTCCAAACCCCTGCCCTGCAGGAATAGACAATCAAAGCATTCCTGACAGATGGCCATCCAGCCTCCGTTTAAAAACCTCCAAAGAAGGAGACGACCACACTTCAAGGGAGTGCTTTCCATTGCCAAACAGCTCTTACTGTCAGGAAGTTCTTCCTAATGTTTAGGTGGAATCTTTTTTCCTGTAGTTTGAGTCCATTGTTCTGTGTCCTAGTCTCTGGAGCCACAGAAAACAAGCTTGCTCCATCCTCAGTATGACATCTCTTCAAATATTTAAACACGGCTATCATGTCCCCTATTAACCTTCTCTTCTCCAGGCAAAACATACCTAGCTCCCTAAGCCACTCCTCATAAGGCATGGCTTCCAGACCTCCCACCATTTTGTTGTCCTCCCCTGGATATGTTTGTTCCAGCTCGAAGACCTTTTTAATTTCAACAGGCCTTTGAAATGTTTTTTTTCTTTTAAGGGAAATAGGCCTTGAGTAATGGGCTGGACTTTTATTTGTTGTCATTTGTCATTGTTTAAATATTTTTAACTGGTTTTAATTTTCTAGTAACTGCAGTGCCCTAGTAATTGAACATCTCTAGCAATTACACATGTGTGGACACATATTCACACCTATGGGCATATATATAGTAAAGAGAGGAGGATGCTCCAGTCCAAGAAACAGGGCAGGGCAGTGACCAGAAGTTGCAAAGACATGAGAAAGTTTCCATAAGAATCACACCAAATGCTTGTTCTGTTACATTGTCTTCTGGAGCAATAGTGGCATATCTGCACGAGCATGGACGATATAAGCATCTCTATCTCAGCTCTGCGAATGCTAGTACTGTACTACAATAAGATGGACTCCACTTCCCCCCACCCTGTGCCCTCATTACCGTCCATTTTCCATCATCAGTGGTCATATCGCAGTACACAGGCACTGGGATGTTGGGGCCCGCAGGGTAAATTAGGTACACACCATCCGTTTCAGAACCTTGATCGTAAACATCTTCACAGTCTAGTGGGAGGGAATCTTCTCCACAGTGTTGTTGCTGAGCTGCCCCAGCAGAGGAAGAAAATGGTTGATGTCAAAAACCCACCACTGTCATATATTAGAAGTCACACAGCTTCATCTAAGATCTGGACTGCACTTATATGGCTTCTGGCTGACCATTTTTCTGCAAAGGCACATTGCTGAACAGTAGTCCAGGATGGCTGAGATATACTTCTGGGATTTCTTTTAAAAAAATTAAAACAACCTTTAAAAAAAACCTGTGACATTTCAAACAAAATGCATCACACTGAATTACTGGAAAGGCATTTTAATGCTTTGTTTCAATTTTCCTTTTGTGTTTACAGATAGATTGTCAAGACCATCAATAAATAACCATAAAAAACCCTCTTCCAGAATTTCAGAAGCTCCAACAAAGGGCCATGTGAAGATAATTCTTTTCCATTAAACACAATACAAGGGTACCCCATAGCAATAAATTTGTCTCAGACATTATTTTCACACATAGATCTCAGTGGGTACATCAATTTATCCATCAGTGCCAATGTTCAAGTCCTGTTTAACCAACTTCTCAAAATTAAAGCTTCCACATTTTTTTTACTATTTCTAAATTTGTGATCTATCTGCTACAATTAAAATAGAAATCAACTCCTTACAATGGAGAGAGAAAATGGGATCATTAAATATAGATATTATCAAGAATGTGCCATATTCTTGGACTTAACATTTTTGATAGAAAATCAAGTATCATTTTCTAAAATCTTGAGTGCATCCACACTATAGAGTTAACAGCATTTTGATACCACTTTATGTGTAGTGGCTCCATCTTAGGGGACACTGAGATTTACAGTTTTGTGAGATACGTTCAGCCCTCCATATCCACGGATTCCACCATCCACTTCTTGAAAATATACCCAAAATATAAATATTCCAAAAAGCACACTATGATTTTGCCATTTTATATAAGGAACACAATGTTGTATATATCGTATGCTATTGTATATAATGGGACTTGCACATCCACAGATTTTGGTATCCGCAGAGGGTCCTGGAACCAAATCCCAGCAGATACCAAGGGTCCACTGTACTGCTAGAGAGTTCTAGAGTTGTACTTCAAGTGATGTACTCAAGAATTTCAAGCACCTTTCCAAACTACAAATTCCAGGATTCCAGAGGATGGAGCCAAAGTACCAAACTACTATAATTGTGTAGTGTGAATGCATGCCTAGTCTTTCTGAGAATTTGATGTGAGGCAGAAGATCTTCCCTTTGGGAAGGACTAGGAATGGCAAACTGCCACAAACAGCAAAGAGAAGGGTGGCAGAACATATAGTGTTTACCTTGCTCATTGATGGCTTGTCCTTGTGAAGTAGGTGTCTGGACAAGAAGAAGCAGGAACAGTGAGCCTAGCAGGAGCAGAGAAGCCTGAGAGTGCCAGAAGGAAAGAAAATGACCTGTCAAAACACACATTAGGGACAACAGAAAATTTCAGGCCCTTTGAAGGGTACAAACCTCAATAACAGGCAGGTTTTTCAGCAGAGCCAGCTCTACCATTTGGCAAAGTGCGGTAACCACCTCAGGTAATAGATATTACGGGGTGAGAGGGGGTAGCCACTTGGAAATTTCACCATAGCTCTTTGACCATTCCCCCCAGATACATTGCAGAAATGTATGTATCTGACCATTTGAACAACCAATTTGAAACGGGGCACATTCTGGAGGTCAAAATGTGATTTGTCGGATGTGTGCAGGGGCGTGTTTGCCAGCGACAAAGTGGCCAGAGCCACCATTGTTGATTTTCACAGAAGTGATTATGTGTGATTTTTGAGCAGTAATGCAAAAACAAAAACATTTAAGCAAAAGTTTCCACATGTTTGATTTAACAAGGGGGGGGGAGAGAGAGAATGTGCAATGGTGGGAGCTTTTGGAGAATAATAACACCATCTTTATTCTCGTGCATGCTCTGTGTGAACTTCAAATACGGATAGCTGCCCATACTAGCAGTCTTGAGATAAATTGTGAAGACAAATAAATGCTGCTGCAATGGTGAGTTAGTGCACAATTATCCAATGTTAATTTTTCCATCTAGCTGATCCTTTTGTTGTCCCTCACGCATGTCTGGCCAATCGGTTTCCACTTCCGCTCTTATTCGGAATTGTGCAACAATGTGATTCAATTGTCCTAATAAGTGGGAGTGTGTATTTTCCCTGATTTTTTTTTTAAACCTGGAAAAGCTATGAAGGCTTTTCCCATATAATTTTTTGAATTTTTGGCCCCTGGACTTTATCAGACCAGGCAAATATGGCATCAAAAGGGTGTGCACACCAGACAACATTGTCCTTTCGTGATCATACACTCAGAAATTTGTTTCTCTTTATTGATGGCACAAGCTGTCAAGAGATCTCCCATTCCGTTTTGTTGCCAGCATTGACGGTGTTTGAATCCTCATGCCATTGTATTCATGTGAGTACATTGTCAGTGACAGAACACTTTCAGGTAAGATCACAACAGCCAGGTATGGGATGCTCTTTTATGACCCCCCCCCATTTACTTGTAAGTTGTAAAGTGTGTTTCTATGCTTTTCTGAACATTTTATGTGTTTTATTTTGTTTTTATTTTTGCATTTCCTGCGCTAACATCTTCTTGCAAGAATCGGTGAGATTTTAAACCTGGAAGTAAACAGAGCTCCCTTCGTGCTCCATTACTGCCAGAGCCTCATTGACACTGGAAAAGGTAGGTCTGGTAGGGGAAGTTCTTTTGCCGGCATAAAAACATTTTAAAATATGCTGGCAAAAGAACATTAATGGGGGGGGGGTGGTCTGATAAAGCCCCCCCCTCCTCCTTCCAAATGACGAGAACCACTGCAGGATCTCGTTGGGACAAAAGGTATTCTCTTTGAATTCTGTGAGGAGTTTTTTTCCCCCCACCATCTAAACAACCTCTTTGTATTGTGGCAGATCTCACTTGCTAACTAATAACAACACCATTTCAGGGAAATTTGTCCACAGTTATTTATTTCCTTATTTGGTGGGGGGACCTCTGAAAATCAACTGAAGAACCACAGATTTCTCAGGGACACTGTTCAAACCTCTTCCATTCCTTTAGATGTTAACTGCTGGATATTCCATTGTTTTATTTGGACTTGAAACCTAATGTTGGCCTGCAGCCTGACATCCAAAAAGAGCTCACCACAAAGACATTTTCACTAACAGCCGTGCTGCTTGTTCCTGAAATAACAGGTCCCTCTCACTTCAGACTGAAACCCTAAAATGGATATATAAGAGTGTCTTTCTTATTCCAAATGCCCTGCATTATTAAAAACACTCAAACTTAATTTTTATCTGGCTTTAAAAGTACACTTTTAAAATGTTTTTTTTTTTTTTTTTTTAAAGGCACTCCAAACCCCTATTTGTTGGAGTGGAAAGGAGAAGTGGAATGTCAGTACAGTTGTCCCTTCACATTTGCTGGGGATTGGTTCCAGGGCCCCCCGTGAATACCCAAATCCATGAATACTCAAGTCCTATTATATGCAATGGCATAACAAAATGGTGTCCCTTATATAAGATGGCAAAATCAAGGTTTGCTTTTTGGATTATTATTTTTTAAAGAATATTTTCAAGCCATGAATACTTAAAACCGTGAATGCCAAACCCATGAATGTGGAGGGACAACTGTATTTGCATTTACATTTATATTGATGTTATGTTTAGATTTATTTCCCTGATGAAGCATTCAGTGAAACACAGGAGCCTTCTTGCATTTCTAAAAAAAAAAGAAGAACATTGGGACTCTGTAAATGCTATAGGGACACTGATACTGCACCCTTGTTTCTGTGGGAGGAGAAAAGCCATGAACATTTACAGTAGGACGCCTGTATCTGCTGGGGATTGGTTCGGGGGGTGGGGATGGATAATAGCAAACACCATTGAAAATAATGGGACTTCGGAGATTTTCAGACACGGAAAAATCGTCCCTTGCCGCTGCCCGTGCTTGAAATATGGCGCGGAGCCGTCCCAAGCTTCACGGAAGTGACACGGACGGCTTCGCAAGAGGCACAGCGTCGTCCGAAAAATACCCTTGCCGCGCAGCAGTTTCGGGAGGCTGCTCGCGCGGCAAGGGACGATTTTTCCGTGTCTGAAAATCTCCTTCCAGTTTAAAATTGCCTTGGAGGACCTAGAAAATGGCTAGAGAGGACACATTTTCTAGGAAGACTGTATGGAAGGTGTGCTGTTTTGTGTCCCATGGATAATTGAATCAGTGGATAATGAATCAGTGGATACAGAGGTCCTACTGTACATCTATTGTTGAGAGAAAAGGCGTAGTTAGGAGAGTCAGAGGGAAGGTGGGCAAGGCCACAAAATCACCAGCGCTTAGTCCCTGCTGTATGCCTATCTATTCTAAAAATGTTCTACCATCCATTGAGACTATGAAGATTATCAGACACTTCAGTCACCATACCGCGTGGTTTTGGACATATCGTCATCCTCGCATGTTGCCTCCATGCAGACTCTGTGCTGCAATGGAGAATAAGCTGTTGCTTTTCAATGACGGAAGTTTTAGGCCTTATCCGCCAATAAACTGTAACTGAATATCTCTTTCAGACATTCAGTGAACACGAGGAGATGGTAAACCGGGATCAAGCCTTCTATCCTAGGAGTTGTCCAAATGGTAAAAAACTCCTCATGGGATGTGAGGAGAATCCCACCTGTCCTATTTGCATTCTGTGTGATTTCGCCAGATTGTGAAGGAGGGGGGTAAAAAGGCCAAAAACTTCATCAGAAAAGCCTTCACGGCTTTTTAAAAAAACAATGAGGGACTGCACATTTCTGCTCGTTAGGACAAGAGAGTCGATCTGATTCGCTTGCCCAAATGAGAGGAAGTGCAAGTCTGATTGGCCAGATGAGCACAGGGGGCAGGACTTGCTAACAAGGCAAGCACCCGCTTGCCACCATGTTGGATTTCCACCTTAACGGGCAAGTGCTAAGACAAGAAAATGGGGTGTTGGGGTTATTTTTGCTTTTGTGTTCAAGTGAAAAATCAATCAATCACACCTTGGATATTGTTTGTTTTTTTAAAGTGGTAGCAAATTGAGGTAAATGCAAAGGTGAGTAAATCACTCACGTCCACCATGTTTACTAGCGGGCATGCAAAGCTTATGGGGGCAAAAAAAAAAAAAAGGACAGGTTGCAGCTGCTGCAAAATGTCTTTACTGCAAGGGACTCTGTTTTTTTATGGGCTTGTATAGATAAGCCCCTAGTTCCCCATCACCACCTGTTCATATGTATTGATTATGCACAGGACTGGCTCAAGATAATTTTGTTCCCTGAAGTGAAGGACAAGATGCCCTTTCTACACTCTAGTTCCACACTCAGAAGTCAATAGGTAATGGCAGCTGGCTCTTACTTCAGTCCTGGAGATAGGACAGCATCTTTGGCTGGTTCCCTGATACAACAGCTCTGTCCTCCACCACCTTGAAACACCTTACTCACTCTTCTACCTCTCCTCACTCTGCATAATGAGGCCTGACTTTGCCCTTGCAATTTGTTACACCAGGAACCTAGAGTATGCAGAGACGATCTATCACATTACATAATTATAGGACTTTGATACCACTTGAACTGCCCTGGCTCCAGCCTATGGAATCCTGTAGTTTCAGCAGGTATTTAGGATTTTTTGCCAGAGAGGTCTAGTAGCTTACCAAATCACAAATCCCCTGAGTCCATAGGATGCGGCCATGGAAATTAAAGTAGTAACAAAGTAACATTAGTACATAGCATGAAAGACACAAGTCTAGGGTCTTGAACTCTGGGGGTAAGGTTGGCCACATGGGTCTTCCCCGTCGCCCCACTTTCACTTAATGTCATAACAAGAGTTCCCTGTGGCTGTTCACCTTCATCCTCATCCATTACAATTCATGCCTCCCTCACTCCTTCCTTCTTCTCAATTATAATTCTTTCATTGACTCCTATCACAAGTCTCCTCTTTCCTCTACTGAGACTGAACTGCAGATTCCAAATTGGGACAGGATTCTTTCCCCCTTCATCTCCTCCTGTTAGCTCACAAAGCACTACGGGAAGCAGAGGTAGGCAATTTGTCACATCCAAGGGCTACTTTTCTGCCCCCAGAACTGCTGAAAAGAAAAAAAGTGCCACTCAAAGAGAATGACAGGAGAGGAAATCCATTCTTTTTCTTACCAGAAAAAGGACAGTACAGTGGAGATTAGATGGTTGGGGGGGGGGAATCTTGGGACCACATTTAGGGGTCATCTAGATGAGGGAGCATAATGTGGATTGTTGTGCATTAACACAACATCGCAGCAGTGTTTATTTGTCTCCATGGGTTTTTGGCAAGATCGCTGGTATGCAAAGTTATCCATGTTTGAAGTTCATATGGAGGCATGCCTGTGAATCAATATGGTGGCTGTGAGTGAATTATAGTTGTCCCTTCATATTCACTGGGGCTTGGTTCCAGGACCCCCCGTGAATACCCAAATCCGTGAATACTCAAGTCCCATTATATGCAATGGCAGAGCAAAATGGTGTCCCTTATATAAGATAGCAAAATCAAGGTTTGCTTTTTGGATTATTATTTTTTAAACAATATTTTCAAGCCGTGAATACTTAAAACCGTGAATGCCAAATCCGTGAATGCGGAGGGACAACTGTACTTGCATTATTATTCTCCACAAGTTACTACCACTGCACAGTTGTTGTTTTAACTTTAAATCTAAGGTGTGGAAGTGCAACCTTCTGCTTAAAAACTGTTTGGTCACCTTACCGCTGCAAAAATGTGCATGATCGCTACCGCAAAACTAAAAAATGGTGGTTCCGGCCACTTTGTTGCTGGCAAGCCCTCCCCTCCCCCCCGCACATCTGACCAATCAGCTTTCAACTTCTGGAATGCTCTGTGCTGCAAATCGGTTGTCCAAATGTGCGGTAATATGCCTTTCTGTGCATTTAAAAAAAACCTTCAGGAAAAGCTGCAAAGGCCTTTCTAGCACAGTTATGGGAGTTTTTGGCCCCTCTGCTTCTGAAAATGGCAGTTCACCATGGGATCTCATTAGGACAAAGGGTATTCTCCTCAAATTCTATGACAAGTTTTTTCATTGTCTAGACAACACCATAGCCACAGAGCTATGCTTAGCCCTCCCTGAGGGCACTGGATCCCTTCTGCTCTTGGAAACTAGGCATGGTTAGTACTTGGATGGGAGAACACCAGTGAATACCAGACACTGTAGGCTTTACTTAAGAGGAAGGCCATGGCAAACCTCTTCTGAATAAATCTTGCCAAAAAAATCCCTATGATAGGCCACTATAAGTCAGCACTGACTTGAAGTCACATAACAACAATGACAAAATATATAGGATATGTCAATAGTGTATCACCACCATCCCTACCATTCTCAGTTAGTACTCCATAGCTCCATAAACATCTTGGGTAAATATTTTATTGATTGTTGTCTTGAGTCAAATATGCAACTACCAGGCTGGCCTGGGCTTTCAGAATGTCACAGGAACCAAGCAGTAGATCAGTTTAGTACTGCACATACTTCTAGATGTATGGGGCTAAATGTCCCACCATCCACATTAGCATAGCTGCACTGGCTGGGATGTGTGGGAGTTGTTGTCCAACATGTCTAGAGAAGGCTGTCCTAGGTAGCCTTAAGGCAGATGGCTTACAAGTGCCTTCACATGGCTGAAGAGCTGAATGTATGGTTCATAGAATAAATGCCTGGTTTTTAAGAACAGAGGCAGAACCTCACCAGATCCAACTCAATCTAGCATCATGTTTCTCCCAGTTGTGTTGTGTGTCTTCAAGTCATTTCCAATTTATGGCCACCCTAAGGTGAACCTATCATGCATTTTTCTTGGTAAGATTTGTCCGGGGAGGGGGGTCTCTTTGCCTTCCTCTGGGGCTGAGAAAGTGTGAATTATCCCAGTGGATTTCCATGGCTGAACAGGGATTTGAACCCTGGTCTCCAGAGTCATAGTCCAATGCTCAAACCAGTATATCATGCTGGCTGTCCCAGTAGCCTGCCAGAATCATCCAGGGAACCCCAACAAAGGCAGGACACCAGGCCAATAGCCCTTTCCAGCTCTTACTCCCTGTCCCAGCAACTGGTTTTTGGTGATATCCTCCCTCTAAACTCCAAGGCTGAGTTCACCCATTGTTGCTAACAGCTGTTCCAAGTCATCTCCTACTTTTAAAAAATGAACATGCGAGGTATATTTTTTAAAAAACACACAGAGAGACGTTTAAGCAACCAAATCTTCTGATAGTGAATTCCACAAATTAAAATCTATATCACTTTTACAGAGATTACTGTGAAAAGCCAATGAGATAGGGGAGGGAAAAGGGGGGAGATACTGTAAATACAAAGTTGAACAGATAGAATTATATCCAGCATATGCTGCCCATTGTATTCATTGCCCACCCACCCCCACAAACATAGCCCATTCCTCCGTATGACTACATTACCTTCATGTTGTCCTATGGTTCCTCCTTTGCGAATCTGGTTCCCCCTGTTTATAAGACCGGACAGATTTTGCTGGAGGGGTTCTTTCTCCCACCCCACCCTCCTTCTCCCTCACTGTCTGTGGCCTACAGCAGTGCAGGTTGCCTCTATTTAGTCCTCCCACCCAACCCTGCCTATCCACCAACACCCCTCAAAGGCCAGGAATCAGAAACAATTTGCAAAGCCTGCTTTGGTAGCCTGGAACGATGCAGCTATGGGATAGGATGAGGCAGGAAATGGTGTGTGTTAGTGGGTTTTTTAAAAAACAAAAAAAAAATTACCAGTGAGACAGGAAATGAAAGTTGGGGAGAGGGGAGGGAAGTTCTAAATGAGCCAAAAGCTAGATGGTTTCCAGGGCTCTTGGCAGGAGCATGTTATTGTTCACCCTTGCACGCACGTGCAAGACATCCTCCTTCATCTCTCCCTCCCTCCTTCTCTCTGGAAGGGGAATCTCAATTTCAAAATCTGGATGATGGAAAATAGTGATTTTTGAAACCAGGCTAGTGGGGCTCCGCTCTGTAGAGCAGGGGGGGGCAAAGTACAGCTCTTGTGGTGTTCCCCCCACCGACCATACCCTTCAACTATGCCAATTTGCCAGAGACAGTCCCCTTTTATCCTGTCACCTCACCTTTTCAGTTCCTTTTAGAATGTCCCTGGGGTTGTCTATATGAGGCAAAAAGAAGCTGATTGCTCTGCAATAAAGGCAACTCGCAGTAGCTGTGTTTTGTCTTAATGGGTTTTGGGGGTTTATTAGGTAGATTGCGGAAATGCAAAGCTATCTGCGTTTGCTGTGTAAACAGGCATGCCTGTGAATCAAGATGAGTGAATTATGTTTTTATTCTCACCAGTTGCCGCCTCCAAACAGTAATTTTTGTTTTTAAAAAAAGCAGATCTAAGGTGTGAAAGTACAATAGTTCACCTTAAAAGAAAAGCAAAAAAATAAATACCCAAACTCTCATTTTATCACATCAGCGCATTCTCGCTAATGCAAAAAAAAAAAAAAAAAAAGCAGTTATGGGAGCTTGCATTTTTAGCAAGCCCTGCCCCCCCCCACACACACACTCATCCAGTCAATTAGCATTCAGCTTCTGCTCCCTTGGGAAAGTGAATCAATTTGGTCACTTGTCCCAACAAGCAGGAATATACATTCCCCTGCTGCCTTTTAAAAACTCCAGGAAAAGCAGGGAAGGCTTTTCCTGCAGAGTATATGGCGTATTTAGCCCCTTTCCTTCCGAATACGGCGATACAATGTGGGATGCCATTAAGACAGGTTGTAGTCTCCTCGCATTCCATGAGGAGTATTTTCACCATTTAGACAACCACCCTGTTTTTCTCTCTTCCTCTATGGTGTCACTAAAGCTGGTGTCACCCCTTCTGCCGAAAGTGTCACCTGGTGCCTCTGCACTGCCCCTGTGCTGCCACTGCTCTTCCACTTTCCTCCTTTGGCTTCAGCTTCAGTTTCAAACTGAATTGAAATTGTACTCAACTCAGTAGGGGGAAGGGACAGGGGAGGAGGGCACAGAATCTTGCCCTTCTCAGTAGACTCAGGGAAAGGCAAAGTGCCACAGGATTCTCCTAGCTTATCTGTTCCTTTCTTATTAATAACATTTGCCATCTTGACCATACCCCATGTTGCTTGACCACACGGGTCCCAATGTTCATCTTTGAAATGTTGGAGGGATCTCTCTCTCTCTCTCTCTCTCTCTCTCTCTCTCTCTCTCTCTCTCTCTTGGTTTCCCTTTCATGTTCTGTGCAGCCCTGGAGGATACCAGGGCAGAAAATTGGCCCACAGACCTGATGCATTTGCCAACCTCTGCTGTAGATTCCAGTGGGGTTTAAATGGGGAGCAATAGGATGCAGGGCCAGGTTTCATTGTCACAGGACTTTCTGACTCTGACAAGACACAATGCAATTCCAGTCTCCCCCCACTGCTTTCAACTATGCAATTTTCACGACACAGACACAGCCAGCCTTCATCATCACCAGTTTGCCGGTTCATCTCAGTTCACCCAAGACTGAATTCCAACCCACATGCCCTGTGTTTTTCTGTTCTAATCCAGCATCCTTTTTTGGTCCCTTTGTCAGAGCAAGATGAACCCAATTGCCCTCATCCCCACCATTTCTGCTGAGACTCTGTCTGCAATCAGTACACCTAAGGACACACTACATAGCTGGCAGGGGGCCCCAGGAACCTGGCATCTCTTCTTTGTTTCCATTTGGCTCTGAACTTGAACAAGAGAGAGCTGAAAAGAGAGATAAATGAGGACTGGAGAACGCTGGAACTCACAGGACTCCAGGAAAAGCATATCTTCACTCTTAATAGGAGATTTGCTGTAAACTTTTCTGAAATACCCCAATTCATTGTTTACAATTAGTGTCTGCATGGCATTCCATTTCCACTCTGAGCCAGATATTGGAACACAGACCATTCTATGTAGGAGTGGGAATCATGCAGCCCTCCAGATGTTCTTGGACTGCAGCTCCTAGCATTCCTTACTTTGGCTATGCTGGCTAGGGGGAGCCAGAGTCATGTAGTTGTTTGAGCATTGGACTATGACTCTGGAGACCAGGGACCTGTCTTAATGGCCAAAAAACCTCCTAACGGAATGCAAGAAGAACTCTGCTTGTCTAAATGGCAAGGTGCATTGATCTGCCGTTTTGTGAAGGAGGGCAGCCCAAAACATTAAAAACTACACAGGAAAAGCCTTCACAGCTTTTCCTGGAGTTTTTTTTTTAAAAAAACCTTCAGGGTGAATGCGCATTCCCCCTCACTGGGACAAGCGATTCGATATAAACCTCTGTCTTGTACAAGAGGAAGAGCAAAGCTGATTGGCTGGACGAGCATGTGGGGGGGGGGCGAGGCTTGCTAACAGGGCAAGTGCCTAGCACTGCTATGTTTGATTTTCACCTTAGCGAGCAAACACTAAGACAAGAAAATGACATGTTGCTTCTTTACCGTTTTATTGCAAAGGCAAAATATTGCACCAGCACACAGGGCAAACAGTTTTTTTTTTTTAAAGTTTGGTGGTGGCAGATTACGGTCATTAAAATGCAAATAATTTACTCAAGGCTGCTGTGGGCATGCAAAGCTTTGGGGGGGCGGAAACAACATTAGGACAAGTCGAAGCTGATGCAAAATGCCATTACTGCAGGTCACTCTGGTTTTTTTGGACTCATATTGATGAGCCCCAGGATTCTAATCCTTGCTCAGCCATGGAAACCTGCTGGGTGACCTTGGGCAAATACACTCTCTCAGCCTCAGAGGAAAGCAAAGGCAAACTCTGAACAAATCTTGCCAAGAAAACCCCGTGAATGATTCACTTTGGGGGCTCAGTTATACAACTGTTTTTATCCCAGGGAGAAGCGAGATATCCTCATCCCAAGTTCGTCTTGGGAGCCCTGGTGGCGCAGTGGTTAAATGCCAGTACTGCAAGTCACCACGTTGCAAGTTCGATTCCAGCGGGCTCCAAGGTTCACTCAGCCTTCCATCCTTTCGTAGGTCGGTAAAATGAGTACCCAGCTTGTGGGGGCAATTAGCTAACACACATTGGAAACTGTTTAATGCAGTGTAGATGTGTAAATAGCTATTCCTTAAAACAATTTGTATGCCGCTCTGATAGCCTTGAGGCTGAAGAGCGGGGTATAAGTAAATAAATAAATAAATAAATAAAAATAAAATAAAAATAAGTCTATTCTTGTTTACATGATTTGTCCCTGGATGAACAATATCCCAGGATTGTTGTTTACATGACAACCTTTTCCATGACAAAAGCAAGATCCCATGACATAGTACCCTGTGGTTTTTTTTATATATATATATGGGAAAAGGTTACGGGATTTATTTTTTTTACCTGTCAGTCAAGGATGCGACAACTCATTTTTTCACAACCTCGGTGACGTATTTCCTGTGGAGTTTCCCACCACAAGCAATGCTATTGGCTGCCACAAATGTTTGCTCAAGCTTCTGCATTGGTCAGAGAAGGAAGGCAAAGGCAACCCCCTCTGCACAATTCCTGTAAAATAATCCCCTGATGGGCTTGCCTTAAGGTCTCCAGCTCCATTAATCCACAGAGGTTAATTCCAAATAAAACTTGTTTGTCTTTAAGAACCCACAAGAATCACTCTTGAATACCAGGATCTGTAGGCTATATTTCAGAGGAAGGAACTTGCAAAGCCTCCTAAGAAAACCAGATGAAATTTGTGGGGTTGCAATAAATCAATAGGCAGCTTGAAGGAGCCGGGAGGAAAGCCTTTGCTTTCAGTCGATGGGGGGGGGGGTGAGGGGGGAAAACGGACAGGCTTAGAAGGAAGCTTTTGCTTTCAGCCGGTGGATGGGGTGAGGGGGGGAAATGGACAGGCTTGGAAGAAAGCCTTTGCTGTCAGCCGGTGTGGGGGGTGAGGGGGGAAACAGATAAGCTTGGAAGGAAGCCTTTGCTTTCAGCTGGTGAGGCTGAATCTATTGAAAAGGGTGACTGACCCTTCCTTCTCTGAACTCTGAGCCCACCCCTGCCCACCTCAATATCCAGCCATCACCTACTCCCGAGATATTTTGTCCTGACCTATTCACATATCCAATTTTCTGCAACCTCCCAAGACTTTTTTAAAATCACGGGACAAACTGAGGGATGGAAAGTCACGCTCCTTGGAGGATATATGGTGGCCCCCCTTCTGAAAAACTTGAGATCATCACGATGAACGTGTGAACAATCAGGGGTCATCACGAGTTCATCTCACGACATTTCCGTCGTGTAAAAACGGCCCCTAGGGTTGGTGTAAGTCAGAAATGACTTTAAAGCACACAAGAACAAATGATGGCTAGGACTCAAGGTGCTGTTTAGCAACATCTGAAGGACTGAAAGAATTCCACCCCTGGTTTGGTGGGCCCCCATCTTTGAATCTCTGCTCATTTTCCATCTGTATACAGCATTTGTTTATTGTAAAATCTTTCCATCCCATTTTTCTTTGTGTGTGTAGAGGTTTGTAATAAATTTAAAAATTTCTGAACTATCATGGATTGGCTGTTCTCACTGCAAATATTGAACTTTTTTTAGATTATAGTCTCTGACAGCTAATTCTTTTCCAAATGTCCTGAAGTGGCTAGGGCTGAGCTTTGAACATTTACTTTATTGGAATATAATTCTCATATTCTCTAAGCCAGCATAGCCAGTTCTGTTTATGGGAGTTGGAGTCCAAAAAAATAACTTCTCCAAGCTCTAGGCTAGGAGGAATAGGCTCCCATGAGTACACGTCCAGCTGGATTGGGAACCAGGCAAAACAACAAGGGTCTTCATTTTGCCATCTCACGCAGAGCATCAAGCCTTACCGCTCTGCCCAGGATGAGGTGGAGAACATCTTAGTCAAATTATCTTGGCATCTTCTGAGACACAAAATCCTGTAAATTTCTGTTCCCATCCCTGAAAGTAAAAACAGATTAACCAACCTTGTGTTGTCCTTTCATGACCTCCCAAATCAGTGGCTTAAGGCAGCTGTCTCACTCTGCTTAATGGTAGGATCGGCCTTGCAAATTACCTAGGGCTTGTCTACATGGGTGGGAAACCCAACACCTATCTTGTAGCCCTGGCTGATTTCTTTTATCTGCAGCAGCCCTGTAAACATCACACTCACCGGGCTTCTCCAATTGTAGATCAGAATATCCTGCCACATGTTAATCACCATCACACCTGCGTCAGAGTAAATGGGTGGTCCTACAGGGATCATGTGCCCTATACATCATACGATTTCAGGCTGGGGCTGCTTCAGTTTGTGGGGGGGGGGTTTCCCTGCTCGGTCATGCATGCAACGGTCAATACATGTGGTTCCAGAGTACTATATTACTGGGTAAGCATATATACACTTACCCAGATATGTGCACAATCAATTTAAAAATAAAATAAAATAAAAAGCGCCAGAATGGGCTCCCTTCCACAGTAAGTTCTGCCTTGGCTTTGCTCTGAAGCCAATCCTTAGTCGCCTCATGTCCAAAAATCTGGGTTTTCCCCTCAAATTCAGAGCAAACTGCAAATCTTACAGATCCGGTGTTTCCTGAAGACTCCTGGTGAAAATGTGCATTGTCAAAAGTGTTGTGTGTCAACTGTGCCACAAATACAGGGTGAGTACAGATTTTATTACCCATGTAGACAAGCCCCTCCTTAATTAAGAAGTTCAGGTTTCACATGGGACTGTATACCTTCCAGAATATAAAAAAATGAAAATAAGTTCATCCCTGTATATTTTTAACACAGTGCTCTCACACAAAGTATCTCATGGTTGGCCCCCAACTGTCCAGTTCCATTATTACAAAATCCTGATAGCTTGTTTCTGTATGCTATCTGTACAGATGCTCACTTTCTTCCCAGCCCATGCTACCTTACATTTCTTTGCATCTAAAACAATTTGCAGAGACTACTTTTCACTGGATTGGGACCAGAACTGTCAGATTTCTAACTGCTGCAGATCTAGCTATTCTTAAAGGCCCAACTGGAGCTGGTTGGAAGAGGATCTTGTGGGATTTTTTGCCTCATGTGCCAAGATAATACAGCAAACCTTAGACAGCAAATTGGATGAGCGAGGGACATAGGACTTTATTACACTAGTGTCTAAAAATGCTTTAATTCCGCAATTGAGGAAAGCAGAAACACAGTGGCATGATTACAGTAATTATTGCACATTGCTGTAATCATGCAATACCACTGCCATGGAATTATTGCAAAACCACCACTAGCAGTTTAAGAATGGGATTTCACCTCATGCTATAGTAATGCTTGTCTTCGCATTGTCTTCTAATGACAGAGTATGACAGATGACATACATGACAGACTCCTCCTCCTGCTGGTCGGCATATGTGCCTTTAAGAAAAATTTTCTCTTCCACTATTTTGATGGGCAAGATTCTGGCTGTTCTTGTGAAAAGACATGAGACTTCACTCTAAAACACTAAAAACAAATAAATAACCAAAGAAAATTACACATAAATGCTTAAACAAACATAAATAGGTAGTGAGAAGAGGTGACAGTTGATTAAAAGAGCATTCTGTAAGTCCTCTTCATGTTCTCCCCTGGAAGTTTAATTCCCCACTGGGAAAGGGGAGGGGAGAAGAGGACTGCCTATTCATGTTGGAATCACATTATTACAGCAGGACATGATTACTGCACACTTGTCAATACCACAAAAAGAGCAATATTGAGGGCTATTGACAGCTTTGACCATCAATTAAAACTTGTGCCTAATTAATCTGTAGAAAATTTATATTTATGTATTATATTTATTTTCTTGAAAATTCTATTAAAAATAAATTGAAAAAAAGTTATGCCTGATTAGCACACAAATCTCAGGAGGAGGACTTTGTATGATAATGGGAACCCATTTGTGATATTATCGCATTGTAATTCCACTATTTCAGCCCCATCTGATAAAGTCCATAGTTTGCTGATCTACCTCAGCCCTGCTGAGAATTTTGTTTCAGGTGAGAGATCAGCAAGCTTTGGCTCATTCTTCCTTTCCACTGTTTTCATTGCGGCTAGCACTGTTCAGCCATTCATAATCTAGTAAAATTAAATGTGTGAAGATAAAAATAAGCATGTAAGAAGGGAAAGCATGCTAACTCCATCCATTCCATTGTAACACTCCTTATATGGAAGGCAAGAATCTGAAGAGGAGAGCTTCCTCTATACGTAGAGGCTCTCACCATGACCCAAAGCTACATGAGAACGTGAACAAGATGTAAAGGCTAATTTGCTTTCCCCAAGCTCTTCTCTCCCAGTCTCTTTTCCTTTATATGTTGTGTCTTTTAGACTGTAAACTTGTGGGCAATCACAGTCATATTGCTATCTTTGTAGATATTTTAGGAGACTCTCTCTTTGTCTGTCTGCCTGTGTGTGTGTGTGGCCAAATCCAGTTTAAAACTGGATTATTAGCCATGGCTCCTTCCCATGGAATCCTGGGATTTATAGTTTGGTGAGGCACCAGTACTCTTTGGCAGAGAAGGCTAAAGAACTTGTAAAGCTACAAATCCATGGATTCAATAAGAAGGAACCGTGACAATCCATTTTCAAGTTGGATTATTTGTGTGGTGTGGATTGGACCTGTCTCTGTGTGTGCAGATACAGAAAAGACTTCAACTAAATAATAGATAACAAAGGATTTTCCTTGGTCCACAACGATGGCAGGTCTGTTCTGTTGAAACCATAATCACATATATATTATGCAACTAGGAAATTCTGGGTGTGCCTAAGACTATCAACATCTCAATGGTTATGGTATTGTTAATGCCCTACTACTAATTGGACTGTGCTAACTTAAATTGATGGGGTGATCAATGTATGATATCTCTATTTTTCAGGATGTTTGCCTTTATTTTATCAGTTTCCCCTTGTGTAATAGTTTTTCCCGACTACCATCACCCAATGCCTCACTCTGCCTAGTGGTAAGACTGGCCTTGTCCAGGCTCTGACTCAGTTACAGCTCTGCTTACTTCCAATTGATGTCTGCTGTTGCTCCAGTAATTCTGCATCAGTTGTCCTTGGATTATGCAGTCGCTCTCGGTAGATGGCCATGGGATAATTATTGGTCCTTGGCACAAGGTGCCTTGGTTTTTTTGTGCACAAATTCCAATGTTTCCTTCCTTCAAGGTGATCTGATTTAAATCAAGGCGACTCTAACTGTTGATTCAAATCATCATTCTTCACCACTGACTAGGGGCTTGTCTACACCTCTGAAAAACATGGCATTCATGTTCTTTTTGCACTAAAGAATGAAGGAGGAATTGTGAAATTGAAATTAACTCCTGGAGTAGGTAGTTTATTAGTTTTAAAAGTCAGATAGTACTTAACAGTCAAAGGTACAAATACAATTTGTTATGAAAATGAATACATTGAATTTCATTTCTCTAAAATACATATGCCCATCACAGACTGATTCATTTATCCTGATGGAAAAAAAGAAAAGAAAGAAAGACTGTTGACTCCACACTGCTAATACAAAAGGGAGTTCTTAAAGACCCACAAGGTACACATATAAACACACACACATACACATATATGTATATGTATATGAGTATGTGTATATATTTTGTCAGAATGGGACCAATAATGAGTCAGTGCATGTAGAGATACATTCTTATTGACATCTAACCGGAGAAAACCAAGAGTTGCATTCCAAAGATGCCTGTAGCCATGTATTTGTAGGCATATCAATCTTTATAAATTTCATTCTTATGAATAAGAACAAATCATTTTTATCATTCTTCTCTACCAGCTGTAAGAAATCCCACAAAAGCTGTGCCGTATTAAAACACTATTTGCAGTTCAAGATTCATCCTCTGTTTCTTTATGTTCTGCCCTAACAGTAGCAGCTTGACCTGAGTACAGATTGTGCATCAGGACAATCAAATATTGTGGCACACCCATTTCTTTAAGAGTAATCCATAGCTTTTCATGATCTTGATAATCAAAGGTTTTGCTATAGTCTGTAAAGCACAGGCTAATTTTCTTTTGAAATTCTTTAGTGCACTCCATTATTGAGCATGTGTTTGAAATATGATCCCTAGTGTCTCTTCCTTTCCTGAACCCAGCTTGGACATCTGACATTTCTTGCTCAATACATGGCAAAAGTCTTTGTTGTAGAATGTGTAGCATCACTTTGCTTGCATGGGAAATTAACACACTTAATGTGGTTACTGCAATCCTTGGTGTCCCCTTTTCTTGGGGATTGGAATGTATATTGAGTATTTCCAATCTGTTGGCCATGCTTTTGTTTTCCATATTTGTTGACAGATTTTAGTTAGAACAAGAGTAGATTCTGTTTCTGTAGTCTGAAGCAGCTCTATTGGTATGCCATCTGTTCCTGGTGATTTATCTCTTCCAAGTGCTCTGAGTGCAGCTTTCACTTCACTTTCTAAGATTGGAGGTTCATCTTCATATGCCTCTTCTCCAAAGGAATCTATGATCCTTTCATCTCTTTTATATAGTTCTTCCATGTATTGTTTCCATGGTCTTTTAATTTCTACTTGGTCATGTAATGTGTTCTCCTACTGGTAATACAAATCACTGATTATGTAAAGTGCCTAATCCTCCATACATCATCTTATACTTGAGTTGGACTCTTTGTGTTCTACTAGCTTGAATCCAACCTCCTGAAGATGATGCCTGAGGACCCTCCGCACTCCACTATTTTCAGTCTCAGGCAGTTCACAGTAGATTGCAAATGGCCTGATGTAACAGCATCTTCCTAAAATGTGTGTGTGGTACCCAGAGAAAATTTAACTGGCACAGACTTGACCTTCAGTTGATCCAGAGAGTGAGTGATAGTATGTGATAGTATACTGAATGATGATTGGACTACACCACTTCTAGCCGCAGGTAAATAATGCATTTATGAATGTTGCTGTATGATTATGTTATGAATGTTCTGAAATAGAAAACCAGCACAGTTGGAAAAAAGCTGAGAGAAAATCTTATTCCCCTAAATGCTGATTTTCAGAATCTAGTAACAGGGTAGTTATTACATTATGGGGATGGGGGAGCATCCATAGCCCAACTCTGAAGTGGTAAAATCCATTCTACCAGCTCAGAGCATTTCCACACTATTTCCCCACCTCATTCAGTTGAAGGTGTATATGAGGTAGGGGCAAAAAGAAGATGCTACCCTACTACTTTTTCTTTGACCCCACCATTAAAATCAAGCCCATAATACTACATTGGGTAAAACTGGTAGTTGAGAACATCCAGAAGCATTCCTAAATATAAGTTAAATGTGAAAAAAATGTGATTCAATATTGCTTTGCTTTATAATTGTAGCATAGGCTGTTGTTATTCTTGTTGGATTGAACAAAGGAAGGTGCTTTATTTCAGATCAGATTATTTGTACATCTAGCACAGTAATGTCAACTATTCTAAGTAATGGACAGTCTTTATGATCTCAGGAAGATGTTTTTACAGTGCTTGGAAAAAAATACTTCTTTGGACTACAATTACCAGCATCCCTCAGCTGGCTGGCTAGGGGATTCTGATAGTGATAGTTCAAAAAGGAACTTCTCCCCCACTTGGTACCCAAGTTTCTTCTCAGTGCAGATGTCAGAATTTGAAACTGGGTCTATCTGCATGCTGCATGTGTGACCCCTGCCTTAATAAATTAGAGATACCGTAAATGGAACCTGGAATCTTCTGCAAGTAGGCAAGGAGCTTGCTCTCCCACTGATCCGTTGTCTCCCTCTCGCCCCTTGGCAAAAGTGCATGCAGTTGCTTTCTTCTCTCCAGCACCTAACTCACTGTTGGCAGTGACCCAAGAGCTGTGCTACTTGGTTTTGCAAGCCTTGCTTATCATGGATTTAGCTTTGATCAAACACGCTTAGCTCATGCAAAGCTTGATGAGATCTTAATTAGCAAAATTAGCAAAAAAAAATTAGGAAACTTCAACAAAGAAATAAACATGAGATGAAACTGAGCGGAACATCAACAAACCTGGAGGAGGTAGATTAGATGCAAAAGAGTTAGGGAGGTAGATAGCCTAAATAGCTCTAGCGAGTCATGAGGAACAATCAAGAGGCTTGTTCCTTGTACTGTATGTTCTCTGGTTTCATTGCACACGTCAGGCTTCCTTAACCTGCAGTGGCACCTGTGGAGTGAGCAAGGATGCCTATTCACATGAGAATGAAGAACAACCATTTCACAATATGAAAACCAAGACATGTGGCCAAGCAACATCAGAATGTGGTCAAGAGAGCAAAAGTTATTAATGAGGAAGAACACATCAGCTAGGAGAGCCAGCTGCAGTTTGTTTTTGTCTGAGCCTACAGGGAAAGGTAAGATTCTGCCCCCCTCCTCCCCCCCTGAGTTAACTGAATGCAGACTACTTTTGCACTTTAAATTCAGTTTGCAGCAACTGACATAAGCTGAGGACAAAGGTGAGAGTGTGAGGAAGAGAGAGAAACTGGGACATTTTAAAGGCCACTGGAAAAAAATGGGATGATAAAGGATTAATTGGGTGTGTCTCTAAAAAATCAGGGCAATTGAAGGGTATGATGAAATGTACACCATGACATGAACCACAAACATGCAGTTGCTCTTTCCCAGCTGTCTTATTTTCTTTCTAAAATAGAATATTAAGCAGAGGGGACTTACAAAAAAAAAAAAAAGAAAGAAAGAAAAAGAAAGAAAGAAAAGAAAAGAAACTTTAAGTGCAAGCTTTTGAGAGCTCCATTTTGAGAAAAACTTTTTCATAAAGACATACTTAAGAGGATACCTGGACAACTTGTGATTTATATATTTTAAAAAGTCTCTGACAGTTGCCAATGCAGCGAACAGGTGGCTGCGGCTTTTAGGGCTTTCCCCCATTCCTTCAGACTCCTAATAAGCAATGATAAGCAATTAGGAGTTCTTGCAATCTCTAGCTTAAAATTAAGAAACATACCCAACTGAAATAAAGCTTCAGATATGAGGGTGGTTTTTTAAATATATATATATATGTGTGTGTAGTTTCAGATATATTTAGGGGAGTTATGATTGAAAACCTTAAACCAGTGCAACATGTAGCTGTAGTATGCATTTTGAATTCAGAAAGTTAAGGGAATTTCCCCCAAAGTTTGAATTAGTAAGTAAAAAAATGACCTGCACCCCCCTGTATTTCTCATCAATTTAAAATAATTCTCTGAGTTTGAAAGCTATAGGTTGTAATAAGTTTGCTTTTCTTGCATATCAGTTCTTGAAATGCCTCTCTTATAAGACAAAGAAACTATTCTGCTTAAATTTTCCAACAATAAATATAAAGATCCTTTTGCCCCTAAAGAGGAGATGATAAAAGCCAGGTTGTTTGGTGCAGTTGGTGGCAAAGAGATGGATTAGAAAGCTGGCAATGTCTTTCTCTTCCGTATCATGCTTGTTATGAAAATATTTCCCCGTTGTGCATTGGTTACATGAGAATCAATAAACACACTGAGAATATCAAAAGGCTGACAGTGAGGGAGGAGGCACAGCCAGGCAGGTGGACGCCAGGATGCTTTTGTCCTTTGCTGTCTTGTTGCCGGTCACGTAGTCCACGATCCCTTGGGTCTTTGACAAATTCAATTTCTGGGATATAGCTATGGATCCAGTTCTCATAGTACGTAAGACGACTGTACACTCCCGGGCGGTTCTTGATAGCACATCCTTCACCCCAGCTGACAATGCCAGCCAAGACCCATGACTGGCCAATCAGACATACCATGGGACCTCCAGAATCACCCTGTAAACCAAGAAGGCAAACAATGTGTGATAAGTGGAAAGGCATGGTGCAGTTTACCTGGTCAATGACCATCATAAATGGCCTGGGGTTGGCATACAATCTCTGCTTGAAGGGTTTGCCTCCCCTCTGAGAAGACCAGGTTCACAGCTTGGGTTTCTCTTGGACCCATCATTGTTCCTGGAAGGTGCTGTGGCTGCTGTGGTCAAGAATGTCTTTGCCCAGTTTCAGCTGGTGCACCAGCTGCACTGCTTCCTAGGGAAGACGGTCACTAGTTCATGCCTTGATTATCTCCCAGTTAGACTAATGTGATGCAAATTCCATGGGATTACCCTTGAAGAATGACCAGAAGTTAAGCTAGACCAAAATACAGAGGCCAGTCTTGTGTACAAACGTGTCACCTGTTCTGTACCAATTACTCTTTATGGCCTTTGGTCGTCAAAACTAGGTTTTAGAGCTCACTTGTGGGATTGCTTCACTTGTGTGGATTATTTTAAAAAACTGTTCTGTAAAAACTGTTCTAACCTGCTTTTAAAGAATATTTTTATGCATTGTGTATCACTCTGAAAGCCCTGGTAGGCTGAGAGGTAATAAATACAGTTAGCCCTCAACATTTACTGGGGCCAGGGGCGCAGGACCCCCACAAAAGTGGGAAAACTGTGAATATCTCTAGACACCCCCAAACGATATTTAAAACATACAAAAATTACAATCTGTGGAGTCAACCCACCTTGGATGTGTTGGGGTTCTTTCACAAGGCAGAAGCATGCAGTTGGTGGGGCTTGCCTCTGCTGCTACAAGCCTCACCGTACATTCACAGTTTATCAGTCTTGTGAGGCTTGCAGCCCCTATTAAAAATGGCATAGGGCAACAGCGGAGGTGGTAGCGAATAACTCACAAATAATCAAATCCACACAAGCTAAATCAACAAATGTGGAGGGCCAACTGTAAATACTTTTAATAAAAAAAGATGATCTATTTTCTTCACAAGCAGATATGGATTCTTACAGATACAGTTGGGAATGCAGCATTGTACATTGAATGGTAATTCCTAGGGTTGATTTTGACTTATTGGACAGCCTGGAGCAACCTCTCAACTTGACTGAAAAACAGGCACAGCAATCAGGTTGACATAGATTTTCCTTGGGTTTTTTCCAGGCTGTGAGGCCATGTTCTGGAATAGTTTCTTTCTGACATTTTGTCTGCATCTGTGGCTGGCATCTTCAGAGAATGGTTGGGTAGGAGTGTGTGGAGTTTATATATATATATATATATATATATTGTGAACCCCTGTTGGGGAGTATATGTTAATTTGTGTAACTGAATGGTTAGTTTCTGGGTATAGAAATGCAAGGATTGTTAGTGTCTGTTTGGCTAATGGTTGGTTGATGGGCCATTATCTCCTGGGAATCCCCTTGTCCATGGGTGGAATTCCTTTGTAAGTGTTGGGTTTTTATTCTATTGTTTTTCAAAACTTTGAGCCAGATTTTGTTTACTTTTAGGGTTTCTTCTTTCCTGTTGAAGTTGTCCAGGTGTTTGAGGATTTCAGTAGCTTCTCTGTGCATTCTGACATGATAGTTGTTGGCCTGGTCCAGAATTTCTGTGTTTTTAAATAACATTTTGTATCCAGGTTGGTTTATAACATGTTCTGCTACTGCTGATTTTTCTGGCTGGCCCAGACTGCAGTGTCTCTCATGTTCCTTGATTTGTGTTTGTACACTGCATTTAGTGGTCCCTATGTATACTCCCCAACAGGGATTCACTATATATATATATATATATATATATATATATATTTACACTCCACACACTCCTACCCAACCATTCTCTGAAGATGCCAGCACAGATGCAGGTGAAACATCAGAAATAAACTATTCCAGAACATGCCTCACAGCCCGAAAAAAAACCAAGGAAAATCTATGGATGCTGGCTGTGAAAGCCTTTGACTTCACAGGTTGACATACTACAATTCCTTTTCAAATGCTGAAGGATTCACTGTTTGTGAACCAGAAAAGGACTATCATTCTCAAAACAGAGCTGTCTTCTCCAACCTGGTACCATCCCAATGTGTTGGACTATAACTCTCAGCATCCCCCAGCCAGCATGGCCAATGGTACTTGCAGGCAACACCGCTGGAGAATAGGAGGTTGGATTGAAGATGGGGGAAGTGGTACAAAGCTAAGGTGGCATATTCAAGGGTGGAATGGGAAAAACATCAGATTATATTCTTGGGCCAGCTAACTTTTCTTCTTTCTTTTAACCAGTATCTATCTGTTTTCCTGAGGCAACACTTGTTCCAGCTCCATCAAGGGGGTCTCTCAGCTAACCATTTTAAGTGCAGAGGGATGTGCTGTGTATAATGAGATGGACTCTTACCTTGCAGGCATCTCTCCTGCCCTCTGGGTAGCCAGCACAGATCATATCATCCTGGATATACCGTGGGGTCAGGCCATCACCCATATTTTTGCTATAGAGCTCACCACACTTCTTTGAGTCAATGATGGGCACCTTCACCTTCTGGAGGGTTTGTGGGGAGGGAAGGTTGACTGCAATGACAACACCGCACACAACTGAAGCTTTTCTTTCTAGAACCCACCCTCTGGGGCTCCTCCCACATGCAGGCTGCCATTCCATCCCATCACATAGGTTTTGCCCCTTGTATTTGTCCCCCTCCCACAGTTATTCCCCCCCTTCTCTCCCATGCACACCTGAATGACGCAAGTTGCCCCAGCCGGTGACCCAGCACACTTTGCCCGGACGAAAGTTCACAGAGGCATCAGGCAGGCAGATGGGGAGGATCAAGTCTGAATACTGAACCTTCCTGGAGAGCTGCACAAGAGCAATGTCACCACTACTGGTCTGGCCTGCATAAGTGGGGTGAACGATGACCTTCTGCACTCCCAAGCAACATGCCTGTGGGCCAGGATTGGAAAGCTGGGTGACCCCCAGGAGGACTTGGTACTGGGAGAGATCCCTGAACCTGAAAACATAACAGAAAGAGTGGGGCAGGGAAGAGGAGTTGCACCATCTGGACTTCAAGCAGGTGAACCTCCATGTGTCTTAGGACTTTATCAGACTAGCATCTAAAAATGAAGTTATTCCACTATTAAGGAAAACAGAAATGTAGGACTTTATCAGATGAGGCCAATCTTGCAAGAAAACTGCATCATTTAGGACATGATGATAGCAGCAAAGGCAAAATTATCATATGTTCTCATTGCTCACCCATTCCCGCTGTGTCATGCTGGCGCGAGTGAGGCATCACTTTTTATTGACAGACTAAGCCATCAATAAAAAGCTACACCTCATTCACACCAGCATGATGCAGTGGGAACAGGTAAGCAATGATGTTGTCTGATAATTTCAGCCATTTCTGCTATTGTCCCATCCTAATGACATGTTTTTTGCCATGTCTGATAAAGTCTCTCATGGCATGATTACAGTAATTATTACACATCACTGTACTCACACATGATACTAACACAACAGAATCATTATACAACAACAACTAGCAGTTTAAGAATGGGATTTTACTTCCGTGATTTTGTATGGATGAAATTTTGGCTGTTCTCATGAGAAGATACGACTTTCTTTAAACACACCGAAAACACATAAATAATGAAACAAATAAACACTTAAACAAACATAAAAATATACCAAGAAAAGGTAACCATTCATTAAAACAGTGCCCTGTGAACCCTGTGTTCTCTTTGGGAAAGGGGTGAAGGACCACCCGTTCATCCTGTAATCACACGATTACAGTGAGATGTGATTTCGCATTCCTGTCAATACTGCAAAAAGTGCAATATTGAGGGCTATTCATGGATGTTCCTTTCAATAAAAAATGATGATCAGTTATTGGGTGGAGCACACACTGACCATGGGAGAACAATGACATTGTGCAGTAATGGGAACCCATTCTGTAATTACAGTTGTCCCTTCATATTCACAGTTTTCACATTTGTAGTTTTGCATATTTGTAGTTTGTACCTGCTGCTCAACTAGCTCAAACTCCAGCTTGCTTTTGTACCTTGCACTAAAACATCACTGTCTGTTACTTTAAACCTTACTGTTTTAAATGGACAGTACTATTTTGGTGCAAGGTAAGAAAGCAACCTGGAGTTGTGTGATGGCAAGTATTGGCAGTCCTGTTGGCAGGAGAGGAGTCTACAATACTGTAGTGTAGTATGCATGTTAGGGGCAGGGCTTAACTTATTTATCTATTTTTTTTTCACTTTTGTGGTGGTGCTCCATCCCTAACCCTAGCAAATATGAAGGAACAACCGTACAGCCCCATCTGATAATGTCCTTGGACACTGGGCTTGGATACTGTTCAGACTATCTGCTGAAGGGGTGAGGGAAACTCTAGATAAAAATGTGTAAAGTTGCCTTATCTCAGGTTACAACTATTAGCCCAGCTAGCCCAAGATTGTACAATGAGCTTAGCAGGGATGGCCTCACCGTCAGGCAAGATGAGGAGGCTGATTCAAGTGGCAGGTTAAAGGGTGGGGATGGTGTAGGAGAAAGAAACTGCCTTGTACTTCCTATGGCAGTTTGCTGCCCTCAGGTGCAGTGGAAGTAGGCCCACTAACATTGTTACGATAGCAGCCTGCTCAGCTGAGAGAGGGGACTATCATTTTCCTCCTCACCTCGTGTAGCAAACTACTGTATTTTAGGTAAAGCCTAGAGCTTCTTTCCACTTTGTAATGCTCCACTTGTAAAATCTGTCTTTATTTGCTCAGTGGCAAATGTTCTTCCATGTCTGTTCCTGTTGCTCTTTCTCTAGTTAATAAGAAGGTTTACAAGACTGACATCTGTTCAATAAATGAGTGTTCATGAACGAATGTGTGTGCAAAGTCCTATGGACTATGGAGATTTTCAGACCGCATTTTACCGTGGCTCATGCAGGAGGAGCTTCCGGGAGAGGGACGGCGGTCTTGCACGGCAGAGGGTCATTTTTGGACGACGACGTCCCTCTCCCGAAACCATCCGTGTCACTTCCATGAAGCTTCGGAAGCCGCAGAGCCATATTTTAATCACAAGACCGCCATCCCTCTCCCGGAAGCTCCTCCCGCATGAGCCACGGTAAAACGCGGTCTGAAAATCTCCTATGTGTATATTGAGAGAAGGGGCAATATTTTTGTGTGTGTTTAATTTGTTCTATTACAAAGTGTAAAATAAAATTAAGCTACCCTATTAATATTGCTGATGGGGGCGGTAGGGGACAACCAATAAATGAATGGATACTATGGACTTTATCACACTACACTGTTATAGTGCTGTTATTCCACTTTAACTGCTCTGGCTGCCTCCTGTGGAATTCTGGGGTTTGTAGTTTAGTGAGGCTTAAAAGCTCTCAGGCTTCTAAACACCCCTCCCTAAACTGCAAATCCCAGGATTCCACAGCAGGCAGCCAGAGAAGTTAAAGTGGAATAATAGCACTATAACAGTGTAGTGTGATAATCTCCCATCAGTGATTACAGCCATATGATCAGATAAATTGTGGTTCCAAATCATGCATTAGCCTCATAAAATGGGCATCACGTGCATCTCTTTTTTGTTTTCCAAAAAAATAAAAAATAAAATGCCAGGCAAAACTTGAGCTGATTAATGGTAGGCACCAAAGACATTCTCTCCCTGAGATGCCCAGCCAGATGGTATGCTGAGGGGGTGGGATTATGATAGCAGAATCATTGGGCAGCTGCCCAGGTTTTCCATCCCACCCTCTATACTCACTGATAAAAACAGTGGGCTGCCGTTATCACCCAGTCCTCCGCGATGAGAGAGCCTCCACACACATGCCTCTGGTTGAGCTGCAAGCTGATCTGCCAGGGGAACTCTCCTGGCACAGCATCTTTTCCCTTCACAATTCGGTTGAAGCTGACAGGGGGCTGACCACAGCCTGCAAGAATAAGCTGAAGTTCATTCAGATTGACTTAGGAAGATGAGGATGTGGGGCACTGAAGTCCTACAGATTCTAGTGGAGATTGCTTTGACTTGACCTCGCTATTGCTTCAGGGGGGGGGTGCATGTGCACACACTGTTGCTGTTGTGGTTTTCAAAGCCCCATCTTTGATCAAAAGACAGAAAGCTCTGCTGTGCATGGAGAGGTGGAACAGACCTTCTCTGGATGCAGAAAATCCTATTTCTATACAGTGTGCCCTTGGTATCTGCTGGGGTTTGGTTCCAGGACACCCTGTAGAGACCAAAATCCGTGGATGCTCAAGTCCTATTATATACAGTGGCATGGTAAAATGGTGTCCTTTATATAAAATGGCAAAGAGCAAGGTTTGTTTTTTGGAATTATTATTTATTAAATGTTTTCAAGCCGTGAATGGTTGAATCTGTGGATAAAGAATCCATGGATACAAAGGGCTGACTGTATATATTAAAAAATGAATGTTCCAACGATCCTCAATTCAGACACAAGGGGGAAATTGCTCATTGCCAACAAAGGCTGCTTGTCAGGATTCAGAGCAGGGCACCATGCAGAGACACACTTACCAGCCTCCTCTGTGTATGGGCCATCTGAGTTCAGAAGGTGTCATTAACTATTTAATTTATTTAATCCTCATGACAGACTTGTGTGCCTCAATGGGGAGGGGGAGATGAGGCAGAGCTTCAGGTTCTCAAATGACAACTGTCAGCTGAATATGTGATAAAAAGCATGTGCTCTCTTTCGCACAGAACAATGCATTGAAATAGATCAAAATGACATGAGAGGAAAAGAAAAGAAAGAGGATAGATACCTAATGTGTCCATATGCTCTCATTCCTCCCAGAAAGATACTCATCAAGGACTTGCTTTGCAGGAAATGTATACTCACCTCTGCTTGCCTGGATCTTCTGTACTCCTGCAAGACAAAATAAAGATAAGAAGATGCTCGTGACAAATCTGAGGCTATTGTACTTTGGACATATTGTGAGATGACGGACTTTTTCGGACAAAGAAAAATAACGCAAGCAGCCTCTCCAGGTTGCAAGGCTGCTGCGCTGCAAAGCGCCCCTTTCGTATGACGCTTGCCCCTGCCGGTACTGTTGCGGTACCGCAGGGAGAGCTGAGCGTCATATTTCGTTGATTTTTACTCACGATCAACTTTTGTGAGTAAAAAATCAACGAAATATGATGCTCAGCTCTCCCTGCGGTACTGCAACAGTACCAGCAGGGGCGAGCGTCATACAAAAGGGGCGCTTTGCAGCGCAGCAGCCTCGCAACCTGGAGAGGCTGCTTGCGTTATTTTTCTTCATCCGAAAAAGTCCGACATGTCTCATTTGATAAGATGACAATGACCAGTGAAGTGGAAGGCAGTAGTAAAAAAAAAAAAAAAAAAAAGGAAGACCATGTTACAGATGGATTGACTCAGTCACAGGAATCCATGGCCCTAATTCTGCAAGACCTGAGCAAGGCTGCAAATAACAGGATCTTTTGGAGGTCTCTTATTATGACTTAGCATAAGCTGAAGTCAATTCGATGGCAGATCATAACAACACCTAGAGACCCAATGAGTTTTGCTGGATTTAAGGCAGAAGCGGAAATGTGAGACCCATGGGCTGCATATGGTCCCCAGGGATTCTATCCATCTATCTATCTATCTATCTATCTATCTATTTTTGTGTCCCAGTTGGCTTATCTAGACCTCCCATCCCAATTCACTCAGAATGGGTGGCCCAAAATAGTAAATGACTGCTTCCAGAGGCTTCCAGTAGCAGCAGTTCACCTTAAAACAGCTCCCACTGCCATCACCCCAAAACACCAGAAGTCAAAATTGGCTGAAAATGTATCCGTACAGCTCACCATGGGGTGTTTTTTATGGCATTTCCAAGTGGCTGCTCTTCTTTATCCCAGATCAATGATGTTTATCAGGAAGGTAAGAAGCTTTTCACTGAGAATATTGTGACACTCTGCATCAGAGGTTAGCCAGTTGGATGCATGTATAACCCAATATAGATAATTAGGAGTCACTGAGAGGCATGCTGAAGTAAAGCGGCAGGGCAGCTGGAAAGTTCTGCTTTCCATGTTGCCTTACTGCATGATGTCATTGTTCTTCCAGTGTTCTACCATTCTGGTCCCATAGAAGACCAAGGTAAAACTGCATCTTTTTGCTAGCAGATTTTTCCAGTTAGCAAAAAGATGCAGCTTTACCTCGGTCTCTCATGGGACCAGAATGGAAAAACGACGTCATGTAGTAAGGCAGCATGGAAGACAATACCTTTCTGCTGCACTGCTTCTTTACTTCAGCATGCAATAAGCCTCTCAGTATATCTACACTATACAGTTATAGCAGTTTAATATTATTTTAACAAGCATAGCTCATTCCTACAGAATCTGAGAAGTGTAGTTTGTGAGGTACTTAGAATACTCTGTTAGAGAGTAACTGACATGTTCTAAACTAAAGAAAGTTTCTCTCAATATTCATTAATCTGTCAAAGAAAACAACCAGACATTTTGTCACTCCAGACAAAGGAGCAGCCAATAAACACAGGTTTTACAGATGGCTCAAATTTGAAACAGATTGCAAATTTTTTTAAAATGAATTTGGTAACACTGTGAGTCATACAAACATCTGCAAAAACAGATTCAACCTGACTCAACAAGAGAAGCTCATTCAGCTGAAGTCCAGAGCTGTGTGCCCATTCCTGGTCTTTGGGATGGGTGATTTGAAGAATCCCTTCTTCTTTTCTTGATGAAAAATGTAATCTCAGTCATATCTCTTGCTTGGTCCTTAACTGAGAGTAGTGACAGCAATTGCAATATTAAGGTTGCAGAAACAAGATAGTTTTCTATATGGATTATTGCTGGTTCCAGCAGTGCCTGAGACAGAACAGCTAAGCTGTCCTGAAGCCTTACCCATCTCTTCATCCAAACAACCCACACAGATCCACTGCCTTCCTGTCGCCAGTCACAACAGGGAAACAATAGACTGGTGTTTGCCATAATTCCCCACTGTCTGGATGGAGCGCCTCTCCTTTGCCATCCTGATCAAACAGCATGTCCTTCTAATACTGTGACATTAACATTTCAGTTCCAGGCAAGGGCCGGCACTCCAAAGACAATCTCGCTCTTCAAAACTAATTTAGCTAAGCCATAATTTACTTTCCCCCACCTACCTGGCAACGCCCTGAAACCCAATTATAACATCACCAAAATCAGTTCAAGAAACTATTACGGCGCCTCTTTCATTGGCATTAATGACCCTTCCTTGCTGGCACTCGTCTGGTATAGACATGTTAAGATGCTATCGCTAGCCTTGTTGGTAAGTTTTTTAAAGTTTAAAAAGAGAAAGAACAAACTCTCTGAGCCACAAATTCTCCTTTAGGCCTTGAGTTCCTCTGAGGTCAGAAGCTGACAGGCCCTCTTAACTCTTACAACTGTATTCAGGGTAAGAGGGGCGTGCCAAAAAAGTGACACAAGGACTCCCTGAAACAACATCTCAGGCTTGGCCAAACTGATCACCAACAATGGTCTGCCTTGGCCTCACATCAGGACGCATGGAGACGCACTATCCACAATGCTGCAGCCTTATTTGAGAACTCACGCCAAACAAGTCTTGAAGAGAAATGACAACGCAGAAAGGATCACAACCCGGAAACATCACCCAAGGAGACCTTCTGCTGTGCTTTCTGCAACTGGACTTGTTTATTTCAGATTGGCCTTTTTAGTCATCAGCGCGCTTGCAGAAAGCACAAGAGGAGTCCTTCCTGAATCTTCAGTTGCGAAGAAAAGCCAGAGAGAGTGGTATTCAGGGTGACATCTACACCATGTCCTTAGTCAGGGGATGGACAAGGGTGTTGCTGAGCATGGAAATATTAACTTTGGAGGATTTCTAGAATCTCCTAGTCAGTTTAGGTTACAGTTCCTAGAATTCCCTAGTCAGTGCTTTCTGTGGGATTTGTAGTTCAAATAGTTTTTTTTTTTCCCTGAGCTGTGTGTTGTTGGAGATCTGATGGAGATCTCACTGGGTAAATTACAGTAGATCTGCAAAGGTTTCTGACACACACACACTCCCAAAAGCATTGGGACAATAGCATATTGTTGCCACCACATACCACAGGGGAAAGGACACTGCCTGGTGCAGCCAGAGGTATAATGTCACTAAACATAGAAGCTAGAGTTCAAACTAACAAAGACAGTAGCCATAAGAGATGGAAAGAATATTCCAAAATATTATGAGAAGAAACCTGCATTGACAAGAATCTTCGCAGTGAAGGGCTTATTATGTGTAAAATTCACATGCTGATGATTTGCATACAAAACAACATTTTCTGTACAGTGAACAGCATTTTCTGCACAGAAAATAATATTATATCTACACAGGAATATTATTTTCTGCATAGCAAGTGCTGTTTCCTACATGGAAATGGCTGTTCTTTGTGCAAAAACATCCAAACGCAAATTTTGTGCACAGTAAGTCCCAAATTGTGAGTAGGCTTTGAAAACTGTGCAGCTTCTTTCTCATAGTGGGAAGAAAATTGCTAAGATTATTCACTGCTTTCTTCAAGAAGAAATTTAGGGCTCATCTACACCAACAGGAAAATCCAATTTACCTTTGGGTTTCCCTGGTCTACAGCAACCATGGTCTTGTCTACACAATCAACACACATACTGTCCACACAGTTCTCCCTCCCAAACTCACCCCAGTCCAATAATCTGCAGCATGCATAGACATGTGGCTGTGGCTGCTCCTTGTCCTCGCCCCCCCCATGGGAATGTATGTATGTTTTTTCCCATGGCTTGGAGGGGCTTCAGGCATTCTATTAACCAGAGGTACACCCAGCTAATAACAATATGGGTAGGCTGGTATGTACTTCTTTGAACAATTGCCATGTATGCAAAATAAATGGCAACAAAGGAATCATTAAAAAGTGAAATTGCAAAAGCAGAAGCGTTTGCCTGGCCCAGGGAGCTTCCTCCTAACCTCTTCCACTGAATGCTACTGAAGTAAACGTTTTGAAGGTCATTCACCCTAAACCACTTTTGAAAAGCCATTTAAATAAACTAGTCTTCACAATAGGCTGGTAACAGCGAGCTCCATAGGTTGAAGAGGTGTTGTGAGGCAGGGTCATATTCTCTATATAAAACAGCCAAGATCCCTGTAGCACCTGGAAGATTAGAAAGTTTTATTTGGTTTAAATTTTTTCCAGAAAAATTTAAACCAAATAAAACTTTCTAATCTTCCAGGTGCTACAGGGATCTTGGCTGTTTTATATAGAGAATATGACCCTGCCTCACAACACCTCTGCATGTCCATTCCTCATGTACTTGCTGACATGATATTTTGCATAGCATTGTTAATGCTGCCTTCATGATTCCTCCTGCAACACTCCAGTGGTATGTAGATCTTTTACCCACATTCTTGCATAGTCACATGTCAAACCAACAATGCCAACCCCCTTGGAAGGGTGTCTCCAATACAATGCATAACTACACAATTCAGTCTAACAACCAATAGGTGGTGGAATATCTGCTATATGCTGCTGAAGCATCATGCAAACAACCACAGAAAGCAAAAGCATACTGATCAAGGAAAAATGGAACTCATATCTAAGACTGTTTCACTGAGATATTTTAATTGCTTATATACAGGTTGACCCCCATATGTACAGGGGATAATTCCAAGCCTTCCCCCCGTGGATACTAGAATCCGTGGATAATAGGGAACCCTATTATTTTAAATGAAATGGATGTCAGAAGTTGACCATAGAGTTACATTGAAGGACCTAGAAATGCCTACAGAGGACTTTTTTGGACGGGGGTTAAGTAAAACCATGGATACCAAATCCATAGATACAGGAGTTGACTTGTACTTGCATTTTCTTTTACATGACTGACATCACACATGTGAGGCCCATTCCAACTCTATGGTTCTACACCGGAGGGTGTAGAACTGCACTGAGTAGGGAGTTGCATTCAATGGCCCATGAGGCCCCTTCCAACTCTATGATTCTATAATTCTTCACCAGTTCACATGTCACCCTCTATACTGAGAGCAAATTCATTCTACCAGGGTCACTCTTTAGGCAGCCAAAATGACACTTCCATATACAAGTAAAAAATGTATCAGCAGGCTTGGAACAATATCAAGGCCGGTATAAGTAAACAATTAGATTTTAGACATGGGGGGGGGTAGAAATTGGTTAAGGGGGAAAAAAGAGGCTAAACAGAGAGGACTCTCTAAATAGCTCAGTGAGGACCAAGCTTCATCACTGGTGATAGAAACAGAATGCTTATGGTTTTGGGAGCAGGGCCAGCCCTACTATTTGGGGGAGTGAGCTGACAGCTTCAAGCTGCAGATGCTGGGAGTAGGCAACAGTTCTTCCATTTCTTAGCTACTCTCCTCTTTTGGAGTACAGGTTTACTTGTTCTACACAGCCTGCTTTTCACCCTTAAATCTAGCTGGGGGGTTCTCAACCTTTGATTCTCCAACTGTTCTGTACTTCAATTCCCAGAAACCTCCACCAGCATGGCCAGTGATGGTGGATTCTGGGAGATGAAGTCCAAAACAACTGGAGGACCAGAGGCTGAGAACCCCTGAACTAATCTGATGCCATTGAGGTGGAAGAGAACACCATCCCATCACCAATGTAGTAACATTCCACTGCCAGTCCAGTGTCCTTCCACACACAAAATGGAGAAGTACATCACATACACACATCCTGGCCCTATCCTGGTTTTAAGTAAAATGGAAAAAAAACCTGGGATGCTGTGGAATGGAGTCTCCTGGAAAAGTGAAGACGTAGCTCACTGGAACCCAGCTTTGATATTTTGTTGCAAACCCCACTTCTGTATGTTCAACCGCCAATACATTTCTACTTCTAAAATACCATCACAATAATTTTCTACTCTGAGAGGTGTCCTGTCCAGAAAGTGACCAAGGATGTTTATGTTTTACAGGTGCCAAAAGAAACATTTGCCATCTTTATAATGACATCTGTACTCAAGGAAAAACACATCCTTTCATGGTCTTTGGTGACTGATGATGCGATTCTTTAGGAGTCACCCTGTCCCTTAATTCTAAGCATATGTACACCCTTCTAAGCCAGTTTTCCATCTGGCTCCAGTTTGTGGGTCGTAAGGAAAATCTTAAAGACCATCTGGTTGGTAAAAGGTAAGGTTGTATCTGTTCAGCAGAACAGAGGTAGAAAAATAGCCATACAATTTTAATTCCATTTAACTTAGATTTTGAATTAATTTATTTAAATTAATACAGTCAAAGGACAAAAGGAACTTGTAAGAAACATGTAAAGTCCCTCCTCCCTGAACCAGGCACCCTCCATATAGATTAGATTATAAATTGTCCCTAGTCAGAATTACTATCTAATAATTCTTGCCCTCTTACCAAATATTTCCTACTATATTTTAAAACCAATATAAAGTTGTATGGAGATATAATCCAAAATTGTTTAGGGATTTTTATCTGTATTGTATTTTAATCTTTGTAAGCTGCCCCGATTGTTTTAACAGAGGGGCAGAGTACAAATAAATATTATTATTATTATTATTATTATTATTATTAAAAAGCTGAATTGAAAATACAGTTGTCCCTTCATATTCCCTGGGGTTTGGTTCCAGGACGCCCCCCCCCCCGCCCCCGTGGATACCAAAATCCATGAATACTCAAATCCCATTATATGCAATGGCCTAGCAAAATGGTGTCCCTTATATAAGATGGCAAAATCAAGGTTTGCTTTTTGGATTATTATTTTTTAAGAATATTTTCAAGCCATGAATACTTAAATCAGTGGATACCAAATCCATGGATATGGAGGGACAACTGTAGTTATTTCTGTTAGAAGAAGAAGGAATCTTAGCACGCATATACTCAGCAGCTACTAGTATGCATGTCTCTCTAAGAGTTTAGGAATAGCATGTATTATGTCATTCCCTGTTCATTGAACTTATCCATAGCCTCTCACTTGCTGCATCACTTAGGTCCTGTCTAGGCTTGTTCATTTTCCACTTTGCATTTCTCTCTCTCTTCTCCATGTTTGAAATACACGTCACAAAGCCTCTCACCACAAGATGCTATGAAACTTTGAATATTTGCCCATCAATCTACTTTATATATTTTGTCAAACCAAAGAAAACGAAGGCTTTATTTCTCTGCTACATTGTGTATGTGGGTTGGTGGTGGTGTGGGATTGGCTGTTGCTCACCTTCTGCTTGAAAATACAAACTATTCTGCTTGTAAGATACACTAATATCTCTCATATTCCCCTCCTAAATTTCCCTATGCTAAACTTACTCATACTTTCAAAAAGAATATAAGAAAAGCATTATTACCTTTATTTTGCCTTCTCCTCCCCAACCACACAAACCCACATTTTAAAAATGAATTATGACTGGTGCTCACCAAAATATCCAATTCCAAAGCATGGAAATAACATACTTAGCTTAATGTGTTAATGCTAATACATTTAAGATAAACATGTATCATCTGGTTTCCTGCAGATATGTCAGATGGCAGCTCCCATCATTCCAAACCAGTATAGTCGTAAGAGCTGTACTTCAATACATCCGAAGGAAACTAGGTGAAGGAAGGCCAGCATATGCTTCACATTTCTGCTTTCCTTGAGAATGTGAAGGAGGGGAACTTCTCTTTTTTGTACCCATTGTACATCACCTCATGGGAGCCAGTGTGGTATAGTGATTTGAGTGCTGGACTACAACTCTGGAGACCAGGCTTCAAATCCCAACTTTATGACCTTGGGCAAGTCACTCTCTCTCAGCCTCAAAGTAAGGCAATGGCAAACCTCCTCTGAACAAATCTTGCCACAAAAACCCTGTGATAGGTTCACCTTAGGGTTGTCATAAGTCGGAAACATCTTGAAGGCATGCAACAACAACCATCACATCATGATCTGGGTTTGACAGAAAATTTCTTAAATAAATAATATCCAAATTATAAAATGAATTTCAGGTGTTTTGTAGCATCTAATGCTCCCTGGCCTAGTAACACCTATTGTAATATCAGGATCAAGATGCATTGAATTTTTTGTTTCATATCAATTATTTACATACAGGGAAGTAACAGAATAGCTAAAGGCATTAGTAAAATGGGGCTCAATGAATGGCTTAGCAAAAACGCTTGTCTCTATCAGGATCAAATTAGATGTGCAGCCTGAAAACTGGTATTTAATTATTTTCTTTTGTTCTTTTAATAGTATCTCTTTTCATTCTGTTCTCGTCCTTTATTTTCCTTTCCTATTCTTCCCCTCTCCATTTCCTTTTCTTTTTCCTTCCCCCCAGCTTCTTTAGTGTTGTTTATTATTCACGTTCTCTCTGGGGATGGTTGGAACTGTAGTCCAACACATCTGGAAACACCAGGTTGGAGAAAGCTGTGTTAGGCAAACAGCACATTATCTAATGTCTGGTTTGGAATTCCTCCTCTGTGGATTTGTTCACAGAGATTTCACAAGATGGACCGCTATGCTTGATTTAAAGGAGATGCTGTTCCATAAACTTGCCTGAAAGCCCATGGCATCTGCCTGGACAGTTTTTAATTTTAGACAGGTCAGTTTCACATAGCCTTCAGCTGTGTGTACTAATTTATCAAGAGTAGCTCCTATGTGATAAACTATTTTATATATATATATATATATATATATATATATACAGCTGAAGCCTATGTGCAGCTGACCTATATAAAATTAAGAACTGCTACCAATAAATACTAGGTGCTGTAGGCTACATTTCAGAGGAAGGAACTGGCAAAACCACTTCCAAGCATTCCTTGCCCAAAAAACCCCCTATGAAATGTATGGGGGTTGCCATAAGTTGACAGGTGATTTGAAGGCACACATATGTGCACACAGAGCTCCTATCTCCCAGTTAACTTTCCCAGGTAAATCACTGACTTTTTTATTTTGTTTTGTCTTGTTTAATTGCACATTTGTTTAATTGCACATTGCACATTTGACCAAAGTCAATGTACATATGGCATTTCGAATTTGTATGTGAACACTGGACAATGAAGAAAGCTGACAGGAAGAAAAGCAACTCATTTGAAATGTACTGCTGGAAGAGAGTTTGAGGCCAAATCCACACTACACAAATAATCCACTTTGAAACTGAATTATTTGCTATGGCTCCTTCCCATAGAATCCTGAGATTTATAGTTTGTTGAAGCACCAGCCACCTTTTGCAGAGAAGGCCTTGTAAAACTACAAATCCCAGGATTCACTATTTTGGGTTATTTGTATAGTGTGAATTTGATCTTGGGCAGCTGAAAAGACAAATAAATGGGTCCTAGAGTAAATCCAATCTGAACTCTCCTTTGAAGCAAAAATGACTAAACTGAAGCTCTCATACTTGGGACATATCATGAGAAAACATTGCCATTAGAATAGACAATAATGCTGAGGAAAAGTTGAAGGCACTAGGAGAAGACCTCAGTGCAATTAGATTGACTCAGAAAATGAATCTACGGCCTGAGTTTGCAAGACCTGAGCAGAGCTATTAATAATAGGGTATCTTGGAGGTCTCTCATTCAGAGGGTAGCAATAAATCAAAATTTGATGGTTCTTCTGCTCATTCTGTGGCATTTTGCTTCAAAGCCCTGCCCAGATGGCATCAATAGCTCCATGTTGTACATATCCTGCCAATTCACACAATGAAGTTGCTGACATATCTTTTCAACTGGTGAGAACATGCTGCTGCTTCTTGAACCCAAAGTATATTATTATTATTGCAAGGAGCAAACACTCCCTTGGTTTTTCAGTGAGTGGATGGCAGGTGAGTGTAGACACAATACAGCATAAAGCATCCAGAGGGAGTTGCCTTATACAACAGTGTAATAAGGAGGATGGAATATTGGCAATGATCCTTGAGCTCAGTAGCCTATCCATGCAGGTGAATTGGGTGAAAGAATGGACTGTACCACTTCTGACACAATAAGATTTAGGTGGGAAACTACAAATGTGAATGTTTTTATGTTAAAAAAAAGTAGAACCCCAAAGCTTGGTGGGCTAAGGACTGGTCTATACAAGGGAATAAAATGTGGATTGGTGCACAGTAATGCAAATTTGCAGAAACTTTCATATATATCAACATTGGGTTTTTTTGCAAAGTTGCTGGTGTGCACAGCTATCTGTGTTTGCTGTTCACGTGGAGGCATGTCAGCAAATCAAGATGGTGGGTGTGACGTGGTTCTATCTTCCCCAAATTGCCCCTGTCAAAGAGTATTTTTTTAAAAAAAAATCCAAGGTGCAGAAGAGTGATTGTCTGCTGATACAATTAAAAAAAGAAGGAAAGAAAACCTGTTTCATTGTGTCAGCGCACAGTCACTATGGCGACAATCCAACATGATGGTTCTGTGATCTACCATCTTTGCTAACTCAACCCACTGCGCATGTCCAATCAATCAGCTGTCCTCTTCAGCAATGTGCTACAAGGCAATTTGGTTGTCCTAACACGTGGAAAGTGCACATTTCCTCCGCAGTTGTCAAAATTTAAGGAAAAGCCTTGGAGGCTTTTGCAGTGGAGTTTCCCCAACTTTTGCTCCCCCTCCCTCCGAAAAGGACAGAACACTGCATGATCCCATTTAGACATGTGATTCCATGAGGATTTATTTCACCATCTGGACTACCCCTAAGTAGATGGTTTGTAGTTTCTCTCTAATCATATATGGATGTGGAAAGGTCTAAATCAGGGGTAAGCAGCACATGTTGTCTGCACCACACACTCCAGCCTGATTATTTAGGGGACGCCTATCAGCCACTTGCTCTTGTGGGCACTATAGGTTTGGTGCCACTGTTTAAAAAAACCCTTCCTCCTTTCCTTTTTTGTTTTGTGGGGGGAAGATTACTTTTCCCTGCCTGTCTATGGCTAGGGTTGCCAGAGTAAAAGCTGGCGATGTCTCTTGTACCTTTAATGATTGCATAGAAGAGGGAATTTCCACAGCTGTTGCTTGTCACCTGGTTGTGTGACAAATAACACCTGCTGAAATTCCCTCTTCTACACAATCATTAAACATAATGAAACTTTCTCCAGTTTTCAATCTGGAAACCATATATGGCTCTCTGATATAGGAAGCCTCCTTCTGCACCAGCAAAGTACCAGTTGCAGTTACCACCAAATTGTGGCAGCAATTTTGGGTGTAGAAGCATCAATGCAGGCTTGGGTGGGTTGGGGTAGATCCAATGACCCCCACTTCATCTGGAGAATCTGCAAATCCTTGGTTTATAAGCTTGCTTGAGTGCTAAATTCTAACCAGGACAATCAGCCACAATTAGGATATACCACAGCTCGAAGCAAGTAAAGCAAGTCTAAGGGAACCATCTGGAATCTTTACAAAACCACATTGAAGTAATCAGCAGAGATCAAAGGGTGAAGTAAGAAAAATAACTTGAAGGCAGTCAGAGGAAAAAAAAACTCCAAAAAAAAAAAAAAAGCCCCACTGTAATAAGCCATGAAGGCAGAGTGATTTAATGTCTGCAAGAGGAAGAAAGAAGCAATGTTTCTGAAAATATGTCCTGGAGGAGTGTTTTTAAAAAGTCTGCCAAGAACATTGGCTGAGCTGATGTAAAGCAGGGAAAGAGCTTGTAAAGCAAATGTGGAGATGTTAAAAGAACATACCATCAAGGAGATGTTAAAACAAACTAAAGAAGGAAGGAAAGTAAATGGGGGCAGTGGAGGGCATATTCAAATGAAACCACAGTGGAAAGTTGTCCTCAGGTACAAAGGAACATTGGTGGAATATGAGGGTCCAGTTCTAAAGAAATTCTGGAGAGGACACGACCAAACTGGAGGAGAATCAAACTAATGAATGTTTGGCACAGCTTTTCCCTCAGGCAGAAAGACAAATAGTCTCTGCTGTGATTTCAAAATTGGAACCGTCTGGCTAGGATTTGTAGGGATGAGGTAATGTGGATTATTCAAGACTGCAGCTGTTTGAAATTTGTAGTGGAAGTTCGAAATGTTTAGAATGAGAACTGAGGTTAGAGGGAAATTCAGATTGGGATTCACAGAGTCAGTGGAAGGGGGTGTTTAAAAACAATCAGGAAAGTCAAATCTTGTAGAGGGGTTTTAAATCTTGTAAAAGGGACTTTGGACTGGATAGGTGTAGTCTCTTTTCCCCCTTCTTTAAATTTTTTAATTTTATTAGATTTTTTTAAATGATAGTTTACTTTAACAATGAATTGCCCGACTACTGCCGCATTCAAATAACCTACTTCAAAATAGTTCTTAGATCAAATATGCTTTTTAAAAAGTATCATGCCCAAATGTTGTGCATCTTAATGGTGAGTCTTGATCCATTGTTAAATCCAAAACTTGGGATAAGGGACTCCATGTTTCCCTGAAGTTGTCTTTCACTGTTTCTCCTATTGTCACTTGAGCTTTCATTGTCCATTTTTCAGCTGGAGTAGTCTACCAAAACTTGTCCAGCCAGCATCAGAGAGACAGTCCTTATGCATTTTTCAGCATCTTGCTATTTTAACACTAGCAGTTCCAATCATGACTGAAATGAGACCTTTACATGATAGTTCTTCATTTTCCCCATCAAAAATTGACAATACTGTACTAACAAATGTTCTGAGAAAATAATATTTTGCTTTATCATTTGATATAACCTGTTTAGACTACATCTCCCCCCAAATCTTAAGACAAAATATCCACATGTGTTCCAAGGTGCCTATACCCCCATACTGTCTCCAATATTTCTGTGAAATTGTATTATTAATTTGATGTAGTTTAACTGGTGAAAAATGCCACCTCTGAATTGCAGTTTCCCTACCCCTGTTTGGATGTGTTTCAATTGTCTTTATTCTAGTTGTCCTTAATTTTTCAGATTCATTTGTTTTATATTATAATTCTATCTATTTTATTGGCTTTTATTGTTAACCACCTTTGTTGAAGAGAGGCAAGATACATAAAAGAATCATGAAGTAAGTAGGAGAACCCTCTAGTATTCCAGACAAGAATTTGGGTAGATCTGGCTCCAAAAAGGGACTGCATTTTGGACCAAAAACTAAAGATACACAAGAGTCGCTGGAGAAATTCCATTTTTTCCAGTTCTGTTTCCCAAGCATAAGCAGATGTGTTCTCTGGAAAATGTTGGCTGGCATTTTAAATTCTGGCACATTCCCTCAGTATCATCATGTATTACATTCCGTTGTTTTATTTAACAAGTCAAGCTGAAATAGGGCAGGTGCTTTTAGACTTACAATACACACATACTTCTGGTAAGTTGTACAACGAAGTTGTTCAGGCTGCTTGGCAGGAGTTAAATAATAGGTCTTATAAGTTACGTATAGGTGCCTGACTTCTATGTGGTGAGACAATTCAGGGGTTTCAGTACTTAGTGAGGGTTTCATTTCCTTAGAAAAAGGTTGCATTTTATGATGTTCTCTCTTTGACATAGTGTTTATTTATATATATAGGTTGAACATAAAATGTGGGATCACAGCACTTAGAGTTTTCAACAGCAGTTTCCTGTTCCATTTGATTTCTAGGGCAAACCACACTGCTGTAGGATTTCTGGCAGAAAACCAAGCTGACTTTCTGACTCCTATTCAAACACAGCGTATATTCACACAGCCCAGTTATATCAATTTGCTAATACCATGAATGCAATGGCTCCATTCTAAGAAATCCTGAGATTTGTGGTTTTGTGGTGTCCTCAATATTGATTGCTAGAGATCTCTAGTCTACTCCCTTGAGCTGGATATCCCAAGATACCTGGAAAAGAGGGCCTGAAGTTTAAATTAGACTGCTTTGTGGACTATAGTACAGAAGAGGGAATTAGTGATTTCTAGCAAACAGTTTCACGTATCCCTCATCAAAGTACAAATCCCATGATTTTCTGGGTTGGAGGCCCATGGAAGTTAAAGTGGTATTGAACTGCTTTAGCTGGGCAGTGTAGATGTGCTCCCAGTTCCATCACAGACTAATTTCCTTCTACGCACATAGACATTAGTCATCCCCTTCTTTTGTCTATGGACTTTTTCAAATGGGAGGGAAAAAAACCCGAGGAGGTTGGGAGAAGAACGGCGCTGTTCTGCTTACAGTACCCCACTTCAGATGATGCCGTCCTCCTCCCGACTTTCCCCTGTGCTTCCTCTGTGTTGTGGGTGTGAGAAACGCACCACTTTTATTGATGGAAAAAACCTGTCAATAAAAAGCGGCACCTGCAGCATGGAGGAAGCACAAGGGAAGGTCGGGAGGAGGATGGCGCCATCGGAACTGGAGTGCCATAAGCAGAACAATGCAGTTCTTCTCCCGACCTCCTTGGGGTATTTTCCCCCATTCAAAAAAGTCCTATGAGGCAGGAGGAAGATGAATCACCTCTGCACATTATGAATGCCTTCTTGGGGGGGGGGGCATTTTAGCTTTCATAAAAACACAACAACATTTTGTTACAGAATAAACTGCTTTTGGCCAGATCTTAAGAAGCATTGCCTCAAGTACCCTCACTGATGGTTCTATCTATATAAATCTTTCAATCAAGAATGCAAAGTCAGAAGGCATCCTCAGTTTCTGGGCAGTCAGAGGCACTGAATGATGGAAGGTCATTCAGACCTTAAAAAAAAAAAAAGGACACAACAGACCTGGAGAAAACATCAAACAATAAAATCTGAAAATGGAAGCTCAACTAAAAATTGAGAAGCCATATGAAACCAACTTCCTAATGAAGGCAAAGGCAGTAAGCACTAGGAGCATCACAAATAACATGACAATATTTCAGGGAAGCCATATGTAACTAGTGTTCTACCCATATCCTCCAACTTTTCACAGATGAAAACAGGGACACACATGGCTTGGCAACGTCAGAGTGCAGTCAAGACGGCAAAAGGTATTAATGAGGAAGATCACACAAACTATGAAAGGCTGAAGCAGTTTGCATCTGCCTGGGTCTAGAAGGAAGGACAAGATTCACCAACCCCTCCTCTCCCCCCCCCCTTTTGAGTTTATTGAATACAAAAGTGGGAGGAGAATAGAGAAACTGAGACATTTTAAAAGCAGCTGAAAAGTGGGAGTACAGAGGATTAATTAGGACTGTCCCTGTCAAATTGGGACAGCTGGAGGGTATGCTTACACATCACTGGATAAATGATACTGTGGTTTATCCTTTCAAAATGGCTACCAAGTAATCATGTGGAAATAAATTTTAAAAAGTGTTTCCCTTAGTGAGTGACCTTATCACTCCTAAAAAGTCCCATTTCTTTATTGTTTTTATAAATTGTACAACTTATAAGACCAAGTTATGTAAGACCAAAGCTTAGTCATAGTTAGAGCAGATCTATTGAAATAAATGGGACAAAGAAGTAATTTAAATCCCATTAACTGAGTAGTAAATGGATCTAGGAGTTTATCAGATGCGGTGGACGTGACAAAAAAATTGCATCCTCAACTGCATCAGAAGATCGCTAAAAGAACAGAAAGGGAGGCCTTACCAGATGCCGTGTCCTTCAGCCGTTCCAGGGGCATAGCGCTGCTGCTGCCACAGCTTCCCTTTTTTATTAATGGGGAGAAGCTGCAAATCAAAGGGGATGCCTTACTGATGGCTGTGCTATGCCCCGGGACACTGGAAGATGTCATCGTCTGATAAGGTTGCCCATTTTTGTTCTTGCCGTGATCTTTTGATGTGGTTTTTGCCACATCTGATAATTTCCATACTCTAAATAAGACTAAGCCTGGATCCAACCCATTATAAATATTTATATTACCACTACAATTTAAAGATTGTAATTAAAAAAATACTACAATGCTTCCAACAAAGAAAAACACTTGTAAGTACAGTATTGGTATTCAATTACTGTACCCATAAAAGAAGTCAGATGGGATAAACTAACATTACCCCCCCCCCCGCCAAAAAAATCTGTGTTTCCCAGCCTTCGATCTCATAAATTCTTAAGATGTGTTAGGTAAGCAATATTTCAAACTTCCATTAACTATTCTGTAGGACAGGAAGTTGTCTTGTTGCACTTCACCATGTTTGAGCTCCCAGACTTTTGGCAGTTCATAAATTCCAAATCAACCTGGTTTGCAGCAGAGATGCTTAAAACCAGCTTTTTCACTTTTACTAAACACAGGAGGGAAAAATCTAGTTTGATGTTCCCCTTCCAATGCATGGCTATGGACTTCACAACATCTGCCAGGAATCAAATCTGGGACCATATACGTGGCAAATATACTGATAAAGTATGGGCTCTGCAGAATGTAACGCTTTTAAAAAGATCTAGCCAAAAGCTTATTTTCCTTCATCTGTAAATATAAGACTGATGAATGGGAATAAAAAGCAAGAAAGAAATCTATTGAAAGGAGCTTAAAGAATAACAGAGTAAAAAATAATCATCACCTTGGATAATCAAGTAAACCTTAAATAAGTGAAGGCATGGATTGAAATAGATTTCTGGTGTTTAAATCCTTTGGAACTGGACATAGACTTGTGAATACTTAGCCATTAAACCTTCCCAAAGTATTAGCACATCATATTTCTTCTGTGCTTGACTATCAGGACTTCTGTTCATCTCAGTTTGCACACAATTCTGAAAACTCACTGATTTTTTTTGTTCTGCCTTGGTTTACCCCAACAGATTTAGCATTCAGGAAAAAAAATGGCTGATTTCCTTACCCATCAATGCCAGAAGAAGCATGAACAGGCGGGCTTCCCTGGTGGCCACCAGACCTTGTTGTTTGACTATTTGACACTCCAGCATGATAGGCTTTGCTTGTGCCAGGAATAACCAATTTACCAAAGAGGAATAGTTTGTAGTTTTCCAGAAATGGGACACAACCGTGATTAAAAGCTGTTGACAGCTAACCAATGATCAGGGATGGGAATCATCTTGCTTATATAGCTGTCTGTGGAAGGTGGGTTGGGTGCTGGTCTAGAATGTTGACCAACAAGTTCAACAGATATTTTAGCATGTACACCTTCCTCTCTAGCACCCATCCTGTGGTGGCCAATTGCCCAGGTTGCTAGGAAGATGTGAATGCAAGCAGGAGACCACACCTGAATCTACCATGCCTAGCCATCCTTCACCCTTATCCACCCTAAGCTCCATACCAGCCTCTTTCTTTTGTCTTGCATTTTGGGAGTGGTGACACCCCAAATTACCTATGCTGAAATTTGAGCTCTTGGAAACAATTCCTCATGAGCAGTAGCACAACAAAATCATACTACCTTCAACTTGGCAGAGCTGTGGTGCTCTCAACAAAGGTGCAGAAGAAGGAGGAGGAGGAGGCCAGAAATGTGAATGGTGTTCACCAAATGTAAGAGGCTTTCACAGGAGACAGCAGAAAAGTAAGATAGAGATGGGGGCAGGGCTAAACAGTGGAAAGAATATGAAATCATTTTCATTGGAGATATTTAAATTTAGTTATAATGGGACATGGGAATAGAGAGATTATGGCAAAAGCCTCACAGAAAAGGTTGATTTTGAGGAGTGATGTGAAGGAGGTCAGACAGGCTGCATAGTAAAGGTGTTTTTTTTTTCCTTTTGTGGGAGTGTGTGTGGCTGCTTGAGATTTCAGAACACCGAGGGTGATGGATCAGGAGAAACAAAAATCATGTGTAGGGGAGAGGCAGGAGATGCCTTAACTACAGCTACAATCCTATACACACTTAGTGGGTCTTTCTTCTGAGTAAATATGTATAGAGTTGCATTATAAATCATTGAAGAATTATTCTTCAACAAGATGAAGTACAGGACTGGAGAACATGTGGCCTTCCAAATTCATCTGGACTCAGTATCACCAATCTCAGAAGCCAAATGAGGGATAATAGATGTAGCTTTGGGGAGGGTATATGTTCCCCAACCCTGACTTGGTGTATAGTTCTTTTAAAGGCAACTCTGATGTTGGGCTTTGTACTTCCAAAGCGGATCTTCTGGAAAGTAGAGAAAGGTAAAAAAGGACATGGGAGAGGGAACATGAAGGGCTGGGCTGCTTCCTGGGTCCAAGGAAATAACTAGATGAATGGATCCAACTCAGCTACCTTGGGCTTCTAAGGTGGAAGAGGAACAGGGGCAAAATAGGATTCTTTTTCTGCTTCTCTCATTTTTCTCATGCCACAGGGATGAGACTGTTACGGTAAATTATCTTCAGATATGCAAGCTTGAGTGCACCTTCCATTCTTTTCACTCTTTACCAAAGGGCTTCAGGAGGGATGTGGGAGAGGAATCAATGTTGCCACGTGTCTGTGCTAACCAAGTCAACCATCCAACAAATCTATGAACCAACATAAAGTGTGGTCACTGTATTTTCCAACATATCACCTCCACTCTAATCATAAACTTAGAGAACAACAAAAGTTCTCTTTGGAGCAGGGAAACTGAAAGGATCTGCCAGTGGTAAATAGTGGTGGATAGCATCTGGACATATTTGGCCTAAATCCAATGTAGCACTGGTAGCACTTACTTCCCCACTTAGCTGTCTATGCTGTCCAAAGGTTTGACCCTCTGGAGCTGGGGTTTGGAGGCACACAAGGGGCTACCTGGAGGAGAACATTCACCTTCTCCCTTTCCACTGGATTTCTGTGTTCCTCCAGCAGATCTGGCTCTTTGAGTCTAGCTAACTGGCTTAAGGCCTCGGATAAGCATTTACCCTCCAAACAGCTATAAGAAAACACATGGCATTTCTAGCTCAAGGATTAATATAACTGGTTTTCCATTCAGTCTTCTATTTCCTCCATCCCAGAATCTTAAGAATCCATTTCTAGGAGTCTCAGGTTGAGACCACTTGGACATATTATCACAAAGCTAAGGCACTCAATCAGGCTCTAGTATAAAAGCTCTTCTATTGTAGGGGAGAAAAAATAAAATCTTAAAGAGGGTAAATCTCCTATTGCTTTTGTGGCTTGCTCCCACTTAGGAGTGGTGCCCTTGGTTTCTAATAATAAGGCACTGGCTTCTCATGTAACTAGATTCTTTTCAAATGCAGGCTTGTTGAACTTCCCAGGAACTAAGATGCCCATGTATGCATCAAGTAAAAAGAAGGCACAGAATTGCAAAACATTGGGATATTTTGTTATATTTTATCTACAGACACAAAGTTAAAAAATCATTTTAAAAATCATTTCAAAACTTAAATTTAAAGGTAATTACTGTGATTTTAAAAAGAAATAGGATACATCTAGTTGAGACAACAGTGACCTACACAATCTGCTATTGAGGCATTAATTGTGAATGAGGATTTATCTCTTATCTCTAATCTTATCTCTTTTTTGATAGTTAGAAGCTTGGTAAATGAAGGGAATGCTGTGGATGTAGGATATCTTGATTTCAGTAAGGCTTTGAGAAGGTCCCCCATGATATTCTTGCAAACAAGCTAGTAAAATGTGGTCCAGATAATGTGAGTGTTAGGTGGATTTGTAACTGGTTAACCAACTGAATCCAAAGGGTGCTCACCAATGGCCCCTCTTCATCCTGGAGAGAGGTAACTAGTGGGGTGCCACAGGGTTCTGTTCTGGACCCAGTGTGATTCAACATCATTATCAATCGCTTGGATGATGGAATAGAAGGAATGCTTATAAAATTTGTAGATGACACCAAATTAGGAGGGGCAGCTAAAACCCCAGAGGACAGGATCAGAATCCAAAATGACCTTAACAGATTGGAAAGCTCGGCCAAAACTAACAAAATGAATTTCAACAGGGACAAATGTAGGATACTAAACTTAGGCAGAAAAAAATGAAATGCATGGATATATGATGGGGGACACCTGTCTTGATAGCAGTGCATGCAAAAGGGATCTAGGAATCTTAGTGGACCACAAGCTGAACATGAGTCAACAGTGTGATAAGGTAACTAGAAAAGCCAATGTGATTCTAGGCTTCACCAATAGAAGTACAGTGTCTAGAAGATAAAAGGAAGCAATAGCACCACTCTATTCTGCTTTGGTCAGACCTTACCTTACCCTTCAAATGACCAACCTTCAATATTATTTTGAAGACATTTTAGTGGACCAGGACATGGTTGTTGTTGTTGCTGCTGCTGCTGCTGTTGTTGTTGTTGTGCTTTCAAGTCAACTTATGGTGACCCTAAGGTTAATCTATCAGTGGGACTTCTTGGCAAAATTTGTTTAGATGGGGATTGCCATTGCTCTCCTCTGAGGCTGAGACAGTGTGACTTGCCCAAGGTCATCCTGTAGGTTTTTGTGGCCAAGCAGGAATTTCAACCCTTTTCTCCAGAGTCATAATCCAATGCTCAAACCACTACACCATGCATGGTACCATTCACTAATAAACTGGAGGCCATTTTGACCCATGCTAGGTTCTCCTCCAGTAATGCAGGAATCAGCCTTTAACACCATTCCTTACCCAGCCCTCCAGATACTTATATCCAATGTCAGCTCATGGAGCAAATAAGGGAGATCACTTTCCCTTGAAATCCTAGGAGCAGGCACTCCCTCCCCTACACCATGAGTTGCCTGTGCTTACAGCCGTCTTCTAGGGTTTTGAAACTAAAGTTTGAACCCTTGCTTTGCATGTGATGAGATGTTCAGGGTTAAATTAACTCTCTCAAGCCACATCAGTGACTTCACTGCAATTATACCAAGGCTACACTGGGCCCCATTTGCCACCTCCGTGATTCACCAAGGGCTTGGTTTCTACTGTATTTCAGAAGATGCACAGTAAAGGCATCCATATCAAGAATTCATTCCCTCCCAAACCTCCTCTCCCTGATGACAACAGGCATAATTCCATCTCTTCACAGCTCAGTGGCTTGTTTGCTCAGAGCCCAGGACAATGGAAGCCTTTCTTTCAGATCCGTAGGTGTAACTCATTTCTACAGAATTGTAATACGGCTATTACTAAAGGTTGCAACAAGGTTTCCCCCATTACCATGTACAGAAAAAGAAAGAATTGCTCCTGAGAAACCTGGGGAGATGGAGAGCCAAACTACATGCAACGTTAGCCATGTCCTTAGAATGAAATTGTCCACTTTGACAAAATTTGGATGATGTCTGTTGTGTCACTAAGATTGGTGTCACCTCTCCCCCTGGCAGTGTCATCTGATGTGGTTCAGCCTCTCCACACACCCCTGGTGCCTCCAATGGATGATGAAATGCAGATCATCATCCTTGTGGCATATGATGTGGGAAGGTTCAGTGGTTACTCCTTTTGAGTTGGATGTGTTATGAAGTATAAATATTGCATTAGAAAATACAATAAATATATATTGTATATTCTAAGGGAGGGGAGATAGAAAGAGAGAGGGCGGGAGGGAATCAGAAAAAATCTTTAGCATTTGTAGATACACATGTTCTTTTAAATTATATCCATGCCAATTGGAATCTAATTGATGGACAACGTGGTTGGATCCTGCATGTTTTTACTGTTGCTAAAAGACTAATATTCCAGGTTGGAATGAGAGACAATCACCTTCTACAGTATTTCCTTTAACCACACATGAATGTGTATCTTAGAGATGCCAACTTCAAGCAAATGTCCTGATTCTTTTTTCCTCTACTTTTTTTGGTATAATCATACTTTAAAGGTCTATTATTATTATTATTATTATTTTTAAAAACATCATGACCTTGACCTTTGCACATTTAAAAAATAAATAAATAGGCAGAGGATTAGCATGGTGTAGTGGTTTGAGCATTGGAGAACAGGGCTCGAATCCCCACTCACTCATGATTAGAGTTGCTTATATTTTGAACTGTTAATTGCATATTTTAGGACAATTGTGTTTCCTGGTATATCTTCAACCAAAAGAACAACTTCCTTGTCTTTTTAATAAACAAACAAACAAACAAACAAATAAAATGCACCTCAGTGGATTAGCTCTATGGAAACACAGATATTGTTCATGTAGAAGATTCCATCTGGCATCTCCATTTAAAGGAATCAGGTAGTAGGCTATGAGAAACATCTCTGTCTGAGACGCTAGAGAATCACTGCTGGGTGGAATATTTGCTACTGTTCTAGAAAGATGAATAGTTTGATAAGGAATAAAGCAGAGCCTTATATTCCAAATACAGTGGGTACAGAGGAGCCACTGGTGGTCTATATGAATAGGAAGGGGAGTGATTGCTTCTTACTGTAAAATTAGGTGGGTAATATGTAAGCCATGCCCCTATTCTCAGATTTGGGAGCAAATTATGGGTTATAAAATAGACAACTGTATCCCTTTGCTCTAAGCAGGGCTGTGGAAACTCCATCACCTCAAAGAAGTCTAGCCAGTGGTGAGGTCTGATGAGATTAGTCATTCATCTGGTGGACCATAGGCTCCCCACCTCTGGAAATGACTTTGACCTGTCTTGATAATGTTGACATGGATATTGTGAGGTTTCCAAAACCAAGGGCACATTCATACTACACAATTATAACACTATTAATCCATTTTAGCTGCCACGGTTCCATCCTATGGAACCCTGGGACTGGTAGTCTGGTGAGGCACTAGAGCGCTTTGACTGAGAAGTCTAAATTTGTTGTCATTGTGTGCCTTCAAGTAATTTCTGACTTATGGTGACCCTATCATGGGGGTTTTCTTGGCAAGATTTGTTCTGAGGGGGGTTGGATTTGTTGTCCTCCAAAGCTGAGAGAACTTGACTTGCCCAAGTTAACCCAGTGGGTCTCCATGGCTGAGCAGGGAGTCAAACGCTGGTCTCCAGTCACAGTCCAATGCTCAAACCACTACACCATGCTGGCTCACAGAATTCTGAATATCCCTCCCTAAACTGGCAATCCTAGTATTCCATAGGATGGAACTGTGGCAGTTAAAGTGGAATAATAATGCTATAATTCTATAGTGTGAATGGATTCCAGGTAATCACAGCTGCTTCTAGTGTTGAGAAGCTTAGATCAGTGGTAAAGCCTATGTGTAATATCCTAGGTTCAATCCCTGACATTTCTAGGCAGGGCTCTGAAAGTCCTTTGTCCAGATCCTAGAAAGCAGCTGAAAGTATGACTAGCGACACCTGCTGAAATTCCCCATTCTACACAACAGTTAAAAAGACTGGAGCCCTGCCCCTTGTTTCATCTAGCAACACTAGCTTCAAATCAATGTTGCCAAGAATGAGCTAGATAGACCAGTGGTCTAAATCAACATAAGGCAGTTTCATAGGTACACCATGTCCTTGACATTTAATCTTGAATATTTTGAGGGGGGAGACCTTAGCCCTTGCTTGAATCCAGTCCTCCTCCTCACTAAAATCCACACCCGCCAATTATACCCGAGGTGGTAAGTTCTTTATATGGAGCGCTGGTATCTCATCAGCTGGATTGGCAAATATGCCTCTGTTTGTCTTCAGGCTGTGCCAAAACATTAGCTGGCCTGGTGCACCTTGCAGTAGCATGGAAATGAACCGTGCAGCACTTGCCAATTCGCAGAGAGCACCACTTGTACTCAAAACTCCATGCCAAGAAAGCCTGAGCAGTTATTAAAATAGTTGGCTTCATCAGGTTGGCATTTCTTCATCTCAATTGATGCCAGGAGCAATAAAGAAATAAAATAAATAAAAGCAAATTAAAATCAAATAAGAGAAATGATGCAACTGAAGGCTGAACGGGAGACTGAAATCATGTGTTGCTCTTTGTAAATTCAAATCTAGGCATCTCCTTACTTTGTCTGCTGTCGAATGAGCTATTAAAGGCACTAATTAGGAATTAATTCAAAACCTGAGCAGCAAGATAGCTCATATCTAAAGCTCATATGCAAAACCCAATCATCTAGTGATTCTCAATCTGCGTCTCAAGGAACAGTAGTATGCTGTGGAAACAGGGTGCTCAAAAAGAATTAGTTATCATTTTGGATGAATATATCACTCTATCCTGAGTAATGAAGCCTTATGAAATATTAGTTCATTTGTTTCTAAACTTTGCACATTGCCCTAGAGCTAATGGCTCTCAGGGTGACATATAATAAAAGGACACGAGTGTGACTGAATATATATTTAAACAGCAACCAGAAAGGTCTTACTGTGGGTTTAACCGCCATCCGCTAATGTGGACAAGCATGTTTTATCTCCAAGAAACCCATTGGGAATGACATTATGGCTGGAAGCCTATTAGCCTCAATTAGAAGAGATCCATTGAATCAATTAGCATGTAGAAAAATCCTATGGATCCAATGGGTCTAGTGTGGTTGTTGTTGTGTGCCTTTAGGTTGTTTCTGAGTCATGGAGACCCTAAGATGAACCTATCACAGGGTTTTCTTTGCAAGATTTCTTCAGAGTGGGTTTGATTTTGCCTTCCTCTGAAGCTAAGAGGGTGTGACTTGCCCAGTGGATTTCCATGGCCAAATGGGGATTTGAACCCTGGCCTCCATAGTCATCACTCAAACCACTTCATCAGGCTGGCTCTCTACTGTACTAAGGAGCAAAATAGGCTTTAGCCCTGTGTCTCCACTTAATTCTTAATCCTTATGGGGCATCCTACCTGAGAGTCAGGATGGTGTAGTGGTTTGTAGCAGGGTTCCACAAAGCCATGGAAACCCAGTGGGTGACTGTGGGCAAGTCACATTCTCTATTCCTAGGACCAAGGCATTGGCAAACCCCCTCTGAACAATCTTGTCAAGAAAACCACGTGAGAGATTCAACTTAGGGTCCCCATAAGTCGGAAATGACTTGACAACAACAACAAACAGCAGCAGCAACAACAACACAACAACAACAACAACAACAACAACAGGGCATCCTGTCCTCAACTTCTAAGGAGGCAGCAAAGCTTTTGAGTGTGTGTAGGGTATATATAGATATATAGATATCTTCCCTCCTTCATCTTTAATGTAAGCCTACACTAACCCACAAGGTGGTGTGTTGTTTTTAAATTGCTCATGTCCCAAAATTGCTAGTACCCTTTCTTCTTCTTTTGTGGAGATCAACTTGTCAAAAGTGTGGGATGAAGGATGTCTGATTTAACCTTTCTATCAACAATTCAAAGTGAACTTTAGCAGTTGTGACATTTAGGAATGAGGGCTGTGTTGTGATGTTGCCTACACTAGAAGCTCCTAGATTTTCTCCCCTAGGGATGAGAAGAGCGTAGATGAGGCTCACTGATAGAGATCAGGGTGATGTGAAGTAGACCAGCAAGGATTTCTGACTCCCGATTGTTTAACAGTCATTACAGCATAAGGTCTCTCCATGCCTAGACCTCCACCCACTCACCCATCCCCATTAAACTGATGAAATGAAGATAGGTTGGAGTAATCAGGAACATATCTGTATATGGAAAAAAGGAAAATGTTCCATCCAGTTGTGACATTCATGATAGATTGCTAAGCTCTGGATCCTATAACGCTAAAACTCTGTTTGGGCATTCTAATGCCTTTTCCACACTACACAAATAATCCAATTTGAAAGTGGATTATTTGCTATGGCTCCTGCCTATTGAATTCTGGGATTTGTACTTTTAAAAGGGCTTTAGCCTTCTCTGTCAAAGCGTGCTGGTGCTTCAGCAAACTACAAATCCCAGGATTCCATAGAAAGGAGCCATGGCAAATAATCCACTTTCAAACTGGATTATTTGTGTAGTGTGGATGCACCCTAAATTAGTTAAAGTGAACACATGAGGGGGAAAGAGTGCTGAAGCCACACCCCCATCCTAAGGTTCTCCGCTTATCGGAAGACAAACAGAGTGAAGTGGAGAAGCCTCCTCTGTGGAGGTTCTCTATGTAATTTGGAATCCTAATTTTCCAGCATTTGGAATTGTGTAGAAAGATGCCACTCATAAAGGAGGTTCTCCAGACTGTTGCTTTCCTCATTAGGTGAATTATATCAGACAGAAGTTGAATTGCAGCACCCACATCATCTTGCATTCTTACTTCCACTTGTTCAGAATGCCTGAAGATCTGTATGTATTCTGCACCATCCTCTGGTTGATGGACCTCAAGGGGTCTAGTAAAAAACAAAGATCCCACTTGCCTGAAGCCATTCCACCAGAGATGGGCAAAGTGCAGCCTTTGGACTCCACATTTGTAGACCCCACCAGACCCCCCAAAAGCCCTGCAGTCCCCCTCCCAGTTCTTTTAAAAGGTTTTCAGTGTGACTTTCAGACAATCTTTGCCCTCAAACCATGTAGAAAGCATGCAAAACTACTTCCAACCCCCAACAAGCACTTCACAACCCTTCACTACCCTCAAATATCTTCATCTGCAGTCCCTTCAAAATCACAACAGGACCGGTGATTTCTGGACCTCTGAATCACCAATCCACAGAACTTCTTTCTTGTCAGGATTCAGCATCAGTTTTAGTCCATTGCAGAATCCAGGCACTGGTTCAGCACCTGCACAGCCCGAGCTGACTCCAATGACAATAGATCCAAGAAACAGAGCCGAATATTATCACTATACTGATGGCACCCAACTCCAAAGCCCCTAGTGACCTCACCCTGTGGCTTCATATAAATATGGAAGAGCATGGGGGATAAGATGGAACCTTGTGGCACCTCAAGTTTAATAGCCAGAGGGCTAAACAGAAATCCCCAAATACTACTTTCTGGACCCAGCCTTGTAGATAGGAGCAGAACCAATGTACAGTAGTGCCTCCTACTCTCATCCCACAGTGTCATTCCAGTAATAAATCATGTTCAATGGTATCAAAATCAGTGAGATATCCAGGAAGATCAACAGGCTAGCATTCCCCCTATCTTTCCCCCAGAGCAGGTCATCTGTCAGAGCAGCTAAAACCTGTTTCAGTGCCATATCCTGGCCTGAAACCAGACTGAAATGGCTCCAGATAATCTGTTTCCTTCCAAGAGTCCCTGAAGTTGCTCAGCTACCGTATGCTCAAACACCTTGCCCCAAAAGTTGATATTTGAAATGAAGTGGTAATTCTCATATATCACTGGATCCAAGGAAGTCCTTTTCTCATATATCACTGGATCCAAGGAAGTACACCACAGCCTCCTTCGAAGCAGAATGGGACTGACTCTGAGCAAGGCAGCCATACATCTCATGAGTCCTGATTCCTCCTGGGTCTGAGGCTTCAACAAAAAAAGTTCCACCTTACACTCCACTAGCTCCTGTGGACACCAGCCACCAATAGACAGAGCATTATAAAAAAAAATAATTACTATTTCATCTGAGAGCCATTATGGTGCAGGTTTGCTGTACCAGATTAGGGTTATGGAGACCTAGGTTCAATTCTTCACACAGCTGTACAAATTGACATTGGTTCACTGACTTCATAGTATTTTTATGAGGACAAGTCTAGACACAACAGTTTACTGTGAGTGGGTGCACGTTTTCTCTCATTCATAGCAAAGTTGATTATCTTCACATTTTGGCACATATTGCATTCATTCGGATTGAGCAGGCACACACACTCATAAATGGCAATTGAGTGAAAATGTGCATTGATGCAAATTTGGACAGCCACATGTTCAAACATGTGCATCTATGCACATTTCCAAGGAAGCTCCAGGGAAAACTGTGAATCCTTTCAAAGTGTGCTTTGTGGAGTTATTCGCTTCCCCCCAATACTGTGAATTGCATTTGGGCACATCACATTCTATGCTAATTATATGAAGAGTATTTTCATTGTGTAGACAAGCTCATACAGGCAGGAGGAACAGTATGTGATACTTTCAACTGCCTGGAAGAAAAGTGGGGTATGTATGAAATGAATCAATGTTGTCCATTCAGCAACATAGGGTCCCCAAATGATGTGTGCTTGTAATATGGCTTGCATATATTGAAGTATGTGAAGTAATGCCCATTACCATCTAAAGGTAAGGTGAGAAATACACACCTACTAAAGAGCTGCATTTCTGGTAGGGGTGTAAAAGGGGGCCTCCTTGGTGGCTGCCCTTAACTTCTTGAGGCCCCTTCCACATACCCTCCAATAGTTCAGGGATAAAAACTGGGGCATGTGTAGCCAAACAATATCAGAGTGTGGTCAAAATGGCAAATGTTATTACCAAAGAAGAACAGACAAGCTAGGAGAGTCTGCGGCAGTTTGCTTTTGCCAACTGGGAAGGGCAAGAGTCTTCCTGCTGAGTTTATTGAGTACACGTTACTTTTGCGCTTTGAACTCAGTTTGCAACAATTGAAGTAAGCTGAAGGCAATGGGGGAAAGTGAGAGGAGAAGAGAGAAACTGAGACTTTTTAAAAGCAGCTGAAAAAATGGGACTACAGAAGATTAACTGGGATTGCCCCTGCCAAATTGGGACAATTGGAGAGTATTTTTCCCAGGGAGGCTAGAACGGCCCCCTTCTTGCTATTCCTCCATCAGCAGGCAAAGACTTTTTGATTCTGAGGGACTTTTCAGAACAGAAGTTTTTGAAACAGAGGGCATTTAGGAAGGTGCTGTATTGTTTTTAATTTTACTGTGTTTTAAAATGTTTCAATGTTGTGAACATATTGATTCTGTTTTAATATTGTTCTTTTGTATGATTTTAACTATATAATATTTATTTCAGTTTGTTAAGCTGCCATGAATCCTGGTTCAGGAGGAAAATGCAGGATTTTAAATAAAGTTAATACTAATATTGATATTACTACTGCTGCTACTACTAATACCATTGAGACCAAAATCTAAAACTATACAGTTGATCCAGTGAATGTGGGAGATTACACCTTCTTTCATGCCAAATTTGTGATATTAAAAGATGGCTTCCTTGTTAGCTGTGTGGATTATTTGCCATGGCTCCTTCCTTATTCTGACCAGGACCAGTTTAAGGAATTTGGGGGGCCCCTGCAAGGCTTTATTTGGGGGGGCATATGTTTATCTCAGGTAAATATAGCCTAACCTAACCTATTCACTGTACAGGATATTCAACTTATTAATAATGTTTTTGCAGGAGGAGGGTTACGATGCCCCCCACAATGACGGGGGCCCCTGTGGCTGCAGGTACTGCAGGGTCCTTAAACCGGTCCTGCTTCTGATGGGTGAGGTGTTTCCCGCATGCCCAGTCTTAAAGTGACAGTAACATAGCATCCCCCACCTTACCTCCAACCCTGTCTGCTTCTGCTTTTCTAGCAAACACTCCCAGGATAATGGAAAAATCAAATATGATAATTAATGTGAAGTACATTTAGGCATATGGGGTAAGGGGACAAATACAGATTTTGTCACTGAGTTGGTTTACATATACAGCAGAATAATTAGGAAATGAAGTGGTAGAATTCATAGATGCTTAAGAGTACTGTAATTGATTGTCCTACTTTTCAATAGCTCCCCAAAATAACTTCCTACAAGCTGACAATCAGCACAGCTAAGAAAGGGTTGGGAGAAGGAGGATGCAGATGACGGAAATTGTGGTCCAACATATCTAGAAGTCACAAAATTGGGAAAGGCTAATCCACTTCAAGCATGATAACCATCTCTTTTGCGTATACTGTTGCACAACAAACAATTGCAACTAGCAGAGAATAGTTCCTACTGATGTGTCACAAGGTAGAGTGGGGAATCTTTGATTCTTGGTGTGAGAATAAGGGTTTTACAAGGATATAAGGATGCCCATGTTTTTTTCATCTGTGAAATCTAGGAGCGAGTAAACATGTGTGGGGGGGGACCTTGATAATTATTTAGGATGCAGATAAATAAACCAGGTACTGACATGTCTAATCTCCATGTCTACATGTGGTAACACATAAAGGCCTACATTCTTGAAGGTACCAAGTTCGGTCTCCTGGTATTTCCACACAGAAGAATCAGTTACCTGGTGAGTTTAAAGGAAGACCTTCAAATGGAGACAATGAAGAGTTGTTACTAACCCAGAGTGGTCAGTATCACCCAAATTTGACTCCACTTCTATGATATGCTTCTGGAAGAAGAGTCATTTCAGATGGAAGTCTGTCTCAGAGCGATCTGGATGGAGATGTCAGGGACTAAATCTGCATGTAAACTATGGCTACAATCCATCATCCTCTCAGTGTAGCATAAATGTATACATGCAGCAATATGGTGCACCACCACTACAAGCAGAATAGTAACATTGTGCAATACATGTCCATGACTTCGTGTTGTTAGGTAACACACAATTGCAATGCACAATGTGCAGCTGCCATATTCAATGCACAACCTCATTGCATAATGTGAAATTGGCAATGTTGCTGGATGCACAACTTCACTTCTGCTGCCATCGGCAGAACATGTGTCTGTTGCGCTATATTGAATAATGGATGTTTATGTCACTACCAGATAGCCCATGTGTGTGCTGCTTTTTATCAGTGCTCTAATAGGAGGCCTTAAAGTAGGGATTAGTAGCTAGTAGGAATATAAAGAGTACTCACCAGATTTTTTCTCCATGATGAGAAAGGACATCTTGGTACATCAAGATACTCCATCAAGAAAATGCTCAACTATCATGAGATTTATTTACTTATCAGTCATTTGGAATTTATTTATTTATTTATTTATTATGAATGTTCTGTGGAAAAAAATTGGATTGTGAAAAAATGCACAGAAAACTGTATTTTATGCAATGTGCATAATATTCTTCACAGAATGTTCTTTTGCACAAATGTTTTATAAAAACTGTTCTTGTTAACAGCCCTCAAGTTGACTTCAACTTATGGCAACCCTATGAATGAGAGACCTCAAAGTCACCCTATCCTCAATAGACCTGCTCAGGTCTTGCAGGCTTCCTTCATTGAGTTTATTCATCTGTAATGCAGTCTTCCTCTTTTTCTATTGCCTTCTACCTTACCAAGTATTATTGTCTTTTCTACTGACTTGTGTCTTTTCATGATATGGCCGAAGTATGACAACGTCAATTTAATCATCTTTTTTGAAGGACTTTATTCTCCCATAGGAACTTGTCTATCTTTTGAGATCCTCTAGAGAGGCTCTTCTTTCTGTCCCACCACCCTCACAGGGACATCTGGTGGGAACTCAGAAGAAGGCCTTCTCAGTGGCTACCTCAAGGCTCTGGAATGCTCTGCCCAGAGGAGTCAGATTGGTACCCTCCCTGCCATCCTTCCGGAGCCAAGTAAAAACCTTCCTGTTTCTACAGGCCTTTGGCGATCTTTGCTAATGGCAGTGCTGGGGTATATGTGAGTGTTGTATACGTGTGTGTGTGTTTAGTGTTTTACTTCTTTTTAACCTTTTTTAGTTGTTTAATTGTGTGTTTGTTTGTTTGTTTTTTGTATTTTGCTGATTTTAACAATGTCTATTTATTGTACACCGATTTGAGTTCCCAATTTGGGGAAAAAGCAGGATAGAAATAAAGAGAATCATCACCATCACCATCATCATCATCTTGGCTTCTAGGAACAGTTCAGGCTTGATTTCCTCTAGTATTCATTTATTTGTCTTTTTAGCAGTACACAGTATCTACAGAACTCTTCTGCAGCACCACATCTCAAATTAGTTTATTTTCTTCCCATCACCTTTCTTCACTGTCCAGGTTTCACAACCATAGCCTCATGTCTAAAGGATGCAGACAAGGCAAATATCACCCAAAAAAATCTGTGTCATTTAGGATGCTGTGGTAGCAGAAAGTGAAAAATTAGCAGACGTCCTTGTCGTTCACCCACTTCTGCTGTGGTGCGCTGGTGTGAATGAGGCATCACTTTTTATTGATGGGCAAAGCTGTCAATAAAAAGTGATTCCTCATTCATGCCAGCACAACACAGCAGGAATGGGTAAGCAATGATGTCACCTAATAATTTCAGCCCTTTGTGCTATCGTTGCATCCTAATGACATGGTTTTTGCTGCATGTGATCAAGTTCTTAGTTCTCTGCCTCAAAGTCCTGCTATTATTACACCTGTAAAATGGTAGCAAGTACTACAGTTCATTTACCATAGTTTCCACCACCACCACCCATTTAAAATTGTTCCCCGTATCTTACAGTGTTCAGTGGACCACTGTCCATGAAAACCATAGTCTGTTGGAAATATCCCTGAGAAGGATGGATGAAATTATCTTCTCAGAAGCTTCCTTATCTTCAGAGATGAATGTATCTGCATAAATGGCTTCTTGTCAGTGTGCCTCAAAGACAACAATCCACCCTTTTGCTCTATCATATGCAGATGTCATCAAGACATAATTTGTGCCAACACCTGCCAAGTTATGGGAGACCATGGAGTGAAGAGCATCCATGAGATGCCTGCAACCAAATTAATTTCCGTTAAGTACACCTCCAGAGGATGAGGAGGAAAAAGGAGTAAAACTGGAGGGCTAATGAGCCATTTGAATTTCAAAGCAAATTGCAGCTCAAAGGGCCCCATATGCCCTGAAGAAAAGCAATGTGAACCATTTCAGACAAGATTTGAGGCATTTTTCAAAGATTGTTTCATTTTTTAAAAAGTTTGTCATATATGCCTTCTTGCCTTTCCTGCCTCTGTTCATACTATCATCTTCATCAGTTTTATTTGTATCTGAGGGTACATAATGAAGAAATACAAGAAGAGAGCAGAGCATGCGTTCACAGAATTGTGAGACACTACTTATTGTGTGTGTGTGTGGTAGGGGAGAAGTACAATGGGCCTTTCTGATTTGTGGGCTCCCAATCCACAGTTTCAGGACTCCCTCCTTGTTGATCACATGGTGCATCACCCTATTTGATCTCACCAGCAGCAACGATGATGGCCAGGTCCTTGCAGAGAGTTGCTTGGCCGGCCGGTAAGGAAGTGGCGGAGTGGCACTGAGGAGAATGGGCCAACAGAGCTGATGTGGTGGGTGTGTATACCCAGACTGCAAACCTGTGTCTTTAGGGAGAGTGTAACCCCATCTAACACAGGCTGAATCCCTATTCCTTGACTTACTTTTGACTGACCAAGATCACCTCTGTCCTGTCTGGATTAAATTTCAATTCATTTTCCCTCATCCAGTCCATTACTGCTGACAGAACACTAGTTTTGGACTAGGACGGCCTCCTTGGATTGGGGTGGAAAGTAGTAGTAGAGTCAGTGTCATCCACATATTGATGGCACCACACCCCAAAACTCCAGATGACCTCTCCTAGCAGTTTCGTGTAATTGTTAAATAACATGGGGCACAAAACAGAACCCTCATGAGCCCCACAGGCCAACAGCCAGGGGTTCAAACAGGAGTCCCCCAGCACCACCTTCTGAGTTCAAGAAGGAATGGAGCCAATGTAAAACAATGCCTCTTAAGTCCCATCCCAGCAAGGCAGCCCATAAGGATACCATGGTCAGTGGTATCAAAAGCCGCTGATAGGTCCAGCAGAACCAACAGGGACACACAAACACACCCGTCCAGTTCCCTGCATAGGTCATCCACCAAGGTGACCAAAGCTCTCTCTGTCCTATAGCCAGGCCTGAAACCAGATTGAAATGGATCTAAATAATCTAGAAGGCCACTGCAACTCCACCTCCTCACCCACCTCCAGGTCTCGCCTGCTGTTGAACAGAAAAACCTAGTGGGCAATGCTTATGGTCAGATTCTGTAGCATCACTAAGGCTGGTGTCACACCTCCTCCTGACAGTGTCACCTAGTGTGGCTCAGCCTCTCTTCACCCCCTCGTGCCACCACTGGAGAGATTAACACATACACCCAACTTCATCCAGCCAGGTCTCTGTAATACAGGCCAGGTTGGCATGCTCCAGAATAAAATCCTGAATGGCACATGATGGAGGTTTTCTGTCAATAAAAACTGGCACCTGCAGAATGGGGGAAGGTCAGGAGGAGGTTGGGAGGAGGACAGAGGAGGATGTTGCTGTCTGAAACAGGGCTCTGTAAGAATGATAGCCCCATTCTTCTCCCGACCTCCTCAGGGAGGGGGGTGTCCCCTGTTTGAAAAAGTCCTTAGAGTCAGTAGAAATATACCAATTCAAGCTCTAGCTTCAAAATAAAAACTTACAATATTAAATGCCTCATTTAATATTAGGAAGAGGAGAGAGGAAAGAGAGAGAGAAAGGGAGGAAGTGGGTATTAGGAAGAAATAGCCTTCTCAGTTTATCTTTTTAAAAACTCAGGTGGTGGAAGAGGTTATCTCAAAAAGATATGGGAAAATGGAGATTAAAAATGAATAAATTTCTTTAAGAAAAGTATGTTATTGGAGAATAATAATTCAAGCTAACTCCTCATCATGTAGGAAGCACTTTATAAATCATAGAATCATAGAGTTGGAAGAGACCTCCAATGTCTTAGGACTTTATCAGATGGACAAAATACAGTGTCATAATGATGCCACATAACCACAAAAGGGCGCGCAGATCAGACAAAGTCACTCTTTTGTGGTTCTGTCCTGTCAAAATCCCATACCTTTTAAGTGAGGGCTTAAGCTATCAATAGATTCCCCCATCCCACTTTTATGCCGGCATTGCTGGCGTGCAAAACCTTGGGCCATTTAACTCTTGTCGCTGCTGCGAGAGTGGCCGGTCCGATGCGAACACTTCTGGGTGAGATCGGGACATCCAGGTACATTTTGCTCTTTTTATGACCCTCCCCTGGTTACTTGGTACTTTTAGGACTTTTTTGGACAAGTAAAATGCAACGGAAGCTGCCTCGCCACGTTGCGAGACTGCTGTGCTGCAGGGCGTCCCTTTCGGATGACACCCGTCCCTGCCGGTACTGTTGCGGTACCACAGGGACATTTGAGTGTAATATTTTGGTGATTTTTACTCACTATCAACTTTTGTGAGTAAAAATCGCCAAAATATTACACTCAAATGTCCCTGCAGTACCGCAACAGTACCGGCAGGGATGGGCGTCATCCGAAAGGGACGCCCTGCAGCGCAGCAGCCTCACAACGTGGCGAGGCTGCTTCCGTTGCATTTTACTTGTCCAAAAAAGTCCTTAAAGTGTGCCTAGGTGCTTGGTATCACTTTTAAGGGTTTATTTATTTATTTTTAATTTACCCACATGACAAACTCTCATAGGATTTTGAACAAGGAAGTAAACAAGGCTCGATTCACTTCCTCTTTATTGTCAGGGACCCTTGGCTGGGAGAGGAAGGTAAGTGCAGGGGGAGCATTCTTTTGCCAACATAGAAATGCGTTTTTTTTATGCCGGCAAGAGAACATTTTAAAAGGGGTCATCTGATAAAGTCCTTAGTGTTGTTAGCCTTAGATTAGTTTCAGTTTTAGTTTTATGTGTATCCTACTCTATGTGTAATTTTTGTGTGTTTTCTTTTTTCTTTCTTTTTATGTTGTGCATTAGATTTCTTCTATGAATAAAATATTTTTAAAATGCCTCATTTGTTACATATTTACTTTCATAGCAATATAGTAAAAATTTCCTTCTCAGAAGTTTCAATCAAGTACATATATTTTATGTTCTATGAATCTAAGTAACTGCATGATTCACCGTGGTGACGAAATGCCTTGCGCTACCATTTCATTACAGTAAATTTGTCATTACTTATGTTATATGTTTGCCGTTTATGAAGGAGTTGGAGTCAGAGTCAGACAGTAGAAAATCAGAGGAGTCAGAGTTGAATGTCTGGGATACAAACTACACTGCCTTGCCACCATGTGCTCAATAGCAGCCAGGATGCAGCCAAGAGCATTCCACAGCCAACTGGTAGCTGAGGGGACTGAGCTACACCCATGAAGCCACCACCCCCAGCTGTGACTGTGCAATTGGGTAGGAAATGGAGAAAAGGGAAGAGCTTCCACCCCACCCCACCCCAGACAATGGTGTAAGTACATTCTACTCCACTTCCATGGTTACTGGGTCTTGGTTGTTGAATTAGGGTTGTCAGGTCAGGACTATCTCAGGCCTTGAGATGTCAGGACTCTAACCTAGGAATGATTCCTTGAGATGTGTCAGGATGCCAGCACTGTTGATGTTACAATGGTGATGTAAAAAGGAGCAGCCACAGAAACAGACTGGTAAACTGTTGTAACAAGGGAGTGGTGTTTTCCCCTATAACCAGCCCTCATCAATGGTCTGCCTACAGTTCTTTGGAACAGGTGAAACTTCTCTTCAAAGACATCCCCGTGTATAGTCCATTACAGCAATCCAAATGGATATAGCTAAGGCATTTGTCATTGTAGTGAGGTCTAACATCTGTAGGAATGAGCCTAGTTGATGCACTAGTTTTAACTGTGCAAATGTACATCTGGTCAATGCAGAAATGTGGGCAGCCCAGCTCAGGGCTGAATCCAGAAATACCATCAAGCTGTGAACCTACATCTTTGGAGAAGTGTAATACCATCAAGCACAGGTCAAATCCCTATTCCTTGGTCTATCATTTGTCTCACTTAGAATGCTTCTGTTTTTTCTGAATTAAGCTTCAGTTTGTTTACTCAGGGCTCGTCTACATGGGTTAAATACCCCATCTTGTCCCTGTCTCAGAGCTCTGCATTTGCCCCATTCTGCCCCCAGGCAGTCCTTATGATGCCTGGGAAAGATACAGGGCTGAGATAGGTGGGGTAGGGGCTGATAAACCATTTTGAAATAATACCCAGTTTACTCCATTTACACCAGCAAAAACTGGATTGGGCCCCATGTGTCCACATGAGCCCATCTTGCACACCAGCCCTAACTGCCACCATCATCTCCCTGGCTCCCCTGGAAGCCAGGTAGGAGTCCCGCAGCATCTGGCCACATACAGAGGGCCTTTAGTCACATGTTTTGGGGCCTCTTTCTCCCTTCCAAGTCAACACAGAAAGTGGTTGCAGCAATGGCTACAGGGAGCCCTTTTTTGTTGAGGTAATGGGGAGAACAGGCCAGCTCTGCAGCCAGGATTCTCCGGTGGGGAGCCAGCATATCCTGGCTTATGTAGATGAGCCCTCAGTCCATTATCAATGGCAGGCATTGGTTTAGAACTGAAACAGCTTCCTTGGAGTTAGGTGGAAAGGAGAAATAAAGTTGGGTTTCATCTGCAGACCAATGATATCATTTTCAAAAAGAATCCAGACAATCTTTCCTGGGATTTTATGTAGAGGTAGACTTCAGTTAATTAAAGGGATGTGTTTGGGACATGACTTCTTTAAAAGAGTTGAGACAATACACTCTTAAAATTTGGATTTTGTATTCTCAGTCAAAATCATTAATGTGGAAGCCATTGTATTCCACTCTTCTTGGCACAAGATAATAATGAAATGGGACTAGTGTGCATACTATACAATTATAACACTTTGATACTACTTTAACTGCTATAGCTCTATCTTATGGAATCCTGTGACTGGTAGTTTTGCGAGATAGTTTCATGAGGAATTTTCTGCCAGAGAGCTCTAATGCTATTGCAGGGAACAATATTACCTCACCAGGCTACAAATCCCAGGATTCCATAGGATAGACATTTAAAGTAGTATGGAATTACCATAACTGTGTAATGTGAATAAACACTAAATCACTAGCTGATCTAGATAAACAATGCCGATGGAACCAAATCTTTCAAGAGGTCAAGATCCACTGGCCAGATTCACATGGGTGAGAATTTTTTTCTCATTTGATCATAATCCACAGATCTCTTCCCATAAAAACTAAGTCCTGTGAGATTTTTACAGACCAATCTGTGTTAAGCTCTGATATGACTTATTATGGTTAGACTAACCTTGTAAGTGTGTATCACACCTTTCTGTAGCTCTGTAATTTAAAGCCCCATCATTTTAAGTTGGCAACTGTGCCAACCCCAGAAGTAAATAGGGTGTTGACATCTTTAAACATGGCCTTCTTTGATAGCATCAGTAAAAACCTTGCAAGGTGATAGAAGAGGAGGATCTGAGAATGTTGTGTATCCAGAAATGACCAAGGATTATATTTTTCCATGTTCCATTGACAGCGGACTACATTTCTCCTTATATAGTTGATAACCGAAGGACACCTAACTGACACATCTACAAGAGGAGGAGAAGAAATAAGATAACATGATAACATGCAGCTCCCATCCAACCAGTACCTGGGAGCATAGAGCTTCAGGGATTGTTGATATCAGCAAGTTACTGGGGCCCTTAATTGAAGTGGGTGGACCACAAGAACCAGCAATGATACAAGGAGAGTGTGAAGCACTCATAAATGTTCTCACACACATGATAATGGACTAGGGTGGGTGGAGTGCAGTTGGCAGATCATTTTACAGTTTCCAAGAACAGGAAGGGATCATGCCTTTAATCATGCATTGAGTGATTTCTCAGTGATGAAATGGAAAATGGCATGATGGGATGCTGACACATGTGCTTTTCTCTTGAGAGAGGATATGGATCATTGGTAGGCATGACTATCAGCATGTTGGAGCCACAGGCTCCTAGTATGATCAGTAGGCCCAAGTATGTGTGCCCAAGCAAGGCATTTTGCTACCTGAGACAGAGCATAAAATCCCCTTCTCCCTCCCCACCCCCCAACTGCATCCATCCAAGTCCATCCAAGTCAAGGTATACAGTACACAAAGGCAGTGAATTCCACAAGCACTAGTTGTTGTTGTTTATCATGAAGTTAGCTTTGACTTATGGCAAGCCTGTGAATGAGACTTCGGACTTTTTCGGATGGAAGAAAGTAACGCAAGCAGCATCGCCAGGTTGGGACGCTGCTGCGCAAGAGGGCGCCAGTTTCGAACGACGCTCTTCCCAGCGGTACTGTTGCAGTACCGCTGGGACATTTGAGCGTGATATTTTTCCTTCCCAGCATCATATTTTACTCGCGATCAGTACCGCTGGGAAGAGCGTCGTTCGAAACTGGCGCCCTCTTGCGCAGCAGCGTCGCAACCTGGCGACGCTGCTTGCGTTACTTTTCTTCCATCCGAAAAAGTCCTTCAAGAGACCCTGTTAACAGCCCTATTCAGATCTGCAAACTCAGGGCCCTGGATTCCTTAGTTGAGTCAATCCATCTATAATGCAGTCTTCTTTTTTTCCTTATTTTCCCCAGCATTGTCATATTTTCCAATAAGCCATGTTGTCTCATGATATATCCAAAGTATAATAGTCTCAGTTTGGTCATTTTGGCTACTTCTCTTCCTTCCTGAAAGTAAAACAATGAAAAAGAAAAATGCTATCCTTTCACTCCATCAAAATCTGCTGCCTGAGTCAGCAGCTTTATTTTGCCTCATGGTAAGATTGCTTTTCTACTGGTTCCTAAGCAGTAAAAACATCTCTTAATGATGTAGTACAGTACGGCCCTCATATCTGCAAGGGACACATTCCTGGATTTACCATGGAAATGCAAAACTGTGGAGAATAGCAAACCCTATTGAAATGAACAAATTCCAGCTGAAGCATACCACAGAGTTATGCTGGAGGACCTAGAAAATGCACAAAGTAACAAATATACAAATTCCAGCTGAAGCATACCTCCAGTTATGCTGGAGGACCTAGAAAATGCCTAGAGAGAACTTCTTTTTTGGACACAGATAAGTGAATCTGTGTGTACCAGTCCTGTGGATATGGGATTTGTATCACGCTACCATGAAAGGAAGGAAGGAAGGAAGGAAGGAAGGAAGGAAAAGAAACCCGTCACAATCCTTCCTCTGCCATGAAAGAGGTACTCTGAGCAGTCATCTGGGTTTGAGACCTACCCTAAAAATTCTTTTCAACTATGGCAAACTGAAATTACTCCCATTTCCATCCTTTTATCCTTTAGCATTGCTGGGGCCTTGATCTTCCAAAATCAGCTGCAAGACCAATTTAGTTACTGCGGGTTTTGGTATTTTTAAAAGCCATTGCCAAAATATCCCTGAAAGGCAAAGAAAGGACAAAGTAAGGCCAATAGGCCTCTCCCAGCACCAGAAATGAGAAAAATTGGAACTACCCCTAATAAAGGGATAGAGGGAGTTGAAATGTAAATAATTAAACAAAGCTCTGTCTTATCCATCATTCTGTGTTTGGTCAGATAAACTTTTACTCTTATCCCCCATGTCTGTAGTCATGGGGGGTATATTTGGGGAGAAAATGAATTGCCTTTTAAATTTGACAGGTTCTTTTTGTTCTTGGTCAGGATTGACAGCAGAAGGCCAGATACTTTCAGTATAAAACAGCCCTTTTATAGCCCTTTCCTGCAGGGAACAAGAGAGATGAGAGAGGCCAGCGTTTGCAACAGCTAGGCAGGACAAGATTTATTGGAGTTTCTGTGGGAGTGGATATGGCCTGGAGGCCGCCATCCCAGGGTGCCTCGAAGAGGTCAAGGAGTGGGTGCAGAAGACAATGAGAGCAGTCAGAATCACCAGTTTGGCAGAGGAGGTGCTGGCAGTAGAAAGGAAGATGTAGGAGGACAAAATGAACAGATTGAGAAGGAAAAGAGTAACAGCGGAGTTACACACTGATTGGTTTTGAATGCAATGCTAAACTTTAGCATTTCCACAATTTCCACACTAACATGCCTGCTGACCACCATCTGCATGTTTACTGTGAAACTCCCAAGCACTGCAGAGGTTTCTGAGGAAATGCTTGAGGTAAGCACTCAACCCATGCTGGGTTCTGGATAGCACCCAAGCTTATTGGCCATTATGGATCACTGTTAAGCTTCTAAAGAAACCCCATATTTCTTTCCTCAGCCCCCTCACGTCTACAGAGGAAAGGTACTGTCTTAAAAGATAGACTTCCCACTTCCTTGCTGACAAGAATTATGGAAATGTTCTCTCTATGAATCTCTAGGTCCTCCAGCATGACTCTCCAGTCAACTTCCACCAGAAGCATACCATAGAATCACACTGGAGGACCTATAAAATGCCTAGAGAGAACATATTTTGCAATCCTCAAAAAATCAAAATCAGCAAATGCTTAACCCACAAATATGGAAGGATGACTGTACAGTTTTCATGGATAGGTATCATGCTTTTTTTCTTGAAATTATTATCGAGTGTTTTCTCAAGCCACTGTAGAATTTGTCAGTTTATCACTTCAGTGTATGGTAGTGCTATTCCTGACATCACCCAGCAAATGCAGTACGAACAGGGACCATAATGCACAGGAACAGAAAGAAGGATGAGGGTTTTTCTTTTCTTTTCAAAGGGTACAAGCCAAAAGAGCCATAAAATTGCTATAAAATAAAAGCTGATAGAAAGTACTGTGTATGCACCATTACATAGAAAAACAGAAAATCAAAAGAAAGTAAAGTTGTATCTGATGATGCATTCTCCTGCACTGTATATTGCTTCATACCACTGATCATAACCAAGTGTGAATAATATTGCCAATAAGTTGCAAATCAACAAACAACAAAAAAGAGCACAAATCCTACTCTGCATTACTGTGAACAAAAGACAGAAGATTGATGGAGCACAGTAGAGTTGATCCATACCCAGCTGTACTCAAACTCCTCAGCAAGAATAAATAAGGCTGTCCATTTTTTCCTCTCTCTTTAATCACAAGTTCTTTTTGTCATATTTCATTTTTAATGTAAATTTTGGGAAGTTCTTAGCAGAAAATGAACCCAACAAAATTCTCAGTCCCCTATAGATTTTCCTTGGTTTTTTTCTGGGCTGTGAGGCCGCGTTCACAGCCTGGAAAAAAACCCAAGGAAAATCTATGGATGCTGGCCATGAAAGCCTCCAACTTCACATTCTCAGTCACCCTTAATTCTGAGGTCCAAAGTTCAAGAAGCCATTTCAGGTCATGGCAATGACCAATCTTTGTGTGACGCAGCATTGATGAATTGTTACAACATGTATTATTGGCTCCTTGTGGTGGTGCCATTGTAAAATAAGCACATGGCTCATCAAGATGGCCATGTGATCTAGCAGCACTTTTAATATCCACAATGGCCTCACCGTCTTGCTATCTAAAAAGTAATATGACAATTCCTTTGATGTGGAATCTTGCCTGTCACTTAAAATTGTTGCCTTATGTTTGTGTGTTTCGTAATGAAATTTCTAGGAAAACCTCACAATTATTTTTAAAGGACAATCTTCAAAACTTGGGAATTAGAAATTTCCTATTCAACTGCAGGAAAAGAGAAGGTACCAGAAGAATTCAGGGTTCATTTCATTTCACAAAATCCAGGAGATCCATAGACATAACCTTCTGGCTTATCCACAGCATGATGTGAACAACTTCAGGATCATAAACAGCATACTGGGGAAGGATAGCTGTCTGTGAGCTAAAATTTCCAAATCAATAAAAATGCCTTCTTTTCCAGGTTTCTTCTTCAGTTTCCAATATTTCACTAAAACTCTGAGGTCTTCTATGGGAAGTACCTTCAGCCTGTGGTTGCCTGTTTGGTAGATCTCAGGATGCATTCTTTTCATATTACTCAGTTATCGAATGTTGAACCCATGACTCCATTCTATGGAATCATGGGATCTGTAGTTTGATGTGATACCCTCCTCTCAACTCCAGTACTAGAACTCTCTGGCAGAGAATTTTAAGTACTTCATATATTACAAATCACAGGATTCCATAGGCTGGAGTCATGGCAGTTAAAGTGGCATTCAAGTACTATAGTTCTTTAGTGTGGATACACCCTAGGAGAATAGGGGCATTTACTGTCTTGATCATGCCAACCTTAAGAGATGTCTACTATTTCTTTTCTCAATAGAGAAAATAGGGCTATTGAACATTTCCTGATCCAACTTGTTCCACAGTGCAGGCGGCATTCTTTAACCCTTTTATGTGTAGGCAAAAAAGGGGAAAATGTGTTACACTTTAATTGGGTTTCATGCAATCTGATTTACTGGTAGGAAAAGATGGGAAGTATTGTGTAAGTTGGCATGCAGTTGTCAAAAAGTTGCGTTGTCACTGTGCTTTGCATTAAGAGGGCAACCTAACTGCAGTTTCCTGCTCTGCCCACTCCAGGTGTGGCTCTAGTATGCTACCCTGGGTGCTTGAAATGCCCCATCAGTGCATGAATGTTTTGCATTCTCTTTGCACACTGCAGTGCTGGACCCAAAAAGCATGTAGACTTCAATGTCCAAAGCAGGGTTGGGAAACATTTGTCCCTCAAGTTGCTGGACAGCAACTCCTATGCAGCACAGTCAGTGGTCATGAGAATGACCACTGTTGTAGTTCAACAACTTCTGGAAATCCTGGATTAAGATGATTTACTAAGGAAAACACTTTAAAAAGTCTAAAAGTTGAGGAAGCAGTGTGTCATTGATCTAGGGCAGCAATTCCCAAACTGGACGCTATAAAAGGGACATGGATGTACTGAAACATTAGCCTGCTGTGCCAGATTTGTCCACTGTTTTATAAATCTTCGAGTACTGAGCCCCTATTACTAATTTGGCCTTGCTACCCAAAGTGTGGTTTTGGTGCTGTTGGCAGCACAAACACCAATTTCAGTAGCCATGGATGGAAATGGCAGAAGCCACAAAAATGTTCTGGGATCATGTGTGAACCACTGATTGACTGTTGACCACTGCTACTATATAGCATTGACTTCCCACCATCTTTACCAATATATGGACAATGACACCATCCCACTGTAGAAGCAAACATAAACGGGCATAACTGCCATTAGAAAAGTTTATTTTTGTACACATTTCACCAAATGTATGCATTTCTGTGTACTTTAAAAGAAAACGTAGAACCATATTGCAAAATTAGGTATAAAAACACTACTCATCATGTTCCAGTGTGGATAGTAATTTGGGAAAAACTATGAGTTTGGTTTATATTTATTCTTTCAGTTTACTTTTTCTCTCTTTCCCCTTACTCTTTTTAAAGCTATTTTAATCATTTTGAGACAACATAGGTAGGGATTTTTTTCATTATGAGAGGAAATGTTAAGCGTTCTCTTTAATATTGATCCCATTTCCTTTTTCTTTACATTTTAAAGTTTACTAAATGGGCGAGAGGAAGTATCCATAAACCCAACAGCAATCCGTGTCCACTCAGTTTTAGACTGAATGTATAGACCTTACTCAACCCTCCCTTTTGTCTTGTGAGGGGAAGAAAAGATGAGTGATTTTTCTGCATCACTTCTGCTTTTTCTGTTAAGTCTTTGGGAGGTATTAGCTCAAGGTACCACATCCTGAATCTTCGTTTGCGAAGAAAAGCCAGAGAGAGACCACATCAGTGCTAAATTCAATATCCTGCTGGTATTTGCTGACCAGCTTACTGAAGGAATGGAAGAATTGGAAGGGTATATACAGTGACTTAATTCACCAGTTCATAATAGTATTCTTACTGACATGGAGGGCAAGAAGCAGTTGTGAGATTTTCTGCTTCAGGTGTCCAAAAATCACTTTTAAATACTGCATTTGTATACCGTGAACATGACGGGAGGTATCATAGGCTGTTCTCTTTGTAAGATGAAGACCATTCTTTTTTAATTTTAGACATGGATGACTGGAATGAAGAAGATAGAACACATCTAAGCAAGAATCAGGATTTTTGCATTCTCAAAAATATAAGTTTTTTTTTTTTTTTTTTAATGAAGAGCCTTTAGGAAAACATATATTCCTTTCTCCTTCTGTTGACAACAGCTCTGGCTTTAGGAATACTTACGATGAACCACAAGACCCGCATTTGTTAGCACCCCGAATCATCACCTTGCCTGTCTCTTCCTCTTCTGCTTTCTTTGTTGGCAGTTACTCATTGGCTGTCCTGTAAGTGTGACATGTCTTCTCCTACAGACTATTTTTGACTTTGTCTTCTCCACAGGTAGTTTTTTTTTAAATTATTTTTATTGGAGTTACATATTCGTATTCATTATAAACAAAGGGTACAGAAATACAGGGGATGGTCACATCCCTCTCCCCCCCTTTCTTCTCCCCTATTCCTAACAAGCTGCTTTATTTTAAATTAAAAGAATTAAAAATAATTTAAAAAACTACGACTTCCTTCGTATAAAAATATCTCCAAGAGTTTGTTTTTCTCGTTATTTTCGACCTTCATTAGTACTCAATTCTTGTTCCTCTTTTTTTCAATAATTTCAAAACTATATTTTATCACTGACTCCTTACTCCGACTCTTATTCTTATAGTAGCTAACACTTCCTTTCTCTCTCTCTCCTCTTCTTAAACTCTTTTCTCCAGATTCTCTTATCTGTGGCTTATGCATATTAATCATAATTTTTCTCTCCTTAAATTTCTATATCATCCGATATATTCCATCTTTTTCTACAATATTTAAGTACTGGTAGCCACTCTGCTTCTATTTTGTCTGCTGATTTTTGATTAAGTATGCCAGTTAGCTTATCATTATCTTTCACATCATTTATCTTATTTAGCCAATCTTCTATTCTTGGTTCCTCTGTACTTTTCCATTTAGCAGCTATAAGTACGGTAAATGTGCTGCTGTGCAGAGGTATAGCAGAATTCTGACTCCACAGGTAGTTCTTTTGTTCTGGCCAAAACCAACACTGTTCTAACTTTCATGGCCACCAAACCAGGATCCAGGGTGAGATTATGAGTGGAGCTGTGACTGGCCAGATCCATAGTTATTTCCTGTTCTCTTCTTTGGCCATCCTTTATTCCAAGCTAACTGGACAGCAAGGGAAAATATATTGTAGCTGTGAAGATCCTTTCTATGTGCATACACACTGTTTAGAAATCATGCCATTTGACAGCACATGAATCCATCCTACAGAATCCTGAGATTTGTGGTTTTGTGAGGAACCAGCACTCTTTGGCAGAGAAGGCTAAAACCTTGTAAAACTGCAAATCCCAGGATTCCATAGGTTGGAGTTATAGCACTTAAAGTGATGTCAAACTGCATTGTTTCCACAGTGTAGATACACCCTGTCTTAGCACCAAGTATTTGGTTTCTTGTTGGACTCTTTCCCCCAAATGTTACATCAGCCTGGTAAGGCCTAATTTGAACAACAGGGAGCAGCTAATGCAGGGGGTGGGGTGGGATGTCTCATTTAGGTATCTGTTCTTCACAGTAATTTGTAATCTAAAGTTGTGGATGTATGAGAGAGCGTGTTAACAGCACCAGCTTTGTAAGTTTTCTTCTCAGCCACACCCTTACTCCCAAATCTCCCTAGTTGTAAATTTAGTTAGAAAACCAAAGTGAGATTTTCCTACAGGAAGCTACCCAGAATGTGTAAATCTTCTTTAGTAGCTGGTACAGGAAGTCTACCCAGAATGTGTAAATCTTCTCTAGTAGTTGGTACTATCATGGCAATCCTTGGGAACTACTCTGAGATTTGTGAAGTCGAAGGCTTTCATTGCTGGCATCCATAGATTTTCCTTGGGGGGGGGTTCGGGCTGTGAGTCTGTGTTTTGGAAGAGTTTATTCCTGACGTTTCACCTGCATATGTGGCTGACATCTTCAGAGAATGGTTGGTTAGGAGTGTGTGTGTATGGGGGGGGGGTTTATATACTGTGAACCCCCACACACGGACAGATACCTACACAAGAACTCCAATCATCACCCAGGACAAAAAAGAAGCACAATAAAAACATTGGTAGACCTCGCAAAAAGGATCTGTGAACCCCACTACCTGGAGGATGAACTGAAGTACCTAAACTGGGCCCTACAGACTAATCGTTACTCCAGATCAGACATCACAAGAGCTTTGGAGAATGAGGTGCTTTGGTTAATGAGGTGTGCAACAGCAGCAGCAGTGGCTGCAGAGAAGGGCTGGCATGCCGGCACGGACTCCTGCAGTCCCACAGGACCCAATCCATTTTTCCTAAATGAGGTGGTTTTTCCCAGGTATTTTGCTGAAATGGTTTTACAGGCTTTACCCCCATCTTCCTCCTGTCTTTGCCCTGGGCATTGTCAGGACTGCCCAGGGACAAAACAGGGCAAGAATCTTGCATTGTTTGAACTGCAGGGCTTCAAGATAGGGGCAAAAAGAGGTAAATATCCCATCTATCAGTTATCTACTTCCTCTGTCATCCAGGAATGTGCTGTGCTGTGATTCGGTTGTCCTAATGAACAGGCGTGCACATTTCCCCCACATTATTTTAAGAACTTGAGAGAAGACCTGAAGTCTTTTTTCATTTAGTTTTTGCAGGTTTTGGTCCCCCTCCTTCTGAATATGGTAAATCTCTATGGAATCTCAGTAAGACAAAGGGAATTCCCCTTGAATCCCATGAGGAGTTTTTTCACCATTCAGACAACCCCCAGGACCACAGGTTGTTTTTTTTAAAGTAAACCAGAATTGCAGCAACAAATACCACAACATCCTAACACATCTTTTTTCCATCTAGAAAAGCCCCTTCTTAACATTTTTTTAACCTAAAAAGCACTTCTGAGAGTACTGTTTCTGAGTGTGACATTAAAATTCTTCATGTGTGCTGCTCAGTCCTTTCATCACCTATCATACGATGTACATAAGAAGTACATACCGTAATTAGAATAATACATGCATGCAATTGCTAGGACTTAGCAAACTAGCAAATGGCAATCGAAACAGAGAAAGAAAACCTTAGTTCCTTATAAGAGCTGAGAGGAGAGGGCAAGACTGAATGATCAGCACTATGATGGAGGGAGAAAGAAAATGAGTTGTTGGGGAAGAGAAAGCAGAAGGAGGTAAAAGCACTAAGGATGTGGATGAGGGGATTTCTGGGCCTAAATACCCTAAAAGCACCACATTTTGTCTGATCTTGAGTCAGCTCTGGATAGTACTTGGATGGGAGACTGCCAAAGAATACCAAGTGCTGTAGATTATATTTCAGAGGGAGGAACTGGCAAAACCACCTCCTTGCCTAAGAAAACCAAATGAAAATCATGGGTTGCCATAGGTTGACAGGTGACTTGAAGACGCACACTCCAGGCAAAGCTGATACAAGCTAAATGAGTACTGTGTTGGAGTAAGAGAAGAACCAGCAATAAAGAAAAATATTGGCAGGAACAAGAGAAGTAGCACTTGTGTAGGGTATGAGGTAACATGTTTTGAACTCAGGTGAAGCAGATTTTTTTCACTTGTCAATAGACATAAGAGAAAGAGTGTGCCTGTTTCTGCCACAGCTGCAAAAACATGAAACCAGGCCAAATGAAACTTAACATGAATATTAAGGGAACCATGGGGTTATTTAGTTTTTAAAAATGTATGTTTGGTTTTTAAATTGTTATATGTGTAAATACGCCTGTGAGCTTCAGCACTTTGTTGGGTTACAAGTTTGGAGGCAAAAGGCTGAGTGGGAATAACAGGGCACCTGGGGAGAAGGTTATCCAAAGCAGCGGTCTCTTCAAGAGCAGAAAGCCTTGCGATTTGAGTCAAATGCTTACAGCTGGTTTTGGGTGGGGCTCTGAAAGAGCAGCAAGACTTCTGCTCTACTTTGTTGCATGCCCATGTGCAGAGGAAACTCCTGGCAAAGTGCCGGTATTAGGCAACTTCTTCGGCGGGGGGGGGGGCATTGTGGTCTGAGAGTTCTGTTTTATATACCTCATTTCTAAGCATAAAGGTTCTATTACTGGTGATTGCCCTGATAAGTCTCGGTAAAATCCCTGTTTGTGACTGATTTGGGCTGAGGTTGAGTCTGCCTCTGGATCACTCTTGCTGCACTTATTTGCCCAGTTTGAACTTTGCTCTTGCCTTTGGATCACTGTTATCTCTCTCTGATGGGACTGCAATGCTGGCTTAAGCTTTATATTTGTTACCCGAGATGCTGGGGGTCTGTGAGGACCCTCTAATGTACTATGGGGAATTAATGTACTTGACTTGGCAATACGAGAGGTGGGTAATGAGCTGGATCTTGGAGACCTATGTATACTGCTACACTGTATACTGCTCTGCTAACTTATATATTGTACTTGGAGCCTGCCTGTTTGCCCTGAAACAGGGGATTAGGAATTTTTTGGGGGGGTGGGATTAGGAATTTTTTTATTGAAATAAGACTATTCTACTGAAAAATACACCTGACCACAAAAGACCGTAACAATAATGCAAAAATTTTTTTCCTCTTTTCTTACTAATACAAAAATAAAACTATCTATTCTAACACTAATACATTTTTCCTCTTAATCTAAACTCACTATAATCACTCTTTTTTCTTTTCCAATGAACATTATATTTACAGCTTTATACTAAAATTAGAAGTTACACATTACAATTATATATATTTGGAAAAGAAAAAAATAATAAAAATAATAATACAAAAATAATAATAAAATATTTATTTAAAGATATCCCTTAAGTTATTGCTGGGGTTGTCTCATTAAACAATGGCCAAAATTTTCTCCAACAATGGTTTGGCAATTTCTCTTTTTCACTCAAAGCTAAATTTTCAATTACGTTCTTAATATAATAAGCAGTGCCTTTTACATCCTGCAGATTCTGACTCTTTACCTCCCTTTGTCTTTGGAAAAAGAAACCCAACATCACATAGAGGTTTACCAGGCTCACCGTGGACCAGGGCACTGTCCAAAAACTCACAGCCAGGGAACCACAGGGGAAGGCTGAACCTGCATCAGAGTAGACAGGAAGAAAGACCAAGGAGAAGAAATAAAGGGGGTGAAGAATCAGCAGCTGGGGGGGGGGGAGAGCCTGAAACTTGGGAAACTTCATATTTCTCACCCTTGTAAAGCAGGGTATGTGTACTATCTACAACAGTAAGCAATGAAAGCATTGACGTCTGGCTCGGCCATAGTTCCAGAACCGTGAAGCCTAGATACATGAAACAAGATTGAGGCCTTGTCTGCACTAGCCACAATACTCCTCATTCTGGCCAGAGTATTCTGGCCCCAGAACTGCCCCAGATTTACTCCTCATTCTGGCCAGAGTATTCTGGCCCCAGAACTGCCCCAGATTCCCCGTGTTACCTTGCATTCCATGGCGGTAATGGGCAGCTGTCCACACACATGCACTCAGCTGTATCAGCAGGCACTGGCACTCATAATACCATGCATCATGCTCTCTGAGGCTGGCAATGAGGCACCAAGCCTTGATCACATGTTGGGGGTCTCATTGTGACGTCAGAGAACATGATGCATGACACCAGCGGCAGTAGCAGCGTCTGCCAATACAGCAGAGCCCATGCATACAGACAGCTGCCCGTTCTTACCATGGAACGCTCCAGTTTTTCCCTCAGTAACCAGCTGTTTCAAGATGTTGCACCAGTTTCTAGTCATAACTGCCTGGACATTATCTGGACAGTTTGGACTAGCATTGGGGCCAAAAGCTTGCATCAGCTGGACAGCTGGGCATGGGAATGGAGAAAGGGCCCTTCACTCAGCCTGTGCAGACAAGGCCTGAATCATTCTAGGAATGTGAATCTCAAAGTTATTTGGTTTAAAATTATCTCTCTTTTTAAACTTTTGTATTCTTATTTTTAAACTGTGTTTATTTAATTGTCATTTTAATATTGGGTGGGTGGGAAGGGACTAATTTTGAATTTTATTGTGTTCCATGTGTTTTTGTTGTTGTAACCCAACTGGATTCCTTGTGATTGGTTGGGCTATAAATAAATATATATATATATATATATATATATATATATTATTTATTATTTATTATTAAATTCCCATTAACTCATTTTAATAAATTTAACTGTATCTGTAGGCAGAGTACTGTTTCTCAAGTGTTGTTGTTATTGTTGTATGTCTTCAAGTTGATTCCAGTTTATGGTGATCCAACCATTGCAAGATTTATTCACAAAAGACTTGTCTTGTCTTCCTCTGGAGAGAGAAAGAGTGAGTTGTTCAAAGTCCCTCAGTAGTTTCCATATCTAATGGGAGATTCAAACCCTGGTCTCCTGGGAGATTATCGGACAAGGTGGAACATAGCAAAAAACACATCCCAAACTGTGCTAGAGGAACAGGGAGGGTGACATTATCAGATGCCCATGTCCTCAGCCGTTCCCAGGATGTAGCGCTGCCATGGACAAGGCTTCCCTTTTTTATTGACAGGGACAAGCTGCCAATAAAAAGGGACACCTTACTCATAACCATGCTATGCCCCAAGGACACTGAAGGATGATGCCATCTGATAATCTTCCCTGTTCCTGTTCTCATCATAATCTTCTGGTGCAGTTTGTGCCATGTCTGGTAATATCCCTGGATTCCCTGTCCAATGCTCAATACACAACACTATGCTGGCTCTCTACCTTTGGCACTCCACCTATTCTGAAATCTGGATTTTTGCTCTAAGAAGGCACAGCCAATATGTCTGATATTCAGGAATTCTGAGAGTTAAAGTCCAAAACATCTGGTGGACCAAAGGCTAAGAGCCATTGGCCTATATTACTTTCCAGTCAAAACAATGGATTCCTCTAAAACCATGACATAACTATTCCTCAGAACATTTTTCCTATTAAAAGAAAAAAAATCTAGAACAAGCCATCTTGAAAAATGTGACAAGCAAAAGCTGCAGTGAGAGTAACTGAGACCATAGAGCAGGACACAGAGGCACCAGCACTCTTGGCAGAGAAGGCTAAAGACCTTGTAAAACTAGAAATCCCAGGATTCCATCAGATGGAGCTACAGTATTTAAAGTGGTGTCAAACTGCATTATTTCTACAGTGTAGAAGCACTTTGTGTTTCATCTCATCTCCTCTGCTTCACAAGTAATGCACTACATAGGCAGTGGTGTGGCTAGTGGGAATATGCAGTAGTATTTATGGGTACAAGTCAAGGTACAAGAAGGGCCCATTCATGAGCCATGTTTTGAGTTAGCATGGAGGGATGATGTGGTCCAATTTCTTTCCTTTGAGAAGTATTGTTCCAACCATCTTTTTTACTTCTTTTTTTGCTTGAAACCATAGGCTCCCCCCCCCCATTTAGGAGTAATATATTATACTATCTGACCCAGTGTAACATACACCATTATAGTAGATTTGAAAGATTCATATGGTTCAGCTACACGCTATTATTTTAGGAAAATAATATTGCATTGTTTTACATATGTGGATGGTGAGTGGCTGAGGGTGTGGGAGGGAGGGGTCCTTGTGAGGCTGGGAGTGTAGATGCAGATTGAGTAGCAGTAGTGGATTGTGAGGCAGAGAGCGAATTTTCATGTGGGTGGTGATTGGCTGAGGGAGGAGGGAGGGGAAGGACGGGATTGGTTGGGTAAGTGGCCAATCAGCACACTGGGGACTTTTTCGGACATGAACTTACTGTGCAAGAAGGCTCGTAACAGCGACGTTGCTGGGTGGCAGGGGGCCTGTTTTGTATGACACCTTCCCCCTGCCGAAATCAACTGTGTCAGTTCTGTGAGAGATTGGAGGCAACCACGCCATATTTGGCCATTTTTTACTCACTGAAGCTGCCCGTGAATAAAAAATGGCCAAATACGGTGCAGCTGCCTCCAATCTCTCACAGAACTGGTGCAGTTCACGTCCAAAAAAGTCCTGGGAACGGAAACATCCCAGAGAGAGACAGAAACAGAGACAGAGAGGATTGTTACATGACAGCAAAGGACATCATCACTTAAATTCTTCACTTCTTTCTTATGAGCTGTGCCCTATTGTTCAGCTCTGGTCTAAACAAAATAATGTAACATTTGGGAGAAAAAATGCAACCTAGTAGCCCAGTACTTGAGGCTAAGATAGAAAAAATCTCCACAGCTACCATGTATTTTCCCTTGGAGGTCCAGTAGGTAGGAATAAAGGAAAACCAAACACTGCAAAAAACCAGCATACTGAAAGTGATGAATTTTGCTTCATTGAAACTATCTGGTAACTTCCTGGCAAGGAAAGCCATGATGAAACTTACACTGGCCAGGAAGCCCATGTAGCCAAAGACACAGTAAAACATAATGATGGAGCCTTCATTACATTCTAGAACAATTTCCTCAGCTATTGAGTGCATGTTCATATCTGGGAATGGGGGATAAGTTCCTAGCCACACAGTACAGATGCCTATTTGGATAAGGGAACAAGAAAGAACAATGGTGGTGGGTAGCTCCTTCCCAACCCATTTCCTCATCCTGGATCCTGGTTTGGTGGCCATGAAAGCCACAACTACTGTGATTGTTTTTGCCAACACACAAGAAACAGCCACTGAGAAGATGATGCCAAAAACAGTTTGTTGGAGGAGACATGTCAGCTTCTGAGGACGGCCAATGAAGAGCAATGCTGAAAGGAAACAGAGCAGGAGGGAAATGAAGAGAGTGTAGGTGAGGTCCCTGTTGTTGGCCTTGACAATTGGAGTATCATGGTGCTTCATAAATGCTGCTAGCATCAGAGCTGTAATCAAAGAAAGGGAAAGAGCATAACTGGTTAAGCTGATTCCCAAAGGTTCTTCAAAAGTCAAGAAATTAACAATTTTGGGAATACAGAAATTCTGATTCTTGCTTGGATAATCCCTGACTGAGCACTTCTCACAGTCATTCATATCTGAAAAAGAAAATATGTGGTGTTATTTGGGAACATGAAAAGATTACATTTCTGAACTCTAAGTATCTCCCAGCAGCATGAGCACTCACCATAAAGTCTGGGAGCTTCTGGGATTTGAGGACCAAAATCATAACTTTTCCAAGCTGTCTTTTATCTCAGAAAATACCTCCATAACATGTTGTAACTATACTTTTCCACATAGGCAAAAGTTATTGATTTTACTTCCAGGATATGTTCAACATTGTTGGTGTGGTTTGGGACCAGCTGAAAGAGCTTGGGGCTTTGTGGATCTAAACTGTATTAGCTCAGGGATAAGGTAAGCAATCCAAAATCACAAAGCCTTCATTCCTCTGGCTAGCCTCCCATGATTGTTCAGAAATAATAAACTCCTAAACAGTGTTGAAAGACCAGTCCAAGTAAAGTACACTGGAAGAGTCTAGTGTAAACTTTCCATAGAAATCAATTATAGCTTCTAAGGGTACAAGAGAAACTTTTAGCTTGCTTTTCAATGATTTTTTAATCTGACAGTTCTCACTGATGTTTAAGGAACAATCTAGTTTTTCAGCATCTTAGCCAATACTGGAAGCTAACCTCCATCTATCAAAGGTGTTTCCCTGTTTAGGTACCACCAGATCTCCATAGCATCCTGGACACAGACATGAATGACACAGACCATCTAGCAGCAGCATCTTAGGTGATATTTACTAAATTTTCCCATCCATAACATATATAGAACAGAAATTCACCACAGTGCCCGCTGCTCTGGACTTCATCTATTCTGTTTCTGAAATCAGAAGAGTACCGTATATTTCTCACCCTCCTGCTCTGAAATCTTCCCTGCTGGACATGGGATGCAATCATAGCAGCAAAATGGCTCCCCTTCTTTTATTTTCTTGCTAGACCCAGGATGGCAACTCTTGCTACATACAGAAAGTGGACGAACCTAATCCAGAAATGAAAGAGGATAGTAACAATCCCAAGAGTAACTATAATGGAGCACTCCACATTCTAGATTTTTCCACATTTTACCAGTTTCAGTGATGTGTGAATGGGCTCAATAGGAACCATTTCACATGCTCTAGGATGTTTCTGCTTTATTGAAACAATGGATATATCACAACATTAACATTGTATGTACTTTATCTATATGCATTTTAATTTTTGTAAGCCACCTTGAGTCCTGGGCTAGGGAGGAGACCATGATATTAAATAAATAAATGAGTAAGCAGCCCATTGTGATATCAGTTCTTTTATCTTCTTTCCCAATTTTGTTTCCTGTAAGGAAAAGGACTGATTTTGATTAATATCGCATTATGCCCTCAATTCTTTTTATTGTTAAAATAGTAAGCAATAAAGAATTTGAAAGAAATATTTTATATTATTTGTTTCAAATATGTATATTTGAAATGATTTGGTTTTGTTTTGTTGCTGTGTTTGTTACTTTTTAAAATGTAAATATAATTTCATTAACTTCTTAAGAAGGATTTGCCAGAAAAGGCAGTACAGCAATATTTAAAGACCATTTCCATCATTCAGCTGGAAGATATTGCTTGACAGTTACCTATCTGCAGTGTGGAATGATAGCTTCCCTTACATAGATTCTGAGGACATTATCAGACGTGGCAGAAATCATGGGATAATGATGTCATGCTAGTGCGAATGGGCCCCTCTATCACACAACATTGTTGTCCTCGCGTGGGTATTCCATGCTCCAGCCATGAAAAAAGGCATTATTTCTAATTCGCAGGACAAGCTGTCAATAGACCATCAATAGCACTTTTTTCATGCTATTGATGGCATACAAAACCATATCTGTTATAATCACAAGATTACAGTGTGAATGGGCGGTCCTCAGTGAGAAAACTCCTGGGTGAGAATGCGAAAATGAAGCACAGGATGCTCTTTTTTTTTAATGAACTGTCCTGTTTTTATGTTTGTTTAAATGCTTGTGTGTTCATTTACTTTGTTAATTAAGGTGTTTTTGGAGTGTTAAGCACACTTGCGTCTTCTCACAAGAACCGCCAAAATCTCACCCATGCTAAATTGTGGAAGTAAGCTCCTATTCTTAAAGTACTGGTGGTCATCATGCGATAATTCCATGGCAGTTCTTTTGTGTGATTACAGCAAGTGCAATAATAAGTGTTATAATGCCGTGATGTTTCTGCTATCCTCATTTGTGGAATTACAGCATTTTTAGATGCTCATCTTATAATGCCCCATGTGTCTATTCTTGCTGTACTTCCACTTGCAGTGAGTGAACAAATCTAAAAGGCTTATTTGCACTCTGAAGTAAAGCAGAAGGGCAGCTGGAAGGTTCCATCTTCCATACTGCCTTACTTCATGATGTTGTCATTCTTCCGATGTTCTGCCATTCCAGTCCCATGGGAGACAGAAGTAAAACCACATCTTTTTGCTAATGGATTTTTCTGGTTAGCAAAAAGACACAGTTTTACCTTTGTTTCCCATGGGACTGAAACAGAAGAAGAACATCATGCAGTAAAGCAGCATGGAAAACAGAGCCTTCCGGCTGCCCTGCTGTTTTACTTCAGCATGTGATAAGCCTCTAAGGCTTTGGTCTATCATTCTGCCATCAACAGCCATCCAGCTCTATGGTTATGGTGAAGTTAGCAGTAACCACACACAGCATACTATCCCATGATATCTCTATGTTGTCTCCATAGCACTTCTAGTTAAGGTATGATTCTTTACCAATGCAATTTCCTGCCGTTTTGGAGTTTCAATGAATCTGTCAAATGAGAAACATTTTTTGGCTTAGAAAATCTCTTTGCATATTGTGCTCCATTCAATCATCTATCAGATATCACTGCAATTAATCATTGTCCAATAACATTAATTTAACACAGTACACCAGTGGTCTCTGAAAGTCTGATGTCTTTGAAAATGGTGACTTCAATGCCTCCACTCATACATGATTACCCATGCCCTATTGTCATTTTAAGAAGTCCCTTCTCCAAATTCCACCTCCTTCTGAAATTTTGAGGGAGATATTCCCAGTTTCCTGGATGTGGGAATCTACCTGGTTAAACCAGTGGTGCCACATTATGGCATCCTCATTGATGGTTAATGCATCATCTGGAGGTGCCTGGGGATCCACTCTTCCAATTTTCATACGATTAAAAGACTGGTTGGAGGAAATGATCCAGTTGATCACATCAAATCCAGCTATTAATTCCCCATGATCATTAAAGGAAACCTTGTCCCCAACACTGTTGTTAAATGAGACACTTTTCAGAAAGCGGTGGAGCTAGAAGGAAAAGGGAAAGGTAAGAATCTCATGTTTTGAACTAAGCTTTAATGGCATCCCCATAATGATGTTATATATGGTTATTGGGAGAATATTGAAGAAGGATGTGCTTGCTTTTATGAACCAAAGATAGGATGATGGGATGCTAAGTTAAGCAGGAAAATTACAGCATTATTCATAGAGAAAGTCCACAGCACACAAAGAAGAAAGTTGAAGCTATTTGTAATATGGGCTGTTATTTCAAGTGCTGATGATATGAGGATGAAGGGAAGAAAATTAAAATATGCACAAAAGAAAAACTGGTGAAAACAGTTCCCTCCACAGATGAGCCCGTTAGAATGTTCTAAATGGAATTTGTACCCAATAAAGATATTTAGACCTTTACCTCCTGCCACAATGGTTGATTCTGAAGTGGTAATCTTTCTCTATCCATCATTGCTCTGTGTCTGAGTGCAGGTGAGGACAAGGAATTCAAAGCATGAGCCACAGCATAGACAGCATTGTAGATGCTGTAGCTATGACTAGTCATCCTCATTTCAAAAAATGGTGCTGGGAGAGATTCCACTTTTTCATCTCCAGTGCATATATCCCCATTCTCCACCTTGTCCAGAACTGTATTTGGGAATACACAGCCAAAGGCCTGCTGCCAGAAGTCCTTGATGAAGCCATCTCTTTTTGTGCTATAAGGATGTCTGCTCTCAACAAAAGACTTGAATCCTGATGGGTTATTGGAGTGAATTGTGAAAGCAAGAGCACCACTTAAGAAGATTTCTGTATCCCAATCCCTTTGATATGAAAATGAAACAAGTTCCACCTGGGCTGTCATGATCAACACTTTGGCTTTGGGTTTATTTAGCACATCCTTTATACCTGCTATATATGGGATCCATCTCAGAAACACCATAGAATAAGAGTCACCATAGAGCACTATCACATTAGACTTGCTATCCATGACTTGATCATATATTTTTGCCCCTTCTTCTACCATATCATTAAATGTATCATCAAAACTGTATCTGGGGATTCTTCCTATGAAAGCAAAGCAAATGCCCTTTTGAGCAAACTCTGGAAGCACAATTTGTATAAATCTTTCTCCATCGTCATCATTCATAATAAGAACCCCAATCCATGTCCACTTAAAATGCAGCAGTAAAGAGATAATCCCTTTATTCTGAAGAACTTCCTGAGGGACCATCTGATAAAAGGAGAGGCTTTGAGTTTTGTCATTCATTACTGGAGCAAAGCCATACGTGAGCTGGGGAGAGATTGGTGGGGAAAAAACAATTATAACAACATTCATATAAGGGTTTGAAATGTTCATGGGAGTTACATATGTGGATTTAAGGCTCAGTAGAAATTTCAACAAATTGAATATCTTGATCTTTGGGTCATATGACAGGGAGAAGATTAACTGGAAGACTGAGTCAGACATTGGGGAGCTGGAGGAGAAAGTTTTGGATGGTTGGGTCAATGTGAACAATTTGACAAGATGGGCACATTTTCCTCCATTCTTTTTTACTTATTAAAAAAGAAGCAATCCAATGCATTTAGTAATTGATGGATGCCTGCTGGATGCCAGCCATTTGGGGAAAAATCCCTCTATCTCATATCATTGAATACCAAAGTCAGGAAAGTCCATGCAAGTATAGTTCCAATTTCTCTGTATGGTTGTGAAAGCCGGACAGTGAAGAAAGCTGATAGGAAGAGAATCTATGTGGTGCTGTAGGAGAGTTTTATGGATACCATGGGCTGTTAATGGACTGCAGCTCAATCTTGAACTCTCCCTAGAGATACAAATGATCAAATTAAGGCTATTATATACTTTGGGCATATTGTAAGATGACATGAATGGAAAAGACGGTAATGTATGGTAAAATGGGAGGCAGTAGGAAAAGAGGAAGACCACATTTCAGGTGGATAGAGTCAATCAAGGAAGCCAGAGCCCTGAGCCTGCAGGATCACAACAGGACTGTTCATGGCATGGTGACTTGGAGGTCTCTCATTCATAGGGCCATCATGCTTCAAAGCTGACTTGATGGCAGTTAACAACAATGTGTCTCAGAGACATCGTCAAGAAAGCTTTCTAGTGAAAGTCTTGGCAGGTGCAAAATGGACACGTTCTCAAGACTACTAAATCCAACAAAATTATTTTCTGTCCCTAGGATTCACCCACACTAACATGTACAAAAGACCTACCTGTGGAATGTTATAGATTTTCAGGATATTTGCTATATGAAGGGATAATTGGGAGTCCAGTGCCCCAATGATTGCTACTAGATTATTCTGAATGCCACAGATGTAGTTGGTGGTCAGTTTATTGAGTGATGACGTAAGTAGCATAGTGACATAATAAGTCTGCCTTGCATTGCCATGGCTGCCATAGATGCGGAATCCCAAAGTGAGATTGGGTAAGAGCTGAGGGTTTTCGTTGATCTCCTTTACTGCAAATGTCAAGGCCACAATATGCTGGTAATTCTTAGGTATTAAACTGGAAAGAAAAATAATTGTATATCAGATGTATATTCTATGTTTTGTTTGATCAGTACCATTTCCCTTATCATTGGAGTAAGTATAATACCTATTGTAAGAAAAACAAAGACAAGCAAAGTTCATGTCTAGCTGAACATAATAATTTCTGGGGAAATATTTTATTTTATTTTTATTTTATTAATATGCCACCTTTCTCCTAGAGTGGAACACAAGGTGGCTCACAATATTAAAGTACAGTATCCTTTTCACATAGGCTTCCTAAAATCAACTGTATAATTACTATTTTACATGTTAAAACTAATATCTGCATTCGCACCTACAACTACTTTCTCTTCTATTGCTTTACTAAAAGTCAAACAGTGTGTTATACTTGATGGGTAGCAAGTAGTTAAATTTCTTATTTATTTTCTGCATAATCACAGCTGTGGAAGATTGATAGAGGTTCACCCCTTCCTTTCCCTGATCCCCACCTCCCCCAGTCATAAAAAAAATCTATCTGCAGTTTGAAACTTTTCTTGCAAAGAAAAAAATCACAAAAATTACTTAACACACAAACTCCTATTTTCCCACAAAAACTTTGGTTGAATTTTGAAAATAAGTCCTAGACTGTGGAAATTAAAAACAAAAACAACTCATAATTCAGCAGAGAAAGAACTACTGAGCATGAGATAAAGGAAGATTTACATTCCTGGTTAAAAGCTTCCACAATTGTGGTAGACAGAATAGTATTATCTGGATGACAGGCCAGTGGATTTGCAGTTTCCTCAGGAAATCACTGGTGATGTACGAAGAGCTGGAAAAGTTTCTTTTAAAATAATTATAGGTATAGTAATTAGTCACAAAAATAGTAAATTGCCATTATCATTATCTTTTTTTAAAAAGTAACTTTTTACTTCCTTGTTTCACAAAAGTAATAAAATGGTTAAATTTTAATAGCCTCTTTAAAATTCTGAATGCCACAAGCCACTTGGTTGTAGTATAAAGTAGCCTAAGACAAGATTTAAAGTAAATACTGTATATGTTTCCAGGATAGAATTAGAGGAATAGGATTAACAGTATAATATCTGAAGGGTATGCCCTGATGTAGAATGACCAAAGATACCCAAGAACAATGCATAGATTATTTTTATGCATTGATTAAGCATTTGCCCAATGTTCCCATCTCTTGAGAGATGAGGAGAGGCAGGCAATCCTGTGCTGTTTATTTTTTTAAAAAAAGATAAGTCATTACACAGAAATGGAACATCAATAGAGAACACTCAGTTTAACCTCTTTCTACTATCTACTGTACTTGCGGGGGGGGATGGGAAAGGTGTACAGTAGAAAGTTATCTGTAACTCATCAGAAACCAAGTATTGGATTACTCATGAGCAAGCAACAACAGCAGATGCTGGGAACAACCTAAATCCATCATATAGTATGCAATACCAATGGTGATAATGACAGCCCACACAGCAGCACAAAAATGTTACTTTGCAAGCGCATTCTCTTGATCCAGCTCCACATTCACAAGGTGAAAGTGAATCAAAGGGCCAGTCTATACGAGTGTGGGGAGGAACAGAGTACCCCATAGCTATGGCATTTCGCAGCAACAGCAACATTTCTTAATGGTATTTTGGGCCCCAGAAGCCTCTCATTCCAGATGACAGCCATGAGTGGTTTAGTTGCTTTGGCACTTCACTGCCACTGAACTTTAAAAAAAAGAAAGAAAGAAAATTGTCTAAGGTGTGCTGGAGCGATAAATCAATTTTCCAAGTTAAAAGGAAAGTGGGAAAAAAAACACAAACACCCCTGTATTACTGCTTTAGCGAGCAATTGCTAAGGTGAAAATTCAACATGGCGGCAGCGGGCACTTGTCCTGTTAGAAAGCTCCCCCCCCCCGTGCTCATCCAGCCAATCAGCTTTGTGTATCCACTTGTATGGGAATGCGATTCAAAGCAAATTGCTTGTCCTAACAAGCAGGAATGCATCCCACTTCACTGTTTAAAAAAAAAACCAGGAAAAGCCATGAAGGCTTTTCCAGTGTTGTTTTTGCTGCTTTGCCTCCCCCTCCTTCTGGATACTGTGCATTGATGCAGGATCCTATTTAGACAGGTAGGATTCCCAGCCAATTCCGTTAGGCTTATTTTCACCATTTAGACAACCCCAAACAAATACTGTCATGAATGCAACATGGAGCACCGCAAAAACTCTTGCTTAGAAGCCTGTTGTCCTGTTACAACAAAAATCCTCAGTGCACACAGAAGGAAAATAAACCCAGGAGGTGAAGATCACAAATCCATGCCAGATCTATAGAAATAACTACATATAATAGTTACATTACATAAGAAGTGAACCTATTCCATGTTAAGCTCTAATCTTAATGCAATTTAATTATACTGTAACTTTAACAATTATACGTACCTAATTCTTTGTAGCTATTCAAAAATATCAAGTCCTTCTCTACTTGACATTCATTAATAACATATTTATTATCCCTGTCCCTGGACATGAGACCGTAATGCAGTTCCACAAGAAGTTCAATTACCTCCATCCCACCATCAACAAATCCATACCACAAATTCATTTTCTGAACGGATACTGTGCAATCACATAATGCACACATAAGTACCTCTCTCTCTCTCTCTCTGGCTTTTCTTCGCAAACGAAGATTCAGGAAGGACTCATCCCGCGCTTTCTGCAAGCGCGCTGATGACTAAAAAGGCCAATCTGAGATAAACAAGTCCGGTTGCAAAAAGCACAGCAGAAGGTCTCCTTGGGTGATGTTTCTGGGTTGTGATTCTTTCTGCGTTGTCGTTTCTCTTCAAGACTTGTTCGTCGTGAGTTCTCAAATAAGGCTGCAGCATTGTGGATAGTGCGTCTCCATGCCTCCCGATGTGAGGCCAGGGCGGACCACTGTTGGTGATCAATTTGGCCAAGCCTGAGATGTTGTTTCAGGGAGTCTTTGTATCGCTTTTTTGGAGCGCCCCTCTTACGCTGACCCGTGGCGAGTTCACCGTAGAGTAGTATTTTTGGGAGGCGATGGTCCTCCATCCTAGAAACGTGCCCTGCCCAGCGCAGCTGTGTTCTCAATATCATGGCCTCAATGCTGGTGATCCCTGCTTGCTCAAGGACAGCAACATTCGTCACATAGTCAGTCCAGTGTATATTTAGGATTGTGCGTAGACAGCGCTGATGAAAGCGCTCGAGGAGTCGTAGGTGGTGGCGATAGGTGACCCATGTTTCAGATCCATAAAGGAGGATAGACAGTACGATGGCTCTATACACACTGATTTTTGTGCTTTGCCTCAGGTTATGCCATAAAGCTATATATAGTTACACATAGTGTTTACCTGGAACACCAAGCCATACAACGCAATCACTTCTGTTCATACTCATCCTGCAGAGATTTACAGCTCATGGATTTAAATCAGGCATTTCTCAGACTACATTTCCCACCTCATGAAGTGACAAAACAGATCAACAGGGCCAGATCTGAATCTGGAACAATCTACTATAGGACAAAACCGTAAAAGAAAACAAGGCCACAGTACTTACAGTTCTTAGCGAAAAACACTCAAATATATAATCAGTTATCTTTCAGGAAATTATTGTCAAGCAAACACATATAAAGAAAAATACCATACTCTGAAATCTGAGAAAATTGTGCAGAAGGATTAATGTTATCAAGAGCTTCATGGCTGTTACCAGCTTTTTTGTTCAATAAATAAATAAATAAATAAAGGTGCTCCATCATTCTGTAAATCTATTTTAAAATATTTCATTTTCTCTAAATTTTACAAGAGATGTTAACTTGCCTAATATATCAAGTCCCAGCAAACCCATCAGAAAGCCAAACTCACACTACAGACACCTTTTCTGCTATGGATTAACAATAACTTCAAATCTACGCTTTCAACACTTTTAAATCATTGGAAAGGATCCTAAGAAACTCAGACATCTTCATCTGTACCATTTGATATAACACCCAATTCCAGAGCAGTTTTATCTGGATACAGATCTAGGGCATGGTCATGTAGGATCTTTACCCATAACTGTCCCTTTGGGTGCCATCCTGATTTTTTCCCCCATCTCAAGAGGACCTGGGAAGGGTCCACTGGCATGTCACAGTATTTAATTACAACTTTGTGGAACTTTGTGGAAGAGTCTGCCCTTTTAAGGTTTCAAGTTGGTTTGATAAAATTCTGTCTGTGACCTACTAATAGCATCCCCCTCTCTGCAGATAGTTGTACTATACTAATCTATACTGCAGATATGTGTACTATACTCCCAGCTAGTGTTTTTGCTTTACAGTCTCTTCTACACTGCACCATAATAGCACTCTGATATTACTTTCTCTGCCTTGGATCCTGAAATTTGTAGTTTAGTGAGACCTTAGAGTTTTGCAGAAGATATTTCTAAATACCTCCCTAAACTACCGATCCCAACATTCCACAGGATGAAACCGTGGTGTCAATGTGCTATCATTATGTTGTGTGAGAGAGCCCTGAGTCTAAACTAAATATCCTGATGACGGGTTTTGAAAAGGGGCTGAGTTGACAAATCAGAAACACTGGAATGAGGAGAGAAAGGAAAGAGTACAATGTAATGGATGCACAGAGGGCCTTGATGGAAAATAAAGTGGTGAAGGAAAGAAGTGAGAAAATGTAGTTAGCGGAAATGAGATCGCATTTGAAGGTGTAAAATGATATGTCTTCCACAAGCCCCTGCCCTGATGGGGAAAGCAGACTAGTATGTTTTTTTTTTTAAAATCATTCCTTTAACTATATTAACTTTTTTATAGACTAAGCAAATAAACTATGATTCTGATGATAATTCTTTAGGACTCATCTTTTTAACGTACGGAAATAAAATCAGTCACAAATAGAATCTTACACAAGGTCTTCATACAATTCTGGAGGGGGTTCTTCAGTGAAGGTTGTTGGCCTGGAGAAAAAGCTACCAGGAAAAACAATGCCACCAATGATGACATCTCCTGGCTGATAATATGTGTGAAGTGGAGGGTAGGGATCATGGACTCGGCATCTCACCATGTGAGTCTTGCACATGAAGGGAGGAAACAGTACCAGTAGCAAAGTCACTAACACCATAATTCTCAGTACAAGTAGCAATATCCATTTTAGATGTAGCTCTCAGTTTTGGCTACAATGTTATAATTAGAGTTGTTGCAATTAAAGTTGTTATGTTTGAATCATACTAATCAGAATAGCAAATCCATATCTGTTCGCAGTACCATCCCTCTTAGTAGTAGTAAATAGTGTTGGACAGATATATAAACATTCTCTATCATCTTTGCTATTTGTTTTGGTGATGGTAATGGAAATTCCTTGGAGGGGGGAGGTTGTGGTGCAGCAAGATTAATAGCAGGGTTTTTTTGGTTGTTGTTTTTTTTAGGGGGGGGATGACTTGAAAAATAATTATTATATTTAACATGGGGGTTCCCTATAGGATTGCTAACATGAACTTGTTTGTCAAATCTTAAGATACTTTTATTATTTTCCATTCAGGTAAGGGAGAGTAATATTCCATAGGAAAAAAAAGGAATGTCTGAAATAATACATTGCTAGTGGAAAATTCAACAAAAGTGGGAAGAGGTGGAGTTTTTCCTCATTTAGCACATGATTGGGATGCTTTTTTAGTATGTGAGGGGAAGAAGGAATTTTGGTATCAACTATGGTAGTTGGTATATTAGACTATGGTAGTTGTGTGTATGTATACATGTTTTGGTTGTTTGGGTGGACAATGGAAAGTCTTCTCATCTGCCCAAACTGACCATTTCCCCATGCACACACAAAGCCATCCATCCATGCATGCTCAGCAAGGTGCCAGCCCCCCCGCCACATCATCACCAGATGATGTAATCAGTTTTTATTGGACAACAGCGACATAGCCAGATGCTTCTGAGATGCCATTCCACTCTTCTCCATAGTTGTGTTTGAAGAGCTTCAGTGTCTCTACAGTAGGTCCAGGGGATAGTAAATGGCTCAGTGTCATGTAGTCACTGAGCTGTTCAGGATTAAAGGCAGGAAATAGGGACAGGGCAGGCATGAACAAACGGCCCCCAGGGACCTTTTCCCTACCCAGTCCAATGAAGCTACAAAATTAAGCTACATATAAAATACATAGGCTGAGATCCTAAATGGTGTATGCAGAGTGTAAGCACTCCACACACATATCTTGAGGCACCATTCAAAATAGGACATTGCATACATAAACCATGCCTACTTCACAACAGAATTTCAGCCATATTGTGTGATAGACTCCTCTCCTTTGGGAGGTAGAATATTTGTGTGTGTGTGTGTGTGTGAGTAAGCGAGAGAGAGAGAGAGAGCTTTGAATGAGAAATCTCTGATGAAGTTGTCTTGAGGAAATGGGTGGCAAAATGTCTTATTCCATTCTGAGGAAAGGGAAAGGAATGCTTTAGATCTGACACTGAGCATTAATAGAACATTTTTCTTTCCCCCAATGGGAAAAAGGCTTTCTGTTGTGGTGGCAGGCCTTTTATGTAAAAATGCATTATATTTTGAAATTGTAACATGACCCCCATCCTATCCAGTATGCTTCATTCCTCTGCTGCAGCCATTCGAATTTACTTTTTCAATAAATTTATTTTAATGGGATCTTTTCTTGAATTGGTTTATTTGACTCTTCCATGTTGCTCCTTCTTCATAGTTGCATAGTCCCAGATAGCCTGATATATTTTCAAATTAAATATGAAAATGCTGCTGCTATTCGAAAGATCTGGCTGGCTTCACCATGAGCTGTATTCAGCTTGAATGTACATAACAACAATTAGCTTGTCATGAGTTCACAGGTCTTTCATGTCTTAAGCTATACATATAGTTCATGACAGGGAACCCACTTGAGTCACCACCCTCCTGGTGCTCTGGAACTGTGGGTAGGAAAGTCAGGAAAGTTCCTAAAGTTCAGACCTATCTACCCATGGGTCCCACCAGCCATAAGCAACTAGGCCTCAGGAAGAGTCTGTTACCTTAAATGGTACCTCATGGTGTTGACCAAGTTGTTTCTTATTTGATAACTATATCACATTTCAGCCATAGGAGAAGCCTCCCAAACAGAACAAGTGAGGCTAAATCTCTCCCTCATGGGAAGTAAGTGAAGTGGCCTCCTTTGAACCATCCTGGCTAGAGTTATGACTTGAGTCAAAGCTGAGCCTTCCTTTTGTACCAAGAACAGCCATCAAAAGCTTCTCTAAATTTGAAAACTGCACCATAGTTCATCCAAGCCAGACCATGCTCATTCTCAGTCCAACCATCAATCTTTATCCTTACCTTTTCCTTTAACCTGCAATACATGTTCTCCATACAGTAAAGATTTATTTTCCTTTGGCAGAGAGGAGTAAATTACAGCCAAATGACTGGAAATCTTAGCATGAAGCACCACTGAATACTTTGTTATCATGGAGAGGGAAGTTCAAGGACTTGCCAGACTCCTGGAGAGGTTGAGTAGGTCTGACTTGACATGTTCATTTCCATTTTCTTAAAAGAAAAGTTACCCACTGTTGTACACTCAAAGATACAAGCTGTCTCCTTCTTTCCATGCCACAAAGCACATACTCCCAATAGCCTGCCGGGTAGGTGAATAAGTTCAGCAGTAACAGAGCCACCCATCAGCCAATGCCAGGCTATGTTGGCAGCCAGGGGAGATGGCTGGAGAAGGGAGATCTAGCATTCCCCAATGAACTCCAAACCATTGGTCACAATGTCCCAGAAACTTCCAGCTGGACCAACACATCCAGTGCCAAACTGGCAAAGAAGAAAAGGCAGAATGGAGCAGCCTTATCAAGCCATGGGTTCCACATTTTCAAATCAGCATTTTTGTTACATGCATTGTTTTTGTTTTTGTGTTTGTGTTGAGCAATGTGAGAGACGATAGTACATCTACATGTATTGGTCTTGTCTATACTGTCCAGAATATGCCAGCTTCCCACTGACATATTCTGGCTCCAGATCAGGCCCGTTCCTCTCCCGTTACCTGAATGAAATGGGGTGCTATCCACACTGGCCCATCTCTGCAGCTGCCACCACTTCTATCTGCATTGTAATCCCTGAAACCAGAAAAGGGGCCCACAGCTCATAATCAAGGCCCCCTGCATGTGACCAGCCTTGGTCTCATAACACAGGCCTACTTCCTGACTTCAGAGAATACAACACGGATGGAAGCGGCACTGGCTGCAGAAAGGGGATGGTGTGGCGGTATGGCCTCCTGAAGACCTGTGGGGCCTGATACTTCACACACACACACACACAAAGTGTTTTTTCCAGTATTTTGCGGAAACATTTTAATGGGCTTTACCCCATCTCCCCCCTCACCATCTTCCTTCTGTCTTAGGCCCAGGTGTTGTGAGGACTGCCCAGGGGAAAAACAGGGGGAAAGCCCCACTTCGTTTGGATTGCAGGGCTCTGAGACAGGGACAAGATGGGGTAAATAGCCCATCTAAATGGCCAGTGTGTGGCAAGCTCAACCAGTTCCATGGCTCAGAGTGGAAACTGTAACCTGACTGTCCCAATCAGCACTTTAACACTATTCCACTAACCATTCCAACACTTTAACCACTACACTACACTTGCACTTTATGGATTATATAACATCTGTATAAGACCACACAAGTCACCCACCTCTAGTCACATCTACAGGATGTGAACTAGATTCGAAGGACTGGTACCCAAGCACTTAGGTCCAATCGAAATCATGGTGGCAAGTTAAAAGCACAGGACCATCGCCTTGTGAGATTATCGGATGTGGGGGAATGCACCAAAAAACTCCATTCTCAACTGCATCAGAAGATCGCTAGAATAACAGAAAGGGTGACATTATCAGATGCCCACATCCTTCAGTCGTTCCCAGAGCATAGTGATGCTGTGGATGAGGCTTTTCTTTTTCATTGATAGAGACAATTTGCCAATAAAAAGGGATGCCTTACTCACCCCCACACTATCCCCCAGACCACTGGAAGGCAATGTCACCTGATAATGTTACCCCTTCCTGTTCTCCTAGTGATCTTCTGACATGGTTTTTGCAACATCTGATAATATCCTTGTAGACTATATATAGACGTATATAGTATATATTGTATATAGTATATACTGTATACAGACTATATACATTACTGTACTGATGGCAGCTTGTTTAACTATCTAGTTCTAAATTATCTATCTAGTTCACGAGCTGCTCTTCGCTGCTGCTGCTGCCCTTGTTGCCCACACAGAAGCAGCTCTGCAGCACCTAATATCCTGCTTCGCAACAGCTGCAGAGTTGTTTGGGTTGAAAGTCAACCTGAAGAAAACGGAAGTTTTTTACCAGCCTGCACCACAGGATGAACACCACCATCCCCACATTACCATCGGCAAATCTGTGCTTAAGTCCGTTCAGCAGTTTACCTATCTGGGAAGCATCATCTCCTCAGATGCCAAGATTGACAAAGAGAGCGATCACAGATTAGCAAAGGCATATAGCACATTTGGATGACTTTACAAAATAGTCTGGAGTAATAAACACCTGAGGCGAAGCACAAAAATCAGTGTGTATAGAGCCATTGTACTGTCTATTCTCCTTTATGGATCTGAAACATGGGTCACCTATCACCACCATTTACGACTTCTCGAACGCTTTCATCAGCGCTGTATATGCACAATCCTAAATATATACTGGACTAACTATGTGACGAATGTTGCTGTCCTTGAGCAAGTAGGGATCACCAGCATTGAGGCCATGATATTGAGAACACAGCTGCGCTGGACAGGGCATGTTTCTAGGATGGAGGACCATCGCCTCCCAAAAATAGTACTCCACGGTGAATTCGCCACGGGTCAGTGCAAAAAGCACGGGATGAGTCCTCCCTGAATCTTCGTTTGCGAAGAAAAGCCAGAGAGAGAAATCTCCTTGACCAGGAGTGGAAGCCACAGAGGGTACAGAAACTGCATTCTCCCAGTTCCCTATCCTATTCCTAACCTCTGCAGGTGGCACTTCATTTTTATGATGAAACTAAGAATAACTGGAAGGTCTTCTGAAGCCAAGGTGTGGAGATGCACCATTTTAGAAACATAGCCCTCAGGTTTCCAGATGGGTAATTTTTTATTTTTTCAGCAGCAACATTTTTTTTCCAATGAGGGACTTGAATCCAAGAGGACATTCTGGAGCCCAAAGAATTGGCCTTGGTGGGTCACACTGTCAACACGATCCCAACCAGTGGCAGCACTAGGGGTGTGCGGAGAGGCCAAACTGCACCAGGTGACACTGATGGAGGGAGGGGTGACATCAGCCCTAGTAACTCCACAGATCCCAACCCCTGATCAAGATGAATATTATAAGCATAGTATTTTTGGTCTAGATGTTGTACAACAGTGCGGTTTCTCATGACCTTATCAGACCTGGCAAATACAGTATCGTAAGGACGCCTAATGATCGCAAAAGGGCAAGCATGCCAGACGACATCGCCCTTTCGCAATCATTTATTGTTAAAAAGCCATCCTATTTTATTGACAGCCCAAGCCATCAATTGATCTCTCATGCCGATTTGTTACTGGCATTGTGGGTGTTTGAATCCTCATGCCATTGTACTCATGTGAATACAGCATCAATGGGCAAACACTTCTGGGTAAGATTGGGACAGCCAGGTAGGGAACACTCTTTTTATTTACACACACACACACCCATTTACTTGGGACTTTTAAAGTATGTTTTTGTGCATGTGTGAGCTGTTTGTATCTTTGTTTTGTTTTGTTCTGGGCTGCCTCCTTAACGTTAGAAAAGGTAGGTCTGATAAAAGGAGTTCTTTTGCCAGCATAAAAACGTTTTAAAACATGCCAGCAAAAGAACATTAAGGGGGGGGTATATGATAAAGTCCTCAAGCTAAATCCACAAATTATTCAGAAAGAGAAAATATCACATAAGAGCCACCCACATACACATTGTTTTCCCAAATGTCAAAGGTTTTTGTAGGGAAAATTTGCAGGTGTACCATCAAATCTCTTAATCTACAACAGCGCCACATTCCTGAACCCCAGCTCAGAAGCCCATTCTTTTCCTTTAAGAGATAGCAGCCCTTTGACATTAAGAGGCTCTATCTCATGTGTCTCAGGTCTTAGAATGCTACAAACCTAGCAGCCCTATGCAGTAAGAGTGGAGTGTGTGTGTGTGTGTGTGTGTGTAGATAGATAGATAGATAGATAGATAGATAGATAGATAGATAGATAGATCCATGCTCAGGGTATAATTTGAAGTCTCAGGAAATTTGTGTACTTTCCCCAGTCTCTCAGCAAGGAGATGAATCTAAGGGTGAACAAAACAAAGGATATTTTATTTAACAAATCATAACAAGGGTTTAAAGCTAGGGTTCAAAGGCTAATCACAATGTCAGTGTCACTCTGGCACACACATCACTGTACAAAAAATAAATAAATCGGGACAATGGATAGGGGTACGTTGTCTGAGGGGAGAGGTGGCAATTTCATGCATTTGGACTCACTGTGCCATTTGGAGTAAGTGGGGGGACTGAAGTGCACACATCAGAATATTTGATCCTTCTTATTTTCACAAATCCTGGCAGGGCTTTGGGGGTGGGGGAAAATCTTCCCATGAGCTGGTACTGAGCCTTTCATTGAGCCCAGAAAAGCTAGCCTTAGCGGGAATGGCAGCAACTGCTGCAGATGCTGAAATAGCTTTGCACCCTGTCTGGTCATCAAAAATGATTTTTTTCTCCAGCACTGAGTTGTCATATGACCCAGATAGCCAGGTTCTACCAGATTCTGGGCCCATTTACTTGGATCCCCCTTCTACCCATTTCAATAATCATCTAGCCCAGAAGTACTTCCATCTCCATTCCCAACCCTTGCTTGTGTTGTTTCTGGGATATCCTGAAGACCCACCCATGTGATGTCACTAGGATATCAGATTTGGGCTCTAAAATCTCAAGGCATGTGATGCTGCTGACCTGGCAATTTGAACCAACAAGGGTCCCTTCATATTCAGTTCACCTATACTTGGCAGTTGAAGGTAGACATTTTGGGAAGGAGTCCTAACAGCATGCCAACAAAAATGCAAAGGGGCTAAGTGTTGATAATGTTCAAATCATTTCATCTGGGCAGAGAAGTTATTTATGGAAGAATAGAACATGAAGCAAAGGATTAAGAATACAAGAGATGTCACCTAAACCTTACTAAGAATTTATTGACTAGAAGAGTTGTTTGACAGTGAAATAGACTGCCTCAGAGGATGGTGGACTCTCCTTCTTTGGAGGTTTTTAAAAAGAGGTTGGATGGCCGTCTCTCAAGAATGCTTTAATTGTGTTTTCCTGAATGGAAAAGAGTTGAACTAGACAGACTTGGTGGCCCCTTCCACCTCTATGCTTCCATGATATGATAGTTGGGGTGCAATGGAGACAAATCAGAGCCTTTTCAGAAGGTTTTTGTTGAGAGAATGTCAGAACAGCAACTGCTTAATGATAAGGCGTCTGTAGCCCCTTGCTCTGCCACTGTGGTCCTGCACAGCTGCAAAGACCCCCTATTCTGGGATTGAACAACTGTGCAAGAGGCAGGAGCCAGTCCTCCTCTGCAAGCCACTCCCATATGCCCTAGCCCAAAATTGTCTCTTTTTCAGCTGTATGTTAGCCAAAATAGCAACCAGAAGTGATACAATGTCATTTCCAATTGCCATTTTGACTGAGGCATACCCTCCAGATCTCTCAGGACAGTCCCAATTAATCCTCTGTGATTCCACTTTTTCATCTACTTTTAAAATGCCCAAGTTTCTCTTTCCCCCTCTCACATTCTCCCCCACCCATCTTACTCCAGTTGCTGCAAACTGAGTTCAAAGTGCAAAAGAGGTTCTCATGAACCTCCTTGCCGAGGACTCGGAGGAGGAGGTGGAAGCAGAAAACGCAGATGAGGCAGCAAGGGAAAGCATGGCTCAGACTAAAGAAGCAGAAAGGGAAAGCATAGCCTGCAGAAACTGCCCAAGCACCCTCCGAGAGGGCAGCCAAAACAGATAAGGAAAATATACCTCACTCTAAAAAAACAATCTGTCAGCCAGTGATAGATGATCCAGATGCCATGCCATCTCCCTTCTCTGAACACTGAAGAGAGAAACACCATACCCAACGCCATTTAAATACCAAACACCGACCTATTTCCTCACTAATGAGCCCCACCTGGCTTGGAAATTTTGGATATAAATCTGGATGCAGTTTTTCCTTAAAGTTTCAGTGCTGACAATTGCTGTTCTTAACTGCTGCACTCCTCCTGTGTTCCTGCATGTCTTGACTTCAGACAGACTTCTGGACTATTGCAGTCATCCCTTGTTGACTATGGTCTTGGACTTTGGACTTGATTCTACTGAACTCTGGACTGGCTATTGGTTTCCCTGGTATCTGGTATGGACACCTGGTAATTGAACTCTGGACTGGCTTTTGACTACTCTTGCATCTTACATGGGCTATTGGTGACTGGCTCTTGATCTTACATGGGCTATTGGTGACTGGCTCTGGACTGGCTCTTGACTTCTCTTGCTTCTATTGTGGACACTTGGCAACAGGCTAGACCTGCACCCCTCCCCTGTTGCTCCTCATGCACTTGCCACTGTGAGTTCAGGACATTAGGTCGCATTCAATTAACTCAGTAGGGACAGAAGAGAGAAAGGGCTTAATTGTGCCCTTCCCAGTAGGCTCAGGCAAAAGCAAACTGCTGCAGCCTCTCGTAGCTTGAATATTCTTTCTCATTAATAACGTTTGCTTTCTTGACCACACTCTAATGTTGCTTGGCTACATGTGTCCCAGTGTACTGCTAAATATTGGAAGATATGATCATATTTGTCCAAAATAGCAGTATTGGGGTGGGGGACTTTAAGGGGAATCTGAGGATTGTTTTCAGGTGTTTAGGCAAAGGTTTCAGCCAAAAACCAAGCAAAAATTGCCCCATTTTTTTAAAATCATATGAGGGTTCAAAATACTAGCAGGGAGCTTCAGGGACCTCAAAAGTGGGGTCTGGAAGGGCCTCACACTCCCTGCCCCTGCTCTGTTCCCATATAAAGAACCAGGATCTCATCAGACTCCTACATTGGCAATTTAGGGTCCTTTCATACTGCACAGTTATAGTGCTATGATTCCACTTTAACTGCCATCCTATGGAATCCTGGGATATTTAGTTGTAATAATCTGGAAGGTTGCCTGTGCATGAACTAAACTAGCCAAGTAGCCCCTCTCTACAAAAACCTGTTATCTGATAGATCAATTTGTGCTGGCTACAAGTGCTCAAAATACTTTTGGGCCTCCAGTGACAAAGGCGGATCAAGGAGTAATCTCAACCTATGTACTTGTTTCTTCAGAGGGAGTGCAACCCCGTGCATGGCAGACTGTTTACTCAGAATCAGGACCCACTGAGTTTTATCTGAATTCAGCTTCCGTTTATTGGCCCTCAGCTCCAGCTGATGCCAATGGTAATGTCAATTAGATCTGACGGCCCCAGCATAAAAGTTTAGCTATGTCATGCCCTGCTTCCAGAACTTGGAAGTGGACTCTGACTCAGAGACTGAAGCAGTGGACATGCCAGGACCTGCTGAACTGGAGCAGGAGGATGTTCCAGAGCCCCAGGCCTCAGATACAGACAATAGTGCAGGTTTATCAGTACCAGCTCTGGCAGAGGGTCCTACCCTTTCAGATACAGAGGACAACTTACATGTACCTACCTTAACAGCACATAGACAACAAAAGGAGGGCTTGAGGTGGTCTCAGCATATTTATAGGAAGCAGCAATTAATTAAGCAGCTGCAGCATTAGCTGCTGATCTATAAATGTGAAGCACTGCTCTCCAGGGTTTGTCAAAGATTACCTGACCTACCTAGTAACCTGTCATGTTCCTGCTCACTGTGTTTGACCTGAAATGTGTTTGTTACTCTGAACTCTGTTTGCCTGACTTGGATTCTGCTGGACCACTCTGAACTCTGTTCGTTGGATCTATGCCTTGTTATTGGGATTTTGCCTATGAACTCATATTGGCTTGCTAGTAATGTAAAGTCTGACTTCACACTGCCTTGATTCCTTTGCCTGTAGAGTAGCACCCCCGTATCTGCAGGGGATAGGTTCCAGAGGCCCTGCAGATTGTGAATTCCATGTTTAATAGTGAACACCATTCTGGGGGCCATCCTGAGGGAAGGCGGGAGGTGAGATCACTCCTCCCTCCCTTTCCCCCTTCACCCACGCCATGGCCCTGCCATAGTGGCAATTGTGAGGGGAAAGGGGGATGTGAGGTCACTCCGACTCCCCCTTCCCCCCGCCATGACTCTGCCGTGGTGGCGATTGCAGGGGGGGTGCATGAGGTAAAGTCAAGGTCATTTCTCTTCTTCCTTCCCTCCCGCCATGGCCCTGCCACAGCAGCAATTGTGGGGGAGAAGGGGGGAGGGGGAGGTGAGCTTGCTTCCCACTTCCCCTTCACTCCATGATCATTGACTTGCTGGGGCCATGGCGGGGCTAAAGGGGAAAGGGATGGAGGGGTGATTGCACCTCCCCCCCTTCACCCCAACAATCACTGCTGTGATGACAGGAGCCCACCCAGGGGAAGGGACGGGGGATGTGGAGATCCCTCCTGCCCCTCCCTCTCCCTGCCATTGCCAACTGCAGATAATTGAGTACATGGTTGGCAAATCAGCAGATACGGGGATACTACTGTAATTAGCATGACTGTGCTGTGCCTCTGCTATCAGCTGTGTAGTAATCAGTCTTTGGCTGGTTGCCAGGATGTTGTTTGGACAAGCCATTACTTCCCCACTAGCTATGGAGTGAAGCAAGGTTGTGTTCTTGCACCAACTTTATTTACAATCTTCTTCAGCATGATGCTCCAAAGGGCTATGGCAGAGCTCGAAGAAGACGACGGCATCTATATACGTTACCATACTGATGGTAGCTTGTTTAACTTAAGCCGTCTGACGGCTCGCACTAAGACTCTAAACTATCTAGTCCGTGAGCTGCTCTTCGCTGATGATGCTGCCCTTGTTGCCCACACAGAAGCAGCTCTGCAGCGGCTAACATCCTGCTTTGCAACAGCTGCAGAGCTGTTTGGGCTGGAAGTCAACCTGAAGAAAACAGAAGTTCTTTACCAGCCTACACCACAGGACGAACACCACCATCCCCACATTGCCGTTGGCAAATCTGTGCTCAAGTCCATTCAGCAGTTCACCTACTTTGGAAGCATCATCTCCTCAGATGCCAAGATTGACAAAGAGATCAATCACAGATTGGCAAAGGCATATAGTGCATTTGGAAGACTTCACAAAAGAATGTGGAGCAATAAACACCTGAGGCAAAGCACAAAAGTCAGTGTGTATAGAGCCATTGTGCTATCTATCCTCCTTTATGGATCTGAAGCATGGGTCACCTATCGCCACGACCTACGACTCCTCGAAAGCTTTCATCAGTGCTGTCTACACACAATCCTAAATATACACTGGACTGACTATGTGATGAATGTTGCTGTCATTGAGCAAGCAGGGATCACCAGCATTGAGGCCATGATATTGAGAACACAACTGCGCTGGACAGGGCACATTTCTAGGATGGAGGACCATCGCCTCCCAAAAATAGTACTCTACAGTGAACTCGCCATGGGTCAGCGTAAGAGGGGTGCTCCAAAGAAGCGGTACAAAGACTCCCTGAAACAACATCTCAGGCTCAGCCAAATTGATCACCAACAGTGGTCCGCCCTGGCCTCACATCGGGAGGCATGGAGATGCACTATCCACAATGCTGCAGCCTTATTTGAGAACTCATGCCGAACAAGTCTTGAAGAGAAATGACAACGCAGAAAGAATCACAACCCAAAAACATCACCCAAGGAGACCTTCTGCTATGCTTTCTGCAACCGGACTGGTTTATCTCAGATTGGCCTTTTTAGTCATCAGCGCGCTTGCAGAAAGCGCGGGACGAATCCTTCCTGAATCTTCGTTTGCAAAGAAAAGCCAGAGAGTTATGACAATAGCTGAGGCCCATTGCCTGATCTGCAAATCTTTTCCTTATGAGCAAGGCTTCTTGTTTGAAGTTTCTAAGCCAGTGGTTCTTAACCTGTGGTCTGTGGACCCCTTTAGGCGGCCACAATCTCCTCACGAGGGGTGTGGGCTGTGAAGGCTTGAAGGCTGCTCAGTTCACATCCTCCCCATGGTGCAGTGGTCATATGACAGGAGCCAAGGCAAAGCCTGGCTGGCTTGCCTGATCTGCACATTGCTGTTCAATCTGCTCTAACCACAAATTTGCAGGAATATGCATGATAAATGTCTTTCCTCCCCCTCCAATGCCTCTGAGGGGAGGTTTAATGGATGGTGTAATTGTATTATTATTATCAGGTATTATTATTGTGGTTTTAAGTCCTAAGTCTTGGGGGTCCACAATAACAAAAGATATTTAAAGGTGGTCCCTGGTAAAGAAAAGATTAAAAGCCACTGATCTAAGTCATTTGTCATCAAGGTCATCAAGAAGGTCCCTCTGTCTTCATAGATATTGATTTATTATCTAGTTTCAATCTGTACTGTATTATTTCCAATGTCCTTTCCCTTTTACTGAGCCGTAGGCTCTAGGTAGGATTGCAAATGATTGTTCACTTGTGACAAACATGTTTTCTTGATCAATTCCCTATGGACTCGCCAGTTCGTACATAAAAATGACCCTTGGGCTTATCAAAAGACCTGCGGTTAATCTTGTTGCTTCCTAAACACCTTGTGTGATCTCAATGGCCGCTCACAGAATCAGCAACAAAGTCTGTACAGAGAGTTATAAATATATTCAGTTACTTTCTTTGTTCAGGAGATGGCCCAGGAATTTGCAAGTATCTTGAATACTGCATATGTACATATTGAACGGATCAGCTATTCAAGTAGCATAACATCCTATAATTCGATCTCGGATACTCTCAGGTTTTGATCTATCGAGACACTGACCAGCATTTATGTCAGGCAGTTGTAATCTGGCAAGGTCAAACAGCAGTCTTGGTGAAGAAGGTAGAGCAATCTGGGTGAAGAGTGAACATCTGAATTGGTATCTATGATGATGGCTATAGTGCTCTTATTTCTAGTCCTGATTTTCCCCACAGCATGTAAGGGCTGGGTTGATAAATGCAGGGTCTCTGATCCTCAGCCTCCACTTCACACATATAATCAGGCTGGGGACCTCTTCATTGGCGGTATTGCTTCCCTGGCTAGCTTCATCTCCAGTCCAGTAGCCTTCACTGAAGACCCTGCTCCAGCTTCATTGGAAGAACTGGTGTAAGGACTTACTCTTTTGTCTATTTCCATTCATTGTGTCACTCAGCCAGCCACTGGTGCTGATTTTAAGACTCTTTGCCAATGTTAACTGGGACTTCCCTTTTTAATAATTATCAAGCAACAATTCCCCTGAAACATCAGTGTTTTGACTCCAAATATAGCTGTATTCCTCTTTTTTTTCATTTGAAGTAATCTGTGAGAATATTTCAGTGTGCCAACAACACTAACATCCCTTCATATTTTCTTTACTCGTCATGTTACAATTGGTGGTTTCCTTCTATTCTGCTTGATCTCAACTCCTGCAACAACACAGGGTTAAATTGCACATCATGTTAAATTTGCAGCATGCCTTTTAAAGTTGCTGTCCTTTTAAATTAAAATGCATACTCACCAATCATCATATTTGGTCCTGATACCACTTGAGTTAGCATGCACAAGTAGGAAGCTCAGACATTGCCCCTTAGATTGTGCTGTGCAAATTTAGGGGGAAATAGGCTTGGGGAAGTGGTTTCAGCCATTTCTAACTCTGTGCAGTAATTCAAATTGAGATCTGGCTCCTGCATAATTTCTTCACTGTAAAAAAGACAGTGGCCTAAATCCTATTTTTCGTCCTGACTACAATACTACCATTCAATCAAATGAATTTCCGGTACTTGCATGTTGACTCATCATTCAACAATTGATTGAATGTGTCTACTCTAGTTGGGACCAACCAACAGGATAATAAGCAGTAAATTTAAGCTTCACAATATGGCCAAAATACTGCAGCAGTCACATAGCCACAATATCATGGATATGCTCCATCTCCCAATCTGACTCCTGAAACCCACTGTAAAATCCAGCCAGCCACACCAAGGAACATAAATCTGCAGTTCTGGTGAGCAGCGTGCTGAAGGGTGACATGTCCAGCCCCCACCTGCCAGTGAGAGGTGGTGCAAGGAGCAGAAGCAAGGACCCCTGCAGAGTCCTGTTACAACTCCTCAGCATACTGTGGATCCCTGGTGGGAAGGGACTGGGCACATCATTCTTCAGTGCCCCACGTGCCAGTACCTCAGAACTCATTCCTCAGTGCAGCTAGCTGGATGTCAAGGTGAGTTTCAGGGGCACTTACTTACAACTATGGCAATGGTACCCTGATCATAAATATGATTAGGAAACTGTGATAAGGTCGTAAATTTAAATTACAACATTGTAACTAACATGATGACCTCCATCATATTTAATATTCTGTACAGTTTAACCCCATGTTTCATTGGGATTATCTCCATAAATCAGTTGGTAATAAGGCCTATATTTGAATAAGGGCACGTTAACACACCGGAGACATTGTGCATGTTAAGAGTTCCAAGCAGCAAAAAGTTTTTGCAGAGTACTCATCATCCAGGTGAAGAAAATAAAGCAAACAGACACAAGTGTAGTGTCTAATTCTACTTGTCTTTACTGGAACATATATAAAAATATGTAGTGTCACAGAGAATCCTCTCTGCAAACTATATTTCTCAGTCTTCAGGAAAAACACAATTCTGGTATTGCGTAGATCCAGAACAACACATGACAGAATACAAAGTCTCATTGCATTCTCAATAACATACTGCTTACAGAGACATACAGTTTCCATTTAGATTACATTCCTCAAAACAGTTAGTGTCTCTGTCTCAAGGCTGCTTTCTAAGGCCTCCAAACCATAACACAGCCCAGCTGCAGATTGCTTTCACTGTTAGCCCCTTGTAGGCCTATATGTTGAACTTGATGCTCTTTTGCACTTTACAGCATAAAATTATCAGACTGTAAATCCAATAATCCTAACACATTTCACTGGGATTTTCTCCATAAATCAGTTGGTAAAAGGGCCTATATTTGAATAAGGAAGTGATTGAAGATACTGTACATTTGTAACTGTTAAACAGCACCTTTGAATGATATTAGTTAAGATTTTCTAAGTACCTTCTCCAGATATTATGGTGCTGGTTGGTTTGTTCTTACTGTAGGCCAATTTGACTAATAAACAGAATTTTAAAAATAGTATATCAGTGCTCAAATAATTAAGATGCATAATATAATTTATTTCTGCGTAGAATATCTTTCTAATCCAGAATGTAATTCTCATTCTAGTATAATACCTAAGAATTACCAACATATTCTGGCCTTGGCATTTGCAATAAAGGAGATCAATAAAAACCCAAATCACTTAGCCAATTTCACCTTGGGCTTCCGTATTTATGACAGTTATAGCAATGCACGGTGGACCTATCATGACACAATGCTCCTAGTATCCACACAGGAGAGATTTATCCCAAATTACATCTGTGAAATCCGGAATGGTCTAGCAGCAATCATTGGGGGGCTGGACTCTGAAATATCTCTACATGTGGCAACTATCTTGGACATCTATAAAATTCCACAGGTAGGATATTTGTGGAGTAACACATCAATCTTCTGCTGAAGCATTTGAAGGAGAATGGATACTAGAAAGTGAACAACTCCATTTAAAAACTGCCTCCCCACTTTTGTGTCTGGAAATAGGGCTGTGAAGAAATAGAGGTGCATTTGGAAATGCTCCATACCTTTTCCCAGAAAGTTCCTGTCACAGAAATGAAAAGGAATTCACTTCTCAACCTTCACTTCATGTGATAGGCTTAGGCCAACCTGTTCTCTCCATATTGGATCTCTATCTGTATAATGGGGAAAAAAGATCTATTTATTTATGTGATTGCTATAAGTATTATATGCATGTGAAATGGTCTGAAATGGCTATATAAATGCTGTAGTTAGTTATTATCTTTCACCTCCACCTGAAATCTCTCCTTAGCTCATTTATGGCCCCACACCAGTGATGAATGATAAAACACCAGGCCTTTTCTTCTACCAGATGATCCCTCAAGAATCCCTTCAGTATAGAGGGATCCTCTCTTTGCTTCTACACTTCAGGTGGACGTGGATTGGGATTGTTGTCATGGATACTGACAACGGAGAAATATTTGTACAAACTGGGCTTCCTCTGTTTTCCCAGGGTGGCATCTGTTTTGCTTTCATAGAAAGAGTTCCCAGGTACAGTTTTGCCAGTGAAATTGGCAACATGCTAAAGCAGGGGGCCAATATCTATGAGAAAATTATGGACAGCAAAGCTAAAATAGTTGTAGCTTATGCAGAGTCTTACTCCATGGCAATATTTAGATGGCTTCCATATATTTCAGAAATCGAGGGCTTGACTAAGAAAGTAAAAGGTAAAGTATGGATAATGACAGCCCAGGTGGAGTTCAATTCCTTTGCATATCAAAAGGATTGGGCATCAGAAATGTTCCACGGTTGTCTATCTTTTGAAATTCCCTCTAGTGACCTCCCAGGATTTCACCAGTTTGTGGAGAACAGAAAACCTCTGAACTCTAATGAGGATGGTTTTATCCGTGATTTTTGGCAACTGGCCTTTGGCTGTGTATTCCCATTTACAGGCATGGACATAATGAATGATGGCATTTGCACTGGAGAGGAGAAGCTGGAGAGCCTTCCGGGAACCTTTTTTGAAATGAGCATGACTGGCCACAGTTATAGTGTCTACAATGCTGTCTATGCTGTGGCTCATGCCCTGGATGCCTTACAATCATCTAAATTCAGACAGAGCTCAATGGTAGAAAGAGGAACAAGACAGGAATTTCAGAACCAACCACTTTGGCAGGTAATGGGCCATACTATAGATCCTTCTGTGACAGTGGCAGAGGATGGTATATCTATCCCAGATTTTTCCTATACTAATATTTTAATCCCTTTTTGCTTTCCTGCAATTCAGATATGATTGAACAGTCCCCATTTCCTTACTGCACTCTGAAGAAAAGCGGTGAAGCAGCAGGAACGTTCCATCTCTTCTGCTGCCTTATTGCATGATGTTGGTGTTCTTTGGTTCCTGTCTCTTGGTGGACCGAGGTATATATATATATATTTATTTATTACGATCGACTGATCAGAGATCAAATAAACAACAATCAACTATCATGGTAACACACAAATAAACATCATAGTAGATCATCCAGTTATAAAAATATGTGATATTAATTAGAAATTCAGTTAGAAAATTATATTAAAAATAGAATTTAACAATATAGATATAAATAAATGTCTATAAATTCATTGTAAAGTATAAATTATATTATAAAATTATTTAAACAAACTAAAAATGTATTAAAATTTAAGATATCATCTTACGCCGGCATACCATTGCTGCTGCACAAAAACTGGCCACCCTTGTTGTTATTGATGGGCAGTGGTCCGCTAGCAAATAAGATACATAAAATTCATCTGTTCTTCCAAGGAAACGATTAAGAATTGGATAAATAAAAATTTGACGATAACCATTGTAGAAAGGACAATATAACAACACATGGCCTATAGTCTCCACTGAGCCAATTCCACAAGGACAAGTGCGTGCAGCATAGGGAATACTATTGTATCTCCCTTCCAATAGGGCTGAGGGTAGAACATTAAATTTTGCTAATGTGAATGCTATTCTGTGTTTTGGAAGGGTTAGAAGACTCAAATAGTTAGCTAGCTTGAAGGCATTACCATTATCTCTAAAATCGGGAGATACAGAGGCTGCTTTTAGATGTTGTTGCATCTCATTATCTATAATCCGTTGATGTATTTCCTTTTTTGCTTTCTCATGACCCATTGCCAAAATGATGGTTTGTGAAAAACCCAATTTACCTAGCTTCTCATTTAAAGTCTTACTCCATCTAGATGGAAACCCATCCAACAATATCAAAGGAGCTAACCCTACTGGGTTGAACAGCATTCTGAGCCAATAATTAAATTTAAGTATCCATGCCCGCGATTCAACTGACATTTGACCTGTCTCCAAATGTAAAATTGCATTAGGCACACACCTTGGAAGAGCCAGAATGGATCTCAAAAATTTTGTCTGCGTAGATTCCATAGAATCAAAGTTAGTGTAAGCACACCACTGCGCCCCATATAGCATCTGTGCCAGTACCTTCATATTAAAAACCTGGATGGCTGAAGGGATGTGCTGGCCTCCTTTGGTGAAGAAAAAAGATATAAGTGACTTAATACTTCTCTGAACATTTGCTATGGCATTTGTAGACTGGGCCTTCCAAAAGCCTGAAGACTGAAAAATCACTCCTAAGTACTTATAAGATTTTACTTGCTCAATTGGTTGGTCATTTATTTGCCATTTATGGATGCTCCGTTTTCTAGTAAATACTAAAACTTTAGATTTGTTATAATTAATCACCAGCTCTTCAGTTTGGCAGTAATTACCCAAAGCTTTTAGTAATCGGCGCAACCCGATAAGGGTTAAAGAAAGAAGTACTACATCATCCGCATACAGGAGAGTTGACAAGGGTCTGCCCGCTAATTTAGGAGGGTGGAAATTTAAGCCAGACAAACTCTTGACCAAAGAGTTAATATAGATGTTAAACAAAGAGGGAGCTAGAACACAGCCTTGTCTAACGCCCGTAGATGATGGAATGGCCTTAGTAAGATGGCCTAGCCTGTTACATCTAACTTTCAAACATGTTTTTGTATATAGGCTATTGATCAGAAACAGCAGGCGTTTATCAATATTGGTTATTTCTAGTTTCTGCCATAATCTATCACGGGGAATCATATCAAAAGCCGACTTAAAGTCGATAAAGGCTGTGTAAAAAGCCCCACTAGGCTTAGTTGAATATTTTTCTACAAGATGTTGTAAAATTATTCCATGGTCTCCTGTGGAGCGACCGGGTCTAAAACCTGCCTGTTCATCCTCCAAGAGGGATTCATCATCCATCCAAGTTAGAAGTTTTTCTAGTAAATGATGGGCATACAGTTTGCTAATAACACTTAACAAACTAATAGGCCTGTAATTTGCTGGATCTAATCTTGCTCCTTTTTTATAAATTGGGTTAATGATGGCTAGTCCCCAGTCCTTTGGTATTAATGCAAAGCGATCAATACAAGTAAACAGCTTTGCAAGGATTGGGGCCCACCAGTTTCTATTTCTTTTAATCATCTCTGAAGTGATGTTATCAAATCCTGGTGCTTTACCCTCTTTGATCTTGGAAATGAGCCTATTGATTTCCGAGATAGTAACAGGAGGCCAGTCGGGGAGACTCTGCAAAGTTGTTTGTGGGTTCCATTGCCCATTGTGCCTTATCGCATACAAACTAATAAAGTAAGATTCCCAGGTTTTAACAGGAATATAGCAGTCTTTTAATCCTATCTTGCTATCTAATCCCCTGGACACAATCTTCCAAAAAGTGATTGAATCATGTGTCCTTGCCGCATCTATTAATTTCTCCCAGTTTGCTCTCATCCCTAAGTCCTTTTTGACTTTAATTAGTTTTTTATATCTTTTTTTTTAACAAGAGCCACTCAGATGGTAACGATGGCAAATTCAAAGCCCTATATCTTTTATAGTGACTTATTAGTAAATTCTTCATGTCCAAGCACTCTTGGTCAAACCAGGGTTTAGATCTATAAGGAACTGGGTTCTGTCTTATGGGGTTGTTTCGTGTCAGGCATCTTTGTAAACTTGTAACTATCTTCTGGTATAAATTTAAAATCTCTTCAGGGGTTCTTGCAGACAGGAGAGACTCCCGTAATATAAGACTATTTTCTGAATTAAGCAGTGCATTTACAGTACCTTCAACCTTAACTGACCATCTCACTCTAGGTATTCCTATGTCTAATTCCGTTGTCAATAATGGTTCGTATTCTGTATACACAACCTGGTTTTGGACAGACAAGGATGCTATTAAAGGAAAGTGGTCACTCTCTGTACGTACCCCAATCTCAAAGCTAAGCACCAAGTTTAACAGCTCGTAGGACACAATAAAATAATCAATTGCAGAAGCTCCACGTCCAGTCAAAAAGGTGTATTCTCCAGGCTTATCTCCCTCCATTCCACCATTTAGTAAAACTAAATCTAAACTATTTATCATCTTAGAAAGATAAAGCCCTGAAGAATTACAAATCAAGTCTTTAGATTGCCTATCAGGAATTAAGTGAGCAGTTTCTACTTCAGGAGAGACTTCACCAAAATGATTATATAGAGCTTCATCGTTTTGACCAATTCTGGCATTAAAATCTCCTGCTAATATAATGGCTGCATTGGGGTATGTAAATGATATTCTACTAATGAATTTTTGTAGTTCAACCCATCTATGTTTGTTTTGATGTTTACTCTGGGGTGGTGGTAAATAAACATTAATCAATAGTAGAGTACTAATTTGTAATTTAACAACCAATGAGACTGCAATATTAGCAAATGAAGTAAAATTAAGGTAGGTGGCTCGAAGCTTGGTGGAAACTAAAATCCCTAGACCTCCTTTCGAGCGACCTCCTCTAGCACTCGCTTCAGCTTTAAGTGTGTAGCTTGTAAACCCATCTAACTCCAAATCCCCCTTCTCCCAAGTCTCTTGAAGTAACACTATATCATATTGCTTGATATAGCTTTGGAAAGTGGGATCCGTAGCCTTTCCTCGCCAGCCTGCAATGTTCCAAGAGAGGTAGGTCAACTTAGAGACCTGTTGTTGGACTGAGGGTCAATTGATCCTTTCGGGGGCATTTCTTTGATGCTTGGTAAGGGCCTTTCTTCCTGCTGTCCCACAGTCCCTTGCCCCATATAACCCAGTGGGGACCACTTCATCCTCTGCTGGTTTAATTAACTCCAATGATGGACTCCGTGTACTTATATTAGACTCAACTGGGTACACCGGGGTAAATACACTATTGGCCTTCTCGGTAATTTTCACAGGAGAGCCAATTTCTGATGGATCCAACTCTCTCATCTGAGTCCAAGTAAGTATGTTAGTGTTCTCTGGCTTTAGACAAAAGATCTTAATATTGGGGTCATCTTTTAGAACAAACTTGTTTGACAGAGGATTTAGTTCCACTGTCACTTGTTGTTGAGCAGAGAGCACCTTCTCATGCTGTGACTGTGCATCAGTCTGTGGGCAGTCCATTTCCCCAGTATCTGGAAATCCTACATATTGCGAGGTTGGTGGAACATAGATTGTTGGCCTTAAAATGGGAGTCTTGTCATTGGAGGAGATATCGTAGATAGATTTATTCCATATGGGATTTAGTTCCTTTGGTGACAAGTATTGTGATGTATGTATCTTCTTGACCTGAAACTCCAAATCATCTCCTCCCTTAGTCATGAGCCGGGATGCTTCTATAGGAATGTTTTTGTATACATTTATTTCTTCATTCTTTGCTGTTAATTTAATCAAATGGTCCTTTAGAAGATCAATTCTATTAATTATATCATTTTGTACTTCATAGGGTAAAGTATAAAAAGAATTTAAAAGATTAATTTCTTCTGAGTCTAAAGGTTCCATTTGCCTCTCTCTTTGCTGCTGGAAACCATCATTTATTTGGCCTGTATCACATTGTTTTTTCTCTACAAGGGATTGTTCCTCAATAATATCAATGTGGTCTGAAGAATTCAGGTCAATTAAATTGATACTATGATTTTCTATTGCTAGTGGGTTCACAGCATGCTCTACTATACGAGGCACCAATGGTAAAGGTGGAGCACAATTCTCAAATACTCTCACCAGAGGTACTCCGACTTCAAACAGTGCATCTTTGTATCTATATACCATTTTAGCTATATTCTCATTGGCAAATGTCACCACTGCCCGGGCTCGAATGCCATTGAAATATAAATATTCCACCAAAATCAGATCACCCAAATTAAGAACTCCTGGAATGGCAGATTCAAAAAAATGTAACAAATGTAGTTTACGCTGAGGTTGTGAAAGTAATCCAACTGGCTTAGGGAAATTCAACAACACAAGCTTTTGTTTATTCAATACCAATGTCCAATTATGGTCTACAGAGCTTTTATCCTGTAAGGGCCCCTCCTTCAATTGAACATGGGCCTGTGGACTCTGTACAGTATGGCCCTGAGGGCTCTGTACAGTATGCCTTGGTATTTGGATGGTTGCTGCTTCAAGTGTTTGTGTAATTGTCCCTTCTTCATTATCAGAGAGATGACTACCTCTCCCAAGGTTGGCTCCCTCATTTACTGTTGGCTTATTCTTAACATCAAGATCTTTCTGAGCTGGTCTTTTGTCTAATACTTTGAAGAGTTTCTGAAACTGCATCCTTCTATACTTAGTTGGTTTAGGGTTTTTAATGTTCTTGCTCTTTTTACTCTTCTTCTTGGATGCAGTATTCCTTTTAGAGATTTTTTTCCCACTAGCCTTATTGCAAATCTTAGTGGTAGCAGTAGTAGTAGTAGTTCTATTCGTACATAATGTATTATCAGTTCTCTCTTCCTCTTGTTTCAACCAATGCTTTTTGCAAATATCTGCAAGAATTGTTAGAAGTTTATTTGATTCACTCAGAACAGCTCTCATCAGCTGGATATCCTCAGTTAAGCAGAGGAGCCAGCTACCTATGGACAGATAATCACTCCCTGATATCAGAGTCTGGTTTTCTGCTTCTGCTTCCGCCTTGATTACAGGTAACTGCTTTGGTAATTCTATCTCAGGTTCCCCATGGAGATTATTTTCATTTGGAAGTTTCACTAAAGTTGTTGGTATCAAAATCTCGGGACTAAACAGTTCAGTGGCCAAATTGGTAATTCCAGGCTCCTCCTTAAATTTATTAAGATTTTCCTTAGGGTCCATAGGCCAACTTAAACCAGATGTAATAGGGCATTGTTCCTTACTTCCTATTTCTGATTCATTAGTCTTGATGTCATTAGACTTTCCTGGAAAAAACTGGGTAATTTTCATTTGTACTCTCTTCTGCCTTGCAGGGGGATTTAGAGTCAGTGGTAAAAGACCTAAAGTTTTATATCCCCTTCTAGTCAGTACCACCATCTTTCCATCCACAGCAATTACCTCTCACTGCTTAGGATTTCCAAAAACTCCGTCTTTTTCTTTTCTTCCTTTCCTTTTTCCTCTCTTTCATTTGTAATCCCAGTGCTTGCAAGGTTTCTGATACATGGTACCACAGCAGAGTAGCCAAACAATCAACAAAAGGGAGATAGCGTCTGGCATGTAAAGCAGACCAGCAAAAACAAAAGACTCCTCCAACAAGGACTGCAAAATGAAACAAACTAACAAATAAAACTGAACCAGATAAGCAACTAGCAAATTAAAAACTTTGGAACCAAAAATATAAGATAAAACCTCGTTAGAAGATAAGAAAACGCTGAGCTCTTCAGATCACTCACTATCCTGCTTTTTGCTAAGCAGAAAAAAAAATCAGTTTGCAAAAAGGTGCATTTTTACCTCAGTTCCCCATGGGACCAGAACAATATAATGATGGAAGAATGGCAACACCATGTGGTAAGACAGCAGGAAAGAAGGAATGTTCCTGCTGCTTTTCTTCAGAATGTGGTAAGGCTCTCAGTCATTTTGCTTTCCTTTTTGTGGGCTGTGACCTGAACAAGGCCAATGAAAGATATCACATGGCTTGAGACTGGAGGCCCTATCTTAGCCATCTTCTCTCCTACATGTCCTTTTTCATATTCTTCCATCTCGTCCAATCATTGCCAATCAATGGCAGGTAGAAAGGAGGGTTTCTTCCTCAGAGACAGGTGATGTGGATCCTTGGAGAAAACAATAGCAGTAAAAAACAGTCTGAAGTACCGTGGGCCCTCTGGATCTATAGGGGTTTGGTTCCAGGAGCCCTTGCAGATGGCAAAAAATGTGGACAATTCTGCCTCATATTATTAAATGGAGGTGATGTGCAGACGGATCCATCAATACAGACACATGCACATCACCCCCATTTAAGTATGGTAGGTGATGATTCGTGGATGGATAAGGAGCCTGCAGATTGGGAGGGACCATTGTATTGCTTGCAATTGTTACCATCACAGCAAAGCTAAAGAGGCTGAGGCAGTCTCTGGAGCTCCATAATCCACTTTGCTTCAGTGCAAATATAGGGTGGTTGCTCTAGAGGGGCATTACAGGAATCACATCAATTGCTTTTCTTTTGTGACAAATGCTCCAAGAGTGGCAGCAGTCAATCAGCCTTATTGCACTAAACTGTTATGGGGCTATTATTCCACTTTAACTGCTATGGCTGCTTCCTGTGGGATCCTGGGATTTGCAGTTTAGGGAGGGGAATTTAGAACTCTCAGCCAGAGAATTCTTAGGCTTCACTAAAGTACAAAACCCCAGAATTCTACAGGAGGCAGCCATAGCAGTTAAAGTGGAATTGTAATGCTATAACAGTGTGGTGCGATAAGGCTCAGTGTCTACAGTTGTACTTGCTGCTGACCAGTTGGCTAAATAAACACAGCAGCTAAGGCAGGGAGACTGGAGACTTTATCAGACATGACAAAAATCACATCATAAGGATGTCATAATAACACAAAAGGGTGAAATTATGAGATGATGTCATTTTTTAGCCATTCTGGGGCATAGCACGGGCATGAATAAGGCACCACTTTTTACTGATGACTCAATGAAAAAGTGATGCCTCATCTGTTCCTGGGCTACGCCCAAGGAAAAGATGAATGATGAGGACATCTGACAATTTCGCCCTTTGTGTTATCGTCATGTCCTAAATGACACATTATTTTAGTGCTATGTACCTTGTCTGATAACTTCCTGGATCTATAGAAAGCAAATAGGGCTGTGAATGATCCAGTGCCTCTCCTATTGCACCACTTCATACATCTTGTTCCACCATGCCTCATGAAAAGGCTGGTTCTGTATATGACAAGCATGCACTATTCTGAATTTGATGATTCATGGAGCATCTTCTCACAGAATGTCTGAGTGATAAAAGATTTGGTCAATATTCTTCAGCTTAAGATTCATCCTTGATACCATTCTACTGATGCCATTAGACCTCATGGTATTTCTAAATCCTTGCCCATTCTTTTTCACTCTAGCTACATCAATTTCTGAAAAGGGTCTCATTCAACAATAGTGCGGGAGACCAGGTTTCCTTCAATTGTAATGGGGAACTAATAACCAGATTGGACGTGATCAACTGGATTGTTTCCTCCAACCAATCCTTCCATAGAGTGAAGGTTGGGAAGCTGGATCCCCTGGCTCCTCCAGACCAAGAATTCACAATTGAAGAGAATGTCATAACATGGCACAGTTGGTTTAATCAGGTAGGAGCCAGTTCTGGGTAGATATAGAAACATTTGAATCTTAAGTGATTATTAAGTCTTACTCCGTCCAAGACTGTAAATTTTCCCACACAAGCCCATCTTGACAGCTTCATTGGGCAAAGGAAGTCTGCTCAGCTGCCAATCAGGGCACAAGGAGGATGACATTTCCAGCCCTCTACCACCAGCAAGCAAGGCTGCAACAATCAGAAGCAGGACCACATTGTGGCAGCCTCACTTGCTGGTGGGAGAGAGCTGGGAATGTCACCTTTCTTGTGCTGAGATTAGCAGCTGAGCAGACTTCCTTTGACCAATGCAGCAGCTAGCTATTAAGGTGGGCTGAGGGGGGAGGTCAGACCAGGAGACATTACTTCATTCTGCTTGGTAGCAAAGTAACTGTTACTTAATCACAAAGTAGCCAATGTAGGATATTGGCAATTGATTTCTTGGGTCAGTACTTAGCCTTCCAAAATAGTAATGAAAACCAGTACATGATTTTTTCCCCCTTAATTGTAGCACGCTTGAATGTATTACAGTAGCACCCTTGTTTCCATGGGGGATTGGTTCCGGGGCCTCCCACAGATTGTGAATTCTGTGCAAATGCCACCCCTGGGGGACATCCTGGGGAAACGGAGGGTGACTTCACTCCTCGCTTCTCCCTTGACCCCTGCCACGGCCCCGTCGCAGCAGTGACTGTGGGGGAGAAGAGGGAAGGGGGTAAGATCACTCCGTCCCTTCCCCTGGGAGGACTCCTGTCACCATGGCGGTGATCATGGGGGGGAAGGGGGAAGGGGGCAGAGAAGCTATCTTGCCCTGCCCTTCCCCCTTCAGCCCAATGATCACCCCCACGGCAGGGCCATGGAGGGGGTGAAGGGGATGGAGAAGCAATTTCTTCCCCCTTCCCCCTCCACAATCACCGCTGCAGCAGGGCCATAGCAGTGGTGAAGGGGAAAGGGGGCAGAGAAGTGATCTTGCTCCTCCTTTGCCCCTGTAATCGCCGCCACAGTGGGGCCATGGCAAGGGCGAAGGGGGGCCGAGATCACATCTCTATCCCCTTCACCCCTGCAATCGCTGTTGTGGCAACAGAGCTCTCCCACGGGAAGGAGTGGGGACGTGAGATACCTCCCCCCCCTCCCTCTCCCCCCCCCATCACCACTGTGGATAATTGAATCCAAGGTTGGCAAATCAGCAGATGCAGGGGTTGCTACTATAATTGAAAAGCTATTAAAGTAAATGTTGAATGTATCTACAGTTGGCCCTCCACTTTCACGGGTCCAGCATTCACGGATTTGATTGTTCATGGATTTGAGTTGATGAAGGAAGGAATCCACCCCCCCACACACACACATGTTTCTCTTCAGAGGGGCTTTCTATTGTGGCGGAGAAAGCAGAGGGTGATGGGGCTTCCTTTGGGCTCTCCAGGCATGGATTGAGCTCTTGGAGTTTACTGTGTTTGGAGACCTTGAAGGAAGGCAAGCCCACCCACCCCCCATTATGTTTTTGGTGGCATGGAAAACAGAGAACAGTGAGGCTGCTTTCCAGGTCTTTTGGCATGGACTAAGCTCTTGGAGTTTACTCCATGCCCAGAGACCTTGAAAGAAGGCAAGACCCCTTCACTGTATCTTTGATGGTGCTTTGGGGGGTTTATGCCATGGCAGGGAAAGTCAAGGATGGTGGGGCTTCTTTCCAGCTCTCTGAGCATGGAAGAAACTCTTAGAGTTTACTCCATGACTGGAGATGCTGGAAGAAGTCAAGTCCTCCACACTATTTCTTTGGCAGTGCTTTCAGGGCTTTCCACTTTCAGGGCTTTTTTCTGGCTGTCTAGGAATTGAGCCCCAAAAACACCACTGAAGAGTTAGAATGGGGGACTTGTCTTCCTCCAGTGTCTCGGGGCATGGAGTAAACTCTAAGAGCTTATTCCATGCCTGGAGACCCAAAAAGAAGCCCCACAATCCTCTGGGGGATACAAATGCAAAGTTCATATATGTAAGAGAGCTCTAATTTTGAGCAGATCTCATAAAGACAGTTTGATTTTAGAATAAATTATTATAAAATATTATATATATTGTTCATTATACTATGCATACAAATGCTCATGTAGAGCATTGTACTTACTGATTGTTTTCCTTTTTTCAGGATTTTCTAAATTCTATACCTAAATTCCAGGGTTTTTCTGCTTAAGATAGTAGCTTTGTGTGTGTGTTTTCCCCCTCACTAATAACATGTGCCCTCTTCTTTCCTCAATGCACCTTTTTGACCACATTCTGATGTTGCTCGATTAAACATGTCACAGTTTTCATTTCTGAAATGTTGGGAGGATATGCCCATGTAAGAAGCAAGGGTGGAGTTAACCTACAGAGATCTCCTCAATTTTCATAATTCATAACTTTAAACATAGGAATGACGTTATACTGTATTCCTTGTGTCATTGTCATTGCTGCTGCTGTAATTCTGCCCTCTGATTAATGTTTTAGTCCCAGCCTCTTTCTGTCTGTACTGAGAGTTGCCATCCTGGTTCAAGCAAGAAAGTGAAAGAGGGGAAACCATTTTGCTGCTATGACTGCACCCCATGTCCAGAAGGAAAGATTTCTGGCCAGGAGGGTAAGATCAGAGCTTGGAACAATCAGTTTGAGAATAGTTTGAATGTGTTTAACATTAGAAATGGGAAAATTAATTCATTACCACCAACATTGATAATTGAATTCATTTAATTGGCTTCGTTATCTTTAACTCAATATTATATCAGTAATATCTGAAATAAATCAGGGGATTTATGCATGGAAGTTGTCATCATTGACCCGAGGGCACATTTTCTTAGTAACACCATCAAGGGGCTCTCCTGATTTGATTTTAAATTTAACTTGGATTTTTTTCCCAAATGGGCTACAATACCCATAATACAGTTGTTGCCTGGGGAGGGTGGGAGTCCAACATGTCTAGAAACTGTCAGGTTAGAAAAAACTTCTCTAAAGAATGGGATCCAATCTTATAACCTGTTTGGTTAAGTTTTCTCACTGATCCGTATCTCTCCCTCCCCCCCCCCATTCCAGATGTTGTTGAACTGAACTTCCAGCATTCTTCACCATTGGCTCTTTTGTCTAGGGCTCCTGGGAGTTGTAGTCCAACCACATGTGGACAGCTGTATTAAATGTTAGTACAAGTGCAGGAATACATAACAGGCTTCAAAAATTTGTCAATGAATCAAAGGTGGAGAATTCTCATTGAGAAATGTTTTGAGTGCATCTGAGCACCTGAGGATGTGGACAGGATCCTTGCAGAGGAGATAGCCACCACATGTATACCAGACCCATAACCTTCCTGGCTGTTAAAAGCAGCCCAAGGGGGACTGGTGGAGTAGATAAGCGGACTACTGAATGCCTTAATACAGCAAGGCTGGGTTTCAACTTGCCTAAAAGAGGCTGTTGTGACACAATTATTGGAAAGAAACTTCCATGGATCCCAACATACTGGAGAACTATTGGCCAGCCTTCAATATAACTTTTTAAAGGCAATATTCTAGAGTATGTGGTGGCCTTCCAGCTCCAAGGGTTCCTGGATAAAACAGATGATCTAGATTCATTTCAATCTGGCTTTAGGCCAAGCTATGAGACAGAGACAGCTTTGGTCATCTTGAAAGATGCAGGGAACTAGACAGTGTCCCTGTTGATTCTGCTGGACCTCTCAGTGGCTTTCAATACCATTGACCATGGTATCCTTCAGGGTTGCCTCACTGGGATGGGATTCAGGGTCATTGTTTTAAAGTGGCTCCATTCCTTCTTGGAGGGGCAGACTCAGAAGGTAGTGCTGGGGGATGCCTGTTTGACACCCAGGCAAGACAGGGTAGTCCCCATGTAGACAAGCCCTCTGTCAAAAAGCATGATCTGCAAAGTGGCAAAGCACATGTTCTTTTCATTCAACTCAGTGGAACTTCTGTGTAGATTTTTTAAAATTTTTTATTTTTATTGTGTATTTCGTCATCGTGACCTATACATTGCTTCTATAAATACATTTCTTATATACAGATTTCGTATATATTTTGCACATACATACCTATTCAATTTATCATACCCGATATATTCTTCCTTATGTACATTCCTTTCAATAAATTTCACTAGATTGCATATCTTTTCCTCCTTAACCTTTAATAAAGTAAAAATATGTAAAAAAGGAAAGTTACACTTATCAATTATAACTTCCTCAAATTTGTCCTTTTGATGACGTGAGATAATTAGCTATACCTCTTGCTTTCTGACTTCTGCTTCTACTTTATTGCTGTTTAATTACATTCAGTTTCCCCTTTTGTTTTATATTTTTGTTTAATTTGTCTTATTAACTTTTCTTTACAGGGATTCTCTCTAAGTTCTTCCTCTTTCTCAGTTCTTTAATTAGGTAATTATATCTCACAGTGTTTTGCTTCTTTACCTATGCTCCCCTTTTAATTAATAATCCTCTAAACACTGCTTTTCCAGCATCCCAAACTGTTTTCATCTTGCACTCCTTGTTATCATTTTCCTTAAAATATAATGTGATCTCTTTTTTCAGTCTCTTGACAAACTTTTCATTTTTCAGTAAGTTATCATTTACTTTCCAATTTGATGTTCTCTTATTTGCTTTCAATATTAATTTAATTAGAAAGTCATCTGATGTAATTTTTGCCAGTATTTCCATGTCAACGATTTGTGGTATCAATTTTTTAGAAACCAAAAACATGTCCAATCTTGACATGGACTTAAATCTTTCTGAATAAAAGGTAAACCCTTTCTCCTTTCCATACATCATGGTCCATACGTCCTTTATAATGAACTCTTCTTTTATGTCAAAAAAAGCTTGATGGAAGCTTTCCTTGCAGTCCTAGTCACTTTTTAGTTGATCTGTCCAGTTTTGGGTCTAGAACCCCGTTAAAGTCTCCTACCAATATTATGTTACCTTTTACATGCTTGCTTATCTGCTTATGCAACTTCTTATAGAATTTTTCTTGTTTAACATTTGGGGCATATAGAAAAGACATACAGAAGAAGAGGATTTAGAAGTAGACTTAGAAATAGAAGACAAGGGGGAATCTAAAAAAAGAGGAAAAAGAAAAGGAAAAAGAAGAAGAAGAAATAGAATTAGAGGACGAAGAAGAAGAGACAAGAGACGACTAGATAAGATATGCCAATCAAAATAAGCTCGTGGAATGTGAAGGGCTTAAATTCAGAATACAAAAGAAAGCAAGTTTTTCATTATTTAGAGAAACAAAAAAACTGATGTAACATGCATACAAGAAATTAAAATATGTCAAGAAGACAAGACACAAGATTTCTAAGGAACACAAAGTTAGGACAAGTTTTCTATTCAGTCAACCCCAAAAAGAAAAAGAGAGGAATTGCAGTCTACATTGATCAGAAATACCATGCAAAAGAAGTATTCAAAGATGAGGAAGGAAAATACATAGGGGCAGAAGTAGACTTTCATAATATAAGAGCAACAACTGTGTAGATATTTTTAAAGAAAGATCTACAGTAGGCTGTAATCAGAGGCTATAAGCTGAGCTAGCTGTATCTTTTGGCTCTATGCTTGAACCTTGTCAAACCACTCAAAGTGTATTATCCACTCAAGCAGGGGGGGAGAAAACCAGAATAGGAGGCATGATGGGGGTCCGGGGAGAGAGAAGGGTGGGTGGGGAACTTTGAGGTTGGAGTTCAGGTTGAGAAAGAAAATCCACTACATTATCCAAGTGCCCAACACTCTGTGAGAAATAACAAACATGCATAAGGTTTACAAAGGGGTTCGCGGAATTTACTATCAAGTAAAAAAAGCAATATTTTGCCTCCAGACTAATTGCTCTAGTTTCACCAATCCCCTCTAGGTATGTGACTCATGCAATCAGGGGGTAGGTGAAAGCTGAATGTGGTGGGGGGGAGGGAGTGGGCAGGATGGGAAGAGAGAAGAAAAGGGGGAAACACCAGCATTTCACACCTAAAGGCCCTGACATTTTGAAAGGACCATGGCTGTAAGCCATTGTGTACAGGACTGTAGCCAAAACTGTTCAGTTCCTCACTGTTTCACAACTGAGTTTTCTGGAGCTTTGAATTCAGAATATTTCTTTATCTTAAAGAAAGTGTTTTATCATACCAGCATGGCATAATTATACCATGTTGTTTAGCTCAATGTAATGAAGGAGACTAATAGTTTAAAACCATGTTATTTCTCTTTTCAGATATGAATGAATGTTATAAATGTAGAGATGATTACTATCCAAACAAAGAGAAAGATTTCTGTATTTCCAAAAGGATAACATTCTTGTCTTACAAAGACACTTTGGGAATCAGTTTAGCCTGTTGCTCCCTGTCTTTTTCTTTGGTAACTCTTTTGGTGCTAGGAATCTTTATGAAGCACCACAATACTCCCATTATCAAAGCCAACAACCGGGGCCTCACCTATACTCTCCTCATGGCTCTCCTGCTCTGCTACCTCTGTGCATTGTTATTCATCGGTCAGCCTCAGAAAGTGACCTGTCTCCTTCGTCAAACTGCTTTTGGCCTCATCTTCTCAGTGGCTATTTCTTGTGTGTTGGCAAAAACTGTCACCGTGGTTCTGGCTTTCATGGCTACCAAACCAGGATCCAAAATGAGGAAATGGGTGGGGAAGAAGCTGGCTAATGGCATTGTTCTTGTTTGTTCTCTTATTCAAGTAGGCATCTGTGTTGGGTGGCTGTTGTCCTCTCCTCCATTCCCTGATGTTGATATGCACACAGTGATTGACGAAATTGTGTTAGAATGTAATGAAGGGTCTGTGAGTCTGTTTTACTGTGTCCTGGGCTATTTGGGCTTCCTGGCAGGTATTAGTTTGACTGTGGCTTTCCTTGCTAGAAAGTTACCAGATAGCTTTAATGAAGCCAAGTTCATTAGTTTCAGTATGTTGGTCTTTTGTAGTGTTTGGTTATCCTTTATTCCTACCTACTGGAGCTCCAAGGGAAAATATATGGTAGCTGTGGAGATTTTTTCTATCTTAGCCTCAAGTACCGGGCTACTAGGTTGCATCTTTTCTCCAAAATGTTACATTATTTTGTTGAGACCTCAACTGAATAATAAGAAACAACTAATAAGAAGAAAAGACAGAAGAACTTAATTATCCATATGCTTTGTTATAGATTGTACAGGTTGAGTCTCCCTTCTCCGGAATTCCAAAATCCAAAATGTTCAGAAATCCAAAATTGTCCACATGAGTAGCTGAGATAGTGATATCTTTGCTTTCTGATGGTTCAATGTACACAAACTTTGTCTCATGCACAAAATTATTAAAAATATTGTGTATAAAATTACCTTCAGGCTATGTGCAGAAGGTGTATATGAAACATAAATGAATTTTGTCTTTAGACTTGGGCCCCACTTCCAAGATTACTATTATTTATTTGCAAGAATTCCAAAATCCAAAATATTCTGCAGTCCAAAATATCTCTGGTCCGAAGTATTTTGGATAAGGGAGGCTCAACCTGTAATATAGATATGTATGCATGCATAAGTGTATTTGGAACTTTCCCTCCATTGTTATCTGTCCCACAAATCTTCATATTCTTCCTGGCTAAAACTTTGAAAACAAGGTAGAATCATAGAGTTGGAAGAGACCACAAGAACCATCCAGTCCAACCCCCTGCCATGCAGGAATATACAACCAAATCATTCCCAACAGATGGCCATCCAACCGTTGATTTAAAAACTCCAAAGAAAAAGACTCCACCACACTCCGAGGCAGTGTATTCCACTTCCAAACAGCTCTTACTGTCAGAAAGTAATGTTTAGGTGGAATCTCTTTTCCTGACATCCCTTCAAATGTTTAAACATGGATATCATGTCATCTCTCAACCTTCTCTTCTCCAGACTAAACATGTCCAGCACCCTAACCCGCTCCTCATAGGGCATAGCTCCCAGACCTCCCACTACCCTGGTCACTCTCCTCTGGATGTGTTCCAACTTCTCAATATCCTTCCTGGGAGATTTTCAGATGGGGTATTTATTCTGTGGGAAACATGGAACAAAGTGATGAAAAAAGTCTTATTTTCAGAAGATGTTGACCTTTTTCTTTGTCCCCCCCCCATCCTCATTCCACATTTCCCTTTGATATTTTCATTACGGGGAAACATCATTTTTTGGACCCCCATTCTGTTGTAGTAACAGAATCACAGGTGGTCCAAAAGGTGTCATGTTCCTCTCCTGTGATGACAGCTGTGGGAGTGAGGTCCGTTCTGGCCACTTCTGGGCAGGAATGGGACACCCAGGGAAATGGCATCCTTTTTTTTCCCCTCACTGGGTTACTTGTTTTTTTTGGGGGGGGGGGTTGGTATATGTTTTTGTGCTTGGTGTAGTATTTGACAGTGTGTGGGGGTATTTTTAAATTTCCCTCCCGCCCATTCTCTCGCAAGAATGGGTAGGATTTCCATTCCTGGTCGTAAAGGCAGCCGTACGACAGCTGCATTTATGGCTGGTCAGCTGGGGGAGAGGGAGGATATTGCTGTCATGGAATAAAGGTAAGTGTTTGAACATTTTCCCTTTATTCCATGGCAGGAATGGGATTGGAGCTTGCAGGGCAGGAACAGGGTATTTGGCCCCGTTTGAAAAAGGTCCCTGAATTGTGGCGCCAAGAACTGAGCACAGTATTCATGGTTTGCCCCAAGAGAAACTATCTTGTTTCCCCCTTAGCCTCCCTTTCAAGGGTTCTTTTTGAACTTCAAAAAATGCTTTTTAATTTAGTTTTGTGTCCATTGTTTTGTTTTCTTTTTAAAATGAATTTTGCTGACTAAAATCCAACATCAATAAATTACACCAATCATCAACAAAATAATAGCATTCATCAAATAGGCAATATACTGAGAGGTGCTCAGAATACATTGTCATACAATCAGAAGTGGAATCAAAGAAAAGTAAGGATATATCTAGAAATTTGGCAGACTTTAATTCAACATATCATACCATACTCTCTCTCTGTGTGTATATAGAGAGGGGTATCCTATTGTTATTGTTTGCATAAAACACTAGGGGGGCATCCACACTAGAGAAATAATCCAGGTCGAAATTGTATTATTTGCATGGTTCCTTCCTATGGAATCCTGGGATTTGTAGTTTGGTGAGGCACCAGCACACTCTTGGGCAGAGAAGGCTAAAGACCCTTTAAAACTATAAATCTCACTTTTCCATAGGAAGGAGCCATAGCAAATAATCCAGTTTCAAACTGGATTATTTGTGTAGTGTGGATGCCCCCTTAGATGCTATTTTTTTAATTTAATTTTTATACCTAGGATGATATATACACAGTATCAAATATAACAATAAATCAATATGAACGATTTAAAAATATCTTTCAAGCATTAAATATCTCTCTCTGGCTTTTCTTCGCAAACGAAGATTCAGGAAGGACTCATCCCGCGCCTTCTGCAAGCGCGCTGATGACTAAAAAGGCCAATCCGAGATAAACAAGTCCGGTTGCAAAAAGCGCAGCAGAAGGTCTCCTTGGGCGATGTTTTTGAGTTGTGATTCTTTCTGCGTTGTCGTTTCTCTTCAAGACTTGTTCGTCGTGAGTTCTCAAATAAGGCTGCAGCATTGTGGATATTGCGTCTCCATGCCTCCCGATGTGAGGCCAGGGCGGACCACTGTTGGTGATCAATTTGGCCAAGCCTGAGATGTTGTTTCAGGGAGTCTTTGTATCGCTTTTTTGGAGCGCCCCTCTTACGCTGACCCGTGGCGAGTTCACCGTAGAGTAGTATTTTTGGGAGGCGATGGTCCTCCATCCTAGAAACGTGCCCTGCCCAGCGCAGCTGTGTTCTCAATATCATGGCCTCAATGCTGGTGATCCCTGCTTGTTCAAGGACAGCAACATTCGTCACATAGTCAGTCCAGTGTATATTTAGGATTGTGCGTAGACAGCGCTGATGAAAGCGCTCGAGGAGTCGTAGGTCGTGGCGATAGGTGACCCATGTTTCAGATCCATAAAGGAGGATAGACAGTACGATGGCTCTATACACACTGATTTTTGTGCTTTGCCTCAGGTGTTTATTGCTCCAGACTCTTTTGTGAAGTCTTCCAAATGCACTATATGCCTTTGCTAATCTGTGATCGATCTCTTTGTCAATCTTGGCATCTGAGGAGATGATGCTTCCCAGGTAGGTGAACTGCTGAACGGACTTGAGCACTGATTTGCCGACGGCAATGTGGGGATGGTGGTGTTCGTCCTGTGGTGCAGGCTGGTAAAGAACTTCTGTTTTCTTCAGGTTGACTTCTAGCCCAAACAGCTCTGCAGCTGTTGCAAAGCAGGACGTTAGGCACTGCAGAGCTGCTTCTGTGTGGGCAACAAGGGCAGCATCATCGGCGAAGAGCAGCTCACGGACTAGATAGTTTAGAGTCTTAGTGTGAGCCCTCAGACGGTTTAAGTTAAACAAGCTACCATCAGTACGGTAGCGTATATAGATGCCGTCGTCTTCTTCAAGCTCTGCCATAGCCCTTTGGAGCATCGTGCTAAAGAAGATTGTAAATAAAGTTGGTGCAAGAACACAACCTTGCTTCACTCCATTAGTTATTAGAAAGGGCTCTGAAAGAGCATCGCCATATCTGACTTGACCACGCTGGCCCTCGTGTAGCAAGATAATCATTTTAAGGAATTTGGGGGGACATCCTAGTTTTTCCAGGATCTGCCACAGACCTTTTCTACTTACAGTGTCAAAGGCTTTGGTGAGGTCGACAAATGTTACATAGAGACCCTTGTTCTGCTCCCTACATTTTTCTTGCAGTTGCCTAAGGGCAAATACCATGTCTGTAGTACTCCTATTGGCTCTGAAGCCACATTGGCTTTCAGGGAGAAGTTCTTCTGCAATAGCAGGAACTAATCTGTTCAGGAGTATCCTTGCAAGGATTTTTCCAGCAATAGAGAGCAGTGTTATGCCTCGATAGTTTGAGCAGTCGGATTTTGCTCCTTTTTTCTTGTACAGGGTGATGATGACTGCATCTCGGAGGTCTGATGGCAGTTCCCCTTTTTCCCAGCAATTCACAAGGAATTCGTGGAATTTTTCATGGAGTGCATGACCTCCGTGTTTCCAAACTTCAGGTGGGATTCCATCAATCCCAGCTGCCTTGCCATTTTTCATCTGCTGTATGGCCATAAGGGTCTCTTCCAAAGTGGGAGCTATGTCCAATTCATTTCTCATTGGTTTTTGTATCATATGTTGGATAGCTGAGCCTTGGACTACTCGGTTGGTGCTAAAGAGACTTTGAAAATGTTCAGCCCAATGATTCAAGATGGAGGCTTTATCAGTAATTAATGTTTGACCATCTGTACTGTATATGGAGCTTTGGACCTGATAAGTAGGTCCAAACACTGCTTTAAGAGCTTCATAAAATCCTCTATGATCACCCTGATCTGCACAGCGTTGTGTCTTTTCTGCTAAATTGATCCACCACTTGTTCTGCATGTCTCAGAGTTTTTGTTGTAGTTTGCTACATGTGAGGCGGAAAGCTGCTTTTCTTACATGACAGGTTGGCTGGGCGAGGTATGCCTGGTGAGCAGCTCTCTTCCTTGCCAACAGCTCCTGGATCTCTTGGTTGTTTTCATCAAACCAGCCTTGATTTTTCTTGTGGGAGAACCCGAGGGATTCTTCTGCAGACTGGAGGATACTGTTTTTGATATGTTGCCAAAGCACTGTAGGAGAAGGATCTGTAGGATGGTCTTCAAGTTTCGTTTGTAGGTTTGCCTGGAAGTTGTCTCTCATGGTAGCTTGTTGAAGATTGTTGACTTGGAGCCTCTTCTTTAAGATGCCACCCCTCTTAGGTTTGAACTTAAGATGAAGATTTAGTTTACATCTGACGAGGCGATGATCTGTTTGGCATTCTGCACTGGGCATCACTCGGGTATGACGGACATCACGAATGTCTCTCTGACGGACTAGAACATAGTCAATGAGGTGCCAATGTTTGGATCGGGGATGCATCCAGGTTGTCTTCAAGCTATCTTTCTGCTGAAAGATTGTGTTTGTAATAGTCAGCTGTTGTTCTGCACAGAACTCTAGCAGGAGGTGTCCGTTATCATTGCAATTTCCAACACCATGCTTGCCTAAGACACCTTTCCAGGCTTCGGAGTTCTTTCCTACTCTGGCATTGAAGTCACCAAGGATAATAATTTTATCTTCCACAGGGACTTTTTGTATGAGTTGGCGTAGGTCTGTGTAGAATTTGTCTTTCTCTACAGGATCGGCTTGCATAGTTGGGGCATATACACTAAAGAGAACAACATGTGGGAGGTGTAAGGAAATAATGCGATCAGAGTGTCCTGTTGGCAAGGTTTCGAGTTTGGAGGCAATGGAGTTTTTAATCATGAAGCCTACTCCTGAAAGATGTTTTTCGGTTTTGGGTTTGCCAGACCAGTAAAGTGTGTAGCCGGCGCCATGTTCTTTAAGGCTGCCTTCCTCATGGAAGCGAACTTCACTAAGAGCAGCGATGTCAATATTAAGCCGTGATAGTTCAAGGGCTATTAGGGCAGAACGACGCTCAGGCCGTCCACTATCTTTAGAGTCTTGCATGGTTCTGATGTTCCAGCATGCAAGTGTCAGTTTATTTACACCTTTGGAGGCCGGTGTGTGCCTTTGTTTCTTTGCCTTGGTTTGACCGCATCAGAAGATTCCCGTTGGCCGCGGCTAGCCAACCAGGTAGTTGGGGATGAGCTTTCGTTAGGCCACCTTTTCTAGGCCCCTCTCCATATGGAGCAAGCAGTGCTCTCCTTAAAAAAGGCTGCTTGGTCATTCAGGATGCTGCCGAACAAGACTGTCATCTCCCGGGTCAGCCTCGAGCGACCAATGTCCTGAACCGCCTGCATGCAGGGTTGGGGCTGCGGCTTCCAGTGCATCTTTACACCTGCCGGTTTCGTCCCTCGCCAGTCGCTACAGGGCTTTTTTGGAAATGGATTTGTCCTTCGAGCCTGTGCAATGGATTTTTCTGGTGGAGCGCAGCATGCACAGAACTGGCCTCACCCTTTAAACCAGAGATTCATCTGCCGTGGCCTTGCAAGCATGGACGTGGCAGCGAGGTCCTCGGGCCGTAGGTTTGATTAGAGTTTCCTTCTCTTAGATGGTTGACCTTACAGGGTTGGACGAGCACCATCTGCCCGGGTTTGGGATTGGAGTTTTCCTTCTCCTAGAACGGTTGCCACAAGGCTAGAGAGCCCATCCTGCCCTTTGACGCTCTTTGTCAGACCCTTCGGTTTTGACCTGTCTGGCATGGGAGACCCTACCAGTGGCTATTATGCCACCGCCAGCATAGCTCAAAACATCATTAGGGTACGCAAGCCTCTCTCCCACGACAAGGGGGCGTGTAGTATGCATAACAGAAGTGTTTAAAAGAAAGAAAAAAAACTTATATTCACATTTTCTTTTCCTACTAAATCAATCCCATCTTCTCCCCTCCCTCGCATTTTCTGACTTCCTTTGCTATCCTCCAGACTAGGCTAAGCCATATAGAAAACAAATCTATACAAATATCTTCTGTTATATATCTGAGAAAAATTTATTAAATTAGCTTTATTTCAAATCTATTTCACTCATATTTTCTCGTCACTCTATCACTCCACTGATATCTATCTATCTATCTATCTATCTTTCTATATATTTCCTATACATTTTGTCTCTAAATTTCTTCTAAGTTGAATTTATTACCTTCATAATTTTCCCCCATTCTTTTCCAATATCTCCTCATTAATTCCCAGTCTTTTCCTAATTTTTTCTTGATTTATTCCGTAGTTTGTTTATTAATATATCCAGTTCTAACATATCTATATTTTTACTTATCCACTCATTTATATCAGGTGGATCTTTCAATTTCCAATTTTTTGCGATGACCAGTCTCACTGATGTTATCATATATAGTATGAGTTTTTCAAGACTATTACTCTTTCTCTCCTCGATTCCCTTTATCATATTTAATAGGTACATATCAGGTATAAAATTCAATTTTATCTGTGTAATATTTTCTATTATTGAGTGTACCTCCAACCAGAATTTCTTTATCTTATCTCACCTCCACCACATGTGGCTTAATATACCATAATTTTTCCCACATTTCCAACACATACTATTTAATTTTTTATCTAGCCTATTCAACCTGACTGGAGTGTAGTACCATCAATGTATGATTTTTAAGTAGTTTTCTTTTTAAGTTTTGGGAGGCAGTAAACGTATAGGAGATTTTCCTGGATCTTTCCCAGTCTTCTAAGTTTAATGGGTAACCAAAGTCCAAAGTCATTAGCCCATTTCCACATATAATCTTTGATGTTTTCAGATTCCAAATTCCTAGATAGTAAAAGTTTGTAAAGTTTCGTTATTAGATGTTGTTTTTAAAAAATAAATTTTAAAAAAATTGTCTGAAACCTTTCCTCTAGGCATGAGGAATATAATGTTCCACATGTGGAGCTCTGAGCTTCTCCCACCCCAAGTAGCTTCAGGCCCTGTGGGCCACTGCTATACCATTTTACTGGCTGTGGGGCAGGAAGGTGCAGTGACCAACACATACTGTCCAATTGGGCCAGTTTGGCAAGGACAGTCCCAGTTAATCTTTTGTCATCCCACTTTTCAAACTGCTTTAAAAAATCTCAGTTTCTTTCCACTCCTCTCTCTTTTCCTTTTCATCCTTGGTTTACATCGTACGTGGCAAACTGAGCTGGAACTGAAAAAAGTCATTTGCACTCAGTTCATTCAGTGGGAAGAAGAGGTCGAATCTTGCTCTTCCCAATAGCCTCTGGCAAAAGCTAACTTCTACTGCCTTGTACATTCTTTGTCATGAATAACGCTTGCCATTTGGACCACATTCTGGTGCTGTTTAATAATAATAAATAATAATAAAATTTATTTATATCCCGCCCCTCTGCAAGCAATCGGGGCGGCTTACAATGATAAAATGGTAGACAGTATAAAACAACCCAAAATCCCTCCCTCCCCTTAAAACATTATTAAATTAATACAAGTTAAAATCAATATATAATACAATATGTTAAAAACCCTTTTAAGCAGGCAGCATCTGTTTGGAGGTCCAAAAGCAACCTCCAGAGGAGGTTCCTGAGGCCGGGGTTAGCTATTCCGGAAAAGCCTGCCCGAAGAGAACCGTCTTGACAGCCTTTTCAAAGCTGTCTAATGATGTCAATAGGCGGATCTCGTCGGGCAGGCTGTTCCACAATTTGGGGGCAACAGCCGAGAAAGCCCTCTGGGAGGTAGTCGCCAGCCTAGGTCTTTGTGGCTGCAACAGATTCCTCCCAGAGGACCAGAAAGCGCGGGGAGGATTATAAGGGAGAAGGCAGTCCCTGAGATAGCTTGGACCCAAGCCATTTAGGGCTTTAAAGGTGATAACCAACACCTTGTACTGGGCCCGGAAGCTGATAGGCAGCCAGTGGAGGGACCTCAGAACCGGAGTAATGTGGTCCCTCCTAGATGTTCCAGAAACTAGCCTGGCTGCCATATTTTGTACCAGCTGTTATTTCCGAACTAGGCACAAGGGTAGCCCCATGTAGAGAGCATTACAGAAATCCAGACGTGAGGTTACCAGCACGTGCACAATGGTCTCAAGATCCCTTACTTCCAGAAAAGGGCGCAGCTGGCGTATCAGCCGAAGCTGATAACAAGCGCTCCTGACTGTCGCATTTACCTGATTTGTCATCAGGAGCGACGAGTCAAGGAGCACCCCTAGACTGCGAACACAGTCACTGGAGGAGAGTGTGACCCCATCCAGGACTGGAGATTGCAACTCGATTCTTGGTTTCGGGGCCGCTACCGTGAGCACCTCCGTCTTGTCAGGATTCAGTCTCAATCTGTTTTTCCTCATCCAGCCCATTACTGCCCGAAGACATTCATTGAGAGAAGAGATGCCATCAGAGTTTGAGACCGACGAACGAGATACGGAGAAATAGATCTGAGTGTCATCAGCGTACTGATAACACCCAGCTCCATAACTCCGGATAATCTTACCCAGCGGCTTCATATAGATGTTAAATAACATCGGGGACAGAATAGCACCCTGTGGTACTCCACAGGTGAGCTCCCTTTTACTGGAGCTACTGTCCCCGAGCAGCACTCTCTGGGTCCTGCCTGAGAGGAAGGACCGGAACCACTGCAAAACAGTGCCTCCGATGCCTAACTCCCTCTTGCAATCCAGAAGAATGCTGTGATCTATCGTATCAAAAGCCGCTGAGAGGTCTAAGAGCACCAACAGGGTCACATTACCCCTGTCGACGCTCAGACGCAGATCGTCGGTCAAAGCAACCATGGCAGTCTCAACCCCAAAGCCTGTCCTGAAGCCAGTTTGAAATGGGTCTAGGTAATCGGTTTCATCCAAGACAGCTTGGAGTTGAAGAGCAACTGCCCTCTCGATCACCTTGCTCAAAAATGGTAATAAAGAGACTGGCCTATAATTATTCATAGCCAGGGGGTCCAGGGAAGGTTTTTTCAGAATAGGCTTAACAGCCGCCTCCTTTAAACATGATGGAATATATCCTTCCCTGAAGGATGCACTGATGATGCTCACCAGGAACTTCCGCAATGCATCCCCTCCCTGGACGGCCAGCCAAGACAGGCAAGGGTCGAGGGGGCAGGTTGTCTTCCTCACACTACCAAGGAGCTTGTCCATGTCATCGGTACTCACAGATTGGAGCTGATCCAGTATAATTACATCAGCAGAGTTGCTGGACACCTCGTCCATTGTTTCTGTTACAATAGTGGCATCTAGGTCGGCTCTTATCTGAGAGATTTTATCTGCAAAGAAGTTATTAAATGCATCACAGCAGGCAGTCGTCGGGTTAAGCAGGGGATTCGGCGCAGGGGTCACCTGCGCCAGCTCCCTCACCACCCTAAACAGCTCTGCTGGACGGGACTCTGCAGACGCAATACGTGCAGAAGAGAAGGATCTTTGCGCTGCACGCACTGCCTCCCGATAGGACCAAAGAAAGTTCCTATGGCGAGTTCTGTCAGATAAGAGTCGAGTCTTCCGCCACCTGCACTCTAGTCGTTGTCCAAACCGCTTCATTTCCCTAAGCTCAGGTGTATACCATGGCCTACGGTTAGAAGCAGGTTGGCAAGGACGCTTGGGAGCAATCGTGTCGATAGCTCTGGTAAGGTCGGTGTTCCACGTATTAACCAGAGCATCGACAGGATCACCGGCATTTCCAACCATTAAGCCCTCTAAGGCTTTCTGGAAACCCATAGGTTCCATTAGCCTTCGAGGGCTGACAATTTTAATGGGTCCACCACCCCCGGTGGGGCAGATGTAGGCTCTAAGTTCCATCTTGACCAGGAAATGATCCGTCCATGACAAGGCAGAGGTACTGATTACCTCCGCCCACGGATATACCTGATCCGAACTAAAGACCGCATCGAGTGTATGACATGCACAATGTGTGGGCCCGTTGACCAATTGGGATAGGCCCATGTTTGTCATGGTCTCCATGAACTCCCGAGCCGCACCTGTTAAGCTGATCTCGAGCGGGATGTTGAAGTCCCCCAAAACCAGAAGTCTGGGGGACTCCAGCAGCAGCTCTGAGACCAGCTGTGTCAGCTCGGTTAGGGAGTCTGCTAGACAACGGGGTGGCCGATAGACTAGCAGAATCCCCAAGCTATCCCTGGTCTTCAGGCTTAGGTATATACACTCGAAGTGGGCTGTGTTCCGGATAGGTATCCTGGTCAAGGTCAGGTGGTTCTTATGGACTAGAGCCACTCCACCCCCTCGCCCACTTCCTCTCACCTGCTCGCTAACAGAGTACCCAGCTCCTGTGCCCATGTGACAGCGCTATCCTCTCCCAGCCAGGTCTCCGTGAAGCAAGCCAGGTCGGCGTCCTCATCCAAGAGAAGGTCCTGGATGATATGAGTCTTATTCTCACCGACCTGGCATTGCAGAGGAGCAGAGTGAGGTTCTGTGGAATGGTTGGTCTGCTCTCCAAGCCATTCTGGGCAACAGAGGGAACTGAAGACGGGATAGCTTTCAAACAGCGATCCCATCTTCTCTTGCAATATTTGTTCGCTCTGTTCCCGCCATATCTCCCATTCCCCAACACTACTCCGATGGCTGCCCCCACCTCCTTCCCGGTCTCAGGTAAGATGGAGGAGCACTCACTCTCCACCCCCAGCTTGAAGCCACGCTGCTGCTGCTGCTGCTGCCGATGGTCTGACTGGAGCTGGCTTTCAAGGCACTCAGAGGCCAGGTGTTCCTAGGGAGGAGGGAGAGGGCAAACACTCACTCACTCTCCACCCCCAGCTTGAAGCCACGCTGCTGCTGCTACTGCTGCTGCTGCCGATGGTCTGGCTGGAGCTGGCTTTCAAGGCACTCAGAGGCCAGGTGTTCTCACTCTCCACCCCCAGCTTGAAGCCACGCTGCTGCTGCTACTGCTGCTGCTGCCGATGGTCTGGCTGGAGCTGGCTTTCAAGGCACTCAGAGGCCAGGTGTTCCCCGGTGTACTGGGGAAGGAAGGAAGGCTTCCTCACAGCCCTGCAGAGTCTTCTTCTGGCTGGCTGGCTGGCTGGTAGGTGTTACATGTGTCCTGGTTTTCATTTGTGAATTGTTGGAGGGTATTACAACAGTGCCTAACTAAAGCTGAGAGGAACCAAGTTCTCTCCCAGATCTCCAGGAAGCTGCTTGAGATCCATAAAAATTACTTGCGGACCCAGACCATATGCTCCCATTCCCTTTCCCTTAATAAAGACACATACTGTGACAGGCTGTCTTAACAATTATATTGGATGCAGGATAAACATAAGAGATTAAGTGTAGGTTAGTATGAAGATTGTTGGCAATAAAAGGCTGCAACTTGCTAATGATTACAAATGGTTGGCACTATTGCATGGGTCCCAATCCCTTCATTGCCCAACCCCGTGTTGGCCAATAAACCATTGTCGGTTGCTACCAACCCATTCCTGGAAGAGAGAACCCCTGGCCAAGCCGTCCCGCTTGACACTCCCTCCTCCCCTGCAAACAAGTTGTTAACCAATAAATGGGGGTCTCCGTGAACTTGAACTTGAACTTAAACTTGAATTTTACAGAACCCCCCCCCATTCCCCACCAAACTGGATCAGGGTCCATGCCATCCACCTAGCAAATTATGACAAAATAATAATGTAAGCACTCACTACTAACATCTCAGGGAGGGTGAGTGGGTCTTCAGCTCCTAACGAGCCAACTGCCCTCCTCGTGCAGGCACCACATCATCTGGCCATGCCAGAAACGTAACCAGAAGTCCCTCCCCCTCCAGTAATGAACCAATCGGGGTGAGGGAGGCTTGCCCTGATTGGTGGTTGTTTTCCCACTCCTTCCTGGCTGCTGAGCATGCCAGGAAGGAGGAGCTGGCAAAGGCAGCCACCATGCCAGGCCATGCAGCTGTGGGGCTGCCACCAGCGAGACTTGGGGGCTCTGGCCAGACCGCAAATGGTCTACCAGCTGAAGCCATTAAGTATCCTTCCTTCCTCTTCCCTGGCTACAACGGATGCTATTGGTTGCTTCCCTGCTCCCCCCCCCCCAGACAGTAAATGTACCACCTTATTCTACAAGTCCTGCCATGATGTGTGAATATTAGAGGCTAAAATCAATGATAATTAAACCAGCTTGGCATTATCTAGAGTGTTCGCCAAGAAACACAAAGCCATTTTGCATGCAACTTGAAGTTAAGAGCACTTGCTTGAGAATTCAAGCCCCCCCCCATACAAATAAATTGTTTTCCTTCTCTCCACAAACCTGTGTTTGGGCTACCAACAAAACAAATCAATGCTTAGATATCAGTGCCTGAGGGCTGCAGCTGAATTAGACAATTTGGCAGGGACAGTCAAATTAATCTTCTGTTGTCCTAATTTTCAGCTGTTTTTAAAATGTCCCGGTTTTTGTCTCATCCTCCCACCTTTGCCTTTAGTCCTCCCCTTACTTAAATTGCTGCAAACAGAGTTCAAAGTACAACAGTAGTTTGCACTTAGTTAACTCAGCAGGGGGAAGAGGAGATGAGGACACAGGTTCTTGTCCTCCCCAGTAGGCTAAGGCAAAAACAAACTGCTGCAGCTATCCCTAGATTATTGGTTCTTCCTCAGTAAAAACTCGTGCCATACATGGCCTGGGTTTCATCTATGAAATATTGGAGGGTATGTAATGCACCTAGTCCAACCATTCCTAAATTGCTATAGACACCTACATAATTAAGAATCACAGCTACAATAATGAGAGAAGGCACTAGATAGATCCTGGCACAATCTGTCCTGCCACTTGTTTTGATTGTCTCCTATGATCAGCCACCTAATAAATTCTCACAACCCACTAAATCTAAACTGAGCATGCCACCAATCACACTCTTAGGCCAGCTCCACAAATGAGATGTAAAGATTGGTACCTGGCCTTACTACACTTTCTCCCTCTAATAATTCATAATTGGGCTATATTAAAGCCAGGCAGGAGGCGGGGAGGGAACAAGGAGGGTGGCAGTGTGAGTGGGAAAGAGGGCTCCGAAAGAGGCTCCGTTAGCTTCATCTGAGTCAGACAACAGCAGGTAAAGCAACCAAAAAAGAAGGGAGACCACGGGGGGGGGGGATAATGACAAAGGAGGCAAGGAAAGAAGGCTAGATTCCCTTCACCCTGCATCCCTGCCAGCTGAGCAGACTGCTACTCTCTCTCTCTCTCTCTCACACACACACACACACACACACACAGGAGTGGCCCTCTAATAGTAGCCCTCTAATTGTCATTCAACTGCAACTCCACACCCTCCTACTGGTAGGGACAATCCTGATTAATCCTCTGTCATCCCACTTTTTCAGCTCCTTTTAAATTGCTCCCATTTCTCTCTCTTCATCCTATTTTCTCCCTTCATCCTAGGCTTACTCCAGTTACTGCAAAATGAGTCCAAAGTGCAAAATTAATTTGCTCTGTTAAGTCAGTGAGTCAGGGGGTGGGAAACAGAAGGAGCCAGAATCATTCCCTCCCCAATAGACTTATGCAAGAGCAAACTGCTGCAGTCTCTCCAGTTTGACTGTTCTTTTCAATAACATTTTGTCAGTTTGACCATACTGTTCTATTCTGTGCCCCGGTTTTCATCTGAGAAATTTTGGAGGAAAGGTATGTTCTATCAAACCTACCCAGTAAAAACAGTGCTGAGGGATAATAGGAAGACCACAGGTTGCTCATTGTCTCTGAATTAAGGGAACCGGGCCTTCTCTGCCTATCTGTATTATACGGTATATAAGGTAACACATGATCAAAGTGGGCAGCCCCAGAGAGAAGGAACCACCAAAATGTTCCCTCAAGATGCACGGAGACTGTGCCCCACAAGCACGAGGGGATTTGTAGATTCTAGATGCACTCAGGGCTGGTCTAAGACATTTGTCTATCTGAAGTGAAGGATAAGATTCACTTCATTGTACTTTACTTCCAGAAGACAACCAAATTGATAATAGACTTTTACTTCAGTACTAGTGTCAGAAGAGTCTTCTCCACTCAACAAATTAGCTTAGAGCAGTGGTGGGCAATTGCAGAGGATGTGAAGATTAATTTTTCCCTACACTCTGTGGCAGACAGCATCCCTTGAAAATCAGCTGAAAACAAAATGGAAATCACATCCATTTTCCATTTTCAGCCATTCCCAGACAATTTTCTTTTCAAGGGGGTGGATTTTTTCCAAGGCATCCACCAAGCAGTGATGACCAATTTGGGGTGTTTTTCCACACACCCCAAAATTGAGGTTTGGGAGGTAGTGGGGGGATTGGCCCATGTTGGGGGTTACAAAAAGCCCCTGGAGACACATGGGACCCATGGCTATCCCTTGATTTGGAGGTACAGGCCAGTTCACTTTTCGCTTTTCTCATGGGTCTTGCTTACTGCTGTCTGAAACAAATGCAGCAGTACAGCACTGGTGGTCTTAGCATGTGCCATGTGACCAGGGCAGAGCATGCACAGACAAGATGCCTGCTAGAGTATGGAGCCTGAATAGGCTGTTGCTCTCCATGACAATCAGTGACCTTTTCCAGTGGTGTTGTCTATGACAAGAGTTTAGTGAATATTGGCCACGCTGTCTGGGGGACTCTGGGAGCTATATCCCCAAAAGGTAAGTGTTCCCAGCTTTGTTAGTGACACATTGGGGAAAAAGGTGCTATCTAGGTGAAATAGACAGTTAAATAACTTGAGATTGCAGTACAAGTATGTGTGGTGATGGCGGTGGCGGGGAGAATACATTTTCTTCTTTTTAGACTTTTCCAAACACGCCAAATTCAGCTGCAGCAGGAGGAATGTAGATTTAAAAGTCATCTCAGCAGTACCAACCAAGCACACAGTTGCTACGTTCAGAAAAGCAAGATGTTCTTCAGATTTGGGACAGGAAAGCCCTGAAGCATATTTTGAAATCTCTCTAACTGTGCTTTTCCAGTTTCAGAGAACACAGTGTCCATACATTTCACAATGTTTCAGTGTTTGTATTCTTAAAAGTAAAAGAACAATGGAAATGGTAAAGAAGTGGAAGAAACAGATGAGTGCAGATAAAATTAGAGAACAGCAAAAACAAAAACAAAAAAGATAGATTACAAAATAGTATTCTGTCTACCAATCAGGAGAGGAATTTTATATGGGCAATCTGGAATGGCATAGGAAAAAGTATGTCTAGGATACTGCTATCTGAAGACCCATATGCTATATCAAAAGCAAATTTAATACATTGGTCAGAATTTTGTATCAACTGCTTAGTTAAGTATAGAATTCAAAGATATAGCTGTGTTAGTCGGAATCAGTATGCAAAGGGATCTTGTAGCACCTTTGAGACTAACTGAGAGTAAGACGTTGGTAGCATAAGCTTTCATAGGAGATTTTCAGATGGCTAAAATCAGTCTCTTGCCGCGCAAGCAGCCCCCGGAACAGTAACGAGGCTGCTGCGTGACAAGGGTCCATTTTGCACGACGACGTTTCTCTCTCGGTGTGTCCGTGACTGTTGCGGCCAGCATTGGAGGTGGCCGTGCTGTTTTTTACTCACGGACAACTTCTGTGAGTAAAAAACAGCGCAGCCGCCTCCAATGCTTGCCGCAACAGTCTCGGACAATGCTGAGAGAGAAACGGCGTCATCCAAAATGGACCCTTGCCGCGCAGCAGCCTCATTACTGTTCCGGGGGCTACTTGCTCGCCAAGAGGCTGATTTTAGCCATCTGAAAATCTCCTTAGACTAAGGACTTTTTCAAACAGGGGGAAAAAAGCCAGAGGAGGTCGGGAGAACGGGGCTATCGCGCTTACACAGCTCCATTTGAGACAGCCCTGTCCTCCTCTGTCCTCCTCCCGACCCCCTCCTGACCTTCCCCCCATGCTGCTGGTGCCGCTTTTTATTGATGGAAAACCTTCTTCTCCCAACCTCCTTGGGGATTCCCCCCCCCCATCTGATAAAGTCCTAAGTCTACTTCATCAGATGCATGGACTGAAGTGCCTGGAAACAGATATTTATACCTATGAATGAGCAGATTGTGTATGTGTGAATAGCAATAGAAATACAAAACTTGGGGTATTGTGATGACATGACAAGTTCAGTTTTAACAATGGCTGTTGGGGAACAAAGCTAGGAGGAAAGATATTGCCTAAAGCTAAGATGAGTAGGTGTGTAGGTAACCATATGAATGGTGGAGGGAGTTGGAATGTAGCATGATGCTGGCTGGGAACAAGAAAGAATGTGTGATAAAATGGGCAAGAGAGCCTTCATGAGCCTGGGGTGTTAACTAGTGTTATAATATGTGTAGTGTGCCAGTTCAACCCACTGGCAATGGACTGGAGTTTTTTGGTGTTCCAATTTTGGTGTTTCTCCAATTTTGGTGTTTCTCTTTCCAATCGTCCTTTGTAGTGTTTTCGTTCAAGGACTGCTGTTCTGAGGTCAAAATGGAATGTCCAGGAAGATTGAAGTGTTCTGAAACTTTTTTGTCTGTGTGTATTCCTATTCTCAATGTCTGGTTTAGGTCCATCATGATTCTATGATTCTAGAGGAGCAAAGAACTGAGACTTGGATTTTGAAGATGTTGGGAACTTCTTGTGGTATTGAGGATAAGCCTGAGTGGCATGCTGGGAGTGTGTCGTTGAAGGGCTGTACCTCCTACGGAATGCCAGGGGAAACTGCTTGGCATAGAAGCATGAATGGGAGGCTTAAGGAGGTGGCGGTATGCCAAAACGCTTCGCAGTTCTACGCATCTTATGAGTATGTGCCAACTTTCTGTCAGTCTCCACATGGAAGAGGCCAGCCTCATCAAATGGAAGGTCCTCAATCACCTACCAAGCTGTAGAGGAGAGGCCAGATGAACACAGCCACGCATGCCTACGGACTGCAATAGCACTTGCTAGAACTTTCCCAGCACAGTCTGCCATTTATTTGGCTGATTGCCATTGATAATTGGCTAGGGCAAGACTGTCATCCCTCATGTTGTGCACAGGTCCAGATCCTGCTGGGGAACCTTGTCTAGGTATGCTCATTGTCTCTGAATTAAGGGAACCGGGCCTTCTCTGCCTATCTGTATTATACGGTATATAAGGTAACACATGATCAAAGTGGGCAGTCCCAGAGAGAAGGAACCACCAAAATGTTCCCTCAAGATGCACGGAGACTGTGCCCCACAAGCATGAGGGGATTTGTAGATTCTAGATGCACTCAGGGCTGGTCTAAGACATTTGTCTATCTGAAAGTGAAGGATAAGATTCACTTCATTGTACTTTACTTCCAGAAGACAACCAAATTGATAATAGACTTTTACTTCAGTACTAGTGTCAGAAGAGTCTTCTCCACTCAACAAATTAGCTTAGAGCAGTGGTGGGCAATTGCAGAGGATGTGAAGATTAATTTATTTGGCTGATTGCCATTGATAATTGGCTAGGGCAAGACTGTCATCCCTCGTGTTGTGCACAGGTCCAGATCCTGTTGGGGAACCTTGTCTAGGTATGGAGAGACAGTGTCCCAAAGGTACCTCTGATATGCTCCCATACAAGCACTGTAGTTTGCAATCTTGGTAAGGAGGCAGGCCAAGGAGTAGAACTTACAGCCAATGGCATCCATTTTTTTACCTTCGCAGTCTGTGGGGGAGGAGTGGCCCTTGTGCAATGTGAGCATCTGTGCCGCATCAACAGTTATGGAGTTCAGCTTCAGAGGAGAGGTTAGCCACGGCGCTGCGTCTTCCGACACCCGGTATAGATGTTCCAACCTCTTGAAAGTGGAGGGAACCAAAGACAATGTAGTCCAAGCTGCCTTGACAATCTACATCCAAAAGGGCAAGATAGGAATATGTGGTAATGGAGGGGCCTGCCATTGGAGATCATGGAAAATAGGGTTGTCCACGTGGACATCTGGTTGGGTGATCGTCAGGCCAAGTGACACCACCATGCGATTCACTATGTCTGCAAATGCACAATCATCGTCCAGAGGAAACAGGGGATCAGCATGAGTATCTTTGCTGTGAGAAGGTTTCAGAGATGGCATCTTGGAATGCGAGTCAGTTCAGGGTCTCGGGAAGCAGTGGTGGTATAAGCAGTCTAGGCCACCCTGTCTTAGCCAGAGATGCCAGCTTATGAGGGTCAGTGTGCTTCAGTGAAATTGTCTGACAAGGTGACTGAGAGGTTTGATGGGGTGTCCACAGGGATCGCAGGGATTGTCGACATGGAGCCAGTTTTAATGGGGATCTGGACCGTCATCATCCATCCCATTCCTGGGTAGGTGAGTCAGCATCATCTGGCTGGCGTGGTCTGGGGTGCTGGTATTGAGGTTCATCAGGAGACCTACAGTATCATCTTCTATCCCATCTGTCCCAGGGGTAGTGTGGCAAGAGGTCGTGGTGGTACCGTCTCCCATATGGCCTTCGTGAGGGCTCGTCAAAGTAACAGTACCTTGGGTCTGACTCCCAGAAGTATCGATTGGAATGAAAGCCTCTGAGTGGAGGAAGCTCGTAGCAGTACCGCTCGTATCTATCCCAGGACCAGTCATCTTCATACCAGGGGGAGTCATAGTCTGTATACTGTGAACTGCAGGCCTCCAAGCTGGAAGAGTGCAGACACAGGCGAGGCAGAGGAGACCTGGAGTCAGAGCAAGACTTCCTTGCTACTGGCGATGTGAAGCGCAGTCTCAGCAATGGTGTCCTCGATTGGTCAGATACCACCTTCAGTGGAGTTTGATGCGGGGAACCTCCTCCTGAGTGGGAACATGACCTGAGCTGCAGTACCGGTGGGGAACGGGACTGACAGTGCTGATCAGAGGTTGAGCGGGACCGTGGCCTTTCTCATCCCTGAGAAAGCAACTGAGAGTGGACCGTGAGCAAGATTGCGAACAGGATCGTCGAGGCCACAGGCAAACTTCCGAGTGGGACCAGGAGCGAGCACAAGAGCGGGACTGAGAGCGGGACCGAGAGTGGGACTGGTCAGGATGCTGCACCACAGAACTGAGAGATGGCAGTGACTTCGAGCACGATACTCTGATAATCCTGATACTGGGTGAGGAACCATCCACTGCATCATCCGACACATAACCCAGCTCCGCCTCTCGGTACCATTCCGGTGACAATATTGCCAAATGCCTCTTCACTGGAGGTGATATTGGGGAAGCTCTGTCTGCATCTGCCTTAGCCCTCTTCATCTTAGGATCGCGTGGCTTCCCATCTGGCTTTTTGGGCCACTTCCTCTCTCGGGACCATCCCCTTTGAGGGGATCCTTTGCTCTCACTGGCCTTACCCTTCTTGGATGAATGCTCCTTCACCAACTCCTCCTGATGCCCAGATTCCAGTACCTTGCCTGACAGTATCGTTTTTGGTCACTCTTTGAAGCCCCAGTATCACCGGAATGGGACTTAGCGGTACCGGTGTCTTGGGCCCAAGTAGGCTTAACAATGGCCTTGGAGGAGAATGGTACCACAGCGGAACCTTTCTTGGTGGGTTCCTTGGATGACTTTGGAGTGGTCCCTGAAGCAGAGGCCTTTACTGGGGATGAAGCAGACAAGGCCTGGTCTTAAAGAAGGGCCTTGAATCTTTTATCCCAGTTTCTCCTGGCTTGGGGAGTGAAGGCCTTACAGTACCTACATGTTTTCACATCATGGAATTCTCCCAAACAAAGTAGGCATTTTGAATGACCATCAGATTAGGTCATGTTTGCTGAGCACTGGAAGCTAGACTTAAAGAAGCCTACACCAGACATTTTCCACGTGGGGAAGAAGAGAAAAGCACAGTACTATGTGGAGTCCAGAGGTCAAAACCGAGGCAATCCAGTCCAAAGTAGCCAAATCCAAGACAGTAAACAAAGAAAAGTCCAAATTCCAGTCCAAAGGTCAGTAAAAAACAGTAAAATGAACCAGTAGAGAGTAACGGAGGTCTGAGGCTTCCATGGATGTTCCTTCAGTGCTGCCCATGAGGTGGAAAAAAAAGAAACTGAGCAGTTGGTGAGAGGTGGGGGCTTATAAAGGCCAGGGATGAGGGGTGGAGCTACCATCCAAAAGTCTGATTTGAGGCTTCTAGAAGTTTCCGAAGTGCTCTGCGCAGGTGCAGGATTAACCCATTGTGTGCATTCACAGAGACCACGAAGAAGAACCTCATTCCTCTCAGCTTTAGTCAGGCACTGCTGTCATACCCTCCAACATTTCACAAATGAAAACGAGGGGACATGTAGCTAAACAACACCAGAATGTGGTCCAAATGGCAAGTGTTATTCATGACAAAGAATGCACAAGGTAGGAGAGGCTGTAGCAGTTACCTTTTGCCACAGCCTATTGGGAAGAGCAAGATTCCACCTCTTCCTCCTGCTGAATGAACTGAGTGCAAATTACTTTTTCGGTTCGAGCTCAGTTTGCCACGTATGATGTAAGCCAAGGATGAAAAGGAAAAGAGGGAGGAATGGAAAGAAACTGAGACATTTATAAAGCAGCTGAAAAAGTGGGACGACAGAAGATTTAACTGGGACTGTCCTTGCCAAATTGGTCCAATTGGAGAGTATGTGCTGGTCACTTCCCCTTCCTGCCCCACAGCCAGTAAAATGCTACAACAGTAGCCTGCAGGGCCTGAAGCTACTTGGGGTGGGAGAAGATCAGAGATCCATATGTGGAACATTATGTTCCTCATGCCTAGAGGAAAGGATTCAGACAACTGTTTTTTATTTATTTTAAAAATTGGCATCCTGTTGTTTTTATGCAAACAACAACAATATAATACCCCTCTCTCTATACAGACTTGTGGTATACTATGTTGAATTAAAGTTTGCCAGATTTCTAGATATATCCTTACATTTCTCTGATACCGTTTCCGCCCTGGTGGTGCAGTAAGCTAATGCAGCCAAAACTCCAGCCAAAAACTCATGTAGATCTTGAGTTCGTTGAGTTTCCAGAAGCAGCAGTCATTATTAGTGTACAATGCGTTCTGCAGTGTCACTCTCGCAGCATCATTTGCATACCAGCAGTACCATCTACTGGCACTTGCATTGTACTATTGTCTGTATTGTCTGTACTGTCTGTAAACTGTATCAAATGGTATTGCACTGAATGTACTGTTCTTTACCAGCCTGCACCACAAGACGAACACCACCATCCCCACATTGCTGTCGGCAACTCTGTGCTTAAGTCTGTTCAGCAGTTCACCTACCTAGGAAGCATCATCTCCTCAGATGCCAAGATTGACAAAGAGATCGATCACAGCTTAGCAAAGGGATATAGTGCATTTGGAAGACTTTACAAAAGAGTCTGGAGTAATAAACACCTGAGGCAAAACACAAAAATCAGTGTGTATAGAGCCATTGTACTGTCTATTCTCCTTTATGGGTCTGAAACAGGGGTCACCTATCACCACCACTTACGACTCTCGAACGTTCCATCAGCGCTGTTTACGAACAATCCTAAATATACACTTGCTGTCCTTGAGCAAGCAGGGATCACCAGCATTGAGGCCATGATATTGAGAACACAGCTGTACTGGGCAGGGCATGTTTCTAGGATGGAGGACCATCGCCTCACCAACATAGTACTCTACGGTGAACTCGCCACGGGTCAGCGTAAGAGGGGCGCTCCAAAAAAGTGATACAAGGACTCCCTGAAACAACATCTCAGGCTCGGCCAACTTGATCACCAACAATGGTCCACCCTGGCCTCACATTGGGAGGCATGGAGACACACTATCCACAATGCTGCAGCCTTATTTGAGAACTCACGCCAAACAAGTCTTGAAGAGAAACGACAACACAGATAGAATCACAACCCAGAAACATCACCCAAGGAGACCTTCGGCTGTGCTTTCTGCAACCGGACTTGTCTATATCGGATTGGCCTTTTTAGTCATCAGCGCGCTTTCTGCAAGCGCGGGACGAGTCCTTCCTGAATCTTCGTTTGCAAAGGGAAGCCAGAGAGAGAGAGAGAATGTACTGTATTGAATTGTACTGCATAGTGATGTATTGTGATGCATTGTATTGTATACTTTGTGATGTTGTACCCTACCCCGATTCTGAGGAGAGAGGCAGGTAATAAATAACTAAGTATTCTTATTATTATATGACAATGTATCCTGAGCAGCTCTCAGTATATTGCCTACTTGAAGAATGCTATTGTTTGGTTGATGACTCGTGTTGTTTATTGATGTCAGATTTTAATCAGTAAAATTTATTTTAGAAAGAGAACAAAACTATGGACACAGATAAGTTAAAAAGCATTTTATGAAGTTCAAAAATAACCCTTGAAACAGAGGCTAAGGGGAAAACAGGATAGTTTCTCTTGGGGCAAACCATGACCTTGTTTTCCAAAGTTTTAGCCAGAAAGAATATGAAGATTTGTGGGACAGATAACAATGGAGGGAAAGTTCCAAATACACTTCTGCATGCATACATATCTATATTACTGGTTGAGTCTCCCTTATCCAAAATACTTAGGACCAGAGATATTTTGGACTGTGGAATATTTTGGATTTTGGAATTCTTGCATATACATAATATGATATCTTAGAGACGGGACCTAAGTCTAAACACAAAATTCATTTATGTTTCATATACACCTTCTACACATAGGCTGAAGGTAATTTTATACATAATATTTTTAATAATTGTGTGCATGAAACAAAGTTTATATACATTGAACCATCAGAAAGCCCTGGTGCTGCAGTGGTTAAATGCCAGTACTGCAAGTCACCATGTTGCAAGTTTGATTCCAGAGGGCTCCAAGGTCCACTCAGCCTTCCATCCTTCTGTAGGTTGGAAAAATGAGTACCCAGCTGGTGGGGGGAATTAGCCAGTACACATTGGAAACTGCTTAATGCAGTGTAGATGTGTAAACAGCTATTGATTAAAAACAATCTGTAAGCCGCTCTGATAGCCTTGTGGCTGAAGAGCGGGGTATAAATAAAATAAATAAATAAATAAAAATAAGGAAGCACTATCTCAGCTACTCATGTGGACAATTTCGGACTTCTGAATATTTCGGATTTTGGAATTCCGAATAAGGGAGACTCAACCTGTACAATCTATAACAAAGAACATGGATAATTAAATTCTTCTGTCTTTTCTTCCTATTAGTTGTTTCTTATTATTCAGTTGAGGTCTCAACAAAATAATGTAACATTTTGGAGAAAAGATGCAACCTAGTAGCCCGGTACTTGAGGCTAAGATAGAAAAAATCTCCACAGCTACCATATATTTTCCCTTGGAGCTCCAGTAGGTAGGAATAAAGGATAACCAAACACTACAAAAGACCAGCATACTGAAAGTAATGAACTTGGCTTCATTAAAGCTATCTGGTAACTTTCTAGCAAGGAAAGCCACAGTCAAACTAATACTTGCCAGGAAGCCCAAATAGCCCAGGACACAGTAAAACAGACTCACAGACCCTTCATTACATTCTAACACAATTTCGTCAATCACTGTGTGCATATCAACATCAGGGAATGGAGGAGAGGACAACAGCCACCCAACACAGATGCCTACTTGAATAAGAGAGCAAACAAGAACAATGCCATTAGCCAGCTTCTTCCCCACCCATTTCCGCATTTTGGATCCTGGTTTGGTAGCCATGAAAGCCAGAACCACAGTGACAGTTTTTGCCAACACACAAGAAATAGCCACTGAGAAGATGAGGCCAAAAGCAGTTTGACGAAGGAGACAGGTCACTTTCTGAGGCTGACCGATGAATAACAATGCACAGAGGTAGCAGAGCAGGAGAGCCATGAGGAGAGTATAGCTGAGGCCCCGGTTGTTGGCTTTGATAATGGGAGTATTGTGGTGCTTCATAAAGATTCCTAGCACCAAAAGAGTTACCAAAGAAAAAGACAGGGAGCAACAGGCTAAACTGATTCCCAAAGTGTTTTTGTAAGACAAGAATGTTATCCTTTTGGAAATACAGAAATCTTTCTCTTTGTTTGGATAGTAATCATCTCTACATTTATAACATTCATTCATATCTGAAAAGAGAAATAACATGGTTTTAAACTGTTAGTCTCCTTCATTACATTGAGCTAAACAACATGCTATAATTATGCCATGCTGGTATGATAAAACACTTCCTTTAAGATAAAGAAATATTCTGAATTCAAAGCTCAAGAAAACTCAGTTGTGAAACAGTGAGGAACTGAACAGTTTTGGCTACAGTCCTGTACACAATGACTTACAGCCATGGTCCTTTCAAAATGTCAGGGCCTTTAGGTGTGAAATGCTGGTGTTCCCCCCTTTTCTTCTCTCTTCCCATCCTGCCCACTCGCTCACCCCCCCCCCACATTCAGCTTTCACCTACACCCTGATTGAGTGAGTCACATACCTAAAGGGGATTGGTGATGTTGGAGCAATGAGTCTGGAGGCAAAATATTGATTTTTTTACTCAAAAGTAAATTCTGTGAACCCCTTTGTAAACCTTATGCATGTTTGTTATTGCTCACAGAGTGTTGGGCACTTGGATAATGAAGTGGATTTTTTCCCCTCAAGCTCAGTTCTAACCTCAAAGTTCCCCACCCACACTTCTCTCTGTCCAGATCACCATCATGCCTCTTATTCTGGTATTCTCCCCCCCCCCCGCTTGAGTGGATCATACACTTTGAGTGGTTTGACAAGGTTCAAGCATAGGGCCAAAATTTACAGCTAACTCAGCTTATAGCCTCTGATTGCAGCCTACTGTAAGTCTTTCTTTAAAAATATCTACACAGAAGTTCCACTGAGTTGAATGAAAAGAACATGTGCTCTGCCACTTTGCAGATCATGCTTTTTGATAGAGAGCTTGTCTACATGGGGACATGCCTGGGTGTCAACAGGCATCCCCCAGCACTACCTTCAGTCTGCCCCTCCAAGAAGGAATGGAGCCACTTTAAAACAGTGACCCTGAGTCCCATCCCAGAGAGGCAACCCTGAAGGATACCATGGTCAATGGTATTGAAAGCCACTGAGCGGTCCAGCAGCCACTGAGAGGTCCAACAGCAGGGGCACTGTCTAGTTCCCTGCATCTGTCGAGGTGACCAAAGCTGTCTCTGTCTCATAGCTCAGCCTGAAGCCAGATTGAAATGAATCTAGACTATCTGTTTTATCCAGAAACCCTTGGAGCTGGAAGCCCACCACATACTCTAGAATCTTTCCTTTAAAAATGGATATTGAAGGCTGGCCAATAGTTCTCCAGTATGTTGGGGTCCATGGAAGTTTTTTCCCCCAATAATTGTGTCACAACAATTCTGTCAACTTTTAGGCAACCCAGCCCAAGGTTGAAACCCAGCCTTGCTGTAGTAAGCCATTCAGTAGCCCGCTTATCTACTCCACCAGTCCCCCTTGGGCTGCTTTTAACATCCAGGAAGGGCATGGGTCTGGTACTCAGATGCACTCAAAACATTTCTCAATGAGAATTCTCCACCTTTGATTCACTGACAGATTTTTGTAGCCTGTTATGTATTCCTACACTTGTAGTGGATCTGGATCCTCCAGCTGAAATTAACACATCATTCATTACTAACATTTAATACAGCTGTCCAGATGTGGTTGGACTATAGCTCCCAGGAGCCCTCGACAAAACAGCCAATGGTGAAGAATGCTGGAAATTCAGTTCAACAACTTCTGGAGTAGGGGGGTAGGGAGAGACAGAGATCAGTGAGAAAACTTAACCAAACAGGTTGTAAGATTCGATCCCATTCTTTAGAGCAGCTTTTCCCAATCTGACAGCTTCTAGACATGTTGGAGTCCCACCCTCCCCAGGCAACAGCTGTATTATTGGTGTTGTAGCCTATTTGGGGGGGAAATCCAAGTTAAATTTAAAATCAAATCAGGAGAGCCCCTTGATGGTGTTACTAAGACAATGTGCCCTTGGGTCAATAATGACAACTTCCATGCATAAATCCCCTGCTTTATCTCAGATATTACTGATATAATATTGAGTTAAAGATAACAAAGCCAATTAAATGAATTCAATTATCAATGTTGGTGGTAATGAATTAATTTTCCCATTTCTAATGTTAAACACATTCAAACTATTCTCAAACTGATTGTTCCAAGCTCTGATCTTACCCTCCTGGCCAGAAATCTTTCCTTCTGGACATGGGATGCAGTCATAGCAGCAAAATGGTTTCCCCTCTTTCACTCTCTTGCTTGAACCAGGATAGCAACTCTCAGTACAGACAGAAAGAGGCTGGGACTAAAACATTAATCAGTTGGCAGAATTACAGCAGCAGCAATGACAATGACACAAGGAATACAGTATAACGTCATTCCTATGTTTAAAGTCATGAATTATGAAAATTGAGGAGATCTCTGTAGGGGCTCAGTTACACAACAGTTTTTATCACAGGGAGAAACAGGATTCCCTCATCCAGAGTTCGTCCCTTGCTGTTTACACAATTTGTCACAGTAGCATAAGTCTTGGTTTTTAAAAATTTCTTGTTCTGAGTGCCTCCATCCTGGGTGGGGCACACAGCAGAGCAGTATTTTGACTGGTCAGACTTTGGAGAGGATGTACTTACAATGGAAGCCTAGCAAGTCTGGATCCGCCATTTTTGGAAAGGTCAGAACTACATTCACCCCTGCCAGGCACAGCTACACTCGCCTCTAAAAAGAACCCCCCCACCTGTCCCACAAGGCTACTGCCTCCTGCCCTTGCGTGGGGGGTATCTTCTCCATGACTGCTGCTGCACAGTGCAGGAGAGACTTCTCCATGACTGACAGTCATGGAGAAACCCTCCCTCCCCACACAGTTTCCCCCTTGCAGCCACATGGGGCAGGGGAGGGATCTTCTCCATGATTGTCAGTCATGGAGAATCCCCTTCACCCTGCACGGCTTTCTCCCCCTTGCTGCTGTGGGGTGTGTGATGTGTTCTCTGTGACTGCCAGTCATGGGGAAACCCCACCCCGCATGGCGACAAGGGCAGGGTGAAAGCCACACAGGACAGGAGGGCTTCTCCGTGACTGTCAGTCATGGAAAAAAACACCTCCCTGTCCCACACGACAGCAAAGGTGGGGAGAAATCCATGCAGGGGGGCTCTCTGTAGATGCTTGGGGAAGGGGAGGGGAGAGACCTTGCCTGGCAGTCAGCTGGCTGCTTTGGAACGAGCAGAGGACCTGGGGGGGGGCTAACAAAATGGCAATTTCAAGGCTTCCCTTGCAAGCCCGCCCACTCCAATGTCCAACCAATCAGAAACCATCCCATGTCCTGAGATGGTTCCTGGTTGTTCAGCCAACCAATAGTATGGTCTGCCTCAGACTTCCCACCAAAAAATCCTGAAAAATAGAGGGGTAGAAAGTCACAGGTTAACTGGGCTTTTTGCTACCCCCTCCTTCTGAACAGCCCGTGATGCGTGTGAATTACCAGGGATTGACACGAATTCTTCTCGGGCTTTTTCTGTTGTGTAAACAAGGCCTAGGTTAACTCCACCATTGCTTCTTACATGGGGATATCCTCCCAATATTTCAGAAATAAAAACTGTGACATGTTAAATCAAGCAACTTCAGAATGTGGTCAAAAGGGGCATTGAGGAAAGAAGAGGGCAAATGTTATAAGTGAGGGGAAAGGCACTGAGGAAAGAAGAGGGGAAATGTTATTAGTGAGGGGGGGGAACCACACAAAGCTACTATCTTAAGCAAAGAAACCCTGGAATTTAGGTATAGAATTTAGAAAATCCTGAAAAAAGGGAAATAGTAAGTATAATGCTGTATATGTGCATTTGTACACATAGTATAATGAAAAATATATATAATATTTTATAATAACTTATTCTAAAATCAAACTGCCTTTATCAGATCCAAAATTACAGCTCTCTCATATGCGCTTTGCATTTGTATTCCCCCCAGAGGATGGTGGGGCTTCTTTTTTGGTCTCTGGGTATGGAATAAGCTCTTGGAGTTTACTTCATGTCCTGAGACACTGGAGGAAGACAAGCCCCCCATTCTATCTCTTCAGTGGTGTTTTGGGGGCTCCATTCCTGGAACAGCCGGAAAGAAACCTTGAAAGCAGAAAGCCCTGAAAGCCCTGCCAAAGAAATAGTGTGGGGGACTTGACTTCCTCCAGCATCTCCAGTCATGGAGTAAACTCCAAGAGCTTCTTCCATGCCCAGAGAGCTGGAAAGAAGACCCACCATCCTTGACTTTCCCCGCCATGGCATATACCCCCAAAAGCACCATCAAAGATGCAGTGAAGGGGTCTCACCTTCCTTCAGGGTCTTTGGGCATGGAGTAAACTCCAAGAACTTAGTCCATGCCAAGAGAGCTGGAAAGCAGCCTCACTGTTCTCTGTTTTCTGTGCCGCCAAACAGATAATGGGAGGGTGGGCTTGCCTTCCTTCAAGGTCTCCTAACACAGAGTAAACTCCAAGAGCTCAATCCATGCCTGGAGAGCCCAAAGGAAGCCCCATCACCCTCTGCTTTCCCTGCCACAATAGAAAGCCCCTCTGAAGAGAAAAGTGTGTGGGGGGGTGGATTCCTTCCTTCATCAACTCAAATCCATGAATAATCAAATCCATGAACACTGAAGCCATGAAAGTGGACGGTCGACTTTAGATACATTCAACATTTACTTTAATAGTTTTTCAATTACAGTAGCACCCCCCATATCTGCTGATTTGCCAACCGTGGATTCAATTACCCATGGTTGGTGATGGCAGGGGGGGAGAGGGGGAAGCGGGATCTCATCTTCCCCATCCCTTCCCCAGGGAGAGCTCCTGTTGCCACAATGGTGATCGTGGGGGGCAAAAGTGGCAGAAAAGCAATCTCACCCCCCATCGCCCCCACCATGGCCCTGTTGCGGCGGCAATCACGGGGGCAAAGGGGGAAAAAGATCACTTCTCTGCCCCTTCTCCTTTCGCCGCTGCCATGGCCCTGCCACAGCTGTGATTGCAGGGGGGGGGAATGGGGGAATGATTGCTTCTTCATCCCCTTCACCCCCTCATGGCCTCGCTGTGGTGGTGATCATGGGAGCAAAGTGGGAAGGGGACCACAAGATCACTTCTCTGCTCCCTTCCCCTTCGCCCCCACTATTGCCATCATGGTGACAGTAGCCCTTCCAGGAGAAGGGATGGAGTGATCTTTCCCTCTTCCCCTTCTTCCCCCACAATCACTGCCATGGAGAGGCCATGGGAGGGGGAAGGGGGAAGGGAGGGGGAGGAGTGAGCTCCCCCCCCCCGTTTTCCTGGGATGTCCCCCTGGGATGACGTTCGCTATTATCTGCAGAATTCACCATCTGCGGGAGGCCCTGGTACCAATCCCCCATGGATACGGGGGTGCTACTGTAATACATTCCAGAGTGGTGCAATTAAGGGAAAAAATCATGTACTGGTTTCCATTACTGGTTTGGAAGGCTAAGTACTGACCCAAGAAATCAATTGCCAATATCCTACATTGGCTACTTTGAAATTAAGTAACAGTTACTTAGCTACAAAGGAGAACGAAGTAATGTCTCCTGGTCTGAGCTTCCCCATCAGCCCACCTTAATAGCTAGCAGACTCATGGGTCAAAGGAGGTCTGCTCAGCTGCTAATCTCAGCACAAGAAAGGTGACATTCCCAGCTCTCTCCCACCAGTAAGTGAGGCTGCCACAATGTGGTTCCACTTCTGATTGTTGCAGCCTTGCTTGCTGGTGGTAGAGGGCTGGAAATGTCATCCTCCTTGTGCCCTGATTGGCAGCTAAGCAGACCTCCTTTGCCCAATGAAGCTGTCAAGATGGGCTTGCGGGGGACATTTACAATCTTGGACAGGAGTGAGACTTAATAATCACTTAAGATTCAAATGGTTCTACATCTACCCAGAACTGGCTCCTACCTGATTAAACCAACTGTGCCATGTTATGGCATCCTCTTCAATTGTGAATTCTTGGTCTGGAGGAGCCAGGGGATCCAGCTTCCCAACCTTCACTCTATGGAAGGATTGGTTGGAGATAACAATCCAGTTGATCACATCCAATCTGGTTATGAGCTCCCCATTACAATTGAAGGAAACCTGGTCTCCCACACTATTGTTGAATGAGACCCTTTTCAGAAATTGATGTAGCTAGAGTGAAAAAGAATGGGCAAGGATTTAGAAATGCCATGAGGTCTAATGGCATCAGTAGAATGGTATCAACATTGAATCTCAAGCTGAAAAATATTCACGGAATCTTTTATAACTCAGATATTCTGTGACAAGATGCTCCATGAATCATCAAATTCAGAATGGTGCATGCTTGTCAGATGCAGAACCAGACCTTTCAGGAGGTATGGTGGAACAAGATGCATGAAGTGGTGAAATAGGAGAGTCACTGAATCATTCACAGCCCTGTTTTCTTGCTATAGATCCAGGAAGTTATCAGACAAGGTACATAGCACTAAAATAATGTGTCATTTAGGACATGACAATAACACAAAGGGCGAAATTATCAGATGTCCTCATCATTCAGCTTTTCCTGGGGCGTAGCACAGGCACAGATGAGGCATCACTTATTTATTGACGGGCTAAGCCATCAATAAAAAGTGGTGCCTTATTCATACCTGCACTGTGCCTCAGAAAGGCTGAACAATGACATTGTCTCATAATTTCGCCCTTTTGTGTTATCATCACATCCTTATGATGTGGTTTTTGCCATGTCTGATAATGTCCCCAGTCTCCCTGCCACTGCTGCTGTGTTTATTTAGCCAACTGGTCAGCAGCAAGTACAACTGTAGACACTGAGCCTTATCGCACTACACTGTTATAGCATTACAATTCCACTTTAACTGCTATGGCTGCCTCCTGTAGACTTCTGGGGTTTTGTACTTTAGTGAAGCCTAAGAATTCTCTGGCTGAGAGCTCAAAATGCCCCTCCCAAAACTGCAAATCCCAGGATTCCACAGGAGGCAGACATAGCAGTTAAAGTGGAATAATGGCTCCATAACAGTTTAGTGCAATAAGGCTGATTGACTGCTGCCAGTCTTGGAGCATTTGTCACAAAAGAAAAGCAATTGATGTGATGCCTGTAATGCCCCTCTAGAGCAATCACCCTGTATTTGCACTGAAGCAAAGTGGATTATGGAGCTCCAGAGACTGCCTCAGCCTCTTTAGCTTTGCTGTGATGGTAACAATTGCAAGCAATACAGTGGGTCCTCCCAATCTGCAGGCTCCTTATCTACCCATGAATCATCACCTCCCATACTTAAATGGGGGTGATGTGCATGTGTCTGCATTGATGCATCTGTCTGCGCATCTCCTCCATTTAATAATATGAGGCACAATTGACCACATTTTTTGCCATCTGCAGGGGGACCTGGAACCAAACCCCTATAGATCCAGAGGGCCCACGGTACTTCAGACTGTTTTTTTGTGTGTGCTGCTGTTGTGTTTTCCAAGGCTCCACATCACCTGAGGAAGAACCTCTCCTTTCTACCTGCCATTGATTGGCAAGATAGGTTGGAGGAGATGGAAGCATATGAGAAAGGACATGTAGGAGAGAAGGTGGCTAAGATAGGGCCTCCAGTCTCAAGCCATGTGATATCTTTCATTGGCCTTGTTCAGGTCACAGCCCACAAAAAGGAAAGCAAAATGACTGAGAGCCTTACCTCACTCTGAAGAAAAGCAGCAGAAACATTCCTTCTTTCCTGCTGTCTTACCACATGGTGTTGCCATTCTTCCATCATTATATTGTTCTGGTCCCATGGGGAACTGAGGTAAAAGTGCACCTTTTTGCAAACTGATTTTTCTGCTTAGCAAAAAGATGTGCTTTTACCTCAGTCCACCAAGGGACAGGAACAAAAGAACACCAACATCATGCAGTAAGGCAGCAGGGAAGATGGAACATTCTTGCTGCTTTGCTGCTTTTCTTCAAAGTGCAGTAAGGAAATGGGAACTCTTTAATCCTATCTGAATTGCAGGAAAGCAAAAAAGGATAAAAACATTAGTACAGGAAAAATAAGGGATAGATATACCATCCTCTGCCACTGTCACAGAAGGATCTATAGTATGGCCCATTACCTGCCAAAGTGGTTGGTTCTGAAATTCCTGTCCTGTTCCTCTTTCTACCATTGATCTCTGTCTGAATTTAGATGATTGTAAGGCATCCAGGGCATGAGCCACAGCATAGACAGCATTGTAGACACTATAACTGTGGCCAGTCATGCTCATTTCAAAAAAGGTTCCCGGAAGGTTCTCCAGCTTCTCCTCTCCAGTACAAATGCCATCATTCATTATGTCCATGCCTGTAAATGGGAATACACAGCCAAAGGCCTGTTGCCAAAAATCACGGATAAAACCATCCTCATTAGAGTTCAGAGGTTTTCTGTTCTCCACAAACTGGTGAAATCCTGGGAAGTCGCTGGAAGGAATTTCAAAAGATAGACAACCATGGAACATTTCTGATGCCCAATCCTTTTGATATGCAAAGGAATTGAACTCTACCTGGGCTGTCATTATCCATACTTTACCTTTCACGTTCTTGTTAATGCCCTTGAGTTCTGAAATATATGGAAGCCATCTAAACACTGCCATGGAGTAAGATTCTGCATAAGCTACAACTATTTTAGCTTTGCTGTCCATGATTTTCTCATAGATATTGGCCCCCTGCTTTAGCATGTTGCCAATTTCATTGGCAAAACTGAACCTGGGGATTCTTTCTATGAAAGCAAAACAGATGCCGCTCTGGGAAAATAGTGGGAGCCCAGTTTGTACAAATATTTCTCCGCTGTCAGTATCCATGACAACAATCCCGATCCATGTCCACCTGAAGTGTAAAAGCAAAGAGAGGATCCCTCTATACTGAAGGGATTCTTGAGGTATCATCTGGTAGAAGAAAAGGCCTGGTGTTTTATCATTCATCACTGGTGTGGGGCCATAAATGAGCTAAGGAGAGATTTCAGGTGGAGGTGAAAGATAATAACTAACTACAGCATTTATATAGCCATTTCAGACCACTTCACATGCATTTAATACTTATAACAATCACATAAGGTACATAGATGATCTTTTTCTTCCCATTATACAGATAGAGATCCAATATGGAGAGAACAGGTTTGGCCTAAGCCTATCATATGAACTGAAGGTTGAAAAGTGAATTCTTTTTCATGCCAATGACAGGAATTTTCTGGGAAACGCTATGGCGCATTTCCAAATGCACCTCTATTTCTGCATAGCCTTCTTTTCAGACACAAAAGTGGGGAGGCAGTTTTTAAATGGAGTTGTTCACTTTCTAGTATCAATTCTCCTTCAAATGCTTCAGCAGAAGATTGATGTGTTACTCCACAGATATCCTACCTGTGGAATTTTATAGATGTCCAAGATAGTTGCCACATGTAGAGATATTTCAGAGTCCAGCCCCCCAATGATTGCTGCTAGACCATTCTGGATTTCACAGATGTAATTTGGGATAAATCTCTCCTGTGTGGATACTAGGAGCATTGTGTCATGATAGGTCCACCGTGCATTGCTATAACTGTCATAAATACGGAAGCCCAGGGTGAAATTGGCTAAGTGATTTGGGTTTTTGTTGATCTCCTTTATTGCAAATGCCAAGGCCAGAATGTGTTGGTAATTCTTAGGTATTATGCTAGAATGAGAATTACATTCTGGATTAGAAAGATATTCTACGCAGAAATAAATTATATTATGCATCTTAATTATTTGAGCACTGATATACTATTTTTAAAATTCTGTTTATTAGTCAAATTGGCCTACAGTAAGAACAAACCAGCCAGCACCATAATATCTGGAGAAGGTACATTTTAGAAAAGCTTAACTAATAGGAGACAATATCATTAAAAGGTGTGTATAGTATCTTCAATCACTTCCTTATTCAAATACAAGTCTTATTACCAACTGATTTATGGAGATAATCCCAATGAAACATGGGGTTAAACTGTACAGAATATTAAATATGATGGAGGTCATCATGTTAGTTACAATGTTGTAATTTAAATTTACGACCTTATCACAGTTTCCTAATCATATTTATGATCATGGTACCATTGCCATAGTTGTAAGTAAGTGCCCCTGAAACTCACCTTGACATCCAGCTAGCTGCACTGAGGAATGAGTTCTGAGGTACTGGCACGTGGGGCACTGAAGAATCATGTGCCCAGTCCCTTCCCACCAGGGATCCACAGTATGCTGAGGAGTTGTAACAGGACTCTGCAGGGGTCCTTGCTTCTGCTCCTTGCACCATGGTAGTATTGTAGTCAGGACTAAAAATAGGATTTAGGCCACTGCCTTTTTTACAGTGAAGAAATTATGCAGGAGCCAGATCTCAATTTGAATTACTGCACAGAGTTAGAAATGGCTGAAACCATTTCCCCAAGCCTATTTCCCCCTGCAGCCTTATTTGAGAACTCACGCCGAACAAGCCTTGAAGAGAAACGACAACGCAGAAAGAATCACAACCCAAAAACGTCACCCAAGCAGCCCTTCTGCTGTGCTTTCTGCAACCAGACTTGTTTATCTCAGATTGGCCTTTTTAGTCATCAGCGTGCTTGCAGAAAGCGCGGGATGAGTCTTTCCTGAATCTTCGTTTGCGAAGAAAAGCCAGAGATTTCCCCCTAAATTTCCACAGCACAATCTAAGGGGCAATGTCTGAGCTCCCTAACTGTGCATGCTAACTCAAGTGATATCAGGACCAAATATGATGATTGGCGAGTATGTATTTTAATTTAAAAGGACAGCAATTTTAAGAGGCATGCTGCAAATTTAACATGATGTGCAATTTAACCCTGAGTTGTTGCAGGAGTTGAGATCAAGCAGAATAGAAGGAAATCACCAATTGTAATATGACGAGTAAAGAAAATATGAAGGGATGTTAGTGTTGTTGGCGAACTCTGAAATATTCTCACAAATTACTTTAAATGAAATAAAGGAATACAGCTATATTTGAAGTCAAAACACTGATGTTTCAGGGGAAATGTTGCCTGATAATTATTAAAAAGGGAAGTCCCAGTTAACATTGGCAAAGAGTCTTAAAATCAGCACCAGTGGCTGGCTGGGTGACGCAATGAATGGAAATAGACAAAAGAGTAAGTCCTTACACCAGTTCTTCCAATGAAGCTGGAGCAGGATCTTCAGTGAAGGCTACTGGACTGGAGATGAAGCGAGCCAGGGAAGCAATACCGCCAATGAAGAGGTCCCCTGCCTGATTATATGTATGAAGTGGAGGCTGAGGATCAGAAATCCTGCATTTATCAACCCAACCCTTAAATGCTGTGGGAAAAAGCAGGAGTAGAGAGAAGAGCACTATAGCAATCATCATAGATACCAAATCAGATGTTCACTCTTCACCCAGATTGCTCCACCTTCTTCACCAAGACTGCTCTTTGACCTTGCCAGATTACAACTGCCTGACAAATGCTGGGTTTTGTCTCAACAGATCAGAACCTGAGAGTATCCAAGATCAGATTATAGGAGGTTATGCTACTTGTACAGCTGATCCATTCCATATGTACGTGTGCAGTATTCAAGATACTTGCAAGTTCCTGGGCCATCTCCTGAACAATGAAAGTAACTGAATATATTTATAACACTCTGTACAGACTTTGTTGCTGGTTCTGCAAGTGGCGATTGAGACCACACAAGGTGTTTAGGAAGCAACAGGATTAACTGCAGGCCTTTTGATAAACCCAAGGGTCATTATTATGTACGAACTGGAGAGTCCATAGGAAATTGATCAAGAAAACATATTTGTCACAGCTATACAATCATTTGCAATCCTACCTAGAGCCTGCAGCTCACACATTGGAAATAATATAGTACAGTTTGGAACTAAATAATAAATCAATATCTATGAAGACAGCGGGACCTTCTTGATGACCTTGATGACATATGACTTAGATCAGTGGCTTTTAATCTTTTCTTTACCAGGGACCACCTTTAAATATCTTTTGTTATCACGGACCCCCAAGACTTAAGGCTTAAAACCACAATAATAATACCTGTTAATAATAATACAATTAACCATCCATTAAACTTCCCCTCAGAGGCACTGGAGGGGGAAGAAAGAAATTTCTCATGCTTCTTCCTGGAAGTTTGTGGCTAGAGCAGATTGAACAGCAATGTGCAGATCAGGCAAGCCAGCCAGGCTTTGCCTTGGCGCCTGTCATATGACCACTGCACTGTGGGAGGATGTGAGCTGAGCAGCCTTCAGGCCTTTGCAGCCCCCCGCCTGTGAGGAGATTGTGGCCCCCTAGAGGGGTGCACAGACCACAGGTTAAGAACCACTGGCTTAGAAACTTCAAATAAGAAGCTTTGCTCATAAGGAAAAGAGGAGCATGATTTGCAGATCAGGGAAAATGGGCCTCAGCTATTGTGATATCTATTGGGGAAGTAACGGCTTGTCCAAACAATGTCCAGGCAACCAGCCAAAGGCTGATTACCACACAGCTGATAGCAAAGGCACAGCACAGTCAAACTAATTACATTAGCACCCCTGTATCCGCTGATTCACCAACCACAGATTCAATTATCTGCAGTGGGCAATGGCAGGGGGAGGGAGGGGGAGGAGGGATTTCACATCCCCCATCCCTTCCTTGGCAGGGCTCCTGTCACCACAGTAGTGATTGTGAGGGTGAAGGGGGAGGTGAGATCGCCCCTCCACCCCTTTCCCCTTCACCCCCGCCATGGTGGTGATCATGGGGTGAAGGGAAAGGGAGAAGCAAGCTCACTTCCCCCTTCCCCTTCTCCCCCACAATTGCCGCTGCGGTGGGGCCATGGTGATAGCAAAGTTGGAAAAGGAGTGACCTTGCCTTCACCCCCTTCCTCCCCCATGATCACCTCTATGGTGGGAACATAGAAGGGGGAACAGGGGATGAGGAGTGACCACACCTCCCCCTGTCCCCCTGCAATCGCCATCGCGACAGTACCATGGCGGGGGGAAAGGGGAAGGGGGAAGGGAGTGGGAGGAGAAATCTCACCTCCCTCCTTCCCTCAGGATGGCGCCTGGGATGGCGTTTGCTATTATACAAGGAATTCACCATCCGCAGGGGCCCCAGAACCAATCCCCTGCAGATACAGGGGTGCTACTGCACAGGCAAAGGAATCCAGGCAGCGTGAAGTCAGACTTTACATTACCAGCAAGCCAATATGAGTTCATAAGCAAAATTCAAATAACAAGTCACATGTCCAACAAACAGTTCAGAGTAGTCTAGCAGAATTCAAGTCAGACAAGCAGAGTTCAGAGTAACAAACACAGTTCAGGTCAAACACAGTGAGCAGGAACATGACAGGTTAGCAGGTAGGTCAGGTAATCTCCAACAAACCCTGGAGAGCAGTGTTGCACATTTATACATCAGGTGGGGGTGTCCAGACCAAATAAAGACAAGACAACAGTAAGTTAAAAACAGAACTATATTAATAAAACATACTATGAGTAATGAACTAATCACCCAGAGCTTGTTGAGCAAGGACCGCCCTGACAAGGGCTGCGCCATCAGTAGTAGCAGAGTCCAACTTGTAATTCTTCACAAAGGTGAGCAGTATTGCCCACATGACCGCTGTGCAAATGTCCTGCAATGGCACGACATTCAGGAATGCTGCCAAGGTAGCTGTTGCTCTAGTAGAGTGGCTTCGTATTGAGGAAGGCAGGGGCACACCCATAACCTCGTACGAAATCTGGATTGTTGAAGCAACCCTCTTGGAGAATCTCTGGGATGAGACTGTGGGTCCTTTTGTGTGGCCAGAATAGCAGACAAACGGTTTATTGGTGTTATGGAATGCCGCCATCCTGTTTAAATAAATCTCCAGAGTTGCTCTGACGTTGAGTGGGTGGTGGGCAGTGTTGGTGGTTAATGATGGTGATTCTTTGAAAAATGGCAGAACTATATCTTGATTGAGGTGAAAAGAGGAGACCACCTTGGTTAAAAGTGCTACATCTGGGCGATGTATGACCTTGGTTCTGTGAAATTGGGTATACGGGGCATCTGCCCTGAGAGCACAAAGCTCACTCACCCTTCTAGCAGAGGTGATGGCGACCAAAAAGGCCATTTTAAAGGACAAAAGGTGGGCGTTGACAGAGATTAGAGATTCAAAGGGGGGTGTGTGATACCACCCAGAGAACTAGCTGGAGATCCCATGAAGTAACTGGACCTACCACAGGTGGGTGTAGGTTTTTGTAACCTTGCAGGAAGCGACAGACAAGGGGGTCCATAAAGCAGGAGCTCATATCTAGTTGCTGGAAGTTCGAAGATATTGCTGCCACATAGGTACGTATGGAGGAAAGGGACAGCCTCTTCCCTGACAGAGAAGCGAGGAAGTCGAGGAGAAGTGGGATTGACGCCCCTTCGGGGAAGACCCCTTTCGTGCATAGGAAGTTGCAGAACTTTTGCCATTTATATTTGTAGAATTTCAATGTGGAAGGGCATTGAGCTGCTTGTATTATCGGCCTCACTGACTCTGAGGGCGGTATTACTGCCTGATGAGCCAGGCTGCTGGACTGATTGCCTCCAGGTCAGGATGGAAAACTTGGGCATTCTGCATCAACAGAAAATTCCTCCGCAGAGGGAGGCGGCGGAACCGTCGCTTGGAGAGGAGAAGAGGGGCAAACCAAGTTTGTCTGGGCCACCATGGCATGATCAGAATGCAATGTGAGTCATTTCATCTCAGCTTCGCCATGACTCTGGAGAGAAGAGGAAATGGGGGGAAGGCGTATATCATGGTCCCCATCGATTTGAACAGGAAGGTGTCTCCCAGATTCCTGTGTGAGGGCCACTGTCTTGAGCAATAGAGTCTGCATTTGGCATTCTGTCATATCACAAAGGTCTATGGTCGGTGAGCCCCAGTCTGTGAAGATGGCTGACAGAATGTCCATCATCACTGACCACTCATGACAGTTGGCCTTGGCTTGGCTCAATGAGTCCGCAACTTCGTTCTGCTCTCCTGCCAGGTGTATGGCCATTAGGAATATGTGCCTGGGGATGCACCAGTTCCAAATTTGAAGTGCTAGATCCAGTAACATTTGGGATCTGTTCCCTCCTTGTTTGTTGATGTAGAAGACTGTGATGGTATTGTCTGACACAATCTGTACTACTCTGCCTTAGAGGGAGAATTCGAATGCTTTCAGAGCTTTGAAGACTGCTAAGATCCCCAGGGCATTGATGTGATGCTCGGCTTCCAATGTTGACCAAAGGCCATGGATAGTCAGGCCATGAGAATGTTGTGGACACCTCCGTCATCATGGACCTGGAAGGATGAATGAGTGCAAAGGGTAGACCGCATCTCACATTCTGTGGGAGGGTCCACCACTTCATCTGTGTGGGTATGGGGCGAGGTACTAACAATAGCTTTGACGGGTCGTCTACCATCGGGTTGAATGCTTGGAGAAACCAAGCTTGCAAAGGACACATCCTGAGTCTGGCAAAGGGAATCACAGCTGCATTAGATGCCATGTGCCCCAGGAAGGTTTGAATGGAGTGCGCCGATACTCTCCTGAGCAATGCAGTGGCACACCAGTTGTTGCAGTGTGGCAAAGTGGTGTTCCAGCAGGAACTCTTTGCCTTGGATAGAGTTCAACTGAGCCCCAATGAACTTTGCGATCCTTCATGGTTCCAGGTAAGACTTGGCTGTGTTGATCATCAGCCCCAAGTTCTGGAGCAGAGAGATAGGGCAACGTCCTCTGTGACCTTTGCTCTGGATGGGCCCGTAATTAGCCAGTCATCCAGGTACCCGAAGGTCACTGTGCCTTTGATATGGAGGTGAGTCACTACTGACACCATGCATTTGTTGAATACTCATGGAGCTGTACATAGGCTGAATGGGAGGGCTGTGAAGCGGTAAATCTTGGAGCCCACTGTGAATGCCAAGAATCTTCTGTGGGGCCATGCTATCGTGATGTGGAAGTATGCATTGCAAAGGTTGATGGTGGCAAACCAATCTCCTATGTGGAGGAATGGGAGGATGGAAGAGAGTGTGACCATCTTGAAGCGCCCGGGTATGATGTAGCAGTTCATGTCTTGAAGGTCCAAAACAGGGCACTGATCACCATCTTTTTTGTTGATGAGGAAATAGTGGGAGAAGAGACTCCCCTTGCTGGCACCGGGATATCTTTTTGATAGCCCCTTTCTTAGGAGTAAAGTGGAGACTTCTTCCTCGAGGTGTACAGAGGGAGGTGTAGATCTGAGAATTCCCATAGGTGGAAGGCTGTCGAACTCTATAAAATAACCTTTCAGTACAATACTAAGGACCCAGGAATCTGATGTTATTGTGTGCCATTGGTGGAAAGCGTTAAGAAGCCCGTCTGATGGCACCTGGGTTGATGACGTGAAAAGGAGCAGGTAGTCAAACTCACTGTTTAGACTGATCGGGCTTCTTCTTCTGGAACTGAGACTTTGATTTCGAAGTGGCTGGGAATTTTCTCTGATATTGTGTAAATGCCTAGGGGTCATGCTGAGAGTGGGCCATTGGAGGACTGTACCTCCTGCAGAATGTTGGTGGGAAACACTTTCCATAAAAGTGGGACCGTGAAGCCTGGCTAGGAGGTGGAATGCCAAAACGCTATGCTGTCGTCCTCGTTTTCTGGGTATGCTCCAGCTTTGTGTCAGTTTCTGTATGGAAGAGACCAGCCTCATCAAATGGTAGGTCCTCAATCACTGACTTCACTGTGGAGGAGAGGACCAGAGGAGCAGAGCCACGCATGTCGTTGTACAGCAATGGCGCTAGCCAGGATCTTTCCTGCACAGTCCATCATGTGCTTAGCTGATTGGTGCTAATAATTGACTAAGTTGAGGAAGTTGTCATCTCTCATATTGTGTACAATGCCAAGATCTTGTTGAGGAACCTTATCCAGGGGAGATGGTGTCCCAAAGGTGCTTCTGATAGGCCCCGATAAATGTGGTGTAGTTCGCAATCTTAACAAGGAGGCATGCTGAGGAGTAGAACTTTCTCCTGATGGCATCCAACTTCTTACCCTCACGATCCGTGGGAGAAGAGTGGAGTTTGTGTGATGTGCGCATCTGGGCTGCATCCACAATTATAGAGTTCAGCTTTGGGTGTGATATCAGCCACAGGGCTGTATCCTCAGACACTCTATATAGATGCTCCAGTCTCTTGGAGGTAGATGGAACAGAAGAAGGGGCAGCCCATGCAGTCTTGACAATCTGTGTTAGAAAAGCCAATAAGGGAATGTGAGGCAGCGGGGGGGGGGGCTTGTCTCTGGAGGTCATGGAAGATAGGATCATCCATATGCACATCTGGCTGGGTGGTGGTCAGCCCCAGTGATGCCGCCATGCTGTTCACAACCTCTGCAAATGAATGGACATCATCCATTGGAGATGGGGGTTCTACCTATGCACCCTTACCCTAAGGGGAAGGTTTTGGTGATTGTGACTCGGAACCTGACTTGTCCTCTGACTCAAAATCCGGCATTCTCATCACCAGCGACAGAAGTGGTGTTGAATGTCTCACCGTACCCACGGCTGTCATTTTATCAGGATCAGCTGGTTTAGATGAAGGAATTTTCTGAGGTAGCCTGTGAGTCTTACGGGGTGAACGCGGAAGTAGACAGCTCAGTCTATAAGGGGTCAGGAGGAGCAAAAAAATGGCTCACCAGCCCTCCATGTGTGCCTACTCTCACATATAGTGATGGGCACATAGTTACATGGGGACATTTTATTTAATTTAAGTGCAGATTTTAAAGTATGTCAAATATGTGCTCAGAGAGAGTCAGGTACATGTGGGAATTTCATGGACAGCTACCAGTCAAATAAACTGAATGATGCCTCTTTCTTGGAGCTAATCTCTTCCTTCAAAATAATTCTACTCCAAGAGACCCAGGGCTTATCTATACTAGCCAGGATATGCCAGCTCCCCGCCAGTGTATCCTGACTTCAGAACTGGCCCATTCTCCACCCAATCCCCCGTTACCTGGAGAAAACAGGCCAAAGTCCAAACAGGACACTGGCCCAGGACTGCAGCTTCTGCTGCCGTTTTCTCCATGGATGCAGAAGCCAGGAGGGGGCCTGGCAACATGTGACTGCAGGCCCCCTGCATGTGACCAGCCTTGATCACATGCTGAGGGACCCCTTCCTGGCTTCTGGAAGAGTCAGGGAGCTAGCAGTGGCAGCAAGGGATGGGTTCCCTTGACACGTGGGGCCGAGCCATCCTGTCCCAGTAGTAACAGAGTAAACTGGGTATTTTCTTATATCACTGTAAAGGGCTGTACCCCATCTTTCCCTGGTTCCAGACCCATATCTGCCTGGAGGGTGGTAAGGACTACCCAGGGACATACTGGGTAAATCCCCTGAACCGTTTGGACTCAAGGGCTCTGGAACAGGGGCAAGCTGGAGTATTTGTCCCATGGTTTCTGAAAGAAATACATTAGATGATTATATTTTTATAACTGCGGCTGCCAAGTCTCCCACTTCTGAAGGCTGTCCTTGGAGAGGTGTGGCCTATGGTACAACAACAGCCCTTGATGCTTGTCCAGAAGAGCTGTTTTCTCACCCTCCTTGGCTTCTAGCCATCAGTTTATGCTTTAGCAGATTTCCCCTGAAACTTATCAATGTTTATATCCCCCCAAAGCAATCACCTTACTATGCCACCAAATTGTGGCAAAATCTTGGTGATGCAATTGGAGGTACTTCTCAGAGATTTCCATTAACCATGATAATTTTGGCTAAATGGAAAGCTGCCTCGGGATGACACAACCCAGTGAGGCTCAGACACAGTTTAGGCAGGCTGTGGAGGAACAGGTTGGGCTTTCCTGACAATTTAATTGAGGCTTAAGAAATGCGTGTGGTCCAATGATGTGGTTCTTCTCCCCAACAGCTTATTGTTATCATTGTCATAGTTTCATGCAAAACAGCCCCACAGGTTGGGATTAAAATTGGGAAGAGCTGCTCAGCCCCCTCCTATCATGCCTTTGTTTGAAACGGACCAGCTGCTTTCCTACCTGCAAGGAGAAAAGATATGGAGGGGGCCTACTTTTTTACCTTCACAGGAGAAAGGCAAAAACAATTTGGGAAAGAGGCAAACAGCAGCATATCCTTATCTAAAAGGTAAATGACACTGTATCCCTATCCCTATGAAAGCATTTCAGAAGGGTATTTGCATGTGCTTTGCAAGCAGAAGGTCCTAGATTCACCTCTCAGGTTGGACAGCAACAGCTGTTGGCAATGACTTCTGCCCAGGAGTCACATAGCTTGTCAAAATAGACAATAGTGGGCCAATAGTCTAACCTATAAGGCAGCTTCCGAGGCTAATTTGCATTCATGTACAGTAGTTTTACTGTATGCTGTTTAATTCACAATTAAAATTGTTGGTAGGTTCAACACTATTCCTTAGTAGTCTGGTCAATGGCAAACCCATTCACAGAGGCTTCCCCAGGGATCACATGCTATCTCAATATGTGTACTATCTCAAGTACATATGTTAAGAAACTGAAGACAAAATCCTGCATCACCCAGCACAACAGAAGAGTCCCATAGGTGGAACTTTGTTACAACTCACCAACCCCTGGACTCATAGTTTTCCTGTAATAGTTCCCATGAATGAAACTACCAGGCTGGTGGAAACTGGAAAAGAGTCTGGCTATGCCTCATAGCCATATGCAAACCAAAGCATTTCCCACTCAGGAGCCTCCAGTGTCTTGGTAGACAAATGTCATCTGTCTGTCTGTAGGGCATAGTCAAATGCTTCATCAGCCATGAAGTGGAAGTTTGGGGGAAATATCATAGCAACCCCATGAGTCCTAGGGGAGGGCAGCTTTGGTTGTTGCAGAGGGTAAAAGAGAACACCAGCTTCTGCAACGACACCCCTCTCTCTCTCTCTATATATATATATATATATATATATATATATATATGCAAGGGTAATGTCACTAACAGGATATGTCACTAACAGGATGCTGGCTCATATTTAGCTTAAGAAAATATAATTGCTAAGAGATACTGAAATGCCAGTTGCCACAGAAATAGCAAGGGGACAGTTGTAGAACAACAATGATTTAGCTGGCTGGTGAGACAGGATATTGCACACAAAACTATGTTTAGCAGTTTGTACCAAGCCACTAAATATTTCCAATTTGGGATGCATCTCCTTGTACAAATGATATTTAGGAGAATAGAGCAGCGTCTATGAAAAATCAGGAATTACTGAAAGATGGGAAGGAGGTGAAAGAGGAAGAACTTCACAGCACTGTCCATCTAGGACAAGGACTTTCCATAGATCCTATGCCAGTGCCAAAACATTATTGAGAGTCCACACCAACATGTTAAGCAGAGATATGAGGAAGAAGGTCGCCCCCCTCCCATCAGCTCCACTAATGCCTTTATTCTTGATCTTGCTGTTAGTCTTCCTAGCATCAACGAACTGAAGATCAGGAACAATCCTGTGAATCCAGTCATGGTATGAAGTCAGGCGAATGTACACACCAGGGCGGTTCCTCTCAGCACAGCCTTCCCCCCAGCTCACAATACCAGCCAAGAGCCATTCCCGGTTCATCTTGCACATGAGTGGGCCACCAGAATCACCCTAGAAAATACAAAGTTGGATTGGATATGTGTGGAAGAATCATCATAGTGTGGTGGTTAGAAAATACTCCCCCAACCCCACTGGGATCCAGATGTTTTGGCTATAACGTGACAGGTGGATAGCTTCTCCCTAAAAGTCCCTGAGGAATTACATTTCCTGGACTGATGTGCAGATAAAACTAGTTACCCAGCAGCTTTTGTACTTCATGAAGGTTCCATCTCTCTGCTCAAAAATCTTATCAAAATACATTTAGAAATAATATAGGTGAATGATATTTCAGTATGTATTTAAACACAATTTTGAAACAGAAAGAAATTGCAGATTAATATGGCAGAGGAATAAAATGGACTTATGAGTGGAGCATATGCAAGTCATAGACTGGTTCATCCATCCCTACTTCCATACTGACATTCTTGTTTCACTGTGATGTAGGTTTCACAGCTGGGGGGGGGGAAGCTTAGAAAAGTTACTTTGGTGGCTACAACTCCCAGATGTTCCCAGTCACTGTAACTACCTTAACCATAACTGCAACCAAATTCAGGGTGTTATGGGGACACAAAGGGAGGAAAAATAAACATGCTGAGGCCCGTGTGGGTCTAGTAAATTTCTGTTACTTTGGCAGCTAGAACACCATGACCTGATTCTTCTGAATGCTTCCAATGGTGACAACTCTCAGCCTCTTGATTTCCAAAAAAGTTGGAGACGACTTGTGACAGGAGGTTTCAGAGGAATGTTTACTGTGATTTTTATCAGTTTCATTTTGTCATTGCTATTATTTCATTACTGTATGTCAGGCTGACTTTTTTATTGGAAAGGTTGTATATTAATTAACTTTCTTTTAAAGAATAAAATGTAAGTGGGTGGCAACGGAACAGCTCTGACTAAGAAGACAAACCTTGATGAGAGCAGTCTCTCACCTTGCATGTATCCTTCATGCCCTCAGCATATCCAGCACACATCATATCATCTTGGATTTGTTTCCGGGGCAGGCTCTGGCCCATATCAATGTTGTAAAGTCTTCTACAGGTCTGGATGTCTATTATGGGCACCTGGAGTTTCTGGAGCTTCTTTGGAGAGGGTAGGTCCTCTGAAATGATGAATGCACGTTAGTGAGAGGAAACCCACAAAAACGTATCAAAATGTATCAAAAGTGCTCTAGTGGAAAGTTTTGAAGAAAAGGCACTCATCCTGACAGTCCCCACAGCTATACCCCCAAAGAGTGTCCAAAAATGCAGGCAGCATGTTGCTACATAGCTATTTGCATGTATCTTTAACAAATCCAACATACTAACAACAAGACTGCGATTTATAAGTTCACTATTCTATGGCTGTCAACAATTCCTAACAAACTGAATATCACATATTGCTGCTCTTTACTATTTGTTACAAACACATACGAAAGTGCCCCAGTACAAAATACTCTGTTCATTGGGATGAACTGACAGCCACGAACAGTGAACTCACAAACAGCAGTTTTGTTTTTACCATGTTGTTGTTAGCATTGGTGACAACTGTTTCTTTTCCCCTTTTTTTATGGAAACCATCCTCAAATCAACAGGCAATGACTCACACACACCAGGGACTGCCACTTTGAGTAGCACTGGAATAGATGACCTCCAAGACTCCTTCCAGCTCTTGATTCTATGATACAATCTCACTGTATTGTTTATATCATAGAATTATAAAGTTGAAAGAGACCACAAGGTCCATCCAATCAAACCTCCTGCCATGAAGGAACACACAATCAAAGCACTCCTGAAATATGGCCATCCAGTCCCTGTTTAAAAACCTCCAAAGAAGGAGACTCCACCACACTCTGAGGCCAGCATGTATCTCTCCACAAGGAAACGGAAATGTGGGGACACATCCAGGCTCCTAGATAAAATACAGAACAGGGCTCCTGTATCTTTAAAGTTCAAGTGACAAGCAACAGCTGCTGAAATTCCCTCTTCTACACAACTATTAAAGGACCAGTAGCCCTGCCCTGTATTTCACCTGTTAGCCCTAGGAGGCAAATAAGCTTACAAACAGCTTTTCTAAAAGGAGGCATATGTTATGTATTTTTATTTATTTATTTTTTTACTGTTATTTCCTCTCCCAATACTCACGTCCTTCACTGATGTCTCCCCATCCCGTGACCCAGCACTTCATGCCTGGGGGAAACTCCACATTGGCTGTAGGCACACAGATTGGAATGATGTAATCTGTGAATCTCACTGGGTGAGCCAACTGTACCAAGGCAATGTCTCCACTTGTGGCCTCCCCTGCGTACCGAGGGTTTCTGATGAGGTTTCCAACCCCTATGGATTGCTTGTGGGGCCAGGAATTTTCCAGTTTGTTGGCACCCAGCATCACAGTATACTGGGATGGATCATCATCTCTGCAAAGGGATGGATGAAAAATGGCCATGAGGAACTTTGCTACAATGACTTGTAATTTACATAGTTGGGGATTGTGATAATGGGATCTCTCCCATTATCTGGCCAGCACACGGCAACCAGATAAACAAAGGGTTAACTAGGTGCTGGGATAAGGTTACATTTTATTAGGGGTTATGTAGGAATCATGTAGGAATAGCAGGTCAACTGATGAATTAAAGATGTTCAGAGAAGCAACCTTCCTGATGCTACAAGGCAAACAAAGGGAAACCCGGATGAGGGGACCCTTATCCCAGCTATGGAGAATGCTTCATCAAGACTAGCCACAAGGCCTAGCCTCCCAGTTCCCTGAAAACCCAGCCCAACTGGACTGCAAACTGTGTTTAGGGAAATTTTTAGCTAGTCACATTAGGGAAGTTATGGTCTTTTCATAACTTGTCTGGCTGGCTAACTTTGTCTGTAGTCTGTAATTCAAGTGTGCCTGGAAGAAGGACCTCCCATGAAGAGAGATACCTTTCTTTTTATGAATCCTGCTTAGAATAAACTTCCTTTTAATTTTTCCTTGTCTGTGCACACTTCCACATGCCTTTGCTCAGCTTTCCTTCTCTCCCAGTGGGGGCAGGTGAATCTGCAGCATCAGAGAGCAGTTTAAAGGAACCCTGTAATCTCCCCTTGGATTACACAGAAAGGGTTAAATTCAAATCAAGGGGTAGTGGCAGCTTTAAGATAGCTCTGGAGTCCTCAAGGATGTGTGTGTGAATGCACACAGAGGCTTGCAGAGCGTCACAGGGGTGGAAGTGTCTTGGATGTTAATTAAAGCTAGGAGTTGAAATGCAGGGAAGTTAGAAGTCACATTCCAGGGATGGGCAAGGAGTGTAACAGTCTGATCTTGGGTAGCACTTTCCAGACTATCTGTAGTATGGATGCAATCTGTGCACCAGAACCCTCTCATAGACAGACAGCTGTGACCACAGCTGGAAAAACTATGCACATTTGAAAAGCGTGCATAAAAGCAACCACATATTTCAAATGCGTGGAAAATACTGACTGAACACAGTTTTGTTCAGTGGTCGGAAACTTTCGGCTCTCTAGAAATTTTGAATTTCAGCTCTCGAAAGCCCCAGAAAATATGGACAATGGTAAGGGATTGTGGGAATGGTGGTGCAACCTGGAGGGTCAATTTTTTAGTCAATGATGGGAAATACAGTCAATTTAAGAAGGCACACAAACATGCATGTACTTAAAGAATATCAAGCAAAGAAAGGAAATATATTTTTAGAATCAGACATAAGACTTTATCAGACTAGTGTCTAAAAATGCTGTAATTCTACAAATGAAGATAGCAGGAACATTGTTGTATTATAACACTTCTTATCACACGTAGCTGTAATCACGCAAAAGAAACACCACGGAATTATTGCATGATGACCACTAGTGCTTCAAGAACAGGAGTTTACTTCTGCGATTTGGCATGGGCAAGATTTTGGCTGTTCTCGTGAGAAGATGCAAGTGCACTTAAAACTTAAAAAAAAAAAAGCCTAAATTAACAAAGTTAATGACCACGCAAGCACTGTAACAAACCTAAAAATGTTCATACTAGATGAGACAGTTCATAAAAAGAGCATCCTGTGCCTCATTCTCACATTCTCTTTATGCTCACTGAGGACCACCCAGTCATGCTGTAATCTCACAATTACAACAGGACATGTTTTCACATGCCCTCAATACCATGAAAAAAGTGATATTGGCAATCTATTGACAGCTTATTCCATCAATTAAAAGCAACACATTTGTGGCTGGGGCACAGGGTAACCATGAGATGATGAAGACATCATGCAATGGCCATGGCCATTCATGCTACCATTATGTTGTAATCCCATGATTTTTGCTGTGTCTGATAAAGTCCATAGACTGGATATGGAGGCAGGAAAGGAAAAATATCCACAACTGCAGGCTTTATAACTGTGAAAATCTTTACTTAAATTTGCAAAACAGGCTGCACATTTTTTAATTTAATTTTTAAAGCAAGGAGTACTGAGCAGATCTACACTTTGAGCCTATTAGGACCATTTTGCTACTGATACCCTACACTCTCTATGTTCTAGGTATGGGTGTAAATCTTCATAAATTATATTCACATAGGCAAGAATGAATAATTGTACTATTTTCCTCCCCATTGTGAGAAAGTCCTGCACAGTTACAAAGGACTATTCACAGTTCACAGGTCAGGATTTATTTGAAAGAGAGAGAAAAACACAGGAAGTTTGGCATAAATTCAGCATGTCACTTATGTCTTTGTAAGTAAACTTACATGTGTAGGAAATACAATTTAGTAGTTTCACAAGATCTGTATTCACTTAAGGATTGTTGTGATGTTACAATGTATGGGCATCTATGGTGCAGTGGTAACCAGTGGAGTGATTGGTGCGCCATGCAGCTCTGGTGTGCAATGAGCACCAATGCACATCGAAGCACTCCAGTGCACATCTGGACACAAGCTAGGAAGTACCAGAGCACAAACGGAGTACCCAGTGCACATCACAGGTGTCCAATGAGCATGGCAAGTGCCTAGCGTGCATCGGAAGTGCCAAATGTGCCCATTGTAGATCACAAGTGTGGCACTTATCAGGAGCACCCAATGTGCTTTGGAAGTGCCTGGTCCACATTAGAACCCTCTTGCCTGTGCCCAAATGCTCATCTTCAAAAAAAACTTACCAGGTTTTGTTGCATTTCTGCAACATAGCTACAGATTTACAATGTTAACGAAACACTGACCATGATGTAGAACCTCCATCATTATTTTCTGCACAGTAATTCAAGTTATCTGTGCAGGAAACTTTCTTTTGTGAAAAAATCAATTTTCACAGCATAAAAACCCCATGTATTTTTTCACTCAGAATAACTCCTGAATTTTCATGATTCTTTTCTGTCCAAGATTCTTCTTATCAAGGCTTCCCAACACTCAGGAAACCTATTTTTCCAATATTTGGATATTTTAAAATATTCTTTCCATCCCTAATTCTAGGCAGGAAGATTTAATCGGCATCTTCTTATCTACTCCTGGGTTGTTGTTGTTTTTTTAAAGTGCACAGCTTGCCAGCTCACAACCAAATAACTTGCCAAGCAATTTCTTTTCGGGCTAATTAAAATATACCTTACAGAACCAGAGCCACTAGATTAAACCAGATTAGATCTTCTTGCAAAACTTGACCTCTTTGGCAAGATCATTAAGAGACTTTTTTTTATTATTAATCTCCTTTTAACTATGGGAAACAGCACTACATAGATATTTCTTCAGCTAATAGTTTTTCATGAAAGTTCCTTGGAACACACTGCAACATTTAACTTTAAAGCAGCCTAACCATTTAACTTTTCTTGGTGGCTAGTAGGAATGTAAATCTATGCTTAATTCATCCTCAAACACAAGAATTACAAAGTGTTCTTCCCAGGGGATGACATTGCAAGAGTGTTTGCACATTTTTTTTTCCACATTTCAGGACTTTTTTTGCAAAACATTTCCTTGCCTCAAAAACTTGGGATTTGTGCAATAACTAATGTTTTTACACAGAAAAACATGATTACTGTGCAAAGTACTCTTATTTTTGCACAAAATGTTGCTTTTGTGTCCTTTTTTGCACAAATAACTGTTCACTAAAAAAAGGACCAGAATGTGAAAAAAAAATCTTAGAATGGTTGTTTTCTTGATGAAGAGAACACAATCAAGTCAGCCATTTTCTGAAAGGATAAGAAAAACTGCAAGTATCCTTTACATTGGGGTGGGCACCTATGTGGGGACAAGGGATGAATTTCCTCTCAGATACCTCTGTGGGCTGCACCCCCACGTAAACAGTGAGCCCAGATATTTCTGTTTTCCTCTGAGGTTCCTCTCGAGACAGAGACCGGAGGTGCTATCCCACCACTTCCTGCTGCCATTTTGAAAGGGACTGTACAGGAAAGTGGAGGTATATGAGAGTAGCATGGCATTTTGAAGTGCTTGTTGGGGTGGGGATATGCTGACATGTTTTCGCTCTTGGGGGGACTGTGTGGTTTGGGGGGGGGAATAGCCCAATAATTATACCACTTTTTAAAAAGAAATTGGGGGGACTGGGGGCTTTGGGAGACTTCAGGGGCTTTGAATGTGAGGTCTAAGGGCAGCATATGGTCTACAGACCAAACTTTGCCCACCTGTGCTTTATATTCCTAGTTGATAGTACAGCCATATAGGTTGTGGATTGTCCTTAATGGAAGGTGATGCTGAAAGCTAGCACAGCAGGCTAACACCAACACCTTCTAGGCTTGCCCTTTAAAGATTCAGCACACCACACACCGTGATTTGAAAGAGAGGCTGTGATTAAACCTCTGTTCCTTGACAAAATCATTAAGACAGGGGTTGGCAACCTCAACAGTTTTGAGTGCTAATTCTCATGCCCTGAAAGTATGCCAGGATCACAGAAATTGCAAAAAATAAAAAAAAATGGTGGAAAACAAAACCAGAATAGCAAGAAGTACATTTCTGGTTTGGTATTAATGGTACAAGGACTACTGTGACCTCTCTGAAAGCTGAATCACTGTTCCTGATTAAAAGGAGGTTCCTAGAAAGGCAATTCATACTGGCAGAGACAAGGAAAGGGCTGTCTGGCACCCTTGTGACATGTACATATTTTGCTTGCCCCAGGAGTAAGACAACCTGTCTTACTGATCTTGGGTAGCCTGATAACTTGGACCTTGATCTAAGAGGCAGGCTTAACAAGACCTTGTAACATGGGCTGGGGGATAAATTAGTTTGGTCCACATTTTTAATATGAGCCAAGCTAATAGATGCAGGGTACTAATGTTACTAGTTCTGACACCCCCTCCCCTCTTTTCTGGGGGTCCTCATCATAACAATTGGCAATATTTAATAATTAGGCCATATGTCGTCTTCCACATAGTATAACCATTAACATAAACTGGGGAACTAAGAAAAAACCCAAAGGCAAACATTGTTTAGTCAGGAATGCACTTGAGGAAGGGCCATCTAAAATTCAAAAGAAATACTGATTTGCGAGGCAACTGGAGTCACGTACACACGGCTCATTATTTTCTCCTCACCCAAACAAAGAAAGTTGCTCCTTCTCTTTCATTCGCAAAGCATTAAACCATCAAAACACTGCAAAGTATCAAACCATCAAAACACTAATAACATATCAGGAATATCTTTGTCGCTCTTGGAGCAACATCTCAAAAATCTTTTTTTCTACTCAAAATCCCATCCCCAGAAGGCAAATAATTACTATAAAAACCTCTTGAAAACCCCACTAAAATGAGTACATATCTCCTTCCTGAGGACATTCTGTCTGTCTCTGTAGCTAAACTCACAGTTCACCTTCCTACCTACTCCACACCACACTGTGCAGCCATTCCAGGTTTGGACCCCTGCCCTGCTGGTTTCTTCCTCGACCTCATCTCTTCAGGAAAAGGTGTGATATCACCCACTGAAACTCTCCTCTCTATTCCTCTATCTTAGTCTTTCCCACATTATTTCGCTAGTCTCGGATAAATGCCTGAAGCCTGAATGTGTATGTGAATGTGGTTATTGTTATTTTTCCAAGTGAAGATTGTTGTTATTCTAGCTAGTGAACGTCTCCTCCATTAGTACTGGTATAGCTGGTCACAAGACTCTGCCATTACCCCCTTCTTGTATTGCCAAGACATGTCCATTAATTCCCCCAAATTAATGTTGATATTTTGAGGGTCCTTAAGACCCCAGAGCGATTAGGGTAACACTATCTTGTTAGTGACATACGTCCATATAAGTGTGGCTTATGCTTGCATATTTCTTTTCATGTGGACAGAGCACAGGGGGCAATTTATTCTCTAGCCCTTTGCACTCTATCCAAAAGCTCCCTGATGGAAGCTGACATGCCCTGGGGTGGGTGGTTACTGTTGCTGCTTATCAGTGGGGAAGAGAGGAAGGGGAAAGGAAGTTCAAACAATGAAGATGCAGCAGCTCTGGGCTCTTGAGGGAAAGAAAAGGAGGATGCAGTCCATCTCTGATGACTTGTTACCCAAATTGTGTGGGTCAGTGAGGATCCCACTAGTGTCTGAATATTAATGTGGTGAATATTTAATTATCTCAAAAAGGCAGCGAGAAGCTGGGTAAGAAGAGGATCTTTTGACCTATTATACTGGTAATCGCTGATGAGACTCCAGGTCAGAATGCACAATTAAATTATCTGTATTGGAAATTAGTCTTAACAGCATTCATATAAACACTCAGGCTTTAAGCAATCACACTAGGCTATTGAAGGAAGTGAGAAGTATTTGAATACAGGAATAGAGTAAGGGAATTGTGGGTTATACTATACTGATCCTGTAGAGCTGAGATCATGAAATAAACTGGCAGAGGGGATGTCTGGAAGGCAGAATAGCAACACAGTCTGATGTGGAGTTGAGAGGAAGAGGATATGTGTGCACTTTGGTGGTGTTTTAGGGTTATATTTATATGTAATAATTCCCCTGAAGGGATGGGATTTAGAGTGGAATAAAATATTTCTCAGAGTTTTCCAGGGCTAAACAAAGGGTTCTCCAGAAGAGCTACTATTGTTAACTCTTCTGCATTTGGAATTGATGTATTTGGAATTGAATAGGAGCAGACAAGGCCTATTGTTGAAGGAAAGAGGAAAAACTCATTTTGCAAACATCAAGGACTCTGCTATTGTTGAGTGGATTAGTGGAGTATTCATCTCCAGGTGTTAACTCTGACCTGAGTATTATTCGTCTGGGGAATTTCCAAAGGCCCCTCCCTTGGTTATACATGACTCCAGCTTTAGTATCTGGGGGGTCCCTGGTTTACTTGCTAACCACATGGAAGGCCACATCAAGCCAAATTATTATATATTGCCAATTATGTGATGTTCCAAGATGGAGGCTGTCAAGGTAGATAACAACATACCCTAGTTTTTTTCCCTGCCCCCTCCAGGCTGAAACCAGCTATTTCTTTGCCATCTGAAATGCCAACACCCTTCCATCACCTCCTCACTGGCAAACAGCAGCAGCAGAGTCCCAGAGGAAGGGCATAGAACTGGCAGGCAGAGCAACTTACACATGCACTGGAACACAATTAGCCTTCAGATTTCATGCAGATTGTCAGAACAGTAAGTAGTTATGGTTTTAGCAGCAGTAACTTTCAAGGATCATGATCACAACTGCTAGTTCTATCACTGGCGAAGGGATGCAAAGGTAGAGGAGGCAGGATTTGAGTTAGGAGAAAAAAAGGCCCAGTGGGCATGAAGACAAAACAAATCTCTAGGTTACTCACGGTCGGAAACAATGTGCTGCTGTCACAACCCACTCATGGGTGATGAGGGCCCCTCCACATATATGCTTGTCCATCTTCCTCACACTAGCCTGCCATGGCCACTCACCTTCTACAGAATCCTCACCCCCAACATTCCTGTTCAGGGCAGTTGGTCGCCCACATACTGGGAGAAGAAAATAGTACAGAGGATTAAATTCAATATAGTGCAGTGTGTGGTAGAAACTACTGGTCTACCCCTGAAAGCTTATGCATTATTTAAGCCACCTCTAGATCTACTGTGGTGTGTTCTGTATTGGGCTGCCTTTGAACAGCCCAGCCCAGCTCAGCAATTACAGAATGCAGCAACGAGGTGTGAACAAGAGCCACTCGCTGGGAGCTTGTGATTCCCTGTTAAACCCCAGTAGGGTCTGGTGGCTTCAGTGTCAATGGGATGATAACTCCACTCTGTACTTTAATCTGACTTTTGAAGGAGCTATGCAAGGTGCTGACTCTATTTGCATGTCAAGGCTCAACATCTTGGATAACTCCTCGAAAGTTCAGACTTAAACCAGGAGTGGATTCACTACCGTATTGACATCAGATCTACACACATCCTACTGGCTAAACAAACCATGTTGGGTTCCATTTCATTTCTAGACCCAGTTCAAAGTGTTGGTGACAGGGAAGGCCCAAGACATTTTGCTGCTAATGTTAAGGCCAAGTTGATACCTCCCTCCCATTCCACATATGACTGACAACTGAACTGGCTGTTGACTCTGATTTCAACACTGCTGACAGGATCGCATCCTCCACTGCCTATGTCTGGAGAGCAGGGAAACCTAGGGTGTGTAGGAAAGTCCATGTGGTCAGACAGGTCTGTCCAGTCCCTGCCCCTCATGATCTGCTGTCTAAGGCAGCCACCTACTCTGAACAATGAATAGGCAAGCCCTGGCTGTATATTTGTATACTGTCCAATAACAGGGATTACTGGTTAAAAGGCTAACAATGCAAAGCACGTAAATAAATAAATATCAGTTACAAAACACACAATGCAAATGCCCATGAGGTGCAAATGCATGAGATGTAAATGGGAATTTTTTAACAACCTGTTTGAGCTAAATGGAAACTTACCATGATGAGCCCGGGACAAATGAGAACCTGAAACGAAAAGATGGGAAACCATTGTAGACCAATATTTATTAATTACTGCTAATATGCTACATCAGCTACTTATTTATTTATATTTATATATATTTATTTAGGTATTTATACCCTGCTCTTCAGCGACAAAGTCTCCCAGAGCAGCTTACAAATTGTTTAAGCAATAGCAATTTACACAGCTACACCACATTAAGCAGTTTCCAATATGTATTAGCTAATTGCCCCCACAAGCCAGGTACTCATTTTACCGACGTACGAAAGGATGGAAGGCTGAGTGAACCTTGGAGCCCTCTGGAATTGAATTTGCAACATGGTGGCTTGCAATACTGGCATTTAACCACTGCACCACCAGGGCTCCCTGGTGTTTGCATAACTAAATAATGTCTTCTGGACCGACTCCCCACTCCAAACTCAGCTTAACAGCCAATAATCACATTGAGTAAAGAAGACTTGTTCAGCTGCTATTTGGGGCACAAGGAGGATGATATTTCCAACTCCCTCTCACCTGCAAGCAAGGCTGCAATGAGGAATTGTGATGGGGTCCTGCTTCTGACTGTTGCTAAACAGTCCTCCTCACTTGATGCAGCTGTTGTTAAAGTGGTTTGTGTGTGTGTGTGTGTGTGCATTTATGATCATGGCAACAGTAATATGATCATAACTATGTAGTATTGCTTAATACAGAGCAGTTACAGATTCATAACTCTGTGGACTCATCTACACAACAACAACAAAATCCGGCAAGAATGTGGGCAGAATACCTTTAGTTTACATGAGCTCCTGCTGGGATTCACCATATCAAGAAGGAGGGGGACTGAAAACTCCACATAGACTGCAATAAAACTTTCACTGTTTCTCGCAATCTTTTTTTAAAAGTGCTCAAAAATGCACATAATAGGTCATCTGTACAACTGATTCAAAAAGAGGACATAGCAGAGATGAAAGCTGATTGGTCAGACCTTGGAGGGGGTGGGCTTGCAAGGGAGGGCTTGCAATGCCGGAGCTGCCATTGTTGTTGTTTTTGCAGGTACGATTGATCAGCTGGCAAAGCAGCAGAACAAAAATAAGAAGTTTCTTTAAAGTGGAAAACAGCTCTTCCGCATCTGTCACTTTAAGAAAAAAAGGAATGAATGGGGGGAGATTTCCCAGACTCAATCCACTTGGGGCCAGCTTTTCTTTCTGTAGATGTAAACTGCAAAATATTCCCTTCCAAGCCTGCTAATGAGCCGTGGGCACAAATGGGCACTGCAGCGAAAGGGAGGTAAGGTGATTTTTTCACTATTAATTATCCCGTCTAGCTGAGCCCTAGGTTATGAATCCATAAATGCAATACAGAATGTCAGCCTATGTTTTTAAACCACCTGCCAACCATAGCAACAATTTGAGTGATATATAGACAGATTAAAATATTAAAATTCAGGATGGCAATAAACAAATACAAGTGACAATATACCAATGGATGATAAAACCAATGCGAAACATACTGTGAGTAAATGATACAAAGATCTAAATGCACAGAAACAGTTATGAAAACCTGCCTCCTCCCCAAGGGTATTCTTCACCTCATTGCCAGAAGATCATAACAGGATGAGTGGGCTTCCAGCATGAGTACTCAGAGTACTTTAGATGATAACCTCAGGTTTCAAGTAGATAAATTTTGGATGAGGAGTTCTTACAAGTAAACTGATCCTACACTGCTTTGCAGGTTAAGCCAGTATTTTGAACTGAGCTTGGAAACAGACTGAGATATTTTGTGTGTGTGTGCCTTCAAGTAAATCCTTTCATAGGGCTTTGTTAGGCAAGGAAATGTTTTTGCCAGTTCCTTTCTCTGAAATACATCCTACACCACCTGGTATTTATTGGCGGTCTCCTATCCAAGCACTAACCAGGGCTGACCCTGCTTAGCTTGCAAGATCAGATGAGATCTTGAGTAGGTGACAAAGTACTGGTATAATATGATCATGTGAACTAGACCAGTTGACAACCTGGCCACCCTATTTTGGACAAACCAACATTAAATATGCACAGTGAAGGCACAAAAGTTGTCTTCATCACCAAGTTGCCCTACCATCATTCCAAGAAGCTTTCTGTGGGGGAAAAAACTGGGTAGAACTGAATGCTCTCCAGATGTGGTCTTCAGGTTAAAAACACCCAACTGTTTCACCAAGGCAGAAATACTTTCCCCAAATCATTTTGATTGTGTATTTGTCTTCTTCTAAATCTGTGTGGAACCATGTTTTCCACAATAATTGCTGCTTACTGTCTCATACATGCCACTTTTATCCCTGACGGTAGCCTTTTTCTCCTACCTGTATTAGTCATCCCACTCCACCAAGGCTCATGAAGCAAACAGGATGATGTCACAGTGCAAGAACAGCTAAGCAGATTTTGCCATTCGTTGGCATCAGCAAGGGCAAATGAGGACAACTGAGACACAGGAGAGTGTTTTCTGGATCTGTAATGCTTGAATTAATCATTTGTGTGATCTGACTCGATCAGGTATCACATGGCAATTGTGATGGCATCACAATGGTACCGGAGTCGCATATTTTCACCAGGTGGTTTCTCCTTCAAATTCCCAAATGGTTCCTACATTCGAGAAACTCATTTTGACATTTTCCTGTCTTTATTTTTCTCTCCCAGAAAGTCAAGCTGAGATCCTGCCCTGGGACATGGATCATAAAGTTCTGCCCAAGTGAAACTACAGGGTATCTTCCCTCTATCCTCCTGCAGAACCTACCATCCACCTGAACCCTCCCTCCATGGCTGGTGAATGGCTAATGGAGAGCAGGGGACATCAGAGAAACATCTATCTATGTCCCTATAGATAGGTATGCCCAGGATGATGACTTCATTCTCCCAGGAAGTCCTGTGAAGGATGCCTTTTTAGTTCTGCATCTGACTTGTAAAGATTTAACCAGATACTTCTCCAATGCTCTGTGCCAGCCACTCAGTGGCCTTGAGGAAGATGACTCTGGAGGGATTTGGTCATTTACATGAGGAAAGTAGTAAATTCCTCCCTCCACAACAACTAAAAAAGGCATATAATTTAGATTTATACCTGAATATGTCTCTAACCAGATGCCAGCATTAGTCATTCCAACAGAATTAGTATCTTGTGTATGAAATCTGCCCATAAGGTGTATTTTTGCCCCAAATTAAAAATATCCCAGTGCTGATATCCTTTCATTTTTAACACAGAGTGTACTTGATGTGATCTATTTTTCAATCTCCAGTGAAATCCATTCCATGCTCACCTGCAATTATATACAATGTACCTAATTAAACCATGCCAAATCTAATATAATTACTGGTTTTAATTTTGTAACATCTGCAAATCAATCTCCTATGTTTGACACAATCCCAAATGTAATCTGTTCTATTCAGCCTATTATAAAATTCAGTCACCACAGGTTATCAGAGACAAGGCCTCTGTCATTACATCTGTATTATACCAAGAACTCAGGACAGCTCTTGTTGCCTGTGGCTTCCATGTTGGTAGAGTAGTGAATATGCTTCAGGTTCAATCCAGATTTTAAAAGAGGTATCCAAGATGCTGAACTCGAGCTCCCAAATTAAGTTCAGCACCTTAGATAGTGCCTTTAAATTTATATTAAATCCAGGAATTTAGTCATTATTATAATGTTTTAATTGTTGGAAGCCGCCCCGATTGTTTTTAGCAGAGGGGCGGGGTATAAATAAATATTATTATTATTATTATTATTATTAGGAATGGATTCACCATTCCACTAACATGGAAGCCACCTGTTACCACTGTATACTACAGCGTTACCCATGTTGCAGCAAGAGATGGAATCTCCAGTCCAGACAGTGTAACCTAAGGGATCAATAACAATTTGAAGGGCTGTACATAACTCCTGCTCTTGCTTCTCAGGGTGTATCCACATTACACAAATTATGCATTTTCTGCCAGGTAATCCACTCTCTGCCAGATTTAGCTGCTTAGATGTAGATTGCCATTGAGAGTCACTTTAAACCTCTTTCCATGGAAAAGAGGTGGAGAACTACATGTTCAGTAGCAAATGGCAGGCTTTGTAACATGATGTGATTCTTACAGTGTATTCAAAGAAGTACTAGAAAGATTTCTAGCAGACAATCATGGAGCAGCTTAAGCACTCACCCACACACTGAGGGGGTGTGCAGTCGTATCCTGGAAACTTTTTTCTATTCTGTCACATTCTGCAACACATTTGCTTGGCAAGGGAGGACAAAGTAACTTAAGGCAAAGAATGCAGTAGAAAATGCTGATTGAGGCCAAATCTTAAGGGATCTAGGAGTCTTAGTGGACCACAAGCTGAACATGAGTCAGCAGTGGGATGCAGCAGCTAAAAAAGCCAATGTGATTCTAGGCTGCATCAATAGGAGTATAGTGTCTAGATCAAGGGAAGTAATGATGCCACTCTATTCTGCTTTGGTTAGGCCTCACCTGGAATACTATGTCCAGTTCTGGGCACCACAATTCATAAAGGATAAAAACAAGCTGGAACATGTCCAGAGGAGAGCAACCAAAATGGTAGAAGGTCTGGAAGCCATTATACCCTATGAGGAACGGCTTAGGGAACTGGGTATGTTTAGTCTGGAGAAGAGAAAGTTAAGAGGTTACATGATAGCCATATTTAAATATTTGAAGGAATGCCATACCAAAGATAGATCAAGCTTGTTTTCTGCTGCCCCAGAGACTAGAACACAGAACAATGGGTTCAAACTACAGGGAAAGAGATTCCACCTAAATATTAGGAAGAACTTCCTGATGAAAAGAACTGTTCAACAGTGGAATACACTGCCTCAGAGTGTGGTAGAGTCTCCTTCTTTGGAGGTTTTTAAACAGAGGCTGGATGGCCATCTGTCAGGAATGCTTTGATTATGTATTCCTGCATGGCAGGGGGTTGGACTGGATGGCCCTTGTGGTTTCTTCCAACTCTATGATTCTATGAAATCCACACTACACAAATAATCCAGTATGAAATGGGATTATTTGCCATGGCTTCTTCCAATGGAATCCTGGGACTTGTAGTTTGCTGAGGCACCAGCACTCTTTGGCAGATCCCATAGGAAGGACCCATGGCAAATAATCCAGTTTCAAAGTGGATTATTTGTGTAGTGTGGATTTGGCCTAAGTATCTCCCATCCATTGCTCCCTTCCAATTAAAAAACCACTCCTTCTATTCCTATTTTTGGCAAACCTGTGGTCCCAATGCAGTACTAACCAAGCTAAATGTTAAAAAATATGTATTTCCGAATGCAATTGAGAGCACAGTATCCAGAAGTTAACAACCAGCACTGATAGGGTCAAGAGATTGCTGAGGGGCAGTGCAGGACTTGAAAAAATGGAGAGGTGTTCTCCAAAATCAAAGTTGTGCGGGGAAAAAAAAAAGACCACAAATTCATCACTTTGTATACCACATTTTCTCAATCCCACTCAGTCTGCTGAAACACTGAAGAAATAATGCATTTTGACAGCGTTTTAACTATCATGGCTCTATCCTATGGAATCATAGGACTTGTAGCTTGTTGTGGCAGCAGACAAAGAAGGTTAAATATTTCACAAAACTACAAATCCAAGAATTCCATAGTGTTAAGCCATGGCAGTTAAAGTGTTATTTCTGCAGTGTGTCAGCAGCCTTAGTCAGTCTTTTGCTAGTAACTGCATTGCACTGCATTGATATATTGTAACCACTCATCCTGTTCTGTACTCCTTTGCTTTTTGTGCTTGTTATATATTCTTTAAAAACCCTCCCTTTCCCCCATGCCAGCCTTGGGCCCTTCAGATGTGTTGAATTATAACTCCCATTATTCCTAGTGAGCTGGTATATAACCTAATGGCAGAAACTTCAGACCAATTGTCTATGAAGTTCTTACACGGCTGAGGCTCAACACCACCATTCATCATATTGATTGCTTTCTTTTTACAGTTCAGTTTTCATCTTCAGAACAGAAGGTTAGTAAATCAATACTTATTGTAGTGGTGGCAACAGTATGGGGCAGAGGGTTAACAGATGAGCTGACATATATGCTTGATAGAACGCTTTATGATCTTTTTGCTGCAAGCTTTTGCAGCATGTCATTTGAATAAGCTGCCTCCTTTTTGTCTTTCCATCTCTTCCTTTGTCTTTCTCTAACCCTTATTAAACAGCTGTTGATGTGTTTAGTCACCCTTAGGTATCGTGGGTCCTGAGCCATAGAGTAAAAATTAATTAAAGAAACAAAGGAACAAACACAAACCAAGTTCTGGCAGGCCTAGGAATGCAGAAGCTGACATATTAATTTCAGGTAGAATGCCTAAAGCCATAAGGAAGATTGCTTTGCTGTTTTGGCAATGTCTCATGGCCAGGAGCTAATCATCTTGATGACAGGTCTCTCCATGAAAAAACTGGGTGGTTTTTCAATGCCACCTCATGGAAAATGTCTGAATTTGTAGTACACTCTCCAGCGGGACCAAGTTCATACTTTCTGGAGATCGGGAGTTCTGGAGATCAGCAATTGCCCCCTTGCTAGGCACCCAGTGGTGCCCCACTCCCAATGCTGGCAGAATGCATAGGGAGTTCCTTACCATACTACACTGTTATACCACTATCTTCTACTTTAACTGCCATAGAAACATGAAATTCTGGGGTTTGTAGTTCAGTGAGGTTTCTGGCTGAGAATTCTAAGTGCCCTTCTCTAAACTGCAAATCCCGGGATTCCTATGATGTTGCCATGCAAGTTAAAGTGGAAAAGAGCACTATAACACTGTAGTGTGATTTTGGCATACCATTTGGAGCAAGGGCGTGAACATAGTACCACTGTTTCCGAACATAAGCTCTCTTGTTCCATGAGCTCTGGCAGCAGTGGTACGGGGGGGGGGTGGATCCAAGAGGGAGAGTGGGAAGTCCACATTGTTATCTTACATGTTCACACACACACATTATTTTGCAGCTGTTACACAAGAAAAAAATAAAGAACTGGAAAGCACATAACCACAGTGACAGAATAGGAGGAGACACCCTTGTTGATTGTACAGGTGCCACATTCTGATCTCACCAGCATTGATGGCAATAGCAACACTCTCACAGAGAGCTGCTTTGCTGGAAGGCAAGGCAATGGTGGCACCAAGGGGAACGGGTCAGTGGGTCCGATGCAGTATCAGCCCAGTAGCCCATCTAGACTACTGCAAGGCTCCAGAATGGATCTGCACTGACACACGTAGCTGGCATCATGTTGATCGAGGGCAGTTCCAGAGTATAAGGTCTGAAAGCCATGCCCTATGAGGTGTGGCTTAGGGAGCTGGGTATGTTTAGCCTGGAGAAAAGAAGGTTAAGAGGTGACATGATCACCATGTTTAAATATTTGAAAGGGCGTCACATTGAAGATGGAGCAAGCTTGTTTTCTGCTGCTTCAAAGACTAGGAAATGGTGCAATGGACTCAAACTACAGGAAAAGAGATTCCACCTAAACATTAGGAAGAACTTCCTGACAGTAAGAGTGTTCAACAGTTGAATGTACTGCCTTGGAATGTGGTGAAGTGGAGTCTCCGTCTTTGGAGGTTTTTAAACAGAGGCTGGATGGCCATCTGTTAGGTGTGCTTTGATTAGGTATTCCTGCAGGGTAAGGGGTTGGACTAAATGGCCCTTGTGGTCTCTTCCAACTCTATGCTGCCGTTTACACAGCAAAATAAATCCTCAAAGAATGCAACAAGAAGCCTGATAGTTCCCATGCATTTTGAAGCCACAGTGCCCTTTTCAGAAGGAGGGGGAGTGAAAAACCCATAAGTCACGCAGTATCAGCTTTTGTTAGTTTCCCTGACTTTTTGATAAAGTTCACGAAAATGCGCATAATTGGTCTTGTGAACTTACCATTCGCAAATGTCTGTGTGAACTTGCAGCGACCTTTTTGAATTAGCATGAGCAGAGCTGAATCCTGATTGGTTGGAGTGACAATTGTGCCTTCTCCAAATATATGGAGAGGTTGGAGAGAGAAATCCACTGAGCCTGTCATTTGCCCCTTCTTCTGCTTGCAGCTCACTTTGGGAAATCTGCTCTGAGCCCTTCCTGTTTGTTTCAAAGGAAGGCTTTGGGGGCAGGGAAGATGATCGGGAATGGGGCTAGCCCCCGCTTGGGTGGTGTGTGTGTGTGTGTGTGTGTGTGTGTGCAACCGACCAATCGCTCCATCATTCTTTTGTTTGTTTGTGCTTTCCGTCACTCCTTTGTCTTTATTTAAGGCTTTGGAGGCAGGGAAGATGATCGGGAACTTGGGTGGTGTGTGAGTGTGTGTGTGAGCGTGCTGCCCGTCGTTCTTTTGTTTGTTTGTGTTTTGCTTCACTCCTTTGTGTTTATTTAAGGCTTTGGGGCAGGGAAGATGATCAGGAACTTGGGTGTTGTGTGAGTGTGTGAGAGAGTGTGCTCAACCGACAGATTGCTCCATCGTTCTTTTGCTTTTTTGTGCTTTTCTTCCCTCTTATTATTTATGGTCTCTTTTCACCTCAACATGACCCCCTCCTTGCTCCCTCCCTGCCTCCTGCCTGGCTTTAATCATCTGGAGGCCATGCCCCCCCACCTTTGCCTGTGTAAACTAATGAAAACTGAAACTGGCTGCATCTTCCAAATAAGCAAGAATTTGTGGGAATTATGCACTGCTGATGGGGAAGAACGGTAATCTGGAATTTTGCAAACTTTATCCTGTCGTGGAACTGGCACCTATGATTCTATGATCGTATTGTAGACTGGTCCCAGATTATGGTGCTAGTGTAGATGCACCCTGGGTCACAGGGTGTCTTGAGAGAAGCAGTTGTGGCAGGACCCCATGGAGTCTCTCCAGCTGCCTACCCTTAAAATGTCCCATAACTGGGAGAGCACTGCAAATGTCATTTCCCAGAGCCTCAGTTTCCAATGCCTTGGAAACACTTTGGTCAGAGCATTGCTAGGCTGAAACAGCAGGGCTTTGGAGGAGTAGCATAGTCAGGCATAATTACAGTGATGGAGCTCTCTCGTCATAGTTGCAATGACAATGCAGATTATATTAGCCAATGTTAAAATAAAAGATTTTTTTAAAATAAATAAGCTATCCTATTTAAACACCACTAATTTTAACCAATCACAAAACATTTAAAAATGTAACGATGAAAACAGAAGGAGAGCACACATGCCCTATTAAAAGGGTTTTTGCACACCCTGTTAATCACCAAAGCCTGTTTAAATAAAAAGTCTTTACTTGTTGGTGGAAGAAAACAGGGGACGGGAAGGGAGACTGAGCCTCCCGTGGAAGAGAATTTCATTTCATTTTATTTTGTTTCATTTTATTTATATCCTGCCTTTCTCATAACGCCTGTCTCCCAAAGTGGTGCACAACATGAATTAAATAAAGATACATCTAAAAAAACTAATCACTTCCAAAGCATGGGAGCAGCCATTAAGAAGGTCCTATCACGTGTCCTCACCAGATGGGCATGTTACTGTAATGGGACCAAGAGGAAGCCCTCTCCAAGCATCCTCAACTTGGGCAGGCTCATATAGGGAGATGGAATCTTTCAGAGAGTCTGGACCTAAGGTGGTCCAAACCATAAATAACAACCAAACGAAAAGAAAAGAGACAATATCCAAATAAACCAAAGCAATGTGAACTGTTCTCATGAAGGGTTCACTAGCCCAAGCACAATGCAACATAAGACAGAACCAGATGTTGTGACACACTGAAACATCCATAGGTTTATGGTATGTGAGCATAAAGCTGGTGTAGATATCTTGAGGTCCTATAGGGTTTGTGTGTTTGTTTGTTTGGACTGCAATTCCCAGCAGCCCTAGCCAGTATAATCAATGGTGAGGAATGGTGGAAGTTGTAATCCAACATCTGGAGGGCCACATGATTCCCACCCCTGGTATAAATTGACCTTTACCAATATTAGATCTCCAGCCTTTCTAATATTAGATCCAGGTTATACTGTCTGGGAATGATGGGACTCATAGTCCAACCACATCTGGAGGGACACAGGTTCCTGACTCTCACCTGTTGATATTTCCATACACAAGGAGAGGTCACTATCTTGAAAATAGCAAAACTTAAAAAGAACTCTATATCCACATCACATGGGGAAAATCCAGGTTTCCCTTCAACAGCCATAGTTAAGTTTCCTAATATATATTGAACTTTGCTTTGGGTTATGTTCTGGGTTTGTATTGTTTCACACTTGCTTCAGATGATAGTAGGAGGAAATACTGTGTCCTTCTCTGAGATTAGTGATTTCCCAACCAGTGGCAAAGCCACAGATGTGAGGACTTTCCTAGGAAAGAAACGGTGAAGCATATGGCCATATCCAAAGGCAGAATTTACCTGGTGCTGACAAAATACTGTGAATGATAGAAAGCCTAGAAGATCATGTAGATCTCTCAAGACTGCCACCCCCCTTTAAGGTCTTGGTGGTGACAAGGACCAGTGTGGAATTTGCCCAAGCAGCAAAGAAAGGTAATCATATCTGTTGAAAAAGGAATAGAAAGAAAGGCTTCATTCAGATGGCACACTATGCTAGGATGGAACAGACAACCTGTGGCCTCCCAGGTTCATTGAACTTCAGTTTCCATCAGTCTCAGCCAGCCTGGCCAATGGTGAGGCATGATTGTCATAGTTCACCCCTTAGAGTCAGACAATTCAGAAACAGAGTTACACGTCCAGGAATTTGCAGGAATTTATAGCTCAGTGGTCTATCTGAGTCTGATGAGCTGGGGGCTGAGGCAGAGGGGGCCCTACTTCCCAGCAGGAGGTGACACATGCTGAAGACGTGGTGCCATGCTTTGCAGGTCAGCAAAGAGACAAGGAGAGAGTACACGATTCCCAGCTGCTGTTAAAGAGGAGATGTAGATTAATTAGTCACCCAGTGTGTTTAGACAGCTGCCTATAAATCTCCCAGTAGCTCCTGGGTGTCTCTGTTGCATGCAACCATCTTATCTAGGTGATTGGCAGTATTCTTTGGCATTTTTGTTTTCTTGACCCTGAACTGGCTACGATTTAATGACTCTGGATTTTTTCAGATGGCCCAAACCCAACTGGTAGTCCCAACTGGAGTAAACCCATTGAATAAATAAAACTAACACAAGTGTTGATTGGACAAGTTTCCATTGATGGAATGGGCTCATTATAATTGGAACTAACAACTGGATTTAGATTTTGTGTAAACAATTTTATGCATTTTCCCCATTGACTAAAATCTGGACACATTTTTCAAAGACAAAGCATATTTGATTGTACAAATTCATCTGTGTATTATTTGAAATGGGATTAAAGAAAAGAATGACAATTGCAATTTCCTTTTGATAAATGAATAAAGGAAAGATATATGTATGCTTTGGTTAATAGTCTTGAATTTATTTTTAAAAGATCAAATTACTAGACATTTCTTTTCCATTGCTAGTGCTAGCACCCTAGAAATCTGGTACAGACCCTGATAAAGTCTTCCTTCTGCCAGTCATGGAAACAAAGTTGGAAAACAGTGTGAAGACACTGCATTTCTTTAAGAAACATTCACTGGGAACATTCCTCCCAATTGGCAAAACATTTGCAGGATAAACCTGACAAAAATGTTCCAACACACACAACATTCCCAGCCCCTAGGCACACACCCCATAGACAATTAATCCCATCAACCGCCCGACCCAGATTCCCATCTAGCAAAGTCAGGTAGTCCTTAAATAGCTTATCCTATAATCATTTTGGATATCAGGTAACATACCCAGAATCACACACCCCCTTCTTTCCCCAAAGGTCTCCACCCAAAAGGTGTGTTGCCAACAAGTTATCAAAGCAGAGGGTCATTGATCAGGACTAAGGTTTATCACGCCAGCCTCCTTTCTTGCAGCAATCGCATTAGTGAAGCAAACGGGAACATACCTGTTTGAAAACGTTCATTATGACACTGTCTCTTCAATCGTGTGTGCTGCAATTGTGCTGCTTTGACAATCTTCTGTCCCTCCATACTGGCTCTGTAACCCACCTTCAGTGCATGCATGCCTTTTTCTTTTTTTCTGTGATTCCATAATTACGAGGAAATGACTTTTAAAAAAATATTTTATCATTTCCCCATAGTTATGCAATCACAGCAAAAATATAAAGAAGGAAAAAGAAAGGCATGGAGAAAAAACATCTTGGCCAACTTGGGAATAGCAAAGGGGAGAGGAGGAGAGGAGGAGGACCTCGCCCCCTTGTGCCACCTGACTTCTGTTATACTGCTAGCCATGGAAGGGATTTATCGCACGAAGGGAAATACTGGCATAGTAGAAGTATTGAGAGCCATCAATGAAGGGTGTGCTACAGAAATAGTTAGAGCGTAGACCAACCACAGGATTGTCATGACGTCATTCAATAGCATATGACCATTGCCGCTACCATCCTGGCTTAATTCTGCTATTGCAGTTTTGTGTGATAAAGTCCAAAGTCTCTCCTTCACCACTGGACAGATTACAATGCTACATGGTCTACGCCCCCCTTTTGTTTGACTGCAAACTCCACAACCCATCAACATATTTTAAAGCATGCAGAGACAGTATTATTTATGCATATTTAATTTTTACTAAGTGACCTTGAGTATTCTCTCTTAGCCAAAGATATGAAGTGAACTTTTTACAGAACATCAAGGTTCACCTAACAAGGAATGGATGAGATGATTGATGATGATGATAATGATGTCTTTTTCCCAATATTGGGACTAAAGGCAGCTTACAAAATCTTAAAACCAATACAGTTTAAAATACTTTTAAAAATCAGTAATAACATAAAAGTTGTTTTGAAATGCAGTTAAACAATCTATAGAGCTAAAACTAAAAACCCATCAAAAACAGAAGATAAATGTCAACAGAACAGTACACCACACTGTTCAAGCCCACTGCAGTCAATTCCTAAAAGCCTGTTAGAATATTAAAGTTTACATTTGCAGGGGGAAGGAAAGCAAAGAGGGAGCCATTCTGGCCTCCTTAAGTTACAAAATCTGGAAGCAGCCACCGAGAAGGCTGTCTCCCCCTTTCCCACCAAATCTGCCAAGAGAAGATGGTGGCAACTTCTACTTCCTCCCATATTAAGTTTTGTAAAATCTTAAGATCTCTCCATCCCATTTATGAAGTAATTTGAAAAGTTTAGTAGAGCTGTCTGCTACACTGCAGAAATAAAGCAGTTTGCCACTGCTTTAACTGTCATGGCTCAATGCTATGGAATTCTGGGATTTATAGTTTTCTGAAATAGTTAGCTTTCTCTGTCAGAAAGCTCTGGTGCCACAACAAACTACAAATCCTAGGATCCCATAGCATTTAGCCATGATAGTTAAAGCAGTGTCAAACTGCATTATTTCTGCAGTGTGTCAGCAGCCTAGGTTCTTGTAAAAAAAAGAAGAAGAACTGAACAAAATCCTCAGCTTTTTCCACAGGCCAGATTCATTAGGTATTCCCTGTAAGCATCAGAGACATGACTCTGTGTATCAACTGCAAAACAGCAGGAATGGGGGAGGGGAGTTGCCCTGATGTCCTGCTTGTGAGCTTCCCAGAGGCAATTGGTTAACCAGTGTGGGAACAGAATGCTGGATTCAATAGGCTTTTGGATGTTCTTACCTTCTCAATATAGAGAGGACCATTTTGTGCTTGCCTTCATCTGACAACTATTAAAGATGAGGAGCCATTCAGGAACAAAAGTAGTGTTCAGTCAAATTCACCAACTCTAATTCATGCACCATAAGCATGGTTGAATACACATGGATTTAAAACTAGACTTGTAGGAGCTAGACACTCAAAATCCTAGCTCTGGATGGACAATCCCATCCGGTTCATTTTCTGTGACATCCACGTTTCTCCACACTCACGCATATCCAGCTACTTCAAACTTTCCTCCTAGGGCCCAGTCTCTAGGTCCCTCATTTAGGGTTGCCAGAGTGAAAATTAGAGAGGGCTCCTGTACCATTAACAATTGAGTAGAAGAGGAAATTTCAGCAGGTGTCACTTGTTACCTGTTTGCATGACAAGCAACATCTGCTGAAATTCCCTTTTCTATACAACCATAGTTTTCACTCTGGCAGCCCTACCATTTTTATTCTCCCCTCTGCATGCATTCCAATTTGCCAAAAATTCCAGTTTATCACTATTCTTCTTATGCCAGGGTACCCAGAATGAGACATGGCACTTCAAGTGAGCTGCTTCACTTGGTGATTATTTCATTCAAACTTGGATATAAATAATATAGCAAATGTCAGTTGTAATTATTGTTCACAATATTTATATATTTATTATATTTTTTAGAAAAAAATTATGTGTACCCCTAAACCTCCCAACTGCCCTTCTTTCCCTTTCACACCCCAGACATCGGCCTTTTCCTCGTTCTAATGAAACAATTTCAGTATCCTGAATCCTAAACCGACTCTTGGCTAACTAAATCCCACAGCTCTCCTAGAATGGACACTCCAACCCCTTACCTCTGTTGGGTATTTCTTCATCATCACAAGAATTATATCCATAATACTGCTTTGTGCAGATCCCTCTTCCCACCATCAGAGTTATCAACACCAGCAGGAAGGTTACTGCTATGCCAGATTTTTGCTGTGCCCCTTTTTGCTGTGCCATGGTTGCCTTCCAGGGATCCTCCAAGAGCTGCTGTCAATTGACCCTCCCCGGGACTAGCGAGAGTCTAAAGAGGGATGCTCTCTCTAGGTAACACAGCTCACCTCTCTCCAAGATGCCTATGGTTTAATACCTAGCCCTGAGAAGGGCGGACACAATGTCACCAAACCTGTTTGACAGAAGTTCTAAATTGTGAATCTGGTATATGGCAGTCAAGTGGAGAAGTCTAAGGCATCCAGAGTCTCAGACAGCTATGTTCCCACATTCCCTGAGGGATGTGGCAGGCCCTCACAAAGATGTGGTTCTTAAGTAAAATGAGGAAGGTCCTAAACATAGAAAGGTGCTCATATGAACTTTCAACTGGCCTGATAGATCTTTCCCTGGGTAACCTCTTACTCAGTTTAAAAAATTGTTTACATTGAAGTTGGCAAAGTGTGGCCCACAATCTGAATGTAGCCCCAACCACATCCCCTTGTGAAATGTGGAAGGGATTTTATTTTCCAGAAAAACTCCACAAGTACACACACATGGGTTCACTGAAGAAATTTTGCCATGGGGGTGAGGGTGACCTGATCTATTTTAGGCTAAGCTTTTAGGTTTTTGTGACTTCCAGTCACTTCCTACTTAGAAGGGAAAGGCCTCCCCTGGGCGTAATAAAATCCAGAGTTCTCTCAAAACAAGAAAGAGGTTGCCTCAGCTAGAAGTTGTGGGGGCTTTGCATGAAAAAAAAAATCCTCCCCTCAAAAAAATTTCAGAAATGTAGCCCTCACATATGTGACGGGAGGGTGGTGGCCCCTAGACCTGGGGTAGTTGCCCACCCCAATTTATGTCCTGCCCTATATCTAGGGATCTCAGGACTTTTTCGGACGAAGAAAAATAACGCAAGCAGCCTCTCCAGCTTGCGAGGCTGCTGCGCTGCAAAGTGTCAGTTTCGGATGACGCTGCCCTCTAGCGGTACTGTTGTGGTACCGCAGGGAGAGCTGAACATCATATTTCGTTGATTTTTTACTCACGAAAGTTGATCGTGAGTAAAAATCAACAAAATATGACGCTCAGCTCTCCCTGCAGTACCGCAACAGTACCAGCAGGGGCGAGCGTCATACGAAAGGGGCGCTTTGCAGCGCAGCAGCCTCGCAAGTTGGAGAGGCTGCTTGCATTATTATTCTTTGTCCGAAAAAGTCCTAAGTGTAGAGTGTAGATGATAAAACAACATTATGCCATCTAAGACAATTCAAAAATCAAAACAATGAACAGAAATACACAACTCAATGTAACAAAGTCAAGCTATGGTGAACAGGCCTAAAAAACTTGGGTGAAGAGCCATGGTTTGACTTTGCACACCAAAACGCAGCCAGGGTTGCCACCAACCTGGGTTGCTTCCAGTGGAAGAAAACCATCCAACTGTCCGGCTTTGACAGGGAAAGACCCAGTTAATCCTCTGCCATCCCACTTTCTCAGCTGTTTTTAAAGTGTCCCAGTTTTTCTCTCCTCCTTTGTCTTCAGCTTATTCATCAGCAGTTGTAAACTGAGTTTAAAGTGCAAAAAGTAGTTTGCACTCAGCAGTGGGAAGAGAAGAGGAAGGCGTGAAGCTTTGCCCTCTCCTACAGGCTCAGGCAAAAGCAAACTCCAGCAACCTTTGATTTCACAATAATCTATATATATAATTCTCTTGGGTATGTTGCCTTTTTCAGTGTTCTAATTGGCTGCTTAGATGTCAGGATCTGCCTCTCCTAACAGGACCAGGTTGCTGGCTGCAGCAGCCTCTTTGCAGACTCAGGCCCTGGCTGTGGGAGTCTTGGAAGAACCAGTGTCAAGCTATCAGACACAGCTGGCTGCAATCATGCAGCACACCTTAAGCAGCAAGGGGAACTGTTATTTAAGGGAGGCATTTGGCCCTCAGTCTTGGCCACCACAAAATGGTTTTTGTGTTGTCTGTAGTTGGGCCTTGGATCTTCTGTGCTGTCTGTAGCTGGACCGTGGGCCTTGAGCCTTCTGTGCTGCCTGTTGCTGGGTCTTCGGCTGGAAACATGTGGAAAGCTTCAAGTCTTTTCTAAGCATGGTGGTGGAGGGGATCTTGTATCCTGGTGTGTGTGTGTGTGTAGCATGGGGAGGGTGTAGTCTGGGGTGAGTGTAGCATGGGTGTGTGTGTTTGTGCATGGTGGCAGCAGAGGGGCTCTCACATCCTGACATGTATGGTGTGTGTGTATAGCGTGGTGTGTATGTGTATGTGCAGTTGCATGTTGGTGGTGGAGGGGCTCTGACATCCTGCCCTGTGTGCTATGTGTGTAGCATGGTGTGTGTGTAGTGTGGTGTTTTTGTGTGTACACATGGTTGCATGGCGGCAGCAGAGGTGCTCTCATGTCCTGGCATGCATGGTGTGTTTCTGTAGTGTGGTGTGTGTGTGTAGCATGGTGTGTATGTGCGGTTGCATGGTAGTGGCGAAGGGGGCTCTTGTGTCCTGGCACGTGTGGTGCATGGCAGCAGCAGAGGGGCTCTCAGTATGAAACCAGCTGTTATAGTTGATTTTAAAGGTTATATATAATGCGTCAACTGATCATACTCTTAACATGTTTCCTAAGTGGCCAATCAGCAGAGTGGGAATGGAAACATACCAAAGCATTTTATAGATAGATAGATAACAGTGTATGTTATGCCAGATATAGCTAGTGTATTATATAATGCTAGCTGACCCAGTCTAACATGCACCATTATAGTAGATATGAAAGGTTCACACAGTTCAGCTACATGCTATTATTTTATAAAAGTAACATTGCATTGCTTTACATGTGGGTGGTAAGTGGATGAGGGAGTGAGAGGAGGGAGGGGATTGGTTGGGTAAGCAGCCAATCAGCGCACTGGGAAAGGAAACATACCCCAGATAGATAAATAGAATTTATTGTTAATCATGCTGTGGGTGCATAGGTGCACACACAAAGTATTTTATTTATTGTTATAGGCTCCCCCTATAGTTCCTGCCCCCCCAGGCTTTCACATCTGGTCTCATGCAACATTTCAGAAACTGATTTTCACCAATTTCCACTGAACCTTTCGTTAGTATTATTCAGGAGTTAAAGTGCTAAAGTGCTTTAGCAACATTACACTAGTTAAGCATTAGGGTCATTTTATTTTAGTGCTAACATTCCTCTTTCCTTCACTTGATCTCTGTTGAATCTGAGTCCTGGAAATAATAGCTGTGTTTACTGGTAGTGGCCACCTTGGCTAGTTTCAAGAGAGTACAAACACACCATCAAATATAGATATATTTCACTCAGAAAATACTAAGTAAATTTCAACAGACCTGGTGGTGGGGGGAATGAAAAGTCCTTGCTAATGTTGGGAGCTCCTAGGAAATACTTTGGGGTGAAGTAAATGTCATGTGGATCTCCAAAATACAATTGCACAGCATAGGCTCAAAACTGGGGACTGCTGGGGTTTGGGCTCTTTTATCCATCTGAAGGCATCCATTGTTGCTAACACAGTGCTATGCACTTGGATAATTAAGTGGAAAGTTTTTATCTTGCAGATAATTCCTTCTCCCGGCTTCTCTCTTCTCTCTTTCTACAGCTTTCACCTTTCTGCTTTTTTCCTTGTCCTCCTCATCATTCTTCCTCCACACCTCTTTTCATTACACAGTTGGACCCCTGTATCCACAGAATCAATATCCACAGTTTCAGTTATCCATGGGACACAAAAGAACACATATCAGGGTCTTCCTAGAAAATGCCTAGAGACATGTCCTCTCTAGATACTTTCCAGGTCCTCCATTGCAACTCTATGGTATTTTTAATCGGACATCACATTATTTTCCTAGGGCTCACTGTTATCCATGGTTTCCAGTATCCGCGGTAAGTCTGGGAACCAAATCCCCACAGATACAGGGGTCTGACTGTACAATTAATATAAAATAGGCTCAGAGAATAGTGGACTTGTTAAATGCTTGATCATTTAAGTTAAAGATGTCATACACTGAATTTGGGATTCCTGGCTCCTGCATGTGGAACATGTGCTTTTCCAGTGGTCTGGTAATATACATAACAAGGTGGCGAATGACATCATCTGAAAAGGGGGCCCCTTTGTGATCTCCTGGCATTCATGGAACACCACTTTTAATGCATCTGATAATCTCCAAAGTCTGAAGACATAAAGGGATTTTCTAGACTCCACAGTTGTGTTTTACATGAGATGCTGAGCAAAGACGCAGCATTTTCATCCATGGTGTAGTAGAGCCAGAGCTCAAATGTTTAAAGCACCGCAGCTGGTCACTACTGCAGCATTTATTGCCATTCTTTGAGATTAAGCCCACTTGAAATTTATTCTCTGTTTCTGTTTTTCCTTGTTTTTAAAAGCTTGGGTGTACATAGAGGGGAACACAGGGATCCTCCACCTTAATCTCCCCCTTCTATTGTTCAGAAATTCAGCAGTGGAGCCCTCCCACAAATGTCTGAAAACTGGAGGAGCAGTGGTGGGGCTTGTTAAAAAAACCACTCTATCTCCTGCCACTCCTCTTTGCAGGAGCCTGGAGTCACCAAGTGCCTTGTGGAGCTTTGAATGTCAAGTCTGAAAATTAATTTGATAATGTTAAATGTTAGAAACTGGGAAAGCAATTAATTGCCATCAGAGGTAATAAATGAAATTGGTTTATTATCACTGATTAGCTACTAGGAGTCCTAGTAGACCACAAGTTGAACATGAGTCAACAGTGGGATGCAGCAGCTAAAAAGGCCAATGTGATTTTGGGCTGCTTCAATAGAAGTATAGTGCCTAGATCAAGAGAAGTAATAGTGCCACTCTAGTATGCCTTGGTCAGGCCTCACCTGGAATACTGTGTCCAGTTCTGGGCACCATAATTCAAAAAGGATATTGACAAATTGGAGTGTGTCCAGAGGAGGGCGACTAAAATGGTGAAAGGTCTGGAAACTATACCTTATGAGGACTTAGGGAGCTGGGTATGTTTAGCCCGGGAAAAAGACGGTTAAGGGGTGATTTGATAGCCCTGTTTAAGTATTTGAAGGGATGTCACATGGAGGATGGAGCAAGCTTGTTTTCTGCTGCTCCAGAGACTAGAACATGGAGCAATGGATGCAAATTCCAGGAACAGAGATTCCACCTCAACATTAGGAGGAACTTTCTGACAGTAAGAGTTGTTCAGCAGTGGAACACACTCCCTTGGAGCGTGATGGGGTCTCCTTCCTTGGAGGTCTTTAAACAGAGACTGGATGGCCATCTGTCAGGGATGCTTTGATTGTGGTTTCCTGTGTGGCAGTGGGTTGGACTGGATGGCCCTTGTGGTCTCTTCCAACTCTACAATTCTATGATTCTATGATTACTAGTATATATAAGTATACATAGGTCAAAAGATCCTGCTGTCTCCCCCCCTCGCATAGCCAAGCTGAATATATTAATTCCCCAAATTAATATCAATATTTGGAGGGTCCTTAATACCCCCAAGCATTTAGGGTAACACTACTACTTGCAGCAATGCTCCAGGTGGTCTATATATTTATTTAGTTAGCTTCCTCCTTCTGTCCTAGTCATTGTGGTGCTAGGGCTCACCCTCTGCTTTGCTCTGCATCTACCTTCTGTCTAGAAGCAAGTACACTAGATAAAATGTTTATTTTCTAGCTCCTAAGTGAGTGAGAAGAAAATGTCCTCTCATTTCACCTTGATCTGGGGACAGCCTTGTTAGCTAAGATTTCTCTCTTAATTTCCAAACAGGAAAATAAGTCATTCATATTTGTTTGTGTGTGTGTGTTTCAAAATGGCAAGCTGTATGTAACTGTGGTAGTATTTAATGTGTATCACTTATTAACCTCACTAGGGGTCATCCCTAGGTCTCAGGTTTTGGCCCATAGATCTCAGGGCCTGCACTGATCCTGAACTGGCAAACCTGCAGGAGAATGAAATAAAAGGAGATGAAAATACCCACCATATTCTGATGAGGCCATTTTAGCTGCTTCCCTACCCTTTTAGTGAAGGGCTTGAGCTGTGCTAAGCATGCAAGTAGATGAGATCAGCCACAGTGCAATTGTATTTTTTTTCTTTTATGTCAGTCAGTTTGAAGATACTTCAAGAACATAGAAAGAGTACAGGTCAACACATGTTGTGCACAATCCCTGACAATCTATAGAAACATATTTTTGCACAACGTACCTGTTATTTGTCATGCTTAGAAATTCTCACCATGTTGCTACTTGGAGTCCTGTCCAGTAATGTGTGTGTGTGTACCTTAAATCACCTGTTGTTTTATGGTGAACCCATGAATTGGGTTTTCTTGGGCAAGAAATACTCACAGAGGTGGTTTGCCATTGCCTTCCTCTGAAATGTAACCTACAGTACCTGGTATTCGTTGGCAGTCTCCCATCCAAGTATTAACCAAGGCTGACCCTGTTAAGCTTCCAACATCAGATGGGATCTGCTGCCTTTAAGACCAGAATCCTGTTGCAGCTCTATGCTGGGGTAAATTCCATTATGTAAGTGGTTGGACTGTCTCAGAGGTTGCACCAGGTTGACATTCCTATTCAGACTTACACAAGCCCTGTGGTGCCAATGTAAATAGTTGCGCAAGCTTAGGAGTACTGCCTTGGAATTTCAGTAAGTGTGGGCCTTAACAGTGGGTGGGAACTGTCACACAACAGGTGGCTTGCATGGCCATAATGCCTGATGTATGATTGGTTGCACAGTGGTGGAATCCAGTACAGTAGTGTAGCTACATTTGTGAAATTTCATACTATACAACTGGTGAATAAGAGTTCAGGCTCAGTTTGTTTTTGCACAGTCCATTGGGATCAATTGAAGGTCACAGAGTCATAGAGTTGGAAGAGACCTCAACTGCCATCTAGTCTAATGCCATGCCCATGTAAGAAATCTACTAGTACAACAGTACAACACCATTGTGGCTTTTGGTGGCATTTTCTACATTCTAATAGGAGGAGAACTCTGTCTCATCTGGTGTGGTTGCCGCTGCAGTTACATCAACTTTCCAAATGGCTTATGTTCAGTTGAAAGGACTCGAGATCCGCTATCAACCATAAGGCACGTGGATATTTTTATTTCCAATATCTGATGAAGAGCGAGCGGCATGATGTCCTTATCGGGAAAAGGTTTGTTTATACGGCACGTGGGAACTTCTGTTTCCAATATGTGTCAGGTGATGAATAGCGAACGGCATGATTTTATGACCATGTATTGGTTTGTTTATTGCAATGTTCTAATTAATATGTCTGGTTATATTGCTTGTGTGTCTGTAGACCTATCTGCCTATCTGTGGTTTCTCTAACATGAGCTAACACATAAAAACAAGAGAGAACGCTCATGAAATTTATTTATCCCTGGAAACATCAGACTCCACAGAGAATGGGATGGGATTTTACCCTAGGGTAGCAAAGATTGGAATCAATAGAATTACCACTGGATAGAGTGTTACCTGGCAGGGCTCATTTTGCTTCTTAACTGCATGTCTAGAATGTTCGACAAAAAGGTTTTCCATGGCATAAAAAAAATGCACCTTCCCTGTGAAGCAACCAGCACGTGCCAAGGATGGCTTCCTGGGCTAGTTGAGATCTCTGCTTCAGGGATGGGCAAAATATGATCCTAGTGTGAGAGGTGGTCCCCAAGGCTGATTTTTTGGCTCTTGACCTCTCTAGACTCCCTGGATTGCCTTTTCTTTCTTTCTTTCTTTTTTTTTTTTTTTTACTCCTTCCCCTATAAGCCTCTAGGAGAGACATTTCACTTTTTAAACAGGCTGTTAATTTTTTTAAAAAAAATCACCCACATTCACAAAATCAGAAATTGACTTCCAACCACTTCCAGTTTTGTTTTTGTTTTCCCTGTATGCCAGTATGCATCACTTTCCAAGAGTGGCAGACAGAAGACTGGCCATCTGACCCACTTCAGTTGCCCTTCCCTGATCTGCAGAGATCAACCCTGGTAAAATTGCAAACTTCTGTATCTTAAGCTCTCCTCATGGGCACTGTCCATATGAGTCCTTCTCCATACACATGCTACCATGTGATCCCACTATATATTGAGCCAGGCTGGTAGTCTTTCTAAACTAGGACTGTCTACTCTGAACTGTCACTCACTGTCTGAGATCTCAGACAATATGGGATTTTGTCAATCCTATCACTCTTTTGAATGCAATGTTAAAAATTGAAAGTGAAACCTCTGTGAAGAGTACTGGTGCTCAACTACGAAGCTATGGGCTTCCTCCAATAATCTTTTTGAACACATGAAGCTCTGATATTCAAAGTGAAACCATTGCTCCACCAGTGTGGACCTGTTTGTTTGTTTTTATTTCTGTATTACCTCCTAGCCCACAAGGACTCCTGAGACAATGAACAAATAAAAACCAATTGAAACAATGCAAAGATAAAAACATTTTAAAAACACATTAAAAGATTCTTTAAAAGACTCCTAAAAGCAGTTTAAAAACAATCCCAGAATCCAGTTTTGAAACAGTTAAAACCCCAGTTTCAAACGCCAAATGCCATGCAGAACAGCACTGTTTTGGCCGCTTGCTGGAAGTTTAAAAGTGATGGGGCCAGCCTAATTTTCTGGGGTAGGGAGTTCAACAGTCAAGGTGCTACTGCAGGAAAAGCCCTGTTACATGTACCCACATGTACTTCACGAGGTGATGGGACACACAAGAGGATCTCAAAAGATCTCAAATGATACGTGTACAAGTACTGAACAAGTCCAAGACATCTATTCAGATGCTTCCTTGTGATTATCGTGATCCCAGAAGGAAGCTCGCAGCTTTCATGCCAGGCTGAGTATCAAGCAATTGACTACATAACTGAACTTATATAAGAGTGATGCTGAGTACACGTGTTGCACATGGAGGAATCCATGTTCAGTCCACAATATCTTCAGGTAGGGTTGTAAAGGTTTCTTGGCTGAAACTCAGGAGAGTGGTACTCCAGGAGGTTTTGAATCACCAGTTCTCATAAATTGGGCTTGCTGACTAGGGATTCTGAAAGTTGTAGGCAAAAAGCATAGACCACAATTGCCTATTTCTGATATAAACATTACTGAGCTAAACAGGCTCGAAGTCTGACTTGGTATAAGACACTTTCTTGTCTGTAATATAGTTTTCTGTCTTGCTATAGCACAGTTTCTGACTCAGTCTGAGTTCTTGATATGCCAACTCTTTCTATAGATAAGGGGTTTCTTCTTCTTCTTCTTCTTTCTCTTCTTCTTCTTCCTCCTCCTCCTCCTCTTCTTCCTAATCAAAGAATCTTAAAGTTGGAAGGGACCACAAAGGTCATTTAGTCCAACCACATGCCATGCAGGAATAAACAACTACAGCACTCCTGAAAGATTGCCCCTCCAACCTCTATTTAAAGACTTCCAAAGATGAGAGTCTATCAGCTTCAGAATCAGTCTATTCAAGTGTTACAGTAAACAAAGTCTTCCGAAAGTTTAAGTGGAATCTTTTTTTCATGTAATTTGAATCCATCATTTTGTGTCCTTATCTCTGGGGCAGCAGAAAATAAGCTTCCGTCATCTTCTTCATCTTTTACATAGCATCTGTCCAGATATCTAAGGATAGCTATCACATCACCTCTCAGTCTTCTCTTCTCCAGGCTAAACATATCCACTCCTCATAGGGCATGGTTTCCAGACCTTTCACCATTTTGACTGTCCTCCTCTGGACACGTTCCAGCTTGTCAAAATCTTTCTTGAACTGTGGTGCCCAGAACTGGACATATCATTCCAGGTGAGGGCTGACCACAGCAGAGTAGAGTGACAGCAGTACTTCCCTTGATCAGGACACTACTCCTGTTGATGCAACTTCAAATTGCATTGGCTTTTTTTGGCCACTGCATCACACTGCTGACTCATATTTAGCTTGTGGACTACTAAGACCCCTAGATCCCTTTCATATGTTGTTGTTGCTGCTGCTGTTGCTGTTGTTTTTCTTCTTCTTCTTTGGAAAACATTCAACCATGCATGCATGGGGGAAAAAAACAAATAACCATTCCTTCATTTTGATGTCATTAGTTCAGCTATCATCAGTTACTTTAACTCTGCTGAATCTTTCCACTCATAAAATTTTCCACAGAAATAAATTCCACTATCAATGACAGAGGTTTCTTACCACTTTGGGTTTGCAATATAGCTTTCCCAATTTTCATTTGCAACGTTCAGAGTGTTTTCTGTGTCACAACCTCTTCTTGGATTTGACCAATCCTTTCCTGTTATAATCACCTCCCACAGCACCCTCCTACACATCTTTTCCTCCACCCAAGGTTCAATCCTGGCTCCTTCTTTCACCCACTTCAGGAACAGGGCCTAATTTTGTTATTTTATTGAAGGTATGGAGCCCATCTGGAAAGAAAAAAATACAGAACTCTGGATGGTCCACCTCAAAATTCCTCTTGTGAGGAATTTTAATCTCAGCCATCAATCCTTTCTTATCTAGCTGGGACTGCTGACACTTATACCACTATAGTTTTCCGCTATAATTTCCTTACTGTTTATTCTATAAAGTTCCAGCACAAAGTCTAAAACAAGGATGGGTAGAAGGTAAATTCAAATCCACTATTAGACTTCTACGTGAGATGTGGTAGTACAGCAAGCATTTCTGATTACTAACTGTCCAATGATAGCAACAATTAACACATTCACCCCCAAAGTTAGATAACTGAAAAATCTTATAGATGGGCAGTACTGGCTTTTTGTATGTAAGGTCTTGTGAGCTTGGTTCTGACACCGACAACAAACTCATGGGTTTAGCATATATTCAGAAGTACCTAGTTCCTTAATCCTTGATGTGCGTTCACCCACCAGCAATAGTATTTTGCACCTTTGCTGGATTCAACGTTCTAGCAGAAAAACAGCAACAACAAAGTAGACTTCTGGTACTGGAAGTCTGCCAACCCCAGTCTAAAAGGCATGTAATTCATCAACCTTATTGAAGTTCAAAGAGTCTGAAATTCAAGTCTGGATGGGAAATCATATAAACTGGAAGAAAAGCTGTGGAGGTCTGAGGCTGCTTTCCCACCTCAGATCTTGCCAGGGGTCACACTGCACCCCAAATTGGGAGGGGGGGCTGAAAAAAGATAAAACCAGAAATACCTGAAATAGGGGTGTAGCTATGGGGGGGGCAATATGAGGTATTTATCCTCCCCATAAGAATCCTGCCCCAACAAATGAAGTTTTCCCTTAGTCCCTGAAAATTCTAGCAGTGCAGACAGTAAAACACTGAAAATCATTCACACTAGAACGCTTATACTTGGTGTGGTCACATTCCCTCAGTAACTTTGCCTGCCACTGTGCTTTAGATATCTAAGCTGTACTTCAAAATGCTCAACTGACATTTAAATTATCACAGTGCTAGAAATAGGGAAGTTCATGAGGGCTCAAGAGGGCAGATGACATCATCACCCCTGATAGTTAAAAAGTTCTGGTGGATAAACCATATGGGCCCTGACTACTGGCCCAAATGTTGAATTGCATATATTATAAAGCCCACCTTGGCAAGAACAAAAACAATACGTGCCTATTAAGTGATGACTAAACTGAGGCTGTCATACTTTGGACATGTCGTGAGTTATAATGTAACACATTAGAAAATGCAATAATTCTTGGTAAAGTGGAAGACAGTAGGAAAAAAGGAGACTGCACTACAGTGTCTTGAGTCAATCGAGGAAGCTATGGCCCTAAGTTTGCAAGACCTGAGCAAGACAGTTGATGACCAGGGCTCTTGGTGGTCTCACATTCATTGAGTCACCATAAGTCAAAGTTAACTTGATAGCAAATAACAGCAACAAATCTATTAAGTGTATTCATCCTTGGTTCTAGAATTCATAGTAAAATGGTCCTAGATGCTGCAGTTAACACATCTGTTAAGTTCCTAAAAACAGAGTGGGGATGTGGGGACATGTCAATTGCATGCCTATCTACTCAGAAATAAAGCTTGCTGAATCAATTAGAGCTTACTTCTAAGCCACTGTGTCTATATTTGCAGCATTAGCCTATTTTACAAAGGCACCCTGTCCATGACGCAGTTTGACTATTGGCAAGTCACAGTGCTTTTGAATGCTTACTTTTTCCCAGCCTGTCAAATGAAGATAACAATCACATCTTAAAATTAGGGTGTGGTGGAGCCATTAGCTGATGCTCATAAAACATCCTGGAGGTGCTAAGCAAGCACTGTTACTGCTGTTACGCACTTTGGCAAACTAACTCAGACAACCTCAGTAGAACCTGACTATTAGAGACTGAGGTCTGATTGAAAGATAATAGTCCCATCAGTATATAATTTCATGCCTGGAAGATGGGGGTGCCCAGCAAGAATCCAACAGAAGCCAGGATTTCTAGTTCCTATGCTCAGTTCTGGAAAACAAGTAAGCCCAGGAGGTTATACCACTGGCCCACACCAATATGTGTGCACGTCTGTAAGAGTGCAAGAGGGTGACTTTCACACTACAGAAATATAGCACTATTACAGGTCAACCCCTGTATCCATGGGGGATACATTCCAAGACACACACACACCATGGATGCCTGAAACTGTGGATAATAGGGAACCCTATTATTTTCAATGAGACAAACACCAGAGGTTGACCACAGAATCACATTGGAGAACCTAGAAATGCCTAGAGAGAACATATTTTTTAGACATGTATGAGGGAAACCATGGATACTGAATTGGTTGATATGTGGGTCAACCTGTATTCCACTTTAACTCCCATGGCAACATCCTATGGCATCCAGGGCTTTGCAGTTTTGGGAGGAGGATTCAGAATTCTCAGCCAGAGAGTTCTTGTGCCAAGGGATGCATCCACACTGTAGAAATCATGCAGTTTGACACTGCTTTAACTGCCATGACTCCATCCTACAGAATTCGGGGATCTGTCGTTTTGTGAGGCACCACTCTTTGGCTAAAAACCTTGTAAAACAAATCCCAGGATTCCATAGGATAGAGCTAAAGCACTTTAAATGGTGTCAAACTGCATTATTTCTTCAGTGTAGATGCACCCACAGTAAACTGCAGGTCCCAGGATTTCATAAAATGCAGCCATGGCAGTTAAAGTGGAATATAATTCTATATTTGTGTAGCATGAAAGGAGAGAGAGAGAATATCAGATCCAGTTGATTGGGGAAGAGGTAGCAGGGAACTAGAACTCCTAGGTCCAGTAGGGTTACTAACATCTCCAGCTGCTGAGCCTGAATAGCAACTTGAAAAGCAGAAATACGGTATCAGAATACAGTGTTCCTCTGCTTCTCCCTCTTTGGTGACCAGACTCATGATGGCATCATTTCAGGGACAACAATGGCATGGACAGCCAGGCCAGTACATTTGGTAAAAGAAAAGAGGAAAACCCTTTTCACTGGTCTCGGGTCTCAGTTATCTTTGTTGTAATCATAAAAGATAAATAAAGGTTGTGACCGTGAGTTAAACAAGACATTAAGGTATATTCCCTATCATTAGCCTGTTTTCCATCCTACGATAGTACAGTATTTCCTTGAAGATGTATGCTTCAGCAACTGGATTTGCTAAGGAAGCTCACAATTACTTTCCAATAACCAAATACAAAGCAAAACATACTAAATGCAAGATATGTAAGTGAGGAAAATCATATACTATGGGGGGGGGGACTTCATATGACAAACTTGGAGGAGCATGTCTATGAAAAATGGTATAAACTTATTATCTAAGGGTGCATCCAGACTGATTGAAAAGTCCTGATTTTGTTCCTTCCCCCCACCCCCGATTTTATGCTGAGTTAAAATAAACCAACCCGAGGAGCTGGTACAAAAAGTCTCTGATCATACCGGGAGCTTACAGAAAATATTCTGGGATCTCAAAAAAAAAATTGGAAAGGACAGGAACAAAATCTGGGACTTCCTAGTCTTTTAAATCAGGCTGAATCAGACAAGGTTAACCAAGAGACTTTCTATATAAGGGAATAAAATGTGGATTGGTGCACAGTAACATCAATTTGCAACTGCTTTCATTTTTCTCCATGATTTTTTTTAAAAAAAAATCACTGGTGTGCGAAGCTATCCGTGTTTACTGTTCAAATGGGCATATCAGTGAATCAAGATGGCAGGCACAAGTTAATTGCTCACAGTTTTATTCTCCCCGAGTTGCCACAGCCAAAACAAAAAACACCAAGGTGTGGAAGAGTGATCTTCTACTTAAATAAACAAAAACAGGAAAAAAAGAAAGGCTGTTTCTTTGTCTCAGCGTCACGATGGCAAAAATCCAACATGGTGGTTCCTGACACTGCCTTGTTAGCAAGCTCTGCCCCCCACGCAAGAAAGGCTACCAATCAGCTATCCTTTTCGGAAATGTGCATCAATGCGATTTGGTTGTCCTAACGAGTGGGAGTGCACATTTCCCCCACAGTTTTAAAAAAACTACAAAAAAGACCCAAAGTCTTTTCTGGTATAGTTTTTTGCAGATTTTGGAACCCCCTCCTTCTGAATACTGTGATTCAATGCAGGATCTCATTAAGACAGATGGAATTCCCCACAAATTCCATGTGGAGTTTTTTCACCATCTAGATGGGTCCCAGGTGTTTATTTCCATATCACTCTCCACCTCTTTCTTGCTGTCAGCAAATGCTTAATTTGCTGGATTTCCGGCCAATGTGCTGCTCTTAAAAACAGGCTCTCTAAGAAAGAAAACAGCAACCCTAGGACAGTATCATTTAAACTGATTTTGGGATTGTCTACAGCAGGAAAAAAAATACTTAAAGTCATATCCAGTGCTGGTAGAACACATGACCTTCTTGAGAATTTGAATTTAATACAGTTCTTTTTCACACCCGGGGGCTTAAATCCAATTTTTTTAAAAAAAATTACCTTTTCCCCCACACTCACCTGGGGGAAAAACAATTTATTTTACGTGTACTCTGAAGTCTGAGCCAGCTTTAGTGTGTAGTCAGTGGGTGGTGATTTCTGGTGGGTGGTACAGGTTGGTGAGAGGTGATCTGGGCCAGGTGGTCACCTGATCATTCCTGCCAGGAAAGGGTACTTCCCCTGTTCGTATTTACATTTTCTCAGCATGCAGGCACCATTATTTTTTTGAATGGGTATTTATGCAGATGCTTGCATATCAGTCTCAGCGCACCTCTGCCTATCAGCATTTAAACTCAACATTTGCTTAATAGGATGGCCAATGCCTTTCACATGCATGATGGGGAAGGGGGGGAAATGGAGTGCCCATTTTTGGCCCATATAGCCAAAAATAATGCAAAGTATTAGACAGGTGATCATAGCAGGACCACCCTTTTATACCAAAGTGAGTTTGCCTGGGGAAAATGCTGCTCTCCCTTCACATTAAAAAGGATGCGTGTGGCATTAAAGGGGTCACTGCAAATCAGGAAAATGCAATTTAAAGCAGATTGTTTTTCACCTTGTGATAATCACAGAAACATAGAGTTGCAAGAGACCACAAGGGCCATCTAATCCAATCCCCTGCCAAGCAAGAATACACAATCAAATCATTTCCAACAGATAGCCCTCCAGCCTCTTCTTAAAAACTTCCAAAGAAGGAGACTCCACCACACTCCGAGGCATTGTATTCCACTTCCAAACAGCTCTTACTGTCAGGAAGTTCTTCCTAATGTTTAGGTAGAATCTCTTTTCCTATAGTTTGAGTCCATTGCTCCATGTCCTAGTCTCTGGAGGAGCAGAAAACAAGCTTGCCCCATCCTTATTATGACATCCTTTCAAATATTTAAACATGGCTATCATGTCACCTCTCAACCGTATCTTCTCCAGACTAAACATGCCCAGCTCCTTAAGCCATTCCACATACAGCATGGCTTCCAGACCTCCCACCATCCTGGTCACCCTCCTTTGGACACGTTCCAGCTTCTCAACATCCTTCCTGAATTGTGGTACCCAGAACTGGACACAGTATTCCAGGAGAGGTCTGACCAAAGCAGGATGGGAATACCACATTTCCCATTATCTGCCAGCTCAGCAATCAGGTAACAAAGGGTTAACTAGGGTCTGGAGAAAGGTAACACCTTTAGGGTTAGCATCATCACAGATGGCATAGGTCACAAGAGACACTGACCAATCAAGGAGTCCAGAGTGGCAAACCTTTGAGATGCTTCAAGGAAGAAGTGATAAATACTGTCTTGGGGGTCATGAGGCAGAAAGAACAAAGGGACCCTGGGATGGGAAACACCTCATCTCAGATGGAGAGACAACAAAGAAGCATCCTGGGGTGAGAACCTCAGGTTGCTGGGGGCAGGCTGTTGGAGATGGGCTGGACAGCCCCTGGCTCACAGCGTCCCCCTGAATTCAAGACTGAACATTAATGTATTAGCTAGGCTGCCTTAGGGAATTATGTTATTTTTCCCACTTGGCTGAATGTTAACTATATCTGTAACTTCTATGAATGTACCTGGGAGGGAGAAGCCTCTTATGAGAATTATCTGCATGTCATGAACTCTGCTCAGAATAAATAAGCTTTTCTAATCTTTCTTTCAGCTGATGCATACACATACCTTGTTTACTCAGTTGTTTTTCTTCTTTTTGGGACAGAGGGAAGGGGGACGTAAAATCTCTGCAGTGGCAGGGAGTAAAGAAGTAAACCCAGCAGTCTACCCTTGGACCATGCACATGGATTGAGATTCAAGGGATGGTGGTAGCTAGATAAAAGCAGGCCCAATTAAGGGAATTCCCAGGCAGAGGAACCCCAAGATTGTGTCTCACAAGGGAGCTGAGTCATAGAATCATAGAATTGTTGAGGTGGAATCTCTGTTCCTGGAGCTTGCATCCATTACTCTGTTTTCTAGTCTCTGGAGCAGCAGAAAACAAGCTTGCTCCATCCTCAATGTGACACCCCTTTAAATACTTAAACAGGGCTATCATATCGCCTCTTAACCATCTTTTTTCCAGGCTAAACATACCCAGCTCCCTAAGTCTCTCCTCATAAGGCATCGTTTCCAGACTTTTCACCATTTTAGTCACCCTTCTTTGCACACACTCCAATTTGTCCATATCCGTATTGAATTTCATTTTGTTAGCTTTGGCCCAACTCTCCAGTCTATCCAGGTCATTTTGAATTTTGATCCTGTCCTCTAGGGTATTGGCTGCTCCTCCCAATTTGGTGTCATCTGCAAATTTGATAAGTATGCCCCTAATTCCCTCATCCAAGTCATTGATAAAGAGGCATGCCTGTGGGCATGCACTGAGGCAAGGCAGTATCACACACCTGTGTAGACAACCTCTCAGAAACAAAAAGCTATCTAAATTTAATTGGCTGGTACTGACAGAGGTTACCCTCAAGCCTTATCTATTTCACTAAAGTTTTTCTCCTGGATTTTGTGTCTCTATACCACCACCTTGTGGCAACACTTGTTCATGGACAAAATAATACAAAAATAGTCCAAGCAAAAAGCTTTGCCTAATGCTGGACTGGTAGCTTTGTCTTTCCTGCACTGATCTCAGCCACTGTAACAATCCACAGTCATAACTGAAACATGCTCCATGCAAGGTTCTTGGTAAATAGTATCTACTATTTTTATGATGAAGTTGTCTGATACATCTTGGCACCATATGGATGGTTTTTGGAATATTAAGATGAGCTGTATATTGGTTAAATTTGAGACTGTTCCATTGGCAACATGATTGTTAATTAATTATAGACCAACATTGGTACTGTATAATACATTCTTGCAACTGAAACATTATCAGTTGTTATGGATTTACTGTATTTGCACTGTCAACTTGTTTTACATAAAAGAATTTTTATTAAAATATTTCACAGAAAATACCACAGAAACTTAATGAAATTGAAACCTTAAATTCCAAGATCCAAATGCATCACCTTATATGTATTATAAATAATAAAAAGGTTTCATTTTCAACAAATGAAGCCAACTTGTTTAATAATATTGTATTTGTTACTAAAAGGAGCTTTATTGAAATAGTTATCATTAGGGATCATACCTGATTGCTACCCTTATTCTTGGTAAATAGTTAGCAATGGGCTTAAGCCTCTTTTGATGGCACAAATGCCCTTTTGATGGCTGCTTTCAGAGATCTGCCAACAAAGCAACCTCCCCACAGAACTACTCTACAGGTTAAGGGGGCTTAGAAGGAGTGGGCCAAAAAAAAAAAAGAGTTGAACTACACCAGATCCAAACTTCTTCAGCTTTGGGACACAGCCACAGTACTGAGAACTTTATCAGATGCGGCAAATATGGTGTCATAACAATGCCTAATGAATGAGAAAGGGCGCCCATTTCCCACGACGTCGGGCTTTTGCAATTACATATTGAAAATAAGCCATTCTTTTTTATTGATGGGCAAAACCATCAATAGATCTGCCATGGTGTTTGTTTGTTTGCTGTGATTGAGAGCATGTGAAACCATGCCCCGTTCTGCTGGCACAATTCCAGCATCAATGATGATCTCTGCCAGAACACTTCCAGGTGAGAATGGGAAAAGTAGCTATGGGATGCTCTTTTTATGACCCTCCCCATTTTGCAGGCAAGATTTTAAGTTTGTTTCAGTGCTTGTGTGTTCGTTTTGTTTGTTAATTTAGCTGTTTTTGGACTTTTAAGCGTGCTCGCGTCTTCTCATGAGAACCGCCGAGATAACACTCACCCGTCAATGCGCAAGTACAGGGCTGTTTTTCATGCTATTATGACAATGTTTGATATAAAGGGTTCTTTTGCCAGCACACTAATGTTTTAAAATATGGTGGCCAAAGGAACGTTGTTAGAGGCTTGTCTGATAAAATCACAAAACCACGCCAGAGTGAGGGTAGTCCTAACTATCTTCCAACATCCCTAAACTGGAAGAGTTGGGGATCAGCTAGGGTTGCCATTTGTCACAGAAAACTGGAGAAATCCTGGATTAAAAGAACTAAAAAATGTCCCTGCTGGCTCAGCCAGTTGAAGCAGCAGATCCCAGATTCCTCCTTTGTCAGAGCACAGGACTCTCTCGGTACTACTGTGCAGGCATGCCAGAGCCCAAAAGGCAGGAGTACCGAATAGAAGAGGAAAGCCCAGAAGGTGGGAAAGGAAAGGACGCAAGCAGAGACACAGAGCCCAGGAGGCCTAGTGTTGTGTGGTGAGTGTGGCAACACTGAGTGTGGAACTTCACTTCCCAGCAACCCTGAGAGTTAAGGGACTCCCTTTATTCTCAGAGCTGCTTGGAAGCAAAGAGCTCCTTTCCCCCAACACTGCTACTGTGTGGCTGATGGGAGGGAGACTCCAAGGACAGTCCCAAGCATTAAGGGACACCCTGGTATACACAAAACCTTTCTCCCTCACTCCACCCCGCCTTTGTGTAATGCTTAAAAAACTTATTTTTGCAGAGATGACAGCAGGCAAGCTGGGGGCAGGTTTACTGCCCGTAGAAAATTAGGGTTGCCAGATTGAAATTTGCTTGGGGCACTGCCTAGCTTAAGAGGTTTTTGGACAGTGGCATCTACAAAAATAGCTACAGTGATGGAGCTCTGTCAGCGTAGCTGTGTCTTGGTGATGCAGGAACTCAGTCATCATTTGAACTAAAAAGAGAATAGAAAGGGATAATGAACAGTGCAATTTGTCCATGTCTGCTCAGAGGCACACTCTGTTCAGTTACATGATGGATTCTGTGGTAGGCATGTAAAGTGGTTTGAGCATGTAGTGGTTTGAGCATTGGAGACTGGGGTTCAGATCCTCCCTCAGCCATGGAAACCCACTGACCTTGGGCAAATCACATTCTCTCAGCCTCAGAGGAAGGCAAAGGCAAACCCACTCTGGACAAAACTTGCCAAGAAGATCCCGTGATAGGTTTACCTTTGGGTCACCATAAGTTGGAAACAATGCAAAGGCACACAACAACAATGTCTTTGAACTAGGAAACCCAGCTCTATAGGTTTTCTGTGGGTTTTTTCCAGGCTGTGAGGCCGTGTTCTGGAAGACAACCAGAACATGGCCTCACAGCCCAGAAAAATACTATGGAAAACCTATGGACGCCAGCCATGAAAGCCTTCAACTTCACATACCCTGTTTATCATCAGATCCCACAACTCTTTTCGTGTGATTAGGGATGGTGGCATTTGCTCCAGACTGACTTCCATTGTGGTCACTTTCATTAATCAATCTCTCCAGGATCTATGGACAATTAACAAAACATCTTCCTCTGGGAGATCCTGCCAGCAGTGGTGGGAGGAACAGAGTATGGTACCTGCTTAGATAACAATGTTTGTGAGCTCCTCTCTCCCTTACCCTGTCTAGGTTCTATTGCCGTTTGGCTCCTCACCTCCCAGCTGAGCCAGCCCTATCATTAGACAGAGTGAGGCAAATGCCTCAGACAGGAGATATGCTATAAGTCCATGTGTTTGTGTGTGTGAGTGTGTGTGTGAGAGAGAGAGAGAGAGAGAGAGAGGAGCAAATGACATTTTCTTGTTACAATACATCTCGAAATTAAAAAGAAATCCACTTTAGTGTGGGAATAAAATGTTGCATCTAGTACCTGAAATTGTTAGAAAACAATCTTGGATAGCACAAATGTCATTTGGATATATTTTTTTAAACAACTCTGTGAATGGCAGCAAGACATACTGAACCATCTTAAGACATTTGCTTCATCTGGAGCAACCCCAAGGTTGCTTTCTTTTCCACTGTTCATCATAATGGCAGACATACTGCAGGAATAGTTTCATTCATTTATTTTCTTTCAAAAACACGGGCTCCACTCCTTTATGCAGTTCACTCCATCAGAGAGAAGCAAAAGTGACTGTGAGTTCTTGTTCTTGATGCACTGCTGCTCCCCAGTGGCCAAGAGCTGCAATAACAAAATAGTTGGTTTCAGCTGAAAAACCAATAACCAAACTCAACAAGCAATTACAATTGCAGGAGTGGGGGTAGAAAAGAAATGTTTTGAGTTCGATTTCCTGAGACAAAATGAACAGGACAAACATGTCACAGATGAAAACCAGGACACATGTGGCCAAGAAGCACCAGAGTGTGGTCAAGGTGGCAAAAAGCTATTGATGAGGAAGAACACGCAAGCTAGGAGAGGCTGCAGTGGTTTGCTTTTGCTTCAATTATTGTTACATCCCATCTGTCCTATACTGATCAGAGCTGGCTGCCAAGAACCAATATATCAGCTTCCACAGTTCAAAGGGAGTAGCTGGGTTTTAGTCAGCTTACCAGTATACAAAGTCAGTCTAGGAGCCAGGCACAGAAAGTAAACAAAGTCCAGTCTAAAGAATACAACATGGGAAGACAACAAGCCAAATCAACAATCCAATGGGGAAGGAAACCCAAGGATGAGGCCACGAAGGCAAAGGCAAGGTTCAAGATCACAGACAGTCAGTCAAGAGTCAGAATCCAGTGTGGCATACACCCAAGCAGGTTGGTTGTTAGCCATGCTGTTCCGAAGGAGGTGCTGCCTAATTTATCGGCCAGTAGCATCCCTCGGGTGTTGTCTGATTACTTCCTCCTTCCTATTTATTCTCTCTGACCTCCTACGTCTTTCCTTTTCTTGTTGATGCTGCACAAAACTATGTAAGTTTGTAGTCTGTTCCTCTGGTGTTTGTGGCTGTGGAATATCCTGTTGCTCAGATGAGTGATCCTCTGGGCACTCTGTTCCTCAGCAGCTTATATCTGTTGAACACTTTGTTCCTCAGCCTGCTGGTCACTCTGTCCCTGTATCTCTAGCTCAAATTCATCTTCACTGTCCTTTGAGAGGCAGCGCACGACACCATCAAGCATTGTGTCCTTCTGGGTCTCCTCGCTGGGATGGGGCTCGGAGTAACTATTTTACAGTGTTTTACAGTGGCTCCAGTCCTTCTTGGAGGGGCAGACCCAGACAATAGTGCTGGGGGGCACCTGCTCAACACCCTGGCCATTAGCATGGGGTGTCCCTCAGGGCTCACTTCTGTCCCCCATGCTGTTTAATATCTACATGAAACCACTGGGAGAGGACATCACAGTTTTGGGGCTTAGTGTCATCAGTATGTTGATGGCACACAACTCTGTCTCTCCTTTCCGTCTGACTCCAAGGAAGCTTGTTTCTGTACTAAACCAGTCTCTGCTATCAGTAATGGACTGGATGAGGGTGAATAAGTTGAAACTTAATCCAAACAAGACAGAGGTGCTTCTGGTCTGTCAGAAGGCAGATCAGGGAATAGGGATTCAGTTTGTACTGGATGGGGTCACACTCCCCCTGGAATCTCAGTTTTGCAGCTTGGGTATGCTCCTGGACTTTTATCTGAGCCTGGATGCTCAGGTTTCGACTGTGGCCAGGAATGTATTTGCACAGTTAAAACTAGTGTGCCAGCTGTGCCTATTCCTTGACAAGTCAGCTCTGGCTACTGTGACACATGCCTTGATTACATCCCATTTGGACTATGCTCTACATGGGGTTGCCTTTGGAAACTGTTCAGAAACTTTAGTGGGTGCAAAATACTGTGGCCAGGCTATTAACTGGGGTTGGATACAGGGACCACGTGAATCCTCTGTTGAAACATCTGCATTGGCTATCGGTCTGTTGCTGGGCAGAATTCAAAGTGCTGGTTTTGACCTTTAAAACCCTACATGGCTTGGGTCCAAACTATCTGAAGTACCATATCTCAGCAGATTGGCATGCTGCTTTTAGTGTCTTTTATTGTTAGTAATTTTTATTAAAACTATGTTTTTAATCTACATAGTGTTTTTAACTGCTATGTTTTAATAATGGTAATTATTTAATTCTTTTTAACTTTTGTAATGTTTTAGTTGTATATTTTAAATTATTGTAAGCTGCCTTGAATCCCACCTAGGGAAAAAGGGGGATATAAATCCAATAAATAAATAAATAAATATCCATGAGCACTACTTAGGAGATTATCACACTACACTCTTATAGTGCTATTATTCCACTTTAACTGCTCTGGCTGTCTCCTGTGGAATCCTGGGATTTGTAGTTTAGGGAGGGCACTTAGCATCCTCAGCCAGTGAGCTCTTAGGCTTCACTAAACTACAAACCCAGAATTCCACAGGAGCCAGCCGGAGCAGTTAAAGCAGAATCATAGTGCTATAACAGTGTAGTGTGATAAAGTTAGTCACAATTTTGACACTAATTAATGATTGTGAATACAAAACAGCTACAGTTAAGTAAGTATTTCATATTCACAATCACTACTCAGTTATGATTTTGACACTACAGTATTGCTATGATCATGACTGCCCCCCCCCAACCTACTTTACCAGGCATTAGCTGCATGGGGAGAAGAAAGTCCATTTGGCATGCTTGAATAATGTCCCCATCAGGTTTAGAGGGGTCAGGCCAGGAAAAGTTATTGAGTTAAGTATTGAATTAAATATAGGCTGATATAGGATTCTATCAATAGTTTGTTACGGAGAGCGGTGGCAGAAAAAATGCATACACACATGTAATATGTTATCACTGTGTGTGATTATATTATTGGCAGTGGGCCCGTTGACAATAATATGTCCCATACTGTTGTTGTTAACTGCTGTCAAGTTGACTTTGACTTATGGTGACCCTATGAATGAGGGATTTCCAAGTCACCCTATCATCAACAGCCCAACTTAGGTCTTACAGACCCAGGGCAGCTGTGGCTTCCTTGATTGAGTTGTTAACCTAAGAGACGGGGGTTGCATTGGAACCCCACCTGTTATGTCAAAATCTCCTGCAATGTCTGGGAGAATTATTGGCTCAAATAGGAGGCTGCGAGAGAAGGGTAACTTCCGGGCCCTTTTCACCTATGTATACCAGTACTAACTGTAGAGAAGGCTCAAGCTGAAGTAAAATAAAGGGTTTTTTTTAATAATACAGACTAACACACAATAATATGAACTCTTACGAACTATGCAAGGTTATTAGAAGAGAAAGCAGGAGGGGTTGGAGAGAGAGAAGTCTGGTGGAGAGGGTAAGTTACCAATCTCAGAGAAAGAGAATTCCGTGTAGCAAAGAAACTCATATGGCAACTGAGGGTGGCACAGTGGAGTCTTGATTCATAGTGCACTGAAAAAGAGTGGCCACATCCTTCTGCAGCACACATTTGGTATGGCGAGGGCTGTAATTTCATGCCTTGGAGGTGTGTGCTAGCTATAACAATGGCTAGATAGTTCTCCCATGGGAAAGACAAAAGGAACTGATGGCTTTACTTTCTGGAATGCTACCACATTGATGGGTTCGCAACAACCTTATAAGGTTGGGCAAGAGGGGGTGTGAGGAGAGATTTCCTTAGGATATGGAATGAGGAAAGGTCATGTATTTGCATGACTGAATTATAGCTTGAGACGCTCAGGGCTGAGAGAGAAGATTAGCATATACCCCTTAATGACTTGGTTGTTTAGTATAACTCATTGGCTCTAGGGGCTTTCCACATAATCCTAATTTAAATTTTCAGACCTTTATATGATAAGACTTTGGCTGCCCTCCAATCTGCCTAGCTTTACAGACAATGTGACCCCAAAAAGTGTCCAATATTTCCAGTTATGGAATCTCATGGGGAGGGGTAGTAGGGCATGGTAACAGAGTCTACCCATCTGCAATGCAGTCTTCCTCTTTCCCTATTGCTTTCTACTTTACCAAGCATTATTGTCTTTTCTAGTGAGTCAGGTCTTCTCATGATGTGTCCAAAGTACAATAGTCTTCATTTAGGGTTTGTCTATACTGATGGTAAAAATCTGGTTGAAATTCAGACTACTTTGGCCCAGAGCTGTGCTGAAGCTCTGCAGGATGAAATTTGGACTACTCTGCCCTGGATATAAGTGCCACACTTTGGCCAAAGCCCAAATCTGAATCATCCAGAATTTTACCCCCAGCGCAGCTGTTTGCTCTGTTCTTGGAACAAGTGACTGTACCAGAGCTGTACCTTCCCGGAGTGTGTCCTCTCATTCTGAGAGCAGAAGGAGCAGCTGTGCTCAGTGCACTCACTTACTCTGCCCTTGGAACAAGCAGCCACATGCAGGGCTCTGCCTTCCCAGCATCCTGATGGCAATGCCAGGGAGGGGATGGTGGCTCCTGTCAGGCAGTGATTGACCTCCCACCCCACCCTACCCCACTCCAAATCCAGTGCAGATCCTTTGTTCACACTACAGTTTTCTCCAGAGTTTCCAGCAAATTCCAGAGTAAACTGTGAGTTTTCTAAAACCCAGATTTAGGTGGGATACCCCAAGTCAAGTGCAAATAGGCCTATATGTCATGTGGCATTATCAGGCCAGATTTGGGGGGTGGGATTTGGGGATTTTCACTAGTGTAGACAAGACCTCAGTCATCTTACTAGGCAGAAATCTAGGGAGAGTTCAGGCTTAATTTGCTCTAGGACCCATTCATTTGTCTTTTTAGCAGTCCACAGTACTGTATCTGTAGAACTCTTCTCCAGCACCACATTTCAAATGAGTTGATTGTCTTCCTATCAGTTTTGTCCCTGTCCAGCTTTCACAACCATACACAGAAACTGGAAATGCGATGGCATGAACAATCCTAATGTTTGTATTCAAGGATATATCTTGTCTAGTTCCTTCATAGCTACCCTTCCAAGACCTAGTCTTGTTCTGATTTCTCAACTCCTGTCTCCATTCTGATTAATGATTAATTAATTACATATTGTGTCTAAGCATAAATTAATGGGAAACAGGTCTCATGTAAACACACCATGTGCAACTCTCACTCTGCCCTGCAGAGGGCAGCATTGTACCTCCCGGTACTTTAGTTCTGACTTAAAGCCAGCCTAAATATCCTCAAGGCACCAGATCCCCCAACTGATCTTAGAAGCTAAGTAGGGTCAGCCCTGGTTAATACTTGGATGGGAGACCACTGATGATTACCAGGTGCTGTAGGCTATAGGATTGTCTAAACAATGAAAATAGTTCTCATAGAATGGGACTAGAATACCTTTTGTCCCAATACGCTGTGATCGAGATTCGTGGTTTTCAGAAGAAGGAGAGCAAAAAAAATCCATCTACTGTGGGGGGAAAGCCTTCACAGATTTTTACAAAGTTTTTTTAAAAAAATAATGCATGGAAATGTTCATTGTCTCTCATTTGCACATCCAATTTGGAACGGTGCACATTCTCAGCTAGGGTGGAAGTGGACAGCAGATTGGTCGGACGTGCAAGCAAGAGGCAGGCTTTCCAACAAGGAAGTGGCCAGAAGCACCATTCATTTGTGTTATCAGGTGTGTACTTTTTTTTTTTTTTTTTGCTGCATTGAGGCAACCAAAGAGCTTTTTATAAGCAGAAGGTAGTACTTGTGCACCTTCAGTTTATAAGTTTAAAAAATACTGTGCAACAGTGACAACATGTGTGGAGAATAATGCACTGTACTCTTGGCCACCATCTTGATTCACAGGCATGGCTGCATGTGCACTTCAAGTGTGGATAGCTTAGCACACAATAGATTTTGCAAAAAGGCCATGGAGACAAATGAGCACTGCTGTGAATTTCTGATCATGAACACCAATCTGCATTATATATTCTCATCTAGATGAGCCCTGTATTTCAGAGGAACTGGCAAAACTACCTCTGAGTATTGTTTGCCTATGAAAACCCCATGAAATTCATGGGGTCACCATAAGTCATCAGGTGACTTGAAGGCGCATGCACACAGACAAAGGAGATTATCAGACGCATTAAAAGTGGCATTACACAAATGCCAGGAGATCACAAAAGGGTACCCTTTTTGGACAACGTCATTCCCATCTTGTTATGCACCCGTTTTGCTGCCATTCTGCCAGTACTGCTTTTTATTGAAGGGAGACGCCATCAATAGCTCCCCTGTTCTGTTTCTGTCATAGATGTTCCTGTGAGTGAAAAGGTTCCCCATTATGCTGGCGAGATCCCAGAGTCAATGGGTGGTCCCTGCCAGAACACTTCTGGTTGAGATCGGGACATCCAGGTAAGTGACACACTTTTTATGACCCTCCCCAGGTTACTTGAACATTTTAAAGTGTGTTTTTGTGCTTGCTGTCATTTTTTTCATGTTATTTTTATTTTTATTTTTGAATTTCCCGCAATCACATCTTCTCATGAGAATCTGCGGGATTTTGATCCAGGAAGTAGCTCCTGGGATGTGTTTTCTGTGGAAAAAGAAGGTAAGTGTGATGGGGAGGTGATTGCTGCATGACAAGGACAGGAGAGGGGCGGGAATGGAGATTGCAGGACAGGAACACTTTTTTCATTCCTGTGTGATAATCTCCAAAGTGACTCAGGTGCTTGATCTCATTTTCCTGGCCCTGGAGGATTCTCGCATTACCCAACAGTGAGCTACCCGTGATTTCCCTTGTTTCTCATTTTGCATCAGGACATTGTGCAAGCCACAGTGGAGTGGGGGTAAAAGCCAGCCTGCCAGCTGAAAGAGCTGAAACTCTAAGCCCTAAAGCCCATCATTAAACCTCTGACCACACCATGAGCTGTCCAGAAACTTCAAAGCAGGGTGACAGATGGTATGAATGACAGGAAGCCTGCCTGCTTCACATCTGGGCAATGGAAACACACAACCTCAATTTGCAAAGCACCTTAACTAGCCTAGGTTCAGCCTAGGATGTGGTTAGATATGATAGCTCTAGAATCCAACCTGAGTCTTTCCTGTGTGTCTTGAGGGCGGACAATTGAATCTGTAGCACAAATGAGCAGGAAATTTTTCCTAAACCTATGTCTCTAAAGCTGAAACCATTACTTTAAAATTACTTATTTCTTATTGAGGATTATCTCCAGATTTTATTTTTATTTTATTTATCAGTTAGGAAATGTATGAACTATGTATCATCAAAAGGCAACAAAGGAGTGAACAACAGAGACATTTTATGAATTATCAGACAAGTACAAAATGTGCTGGAAGTCCCACTCCGAAGTCAATCCTCAGCCACCATACAGCCAAAAATCTGGGTTTTCCCCTCAAATGTGGAGCACATTGTGAATCTTACAGATCCAGAGCTTCCTGCAGAAATCCTGGGTGCCAGTTACACAACAGAAATTGTCGCGGTGCTTACCATGACTTTGTGATCACGAATCCGTCCCTTGCTGTTTATACGATTTATGTCACTGATCTGGATATCCCGGGTGGTCCTGTGACTGATATTTACACGTCCAAAGTTCCATGGGTTTTTTTAGGTTTTAGGGGGGGTGGCTGTCAATCAAAGATGCGATTACTCGTGTTTTCACAACCTCGGTGACGCACTTCCTTTAGAGTTCCGCGCCACAAGCAATGCTATTGGCTGGCTGGGGGGGGGGAGATGGGGAGGGCAGAGGTTTGGTATTCCCCTTGCTTCTTTAAAATGTTAAGCCTTTAAGAAGAGGCAGAAAGCATTTTGAAAGACCCAGACTGAGATCTTTCGCTCAGACGCAGGGCTTTCCTTTTGAAATCAAGCCGAGTGCTTTCCTTTTGAAATCAAGCCCAGTGAGGTTGGGGGGAAGGCTTTGTATTCCCCTTTGCCTCTTTAAAATGTTAACCCTTACAGCACAGTTTTAGCAGCAGAGTTTAGGTTTCAAGCCAGCTACAGACAGGCGTTTTGAAAGACACAAACACAGAGAGGGGGAATTAAAGGGTGTTCATTCGCTCAGAGGCTGGAATATTTTACTGTGCCCGTTCAGACCCAGGGAGGTGATCAAGGCAGGGGATGAATGGGCAACCCTCTGCCCACCACGATCTCTCTGTAACATGCAGTAGAGGAAAAGGTAAAGCTGAAGGGTTTGCAATGTAGAAATCCATTTAAAAAGGTGATTGAGTACACGCGCGCGCACACACACATCAACCTTCGTGCAGCTGGAAGGGATGCCTTTGGTTTCGGCTGGTGAGGCTGGATCTGTTGAACAGGTGACTGACCCCTCCTTTTCTGGTCGCTGATCTCTAAGCCCATCCCCAGTCACCATTTCTGGTCATCCCCTAGTACCAAGATATTTTGTCCCAGGCTGTTTACATTTCCTGTTTTCCAAATCCTCCAGTGACTTTTTAAAAAACTGGCACAAACCGCGTGACTGGAAGTCCCGCAGGTTGAAGGATAAAAGGTGGCCCCCCTTCCGAAAATCACGTACCCGACCCGATGTACATGTAAACTGCCAGGGATTGACACGAATTCTTCCCGGGCCATTTTCATCATGTAAACGGCACCCTGGTGAAAATGCTCACTGTTGAAAACATTGTGTGTCAACTGTGCTGTGAATACAGGGTGCATACAAGGTTGGGTTGGGTTTTTGTTTTTGTTTTTGTTTTTGTTTTTGTTTTTTGCCTGCATAGACAAGCCCTTAGTTCCACTCACTACTCTGTGTTATACTAGCTGAAGTATCTTGATCATCTTCAAGGATGGAGAAAGCTTGTTTTCTGCTGCTCCAGAGACTGCAACACGGAACAATGGAAGCAAGCTCCAGGAACAGAGATTCCACCTCAACATTAGGAGGAACTTTTTGACAGTAAGAGCTGTTTGGCAGTGGAACACACTCCCTTGGAGCATGGTGGGGTCTCCTTCCTTGGAGGTCTTTAAACAGAGGCTGGATGGCCATCTGTCAGGGATGCTTTGATTGTGTATTCCTGTATGGCAGGGGGTTGGACTGGATGGCCCTTGTGGTCTCTTCCAACTCTACAATCTATGATTCTATGATTCTATGAAAGGCAACCTTGTATTCAATGCATAAAAGCAATGGGAAGTTAAGGGGACATGAACCATGGAAGCTAGTTTCTCTCTATTCAGGGAGGGTCCGGGATACCAACCTAAGCTGGTAAGCAGCAGTCTGTGCTGCAGAAGGTTCTTGTACCTCCTATGAGAATAAGCACTCCTACAAAATCACTTGGGGGATTGCAACAGCTTCTACAACAGGCTGAACACCCACTGATTTCTCACTAACATTACATCCATGTTATCTGAATTTAGCTTCAGTTTATTATTCCAGTGGTGGTTGGTGGCTTCTATATCCGCATGGACATGAATCTTCTCTGTGTTTTAGTCCAGACATTCAAGGAGCTATTGCAGATGCTGAACTCTTTCCACCAGTAGGTACAGTACCTTGAATAACTCCTTCAACGTTCACTGCAAAACCCAGAGCCTATTGACATGGAAGCCACATTGTCCACTGATCAGTCCTCATCTAATCCAATACAACAGCCAAGGATTGATGACTCATACTCCTTCTGCCCCACAGAGGGCAGCATTGCTCCCACAATGCCTCATTTGTGTGCTATTGCAAAGATCTCTAGTGACACAAGACCTGGATCCTATTTTCCCTGCCCTGGGGACTTCTCAACCTAACCAAGAGAGCACTACCCACGATTTCCTTTGCATCTCCTCCTGCATTAGAAGGTTTCACAAGCCCCAACAACAGAGTGGTGTAAAGCCAACCTGCCAAATGAAAGAGGGAAAACTCCTTGCCCCATAGCTTATCATTAATCCTCTGACCACAGCATGAGCTGGCTAGAAACTTCAGTACCTGAGTTAGGGGAGAAAGGAAGTGAGTGAGAGGAACACTATCTGCTTTACATTTTGCCTGGCTGGAAAGCAGGAGGATTTGGGGAGGGGGGAGCCTACATTAACCAAGCATTAACTGCCACCCCAGGATTCCATACAGAACCAAGGCAGTTAAAGTGGAATCATAGTGCTATAGTTGGGTACTGTGAATGAGCACCAGATTTTTTGGACTGCAGTTCCCATGATCCCTGGTTAAAAGCTAGCTAGAAGAAAACATCTCAACTATTCCAGTTTCCCTTGTTCTATAAGTTGCCAGAAGCCAAGTTTCCTCAGAGGACCAACCCCAGAAAACACCTGCCCGGGTGCCTCTGAGAGAGAAAAATACCTTTTATTTAATATTAATGACATTCCAGCATATACAGGTTTCTTCTGACATCTTTGCCCTTAATGACTTGGAAGTCCAGTCATTTTGGAGCTGTGGAAAGAAGAGGAAGGAAGGAAGGAAGGAAGGAAGGAAGGAAGGAAGGAAGGAAGAAGACAGAAGACAGAAAGGGAAGAAGGTAGGCCAAAGAGGAAGATGCCACACAAACAAAAGAACTTTGTGCAGATGTTTTGGTGGTGGTGGCAGCCATCTCCCATTCCTTGCACCACTCTACAGTGGCTAAGCATCCAGGATACTGGGAAACATATCTAACATGGCAACCAGAAACTGTTCAACACTGGAGACATGGGAGTAATGGAAGGTACTATTGGACCTTATGCACTGGTGAAGCAGAAACAGGGCTGCGGGACCCTTCTTCTGTTCCCCCATCATGTTTTGCTATAATCCTCACAATAGTTGCGGGGGAGGGATTTTTCTGCCCACCATATGTTAGTTCAAACTATCCCAACTGTAAGGTAAAGTGTCTTGAATAGGCAACAAAGACCCTTTAGTTTTATAAAAGGCCCATTCCTGATAGAAATGAGAAATACTAAAACTAGTTTGTTAATATTGATCAACACTGATGCCGTTATCATTTGAGCTTTCATGGTTGCCTAGCCAGTGCCAGATGGTGGTCTCCATCTGGAGTCACTCCAGGGGTTAATCTGATCTTCATATATCTATCCAAGGTGCTAATCCTATTTTGGGGATAGTGTTCATTGCCTTGCCTAGCTGCTTTAACTATAGAGTAAAACCTGAAGTAAATTCACAGCCCCACTGGCTTGGAAGCTGCCACTAGGCCTGTGTATGGAGACAGTCATTATAAGTGGCTAAGTTCAATATGTATTACTATATCCCTGACTTTAGGCCTGCTACTATCTCTCAGCCTAAAGTACCTCATGGGATTTTTTTCAAGAGGAGGGATGATGTACATCTTCTTGAGCTCTTTGTAAATAAGACAGGATGTAAATAAATAAAAATTAACCCGATGAGCAGTGGAATGAGACGTGCATGCAACCCATTGTTCATGAGAGTCTCTTGATTTGTGGTTGAATTCCTGCCACTGTACAATCAATGGTGTAATAGGATGGAAGCTGAATCTGACATAGATTGCTTTGTCTCACTCATCAAGTATTTCTGAATTTTGTCGTGTTGCCAGGTGAACCAAAGGAAACCCAGTTTAGGAAATCAGGAGGAAGAAAACAAGAATAAATAATGCAATACCCAAGCAACAGGAAATAGAAAGCAGGGAACTAAGAAATACCTGGGTAATGACCTTTATGTAGCAAGGAGAAGTGATAAATAAGAGCTGTCAAAAGTGGCAAACCTGGGGCAGGAATAAAGAAAATCTTGATGAGGAATAAAGTCCTAGATAATTTATTAAAAACATTTGCCAATATTCTGCATCACTTACCTACGTGTCATCTGTACGAGGGGGAAAATATGGATTGATGCACACTAACACCAATTCGAAGCTGCTTTGAGTTGTCCTAACGTTTTGGGTTTTTTTCTGGTAAAATCGCAGGCATGCAAAGCTATCCACTTTTGCTGTTCCAACGGGCAGGCCTGCAAATCAAGATGGCAGGCATGAGTGAATTACTCACATTTTTATTTTCACCAGTTGCTGCCGCCAAACAGTATTTTTTTAAAAAAAAAAAGTGCAGAAGTACGATATTCTGGCTAAACAAATAAAAAGAAGAAAAAGAGGCTGTTTTGTCACCTTTGCACACCATCACTTAGTGAAAATTCAAAATGGCGGTTCTGGGTGCTTGCCTTGTTAGCAAGCTCCGCCCCCTGCTCAACTCTGAACAATAATCTTTCCACTTCCACTTTTATCGAGAATGTGAATGAATGTGAATCAGATTGGCTCAATGAGCTGGAATGCGCATTCCCCACAGATATTTTTAAAAACTTTGGGAAAGGCCTTTCCTTCCAACTTTTTGATGGATTTAGCCCCCCATCTTCCGAATACTGTGGATTGATACAGGATGGCATTTAGACAAAATCATATTGTCATTGAATTCTATGAGGAGCATTTTCACCATTTAGTTAGCAATAGTTAACTTCGTGTTTAGTTAACTAATCCCTAGTTAACTAAGTAATGCCTTCTGGCCTGACACCCACCTTGCCTACCTACCATAGCAGCCAGCAATGGAGGTCTGTTCAGCTGGTTCAGCTGGTGATCAAAGTCCAGGAGGTGGATGTTTCCATCCCCAGGCTGTGATAAGGGATTACAACAGGAGTCCTTCTCCTGATCGCTACAGCCTCACACACTGGTGGGAGGGGACAAGAAATGTCATTCTCCTGGAGTTTGGTGACCAGCTGAACTGCCACCATTGCTCAGTGCAGATGCTGACTGTTAAGGTAGGTTTGAGAGGCATTGACAATCGTGGCAATAGTACCATGATCATGAATGTATAAGCTTCCCCAATACAGGTTGCGTCTCCCTTATCCAGAAATCCAAAATCTAAAATATTCCAAAATCCAAAATGTCCACATGGGTGGCTGAGATAATGACACCTTTGCTTTCTGATGGTTCAATGTACACAAACGTTGTTTCATGAACAAAATTATTTAAGAAATATTGTGTATAAAGTTACCTCCAGGCTATGTATATAAAGTATATATGAAACATAAATGAATTTTGTGTGTAGACTTGGGTCCCATACCCAAGGGCTTGTCTATACAAGAGGATATAGTGCTGATTCCTGCACATTATTGCAAATTCACAGCAGCGTTCAGTTGTCTCCATGGTCTTTTGGCAAAATTGATAGTATATGAAGCTATCCACGTTTGAAGTACACACACCTATGAATCAAGATGATGGCTGAGTAAATTAGCGTATGATTTTTCTCCAGATGTTGTCACCACTGCACAGTATTTTTTTAACTTTAAAGAAAAGGTGCATAACTGTAGCCTTCTGCTTAAAAAAAAACTATTTGCTTTCCTTGGAGCAGCAAAAAAGCACACACTGGGCAATAAAAAATCCAAAATGGCACTTTCGACCACTTCCCTTGCCAGCAAGCCCACCCCCAACACACATCTGACCAATCAGCTGTCCACTTCTGCTCCTCTGAGAATGCACAGTGTCCCAAATCCAGGCTGGATACTCTCCCCCAGCCTCTCTTCCCCAAATAATGACAGACACATTATATATATGGAAAGATATATTGGTACATGATGATATGCATATTGGTGGCAATAAAGGCAATAAAGGCCACAACTTTATTGATAACAACTGCAATGGTTGGTTCAAATCACATGGGTTTGGATCCAGATATCAACCAACCCAAATGCTGGTCAATGATACCCCTCTCTCTCTGGCTTTTCTTCGCAAACGAAGATTCAGGAAGGACTCATCCCACGCTTTCTGCAAGCGCGCTGATGACTAAAAAGGCCAATCCAAGATAAACAAGTCCGGTTGCAAAAAGCACAGCAGAAGGTCTCCTTGGGTGATGTTTCTGGGTTGTGATTCTTTCTGCTTTGTCATTTCTCTTCAAGACTTGTTTGGCGTGAGTTCTCAAATAAGGCTGCAGCATTGTGGATAGTGCGTCTCCATGCCTCCCGATGTGAGGCCAGGGCGGACCACTGTTGGTGATCAATTTGGCCAAGCCTGAGATGTTGTTTCAGGGAGTCTTTGTATCGCTTTTTTGGAGCGCCCCTCTTACGCTGACCCGTGGCGAGTTCACCGTAGAGTAGTATTTTTGGGAGGCGATGGTCCTCCATCCTAGAAACATGCCCTGCCCAGCGCAGCTGTGTTCTCAATATCATGGCCTCAATGCTGGTGATCCCTTCTTGCTCAAGGACAGCAACATTCATCACATAGTCAGTCCAGTGTATATTTAGGATTGTGCGTAGACAACGCTGATGAAAGCGCTCGAGGAGTCGTAGGTGGTGGCGATACCACTGTTGGTTAATTAAAGAATATTAATAATAAGGTTTATTTATATCCTGCCTCTCCCATGAGGATTGGGGCGGCAAACATAATTTAAAACATTATCCATAATTACTGATACCACAACTGATGAAGGGGGAGGAGTCCTGGCCAGGCCACGCATGCCTGCCGATCCCTCACCCTCGCCCTTCCCACCAACTGATGGGAAGGATGGGGTCTCCATGACCTTGACCTTGACCATGAACTTGACATAGACCTCCCCTCCCATTTACCAATGACCTTGGATCAGGACCCATGCCAACCACCCCCAAAGTTGTGAAAGAAAGTAAATACATGCTACAAAACTACCTACAAACCTACAAAAAGAGATAAAGGGAAGGTGGGTGGATTTCAGCTCCTAAAGGGCCACTGGCCAATCCAGCGTGGCGGCCGGGGATATATATCTGAGCACTGTGCCATAAAGCAACTGTTGTAAAACTGCTGCAAAACTGCTGCAGAAGGCAGCAGTATCCCGCCTCCCTTCGGATCAACCAATCAGGATAGGGGTGACCTGCCCTGATTTCACAGCCATCCCCCCATCCTCACAATGCCCTTGGCTATTTTACTCCTGTGGCCACACTAGTGCCACTGCCACCATCCATCACAGGAACTGGCATAGTTATCCCAACTGACAGGACCAAAGCCAAAATGTTACCTCAGACATGAATGGAAGTTCTTGCTAGGCTTTGTCTTAGGGAAGAGGGTGAATTCTGACAGGCAAGGGAACATATCACCCTTCCCTGAACATGCAGCGGCTTCTCCTGCTGCCCCTGAAATTTCTCATATCTGCCACCAGTAGGGGACATGGGGGGGGCACAGAAATTAGACTGCACATGGCTCAAAATTCATGTTTTTCCCAGCCCTGCTCTAAAGACAAAGGTCAAGATCCCGCATGACACACACACTTAGCTGTGCATAACTGCTCCATCTGCACAACTCCATGCCTCTGTCCTAGGTTGCAATTACACGGCAGGTTTTATAGCAATAAATTGCGCTTTAGCACTTTTTCGCACCAGTGGTGGGTAGATTACACGGTGTATGGAGGAAACAGTTCTATTTTGTTGCTCTTTGTTTTTTTTCTGCTTTGAGATTCAGACAGGCAAATGTGGGGGGGTGGGGGGGCAAGCATTGGAGAGAAGGACAACGGAATGCAATAGGATCTGCCCTGGCCCCAACTCTGTGGTTAAACAGCTGGTTGACACAGAGCCATTTCCTTCCTCCCTGTAGCTTCCTGGCCCCAAATCAAAATGCAGACGTGAAGGTGAAAGTTTTTTTCTCTGTGGGTAACAGCTGATCAAGACTGCCTTCCCCACTGTAGCTCCCTGTACAGACTTCCCTTGGTACCAAAGCAAACAGTAGACACAAAGGATTTTAAGATTTTCTGCTGGATCGCTACTGAATCTCCCTCCTGACTCTACATCTAGCCAGCCCACCCCTTCATCATAAGAATCAATCACAGTGCAGCTCTGCTGCAACTGTATCGGGAAGATTGCTGGTAATTCACACAGCCCTTAGTGAAATGGTTGTTTATACTATCAATAATGCGCTAAGTCACACTACTTTTCAAATAAACAGGCAAAAGTAGCGAGATCCCCTGAGACGCTATATTTGGGGGTTTTACCTTCCCCCCTACTGAATGAGGCGATACTGTGGCGCTATCCGTGGGAACAATGAGAAATCTTAGCAGTATATTTAGGGGAATATTTGCCCGTGTAAACACAACCCTAGAGAGCTGCTAAGCCCCATAGGGCCACTTCTTTGCCTCTTATAGAGCCACAGAGGAGGCGGGGGAGGGAGGGAGGTGACACATAAGTGAAGAATGACTCTCATCCCCTCTGCAATCTGTGCTACTCAGTTACTTACCTCCCTTTTCTACCATCATTGCCATGACCCTCCACAGGGTTTAGCAGCTGGGGGGGTGGGGGGCAGAGGGTTTGGATAACTGCAAGAAGCTAGAGAATTCATTGTTCCTTGCACCCCATTCAGGACAGGATACAGATCACATAAAGCACAAGTATGTTACTAATTTGAAACAAAATTTATTATGAAAAATTTGAGAGTCAGTAAAACAGCATTTTTCGAATAAGTAGCCATGTTAGTCTCTTGCAACATAAAAAGAAAGAAGAGGGAGAAAAAAGAAATGTGGTAGAATCTCTAGGACTAACTGGTTTTTATTTCTGCATGAGCTTTCTTGGATAAAAACCCATTTCTTTGGCTCCAGTACCGAGTGGGATTAAGGCCTCCGGTATAATGCATATTTATACAATCGTGAGAATAGGATGGAATGGCATGTTATCATCCAATCCCAAAATAGGTTCATAACCTTTTTTTTCTCTTTTTTTCCCACCCCAAAAAGAATTCACACATTAATGTTTGAGGGAGGACAAATATGAACCTTTGGGTGTGTTACCATTACTGCTCACGCCTTCCTTCATAACAGTTGCTCTCTAAAGCAAGAGTCATATGAGGCAAGGAAAGAGGAATCACCAGTTACAATTGCATTGTTATTGTTATGAGTTATAAAGACAGAGATTAGTCTAAAACTATGATGGACCCTTAGAGGTTTGCTTGTTCCCTTAGATCAAGGGATGAATAGATAAGGAAATGTTTTCAGAAGCCTAGGCAAGGTTTCATCCCAGAAGTCTGACTAGATCATGATTGCACCAACCAGGTTAAGCACATATTTCATTGGCCTCTTTTCAAAACAAGTTATTTGGCTCATATTGAACCCCAAAGGTAACAGAACAGTCAGGAACATACAGCAGAAGAAGCTATGCTTAATTTCTAAAGTATGATATGTCAGAGGCCAATCCTACCTCGAAGTCCCTTCCAAGGCTTTTGGGGAGTGTCAGTTTAATAGGGAGCAATACATGTTCCAAAATTTGATGGAAAAAAGAGTAGAGTTTGACCCAAGGCAAAGGTGAGGAATATGTGGCCTCTCCCACAACATCTGGTAGGCCACATCCCTGAAACAAACCTTGAAACAAATTTCTCCCTACCTAACTACACCTACAGATGGCTGGGTGAAATATTGATTGGTACTTTTCTGTCATTGAAGAAGGTACCTCCACAACCTGCCCAGAGCATTTTTTTAGTGTACAAAGAAGAAAGAGGAGGGAGCAACCAATCATCCAGTGGTTATCCATACATGTGTTATGGAACATGGGGGTGTGGATCCAAAACCAAAGTAGACCGCCCATCTGAAGTATAAGGGGGAAGAATATTTACAGACTTTCTCATCTTTGATGAGAAAAGGCATCTCCACACAAAGAGGCATTCTATCAACAACAACAACAACAACAAATGTGAACTGATGTGAAATTTTTCACTACTGAGTGAAAAGATTAGGCTGGCATCTTGTTAGGGATATATGCGCAATTGCACAAATAAATTAGTGAAGGTGGATTTCAACAGCAGCAATAGCAAAGAAAAATGGCTTTGAACAAAAAAACCCAATGTTTTGCAGAAAAGCATTGTATTTTGCACAAAAAGCATTGTTTTCATGAAAAAATCTTCATGATTTTTGCAAAAAAAATAAAAAGTCCCAACATGCAAAACAAAATAACCAAAAGTGCACCAATATTCTTATAATCTCACTCAACAGAGAGAAAAGTTTTGAAAGGAATTGGTCAGATTGATTAATTGATAAGATGGGGGAAGAAGCAAAAAAGAGACGTCATGCAGTGGAAATCCCCATACCAAATCCAATGTACTTTTCAGGTACACAGCCTTAAAAAACAAACAAACATGGTTAGTAATGGGGAATTCCACTTTAAAAGTGGGGCATCCCTAACTTAGCCCTCCAATTCCATTTCCTGAATTCAGGTCCTGCAGTAAGATTCTACTTGGTTTTTCCAATACAGTATCTATTTTCAGTTGGCAATTTGGTCACAGCAATATTTAAACAAAGAGTCTTCGATGTAAATGCCCAAATCAACATTGAGACACTTGCAAACATCAGGTCGTTGAAATTGTTAAAAATAAATAATTGTTTAAAAATAAATGGTCTTTTCAAGCAGAAAAATATTTGGAAATGGACCTGACTCAATACCACAGGATAGCTATAATCTGAGCAAGATTTGAGCAACTTGAATCCATGGTTAAATACAGACGATTCCATCAAGTGCCACACGCAGAGAGAATATGTGCCTGTGGAGTATCTGAAATAGAAGACATTGCACATGTTCTATTCAGCTGCCAATTATATGCTCCAGTAAGGGGGCCAGTATTTGCAGACACTACTGGACAGAATTATACATTGGGACTGTAACAAACTGTTATCCTACTTCCTCTATAGTACAAATACTTATGTAATAATTAGATTGGCTAAGTTTATAATTAAGGCTATACAATTGAGAACTCATTTTATTGAACATATTGGGGTTGCATGCAAAGCTGATGAACTTATTTAAATCCCTTATTGCCTTTGTATGTGATTATCTTTTATTTAACTGTAAGATGATAATTTATTATTGTATGCTTTGGTAGTACTTCATAAAATTTCTATTTTATTATTAACCCTTAATTTTAATTTTATCTTATCCCATACCATTAAATCTTGTTATATTTTATCCTAGTTCAGTTTAATTAGTTTACTATATTGTATTTTATCTACTTTATTTTACTCTTATAATGTCTGATGTTAGCTGCTTCTATATGATCAATTGACTAATTAAATAAACTATAACTTACTAACTACTAGGAAGTGCAAGAATTCACCAATAACTTCATAGCTAATGTAAAAGTTTATATTTTATTTTATTTTATTTTATTTTATTGACTCTGTAGTGTTAGAAGGACAGTCTCATCCTGGACATGTACGGAATCTTCAAGAAGGTGTCCTCATGGTAGTTTTGCCAAGCAGGAGATGGAGGAGGAAATAACCGACTTTTTCATTCCTGAACTGGATGAACATGAGGATGGACACCCAAAGTCTCAGCATATGGTCTGTAAGTGCATGACCCAGCAACCCTAACTCACTGTGGTAACTCTCTTTCTTCACACGTCATCAGAGCTGGCTGAGGGACAGTCTAGGAACTGTAGCCCAAAAAGGCCCTTTGCTGGACTCTGCAGATAGTTCACAATCTCAGACTCCTCTTACTTTCGTTTACACCCCTCCATGGGACAAGTATCTCATAAAATGGGTATCTCATATGTAAACACAGTGAGCTCCACAATTGTCAGAGGACCAGTCCAGAGGCAGACACAGGAGGAAGGTCAGAGGGCCATTTCCAGGTATTTTCAAACCATCACAGACTACACAGAGCCAAAACTGAAAATCTCCATGATGTTTTGGATTTTCTGGATGGTTGGGGGATGGGGATCCCAAGAACAGTGTTCACCAGCAACACTGTACCCATTAGATCATTGTTTTCAGCAACAAGTACTGGTTGTTGTTGTGTTGTTGTTATTGTTTTTAACACGCCTGGGGGTTCAAGAATCATGAGGACCCAAGGGCTGCCTTGGACTTCCCCAAGTCCACAAGCCATAGAATTCTTATCTATTCCCTAAGAATTTCAAAAGAAAAAAAAAAAAAAGAAATATCAACCAGTTGCCCAGTACTATAAACCAGCAGCTCAGATAACATGGGGGTAGGCTGCAGTCAACAGTCATAATAAGATAATATCTACAGTATCTCCTATTTCAGTTGCTACAAGGGGGTGGGGGATGTCATTTTGTATTCAGGGGGTATGAATCACACTGTCAGCTATGTGAGGTCACCTTTGTCCTGGTTGCATACTGCTCTGTACCTACAATGCAGCGACAGATATTTCCCTCAGTGAATCACCCCTCATCTGTTTACTGGAGGACAGTCATGAGGCCATCTTTCTTAAGCTATTTCCACACCCAGGGCTTACACACTCATCTTTCCACATAGACCCACTGCCAGGTGAACACACATAAATATTCAAAGTAGTGAATCACTTGAAACAGTCTAAGGGCGGAGTAATCTCACTGGTATTATTATGATTTTTCTTTTCCCTCTGGTAGAAATTAAGCAACGAAAATAAGGTGCACAATACACAGAAAATGTTATTGGTGGTTGTTTCTATTTACTCATAAATTGCTCTGTTTGTGTGTTTCATTCCCCCTCCTCAAGCTCTGAGTCCTAAAATGGAGCTCAACATTGATTTGAGAGCAGCCATTTTCTTCACTTTCTCACACAGGTGACTTTCCCAGTCCTGTGATTCCAAATCTAAAGCACACACGGTGTGTAACTTAAGGGGCTTGTCTATACAGAGGAAAAACATGTGGATTGCTGTGAGGTAATGCCAACTTGCAGCAGCTTCGATTTGTCTTAATGATCTATTTGCAAGATCACAAGCATGTGAAACAAATCACGTTCAGTGTTGCCACAGGCATGCCAGTGAATCAAAATGGTGGGCACAACCCAGCCAAACATTTGCCCCTGCCAAACATTTTTTAAAAAACAAAATACAAGGTGCAGAAGAGCGATCTTCCACTTTAGCAAACACACAAAAAAGAAACAAAGAAAAAGGCTGTTTTCTAACCATAGCGCTCTATCACCATGGGGAAAATCCAAGATGGTAGTTCCGGCCATTTGGCTTGTTAGCAAGCTCCACCCCCGCACATGTCTGACCTATCATCTGCTCATGTTGGGAAAGCTAATCAATTTGGTTGTTTGTCCCAATCAGCAGGAATGCTCATTTCCCTCACTGCTTTTCAAAAAATATGGGGAAACTTACAAAGGCTTTTCCCACTGAGTATATGGTGTTTGGGGCACCCCCTCCTTCACAATGTGATGAATAGATGAAAAATCCCATTGGGACAGATTATATTCTCTGTGAGGAGTATTTTCGCCATTTAGACAATCGCAAGATGTGGGGAACTGAAGCCAAAACTTTTAATGTGCCAAGTATGTGCTCTGCTATACAGAACTGAGAACAAATGACCTCTCCAATCCCACCACCCACTCAATGGCACTGAAATAGGGAGGTATTTCACTCCAACAGGAAAAACTGAGGGGTGTCACTTGACTGCCACTTCATGTGACAGCCCTCCTTCCCATACTGTCTTACAATTATGCTGTGCCAGAGGCATTGCAGGGGACACAAAATGGCACCTAGGTCATCCACCCAAGATGTCAACAGTTGCTGCCACTTCAGTTGGCTACAAAAAAGATGGCGATAGGTGGGAAAAGAAAAACCATGGTACCAAAGCTGCTGCTAGCAAGTACATACTACATGTGATGTGCTAGCAAGCACATAGTATATGTGACATTTGGAAATGTTCATCCTCTTTAATACCGTATGCAGTAACAACAGCAAGAATTAAGGTAGCATCAAAATGGAAAAATGCAGAAGCTCCGTCAATAGAAGATTGATTAAATAAGCTGGTGGAAATGATGGACAATGACAAACTGACCCATATAATAAATATGAGGCATGTTGAATGAGTGGATAACAATTGGCTGCCAGTAATAAATTATTGGAGGAGTAGGTAAAGAAGGGTTTTGGTATAAAAGGCCACTGAAGATGAACACTGGATAGATTAGAATAGTAAAAAGAAGAGCTAAGTGGAAGATACTAGTAAGAGGTGTGGGGTGACGAAGAGAAGTTAGAGAAGAAATTAGAGTCACGTAAAGAAGGAGATAATGGACTAAGGAATCAGAAGTTGGTTATAAGTGTGAGTTCTTAAAATCCCCTGAGGTTCTGCACAATGGGGAGGTCTAGAAAGGGGGGAGGGAAGGAATGGGATAGAGGTTGATGAAATACAGTATAAAGCTGTTGACAAAGATTAGAAGAAAATGTATTGTGAATTATGGTGAAGGTCACTATGTTGATAATTGTAAATAATGGAAAAATGAATAAAAATTAATATTTTAAAAAAGGAAATGTTCATCCTCTTGGGAAATATTTGGTGAAACAATCCCTGCCCCTTTTAAGGAGCAGGCAAATATCACAGTCTTTTAAAGTCCAAGGGGAACATTTTTTTTTCTTTCAAAATGTTGCCTCGGCTGTAGCTATGGCCATGCTGAGCTTTGCAGATGAGGTTGATACCTGGAAACAGAATGTGTGATATGCTAGGAAATAGTTGTACTTCTTATTTAATAAATGCAATCTGAATAAACTCAAAAATATGGCAGTTTACTGTCTGGATAGGTATTTCTGAGAAGTGTGCATCCACATGTACAAGAGAAACAGGACACTAAATAGTCTTTTGAATTTAGATAATCAAGAAATACTATTTAGACACAGCCTGAGCATAGAAAAAGGATTTGAAATTATTTTCCTAGCCCAAAATTTACCATTTGGAGACACAGTCCAAGATTCTGATGCTGGTGGAGCTCCAAGTTCAATCAGCATTTTTGCACTAAAAGTCCAGGAGAGTTCAGAATGGCAATGGCTGCATGTTGGACATACAAGGGACCTTTCCCAAAGCACCTCATGGCCAGCCAGACACTTTTTGGTAAAGGGGAAAAGTTGCACCCAGGCATCATTTGACTGCCATTGCAGAGCTTAGGGGAAAGCATTGTGCAAAGAGGTACTGGATACCTCCTTGTACAATGTTGGGGAAAGTACTTATACCTGTATAACTGCCAGTTCCACTAGCATAAATCTCTACGAGGATTTTGGCCATGGGGTGGGGGGTCTATGAAGCATGAAGTACAGCAGCTCTGGCAGAGGCATGCATTATCAAGGCCATCATTTTAAAGAGGAAATGGTAATCCCTTTCAAAGAGAAAACAGGGAGAATGAGTAAATCCACACTACACAAACAATCCAGTTTAAATCTGAATTGTTTGCCATGGCTCCTTCCTATGGAATCCTGAGATTTGCAGTTTGGTGAGGCACCAGCACTCTTTGCCAGAGGAGACTAATGACCTTATGAAACTACAGATGCCAAGATTCAATAGGAAGGAGCCATGGCAAACAATCCAACCTCAAACTGGATTATCTGTGTAGTGTGAATTTAGCCAGTGACTTACTGCCAAGCATTCATTGAGGTCATAATTTAATGTCAGATTATTCAGTCAGATTACCCATTTTCCATCCTAAAATCAAAAACAGACCTGAATGCCATCTGGGGTCAGAAATCCATATATATCCAAGTTTGCAACACCTTTTTACAGAACAAAAGAAAATGTGTACAACCACATGGTCACATTGGGGGAAATGTGAACAGGAAAATGCATACACTTTGGAACTGTGTGTAAACATACTTTAAATCAGTGAATATATGCATGCCCCCAAAAAAAGGGCAAAAATTGACACGTTTTAAAAAATGGAAACAGAAGCTCAAACATTTGGGGAAATCAGCCAAAATATGGATAAAGTTCTGCACTAGCAAGGGCGGGGATTAATTCAGTGCAGAAACAGGATGGAATTACATAGCAAGACAGAATAAACCATGGGACTGAGGTTGTCCAAACTGCCCAATCCTAGATATAATTACAGACCATGAAAACTTCCTTTTTGGACTACAAGTCCCAGAATCCTCCAGCCTGCTCGGCCATTGGAGTTCTGGGATCTGGTGTCCAGAAACATAACTATTTCCAAGCTCTGCACAAGTACAAAGAAAACAGACACTATCCTGGTGACCATATCAGTGTAATATAAACTGCCTTTAGCTGCAGCAATGTTTAACTTGTCAGGCAGGCAGGAGGCTCTGATAGCAATGAAGTGACAAATCCACTCCACGTTTTAGTCCAAACTATAAAGTTGTTATCAAAGGTGTTGTCTCTGTTTTGGGGAACCAGGGTAGTAGTTCCCAAACGTGGGTCCTCATTTCTGACCATTGGTCAAGCTGACAGCGGCTCCTGGGAACTGAAGTCCAAAACTATTTGGAGGACCAAAATTTGGGCTAGGGGCCAGGGTTTAATTCCTTCAATGGCTCATTTCAAGCTTGGGTTGAAACCCAGAATGTATTCACCACCTTGCTGAGCTCAGGGCTTCCAACTTCCACTATTGTCTTGCATGCCCTTTTGGCAACAGGAGCATCAAAATGGCCACTGGTGGAAAATAGGCTCAGATAACCAACATGAGAATTTAATTATCACACTACACTGTTATAGTGCTATTATTCCACTTTAATTGCTATGGCTGCCTCCTGTAGAATTCTGGGGTTTATAGTTTAGTGAGGCCTAAGAGCTCTCTGGCTGAGAGTTCTAAATGCCTCTCCCTAAACTGCAAATCCCAGGATTCCACAGGAGGCAGCCATAGCAGTTAAATTGCAAAAATAGTGCTATAAGAGTATAGTGTGATAATGTCCTAAATACCCTAAAGGCACCAGATCCTGTCTGATCTTGGAAATTAAGCAGTGTCTGCCCTGGTTAGTACCTGGATGGGAGGCCACCAACGAAACCCAGGTGCTGTAGGCTATATTTCAGCAAAAGGCAAAACCACCTCTCAGTATTGCTTGCCTAAGAAAACCCTATGAAATTCATGGGATCACCATAAGTCAACTGGGAGACTGGGAGGCAAATGCATGCATATAACCAACATAAAAAGGGGGGCTTCCTCTGAACCCAGTCCCCCCTCCTTTGCAATCATTCCATGACCCCAGTTTCACCTTTCACTCTGTGGCTGTCTGTCTTACACAGTAGTTGAAGGAAGTGTGCATGTATTTACCCACACTGCGTTATGTAAAAGCATTACCCACAGTGTTTTCAAAAGCAGGGAGGGAGGCTGCTCTTTCCCACCTCTTTCTATTCTTCTGCGCATGGACAACACAGGAGTGGAATACTAAGGCTGTGATCATGCATGGTCATGCAGAGCATATAGGATTTTCAGTTCAGGCTCGTGCCAGGCTTTGGGGTTCCAGGCCAAAACCTGAAACCTAGGGAGAACCCCTGGGGAGATGTCATTAAGTGTTATGCATTAGTATCAACAGCAGTTATTCACAATTTGTCATTCAAAAACACACAGAGAGAAGAAGAAAATATTTTCCTATTTGAAAATTAAGACAGAAATCTTAGCTAAAGGAGATGTTCCTAGATCCAGATGAAATGAAAGGATTTTATTTTTCACTGACTTAGGGGGACAGAATAAGGGACATTTAATCTGGCCTACTTGCTTCTTACCTGCAGAGCAGAGCTGAGCTGAAGCTGAGACCTGGTGCCACAATGACTAGGAGGGAAGGAGGAAGCTAAGTAAGCATGTTTAGCCTGGAGAAGAGAGGTAACATGAGAGCCATGTTTAAATATTTGAAAGAATGTCACATTGAAGATGGAGCAAGCTTGTTTTCTGATGCTCCAGAGACTAGAACATGGAGCAATGGACTCAAACTGCAGGAAAAGAGATTCTATCTGAATATTAGGAAGAACTTCCTGATGGTAAGAGCTATTTGACAGTGGAATGCACTGCCTCGGAGTATGGTGAAATCTCCTTCTTTGAAGATTTGTAAACAGAGGCTGGGTGGCCATCTGTCAAGAGTGCTGTGATTGTGTATTCCTGCACGGCAGGGGTTGGACTGGATGGTCCTTGTGGGGTTTTTTTTTTCCATTTCTATGATTCTACAGTTCTGAGTGAATAAGAATTTACACCCTCATCTCCTGTCTGGAAATGAGACATGAAAGATGGAGAGTCAGGGCTAGGTCCTGAGATCTGTCAACCCTAGTAGCAGAAGAGATTTGCATGTGGAACTCCACTATAGCTCCCCTGTCACCAATCCCAACACTCACCATGTTGCTTGGATAGCCTCCTCCAAGCTGGTGGTGAGCAGGAGGGATCAGGCAGGTGACACAAACCAAGGACATCTTCAGGGATCCCTGAGAACATAGCCAGGCATTTCTGAAATCCCCTCCACTCTACACCACCTATGGAATGGCCATTGCAGACAACTATTGCAGCAACACAGTGACTCCTGGATTGGCTTCATTCACTGCAGAAGGAGGAAGGGAATACCAACCTCTGCAATACCAAAAAAAAAAAAAAAAGAAAATGCATGTGCAAGTGTAAGATGAAATGGCACTTGTGTATGATACTAACAGGATGCCAGTCTGAGTGTTTACCTGGGCTACACAGTTATATCAGTTTCATACTGTGTTAACTGCCATGCCTCCATCCCATGGAATCCTAGGGTGTGTGTTTTTGTGATGTTCTTAGAATTCTCTGTAGACAGGCACTAGAAATCTCTAACAAAGAATTCTAGGTACTTTACCAAACCACAAATTCCAGGATTCCATTGGATGTAGCCATGGCAATTAAAAAGGCATGAAACTGATATAACATTGTACTATTGATACACCCTGATTTGAGAAGTTAACCACCCCATCCCTGCCCCTGAGCTGATATGAAGCTACCACTTTCAGTCTTGTAAAGTCAGGCTTTTTAAAAAAAAATACCCATGTTACACACAGAGCACAATAGTGATATTTAATTTTCAAAAAAAAAAAAGAGTGGTGTAGCATTTTTAAGACTATAGCACAAACTCAATGGATTACATTCCACTTCCTCTGATACATCTGAAGACATACACTGTATGTCAAGAAAGCTCATGTTACAATAAACCTGCTAGTCTTCAAGGTGGTACATGACTGTTTCCCCCACCCCCCGCTGCAACAGACTAACATGACTGTCCCTTTAAGAACTGACCTAATTTTCTAAACATTTCCCTAAACACTTCTATTAATTTAACACAAGTAAAAGATTAAATAATGAGCTATGTAGCTACATAAGCTAAGCCTACCTGCGCGTCCTGTAAGTCCTACCTCTCTTTCCCTCCATTTCCACTCCGGTTTATTATCTGTAATACAAAGGAAAAGAAATTCTACATAAATCATGAGTGGTTCCTTAGTTTGCAGGCTTTAACTTCTGTGCACAGATGCCAAAGTTTACAGAAAGAGAGAGAGAGAAGCATGCACTTGGAGACCCTACCAAAGATGAGCATTCATTTCTTTTTAAAAAAAATCATTTGGATACTCATTGCAACATAAACCAGCATAGGGAGTGAGGTCAAACACATATTATAGAGTTTCATAGTTTCATAGAGTTTCTTAAAACCCAACACATAGGGTTTCATAGAGACAAATTGCTTGAGCATACATTCATAAGAGCCAGTGATGACTGCACGCTTCCATGTCAAAGAGCTAGAAAATCTATTCTAGCTTTTAGTCTAAGCTTTAAGGGAGTTAGCCAATGTGCTAAAATAGGTTCAGTACTTTGGAGATCTCCTTGGAAGTTCTGACTAAAACCAGGAAGGAATTCACCAGTCCACTGACAGGGAAGCCACCAGCTGCATTAATGGGGAATATATTATTGTTATATTGTTATTGTTATAAACATATCGATATAACGTAATGCGAGCTTGCAAGACACAAGCTCTTGGAGGTCTCTCATTTATAGGCTTGCCCTAAGTTGAAGCCAACAGGACAGCATGTAACAACAGTAAATAATATGATGGTTCTGTTCCAAACAATCTAAACTTCCAGATTCAGTCTCAGCCTAAATAGGCATTTGTTCACAGCAACCAGGCTTTAAGCACCCTTTTGTTTACATTGCCATCATTATAACTACAGGTTTTATTACTAACAATTGCTGACATTCCACATTGGCTACATAGTGATAGTCTGTAACTAAGTAATTTCTCCTGCCCAATCTCCCAAGGTGAAGGGGGTTTGTTTGGCTGCCAATCAGGGTGCAAGGAGGGTGACCTTTCCCGCTTCCTCCCACTAGTGAGTGAGGCTGTGACACAGAATTGTCCTGCTTTTGATTGTACAGTATTTCAATTAAATAAAATAATAATAATAATAATAATAATAATAAATAATTTATTTATATCCCGCCCCTCTACAAAACACAATTGGGACGGCTTACAACAATTTAAATTTACATCCAAACCCTCAATCTCACCCACCCCTTAAAATACAATTAAATAAATTAAAACATACTTTAAAAAATACCCCAAAAAAAGAATAAAAATGAACACTAGATAGATAGATAGATAGATAGATAGATAGATAGATAGATAGGACTTGCCTATATGGTGAAAATACTCGTCATAGAATTCAAGGAGAATACCTTTTGTCTCCATGAGATCCTACATCATTTTGCTGTATTGGGAAGGCAGGGGCAAAAACTCCAAATACTCTGCAGGAAAAGCCTTCATGGCTTTTTAAAAAAACTCTAAAGGAAATGCGTTTTTCTGCTTGTCAGGACAGCCAATGCACTTTGTTTCTTTTCCCCAATAAAAGCGGAAGTGGAAAGCTGATTGGTCAGACATGTGCAGGGGGGAGCTTGCTGGCGAGGCAGTGCCTGGAACTGCCATATTGGATTTTTGCCATAGTGATTGTGTGCTGAGATGACGAAACAGTATTTTCCCCACTTTTTTTCCCTGTGTATTTAAGTGGAAGATCACACTTCCGCATCTTGAATTTGCTTTTAAAAAAAACATTGTTTGGTGGTGGCAGCTGCTGACAATAAAAATGCAAGAAAGTCACTTGCCTGCCATCTTGATTCGCAGGCATGCCCATTTGAAGAACAAATGTGTATGGGTTTCCATGCCTGCAATCTTGGGGGGAAACCATGGAGACAAATTAAAACTGCTGTGAATTCCATAGATATTCATAGCCTTGGAGGGTGCTGGAAACATCCTCCTCTTTATGCCCTGATCTGCAGCTGAACATACCTCCTTCTCCCAATATGGCTGCTGGCTATTGAAGTGGGCTGAGGGAGGCATTCATGTAGTCTTACTAGAGCAGTTATGGATCCATAACTCTTAAGTTAAAAATCCATAACTGCAGTACAGAATGCCAGCCATGATTACTATTTTGCTGCTGTCTGAGGTGTTGTATTTGCTTTCTTCTTCATCCATAATGTTTCAAGTTGCTTGTTGTGTCCACATGGAAGAAATTTTCATGATCCTGTAGCTACACACTTTCTATATACACTTGCTGAGGGGCAGTACTTTAATAAATATCCCACTTTATACCTACTCCATCTGCCAGTACTTTTGGGGTACCATCTTTGTTCTCTTCACCAGAGGGAAAACATGATGGGTGGTTTAAAAAAAAGAAGAAGAAGAAACACAACACCAGAGCAGCGTGATAGCATGCCGCTTGCAAAAAGTAATAATTCTCACTAAAGTGGAAGGCAGTCAGAAAATAGGAAGGTGGATTGACTCAGTCAAGGGAGCCATAGCCCTGTGTTTGCAAAATCTTAGCAGGCCTGTTGATGACCTGGGTTCCTGGTGGTCTCTCATTCATAGGGTTGCTGTCCATCAAAGCCAACTTGACAGCAAATACCAACAACAATAAATGATGATACTGTATGTAGGGCAGCCAGTATGCAAAAAACCCAGACATACCCTGCATGAAAAAGAGATATGAATGCACCATCCACAGATGGCAGCATTTAGCAGAGCTTCTCTAGAGAAAAGTGGCAAGGCACCATGCTGGTATGGCAAATAATTTGAATTAGAATAAGGATGTGTCCAGGAAAAAATAGGGTTATGTGGCAAGCTGTCACAAGAGCATGGCAAAATAGCTCACCCTTCCTTACAAAAAAAAAAAAAAGGAAACAAACTCAGGTTAGCACCTCCTCACTGTGTAGGTAGTCCCTGTGTAGTTCTCCATAGAATGTCACAAGGAAAATAAAATCCAATTTCACCATGTTGGTGGGAGGAAGCAACACAAAGAATGAGGGCTGAAACCCTGAAAGGAAGAAAGAGAGTTATGTTTCCAGTTACTAAACACAGCCATTTGTTGGGCAGTAAAGGAGTTCACACATGGATGCCTACCAGAAATTATAAACTGGAAAAGAGGTAACCTTGTAGTCATCGCACCCCTTTCAGAGGTATACGCAAACCACTGCAGCACAGCATATAGGGTGCAAAATCTATACCAAAATACATACCCAAAGCAAGAGTTGACCTGTCTTGCAACGGATCCATTTGTCAGATCATTTCCAATAATGAAAAACTCAAGCAAGAACAGAAATACATTGGAACATCATGCATGGTCTAGATCAACTCAAAGTCAACTGCACTGTGCCATGACCAAGAGATCAATGGAGCATTTGTCTCAATTACCCCTTAGAGTAGGTACTTAGCAAGTCAGTCTGGTGAGAGCATCTCAAAATTGGAAGGAAAACACTACTAAAAAGGCTTTTTACCCAGTCATAACTCACCACACTTCAGATAATAGGGGCATCCATATAAGAGCCTCTGGTAATGGTAAGAAAGTGAGGATGTTGGAAGACTGACAGTCTTTTATCAATTGATATTTAAATGTACATCCCAGGTTTTATACCAAAAAAAATCAATTAACTATAAATCTTTATATGTCAGCAAGTCCTGGTGACTTCCGTGGGACTTGCAGGTGAAATCAATAAGAAAACAAAAGTAACATGAAAACATACAATCTAGTGTATAAACCCAACAAGTTAAACTTGTGCTTAAGATAGTAAAAAATAATTGCCAAGGTCAAAGCATAGTGAGAGGGTGGTTTTCTGTGTCTTTGGGTAAGCCTGTGCTCATCAGAATTAACTGTTTACACACACATTAATAAGAGTGGGTTGGAAAATGTGGATCCCATCCCATACATCATCCAGGTTCCATCCTTGAATGACAACACTTAAGGGATGTTAAGGAGTATTCAGAACAATGTCAATTAATTCTGATTATTCTTCCTATGAAAACTAGAAACAACAGAAGAACTTCTAGCACCAGGGAATATAAACTAATCTGAATATTAAGGATGCATCTTTGGGCTAGAAGGAGTCAGCATCAATGTAGATGCCAAAGATGCCATGATCTTGATTTGGAAATGTTGCTTTTGGAGATTACAGCTCTCAGAATCCCTCTGCCAGTATGGCCATGCAGACTAGAAGATTCTGGGAATTCTTGCCCAGAATTTTTTGTAATATTTTGTAAGCTCTGTGATGATTGGAGAAAATGGCAGCTGTTGGCTTCCATGTCAGTGAAGTAGTGAATCCACTTCAGGTTTTTGTTTCAGTTTTAAAGGAGTTGCCCAAGGTGCTGAGCTCACCCACAAAGTAGGTCCAGCACTTTGAATAGCTTCTGTGAAGTTCGGACTAAGACCCAGAGCAGAATCACCACTCCACTGACATGGAAGCTACTGGCCACCACTGCAAGCAGAAATGTAAAGGCTCAGAAAGAAAACGAGGAGAAGGGAGAATATTTTCCCATTCTCCCACCACTAAAAAAAGGGAGTAAAGAGCTTTTCTTCAGTATTGTTAATCTAGGTCTTCACATCCCTGTGAGCAATAGAGTTAGAAAGAGGGAAATGGTGGCGCTTGGAAGGAAGAAGGCAGAAGTGTCAAACTGTATTTACCCAACAGGTTTCGTAACATTCCCAAGAGGCAGACTCCCAGATCTTGGCAGTCTTCCCAGTGTTGAATACGCCCTCTTGGGATATGTATATATATGTATCCAAAGCTTACACTGCACAGATAATAGAGTGTGCTACCAGGTGGTTCTAATTTGGGGTGAGTGCCATCATCTATCTCTCCCTTGCTACCAGAAAAGAAGAAGTGGTTGCAATATGGGGCGCCAAGGACAAGCACTGGGGGAAAGAAGAAGATTCACGGGATTGTTTTTGCTGACATACCTGCAAGTATTGATGGGTAAGTAGGGTGTTTGTTGAATAAGCAAATTTCCCCGCTAGAAGAGGGCAATACCAGAGCTAGCTTCCGAGGTTGGAAAAGATACTTTGTTGTACTATCCCATTTCAGCATTTTCTAACCAGCTGACTTCTGGGCATTGTAGTACGCAAAAGTAACTTTACCATTCTCTACTGGATTAAGGGAGGAGGCCCACTGGCATATTGGAAGGCACCTGAAATATGTGAATGGTATTAGGGCACACCAAGGTGCTGTTGTGTGCCATATGGTTGGTGTCCATTTTCACCATGAAAAGCTGTAGGTCTGAGTTTCCCTTGGCATTTGGCATTTTCCAGAGCTGGTTATCTAAATAGGAAGAACTTCAGAAAGAATTTCCACACCTTTGGATGGCCTGACTATTGAGTGATAGAATACGTGTCTCCCATGAATGTCTACTGAGTTTTTCATAATTCTGGTCAGGTTCAGTCTGCTTGAGAGTTCCCAAATCATGTTGCTTGAAATTAAAGAGAAACTTAAGTTTTCTTGAACAGAGCAAAAAACAAAACTGTAAGACCTTAACTTCCACACTTTAAAAACTTAACATCTTGCTAAGGTTGTGGTATTGGGTGGCAGGCCTGCTTGCAATACTCCTTGAGGTTCGGATACGCTTTTCTAAAACAGATCTGCTGAATAGCTAAGATCTATTCTGTGCAAGCAAACACTGCAAGGCATCAGATGTTTTATATGAGTGTTTCCTAAAACTAGTTATCCCAAATCTAAATGTTAAAATGGTTCAGACATAAGGTCTTATATTCCCAGTCAAAGTAGGACATGTCTAGATTAGAATTTTCAAACATGGTATAAGTTTTTTAAAAATGACTTTTAAAACTACTGTTCATTCCTAAAACTAGGACTAGTAAAGCATCCATGTTTTTATTTTAGGATGCATTTAGGTATATAGCCTGAAGTAATCTGATAATTTAATGTCTGACTTGCCTTTCTTCACCATGAACTATGCAATATGGACTTGAAAGTCAGGATGATGAGACAACCTTTTAATGTTTTGTTGCTGATTTAAATGTATTGCCCAAATCAAAAAAGAAACACACACACATATACTTTTAACAGCAATGGGATAGCTTTCTATGTTTTTCAGTTCTGGGATAGTTCTGAATCAAAGCCTGTCTTTTTCAGTCTAAGGCAAATAGAGAAACTTATAGTTCTCACTTGTAATTCTTATTTTTAATGCATGCATTCTAGGAGTATTTTCAAAGAAATAGGAGGGAGGGGTCTATTTGTTCATAAATCCCAAGAATAAAGAATTTGTGAGACTTCACCTAAACTACTGAGATGATGACTCAAATCTAGCCTTTGGAGTCTCAAAAAAGCCAACGTCAAATGACAACTGAATGTTTAAAGTCTGAATTCTTATAAAAATCAGATCAAAATCCACACTAGAGAAATCTTTTCCAGTGGTGGCTGGTAGATCCAACAACAGGTGGAGGAGGGATATCCACTCCAGGACCTTGTTCAAGCTTTGAAGGAACTATCCAAAGTACTGAATCTACTTTAGGAACAGGCTTTAGCACCATGGATAGTTCTGTTGTATGGAGACAGTGTGATATAGTGGTTTGAGCATTGGACTATGACTCTGGAGAGCAGGGTTCAAATCCTCACATGGCCATAGAAATCCACCAAGTGACTTGGGCAAGTCACATTCTTTCAGCCTCAGAGGAAGGCAAAGGCAAAGCCCCTCTAAACAATTCTTGCCAAGAAATCCCCATGATAGGTTCAGCTTAAGGTTGCCACAAGTCGGAAGTGACTTGAAGGCACACAACAACAACAATAATTTCTTCAAAGTACAACCTAAATCTGCAGTGACTTCACCACCACGACCTCAGCATCAAAACCAGCAGTTGCCACTCTTCTGGCCATCTCCAAAGGCTTTTTGTTACATCTCTCAGCCCTAAACACACAAAAACACAGCCTATTTCCTTGTGTCACCTGGCAAGCAGGAGCAGCAAGGACAGAAGTCTCAGGCAAAGAGGAAAGGAAAGGAAAGGAAAGGAAAGGAAAGGAAAGGAAAGGAAAGGAAAGGAAAGGAAAGGAAAGGAAAGGAGGCTTCCCTAGTGCACTGGGTAACTGCCTGTCTTGGGAGATGTAAGTTCTCCCAAGCGCAGCTGCAATTGTTGGGAGGCACATACACATTTTCTCAAGTCCATGGATAGGGACAGAAACATTATGTGACAACCACCACCCTTTTATGTTTATCCACACTGCACAATTATAGCAATGTGATACCACTGCTATGGCTTTCTGTGTAGTTTGGAGAGCTAATTGAAGTTCTCTAGTGCATTCCTCCAAATTCACTACAGCTTTCTGACTGAGAAACTACAGATCCCAGGAACTGATAAGATGGAGCTATGGCAGTTAATCCCAGAACTTTGGAAAGTCATTTTTAACTATTACATCCCAAAAATGCAGGTATTCCAGAATCCAAAGTCATAAAGTAACTTTTCCATCTGCTGGTTAATCCAAACAGAGCTTTGTAAGGCTCACTCATCTCTACTAGCTATAGTACGTAGCATGAACCAGTAAAAGTCCTGAGGTAGGAGAGCTGTAAGTATCATTTTTTTAAAAATGTAGTGGCAAAATGACTTTTTTTCCCCTGCCTGAGATAAAAAACAAGAAAAAGCCTCTTCCCATTCCATTAACAAAAACTGGGTGGTCTGGTTTCATTTTTCTTCAGTAGTTCTGGTGGTGCTGCATGGTCACTATAAATCTCCCTGATATCTTACTATCATCCCTCTCCAATTTGCTGAGGCAACCACCTCACTCTTCCTAATGGTAGAGCCAGTCCTGAATACAGCTCTCATTTTGAATGCCCTCTCCTGTAAAAAAAGAAGAAAAGAAAAGAAAATCTCCCAAAAAGTAGAAAATTAACAGGAAGGACAAATGTTCCTGCCCCATTCATTCTTGATTCTACTCAGATTTTGTATTTTCGTGGTGGCTATATGGGTGTTTTCTGCAAAGGGGAGGATTCATAAACGTGATCTATTATATGTAGTTTTATACAGAAATATTCATTGCCTCACTTCAGAATTCTGCATCTACCACCTCATGCTCCATTCTGCTACATGTGTAGGCTGAGCCTGAATATCCCCATTTGGACAGGACAAAATATGTTGAAGTTAGGGGTAGCCAGATGCAGAAGAGGACAGAGCTATTACATCTTGAATCGTTCTGTAAAAAAAGAAATGCCAGCAGGAGTAGCCAGCATGACAAGCAACCTATGCTGAAATTCCCTCTTCTACACAGGTATGATTCTAAAGGTGCAAAAGGCCTTTCCTCGTTTGCATCTAGGCAAACTAGTTTCAGTTGCCAGTCATCTATAACAATAAAAGAGGATCACCAGAATCCTATATGACCTGTTATGTTAAGATACCTTCTTAGTGAACTGTGAAGATGTGTAACAGGACACCCACAAGACTGTCCAATGTGCATTGGTGCCCAAGGCACGTCAGGACCAATGCAATCCAAATCAGGATCAATGAGCATTGGTCTCATTGTACATCGGCCACCAATATACATTAGCCACTTTGCTGGTCCCTCTATGCAGTAATGTAACAGCAGACCTCCACTGGATACAGACATTATGCAACGGTAGAATTCTAATTACCACAGACATAAGTCCCCAACAGGATTCCCACCAAATATCTGCAGGCCTCTGGAAGCCATAACTTATCTTTGGGCATTGTGTTAGATGCCTCAAGTATGTTTTTGTTGGCATCAAGCTTGAAGTGCTCAGTTTCAATTTGAAATTCAAAAGGGCCAGCTTCTAGAAGCAAAAAAAAAAAAAAAAGGTGGTGGTCTTGCTATCATCAGGATATTGTGGTAGAAATTTTACAGTGGTTTTGGTTATCACCTAAGTTGCAGTGGACATTTTCAAGTTGACATTCCAAATGGTAGGGGGCTTTATAGAAACATAAGGGAGGGCTTGCTACAACTCATTGGGAAGCATTTTTTAAGGAGCTAGGAAACAGGAGAGAGCTCCATGTGTCATTGTTGCTTTTATGATTCCTGAGACAAGAATGAAAAGGCTGGGGAAACAGAGATAGGGCACTGCTGTTCAAATTCTTGAGATTAAAAAATAATCAGGAAAACAGAAGAGGGCTCTTTAAAGTACTGTTGGTAAGATTCCCCGGATTTTAAAGGGGGGGGTTGGAAAAACAGCAGGCCTCATGGATCCATTTTGGAGGATTAGGCAGTGCTTGGCAGATTTTAGCTGTATCCAATAAGATACACATTTGGGAGAAACACTAAATCTTGTATCCTTACAGATGAGATAGTACCTGGATCCTCTATCCATGGCAATCACAAGCCACAAGCTCAATTCGCATTGTGACATGACTCCACATTCTAGGTCCCATTATTAGTACATTACTACAGTTCTGGCTTAATTTTTTTTCCCCATTTTAGGTACCCAGCCAAGTTCTGCTAGCAGTGGTGAGTAAAATTCATATTTGTTTGCATATTGTCCTAAGTTGCTCCATTATTCATTAGAGAGACTGTCCCATCAAAATGTCCAAAGATGCTCTGAAGAAACAGAATGCAAATAGGGGGAGTGATTTACCAATGCTATGATTCTATGACTCTATGACCTCACAAGACTAGTACACATGAAAAGAGAAGAAAAACTGTGTGCCCTAAAAACAAAATACTGTCTAAGAACAAATTCATTGTCCAAATATGAATCTTTTTGTAGGCAAAATGGTACCATTCATTCATAAGATTAAGGGTTCAGCAAATCTGAGGAAGCCATAGAAGTGCCCTAAACAAAAACACTTTGTACTGCAAAATTTTGTTGCAGGTCTCTTCTTGTATAAGTTAAAATTGTTTTTAAAAACCCATAAGAGCCCTTCTGAATCAGACAAAATACATATGTTCCAGACATCAGCATTCCACAATGGCCAACTAGATGTCTCTAGCAGCATTAACCTCTCCACCTTCCCTGTTGTCAGTTCCCCCAAACATGAATGTTCTATCTAACCAGCAATGTTAATAGCCATGGGTGGGCCTATACTAATAACAATCTCTTTCTCAGTATGTGGGAAACAGGGTTTGCTGAATCGGATAGTAGGAGGGAAAAATTCCCAGGATGGAGAATGGCCTTGGCAGGTCAGCATCAAAATGAACGGGGAACATCACTGTGGAGGGTCCCTCATCACTGATCAATGGGTTGTCACAGCCTCGCATTGCTTTAAACTGTGAGTATTAAACTTGGTACCTTCTAAGTATCTTTTGATCCTCCTGGTCATCATATACACATTTTCTAAAGTAAGCTTCCAGTTGTCAGTACTGAAAATTTCACTTTAACATCTTACAGATTTCTTACATCTGCCAGAAAAAGTATTTAATGGAATATAATACAACCATATTTTCCCATGACCATCCTATATAACTTGGCACATTCATTAGGTCAGACCTATTCTGGATTAGTTTCATTTGGGTTCAAATGAAGTTGAGGCATAACTAACATTAAATGTCGTGGACGTCAATGAGAACTGAATGGGACTGTCTTATGTTGGACTCAAATCAATGCTTTTCACAGATGGTGTGGGTTTTTTTTCCAGTTCACTACACCCAAGAGAATTTGAAGGAATTCTGTAATGCTCCTCCTCAGAGCTACTTGTCTGTCACCTAGTTTCCACACCAAGCTAAAATCTTTTTTAAGCAACTGAGCACTCACTAGCTACTGTTTCATTTTAGCATCATTACTTACTTTGGCTGGCATCCTGTTAGGAAGTTACAGCATCGTAAACCAACTTATGCAAAGTTGAATTGCTCATTTGCACAACATTTGTATGTAGCTATCAGCCCCCCCCCATTGCACTATGAGATATCTTGCACATTCTTGCCCCCTCCTGCATGATTGCAGCTCACTAGCATGGTTGTGTATCATGTCAGCAATATAGCTCCATTATGGTAAACTATGCATCGTAGCCTCTAACACCTCTGACGAGGGATCTCAGCCAATTTTTAGCCTGTATTACTTTTTGGGTCATTTTAGTTTGTTCATTTCTTTTACTAATAGGTTTCTTAAACCAGTCTGAAGGGGGCAGGATAAGCCATTTCTAGGAATCATCTTAACATTTATATGAATTGAACTTTTCATATATATTTTTAGTGCAAATTAATTTGGTGAAGAAATTCCTTGGAATTTGTGAAGTCGAAGGCTTTAACGGCCGGCATCCATAGATTTCCCTTGGCTTTTTTTCCGGGCTGTGGCTGGCATCTTCTCTGAAGATGCCAGCCACAGATGCAGGCAAAACATCAGAAATAAACTTCCAAAACACGGCCCCACAGCCTGGAAAAAAAAAACACAAGGAAAATCCTTGGAATTTCTTTCAGTGCCACTCATAACACCATACTCTGTCTTCCACAACCTGATGGGAGGAAAATCCCCAATATTCCTTTATTTTCTCTCCTTTTTCCACTAGGGTTGATTCGCCTTCCAAATTCACAGTCCTGCTTGGAGCACTGAAACTCTCAAATCCAGGGCCTTATTCCATCACGACTGGTGTGAGACGCATTGTCCTCAATCCTGAATACGAAGCAGGGGATTTGAGGAGTGGAGACATTGCCCTGGTACAACTGGATCAGGCAGTGGAATTCTCCAACTGGATTACCCCCATCTGTGTCCCTGATGCCAATGTCAACTTCCAACCAGGACTCAAATGTTGGGTCACAGGGTGGGGGGATGTACAAAGCAGAGGTAGGTGCAGGAAAACCAAAACAAAACACATGAATAGAATTCCATACCCTCTGACCATCCTGATTTTGCATCACATTTTTTCAGCTGCTTTTAAAATGTCTCAGTTTCTCTCTTCTCCCACTTTTGCCCTTTGCTTACATCAGTTGCTGCAAACTGAGTTCAAAGTGCAGGGAAGGTAAGGGGAGAGGAGAAGGAAGAATGTTGTCCTTCCCAGCAAGCTCAGGCAAAAGCAAACAACAGTTGTCCCTCCGTATCCACGGATTTGGTATTCATGGATTTAAGTATTCATGGCTTGAAAATATTCTTTAAAAAATAACAATCCAAAAAGCAAACCTTGATTTTGCCATCTTATATAAGGGACACCATTTTGTTATGCCATTCCATATAATGGGACTTGAGTATTCATGGATTTTGGTATCCATGGGGGGTCCTGGAACCAAACCCCAGCGAATATGAAGGGACAACTCTACTACAGCCTCTCCTAGCTTGTTTCTTCTTCCTCAGTAATATTTTTTTCTATCTTGACCACACTTCGATGTTACTTGGACCTGTTTTCCTATGTCCCTGTTTTCATTTGTGAAATGTTGGGGATATATCATTCCCATCCCCTGCTAAAACAGAAAAATTAGAGGAGTGGTTCCCAACCTCAGTAAGCAAAAGGTATTGAGCTACCCTGTTTGAAAATTAGAGAGAAACTGTACTGCAGATTTTTATTCTTTTAACATTCATTCCCTGTTCTCAGAAAATTCTGGGAGTTATCACTATGTGCGTGAAGGTGGATGCTAAGAATCTTTAACAGAGTACCATCAATATACCTCAACTGAGTCCAATTTCCAGGATCGTTTGGTAGGAAGCCATGACAATTATAGTGCTATAACAATGATATATGTTTATTGCTATAAATGTGCACTTAGGCAATCAGAGTTCATAGCTATGGTTGATCGCATTCATAATGCTTTGGGTTTTGTCTCTGATATTACTACTTAATCCCTGATAATATCAGTTGACAGAATTTAGGTAGGAGGGCTGAAGTGTTTAATTTTAACAGAACTATTGTGCCTCTCACAGTTACATCATGATAAGCTGAAATACAAAAAATGAACACTTCACAGGAGGGAATTTCTATCCTATTTCTCAACAAGCCCCCAAAGCCACCTTACAACAAAAATAATAGAACACATCAATTTGAACATCTTTTTTTTAAAAAATCAATATAAAAGCATGAGTCTGTTAATAAACAGGAGAGGCACTACCTTAAACAACTCTCAGGACTGGAATAGACATTAAGAGAAATGCATATTGCCAGTAATTAACACATTTAAAATTAGATTTGCAAATTAAACCCATGTTTACCTTCCAGGAACCAATCATAAAATCAAATATGCTAAATGCAAATTAGAAAAGCCTACTGTATTACAAACAGATGTTTTTCACCACAAGAGGGAGCGCCTGTTTAAAATACATGCTAGCAATATTGGAGATTATCAGATGTGGCAAAAAACACAAGAAGAGCATGCGAGGACAACATTACTGTCCTGCAAACAGGTCCCGGTTTCAGACTACATCATCATCCTCACATGCTGACTCTGCACTGCAGCCATGAGTAAGGCATTGCTTTTCATTGACAGGACCTCCTAATCAATGAAAAGTGATTCTTTACTCTCAGCTACAGCATGGAGCCAACTTGCGAGGATGACTACAACATCTGAAACCGGGACCCATTCACAGGACAGTAATGTTGTCCTCGCATGCTCTTGTGTTTTTTGGACACATCTGATAATCTCCAATGTATTCTTTGACCTTAAGATTTTCAGTTCAGCTCCTAAAGCCTTTAAATCAGAGGCCATGAAAATATGTCTCACTTAAATGGGGCAGTAGACTTCTGGCATTCGTCTCTTGGGGATATGTGTGGGATCTTTCATGAAAGCCTTGCTGGTGGTGGCCAGTCTTTCCTTGATAAGCAGTGGCCTCCAAAGATGTGTCTCATCCCTGAACACAACTTAAGCAGAAGGGAACCATCTAAGAGAAAGTGCTGATGGAGTGAGTAAGAGAAGGAAGAGCTGCTGTCAGGGCTAGCTTGATCCTTTGTCCTTTCTCTTTGGCTAGCAATGGTGACTGTACCCTAAGGCAGAGGGAATGAGTTGTTATAAGGAGAAGGTGAGAAAACAGTGTGTGCCTCTAGTTATCCTGGACCCAAATTGTATAGGATACTGAGGGTCAAAGATTGCTTCTTGAATTTTGCCAAGAAACTATCATGACAACCAGGGGGGCTCTTTTTACCTCACTGGGTGTAATATATTTCATATGGTCAGACACCAACAATAGAAGATGTACTATATTTGGACCAAAGTCCTCATTGTAAACAATAAGACTAAAGACTAAATTCATTTATTGTGTCTTAACATTTGACACAGTTGTACTCTGCTACCTCACTGGACCTCGGAGTCTCAGAGAACTTGCAGTCAGAGTGTCAGCTCTGGCAAGTTCTATCAAGATGGGGAAATTTTGAATATAGCTCTGGTATCTCATTCAAGCACCAGGCTAACTAAGTATAGAGGGATTCCTCACCAGAAAGTTGGCTAACAGTAGCAAATTGGCCACAGCAGCCATAAACACAATGGCCTGCATATTATTGGTTAGTAATGACTGGAACAGAACCATTGAATTGACTGTTGAATGGTGAGTCAACAAGAAGGTAAATCCCATTGATTTGATGGGTCTACACTGATTCATTATCCACTGATTCAGTTATCCACGGGGCACAAAACAGCACACCTACCATAGAGTCTTCTTAGAAAATGTGTCCTCTCTAGCCATTTTCTAGGTCCTCCAAGGCAACTCTGTGGTGTTTTAAATCAGAATTCCCATTATTTTCAATGGTGTTTGCTATTATCCATGGTTTTCTGTATCTACGGGCCCCCAGAACAAATCCCCAGTAGATAAGGGGATCCTATTGTACTGTAATTGGGACTAATATGATTTTGACTAATGTGAGAAATAATTACAACATTGGAGGGAATGTGTGTGTATATGTGCCTTCAAATTGCCTGTCAACTTATGTCGCCCCTGTGAATTTCATAGCATTTTCTTAGGGAAGGAATACTCTGAAGTGGTTTTGCCAGTTCCTTCCTCTGAAATCTAGCCTACAGCACCTGGTATTCATTGGTGGTCCACATCCAAGTACTAACCAGGGCTGACCCTGCTTATCTTGCAAGATCAGACAGGACCTGGTGCCTTTAGTGTATTTAGGTCTTTAAACTGGAAGGAATACTTGCAGCAATAAAAAATGTGCTTCTTTATAGAGTTCAAAGAGTGCTTGTGTGAAGTGGGACTTTAAACTTCGGTGTACAGATAGAGAAAGAAGTGGGGAGGATTTTTTTTTTTTTAACAAAGAAAAGTCCAAAAGCCAAGCAACACAAGAGACAGGTGTGCCAACACTGCTAATGTAAAGCAGACATAAAAACGAAATCCAGTCAAAAGAGCAAAAGATCCAGTCAGAGCAGGTGTGACCAACACCCAACTGGTGATGAATTGGCAAAACAAGATGAATAGTATACATAAACGCCTAAGCAGTAAGTGAGCCACTCCTACCCTCTTTTCAGCTCTAGTGTCAGAGCTGCAAATAAATCTCAGCTCAGAAAGGAGTCTCCCTTTGGAACTGTTTTGTTGATTCATGACGACTTTCAAGCCAATTATGGGAATGAGCAAATGTTTCAGTTTCTGGTCCATCTTGCATAATTTCTTTTGTCTGAATTTCCATTCCAATGTTTCTGCAATCTGTGATCTATTTTTTTAAAAAAATCTTCTCAAAATATTGGTTTAAATGTGCATTTTCCAGAAGTTTCTAGAAAATTGCATGTATTTCCTCACAATATATATCTTTTGTATTCTATTCACAAAACATTTTGTACTCACAGTTATGCATTTTTCATATTGTATTTTTCTATCATGTATGTGTTTCATTACAGTATGCATCTTTTCTCAAAATCCTTATGGAAACTGATATTATTAAACAGCTGAGATCTGTATCAAAACATGGAGGATTAGATCCAGACCAAACTACTTATGCTTAGTTTCCATTGAGACTCAGTGTATCCTCACTGTAGAACAATTGCAGTTTGACACCACCAGCACTTTTTGGCAAAGAAGGCTAAAGCCCTTGTAAAACTACAAATCCCAGAATTCCATAGAATGGAGCTATGACAGTTAAAGTCATGTCAGACTGCTATAATTCTGCAGTGTGGATGCACCCTAATAGGCTGGAATCCTGCTGTTGACTTACATTCTTGTAAGTGGACTGACATCTGCAGGAATTAGAATTGGGCAGTTCTGTAACATCCATATCCAGTAAAAGGCTGCTGTTACATTACTATGTAGAGAAGCCAGCAAAGTGGACAATGTGCATTAGGATCAATGCACAATTGGACGGATGCACATTGGGACCAATGCGCATCAGTCCCATTTTGCATTGGGATACTGGCTAAGGAGTGCCAATGTCCTGTTACACATGCAATTCACTAACAGGGTTTCTTAGTGCCTCTGCTATGTAGTTAAGTATACATAAAGTTACATAATGTACACAGAGATACAGGAGTCTGGCCGTAGCATTTAAGTCATGACTAACTTGTCCCATTGATTGCTGCGGAACAAAAGTTTACAGTACTTAGCTTACAGCCAACATAGAACTGGGAAATCTGGTTAATAGTTATGCTTTGATCCTCATGTTGGGTTGAAAGGTAAGGATTAGATTATACCTTTTAGAAATTCAAAATCAAATTCCTTAAGCAACCTAAGTATGTTACAGAACATCCCAGGAAACTATCATGCTCTTCCATTGATTTCCAAATATTCCCATTTTTAATATCTCATCGCATCTCGTGAAATGAAATCTCTTATTTTGTTCTCCTTGTAGAAAGGCACCTCACATCTGATACACTACAAAAGCTGGAGGTCCCCATCATCAGCACAAATACCTGCAATGCCCTCTACCACCAAGACTCCAGAGAGCCCAAAGGCACAAAAGATATTAAAATGGACATGATATGTGCTGGTTTTGCTGCTGGACGACGAGACGCCTGCCAGGTGAGACCCAGCTCAGTTTTAGTCAATTATAACTAGAGTGTGGGAGACATACTTTCATTTCCCAGGAGCCTACAACTGGGGGATTCTTGTTAGCTCCCCAAAAGTAACTTGTCCAAGCTCTGATTTGAATATCACAGCATTTTGGGGAGTGCTCAGATTATAAGCTGGTTTGGGAGAAGAGCATTACCTTTCATGACATGACACTTAGCTTCTGAGTTTAGGAGGCTGTTTGAACCCCAGGATTTGACTACAACAGAAATGAAGTCACAATTGCTATTTAATCATAGAATCATAGAATTGCAGAGTTGGAAGAGACCACGAGGGCCATCCAGTCCAACCCCCTGCCATGCAGGAAATCACGATCAAAGCATCCCTGACAGATGGCCATCCAGCCTCTGTTTAAAGACCTCCAAGGAAGGAGACCCCACCACACTCCGAGGGAGTGCGTTCCACTGCCGAACAGCTCTTATTGTCAAAAAGTTCCTCCTAATGTTGAGGTGGAATCTCTGTTCCTGGAGCTTGCATCCATTGCTCCGTGTTCCAATCTCTGGAGCAGCAGAAAACAAGCTTGCTCCATCCTCAACGTGACACCCCTTCAAATACTTAAACAGGGCTATCATATCGCCTCTTAACCGTCTTTTTTCCAGGCTAAACATACCCAGCTCCCTAAGTCTCTCCTCATAAGGCATCGTTTCCAGACCTTTCACCATTTTAGTCGCCCTCCTCTGGACACACTCCAATTTGTCAATATCCTTTTTGAATTGTGGTGCCCAGAACTGGACACAGTATTCTAGGTGAGGTCTGACCAAGGCAGAATAGAGCGGCACTATTACTTCCCTTGATCTGAACACTATACTTCTATTGATGCAGCCCATAATCGCATTGGCCTTTTTAGCTGCCGCATCACACTGTTGACTCATGTTCAACTTGTGGTCTACTAGGACTCCTAGATCCCTTTCGCACGTAGTCTCATTCAGCCAGGTCTCCCCCATCCTATATCTATGCATTTCATTTTTTAACCCTAAGTGCAGTACCTTACATTTCTCCATATTGAATTTCATTTTGTTAGCTTTGGCCCAGCTCTTCATTAAGAATTCCATTGCTTTTTCCCATATATAATTTGAGCACTTGATTCATGTGCAGCATCACCATCCTACAACCTTTGAAGCTGCTGAGGTCCACTGCCAATGGACATCCTTACTAGGACCTCCACTCTGGGCTGCCAGCAGCCATAGTAACTGCCACCCTCCGTTTCCCCCCCCCCAAAAAAAAACATGCTTCTGAAACTTATATCATTCCATGGCATTGTGGATATAAAACGTGGTGGACACTAGGCTTTTATGGTGGCTATCATGTTCTTTACCCATAGTGCCCTGAAATAATGGAGCATACCCTTTTAGGAGAATGAAGACGGAGGCCACAATGGCAGCCATTGAGTACCTGTGGCCTGCCAAATGGTCCATCAACCTTAGAGCTGACCTTGACTCAGTTCCTCTATCAAAGTAGTGAAGGGTTGCTGCTGTTGTTCTGACCACAAACACAGGCATTTTCTTGTTCATGCTGATGTATACTGGCCAGACATTAGGCATCTGCTATCATGGCCACACCTGTATTTCCCATAATTTACTCAAATTCTTTTTGCACAGGGTGATTCTGGCGGTCCTCTGGCCTGCCAAATGGGAGACTCCTGGCTCCTTGCTGGTGTGGTAAGCTGGGGAGATGGCTGTGCACAGAAGAACCGTCCTGGTGTTTATGCCCGTGTCACCTCCTACCAGCCATGGATCCACAGTGTGGTACCAGAGTTGAGCTTCACAAGCACCAAGGGCCACTGGACAACAGTGAACAATAAAAGTGCCACCAATAGTGCATCAACTGGCAGTTTTAGCCTCCTCTCTACCATCATGGCCACTGTAGTTTTGCTGTTATCTTCTGAGTAGACTCTACAGAGAAAAGAGATTGATTTTCCTTGGGCTATCTTTTTGCTCAATCTGCTTCAGAGAAATAATCAGATTCATAATTGCCAGTGAGACCATGACGGAGACTTCAGCTTCTACTGCTCTACTGTTAAGAATATTGTACAGAAGTATGCACTCTTTCATCCTGAAACTCAGATGTACACATTATGCTGTTACTTTTCATGGGCTCAGTCCTCCACTCCAGGATTGGATTGTGCTCAAGGTGACTGGCGCAAAAGGATATACATCCAGGCATTGTTTCCAGCCTTGAGGAGCTGCTCCAAACTGAGTATCCCAGCAGGGCCTATTCAGGGCTCTTGCCAGTGCTGGGCCAGACCAGCTTACCTAATGCTCACCACCTAACCCAAACTTACTGAATAGAAGCAGTAAGCATCTGGGAACATATACCCACAATGCCCTGGAGACACCAGACTCTATTGGGGCTTTGTGGGTCCTGTAAACTACAATGGCAAACATCTTGTAAGCACTCACCATTTACTATGGTGATTCCAGAACTTGGAAAAGTGAGTTTTGGACTACAGGTTTCAGAATTCCCTAGACAATATAGCCACTGGTTATGATAGCTGAGAACTGTAGTCCAAAAAGTAACATTCCCCAGCTCTGGGTGCTGGTGATGCTCACCACCAATAACTTTACTAGGAGGCATTGCTGGTTTAGGGGGGCAGCAGTTGGCACAGGACACTTTGCTTGGGCTGCCGTCACACCTGGAGCCAACCTCTCTCTTGAGTGAATCAATGGGCTCTCTGTTTACAATGTGGGGTGAGTGGGCAGGCTTCTAGTCTTTCAGCAAAGGAAATAGCCTCCCATAAGGATTCATCTCGTCTGGGAAGAGACGCCATGACCTAGGACTTCTGGGATCTATCGTAGGCTATAAGAATTCTGTTTGGGGTTTTTTGAAATGTGTGTGTGTGTGTGTGTGTGAACACATGAGGTTGTCTTCTATTGAATAAGACCACTAGTCCATCTAGCTCAGTCTTGCCCTCATTGACTGGTAGCGGGCTTTCCCAAGTTTCAGATGGGGGACATTTCCAGCCTCACCTGAAGATGCCAGGGATTGAATCTGCAACCTTCTGCATGAAAGGATATGCTCTGCCATTCAGTTCTGGCCATTCCCTAAGATTCAGCCCCTTTAGCTGCTAAAGAACAGGTAGTGTGCAACAAAGCCTATCATGGAGAAGATGTGAAAGACAATGCTTTCACTATTGTAGATTTCTGCCCTTTGTGTGACTCCTAAAGAAACAGGGTGCTTTATGAGGTGGCAATTCTTTGAGCAGTTCCTGGAGGTTTCAAGAGCCACCAGGAGTCCTGGTTCAAAGTTCCTGTTCCTGGATGTAGTTCAAGGAGGATGCCCCAATCCACACACCAAAAAAATAAAAAAAACCACTCCAGTCAAAGTAAGGCATGGGGCTAAACCCCATGTCATGAGATCTATGCATTTCCTGAAGTTCTTCTCACATTGAAAGCAGCTGTAGGGTGTGTGGGAGGGAGGGATGGAGGGAGGATCAGTTCAGGGTTGTGGTGCTGGGGTGCCAGTATGTCAGGGGTGGAGAACCTTTGACCCTCCAGATAATTTGGCCTAAAATTCCCAACAGTCCAAGCCAGCATAGGGCATGGTAAGTGACTGTGAAAGTTATAGCTCAAAACATCTGGAGGCCTCCCTAATCCTGCTATATATTTTCTCCTGGAGAGGTATGGCAAACAGCAATTTGAAAGAGCAACAGATCAAGAAATCATTGCAGGAGAAAAAGATACTCCCCCTTTCTTCTTTGCTGTGGCACAAACCAGGGTGTGGGAGGTCCCACAGCTGTTGTACCCATGCAAAGAAACACACACACACACACACACACACACACACACAGGGACAGAAAATCCAACAATGGACTGATCACATCTACATTAAATCTCAAGTGACTTAAAAGACAGGGCTGGCTAATTAAATGTCCTAATTCTGATTCTTTTTCTGGGAAGTGTGTTAACTATGAGGGTGCTTACAGACAAGGGTTTTTATCATACAATCACCTTGTTGCGACTACAGTCAGTCCTCTGTATCCATGGATTATGTATCCATGAATTCAACCAACCACAGCTCAAAAATATTTGGGGTGGGGGGTTCGAAAAAGCAAACCTTGCTGTTCACCATTTTATACAGAGGATGCCATTTTACTATGCTATTGTATATAATGGGACTTGAGCATCCACAGATTTTGGTATCCATGGGGGGAGGGGTTTCCTGGGACCAACCCCCAGTGGGTACTGAGATCCCACTGTACTGAATTTTCTGACATTCAGGCAACAATAGCTGAAATCCTATTTGGAGCTGACAAAATGTAACTTTCTGCCAGTGTGCTTACATTTAGAACCCACAGATGTTCAGGAAGGTGAAGATGGTCCACCGGACAGCAGTGTGGGGGAGCTTTTCCAGTATATCACCATGCACTCCTGCAGCCAATCTGTGGCTGTCTGGATGGGGATTTGCCCTGTGCCATCCAGCATCCATTTCACAGCTATGCAGTATTGTGGAAGGGGGTACTGGGTACCTCCTTGCACAATGCCTGGAAAAACACACTAGTCTGTAAAAAGCAGCTATGCTGGCCAGTTACATTCCAGTACTGTAAATAACCAAGAAGATTCCTGCTAATGAATCTCATCTACAAACTTGCCAGGTTTTCCCATCACTTCTTTCATCCCCCCCCCCCTTCCATAAATAAATAAATAAATAAAACACAACCTGCTAAGGGGGCGGGATAGTAAAACATGGGATGTTTAGAGGTAGGAGACAGTAGCACAATGCCTCTTGACTGACTGAACTCGGAGCCTGAAGGTGAAAGCCCCGTGGGGTAAAAGAGAGAGGAAAGCTCGAATCCACAATAAATACATTCTATTACTGTACTTCCTTCCTTTCTTCAGAAACAAAGTCTGTTTGGATGGAGTTTGGGTGACCAGGACATCAGAATTTCTTTTTTGTTTTCTTCCTTAATACACTGAATATATTATATTATACTATGTTATATTATATTTACCAATTACTACCTCTGCATATGGAGATTGGCTACCTCCAAACCCAAACTTCTGCTGCTATAAACATTCTTGCCAGGTTGATTTCATAATGTGCCTTCAAGCTTTGCTGACAGTGGAGCAATTTGGTAATTTTATGACTTTGGACTGATAGTGTTTATTACATTAAACATTACTTCCAAATGGGATAAGATAGCCTGGCTGCCTTGGGGGGGGGGGCTCCTGCTTATTCCTCTAAGGGAGGCCCCAGGCATCTGCCCCAAAGTCATGTCCTGCCAGGACATCTCTTTCCTGAATCACTATCATGGCTTCAAGTGTGTATTTGTGTACCTGCATATATTTATGTTGTTATTTATTGTTTGTAACACTTGCAACAGTTTTTTTTTCTTTTGCAACATATGCTGTATGCAATTCCCCAGCAAACTTCCTCTTGTGTGGGAAATAAAGCCCCGTCCGGTACGTGGCTCCCACACATCATTGTCTCTCTCTTTCCTTCTTGCACAATACATTCCTTGAACCTGAACATCTAGATGGAGCAAGATTTCTCTCTGAACTGAGTTGACTCTTCTCTGAGGTGACCAGAGGAGATAGGAATGTGAGCAAGGCTGCTACAAAAGCCTGAATTAGGTAATCATTTCAGATGGGGTAGAGGGGAAAAACCAACTCTTCTAGATGAAATGTGTTTTTATTCTGTGTTTGAATACCCCAAAAAATTGAGACATCTTGGCCACTCCACCTTCACCAGATTCTTGGTATCCTCCATCCTCTTTCCTCTAAGCTGTTCACCTTAAATTGCCAAGCTACCCTTATTCAAATGTGAGCATGACAAGAGCCATTGAGTGTCAGCTAGTTTAACAGGAACAGACTAAACACTGTACTGGACCCTTCCATCATTTTGTTTTTCTCCATCAAAACCACTCCATCAATGATTACCAAATCTCAGGGCCTTGACTGGAATCTCAGTACCTGGACCTTTTTCTCCAGTTCTCAGATCCACCTCTGCAAGTAGAGAAAGTGCTAGCAAAATGTTCTACAAGGCACAGTTGGCAAACTGTAAATTAAAAATCAGTTTCAAATCACCTCCCTGTTTGGGATGGTTTGGGGTCTCCTATCTGACACTTTCTCTCCCTCCTGCCCCCCCCCCCACACACATATTCTTTCTAAGGTGGCACATATGAGAAGGTCACCTCTGTGGGAGAGTCTGACTTTTACACCATGCTTGGCATCCTGTTAGTGACATACACAATCATAAGTCTATCTTATGCTTGTGTTTGAGGGGGTTGTCATGGAGGTTGTTATTCTCTTTCACCTTCTAGAATATTCGAAGCCCCCTGCCAGACTCACCATTGTGCCATGCCATTCTGTTGCTGGTGGAGAATGGAGGGGATCGGAGAAGTGTCTGGCTATGGTCTTATGGCCATATGCAAACCAATGACATCAGCAAATTTCAGTAGAAGATGTCCTTGTTCTGTGTCTGGCTACAGGGACATAGCCAGATGTTTCTTCACCACCACCACACACACGCTTCACCAGCAACAGAATAGCTATGGGGCATGTAATCATAGCACAATAATGAGTACTGGGTGTAGCCAAGCTTTATTTATTTAGTTATTTATACCCCGCTCTTCAGCCACAAGGCTATCAGAGCGGCTTACAAATTGTTTTTTAAGCAATAGCAATTTACACATCTACACTGCATTAAGCAGTTTCCAATGTGTGTTAGCTAATTGCCCCCACAAGCCGGGTACTCATTTTACCAACCTACAAAAGGATGGAAGGCTGTGTGAACCTTGGAGCCCTCTGGAATCGAACTTGCAACCTGGTGACTAAATAAATAGCTGAGTTTTACACACAGAAATCTTATGCTTATACTACACCCATGTAGGATCTCAGCTCCTGAAAGAGACATTCGTCAACATCATAGATTGTGCAAATATGCATATATTCACTAGTTTATATGAATAGCACCATTTGGAGCACAACGCAAGAGCCCCTTTTTCCAATATAAGGGATAATTTAGGGTTGACAGGGGAAGAGATGTAGAGCAGTTTTTTGAAATGAAAAAGTCTTACTCCTTGGTGAATAACAATTCTTTCCAGCCTCACCTCCAATGAGCCTGTAAGTCTATAAAGCCCCATGTTGTGATGATTGTGATGATGACCATAATGATGATTAGGATGAGGATGACAATGATAAAATATAGAACTTTCCAGAACCTCTCCATTCAGAAAGAACTAGACTTCTAAGATGTCAGCTAGAATATATGAGAAAGCAGCAGAAGCTACTGCATTGCCAATAATCTTCAGGCAGATTTGTAATGGAAGGTACTAGAAAGGGCCTTTTTTCCATAATGCTTCATCTCCGTGAGGTAAACACTGGAACTTCATACTCTCCTTCTATGTCAGAAGGATAACAATGAAGGACATGACCGTGAGCAGGAGAAAGAACTTGAAATCTTTGTAGACTAGGCCAGAGGCAGATGCAGACAGCGTGACTTGGTAATAGGTGATGTTCACAAGGCCAAACTGGGCTCTGGGGTGGTGGTTCTTTATCCAGTCCTCATAGAAGCTGACAAGGGTGTAGACACCTGGGCGGTTGGGAAGGGCACACATGTCACCCCAGCTCACAATGCCTGCCACGTACCAGGCGCCATTGTCTTGGCAGACCAAGGGACCTCCAGAGTCACCCTAGGTTGAAAAAGGAAGGGAATGAAAGCCCACATTATTCTAAGTCACACATTCCTAATCTATCCATCTGTCCATCCCTTTATTAATATCCCATTTTTCTCCCTGGCTGGGACTTGAAGCGGTTTACAAAAAGACAGAAAAAAAGTACAATAAAACACATACAGTCGGACCCCCATATCCACAGAACCAATATCCATGGTTTCAGTTATCCATTGCTGAAAAAACAGGGACACATACCATAGAGTTGAACTGGAGAATGCCTAGAGAGGCATCCTCTCTAGGAATTGCTAGGACCTCCAACACAACTGTATGGTATGTTTGTACCAGAAACCCTTTATTTTAATAGGGTTTGCTATTATCCACAGTTTTCAGTATCTATGGTAAGGCCAGGAACCAAACCAACAAGGATACAGGGGTCTGACTGTATAGTTAAAACCCCACAAAATTATATTTAAACCAGTATTAAATAACAACAGAATTAAAACTTATTCCTAATCCATGCTATACCCAACCTCATCCAATTATCCGAGCACTGTAAAGGTATTCCTTCTCATACAAAATCATCTCCTTGCTTCCCCTTTTGTCATACCTAACAAAAGGTGCACTGAAATTATGGGAACTTTTCTCTGAGAACATGCACCATGTCCTCTCCTCAGTGCTGATCACCTTCAACAACACTATGTCTATCTGGAATTAGGATGGGGGGAGGTAAGTCAACAGCATGTATAGAGAGCCAGAATAGTTTAGTGGTTTGAATGTTGGACTAGGTGTACATCTGCACTGCACAAATAATGCAGTTTGACACTGCTTTAACTATTCTGGCTTCATCATATGGAATCCTGGGATATGTAGTTTGTTAGGGCACCAGAGCTCCCTGACATTGAGTCAAGGCAGTTGAAGCAGTGTCAAACTGCTTTTTTTTTTTTCTGCAGTGTGTCAGCAGCCTAGGACTCTGTAGACCATGGTCCAAATCCCCGCTCATCCATGGAAACCCACTGAGTGAGTTTGGACAAATCATGCTCTCGCAGCCTCAGAGGAAGGTAATGGCAAACCCCCTCTGAATAAATGTGGCCAAGAAAACCCTATGATAGATTTGCCTTCGAGTCACCCTAAATTGGAAATAACTTGAAAGCACACGATGGCAACAACAGCACATGTCAGAACATTTTCAGTAATCAGAACAGAGGGGAGGATTCCTCTAAACACCACACCAGTTGACTTCTTCCACTACTGCTCCTATGCATTTTGCAGTCCTTTCAGCAGCAGTGCCAACAACACTCTTTGGAGTTTCAGCAGTAAGTGGCTACCATTTTTTATCACCACCACCACCATCACACACACACACACACACATGCACAACCACACACACAGAGAGAGAGGATTCTGCAATTTTATTGTACATCATCCTGAGAATTTTGGACATAAGGTGGGATGTAACTATTTTAAGACATAACAAATAAAAACAAGAAGGGAAGGGAACCAGAAGTAGGTGAAGAAGGCCAGCCACCGGCCACTCAGGTGTATCATTTTTACTGGGGATAAACTAGCTATAAGCTTCAGTTACCGTCTGTCACTCTGCTATTTCATACCTTCCAACATTTCACAGGTGAAAACCAGGACATGTGTAGCCAAGCAACACCACAGGGTGGCCAAGATGGCAAGGGTTATTAATGAGGAAGAACACATGAGCTAGGAAAGCCTGTAGCAGTTTGCTTGTGCCTCAGCCTGCTGGGAAGGGCAAGATTCTGCCCTCCCCTCCTTCCCTCTCCCTGCTGCTGAGTTGAGTACAAACTAGATTTGCACATTGAACTCAGTTTGCAGCAATTAAACTAAGCTGAGGACCAAGCAGGAAAGTGAGAGTAGGGATATTATCAGACGGGCTATAAACTCTGTGGCAGGCACAGAACAGGGTCAAGAAAGGGCTTCTCTTTCAGATGATGTCAATCCCATCCTGTGCTGCTCCTGTGATATTGTAATCATGAGGAAACATCGTCAATAGACCACCCATTCCGTTTCTGTCACAGAATCATGGGTGGTCTGAAAGGTGTCCCATTCCTCTCCTATTATGCTGGCGCAATGCCAGCCATGGGGGGAGGTTCGTGCTGGACACTTCCAGCAGAGATCAGGATGAGGAGGTCAGTGACACCCTTTTTTCCCCCTCCCCGGATTACTTGTAAAATTTTTAGAATGTTTTGGGTCTTGTTTTTCTTTTTTGACATTTATTTTTAGTTTTAGTTTTAAATTTCCCGTGCCACAATCCCACTGTGGGATTTCATTTACGGGATGTGAATGCAGCTTTATGACATTCACTCCCGGACAGCCAATGGAAGGGGGAGGACATTCCTGTTGTGGAAGAAGGTAGGTGTGCAAAACTTCACCTTTATTCCATGGCAGGGACGGGAGTGGGGCAGGAGAGGGTTTAGCAAGACAGGAATGGGGTTAAAGTTCCTGTCTGAAAAAGTCCAAGAAGAGAAAAACTGGGATATTTTAAACTGGAACAACAGAGGATTAATTGGAATTGTCCCTGTCAAATCAAGACAGTTGGAGGGTATGCCATTTTTCCAAAATTCGAACCCCCTTCTGATGTTGCACCATGAGAAAAAGGTGGCAAATTTGGGGAAGCGTTCTGGTTCACCTCTGAGCTTTATTCCCAGGATCTCAGAACATGAAGCACCACCCATCCCACCTCAGCTCCAGATCTCCTCCCAGCAAGGGGTCTCTGATTAACCCAGTTCTAAATATTCCCTGCACTATCAATAGTTTTCCACCCTATAGACCATCCTTCCCAATCTGGTGCCCTCCAAATGTGCTGAACTACCACTCCCAGAATCCCCCAGCCTGCTGGGGTGGACATCCAGTGAAATCCTCACTTACCAAACAAGCATCTTTCTTTCCTGTAGCGTAGCCCGCACAGATCATATCATCCTGGATCTCTCGGGTACTGGGGCTAATACTTGTACCAACATGGTACATGGCATCACAGTTCAGCGTGTCTATCAAGGGCAGCCTGATCTGTTGCAGTGTCTTTGGACCTCCAAGGGAAGCTTAAGGCAAAAATGGCAGGGAAGAAAGAGTGGAAATGAGAAATCAAGCAGTGCAGAATAAGCAGTGAGAGCTGGCATGGTGTAGTGGTTTAAGCATTGGACTAGGATTCAGGACGCCAAGGTTCAAATCCCTGTTCAGCAACAGAAACCCACTGGGTGACCTTGGACAAGTAATACTCCCTCAGCTGCAGAGGAAGGCAAAGGACCTCTGAACAAATCTTGCCAAGAAATCCCTGTGATCAGTTTGCCTTAGGGTCACCATAAATCAGAAACAACTTGAAGGCACACAACAACAAAGAATAAGCAGCATATTATCAGAGGAAGGACCTCTGCAGTTCATCCCAGCAGCTCCAAGTTCCTCACTTCATTCTAAGCTCCACCCTCTGCCCAACTAAGAGCCTGGTTCTTCAAAAACTTTATGCCATACCTATTGGATATGTCTCAATTCTATATACTATTTCCCTTCCATAGTGTCCCGTTCATTCTTAAACTGTTCTCTAATTCACCGCCTAGCCCACACTGAATTCACTTGTATCCAAACCGTCCTAAGCCCCCTATCTTGATGGTTCCTTGAAGCCTTCAAACTTTCTGAACCAAGAATTCATTCAGCAATTATTTATTAACACTTATTTATCATGGATCTTCATCTATTACCATTTAATAGGGCAGTTTACATAAAGGAATTGTTAAAAGAACAAAGTAGAACAACTTTCAGCTAAGCGCCCCACTCCTTATCCTTTCCAAGCCTTACCAAAAGTGACTGTTTTTCTCCTGTTGCTCTTTCTTAATTCTGTTGTGATAGCAATGGTAAGTAGAAAAGAGGTACCAGAAAAGGTACCTCTAAGGATTGGAGGGGGTGGGGGTTGTACAGTTTAGTAGCAGTCAGCCCAGACACTGACATGGGGTATCCACATTTTTTTTCCAATTACGTTACACAGCCATCATCCCAAAATAAAATAAAATAAAATAAAAAGTAAGGGTTTCCTTACACAGTCAGCCAAAAAGACTTGTATGCCTTTGAAAAACTAACATTATCTCTGTTTTTCCCCATAAACTAAACAAAACAGTTCCAACTATGACAAGCTGGAGCATGTCCAAAGGAGGGTGACCAAAATGGTGGGAGGTCTCAAAGCCATGCCCTATGAGGAGTGACTTAGGGAGCTGGGCATGTTTAGCCTGGGGAAGAGAAGGTTAAGAGGTGACGTGTTACCCATATTTAAGTATTTGAGGAGATGTCATACTAAGGATGGAGCAAGCTTGTTTTCTGCTGCTCCAGGGACTAGGACATGGAGCAATGGACTCAAACTAGAGGAAAAGAGATCCCACCTAAACATTAGGAAGAACTTCCTGACAGTAAGAGCTGTTTGGCAATAGAATGCACTACCTCGTACTGTGGTGGGGTCTCCTTCTTTGCAGGTTTTTAAACAGAGGCTAGATGGCCATCTGTCAGGAAAGTTTTGATTATGTATTCCTGCAGGGCAGGGGGTTGAACTAGATCGTCCTTATGGTCTCTTCCAACTCTATAATTCTATGATTCTACTATTCTAGAGCACAGTGAATTTTTTCTTTCTTTCCTTTGGCTGTTTGAAGGCTGTTAGTTACTTTTGCAATCAGAGCTAGTTGCAATGCCATATTATACCAGGTAGCCCCTTTAAAACTTTTCAAAATCTAGTGATGATCAATCTGGCAGCTTCTAATAAATAACCACTTAAGAGTTTATGGGGTGCCTTTGCATTGTCTCCTTGAAAAAGCCCAGAAGGGGAAGTTCTGAAATCTTTGGGCTTATGTACACAGTCCAACCCCCCCCCCCAGTTTGCCCCTGTTCTAGAGCCCTGCAGTCCAAATGACACAGGGAATTTACCCCAATCTCCCCCCAGACAGTCCTCACCAGCCCCAGGGCAGATACGGGACTGGAATGGGGACAAGTCAGGAGAGGGTCCTTTACAGAAATATGAGGTAATACCCCGTTTATTCCAGTACCACCAGATCAGGCCCTGTGTGTCCACAGGGGCGCGTTCCAGAACACCATTTCTCACTGCTGCCACTGGTTGTCCTTGCTCTGCCAGATCCGGGCAGCAGGTGTGCAGCATGTAACCAGGCTTGTCATATGCAGGGGGCTTGTCACATGGTGCGGCCGACTGTGCAGACTGCAGAGCATTGAAAATGGTGGTGTCTGTAGCAGTGGCTGCAGCAATGGACCGGTGTTCCTGTGTGGACCCCAGCCCATTTTCTTCAGGTAACAGGGGAAGAACAGGCCGCCTCTGCAGCCATGATACGCCAGCAGGAAGCCTGTATATCCTGACTAGTGTAGATATGCCCTTTGTAAGGTGCTGGTTAGTGATATTATTTGTTTCAGAAAAGATTGCATCCCAGAATTTAGGGCTTGTCTATACAAGGCCAAAAAAAAAAAAAAAGTGGATTCCTCTGCAGTAATCGCAATTCACAACAGCTACTATTTGTCTAACGGGTTTTTTTGGCAGATCTCAGTATGTGAAGCTATCCGCTGTGCAAACTGTCATGCCTGCAAATCAAGATGGCAGCTGCCAGTGAATTACTCGCGTTTTTACTTACCTCAATTTGCTGCAGCTGGACAGTGTTTTTTAAAAAAGAAAAAAAACCATATCCAAGGTGTGAAAGAGCAATCTTTCCCTTTAGCAAAAAAAAAAAGCAAACAAAAAAAGCCATTTTATCTCCTTAGTGCTCGCTCGCTAAGGCAAAAATCCAACATGGTAGCTCCGGGTGCTTGCCTTGTTAGCAAGCTCTGCCCCCTGTCCCTGGCCACCTCTGCAGCCACATCTGACCAACCAGCTTTCAGCTTCCACTCGTTTAGGGAAAGTGAATAAAATCAAATCGCTAGTCCCAACAAGCAGGAATGCTCATTCCGCCCCATTGTTTTTTCAAAACTTCAGTGAAAGCCACAAAGGCTTTCCCCACACAGTATATGGTGGATTCCTCCCCAATTCCCAACACATCAAAATGATGAAGGATACCATTTAGATAGATCGTATTCTCCTCGCATTCTGTGAGGACTATTTTCGCAGTTTAGACAACCCCATAAGATACTTTATTATAGTGCTAACATAAATGTTGGTAAGAGCCTGAGGTCTAATGGCTCACTTAGCAATTTGTGCTCACCTCCATATACTGGGGCTCCCCATCCTGTCACCCAACAAAAGGTGCCATCCAAAAACTGGACTGTAGCATCTGGAAGGCAGGCTGGGAGGATGTTTTCAGTGAAGCGGACCGGACGTTCCAACTGGGCTAGAGCTATATCACCACTTGTCCCATCCCCAGCATAGTCCTTGTGTGTGATCACCCGGGAAAGTTTCACCCACAGAGCATTTGGATCTGGCTTCAAGAGCTGGTAGTTTCCCAGGTTGGCTTGGTAGTCAGAGATTATCACCTTGCTGTGGGGAGAAAAACAACAAGATTCAAGACTTGGAGGGAGGGGGAGTATGAACATGTATCAAGGAAGACCATGTTACAGATGGATTGGTTCTATTAAGGAAGCAACAGTCTTGAGTTTGCAAAACCTGAGCAAGACAGTTGATGACCAGGGCCAGTGGCAGATTGGCCAGTGCATCCCGCCTCATGCCTCTGGATGATCTCTCCCGGAGGCTTCATGTATATATTGAATAGCATCAGGGACAGGATGGAGCCTTGTGGGACACCACAGTTAAGCTCCTTCCTTGCAGAGCAACTGTCCCCAAGCATCACTGTCTGGAATCTACCTGAGAGGAAGGAACAGAACCATTGCAGCGCAGTGCCTCCAATTCCTAACCCTCTCAGGCGATCCAAGAGGATGTCATGATCTATTGTGTCAAAAGCCACAGAGAGATCCAGTAGCACCAACAGGGTCACAATACCCCTGTCGATGCTCAGGCGAAGGTAATCAGCCAAGGCAACCATGACAGTCTCAACTCTGAATCCCATTCTGAAGCCAATTTGAAATGGATCTAGATAATTGGTTTCTTCCAAGACAGGTTGGAGTTGGAGAGCAACTGCCCTCTCAATCACCTTGCTCAAAGAAGGTAGTAAGGAAACTGGCCTGTAGTTCTGCATATCCAGAGGGTCAAGGGAAGGTCTTTTTAGGAGTGGTCTTACCACCGCTTCCTTCAAGCAAGATGGAACATGACCTTCAATTTAACTTGATCAGGAACAGAGGCCAAGGTTATAAAACCAAAACAAACTGTTGTCCTGTTGTGCTCCATTCATCATCCATTATCCTCTACCCCACTTCAAAATAAGTCTTCAAAAAGTATTTTATTCTTATGGAACTATTAACTAGTTTCCCCATGTACAGACCAGAATGTGGGCATGGCTAGTTTGGTAGCTTACCCATTAATCTCCATAGCCAGATTCAGTGATAGAATATCTAACTCTGCACAACCTGATCAGGGCTGTTGAGTATAGGGTGACTTGGAGGTCTCTCATTCATAGGGTTGACATAAGTTGAAGTTGACTAGATGGCAGTTAACAGCAACAACGTCTCATCATAACTTACCTTGGGAAACAGTGGGCTGCAGTCAGCACCCATTCAGCACTGATGAGGGTCCCCCCGCAGGCATGATTCCCCTTGTACTGGAGACTGACTTGCCATGGCCAAGCACCATGAGAGGCATCTTCTCCCCCAACAATCCGGTTTTTGCTTTTCGTCATCACCTGGCCACATGCTGGCAAAACAGACGTGCATGTAAGAGAAAGAAAGAGATCACAGAAGCTGCAAGGAAAAAAGAGATCACAGAAGCTGCCAAAACATAAAAGATTTGTCCTGCAGTTTCACGGTTTTTCATCTCTTTGTTAGAAAGAGATTAATTCACAAGATGAGAAATAGTAGTAGTAGTAGTAGTAGCAGTATCTTGCCTTTTGCCCAAATTGACATTCAAGACAGCTTAGTGATACATGTTAGTCAAGGAGGAAAAAGGTAGTTGATGAGAAATCACTAAGTCTAGAATTCTCACAAGATGCCAACCTTGCTATGGGTTATACAAAAGCTAAAGAAAATATTCGTCAGCGTAGCTGGGATGCCAAATTGCAAAATCACATAAGTGCAGCCTCCATTTTTCCACTTTTAAAGACAGAAAGCGGGAACTTCTTCCTGCTGATTTTCTGATCAACCTAACTTCCACAATACAGGAAAACATTCACCCTGGCTAAAATCAATGTGCTGTCATCTGCAGTATTGAAGGGAAGATATGATAACATACTATATTGTGAAGGCTTATGTCCTTGTGAAGCAGAGAAAATAGAAACTATGGGGCATGCTTTGTTGTATTATACTTTCTATTGTGGCCTTTGAATCCACATTATTAATCCAGTTTTGCTAAGTATACCAGGGAGATCTGATGTGTTTTACATGGGTTACCATTTGGCTGAACCGCTTCCTGAGATTACAGCCAAGGTAGCTACTTTTTGTGTGGCAGCAATAGCTGGTCAATGCAGGACACTGTCATAGCATTAAAGGTATTAACATTTTTTGTTTGTGTTTTTTAGCCACTGTAATATACAGGAATATTTTATATTCAGTATTGTTTTTAACTCCATATTTAATATTATATTTTAATACATTGCATTGTGTTTTATCTGTTCTATTTTGTTCCCTTTTTTTACTGGTCATTGACTGAAATAAATATATTTATGTAGATTCAAGGCAGCTTACAACAGTTAAAACAAACATAGTTAAAATTCACACCATACAAAAATTAAAAAGTAATTAAATTATAAAAAAAAATTAAAACCAGTTAAAATGAAAAGAATTAAAAACAACTAATAAAAATCCAGCACATTATACAAAGCTCACTCCCCTCCCTCCAAATTAAATCAGTTCTCCAAGGCCTTTTGGGATAAAAAGTCTTCATCTGCATGAAGAAAGGTAAAGAACAGACTATTTTCTTCAAAGCTCACCTCATATTCTTCGTTATTCAGAACAATGAGGAAGGAGGTGCCAAAGACTAGAGCTTTTGCCTTTTGTTCCACCTTCTTACCCATCAATCTCCATAGCCAGATTCAGTGATAGACTATCCAATCAACCTCATGAAGTCAGGGGCAGCTAGTGGCTCCCATATTAGCAGAGCTGGAAATTCCCTTTTTAGTTTTAGTTAAAGGGGGTTTCCAAGGTGGTGAACCTATATCAGGGATATGATTTAGCACCATGGATAGCTCCTTTAAACTTTAGGTTTACATTCACCTCCACAATGGCATGGAACCTACCAACCACCGCTACATGGGGAATCAGGGTTTGGCATGGGGGAAGCACTGCATCTGTCATGATCTACCTAACTATCCACACAAACAGAGAAATAACCCATTTATTGTACATGGGGGCGGGGGCTGGAAGCAAAGATCTCTTCAACCAGCACTGCATTAGCATTTTTCTCCTATATTTAAGGAGGGAAATATAGCATCACTGATCATTCATGTGCATGAGTAATTGTTATCACATCTATGCATTTTAATGTATTGTTCTATATAAGGAAAGACTGTATGAAAGGCTGTATTTCTCTATATGGAAGACTGTTATCTCCCTGCCTGAGTTTTAAGCTCTTCAGGGGAGCCTTTCTCTCAGCCCCATTGCCATCACAGGCATATTTGGTAAGGACAAGGGAGAGAGCCTTTTTGGTGGGTGCTCCCAGGCTGTGTAATTCTGTCCCATGGGAGGTTTGATTGAGCCCCTCTCTGCACAGTTTCTGCTGGCAGGTAAATACCTTTTTACTTAAGCAGGCCTGTGGCTCTTAACTAATTTTTGCATAATGTTTTTTTTAATGGGATGCGCTCTGCTTTTATATTTTCTACTTAGGGCTTACCTACATGGGCTAAATACCCCAGCTTGCTCCCATCTGTGAGCACTGCAGTCCAAACAATGCAGGGAATTTTCCCCGTTCTGCCCCCAATCAGTCCTTATGACCCCTGAGGCAGAAATGGGGCTCAGACAGGGGCAAGCTAGAGTAGGGGCTTTTACAATGTTTAAAATAATACCTGCTTTAAACCATTTTTGCTGCTGCTGCCAGTCACCCTTACTCTTCTGGGTCTGGGCAGCAGGCCCACAGCATGTGACCAAGGCTGGTCACATGCAGGGGTCTTGTCACATGGTACAGTCAGCTTCCTCTGAACCCAGTAGAGTGAGGAAAATGGCGGCAGTGGTGGCAGCTGCAGGGATGGGCCAGCATTCTGTTTGGCCTTCATCCCATTTCCTCCAGGTAACAGGGGCAGAAGAGGCCACCTGCAGAACAGGAGGGAGCTGGTGTATCCTTGCTGGTATAGACAAGCACTTCGTTTTTTAACTCAGTTATATATATATATATATATATATATATATATATACACACATGTGCATTAATATGATTTGGCTGTACTGTTTTAACTTCTTGTAATCTACTCCCATTCAGGGAGAAAGGCAGGACAGAAGATAAATAAGTACGTAAGTAAATGGATAAATCATGCATGGAATTTATTAAATGGGTTATGAGTACCGTGGGTTGGACCCAAGATTGGTTGATGGAAAGACTCTCCTTATGGAAGTTCTCACTACATGATTTGCAGGTGTACCTTCCTCCTATACATATCATGGTTCCCTTGTTCAAGAGGTTCTCTGACTCTCTGTGTTGCATTTTGAGGGGATCAGAAGGGCTGCCATTTGGAGAAGAATGAGAGAAGTCCACTTCTGCCAGCAAGGTCGCATGCTCCTCATTCTAGATCTAACCCAGTAATGATTATTATTATTTATTATTTTATTCATTCAATAATGGGACTCAAGGCAGCTAACAATATGTTTAAAACAATACCAATTAAAAACTACATAAAGACACTAATACAAGTATAGATATCAGGTTTTAAAAGCAATAAAACAATTTATCAAGTTAAAGTATTAGACACTAAAATGCTAAAATTCATTAAAAGGCTATATACAAACCTTAAAAACAGCATTAAAAGCCCAACCCTAGCCAGTCTGTAAAAGGTTTTGACTTGCTGATGGAAGGAGGGCAAATATGGGGCCATAATGGCTTCTCTAGGGTGGGAGTTCCAAAGTCTGGGAGAGGCCACCAAGAAGGCCCTCTCCCTTGTTCCCATCAAACGAGCCTGAGAAGATGATGGGACAGGGAGAAGGGCCTCTCCAGATAAGCTTAGAGCTCTAATGGGCTCATAAAGAATATGTAAGAATATAATATTCAACCATGGAGTTAATAAAGGGGGGAAATGAAGACATGACCCAGGGCACCCTTTAGTCTAGAGCCAACTTTCTCAGACTCCCTTCAGTACCCTCCATGCAACTCCTACTGATCTGCAAGACTTGATTACAAAAAACACCAGGCCTTTTGATTCCTTCCATCCTCTGATCGGTGAAATACCAACTCTAAGATCCCAGGCTCTGCCTCCATCTCAAAATCTAACACTTGACTCTCCTGTCTGGCAAAAATAAACACGTATAACTGTTGCAGTCAGACCACATGAAAAGGGGGAAATGATTCTAACACAAATTTGCTTGCAACAAAAAAAATCCAGGGTATCAATTTGGTGCAGAGATTAAAAACTCAAGGAGTTGCTAAGGACGGGAAAATCTGTCAGTTTTAATTTCTTCTGCATTTGAATTTTTCAGACCTCAAGCTAGTGACTGCTAATGTGTTGAGAGGTGATAAGTGCTTTTAATAAATAATAAATAAATTATTTTCATCCCAAATAGTAGCTATTAAGTTTGCAAATTCTGGTACATTTTCAAAAATGAAAAGGAAGATCTTCCCGATCTATACCAGCCAGATTCAATAAATACAGCTATCCCTGGTATGCAGCATACTATGTTACACTCATCTGTTTCTTAGGTATTAAAGATGAGGAGCTTCTCAGAAAAAAAAAAGATGCCAATACTAATCTAGCATGACAAATATGATTCAATACACAGGGTTCCAAACCTAGACTTTAACAGTTAAACACTGCATCCTGGGCCTGAATGGATAAACCTATTAATATCATTCTCCCACATTATTTTTGAATTTTTCCCATCCTGAATATGAAGGAATTTGCAGATTTTGACAAATTCTTCTCAAAATGTTTACAAAAGTAAAAGTCTTATCCCTCCATAAACGGCACAGCTGTGCCAGGTAGGTGAGTGCTTGACAAATATTGGGAGTTGGTGGCTTCCATATAACTGGGATGGTGAATCCACTCTGGTTTTTAGTCTGAACTTTAAAAGAGCTAGCCAGGATGCTGAACCTATTTAAGGGATCTGGTTCAGTACCATGGATAGCTCATTTAATGTTTAGAGTGAATTCATCACTGCAAGCCACCAGTGGCCCCCACCAATGAAGACATTCTTCACCATTAAGATTATCAGCTTGTTTTCTAGCAAAGTTCCTGTACTTTGAAATATAGTACTGTACAACTGGGGAAAATTCACTAGAAGAGTTGCTAGGACCCCAGGGCTACAACGTTCACTGAGAAAACCACCTTCCAGGTTCTGCTGTGGCTAAACACTCACTTGTCCATGTGCTGTTCTCCGTACCTCCTTTAAAGAAATTGTGGGGAGGAAAAAAGAGAGAAACAAGAGTTACTATGACTCTCGGTTAAGAAGAAACCATTTTCAAAAAGCAAAATTGGAACCAGAGACAAGAAAATAAGCATGCTTATCTCATAATTTTAGCTACATATTATGTGGGGCGGGGGGAGGTTAAGGAATTTAAATCCACTTGAGTTCTTCAATTGATTAGTTGTTCAGAAGTTCAACAGCCTACTACCTATGGACATAAATATTCATTATGATGACATCCCTGTGCTTTCACACTCCAATCTGTGCTTTCACACTCCTTTACCCCATTCTTATTTAAACTGAGTTGTGGGGTCTAATATGCAGAAGTGGTAAATAGGCAGAAGGAACAGAATATCATTAACTATCTTCCTCCAGTTGGGATTATGTATCCAATGGTGGTGAAGAGAAAAGGATCTTGAAATTGGTACTGTAAGGGAAGGGTGGAGAGAGGTTAACAGCTTCAACACCCTCAGCCTGCACACATTCTAAAGCTTAAAACAGTTCCCTTGCCCTGGAAGTGAGACAGTCAAGCATTGGGGGGGGCAACACTTGGCCCAAATATGCCACCCCCACAACCCATATTTGTGTCTTACTAACCCCCCACCTCCCCCAGGTAGCATTTGGCCCCAGGAGACTTTTTGATAGGACAAAAGTGCAAAACCCAAATACAGATCCACAGCATGTTGCAGATGGAAGCTGGCCTAATACCGAAGTTGCTAGTGTGAATTGGAGTGGACCCATTGAAAATCAGTGGGATTTACATGACTTACCAGTCAGCTATTGATTCAATAGGTCTAATCTAGTTGGAACTAGCAAATGGATTTAGACCTAAGACTACTCTATTTTCAATTCATAAAAGTGACCAGTTTAAACTGTTATACTGTTGTTTTGAATGTATGAGCAATTTCACATCTAGTCTGGCCCTCGGAGTGTTTTGTTCTTTTATGCCTTTGGGACTCTAGGGAGAGTTTGCAAGCCCCCACAATAAAATACAATACAAACAAAAAAGTACCCTGTAACACCCCCTCCCCCCCTCCCAAGCTATGCATGACACAGCCACACTGAAGTGACTGGGTGCTGTATGAAGGGACCTCTATGTGCATGTGCACATTTACACATCGAATAGTTCAATATGAGTTGGGAACACAGTCTAATCAAGACGTCTTTTCACAGGGAGAAGGTCTACAGTTGTGTACAAATGTGCATATGGAGACCCTTCTCTCTCTCTCTCTCTCTCTCTCTCTCTCTGGCTTTTCTTTGCAAACGAAGATTCAGGAACGACTGATCCCGCGCTTTCTGCAAGTGCACTGATGACTAAAAAGGCCAATCCAAGATAAACAAGTCCGGTTGCAGAGAGCACAGCAGAAGGTCTCCTTGGGTGATATTTCCAGGTTGTGATTCTTTCTGCGTTGTCGTTTCTCTTCAAGACTTGTTTGGCATGAGTTCTCAAATAAGGCTGCAGTGTTGTGGGTAGTGCATCTCCAAGCCTCCTGATGTAAGGCCAGGGTGGACTATTGTTGGTGATCAGTTTGGTCGAGCCTGAGATGTAGTTTCAAGGAGTCCTTGTATCGCTTTTTTGGAGCGCCCCTCTTATGCTGTGGCGAGTTCACCGTAGAGTATTATTTTGGGGAGGCGATGGTCCTCCATCCTAGAAATGTGCCCTGCCCTCTGCTGGTTAAATGTGCAACTGAGTGGGGACGGGGAGCATTGACATGTATGAAGAAACCTCTATGTGCCTGTTCATCATGGCATGCCTGTGGCACTTGTCAGCTGCAGGAATAAGGCTACATCAGATTTTCTTCCAAACAGTAGGGGAACTATCAGAACCATGACCTCCACCTTCACCATGGAGTAATTTTCTTATCGTGAGCAAGACCTCCTCATTGTTTGCTCCCAGACTCTAGAACACCCTCCTTAGAAACAGTCCATGGTCCTGTCATCAACAGACGAAAGATGGTGGTGATGATGGTGGTGATGATGATTCCAAAGGGCTTTCAAGAACTCTGTTTTTAAGGAAAGGATTTTCCAGTGTGCTTTGTTGCTTTATAAAATAATAATAATAGATTTAAAATTGTTATTCTTTTTCGTTGTTTGTTTAATTACACATTATCAATATCCCTTTGCATGTTTTTCTCTGTGTTTGGCTTTTAAAACTGTATCTATTTTAATTTTATAGAACATCTTGAATCCCTTTTCTCACCAAGGAAGGAGGAGGAGGAGGAGGAGGAGAGAGGGATTATATGAGGCAATAATTCTCCCCACAATAGGAGCCCCATTTGCCTCACACTGGTCTTTTTCAACCCTATAATTATAAAAAGAGAAGTTTTTGGAAAAAAACTAAACATTTCTTCACCGATTATGCCATGGGCAGGGGGCAGGGAGCAGACAGTATGCTTGCTCAAGAATTCAAAGCACAGTGTTTTCCCCCCCACATGTTCAGGTTGAGAGATACTCACTGTTTTGAGCTTCATTTTTCAGGACACCTGAGTGAAGAATGAAAAGAGTGATGTCAGAGGCAAAGCTGGAGAACCGGATGGTTAAGTATAAATAACATCCAGGAAGGTCAACTAAACAAAATATTAACACTGAGAGGAGGAAACCATGTAAACAAAAGGTATCCTTTTGAATGATCAGAACCAGTGTGGTACAGCCAAGGCCAGATTTGGGGGGCATGAAACCCAGAGGGCACCCATCATTGGCTTTCTTGTCTACTAAGCACTCAACAGATGGAAAATTAGAAGCAATTTCTGTTCCATTTTGAAGTTCATAATTTTTTGGCTGTTTCTGCCTAAAATTTCAAGAATGTGTACAACATCAATACCCACACAACAACAAAAAGCAGATGGTGCACTCCTGATTGAAGAAATTGATGAACTTTTATTATCCTATAAAACAAGTGTAAAAATCATGCATAAAAGATGTACATCTACATTGTGAAATGGTCTACAAACACAGTTTTTAAAAGGCTATTCATAGGAATCTAGGAAGCTGATTTACATCTAAATCAGATCATTCTTACATCTAGTTCAGCAAATGTGTTCACCAGTGGTAAGAAACCTTTGGCTCTCCAGATGTTATTGGGCTACATCTCCCATCATCCCTGACCATTGGCCATGCCACCTGGGGCAGTGAGAATGGAATACAACATCCAAGGGTGGCTGGTTTGCATTCCTTCTCTAATGATAGCAGCTATCCAGAATTTCAGGCAGAAATCTTTCCCAACCATAGGTGGTTTCTTTTGCTACCAACAACACAACAGCAGATAGTGCTAACCCACTCAAGTCCAGGTATAAATATCCAAAGCAAGCCATGTGATTTCACTGCATGAGGCAGAATATCCTCAAAACATGTTTGGGTAAATTACTGAAAAGAGAGGCACCAAAGTTCACTCCTAGGTAGAATGCAGATGCTCTGAACTAGGAGCCCTTTCACACTATACAGTTGAAATGCTATGATTCCATTTTAACTACCATGGTTTCATCCTGTGGAATTATAGGAGGGGCAGCTAAGGTACGGACATTTAAAATTCTCAACCAGAGAGCTTTGGTACCTCACTTAATGACAAACCCCAGGATTCCATAAAATGTTGCTATGGCAGTCAAAGTGGAACCATAGTGCTTACGATAATAATTATAACAATAAATTACCAAAGAAGCAACACTTTAATTGCATATTAAGAAAGTCAAAAAGAAATTGAGGATAGCTTGAAGGCAATCTTGATAAGGAGGAAGTGTGTTTGGATGAGAAAGTAAGTGAGAAGGTTAGAGGATGTGAAGAAAGAGATAAGAAAGAGAAAGGGGTGAAAGGGTGAGAGGTATAAGGAAAGTAAAGGAAGGAAATGAAGAAGAAGAATGGAGGGGATAAAGAATGTGAGTAGGGTGAATTTATGGTTGAATGTAAATTGGAAGGAATGATGGGGAGTTTGATGTTTTGGCCTCACATCGGGAGGCATGGAGACGCACTATCCACAATGCTGCAGCCTTATTTGAGAACTCACGCCGAACAAGTCTTGAAGACAAACAACAACGCAGAAAGAATCACAACCTGGAAACATCACCTAAGGAGACCTTCTGGTGTGCTTTCTGCAACCGGACTTGTTTATCTCGGATTGGCCTTTTTAGTCATCAGCGCGTTTGCAGAAAGCGTGGGATGAGTCCTTCCTGAATCTTTGTAAAGAAAAGCCAGAGAGAGAGAGTTATAATTTATATATCTGTTTGTTTGCTTACTTGTTTGTTTAAGTATGTTTGCATGTATGTTTTTTAATTTGTTGAATAAAAATTATTCTTTTTAAAAAAGTGAAACCATAGTGCTAACATGGTCTAGTGTGAAATTGTATAGAAGCCCCACACCAGGGAAGAGAAATCTATGGCACTCATAAGTGGCTGGTCTCACAACAGACCTAGCCAGCTTTGCCAGTGGTGAGGAATGCTGGGAGCTGCAATCCAAAGGCAACTGGAGAGTCATATGATTCCCACCTCTGCCCTAGCTGGAGGATCAGATCAGATCCAGATTTAGTTGTCCTTAGTCATCCTGATAGCCTCAGAGAAGACCTGCTGGAATCACCACTAATGTAAGGACCTACTAAATCCTATGGGATTACATTCATCTGTTCTAAGGAAAGGAAATCTAAATCTAATCCAGAGAACTGAACTATATGAAGGGTGGGAATCATGGAGTCCTCTGGATGTGGTTGGACTGTAACTCCCAGCAGCCCTAGCCAGTATGGTGAGGGCTGGACAGTTCCATCCTGCACATTGGCCCCCAGTATGTGGGTGGTGAATAAGTAATTATGCGGGGGGGGGGGGAATCAGAGCTTGAAAAGTTCCTTTTTTATTTGTTCCCATTACTCATTATGGTGTTTTTAAAATATTCCTTTGTTACCTGCTACAGGGTTGGAAATGTAACTCTTTGTTTTATTTGTTCGTTTTTTCATTACTTTTTTTTAGGGAGGAAACCCCTTTGGATTAATGAAAATGATACAAAGGTGGGGATCCCACAAAAATGGTGTTAAATTCCCTTAAGGGTAATTTTTATAAGTAACTAAAGATGCTACTTGTTACACCAATAACTTCATTTCCACTCATTACATTGTTTCTGAAATGTAACCTCACTGTGCCTTCATTACCCAAAAGACCAGCACATAACTGGCCTCCTTGTAACTCATTGGCTGGAGTCCTATTGTTTTTCCTAACTAGATAGGCTTAGTGAATCAGTGAGGTTTACCTAGATGTTGACTCAACAATTGTTTCAATGGGTCTCCTTCAGTTGGGATTAACCAGTAGGTTTCAGACCACTATTTGTAGGTTTGGGGAAAAGTACAGTCAAAATATACTCAGACAACTCATGTCTTCGTTACTGAATCCCCCACTCAAAAAAAAAAAAAAAAACAACTTCTGAAACGAATCAGAGGGCTGAAGAGTCCTACTGAATCTGATGATGCACCAAATCTTCCTCTCCTAATAGTGATGTTACATCCTGTAGAAGCATTGCTTCCTCTCTGTTAAGATAAGCATGCTCTAGAGTCTTAGACAGGGATAGGCAGCACATGGGCTCTGAACCCCAGAGCTCTTTCATACTAAACAACTATAGCACTATAGCACTTTCATACCACACCATTATAGCACTATAATAACTTCTATGGTTGCACCCTATGGAATCCTGCTACAGTTAGACCTCCATATCGATGGGACCAATATTCTTGGTTTCAGTTATCTGTGGGACACAAAATGGGGACACATACCATAGATTTGTGCTGGAAAATGCCTAGATAGCCATCCTCTCTAGGCATCTTCTAGGGTGTCCAACTGTATGGTATGTTTTACCAGAAGTCCTCTATTTAAATAGGGTTTTCTGTTATCCACAGTTTCCGGTATCCACAATAAGTCTGGGAACTAAACCCACACAGATATAGGGGTCCAATAGTATTTGTAATCTGGTGAGAAAATAGAGCTCACTGGCTGAGAATTCCAAACCCTTCTCCCTAAACTGCCAAACCCAGGAGTCCATTGGAAGTTCCCATGGCAGTTAAAGTGGAACCATAACACTATAATTGTGTAGTGTGAAAGGGCCCCTGGACTGCTTTCATAGCATACACTGCATCCCATTCCCTACTGCTGCCACCAACAAAGTAAGTTGTGAAAAATTGGTAGCAGTGCAGCCATACCCTCCTATTGTCGTGATTTGGCAGAGACAGTCCGAATTTATCATCCTACTTTTTCTGCTGCTTTTAAAATTTCCGAGTTTCTCTCTCCTCCTTCCAGTTTCCCCATTTGTCCCTAGCTTACAGTTCAAAATGCAAACATAGTTTGCACTCAACGCAGTAGGAAGGAGGAAAAATTTACCCTTCCCAGTCTGCAAAGGCAAAAGCAAAGTGCTGCAACCTCTTCTAGATTGTGTGTTTTGCCATTTTGACCACACTCTGATCTTGCTTGGCTACACATGTCCTGGTTTTCATCTTTGAAATGTTGGAGGGTATGTGTTATGGTGGTGGATACAGAGTCTTTCCACCTTCCCCCCCCCTTCCTGATTGGAAGGAGCTACTCTGGCCTAAACATTGGCAGGATTTGGTGGTGGAGGAGATTGGTCTGGCATCTTTTTGAACCAAAGAGTGCTGCCAGACTGGCCAACACTCAGTGACAACATTTGTGGGGCAGTGCATTGCAGCAAGTTCAGTGTGGCCCTCTGACCCCACAAAATCCCCCACCCCTGGTTACAGAAGCTATCTATTTGATTGTGGCAGGGAAATGGGATGCTAAATGGACTGTCAGCCATTTTGCACCCCCTGCCTTTTTTTGCAGCCCCGGAAAGTTTGATAGCTACTTGTGGATTCCAAACCACACCTTTGTATGGCTACAGCTTAGAACACACAATGAGAACAGAACTTGCTGATAACATGCATACCTGCTATATGCTTATGGTCTGCTTTTGTGAGATCCTGGTTCAAATTAATTGCATTCTTACTTATCTTAGGCCGCCTTCTCACAAACAGCAGGTGCATTCTCTCCACATGGAATCACAGTCTTGCCTAAGCCTAAAGTTAAACAGAGAGGGGGGTATCTACTCCAGCAGCTGTGTTCTTTCTTTGTGTCCTCTCCAAAGTCTGTCTTCATTTGATTCAAGCATCAAAACGGTGATGATTCTTTCCATTAAAGGTATTCTAGAAAAACATAATGGGTGGATCCTAACTTTGCTATATTTGGGAGAGAAAGTCAAAATCTGTGGGACTTCAGTTATTTATGACTATGTTAGCCAGGGGTGGGAATCATGTGGCCTTTCTAATGTTGTTGGACTACAACCCCCAGCATTCCTCACCATTCGCAATGCTATCTAGGGGTGCTAGGAGTTGCAGTCCAATAAAGACTGGAGGGCCACATGATTCCTACCTCTGACGAACTGAGGGCCTTATTGCACTACACTGTTATAGCACTATTATTCCACTTTAACTGCTATGGCTGCCTTCTGTGGAATCCTGGAATTTGCAGTTTAGGGAGGTGCATTTAGTATTCTCAGCCAGAGAGCTCTTGGCCTCACTAAACTACAAACCCCAGAATTCCACAGAAGGCAGCCATATCAGTTAAAATGGAATGATAGTGCTATAACAGTGTAGTGTGATAAGGTCCTTAGGACATTTTCAGACGCGATTTTCAGCAGCAAATATGCCAAAACAGCTCCGTTGCTGCCACGTATCAGGGGAGCGGTTTCGGATGATGCCGTCCCTCTGCCGAACCCCTCCGTGTCACTTCTGTGACAGAATGGAGGAAACTGCATCATATTTCATTCACGAATGTTGCCTGTGAGTGAAAGATGACACAGTTTCCTCCATTCTGTCACGGAAGTGACACAGAGGGGTTCGGCAGAAGGACGGCGTCATCCGAAACCGCTCCCCTGCCGTGCGACAGCAACTGAGCTGTTTTGGCATATTTGCTGCCAAAAATCGCGTCCGTAAATGTCCTTAGTCATGATTAACTAATGAATAAGTGTCATTGGTTTCATTAAGTCAAGTTTAAGTGTGACTAATTGTGGATTTATCTATAATATAAAGATCCAGATGTTTCCTTTTCCCAGACATGACATGCCCAGACATATGAGGGGTGCACCAGCAGCACATGGTTCATGGGCGGGGAGCACCTCATTTCACCACTATTAGCTGAGGGGAGCCCTCCCCTGCTTTGACAACAGACCTCTGGTAGAGGGAGGGTCATGGGAGAAGTGGACTACTTCCATCATGCATTGGCCATCCTTCCTACCAAGTGTCTGGTGAGAAAAAAGGCCACTGCAGAATTTTCCCTCAATATTCTCCATCACTGTGAATGTGTGTTGGGTTGGTTGGGTGGGATGGTAGGGTAATAGCTATTTTCCACATATAATGTCCCGGAAAGACACTAGGTTCAGGGCATTGTGGAGGATACAAAATGGTGGCCAGAAAGCCAAGATCTGCAACAGCAGCAGCAGACAAACACACAAACTTAGGGTAAGGAAGAAGAGAAAGACACAGTGCTACTGTCCCTGCTAATGGTAATTCTCACCACCATGTTCCTTACACTGAAGGGAATGTACAGCCAGCATGACTAATCACCCTTACCTTCCTAATGTCCCAGTTTATCAGGGACAGTCCCAGTTAATCCTCTGTCGTCCCACTTTCTCAGTTGTTGTTTTTTTAATGCCCCAGTTTCTCTCAACTTCTCCCATTTCTCCCTTTCATCATCAATTTACTTCAAATGCTTCAAACTGAGTTCAAAGTGCAAAAGTAATTAACTCAGCATGGGAGGAGAGGAGGGGTTGGATCTTCCTCTTCCCAGTAGGCTAAGGCAAAAACAAACTGCTGCAGCCTCTGCTAGCTTGTCTGTTCTTCCTCATTCATAAACCTTTGCCATCTTGACCACATTCTGATGCTGCTTGGCCATGTGTTCCCAGTTTTCATCTGTGAAATGTTGGTGGGTATCTGAAAGCCTAATTCCCAATAGGATTGTCTAATATCTTTTTCAAGCCACTCAAATGTATGACTGTAACACAAATCCTATTGTTAGTCCTACATTAGTGCAGAGTCACTGGGTCAATGGGATTTACCTACAAGTTGTTTACTTGTCACACAACAGTTGGTTCAACCCACATACTCAAATTGGGACTAACCAGTAGGATTCAACATTTTAAATTACATTTTGTGGCAGCGAATGGCCCAAGTTAAGCATATATTTTGTAAAGGACTACCTTTTTTTACTGTCTTGAATCTCCCACAATTGCTAGACCTCAGGTTCTAGTATTCTGAGGGAGGGACAACATCTGTTCCTCATCCATTACACTTTATCACCTAAAACCACAAGTAGGTGCTTATGGGACTAAATGCTCTTCCACATGATCCTGCCCCTAAAAAAAGAAAATCCCACCCCAAGGTCATCTGTTTGTTGAAAAATAGTGTGCCAGGCAGAAGACAAGGATACAACTTTGCCCACAAATTTGTTCGTCCCAGATGCAAGGATAGTCAGTTTGGTTCAAGCATGTAAACTCTCACTTCCATTCTGAAGGGATTACAGTCCAGACACAAGTGGATCAATTTATCTGCTTCACTTCATAGATCAAGCCTGTGGGATCAAGTTCTCCAGATGTCACTGGACTCCAACGTCCATCCTTCTTAAGCATAAGCTCATGATGTCTTGGACTGACAGAAGTTGGAGTCTGCCAGCATCTGGAAGGCCCACAACTTTTACACATCTGCCATGGGCTGAGAAGTCACCTGGATTCAAAAGCATAGTTTCAGAGGAAGACTGTGCCAGATGAAAGAATGGGTGGCAGTTGGTGGAGAAAAGTGGTAAACTTTGACATTAGGTGTATTTTTCTTGGTAGCTCAATTTGCTGAACCAAGCGTCTTTACAGGGAAGATCTTAGTGTGGCTCCAGCAAGTGAAAGAGGATTAATCTGAGGAAATGACCTGAACAGAATACACTCTTTGGGCAGTGATTTCCATAAGAGATGGGTGTGCTCAGTGCATGGGGGAAAGCTACCAAGAAGAATCACAGACATGCTGCTGGTGAACTCTGGTCAATGATCCTAACCTACTTATCATGGCCTAAGGGCTAAACTGGATGCAATACAGGAGATCTACGTCACACCCCTAGTAGGCTGTTCTCAGCAGCCCAACTGCATTCCAGAGACAAAATATTCCCCCAGGGTTTCACATTTCACAAATCATGCACAGTAGCATTATGGGGGGTGGCTGCCCCTATTGAACATAAATTGTTCTACTGAGAAGAAGGAGGGTCTGCTGCCCCTACTTGAAATAGCAATTGGGATTATAGTGAAGCCTGCCCCCCCACCCCATGGAGTGGAGAGATTCCTTAAAACCTATTTAAAAGTAAGATGAACATTCTTAACATTTACCTCCCCAACCTCCCCACCCCACCCTATTTTCACAGGAGCCAAATGACACCTCCCCCATGAAAGTGAAGGGGTAGACACCTTGCTTGAAAATTAAAGGCCTGCTGGGAAAGAATCAACTTCAAGTAGCAACACAATCTTGCACAGTAGGAGATGACTTGACTGCTCTGGATTAGACGTTCCACATGCTGAAGGTCTGCTCGTGTGCAGGATGTCCAGAAATGCACCTTCTCAGGACACATGCATGTACACATGTGTAAAATAAATTTGCAAAATAATTCCCAGCAAGGGCAAAGTCAGAGTGAGATGCCATCCAACCAAATCATTTTCCTTGTCCTTCTGCCTCTTGCTCTCATTTTGGGCCAAATGCTAACATAGCCAGTCACACAGTGGACAGTTGGCAGACCTCCCATGTATGCTGCACTCCAATCTACTTCCAGAAAGTTCTGACTGCCAACTTGAAGTCTCCTGGCTTCTAGACTCCATTCTACAGAGCTAGGGGCTAAAGCTGGGACTCACCAACCCGCCCCCCATAAATACACATGTTTGCATTCCAGAGCACAGCTTGCAAAAGTTCCTTTTTGCAGACTACAAATACCCCAGCCAGTATGTCCCAAAAAAGGAACTTGCATGAGCGCTGTTCCAGAGTAATAAAGTGCATACAGATTCTTGAGCCCCCAGTCTCATAGACAGCTGAGAAAACCCATGTAGGAACATGACACAATGCGGCTAGGACACTTTTTAGCCCCCTTTAACCCCACCTATAATGACAGAACAGGATGACTAACCTATACTGAATTACTATAAATATCCATAAATCTTCCCAGTATCTTTCCACCACTGACAGTACAAGCAAGGGACCCTCAGCCTTCCCACTTTGTTTGCTTTAACCACTAGATCCTGCTCCCAAGTTGATCAACAATCATCCTACCAAAATACATAGAATATGATTGTGGAAGGAAGACATCTCTGTAAAATGCAACCTTATGGAATTGGTCATATTTTTAAACAGAAATATTGGAAGAATATTATAGGAAAGAAATATTATGGGAAAGGGGAGAAATAATCTACCTATTGTAAGCCCAAAAGCCCTGCAGCCACTTGGTTGGATGTAACATTAATACTCAGGGGAGTTCCCCTTATCTCTCCTAAAAGAAGCCAAGAGAAGCCAAGACGCCTATGCTCACTGTTTGGGAATCATCACCTTCATTGCTTTAATGCAGAGAAGCAAGATCTTCCACACAGAGACAGACTAAAACATACCCCAACACTGTACACACAGAGAGAGTCTTACTTACTCTGTATCAGGGGAAGCATGGAGATGCAAAAGAAGAGAGGGAGGGGGGTTCTCATAATGCCAAGGCTGCCTCTGCTTCACCTCCACGGAAGCAGGGCAATCTCAAATTTGTAACCCTCCAGGTTTGCTTCTTTGAGTGCCTAAGAGAGCACTGAGTATGCAGCTACTTCCTGGCAGCCTCTTGGGAGAATGTGGCCCAACCTGTCTGCCCACCCAGTATGTTCTCTGCCCCCCCCTCCACTGAGTAAACAGGTCCTGTTGGCCTTCTGTCCCTTTCTAGCCTGGTCAGACTTTGCTGTGAGATTCTGATGAGTTTGAACAATGCAGATGGACAAAAGATAAGAGCCACTTATCCAAGGCATTTCCAAGACAGAGAGAAATAAATTTATTATTTTTTTCCAAATGCAAAGTTTTTTTTTTTAAGAACAAAGAGAAAAGGCAAACAAAACCTGGGAAGAAAACACATAACATTGAAATCTAATCATGGAGAGAGGGTAGAATATTTAACACATTGTTCCCCTTTTGCAAGGAAAAAGACAAAGAAGGAGAAAAGGAAATCTAGTTTGACCACTATTGGCATAGAAGTATATACAGTACCTGTCAGCTTGCCTTTTCTTGTAGACAAAGCCTGATGCTAAGTGTTATGGTTGCATGTTCATTTCAGAAGGAAGTGGGGGGAGTGAACTGGATACAAATGAGACAATAAAAAAGAAGTACAAATGACTTTTGTTTTTCACTGCACACATTCATGTTTATCAGGAGGTGCATGTGGGTTTCTCTTTCTTCATCAGCAACAGCTGAAGCAGAAGTGGGTTTGGCATTTTATTCTTCTAAAACATCCCAGATTGTTGTGCTGGGCCATTACGGGGGATGGGGGGAGCAAACCTTTTGGGAGGGCAGCATTATACAATCCCCACAAAAGCATTCTGGGAAATCAAAATGGCACCTGCCAGGAAGCGACCACCAAAATCAACTCCATTATATAGCTACTGCCAGTCAGAGTGGACAACACTGCACCAGATCAGAACTTGGAAACATAACTTTTTGTACTATAATACCAAGAATCCCCAGATCTGAGCTTGGAAACATTGCTTTTTTACTATATCTTCCAGAATCCCCAGACAGCATGGCCACTGGTCATGCTGGCTGTGGGAGTCTAGGAGTTGTAGTACAAAAAAGTAACATTTCCAAGTTTTGGGTTAGATGGACAAATTAGCAATTGTCTTGAAGTTTATTCATATTGCTTAGATAAAGTAGAAAATGCCAACAAGTTGTGAACATTTCCCAAGGCCCATTGAGACTGTGGACTCAGGGGAATATACAAAATGCAGTCAAGATATACACATTCTCCATAACCTGTTAATTATAACATAAATCCCCCTCTTCTTTCCCTACATATAGTCAACTAACAAAATAAATGAACAAAATAAAAGATCACGTTCTATCTCTCTCTCTGTCTAAGCCATTTTATCCCTCGTGGATAAGAGAACAGTGAGAACTAGTGCAGAAGCTGCTGCATCTTCCAACAGATTGAACCACAACAGGAAGTGCTACTCAGTTCCCTTCCTGGCTTCTGAGCTTTCATCATATACGCTCCACATTCTTTCAGTTAGTTATCATATGATCAAAAACTTTATTTTATAATAGGGGACTTATTACAGTTTTGGGAATGTGAAGATGAAGGATCCTAAGGCACATTGGTAGTCACTTGCCTAGGCTACAATACCTTGGAATCTGCCTCTCATGAAACCTACAAATGTTCACTCAGCAACCCAAGCAAATCTTCACACTATAACCTAGGAGCTACCCAGATACCCCATGAAGGCTAGTGGTTTCTATCTCAGTGGAATAATGGGGTCATTTCCACGGCAAAATAAATCCTCAAAGAATGCGACTAGAAGCCTGATAGTTCCCACGCATCTCGAAGCAACAGCGCCCTTTTCAAAAGGAGGGGGTGCAAAAAAACCATAAGTTGCGCAGTATCAGCTTTCGCTAGTTTTCCGCACTTTTTTGATTAAGTTCGCGAAAATGCGCATACTTTATCGTGGGAACTAACGATCGTGTAAACTGGCATCTGCCTTTTCGAATTACTGTGAGCAGAGCTGAATCCTGATTGGTTGGAGTGCTTTATCCGAATAGACTGAGGGGTTGGAGAGAAGAAATTCACCCTCCTTCTGCTTGCAACCCACTTTGGAAAACGGAGCCCTTCCTGTCTATCTTTTGGGGGGTGGGGGGGGGTGGGAAGATGCTTCGCTGCTTTGCTGGGGTGTGTGGGGGTGTGGGGGGGGTGTGCTGGAAAACAGCCGATCGCATGTTCGTTCTTTTGTTTGTTTGTCCTTCCATTCACTTGCCTTTATTCAAGCCTTTGGAGGGAGGGAAACCAAATGAGGCAAGCCCTAGTTCTGTGGTGTGTGTGTGTGTGCATGCATGAAGAAAATCTGCTCCACCATGCTTTTGCTTGTTCGTGCTTTCATTGACTCCTTTCTTTACAAAAGCCTTTCAGGGCTGGGGAAGACGGGGGAGTTTGTCAGATCGCTCTTTCGATTGCTTGTTTGTTTGTCCTTTTTCTTTCCTCTCATTATTTATGGTCTCCATGACCCCCTCCTTGCTCCCTCCCCGCCTCCTGCCTGACTTTAATCATCTGGAGGCGATTCCCCCCCACCTTTGCCTGTGTGAATTAAGCAAAACAGAAAGTGTCTGGATCATTCGAAATGCCAGGCATCGTGTGATTTATGCGCTCCTGATACGAAAGGACGGCAATCCGGAATCTGGCGAACTTTTTCCTGTCGTGGAACCGGCCCCAATGACTCCACTGTGGGACTGAAACTGAACTTTATAGGTACTATCCAAGGTGCTGGATCTATTTTGCAGATAGGATTCAACACCATGGATAGCTTCTTTAAAGTATGAGCTAAAACAAAAGTGGATTCCCATTGACACAGAAGCCACCAACTGCCAGTGCTGATACCTGAATCAAACCCTGGTTCAGGGGTGGGGGGGAGCTGATAATGCCACTCCATGTTGAAGGAAACCCTCATCTCATGAATTCCACCTGCAAAATTGGTAGGAGAAGGGAAACAGAGTAGACAATGAGAGGAGAGCAAGTGAATGTTTCGAAAGAGTTCCCTTCCCCTTGCAGGGTGATTGGCACTACTCCAAACTTCAGGCCAGGAACACAACGTTGCAGCCAGCTCGCAAATGCCGTCACTCTGGTGTAGACTCCGGGTCGATAAGGCCGAGCACAGCCTTGTCCCCAGCTCACAATGCCCACTAGAAACCAGAAATCATTTTTGGCACAGACCAAAGGCCCTCCTGAATCACCCTAGGAACAAAAAAACAGGAAATGATGCCACCCTCTGAACCTCTTCATGGACATTCCCTACCACAAAACCTATCTCTAGTGAAACTTCAGTGTACTTAAATTGACTTTAATTAATATGATATTGGGCTCTTCCAAACTAGTCTAAAGAAGTGTGAGTCCTCACAAAATAACTCCTTGGGTTTTGCCAGTTGTTGTCACATCTATGTCCCCTAATTCCATTCTTTTGGAGGGAGTTATTAATTTATTGGATCTGCACTAAGGCTCTTCCAACGATTTTTAAAAATACAGGTGTGGTTTACTGAGGTGATCCTATGGTCTGAAAGGCAAGTTTTCTCCTCCTTTCTTTTCCTTTAAATGAACAGTTGTAGTGCTAAAGTGCAAAAGTGCCATTTCACTGATTCACTGATGGACTGGAGCATGACAACTCTAAACAAAAAACAAAGGAGAAGAGATAGAAACTTGTGTGTTCCAATAAGTCTCAAAATTAAAAAGAAACCAATTTCAGAGTGGAAATAAAATGCTGTAACTGGTACTAGGAATTGCCAGAAAAGGGTCCAGGACATCAGAAACATTGTTTGGATATTGTATGAAAAACTGAGAACTACAGAAACAAATAGCAGAATCTCCTGACACATTTTCCTTACCTAGAGGAATCCACTGACTGTTAATACTGAACTAAGAGGAACTACATTTGCTATGAGAGTGACTCTGGTATTGACCATCCCACACAATATAGGACTTTATCAGATGTGGCAAATATGGCATCAGAACGATGCCTAATTAATGCAAAAGGGCGCACATATCAGATGACATCATCCTTTTGCAATTTTTTCCATTATTTTCTATTGACGGGCCAAGCCATCAATAGATCTCCCATGGCACTTTTTGGCCAGTATTGCCAGTGTTTGAAACCTCATGCCATTGTACTCACATGAATACAGCATAAATGGGCAGAACACTTCTGGGTGAGATCATGAAAACCAGGTAAGGGGCTCTCTTTTCATGAACCTCCCTGGTTCACTTTTAAGTTGTAAACTGTGTCTTTGTGCTTGTGTGTACATTTTGTGTCTTTAGTTTTTTATATTTTTTAAATTCACTGCACTCATGTCTTCTTGTGGGAATCAGTGAGATCACAAGTGCAGAAGTGAATGGAGCTCCGTTCGTGCTCTGTTCATACTGAGGGGCTGCTTATTAATGCTGCTTAAGGTAGGTCTTGTAGCAAGAGTTCTTGTGCAGAAAAACGCTTTAAAATATGCCAGAAAAGAAAGATTGGAGAGGCTTGTCTGATAAAGTCCCTGGTCCATTTAGTACCTTTTCCCATTGGCTATACTGCTTTCAGTGGTAACCACCAAATTTCAGCAATAAACCATAACGACTATGTTTTTAAAAAGAAAAAGAAGGAAAAAAAGAAGTAAACATTCTGGGAAACACTGGGAGCCAGAAAAAAGTACTGACCTGGACCAAAACCATCTGGGGGCTGTTTCAGCAAGGCCTGTCACCATCTTGGCTTCTGCCCTAGAAATTCTGATGCATTTTAATTTTCCCAAATGTTTCTTTACTCCAGAGCACTGTAGAAAATTTAAATGGCGGCCCCAGTTGGATCTTTGGGAAAGCTCAATTTAAATTTCCCAGAATGTCTCAGAAATGTCACTATGTCAGGAGCATTCTGAGAATTTAAAGCAATAAATCTATTGGATTACTGCTTCCTTCTTCCGCTGCTGCCATCAGGAAAGCCTGCAGCATTATGAATTCCCAACAGCCTAACTACCCCAAAAGCATCAGATCCTGTGTGATCTTTGCTGCTAAACAGGGTCCGCCCTGGTTAGTACTTGGATGGGAGACCACCAAAGAATACCAGGTGCTGTAGGATATATTTCAGAGGAAGGAACTGGCAAAACCACTTCTGAGTATTCCTTGCCTAAGAAAACCCTGTGAAATTCATGAGTCACCATAAGTCAACAAGTGACTTGAAGGCACATAAGCACACACATACAGGAGAGTGCCCACTAGGTGGCACTGTGGTGCAAGCCTCCTCAAACTGGAAAGCCCAATCTTTGTTTTTTTCCTGAAGGCTCCTTCAGGGGGTTGAAGAGTTCCGTTAAATGTTGGGATAATCTGTTTCTGGATTTCACACCTCATAATAGTTGTCCCTGCTCCCAGTTCTAGTCACCCCCTGAATATACTAGGCTTTGGTCCACTCTCTTGTTTTCCTGCTTGAGTTACAGTGGTGTCGTGGGTTTCACCTCCCTCAACATTTTCTTCCATGCTCTTCCCCAGTATCTGCATTCCCTGTCTTGCACATTTAATTTTTTTAAAAAAAACATTCTTATAGTCATAGTGCTATACCATAGTGCTAAAGTAGTGTACCACTTTACCATTACAGCTGTAAAAGAAAGGGAAAAAGAGAAATGTTCACTCTGGTAACCAGAAATGTAATGAAAGGAGAGAGGTCAGAGGAAAACCTCCATGGAAAAGCTCACAACCCCATTTGGCATGTCATTGGTGGGACCACCTAAAAGACAATGGACATGGATGTAAGAATATATCCCTACCTGTATCAGAAACTCCTGAAATGGGGAGAGGGCATATTATGTTAGGGGGGTTAAAAAGTTATAGTAGTCCCAGAAATTCACAAGAAATAGGTAGACTGGGACGGAAGAAGATACGTTGTGTAGAATTTTTTTTTAAAAAAAAAATCCCAGTAAGTACAGGTAAAATTCTCACCAAATCCAAGGCTTTTGGTTAGTCAGGATGAACCCTGATAATTGTTTTCCCCTCATTCATTTCATCAGTGACCATGAAGTATATCCAGCATCAAAACATGTACTGGTAAGTAATGTTACAGGATTATGAGCTTCTAGAGATAAATTGTGAAAATCTTTGACTTCACAAAATCTGGAAACTTCCAGAAAAATCTGGGTCCCATTTTCCTCACCAGCATCAATTAAAGGCAACGGACAAACTGTTTACCTGACAAGCATCCTTCCCACCATGTTCATCTCCAGCACAAATCATACTGTCCAAGATGGGCTTGGAACCATTTGAGCCAGGTTGAGGCACACTGAACATCTCGTTGCATTGTTCAGTTTCTATAAGGAAGACTTTAACTTCTTGCAGTATCTTGGGGAAAGGAAGTGGCTCTAAGAATGCAAAAGAGAAGAAAAGTGTGTGATATATTCAGACAGTGCAGGCAGTGAATTCTGTAAGAGGGGTGGAAATTGTGTGGCTGGTGAGCTATATGTGATCCACATCCACATTCACACACACCTTTCTCACTGCCTTTCTCCCAGAATGGGAAGCCAAGGAGACTTACAGTAATTTAAAACAAGATTAAGTTAAAATCTATTTTACAGAAGGTTTTTTTAAGGACAGGGGAGGAAAGTGGCAGGAGAAGAGAGAAACTGGGACATTTTAAAAGCAGCTGAAAAAAATGGGACAACAGAGGATTAGTTGGGAAAGTCGCTGCCAAATTGGGACAGCTAGAGAGTATGGTGTCTGCCCAGTAAGCTCTTACCCCCATATTGGATGTCTCCCCATCCAGTTACCCAGCATGGCATGCCCTCAGGGAACTCCTCAGAAGAATGTGGCACACACACAGGGAGGATGTATGGGGTGTACTTCAGAGGTCTTTGGAGCCTCAAAAGGGCAATGTCGCCCCTTGTTGCAGGTCCTGCAAATTCTATGTTGCGGATCACTTGGACAACAGGGATAACCTGGGTGTTGGTGCTTCGGTTTCCAATCTGGTACTCCCCCAAGGTCACTGTGATCTCAGAAAGAGGGTTCTGTCTGAGGGAGAGAAAGTGGAAACAGACAAAGAAATGTATTACCAATTTAAAAATGCAATCACTTCTGGAGTGAAACAGCTCAGGGCTGGTGGCAGAAATTAACATAGCTGAGCAGCTGTCAGGGCTCACACTACCATAGGGGGCCCATGGATGGCCTCCAGAGCCTGTGGACCTTAATCCCCATCTTTCATGGTGTTGCTACCAGTCCACCAACTTTCCCCAAGCATGTGCACAATGATAAAACTGAACAGAAGGAATGGGTTGTCATGAGAGTGGGGAGGAAGGGGGAATTCAGATAAAGCATTTTGCCTACTAAGAACATCTTCCTTGAAAGGCCCACAAAACTTGGAGCTACCAGTAGAAGAGCTGGTTAACAACTGTATGACCCAACAGCTTCCAAGCTGAGGCAAAGATTAACCAAAAAGTAGGCCAAACTTGACACAGTACCCACATCTTGGGAAAGTTACTCCCCAAATCCCCCAGCCAGGATGGATGGGACTCTGGGAGTTGTAGGCCAAAAAATTAATGTCTCCAGCTTCGGAGGTCACCATTCATGGAGTCAGCAATTGCACTCTTTTTTTTTTTTTTTTTTTTTTGGAAGAATGATTAACAGGTGTGGGGCCCTGATCCAGACCTAGACCACAGGAGCCAATCCCCCTCTTACATATATTCCAGTGGGGTGTCAGTCTGAATTAGGGTACACACACCTGCCATTTATTCTTAAAGAAGCTATCCATTCAGTTGAAAATGGCATCATGACTAGATTATATCTGTATATATTATAAACGAATTCAAAAAGGTCAATTTCCAGTAAAACCAGGCAGTCCGTATTAAACATGGATAAAAACCATACAATTTTGTAACACTGGAAGCAGAATAGATATGAAGGTCCATCGACCATAAATCTTCTCACTGGCAGAAACTGATGGAGAGTTCCTCACATGGTAAGAATAGAAGTAACACAACTGGTGATGGAAAAGACACATCTGTTCTTATTATGAGGAACTCTATACTGATGTCTTTGGCTCTGACTGGTGGGAAGAAGTAGAAGATATGGAGGACTTTAGTATTGGCCACTGATGAAGACAGCAATGTCGAAACACATTTGGCCTTTGTTCTAATGTTGGCTTGTTCACAGCAAAGGTCATTAATCTTCTACCAGTGAAAAGGCTTGTGCCCAATGGACCTTCATATCTATTGCGCCTTTAATACAACAAAACTGTATGGATTGTGTATTGAATATACTGTATATACATATATAATTTTACTGATGTACTTCTTACTCTGTTGGTTTGCTTCTTATCATTTTAGGTCCTGTTTCCCCCCTCTTTTTTTTTCTTGGCATGCCAAGACTAGGGTTGCTATACATCCCAGAAATCAAGGAAAACCCAGATTAAAGGGACTAAAAATTGTCCCCTCCAGCTGGACTGCTGGAAGCAGCAGATCCCAGATTCCTCCACCTCTGGAAGGAAGAGAATCTCTCTCCCCTCCAGAGATGGAGGAATCCAGGATTTGTCTGCTGCTTTGTGCAGCCCAGCCCAATGGGCTGGCATAGCAAGGGTGGGAGGGAGGGCAGGCAAGCAGCGGTCCTCCCCAGGCAGCAGTTTTTGGGGGGCGGCACTCCCTCCTGCCTCACTCCCCCACCTGCCTGCTTCCTTCTCCATAGAGTTCCAGTGAGTCTTTGGGCACCCTCCTCCTACCCTCCCCCCTGTGGGTTCTCTGGGTGCCCTCCTCATGGGGAGGGGGGAGAGAAAAGACTCCCTCTTCCTCCCCCCTCCCCTGTGGGTGCGCTATCCTGGTTTTGTGGCAGAGAATTATGACAACCCTAGCCAAGACTGGCAGAGTTGCACAGAAAGGCCAAAATGCTCTGGAACAATCCAGCAACATCAGTCCTTTGTCTCAGATACTCACTTGAAGCAGTGAGCGGCAGACAGCACCCACTGGTCTGCCACGAGGGACCCACCACAGAAATGCCTTCTGTTCTGACGGATGCTGACCTGCCAGGGCCAGGCCCCGAGCTTGGAAGCTTGGCCACCCACAATTCGGGACGACATCACTGGCTGACCACAGACTTGGGAAGAAAGGAAAGCCATTATAAAAAGGCTGGACAGACAATAAACATACTGATGACTTAAATCTTTAAAATTTATTTGGAATTTATTTAATATGTTTTTGTATACAGGAAGCCCCCACTAATCAGACAGGTTAGGGACTGCAGCAATGTCAGAAACTGGAATTGGTCGAAATGCAGAACGCTTGAAAGGAACATGAAGGAATTATGGTGGCTCATTTGGGAGTGCCTGAGTGTGCCTGCGGGCACTTGTGCCAGCCCCTGTGATTGCTGCTTGCAAAGTCTTTCAGTTGGCTTGGTGACTTCCCCCCACCAGCCCACTTTGCAAGCAGTGCACGCATGTGGGGTCAGTTCCAAGCAAGCCTCTATATGCAAGAACGGTCAAAAGAATGGATTCCTTGTCAAATCAATGGAACTTGTCTTTTATTTGCAAGCATCAAAAGAGTGAGTCGTCAAATAACAAGCCATCAAAAGGCAGGCGGGCACTTACTGTATTTAATTTATTTTTAGTGCTTTTAAGTGTTTTAACATGCATGCATTGATTTTACTTGTACACCACCCTGAGATCTTTTGATATAGGGTGGGATAGAAATATTTTAATAAATAAAGTTAGTCAATCAATGAATCAATCAATCAATGGGTTTAGTTCCATTGGCATAAATCACTTTGAATCCAATTCCTAAGAGCAAAAACAAAGCAAAATCAGATATGATCATATCATCCATTATTTACTTTTTTTAACATAAAAGAAACTATGGGGGTCTGAGTTTGATTAAAACTACAACTTGGGGGGGGGTTAACCCACCCACCCCCACTCTTCCCTGGATCTAAATCATACATACACACCCAGTTAACATTAAATCTTCTGGGAGAAAATACAGTCCACAGACTCCAGACAGGAGATTAAGGGCATAAAATCATAGAATTGTAGAGTTGGAATAGACCACAAGAGACCCTGCCATGCAGGAAATCATGATCAAAGCATCCCTGACAGATGGCCATCCAGCCTCTGTTTAAAGACCTCCAAGGAAGGAGACCCCACCATGCTCCAAGGGAGTGTGTTCCACTGCCAAACAGCTCTTACTGTCAGAAAGTTCCTCCTAATGTTGAGGTGGAATCTCTGTTCCTGGAGCTTGCATCCATTGCTCCATGTTCTAGTCTCTTGCTCCATCCTCAATGTGACACACCTTCAAATACTTAAACAGGGCTATCATATCGCCCCGTAAGCGTCTTTTTTCCAGGCTAAACATACCCAGCTCCCTAAGTCTTTCCTCATCAGGCATGGTTTCCAGACCTTTCTCCATTTTAGTCACACTCCTCTGGACATGCTCCAATTTGTCAATTTCCTTTTTGAATTGTGGTGCCCAGAATTGGACACAGTATTCTAGGTGAGGCCTGACCAAGGCAGAATAGAGTGGCACTATTACTTCCCTTAATCTAGACACTATACTTCTATTGATGCAGCCCAAAATCACACTGGCCTTTTTAGCTGCCGGACAATAGTGTGAGGAATGGGTAAAATTCTCTCTCTGGTTAGGGCCGATGCAGACCATTTTACACCTGAGTGAGAGCAGCAAAGTAATGTCCTCTTTCATCACCTGCCCAACCACCCAAGTTAAGCATATAACACATAAGGTGTCTGTAAGTCCCTGGTGGTAAAATACAAAGCAGAATCAATTAAATAAGTAACAATTTGCTGCCCTTCCATGACACACCAAATTAGGGTATCTGTTTTATTCTGTCAGTTGTAGGGCTGGTCTTTTCCATGGTTTTTAAATCCTAAAATCTTACAGACACAAAGACCATCTAGTGCAACCCCATGCCATGCAGGAATACACAACTAAAACATCCCTAAAAGATGCCTATCCAACCTCTGTTTAAAGACTTCCAAAGGTGAAGAGTTCAGACACACACAGAGAGAGAGTATTCCACTGTCGAACAGCTCCTGCAGTTAAAAAAAATGATCCTTATGTTTAGGCCAAATCTCTTTTCTTGTAATTTGAATCCATTGGTTCATGTTCTAGGCTGCTGCCACACTGCAGATATAATGCAGTTTTACACCACTTTAACTGCCATGGCTCAGTGCTATGGAATTCTGGGATTTGTAATTTTGTGAGATATTTAGCATTCTTTGTCAGAGAGCTCTGATGACATAACAAACTACAGATCCCAGGATTCCACAGGATGGTGCCATGATAGTTAAAGCAATGTCAAACTGCATTATTTCTGCAGTGTGTCAGCAGTCATGGTCTCTGCGGTAGCAGGGCGGGGGGAAGCTCACTTAATCATTTACATGACATCTGTTCAGATATTTAAAGATGGCTGTCATGACTCCCTGATTCCAATGTTTCCACTCTTCTCAGACATGGAGCTCCTCATCGCTACTTTAAAGTGGGGAAACTACTGGGAAATCCAGGAGATTATCAGATGCAGCAAAAAGCCCAAGAGGAGCACGTGAGGACAACGTTGCTATATTGCGTACAGATCCTGGTTTCAAATGACGTTGTCATCCTCACATGCTGACTCTGTGCTGCAGCTGCAAATAAGGCATTGCTCTTCATTTATAGGACGTCCCCATCAATTGAAAGCAATGCCTTCTTCATGTGCTTCTTTTGGGCTTTTGGGCCACATCTGATAATCTCTCCAGTCACAGATGTTCCACATCACATCAGTTTTAGGTCCAACTTTGCTCCCTCTTCTAGTACTAGAGCCCTCTGCCTTTCTGAAACAAGATGCCCAGCCCTAAAAATAAATGGTAAAATCCTATTCACTGGCTGGAGAGGGAAAAACAAAACCAGTTCAGAGATCCTTATCTAAAAGTGCTTTAATCCTTTTAATCCATCCATCTAATTTGTAGTTATAATCCCGTTGCTCCTCCAAATTGCTTGAGGAGGTACTTGGGAAGAGTGAGAAGTACAAAGATAGGTTAGCTGTATGAATCAGAGGTTGGCCCAATGTTATCTAGTGGAGATGTGAATCTTTGGGCTCATCTACACAGGCCAGGATACGCCATACCCCTGCCAGCATATCCCGCCCACGGAACAGGCCCATCCCTCCCCTGTTACCTGCATGGAAAGGGAGGAAGACCAGAGAGGCCAGGAAGCCAGCCTCAACATGTTACCAAGACCCCTTATATGTGACCAGCCTGGTCATATGTTGTGGTCTCCCTTCCTGGATCTGGAAAAGCAAGGTAGCCAGGAGCTACAGTAATGGACCAGAGTGCAAGAATGGGATCCCACAATCATGTGGGGCACAATCCATTTTATTTTGGCAGGAACATACTTAAACAGGTATTTTCTTATAATCTTTTATAGAACCCTACCCCATCTCCCTCTCCCTGTCTTAGCTCCATCTTTGCCCCAGTGGTCATGAAGACTGCCCTGGGGCAAAAGCACCAAGGCGGGGGCAAAAGGGGGTAAATTGCCCATGTAGATAAGCCCTTTGTCTCCCTGGCCCAAGTCCAATTATGCCGTAGCAGTGGCATCACTATCTGGCATTGGAATATGGCTTCTGAGCAGGAAACATAGCTCTGATCTCTTCCAAATAAAGCCTGATGCTCATAAAACACTGATTACAGCTGTTGGTAAGAATTATGAGAAGTCTTCTTCACATGATACAGTTACTTTGATAACACTGCAGCTGCAAGGGCTACATCCTACAGAAATTTAAAATGTGTAATTTAATGAAGTATTTGTAATTCTTTGCTAGAGAGATCTAGTACCTCCCCTAACTACAAATCCCTGTGTGTGTGTGTGTGTGTGTGTGTGTGTGTAGTGTGTGCTGCCTTTCCCAGTGTGCTGATTGGCTGCTCAGGAAACACACCCAACCAATCACCACCCACATGCAAATTCCTCTCCTCCTCAAAATCCATTCCTACCACTCAGTCTGTGGCCCAGGGACCCAGACAGTCAACTGGTGGTTGTGGCAGGCTGCCTGTGATGGGACCCACTCAGTCAACAGGCAGCCACAGCAGTGGCAGGGCAACAGAGTGAGTCACCCTCAGCAATTCTGGAGAAAGTGTGAAACACTGAGAAGGGGGAGGAGGAATTTAAAAATCCACCAGCCTAACTTACAGGGTTGTTGTGAGGTCTGCCAGGCATTTTGGGGGAGTTTTTTTAATAGCGTATGTTACGCTGGGTACAGTTAGTTCCATAGAATGCAACTGGGACAATTAAAGTGCTATCAAAGTGCTAAATTGTATAGTGTGCAAGGGACCTGCGAGTCCACTTTTCTTCACAAATCCTGATAGCTGATCCATCTTTCCCCCTCCTCTTGAACAGAAGTAAACATACCATTAAGGTAGAAATGAATATATATACATTGAGCTGCTACCATTTGCCTCAACTGTCCTGAACTGTATGCAGGGCCGGTTTAACCTGTCTGCCAAATCAGCATTGGCAGGGGGCCCCGAGGTCAAGAGGGGGCCCCGAGGTCAAGAGAGGGCCCCGTGTTGGCCTCCTTAATATGAAAATAATGGGATTTCTGGTTTAAAATACCATAGAGTTGCCTTGGAAGGCCTAGAAAAGGGCTAGGGAAGACACATTTTCTAGGAAGACTCTATGGTAGGTGTGCTGTTTTGTGTCCCATGGATAATGAATCCAGGGATACGGGGGCCCTACTGTGATCTGAACATCCTGTACGGTCAATAGGTTAGGTTACATTGATCTGAGATAAACATATGGGGGCCCCAAAGTAAAGCATTGCAGGGGGCCCCAAAATTCCTTAAACCGGTCCTGACTGTATGTGGAATAAAAGACCTGTGTCACACAAACCATTGAAGAACAAGCTCTCACCACTATCCTTCCCCTTTGTCTCCTCTCCTCTCCTCTCCTCTTGTCTGATTGTCCCACCCGACCATCTCCTTAGCACTTCAAACTCCAGGCCTGTCTCTTCCTCTCCCTTCAATCCCAAACTGAACTATAATCCAGGAGGGAAGGAGATGATGATGGGATGAAGGGAGAAAATGGAGACTTGTAATTCAACTTGATAATTAAACAACAGATATTGAGAAAGGGTACAATTGTAGGGCTTGTCTATATGGCAAAAATACTCCTCATAGAATTTGAAGAGAATAGAGTTGTCCCTTCACATTCGCTGGGGTTTGGTTCCAGGACCACCACCACCCCATGAATACCCAAATCCATGAATACTCAAGTCCCATTATATGCATAGCAAAAGGGTGTTCCCTTATATAAGATGGCAAAATCAAGGTTTGCTTTTTGGATTATTACTTTTTAAAGAATATTTTCAAGCTGTGAATGCTTAAATCCGTGAATGCCAACTACCAATGGGTATGGCTTCACATGCCTGTGATCTTGAAAAAGAACCCATGGAGACAAATCAAAGTTGCTGCAAATTGGCGTTAGTGCACATTAATCCACATTTTATTGCTTCATATAGACAAGCCTGAAGAATGTAGTTAATGTTACTTTCTTACCTGATAATAACTTGTCTGCTTCTAGGAAAGAATTGAAGAAAAGAAAAGGGAGAGAGAAGAAAGGCATTAAAAAATGGGAAGGAGCCCTGGTGGTACTGTGGTTAAATGCTGGTTCTGCAGCCACAACGTTGTGAGTTCGATCCTGCAGGGCTCCAGGTTGACTCAGCCTTCCATCCTTCCATAGGTTGGAAAAATGAGTACCCAGCATATTGGGGGCAATGAGCTAACAAAATGTAAACTGCTTATGCAGTGCTTTGCACTGATAAGTGGTACAGAAATATAAATGTATTGCTATTGCTAATGCTATTATTCCAGCAGGCTTATCCAGATTATTTTAAATTGTGAATTTTAAAGTGTGTACTGATTATTTTAAAATATCTTATCAGACAAGCCCTTAAAACATTCTTTTGCCACCATATTTTACACTGTTTGTGTGCTGGGAAAAGAACCATTTATATCAAACGTAGCTGTTGTGATCATGTGAAAAAGCAACCTTGTATTTCCATGTTGACAGGTGAGCGTGATCTTGGCAGTTATTGCAAGAAGACATGAGCATGCTTAAAAGTGGAAAAAAAATAGCTAAAGTAAAAAACAAAACAAACACACAAGCACTGAAACACAATTAAAAACTTGCCTGCAACATGGGGAGGTTCATAAAAGGAGCATCCCATAGCTAGTTTTCACATTCCCACCCGGAGGTGTTCTGGCAGGGATCGCCCATTGACACTGGAATCATGCCAGAAGAACAGGGCATGGTTTCACACGCTCGTAATCATGACAAAAAAATACCATGGCCGATCTATTGATGGCTTGGGCCGTCAATAAAAAAGAACACTTTTTTGACCACACAAAATCATAAAAGCATGACATTGTGTAGTATTGGCGCACTTTCGTATTCATTAGGTGTTGCTATGATGCCATATTTCCCACATATAATAAAATCCCTAGTCTTACTAGTTTTTTTAAAATGTTAAGTTTTAACTTATATGTCTTTTTAACTAATATTATGTTTATGTGTTGTATGTTATTCCCCACTTCAATCCCCAGGGAGAGGCAGGTAAGAAATCATCATCATCATCATTATTTTAAAACACTGTAAAAGGGCCCTACCCCATCTTGCGCCCCCCCATATGAGTCTCATATCTGCCCCTGGGGTGGTAAGGACTGCCCAGAGGCAGAACAGGGCAAAAGCCCTGCATCATCAGGACAGCAGGGCTCTACGATGGGGTGTGGGGGCAAGAGAGGATAAACTGTAGATAAGTCCTAGGATAGAGTTAAGTTGTCCTTGATGCCCGGGACTCCGTGTGTGTGTTTGTATATAATTAAATGTGCAGTTACTGTTTGCAGCAACAGCCAATGATTAAACCACTGCCCTGGTGGCGCAGTGGTTAAATGCCAGTACTGCAAGCCACCACATCGCAAGTTCAATTCCAGCCTGCTCCAAGGTTCACTCAGCCTTCCATCCTTTCGTAGGTCGGTAAAATGAGTACCCAGCTTGTGGGGGGCAATTAGCTAACACACATTGGAAACTGTTTAATGCAGTGTAGATGTGTAAATAGCTATTGCTTAAAACAATTTGTAAGCCACTCTGATAGCCTTGTGGCTGAAGAGCGGGGTATAAATAAATAAATAAATAAATAAATGTTATCTACTGTTTCAGTCTAATGTGTCATACAATATTTGCCTAAGAGGATTGCAGTCCAGCAGGGAGAAGAATTTATTTTCTCCTTTGGTTGACTCATGAATATGCACAGAAGGAAGAGCACAAGGTGCCTTGAGGCAAGATCTTCTGTGAAGATAACAGACATGTGATTAGGAGGAAGAATCTTTGAAGGAAAAAGGCTTGGGCCTGGCTCCTGCATGTAAAACTGTTCAGTAGCAAGCAGCATCTAACATCTCGTTCTCTGTCTAGTTGCTTTGCACATTACAAAGTTTCTGCATGGATGCCGCCATCTTGTATGAAGGAAGATGCTATATTTGTGTGTCGATTGCCATGTGTAGCTAGTGTGAGGTTTTCTTGTGCTCTGGAAAAGACAGCTCTCGGGATGAAGGAGGCTGCCTTAGGCAGTTTATTTGAAGATACCATTGAAAGGCAGCAAATTGCAATTTGTTTCATTTATATGTCTCCTGTCATCATTGGGAGCAATGAGAGGGGACATGGTTTGGGTTTTCTGCCTGAGGCACAAAACTTTCTCCAGCTGTCACAGCACAGTATTAATCTATACTAGCTGGCAAGAAACAGTGAGTCACTCAAAAATGTGTAAAACTGGCCCTATAATTCAAAGGGAAACAAACTTCTGAAATGGAACCCCGCCCTTCAGTTTTATTTCCTTGATTCATTTAGTTAATTCTTCAGTATGTTTACTTTGGAGTGCGTTCCAACAAAATCAGTGTCTTCTGACAGGACAACCACAGGAATGTCACTGTTAATCTCTGATTTCTACCTATCTCCTCCCCATCCCCACCAAAAAATGACAGGGGGCGTCTTTTAAACAAAAGTTTCTTCAGTTGTTTTAGGACCTTATCAGATGTGGCAAATACAGCATCATAACAATACCTAATGAATGCAAAAGGGCACCCATACCACATGGTGTTGTGCTTACACAATTTTGTGTGATCAAAAAGGCGTTCTTTTTTATCGATGGGCCAAGCCGTCAATAGATCGGCCGTGGCATTTTTGCCATGATGGCAAGCATGTGAAACCATGCCTCGTTCTGCTGGCACGATTCCAGAGTCAATGTGGCAGTCCCCGCCAGAACACTTCTGAGTGGGAACACAAAAACTAGCTATGGGACGCTCTTTTTATGAACCTCCCCATTTTACAGGCAAGATTTTAAGTGTGTTTCAGTGCTTGTGTGTTCGTTCTTTAATTTAGCTGGGTTTTTTTAACAAGTGTGCTTGTGTCTTCTCAGGAGAACCGCTGAGATCACACTTCACCTGTCAATGCAGAAGTACAAGGCTGCTTTTTCACACTATCATGGCAACGTTTGATATAAATGGTTCTTTTGCCAGCACACAAATGGTGTAAAATATGGTGGCCAAAGAACAGAGGTTTGTCTGATAAAGTCCTTAAACTACAGTTTCCATCTAGCTCCAGCCAGTGTGGCCAATGATCAGGGATAATGGCAACTCACCTATTTCAGAGATCAGAAAAGATATGTTCTTTACTACAATCTCATAAAATCCTACACTAGCTGGGGATTTTGATATCTGTAGTCCCCAAAAAATAACTTCTCCAGACCCTGGTCTAATCCAGCGGAAATTTTTAGCTCTGCTTTTGAATAAAGCACCGTTGGATTTGTGAAAAATATTCTCATCACTTTCCTTATTCAATACAAAAACTGATCAATTGAATTCCAAAGTTCAGCCTGTCTCCAGCAAGAAAAAATTACTAAATAAATCTCTCACTTAGACAATGCATCTGCATCAAAACTTGGAGAACAGCTGTTGGAATAGACCAGTGGTTCTTAACCTGTGGTCCACAGGCCCCCAGGGGGCTGTAATGTCCTTGCAGGGGGTCTGCAAAGACTTGAAGGTTGCTCAGCCCACCTCCTCCCTGTCACGTGACAGGAGGCTGGCTGGCTGGCAAGCTTGGCTTGCACATTGCCATTCAATCCATTGTAGCCACAACTTTGCAGGAAGAAGCAGGGGAAAAGGCCTTACCTCCCCCTCCAGTGCCTCTGAGGAAAGGTTTAATGGATGGCGTAATTGTATTATTATCAGTATCGTTGTTGTTTTTGTTTAAAATCTTGAGTTAAGTCTTGGGGGTCTGTGGCAACAAAAGATGTTTCAAGGGGGTCCCTGGTAAAGAAAAGTCTAAGAGCCACTAGAATAGACCATTATGGTCCAGATTACTTCTATGGTCCAGGTATACCTCAGTTAACAAAGTAGATATGTTTCTGATATGTTCTTTAAAAGAAAATTTGGTACCAGAGGTAGAAATAACATTGAAAGAAAAGAGATAGATTCTTGCACCTCAAAAAAAAAAAGTAGTTCAACATATTTCAACTTTTTTATCCTAAACTAATAACACATGAAATTCAGGTAAACCTTCCCTAAGTAAACAAAAACATTATGAACTTTTTAGAGTTCACTTGACAGCTTCTTCCAAAATGCATCCAGGGATGATTTTTTTTTTCTTTTCACCAACTTTCATTTTTGTTGTAATTTCCACTTTGGTGGCTGAACTTGCAGGTCTATGCTTTTTAATGTAGCTTGGTGAGGCAGGCTTATCTGCTTCCTCCTTTCTATCTGTTTTGCTGTTCATGTATGCACAGTAAGGGACATACGCACGCACACACAGCATTTGTTATCTAAGAAAACCATACGAAGTTCAAGGGTCTCCATAAGTGGACAGGAGACTTGAAAGCACACAAACACATGGGTCAATTAGGGTAGAAACCCATTCTTTCCCTGATAAAGCTTTATTGCATTGTTTACTGTAGACACCATGCTCCAACCTAACACCCAAAGTCAGTTTTTCTCGACCCCTTCTTCACCATCCTCCCAGTGCCAATGTTGTTGGGGGGAAATTTCCAGTTTAACAAAGGAAAACAGAGGCTGGAAGAGCATAAAAAGACTTTGTAAAAAGGAGCTTCTTTGTCAGAGGCTTTGTTAACTGAGATATGCCTGTATTACTATTGTTGTTGTTGTTGTATTGTTGTTATTTTTATTTATAGACCACCTTTTCTCCAAGACTGGAACTCAAGGCAACTGACACATTTAATTAAGACTGTGATTCAAACTAATACAAAAAAAAAAAATCAACATTAAAACCAAATTAAATTATTAACCATATTAAAACTATACACTCTAAAAAGACTTTTGAAAGTGAAAGAATACAATTTAAAAACAATACAGAACATCCATCCCTTTCATTAAAAGCCTTCAATTCTAAAAGCCTGTCTGAATTTTTAAAAAAGCCTTCACCTGGACAGCAAAGAGTAGGGCATGCTAACTCTCCTAGGGAGGGACTTCCAAAGTCTAGGGGCAGCCACTGAGAAGGCCCTCTCTCACATTCCCACCAACTGTACCTGTGAAAGTGGTGGGATTGAGTGAAGGGACTCTCCTGGGTACCTCAGGGTCCAGGGTGCTTCATATGGAGAGATACGGTCTGTCAGACAGCCTGGACTTTAGCTATATTGTCTGACTCAACATAGGACAGTATTTAGGACCATTAAAGCAAAACAAAGAAAATTCCCCTATGGAAGTCCACATGCATGCTAGATTAAAGCTGTATTTGATGCAGATTGGAAACAAGTTCAAATTGGCCAGACATTTTCTCTAAATTGTATTTCATTTTTTTAAAGTTTACTTTATTTCATTTCATTGAACTCAGTGAATAACTGTAGGATGGGGTGCAATGATCAAGCTTACAAAAAAAAAAAAAAAAACGAATCAGGTACATCTGGGAATCATCTCTAATACTCACTGTTCATCCCAAGCAGCATCAGAAGGAACCAGAAAGCCACTGCTTTTCTGACCATGATCTAAGCCTCCTCACTCTTGTATGCAACTTTGGTGTGAAGGAAGGACCAGACATACATAGGCAGGCAATCTACCTCATAAAGAAGTCTAAGAGGACATTCCCAATTATAAGGGTTCTATGATCTCCTCAAAGCAGAAAGAACCCAAGTCTAGCTAAAAGTGAGGCACAGGAACATAAAATGTTAAGAGACACTCAACTGCCCTATCCAACTAGCTCTAATTTGACTTTCAGGGGAGGAATCCCAATGCACTGACTTTCTTCCCTTTCCAACAGATCACTAGATAAGCCAAGAATCCCTCAGCGCTCCCTGTTTAGCCTTGGTAGTGACCTTCCCACTCCAAATCTCCTCTGAGAATTCAAGAATGCTGGATCTTGGGTGTTACAACCACTAGATAGACCTCTCCTCCCAGGGAAGTTGGAGGAATTCCCTCTTCTCCCTAGCCAGAATTCTAGACGCCAACACACTAGGCTTCTTCTAGGACTGGGCATGAATGTCTTAGCTCTGGTTTCTACCCAACCTCATAGTCTATTGCAACTTGACCTCCTATAGCTCAAGAAAGAATCCAGAAGGTCTGCCTCTTATTCCCTATTGTAGACTGCTGAACGCAATCTTTTTTGTGCCATATAAACACCACCTAAGATCCCCTTTGCAGGTGTCATCCTATCCTCACCTCTCTTTTCACTTATCACTGAAATGGTTCAGGATGCATACTTAATAATTGGAGTGGGCATGAACCCAAGAGAGGTAACAATGAGTTACAGAGGAAAAGGTTTACTTCCCCACACTGCTGCCATCTGGATGAGATTTAATGTTGTAGAATAAAATTAAAGAATTCAAAGGAAAACTAACTTTGAATAGCCTGAAGGTTTGGGTGGATTCCCATTGGCAGAATTATCAGATTTTTTGTGGGGAGGGGAGGGGTGCAAATATATTGTACGAGTGTATACATTTATAGGCCTAAAGTGCCGAACTGTACGAGGAAAGGTGCGTGCAATCATGCCAACATCTCACATTGGAAACCAGTTCTCACTCATCTCTTCCTTTTCCTTGTATTCATGTTTACACAACAATCCAGATTTAGCATGAATACTTAGGCTTCTTCTGGTTAAACAGTCATTAAAAGTTATTAAACAGGAACATGGTAGTTGCAACTTATTTTTAGAAAGACAGTGGCTCAGATCCAGACCAAGTTAATCTCACGTAGGGCTCGCTGAAATGAATGGAACAAAAGTAAGCCATGACTACAAATAGGAGAGGTTATAGCTTAATGGTAGAGCGCCTGCTTTCCATGAGGAATGGCCCAGTTTCAGTCCCCATCTGTTAGGCCCTGGTGCATGGCCTAGCCCAAACATTTGGTTCAGGATTCATGAGAACGCGCTAGGCCTTGTCTCAAGGTCAAGACCTTAAGAAAGTCAAGGAGAGGTTTCTTCTGGGAACGCATGTGGCCTATGAGATAAGGATGTTTGGATCTGAGAGCACCTGGCCCTGACAAATTGGCCTGAGAACATTTTCCCCTGCTAAAGAGCTCTGCTCATGAGTTTGTTTCTTCTCACACTGCTTGTAAAAAAAAAACATATAAGGGAGGGAGGCATTTGGGGCAGTGCCTTCCCTTTCAGTGTGTGCAGCTCTGAAGGATGGGTGCATTTCTCTTGCTTTTGTCCTTTTCTGTATTGGTTAACCAGAACAATGTCTTCTTGCTTGTTTATCTGTTGTCTTCAATAAAAGTAGCCTATTTGAGACCCAAACTGCTGCATGATCATTTCTATCTGCTTCACTTCCCTCCAGAACCCAGCAGGCCTCCCAAATCAGGGTGGAGCTGCCAGCATAGAACACCATCATATGCAGGCAGAGTTAGAAAAGAATTTCACCTGAAACCCTGGAGAGCTTTTGCCAATCCAGGTAGGTAATACTCACTAGATGAGCCAATCATCTGACTCAATAGCTGCTTCCTACCGGTCCACAGATGTCCATTGTGCAACTGAGAGTGGATTTAACCCACAGAACCCCTGGTTTCTTATTGCAGATGAAATCTGTGAAGTTTCTAGACACAAAGAATGGAAGACACTGTGAGAACCCTTTGAATAATGTGCAAATGAAAATGTGACAGATATCCAGGTAGTCAGAAATCAGTGTATGCCAGAATCTCCTCCTTCAAAAAACAGGTATTGAAATGTGGTACAGTGCTGTTTTGAATGGCTGAGCAATCAAACAGCCAGATGTTCATCTAAACCCCTGTATGATGATACTGCTATGAAAAGCATTCTAGATCAGAATCCTATTTCATGAACAACCAAGAGCAAGCATGGATAAGAAACTGTGTTACTACTACTACTACTACTTACCCACCACTTCCTATGGATCAAAGGAGGGAACAACAACAGATTGAAATACAACAGCGGAAAGGACACATAACACCAGTTTAAAAACCAGTTTTAACATCAATTAAAAGAGCATATAAAACCAATATATGTCAAATATACCATTCCTACTTTAAAACACGTAATTTAAAAATCATATGGATAAGCCTGCCAGAAGAGACTGGTCTATAGTGTTATTTTAAATTTAAACAGTATATCCAGCCATTGAATCTCTTCCAACAGGTCATTTCACAATCTGTGGGCAGCTGAAGAAAAAGTCCTCTGGGTACATCACACTCCATAAAGATATGCATCAAGAGGATCTGCTTTGTTTTCTGTGTACAGATTTAAGACCACTGGTATGGAGTTGATCAGAGAGTTTGATTCACCTAAGCAGAGTCACTATTCATAGGACTTTATCAGATTAATTCCCTTTAACCTTATTTTGCACACACACACACCAGACCTACCTTTAGCGAAGACAATGAGGCAGCCCCAGCAGTAATTGAGCACAAACAGAACTCCATTTACTTTGGGGGTTGAGATCTCACTGATTCTCACAAGAAGACAGAAGCTTGGCAAATTTTAAAAAAGGTAAGCAGGACAAAGACGTAAAACATATGCACAAGCACAGAAACACACTTTTTAAATTATGAATAAACAGGTGATTTTAAAAAAAGAGTGTCCCCTACCTGACTATTCTGATCTCACCCAGAAGTGTTCTGACAATTGACACTGAATTCACTGAGCACAATGGCAAGAGGATTCAAACACCGGCAATGCCAGCAACAAAGCACCACGGCAGATCTATTGATGGCTTGGACCATCAATAAAAAGGAACAGCTTTTTGATAGTACATGATCGCAAAAGGATGATGTTGTATGGTATTTGCACCCTTTTGTAATCATTAGGCATAGTTATGATGCCATATTTTCTGCATCTGATAAAGTCCATAGAATTCATGCTTACTATCCAGGAAAAACCATTTGTGATGAGATTATCAACGTAATGGCAATGAAAGAAAAGTGAAAGATTTTGACTGACCTGATTTCAGCAAAATATTCCTCAGTTACTCTGGAACATACTGACATTAAGCATAATGTACAGATGACCTCAAGGGTATATACATTTTGCCTATAGCAACACTCACAGCCACTGGAATAACAGCAACAATGAGGATCAGCAAGCATTTATTGGAACCCTTTATTATAGATGATGACATTGCAGTGTGAATAATAAATATGTTTTTACAAAATCTTGGAGAAATTGCATTTGACATAGCATCCCTCTCTGGCTTTTCTTCGCAAACAAAGATTTAGGAAGGACTCATCCCGCGCTTTCTGCAAGCGCGCTGATGACTAAAAAGGCCAATCTGAAATAAACAAGTCCGGTTGCAGAAAGCACAGCAGAGGGTCTCCTTGGGTGATGTTTCTGGGTTATGATTCTTTCATAGTGATTCTATGTGATTCTGACATAGCATACATGACAAGAAAAGGCTATAGTAGTGGGTCTAGGAAAATCTATTAGCTTTGGTTTCTCCCACATTCAAATTGTCTAAAACTAAAATTCTTTTGTTCCTTCTCCAAATATGAAGAAATTTGCAAATTTTAGCAAGTTCTGCAATATATATATATATATATACATATATATATATATATATATATATGAGCCAACATTCTCCTACATTTACACTGGCCAGGTCCAAGAGAAAAAACCATTCCCAGCAAGAGAAACAACCATTCCCAGCATAACATATAACATTTTGTGTTAAAGATGCAGAATTTTGTAGAAAAAAAATGGATGGGAACCCTAATTCAGCATTAATGTTGTTCAACACACAGAAATCAATCCCAAACTTTTAAGAATTAAGCACTCAAAAAAAGGCCTGGGCCTGGATGCATGAATCTATTATCAGTTCTGATTTCTCCCTCAGTCTGTTTTTATTCCCAAGATCAAGTTCTTCTAATCCTTAATATAAAGAAATTTTAAAAATAATAAACTGAGCTGAAATTTCCAGCCATCACTAAATGCAGAAAATATGAAGGACACAAACAGTGGAGTACTGACAGAGATAGAATCCTGCAGTGCACTGCCCTGATATAAACACAGGCTTATGTGGTGGCAATAGAATGATAAAAGCCATAGATGTCAAGGCTGTGCAGGAAGTACAGCATTGCAGAAATCAGCTGCTCAGAGCTTGCCATGGCTGTGAACACTGGAAAAAACATACTCCAACTGTCCCAGTTTGGCAGAGACAATCCTAATTAATCCTCTGTCATCCCACTTTTTCAGCTGCTTTTTAAATGTCTCAGTTTCTCTCTTTGTCCTCAGTTTACTCCAGTTCCTACAAACTGAGTTCAAAGTACAAAAGTCTCTCCCTGTCTCTCTCTCTCTCTCTGGCTTTTCTTCGCAAATGAAGATTCAGGAAGGACTCATCCCGCACTTTCTGCAAGTGCGCTAGTTTGTACTCAATTAACTCACCAGGAGGGAGATGAAAGGTAGGGTAGGATCTTGTCCTTCCCAGTAGACTCAGGCAAAAGCAACCAGCTGCCACCTCTCCTAGATTGCCTGTTCTTTCTTAACAATAATTTTTGCCATCTTGACCCTATTCTGATATTGCTTGGCCATGCGTATCCCGGTTTTCATCTGTGAAATGTTGGAAGGTATGGAGAAGATGCAGCCATTAGGGTGGTGTACTAACAGATTCTGGCTGTGGAAATTAAATCCTTAAGGTAATAAAAACATGCATGCACTTTACAGTGGCAACAGGAACATCTTGTTGCCTATTAGATGTTAGAGTTAGATGATATCTGAATCAAAGCAAGACTCTTCCAAAGTTAAGTTGAGCTAAAATACATCTGAAAATTCATTAGCAGTTTGGAGAGGCCCCAACATTACATTGGCTACACCAATTTAATTCCTCTGGGCTTCTTCTTCTGTCCACAGGTGCAACCGCAGTTTGAATGCACCCGGGTGCAACCCCATAGTCAATCAGTGACTGAGGGAGAAGGAGGCTCAAAAGCACCATTTGGCTGGAATTTTGTAGCTGGGTTAAAAAGAAGAGCCATGATGTCTGCAGAAGTGATGGATATTCTTTTTCCCCAGCTGAAGTACTGTGGTCAGGTGCTGCCTGGGAAATACCTCCTGGCCACTGATTGGGTGCATCACAGTGCCAAAGCAGAGGGTGCTCAAGGAAACGGCGATTGCACAAGGACTTTATCAGACAGACAAAATACGGCATCATAACGACACCACATAACTGTGAAAGGGTGTGCATATCAGATGACCTCACCCTTTTGCAGTTATGTCCCACCAAAACCCCTGGTTTTCAACTGATGGCTTAACCCTTTAATAGATCCCCAGATGCTTTTTTTCCTGGCATTGCTGGCATGTGAAACATCAGGGTATTTAAATCTCGTACTTCCTCCGACAATAGCAGATCCAGAGTGAACACTTCTGGGTCAGATCAGGACATCCAGGTAAGTTTCGCTCTTTTTATTACCCTCTCTGGGTTACTTCGGACTTTTAAACCATGTGTGTGTGCTTTGTACAACTTTTTGTGTGTGTGTTTTGTTTTGAATTTTGAATTTCCCATGCAACAAAGTCTTGTGGGATTTCAGGCAAGGAAGTGAACAGGGCTCCATTCACTTCCTCATTCTAGCCAGGGAGACTTTGCCGGGAAAGGAGGTAAGTGCGAGGGAAACATTCTTTTGCCAGCATAAAAATGGGTTTTTCTATGCTAGAAAAAGAATGTTTTAAAATTGTTCATCTGGTAAAGTCCAATGACAGAAGTACATGGTGCAATGGGAGGTTATGCCAGTGTAAGTCACCAAAAGGATTCTGGCCCATGTCCTCATGTTTCAGCCACTAGCTATATACATTTTTCTTTAAAGACAATAAGTAGTTGGGACAAAGTCTGTTGCTTTTCTGCTACTGGGCTACTTTTCTTGTCCCAGTCAATGTAATGCAGTCAGATTTTTAAAACTCCACACCATTCTTCAGAGAATCATGAAGAACTAAAGCAGGAGTGACATTGGTTGAACTACTCTATTGGTAAATTGGGCTCATTTGTGGAGGGAGAGTGGAGAGGACCATGGACTCCTCAGAGACTAGTATGAGAGGTTTAAATTAAACCCAACTGATAACCCTAACCCTAATCATAATTTTTTAAAAGATACAAAAGTGTCCTATAGCACCTTTGAGATTAGCTGCGAAAAAGAAGTTTGCAGTGTAAGCTTTTGTAGACTCAGGGCTCATCTACACGGGCAAAAAAAAACCAACCTGTACTAACTGCATATTTGCAACACAGTTGACACACAACATTTTTGACAATGCACATTTTCACTGGGGTTTCTGCAGGAAATTCTGGATCTGCAAGATTCACAGTTTGGTCCACATTTCAGGGAAAAACCTGGATTTTTGGCCATGTGGCGGCTGAGGATTGGCTTTGGAGCAAAGCCGGGGTGGGACTTATGGTAGACAGGACTCTGTTCTGGCACTTTTTTTATTTTATGTTTTTATTTTTCATTTGTGCACATATCTGGATAAGCATATTTCTGTTTATCCAGTAATACAGTACTTTGGGATCACATATATTCACTTATTTGCATGCACAAGGAAACGGGAGCGGGGGGAGAATCAAAGCAGCCCTGGCCATGTGGCCAGAAATAGTACAATGTATAGGACACATGATCAGCATAGGACTGCCCTTTTACTCTGACACAGATTACAATGTGGCAGGATACTCCGATCTACCATCAGATAAGCCCAGTGCGTGTGGCATTTATGAGGCCATTGTGGATGAAAGAAATCCCCCATAACTACAAGGTAGGTATGGGGTTTCCCACCAGTTTAAACAAGACTTCAACCTACTTCATCAGATACTAATCGGATGATTAGCATTAGATCATAATGCTAATCCTACTACCGGTAACTGTCAATATCTTAGAATTTTCATTGGTATCAGAAAATACCCCACAACTCACTCAATGGGTTTTTTTAAAAAAAAAAACTTATTAAAAAAAGTTTCGTTTTGTTTTTAATCCTGGTGCATGAACATTAAAAAAGGAGTCCAAGGAAATGACAGGGAAAGAAGAAAACGGCAATGAACGAGGAGGAGAAATTACAGACACAGCAGCTTATGTTCTGAGCCAGTAAATTGCATAACAAGCCTTATAACATCTAGACTAGCATAATCAGGATGTTGACAGTAAGGCCATTAATGGTTGTAAACTGTTGATAAAATGATGCCCTGTTATGACATCACCATCACATCTTCAGGCAGGAATTTACAAGGATGATGAGTTGGATGATGAGTTTTTGACACCCAGGCTTTCAAAAATGGCATCTCTTCACATCCTTATACTTGTGTCTTCAAGCAGGAAATCTAAGCATGAAGAGTTTTTGGTAACCAGACCTTACAAGGCTATACCTCATCAATTTGATGCATGCTTTTTTCCAGAAAGAGGTTCTAATGGCCATTATTTTTTTATGGCTGTCCAGAACAGCCTGTAATCACATGTTGATGCCTTATAAAGGTACCTTATCTAGGTAGCTAAATATGGGGAGTCACAAAGAACCCCCTTTCTTACTGATAGGATGGAAAAGATTTTAGCTGGATCAATAAAAGTAGCCATTTCACACTTCCTAAGCATCATGATGCATTTTGGAGAAATAAGGTGGGCACAAATGAAAAAAGTTAAAGCTTTGCAGAATTTATCAGAATATGCACACTTTAGTCAATGGGGAAATTGGTACATTGAAGATGCATCTTCTTTCTTTAGTTACAAAAACATGTACACAATTTGTTTTCAAACCTGAAGATTTGCAAACTTATTATGTAACAAGGCCAGGATGAAAATCCAGGTGCAAGTCAATGAAATAAAGTGAAATCCAGACTGAGAAATGTCCCCCCCCTGTTATAAAATATTTTCCAGTATGAACACCCTTGTTCTGTGAGGAAAAAATTAACGGTATCTGGTCATTTCACAGTTTATCCTAATAAAGTTAAATTTTAATACAAATGTAAAGAGAGAGAAAGGGGAGAGAGAGGGAGATATTAAAATGGGACAAAATTTAGCATAAATTAATATGAACCAGTTCTCATTCTGGCTTTGTTTTCCAAATACCTCTGAGAATATGCAGAATGTTTTTTCTACCACAATTCCATACCCATAACCAAATTAATTCTCCAAATAGTGGACAGTTTACAGGGAAGGAATTCTAGTAGAGGAAAGATGGAGCTTTTTCTAAAATACCAATATGAAATGTAAGGTCTAAATCCAATTGCTTGCCCCAGCTAGACTACTTCCACTCACCCAATGGTAACTTGGTAAACTAACATTTACACCAAGAGTTTCCAAACTTTGGTCCTCCAGGTGTTTGGGACTTCAACTCCCAGAAGCCCCAGCCAGCTTGGCCAACAATCAGGAATTCTGGGAGTTGAAGTCCAAAACATCTGGAGGACCAAAGTTTGGAAACCACTTATTTACACAAATCCCATTCTACTCTAGTTGGGTCTACCAACAGGAATGAGGCTAATGTTTTGAATTCTGAGATCTTGGAAGATGCCTCTTTATTCACAGACTACCAATGGCATATTTTTAGTTTCTCTCGGACACTACTAGAAGATTCCTGTCAACACCCTGCACCCACCCCACCCCGTACCCACCTACAAACATTTTGAGAAGCATATTTTAAACCCCTATCTTTCCTCCTAGAGAATCATGCCCACCACCTGTTACAAACCCTGCATATTTATTACACCTAAAAAGGGGAGTCTACATGTGTACAACTGAAAGGCCTTTAAAAAAAATCCCTCTTCATGGAAACAGCATTCTGCACATGCTGAGTCACACCTTTAGAGACAGATTTTTAAAATAATCAAAACGTAGAAACCTTTTATTCAAACCAGGAAACTAGTCTGCTTATTTTAAATGATTAATACACAATGGTACTTCATAGAAAGAATGTGTTTGGGTATTTATACAGGGATTTTCTCTCGTTTTCTCCAGAATCGGCAGCAAGTTGTTGAACACATCTTTTCCACTGGACCTGAAAACAACCAGGTAAGTGCAAGAGTATCCAGAAGAGGTGCTAGTAGACTTGAAAAAAGGTCACTAAAGGCCAAATTAGGCATATTGTTGTTGTTGTTGGAATATTAGTTGCCGTTATTGCTATTAACATTATTTACTAATATTACCACTACTGCTATTACTATTGAATTATTACAGTAATACAATTATCTTGTGCTGCTGTGAAGATCGCCTGAGTCTTTCCTGAAAGGTTAGGCAGGACTATGACTGGGAGAAAGTCTGAGGCCTAAACTACACAATACATTAAATATGCAACATGCAGTTTATCCTTTCATTCTTATTTACACATAAGCATAGGGGGGCCTGATCCTTGCAGCCAGGGGAGAGGGGCTTAAACCTTCTCCACTAGTCACTTATTTTCCTATAGCCATGTAACCACCAACATTTCACAGATGATAACTGGTAGACATGTTTAGCCGAATGACATCAGAGTATGGTCAAAAATAGCAAAAGTTATTAATGAGAACCACAAGCTGAATAGGAGTTAGCAGTGTGATGTGGCAGCTAAAAAAGCCAATACGATTCTAGGCTGCACTAATAGGAGTATAGTGTCTAGATTAAGGGAAGTAATAGTGCCACTGTATTCTGCTTTGGTCAGACCTCACCTGGAATACTGTGTCCAGTTCTGGACACCACAATTCAAGAAGGATATTGAGAAGCTGGAACGTGTCCAGAGAAGGGCAACCAAAACAGTGGGAGGTCTGGAAGCTATGCCCTATGAGGAGGAGCTTAGGGAGCTGGGCATGTTTAGCCTGGAGAACAGAAGGTTAAGAGGTGATATGATAGCTATGTTTAACTATCTGAAGGGACGTCATACAGAAGATGGAGCAAGCTTGTTTTCTGCTGCTCCAGAGACTAGGACACTGAGCAATGGGTTCAAACTACAGGAAAAGAGATTCCATCTAAACATTGGGAAGAACTTCCTGACAGTAAGAGATGTTTGACAGTGGAATACACTGCCTCAGAGTATGGTAGAGTCTCCTTGTTTGGCGGTTTTTAAACAAGCTTGGGTGGCCATCTGTCAGGGATGCTTTGATTGTGTATTCCTGCATAGCAGGGGATTGGACTAGATGGCGCTTGTGGTCTCTTCCAACTCTATGATTCTAGGAAGATCGCACAGGCTAGGAGAGTTGAAGAAACTGGGACGTTTTAAAAGCAGCTGAAAAAGTGGAACAACCGAGGATTAATCGGGACTTTCCCTTCCAAACTGGGACCGTAGGAGGGCATGCATCCAAACATAAAGTCGCTTTTTCAAAATCCACAAATGTTTCTGTTAGGGGGTTGGTGGGGAATGGATTCTCCCACTTTTGATTCTTGCTTCACTCTTCACCAGCATGGTAATCAAGGGGAAGGGAGCCACTCCATTTCTGGCCAAGGGACTGTAAGGAAGGTTTTGCTGTTTTTATCACTTCACCCTTTTTATTACATTTTACAGCACAGATCCCAACATCTATTGAGACTGTTTCTCTGCAATTGTTTGGAGCAGAACCATTTGGCGAACAATTCAGAGCAGAAGATTCAACAATCATGTCATTGGTTCCCTCTTTGCTGGTCATGTGGTTGCTGCAGATGAGAGGGCTTCAAGGTGACTGAGGATGTTACTTAAAGATGTGGGAATTGGTTCCTGATTTCCCCACCCCTTTCAAAGGAGTAAAAAATGGGGAGGGGGAGCCATGAAACCAAGGTTAAGCAGTAATCTATGACTTGTGTGATCAAAGAGTCTTCTTCCTCCCTAAAAAGAAAGTCGCTGTGGTATAGTGGTTAGAGTGGTGACCTAGGACTTGAGATATCCAGAGCTTGCACAAGCAACATTTTGGACTTTTCCCCTCTCTGAATGAAGCATGAAACCTGCTGGGCTAGTCACTCTCCTCAGCTTGACCTGTCTCATACAGTTGTTGTAAGAATGCAATAGAAAGGAAAAGAGCTATGCACATTGATGGGAAGGCAGGATATAAACATAATGCACTGTTATTGTTGTTCAGAATCCTTTTGTTGTTATGTGCCTTCAAGTCATTTCCAACTTATGGCTACCCTAAGGCAAACCTATCACAGGGTTTTCTTGGCAAGATTTGTTCAAACGGGCTTTGCCTTTGCCTTCCTCTGAGGCTGAGAGAGTGTGACTTGTCTAAAATCATCCAGTGCCTTTCCATGGCCAAGTGGGGATTCAAACCCTGCTCTCCAGAGTCATAGGGGTTGTCTAAATGGCAAAAATACTCCTCATAGAATTTGAGAATATGATTTGTCTAAATGGCATCCCACATCATTTCTGTCTATTTAGAAGCAGAGGGGCCAAAACCACCAAAAATTCTGCAGGAAAACCCTTTGCGACTTTTCCAATATTTTGATTCAAATTCCCATTAAGAGAGGAACTGGAAAGCTGATTGGTTGGATGTGCACAGGGGGCAAGTTTGCTAACAAGGCAAGCGCCCAGGGCCACCATGTTGGATTTTTGCCGTAGCGATCATGGGCTGAGGTGACAAAACAGTTTTTTTCTATTTATGTAGGCAGAATATCACACTTTCGCACCTTAGATATGCTCTTTTTAAAAAATACTGTTCAGTGGTGGCTACTGGTGACAATAAAAATGCAAGTAATTCACTTGCGCCCGCTATCTTGATTTGCAGGCATGCCTGCTATCTTGTCAGAAAAAAACTTAAGACAAATAGAAACTGCTTTGAATTGGTGTTAGTGTGCATCAATCCACATTTTCCCCTCATATAGACAAGCCCATAGTCCAACACTCAAACCACTACACCATGCTGGCACTCCAGAAACTTGTAACTGTTTCATATTCATGAGCACTATTTAGGCCAAATCCACACTACACAAATAATCCAGTTTGAAACTGGGTTTATCACCATGGCTCCTTCCTAAAGAAATCCTGGGATTTGTAGTTTTACAAGGTCTTTGGCCTTCTCTGCCAGAGTGTGCTTGTTTCTCACCAAACTACAAATTCCAGGATTCCATAGGAAGGAGCCATGATAAATAATCCAATTTCAATCTGGATTATTTGTATAGTGTGGATTTGGCCCATTATCACAATTTTTACCAGGCATCAACTATATGGGAAAAGGAGGTCCATTCTGTTGATGATTGGAGCATGGTTGTATGTCATTTCCATCAAGTGTGGAGATGGAAGAGAAGTTACTTATTTAATTACTAAGTTAAGCATAAACTGCTACAGTAGGACCCCCGTATCCACTGGGGACTTGTTCTGGGTGGGCCGTGGATACCGAAAACCATGGATAATAGTAAACGCAATTGAAAATAATGGGACTTTCGGTTTAAAATACCATAGAGTTGCCTTGGAGGACCTAGAAAATGGCTAGACTGGACACATTTTTTAGGAAGACTCTATGGTAGATAGGCTGTTTTGTGTCCTGTGGATAATTGAATTAGTGGATAATTAATCAGTGGAAAATTAATCAGTGGATATGGGGGGGGGTCCTACTGTACAAGATTCCGGCCATGATTTCTAAAATCACATTTTAAAATTACAAATATTTTACAAATGTTATAAACTATAATTTTACAATTGCAAACTGTGACACTGCTTGGAATGCAATATATTATCCAAAAACACTTCACTTATTCCTGGATTCTTGGATAGAATCTGATTCACTAATGGTCCAAAACTCTAATCACTAGCACCAGGTAGACTGTGAAACCAATAACTTCTGAAATAAGGGAGGCCCTCTAGAGAGAGACATCTTCTCACTTACAGAATCCCTTCTTCCTAATGCCAAATGTGTGGGAGCCTGCTTTAAGGACAAGGAAAATATTGGCTGCATAGATCCTTTTAAAATCAGCTCTAAAATCTCAGCACTATATTTCTTTGAACTTCCTGGATGGGAATCCACCCAAAAAGTGATCATACCCAAACCTGAGCAGACTCAACATAGGTATAATATGCCTGGCCCTGGACCTTGCCCTAGGGTGGAGATAGTATGACAATCACTCTATTAAGCACAAGTGTATGCAAATCAAACAGGTGTTTACTTTACAAGATAAAAGGAAGAAAACTATGTTCCTTGTGTGAACCTGGGTGGATCCTGCCCCAGTACAGGAAGAAAGAGATAAAAAGAGGTGTGCCCTTAACCGTAATCCAGCCTTCTCCAATTTCATGTCTGTCCAATGTATTGGGTGCCAACTATTGGTTGGGGATTATGGAGGTTGCAGTCTAACATATCTGGAACAAACCATGATGGGGAAGATTCCAAACAGATGAGTCCATGATGGAGGGTAGGGATGAAGAAGCATTTTTGTTTCAGTTCACTTTTGATGAACTTTGGAAATGTCCTCATACCCGGGAAGGAAAGAACATGAGTTTATTTTAAAAGTCAAACATGAGGGAAATTGAAACAGACAGATTTGTTCATCCAGACTCACAATGTTTAATTCTAAAAAAGTTAGATTTGAATCCCTACATATGCAATCATATGAGTACTAAATTAGGGTTGCCACCTCTTTTTTTCTGAAAGGCTCCTCATCGTTAACAGTCACCTTGCAGGCAGGTACAATGGTCCTGTCCTTGCTACTAATAGCTTTATGTATTCAGTTTGACCAGTGCAAATTGGACAGAGTTTTTGTTTTGGTTCCTTTTTGAGGAGGGGGGAGGGAATACTAAATTTCACAAGCTTCTCATTTCAGATAGAAAGAACATGAACTTTTAAAATGTTGAATGCAGGACAAATGGAATTGGCAGATTTTATCACAGAAAGCCAATGTGATGTGGCAGTTTGAGCAATGGACTAGGACTCTGTGAGACCAAAGTTCAAATAGCCACTCAACCATAGAATCCCAGTGGGTGACCTCAGGTGAATCATACTCTCTCGGACTCAGAGGAAGGCAATGGCAAACTTCCTCTGAATAAATCTTGCCAAGAAAACCACTTGATAAGTTTGACTTAGAATCACCATAAGTCAAAATCGACTTGAAGACACACAACAACAACAAGAAGATTTTACCATTTCTACTGGAGAATAACTTCATACATGTTGAGCAGTATGGTCTTTTCGTAGTACATTCCTATCCTGTAGCCAGGAGTTGGTGGGCCTGTCTAGAATTGAACTGTGATGAATGAACTGGTTCTTTCACACAGCAGCTTTTGCTGGTGGTCATTAATTTCTGGACTACGCTCCCAGAATCCCCAGCTGGATCATTAAATCTGCTTTACAAAAGTTTATTACTGGAGGTATAAGGAATTTGTAACTTTACACTAGAACTACAACAGAAAACTAGGAAGCAGCAGATTACTGGGACTCACTGAAAAAGTGTGTAGCTTCAATGAGCCTGATTTGGCCAAAGGGTTGTTAGCAGCTGACTTTCTACTTGACATGCTCCAGGACAGAGCCCTGTCATCTTAACAACAGGTTCCACTGGTAAAGCCCTAAGTCCAGATTCCAAGTCAGCATTGCATAAACACCAGCTGGTAGGCTAGAAATGCACTCAGCCTATTTGTTGTTGATAACTCATTTCTCACTATATCAGGTTACAGAAGTTTCAGAGACTCTGCCCTATGCAGTCCTATTTTTGCATATTTCTCCTCTATGGCTCTTATATTTTCCCCTTTGTTCCCCCCCCCCCCGCACAGACACTGCTAGGTCAGATGCAGGTAGGAAAGTCTCTCCGCTTCTGCACAAGAATTTCAAAGGGACTATTAAAAAATCCCATAGTACAGGAAGAAAGAGATAAAAAGAATTGTGCCCTTAACCGTAATCCAGCCTTCTCCAATTTCATGTCTGTCCAATGTATTGGGTGCCAACTGTTGGGTGGGGATTATGGGACAGAGTCCCATAAACAAAAGAACAGTCGCACTAGATCAAACCAAAAGCCTGTCTGGGCCAGTATTTTGTTTCCCTAATGGCCAGCCACCAGTCCATGGGAAGCCTCCAAGGCCATAGCACTCTCCTGCTTGTGTTCCTTCACAACGGGTCTTCATGGACCCATTGGCTCTGATACTGGAGATAATCTAAATAGGCTTTTGGTATCCAGTTGGGTTTTAACTGAGGGGGGTTGTTCTTTTCTGAGTGTACTTTGGCCTGTTATAGGGCTTGTCTAGATGGACAATTTACTCCAGCTTTCTCCCATCTTGGAGCCCTGCACTCTAAACCACGCAGGGCTCTTGCCCCAATTCACCTCCCAATAGTCCTGACAACGTCTGAGGCAAAGCTGGGGAGAAACCAGGGGAAACTCATTTACAACATTTTAAAATACAGTAGGACCCCTGTATCCACTGATTCATTATCCACTGATTCAATTATCCACAGGACACAAAACAGCACACTTACTGTAGAGTCTTCCTAGAAAATGTGTCCTCTCTAGCCATTTTCTAGGTCCTCCAAGGCAACTCTATGGTATTTTAAACTGGAAGTCCCATTATTTTCAATGGCGTTCACAATTATTCATGGTTTTCTGTATCCATGCCCCCCCCCAGAACCAGTCCCCAGCAGATATGTGGGTCCTATTGTAACCCCCAGAAAAACACATGTTATGCATGAAAACTTTGGTGGGTCCAGCTCCAGGGCCAGAATAGCCAGCTGGAAGGCAGCATATTCTGGCCAGTGTAGACAAGCCCATAGTAATTTAATTACATCTGTTGGCATTTAGTACTGTTGCCAGCCACCTTTAGTGCCTTTTCTGCCACCAAACAGACACAATAGACAGAGATGGACAGCCATCTTGACTAGTAGCTGCTGACAGCCTTATTCTCCGTGGATTGGACTAGTCCCCTTTTAAAGCTATCCACATAGCTATCACTATACCCTGTAGTTCAACTATGAATGTGTCCACACTGCACAGGTATAACAGTTTGATAACACTTTAGCTGTCATGACTCCATCCTACAGAATCTTGGGATTTGTAGTTTGGTGAGGTACTTAGACTTCTCTGCTCAAGAATTCTAGTTCAAGTTAAGGGAAATCGGCTAGAGCTCTCTAGCATAAATGTCTAAATACCTCTCAAAACTACAAATCCCAGGATTCCTTAGGATGGAAAGAGGGAGAAAAAAATCCATTTTCTGTTCAACATGCATCATACTCTGTCCACTCTCATAATTGCCTACCATAAATGAAGAGATCATCCAGACCATTCCTCTCAACTTTCTCAATATACCTTATGGTAATATCCTCTTGAGATAAGAGAACTCATAATAAGCTGATTCTAACATATTTTAGAGACAAACAAATGAGGTAACTCATCCTAGATGTGGGTGCAAAATTCCAGAAAGAGTTTGATTTAGCTGTCCAGGGTTGTATAAGGTAGTGAGCCAAGCCACATGCTGTCATGGCAAGGGACACTCATCTCATCCATCCTCTTTGGATGCCTCAGTTTGCCTGAGAGGGAGAAAAAAATATTTCTCATTCTAAACATGACCATACCATAGAGCTTAGAACAGATATATTTTGGACTACAATGCTTTGAATCCCCAGCCAGCATAACCAGTGGCCATGTTCACTGAGAAATTTGGGGAGTTATAATTTAAAAAAAAATACTTTTCCAATAGAGAATGCTCTCTGCTCCCAAACACCCGAGCACACCAACAACCACCAGTTGGCTATAAATCTAAACAGTAAAACAAGAAAAAAACCAGCTTATTTCTTATTCTGATAACAGAAATGGAATACAAAGACTAAGGGTTTATCAACACAGGTGATTTACCACAGGTTGGCCCCTATTCCAGAGCCCTGCCGTCCAAATGACACAGGGCATTTACCACAATCTACTTCGGGGCAGTCCAAATGACCCCTGGGGCAGATACAGGGCTTGAATGCAGGAAAGCCAGGATAGGGCCCAATAAATCACTGTAATTCTATTACCCAGTTTACTCAGGGGGAAAAAAACAGATCAGGCCCTATGTGTCTGTGGGATCCCATCTGGCATGCCACTCCCTGGCTATCCAAGAAGACACAGGATACCTCAGCATGTGACTGAGGCTGGTCACATGCAAAGGGGCTGCAGTCATTTTCCTGGCTTCCAGGAAAATGGCAGTGGAGGCGGCTTCAGCAACAGCCAGCATCCTGTTTGGACTCTGCCCCATTTTCTCCAAATAACAGCAGGGAAACAGGTCAGCTCCACAGCCAGAAAGATATGCCAGCGGGGAGTAGTGTATCCTGGCTAGTGTAGATGAGTCCTAAGAGACCAAACTTCTGCCTTCTGCAAGACTGAGGGTGCATCCACACTGCAGCATTATATCAGTTTGGCACCACTTTAAGTGCTATAGCTCCATCCTATGGAATCCTGGGATTTATAGTTTTATAAGGCCTTTAGTCTTCTCTGCCAAAGAGTGCTCGTGCCTCACCAACTATAAATCCCAGGATTCTGTAGGATGGAGCCATGGCAGTTAAAGTGGTGTCAAACTGCAATAATTCTATTGTGTGGGTACACTGTCAGCATGGGTTCCTTGATTTCAAAATCCCAGTGACTTAATTTAAACTCACTGCTAGCTGTCTTGAGTCCCTATATTGGGAGAAAGCTGAACAACAACAACAACAACAACAACAATACTGTAATAATAATAATAATAATAATATCAAAGCTTAACTTTAAATTTAATACAATTTCTGCCCTTTTCATGATAAAACAGCAATTTCTAGGTGTACATTTTAATCAACTATTTATTTTTAAAGAACAAACTGTATTTACAGTAGTTAGTAAAGCTAGGTAGCTGTATGTGGTGAATAGGGACATTCCTAAGGAATGAGAATCCATTGGAGTCATCCCACAAGGCCAGCCCAAGACCTCTTGCTGCCTGAAGTGAAGCGCCACATGGCACCACCCACCAAATTCAAGGCTCATCATGTCAAAGTTTGATCAAGTTAATCTGGTACCTGGGACAGAAAACATCACAAGCACCTCTCCCCTCCCAGGAAGTAAAATATACAATGGGTTTGATCCAGAGACTTAAAGCAGATCTTTGAAATCAATAGGACTTCAGTGAGTCACTACTTCCTATATCTCCCCAACGAGTTTTTCCGGTGTTCATATATGTTTCATCCTCAACTCCAGCTAGCTAGTTCTTTCCAATATAATTTTTCTATTATCAAAGTGCACAATATTACAATTCATCTATAAATACTATCCTTTATTCTTGTGTTATCTGTTCTATGTCAACTATTCTTAATCTGCCATGTTGACTTGTCCTGTTTCAGTAGCAGTCCATTTTTATATTCCATCTAGCTTTACAATAGCTTGTCACAGATGACCATTCCAGTTTTGTTTTATCTGTGAATCTCTTATTTAGTATGTGAGTCAACTTGTCATTTTCCTTCATCTCCACCAATTTGTATAAACAATCATCTGGGCCTTCTTTGTTTTTCCATTTTGACACCGAATTAATCCTTGCCGCTGTAATTAGATATAACAGCACACGCCAATATCATTTTTCCACTTCTTTTTCCAGTATTGAGGTCATGTTCAGCAAATATAATTTGGGGTCCATTACACATTGGATTTTGAGTATTGAAATACTTGGGAATCTAAAAGAAACATGGAACTTTATGAAAATAACTACAAGAAACTATGGTCAACAATAAAAGAAGATTTAGGAAGATGGAAGAAGCAAATTTACCATTGTTTGGTAAAGTGGTGATAGTAAAGATGACTATTCTCCTGAAATTGTTATTCTTGTTCCAGAATTTACTGATATTAGCTAACGACAAGCTCTTTGGTGAATGGACAAAGGATTTAAAAGACTTTATTTGTTGTGGCCGCCTAGCAAGGATCAAGTTGACTACTCTGACAGACCGGAAAGAAAGAGGAGGAACATCTTTACCAAACTTGAAACGATATTACACTGCATCTAGTCTTATTGGAGTATAGACTGGATTAAGTTAAAGAACGAAAGAGTGTTAATCTTTGGAAGGAGAAGACATAAGATGCAGATGGCATGCTTATATCTGGTATGGAAGAGCAAACATAAATAAAGATGTCAGTAATCATATCATAAGAAAAGCTCTATTAAAAATATGGCTGAAGATAGAACACCAATTTTACAGAAAAATCCCCTCATGGTTATCACCTCAGGAGGCCTTCATAGGAAGGTGGGGAAATGACAGAAAAATAGTTCACATATAATGAACTATGTATGTGGAAAGATAAAGATAACTGTGAGCTAAAAACAAGAGACGATTTAAAGAAAGAAGGAATAATTATCCAATGGTTCATCTACTAACAATTATATGGCAGATATAAGGAGGATGTGGAAACATCACCCAAGGAAACCTCCTGCTGTGCTTTCTGCAACCGGACTTCTCTATCTCAGATTGGCCTTTTTAGTCATCAGCGCGCTTGCAGAAAGCGCGGGATATGTCCTTCCTGAATCTTCATTTGCTAAGAGAAGCCAGAGAGAGAGAGAGAGAGATAAGGAGGATGTAAAAAACTATGGATATGAGGTGGAGGAAAATGAATTAGACAAGATAATTTGGTATGGAGCTAGCAAGAAAATAACAAGGATGTATAACCTACTTCTAAGCAGGGATTTAGAAAGCAAAACTATAAAGGACTCTATGGAGATTTTCAGATGGCTAAAATCAGCCTCTTGCCACGCAAGCAGTCTCCAGAGCAGTAACAAGGCTGCTGCACGGCCAGGGTCCATTTTGGACGACGTTTCTCTCGACGTCATCCGTGACTCTTGCAGCCAGCATTGGAGGCGGCCGCACTGTTTTTTACTTACAGAAGTTGTCCATGAGTAAAAACCAGCGTGGCCCCCTCTAATGCTGGTCGCAAGAATCACGGACGATGCCGAGAGAGAAACGGCGGCGTCCAAAATGGACCCTTGCCGCGCAGCAGCCTCGTTACTGCTCCAGAGGCTGCTTGCGCGGCAAGAGGCTGATTTTAGCCATCTGAAAATCTCCTATGACCAAATGGGCTAGGGATTTTGGTGAAAACATTGAGCTAGAAGAATGGGAGTGCGCCTGGTAGAGAACACATTCCTTTACTGGGTGCCAAGACCTTAAAGAAAACCACCTACAGATAACCAATAGATGGTATCTTACTCCTCTAAAAATCATTAAGATTTATAACTTAAAAGAAAACAAGTGTTGCAAATCTAAGAAAGAGATAGGAGCAATGCTACACATCTGGTGGAAGTGCCTGATCATTAGAAAATATTGGCTAAAAGTGTACCCCCTAAAAAGCATTTTTAAGGTGCAAAAGTGTGATATTCCACCTAAATAATTTTTTTAAAGGAAAAAAAAGGCTGTTTCATCAGCTCAGCATATGATCACTATGGTGACAATCCAACATGGCAGTTCTGGGCACTTGACTTGTTATCAAGCTCCGCAGCCTGCGCACATCCAACCAATCAGCTTTCCACTTCTGCTCTTATGGGGAATGAAAATAGGTTGTCCCAACAAGTGGAAATGTGTATTTCCTTTGGATCTTTTAAAAAAACTTTGGGAAAAGCCACGAAGGCTTTTCCTGTTGAGTTTCCAGTGCATTTATCCTCTCTCCTTCCAAATATAGTGGATTGATGCGGGATGGCATTTAGTCAAATCATATTCTCCTCTAATTCTATGAGGAGTATTTTTGCCATTTAATCAGCCCCTAGGAGAGTTTGGTAGCATCTCTGCTGCATAGATAAGCATTCATAAAGTTAATCAGTGTATACCACAATATAGAATTGGGGCCAGTGGTTTTTGGCTGTCAGGATTTCTTGCTAGTTATGAAGTTTAAAAATAATTATTCGTTAATAATACAGTAGGACACCTGTATCCACAGCGGACTGGTTCTGGGGGGGGGGGCATGGATACCATGGATAACAGCGAACACCTCTGAAAATAATGGGACGTCTGATTTAAAGTACCATAGAGTTGCCTTGGAGGACCTAGAAAACATCTAGAGAGGATACCTCTCTAGGCATTTTCTAGGAAGACTCCATGGTAGGTGTGCTGCTTAGTCACCGCCCCTCTCCTCCCCCCAGCCAATAAAAGCCTATGGGAATGCCCCCAGGGTTTATAGCTGTCTGGGGGGGGGTGGATGTTTCACAAGGAGCTAATTAATAGTTCCTTGCAAAATGTAAAAACAAAACAAAAGATACACACGTGTAAGTCCCAATTACATGCATGTTATGTTGCCAATAAATTCCAGCCAATTAATTTTAAATATCATACCCTCCGACTTCTAAAAGATGAAAACTGGGATGTTTGCAGCCAAGCAACATCAGAGTGTCATCAAGACAACAAAAGTCATTGATGGGGTGGGGGAACACAAGCTAGGAGAGGCTGCATCAGTTTGCTTTTGCCTGAGTCTACTAGGAAGGGCAAGATTCTTCCCCTTCCTCCCCTCTCTCTCCAGCTGATTTAATTGAGTACAAACTACTTTTGCACTTTGAACCTAGTTTGCAGCAACTGAAGTAAGATTAGGACAAAGGGGAAAGTGAGAGAAACCAGGACATTTTTAAAACAGCTGAGAAAGTGTGACAACAGAGGAATAATCATGACTTGTCTCTGCCAAATTAGGGTAGTTGGTGGGTAAGCAATATCAGCTTTCCAAATTCAATGCAATGCCATCTCCCACTCCTCCACCGCACCCCCCTCAAAAAAATCTAGCAAATCAATAAATGGAATGTCCTTTCAAACTTTGCATACAGATATTTGCAAACGGATCCACATTGAAAGATTTTATTTCCTGTCATGCTTCTGCACTTCTTGGCTTGCAAGAGTTCCATTTTGTGATTACTGCCACTCATTCTAATGCAACACTCACTTATTCTCCTTTCTCCACAGTGTGTGGGAACTCAGTAAATCCCCTACGTATTGTTGGGGGCCAACCAGCCTCAGATGGGGACTGGCCCTGGCAAGCCAGCATTTCACTACATAACTTTCATCTTTGTGGAGGCAGCCTCATTGCCAAGCAGTGGGTGTTGTCAGCAGCTCACTGCTTCTCATGGTAAGTCTCCAACACATTGAGATGTAGAGCTCTGATAAGTTTTTACCTCATACATAAAGAACAAGGTAAAGTTCTGGTTGCAATACAATGTAATGTTGGTAGTCATGGCCCCCACATCCTGAAACAGGCCCCCAGGCCAGGATCTTTGGCAGGGTTAAGGGCAGTAAGATGCACTACAGGATTTAGGATAAAAATTAAAAGACGGCAGTTTAAATGATGACACCAAAGTAACATTTATATTTATTGTAAAATAACTAAATGGATTTACAGTACATAATAAAAGCTTACAATAATATCACCCCCTCCTAATCACAGGCCCCCAGGCTAGAGTCCTGTCAGCACCCCCCCCCCCCAGTTGTGGGGGCCATGTTGGTAGTATCATCAAGATGTTCAGCTTTTCTCCTTTGCAGTCCTCAGAGACCCCTGAAACCAGCTCTGGAGATTTATAGAGCTCCCTGGAATAGGGTTTTGGTTTTTTATGTGCTTGGGGGACTGGAAAAGGGAGGGGGTTTGCACCCACCAACCCACACACTTGTTGGAGTTTGCTTTTGCTTGAGTTAGAAGTCCAATATTGGATGCAGCCCTCTATGACTAAGGAAATAAGCCAAATTATCTCAGACCTGGTGCGATGTGTCCAGATGATGTATGCAATAAATCCGCTTTATTAAGCCATTAATCTGGTTTAAGAGAAACCACAGGAAACTCCAGAGTGCTTTTAGTTCCTTTGCTGTCTGGACGGTTGGATCAGATTCAGTTCAACCCAACCCAGTTGTCCACATGCAAACACGGCGCCATCTCCCTTATCCTGTGCTGAACAGCACAGGGATGGGGATGGATCCTCTTTGGAGTTGCTGCTGCCGTTGCCTCACTGAACAAGCATCTTCCTGTGAGAGCCTAGCAAGTGCTGTTTCTTCTGCTGAGGTCAGAATGTGGCACCCATGCGATCAATGAGGAGGGAGTAAAGCAACCCCCTCTTTCTTTATCAGATGTCTGGGTGACCCATTCTGACTTCAGCAGAGGAAGCAACAGTGGTGACACCAGGAACAAAGGGATGGGCAAGTGGGGCCAATGCAGTGTCAGCCCAGCTGTCCAGGCTGGCCTCCAATATGGATTTACCATCACGTGGTCACCAGGTGCCAGTTTAGATGAGTCCTAACAGTCAGCTACAACATGCCTTGGTGTCAAAAAAGTCAGTATTCATAGCATGCTGTTGGACACAATGGTCACGTTTCTCTTTGAGGTAAAGTTCCTCCCATGTAGTTATGCTCGGGGTCCAGCAGTGTCACACTTAAGCCAGTGGCAGCACTGGGGGGGACGAAGAGACTGAACCACACCAGGTGACACCATCAGGGGGAGGGGTGACACCAGCCTTAGTGATGCCATAGACTTATGCTACTGGAAGGTGACAGTGACACAGTCTCAGGACTGGATCCCTTGGGCTCCTGTTCCCACCATTTTTGTTTATTTCTCTGTAACTTTGATGTGAAAGTACTAACAGATATGTGGGGATGTATAATGCTGTATGTGTAATAGTCTAGGCCAGTGATGGCGAACCTATGACACGCGTGTCAGCAATGACACGCATAGCCATTTCTGATGACACGCGGCAATAGGCCTCCTCCCCCCCTGCCCACAACCTCACCACCCTCCCTAAAGTGGCGATCGGGCTTCAAAGCCCTGGTCACCACTTTCCTCCACCCCACCCTCCCTAAAGTGGCGATTGGGGCTTCGAAGCCCTGGTCCCACTTTCCTCCCCCCTCCCACCCTCTCCAAAGCGGGAATCCACACATATACGGAACCGCGAATGTGAAACCCGTGAGTGTGGAGGGACTACTGTAGTCACAAATGTTTCATTCTTCCCTATTAGCACTCTGTGCTGGAGGTCTGTAGACCAAAACAAGAGAAGTCCGGCACAGAGCGTCTAGTTCTGGGACTTGCCGTTAAGCCAGGATCTTTGCCCTCACTTCCGCCGGCAGAGATAATGCTGTTTCCTCAAAGTGACACACCACCCGAGTTATGCTCAGCTTTTTGGTGAAGTTTGACACACCAAGCTCAAAAGGTTGCCCATCACTGGTCTAGGCATTGTTTAGAGAATAGAGATAAAGCTACAGCTGCAGTTAATGACTTAGGTTTCAGTGTCTGGGAAAATGGAAAAAGACGGAGTATTTATTTATTTATTGTTTTTATATCCTGCCTTTCTCCCAAGATGGCATTCAAGGTGGGTGCTTATGACAGTGGATGATGGACAACCAATGATTTTGTAGCCCGTCAGATTTGGGTGATTAGAATATGCATTTACTTTTGGATGTGTCTGCTGAGTTTCATTCTCAGCAACAAAGAGGTGTTGTAGGCCTTCTGGATTTCTGTGACAATAAAGTTTTCTGATGAACTCTGAAACTGCTGTTCAGTGAGTCTGGGGATGCTGATACCTGACACACAGTCCTTAGTTCATCTGTCATTGTGCTCCACTTCCAACAACCCCCTCTGCTCAACCTCTGGTTATATTTTGCCTTTATTTCCACTTAACAGGAGTCCTAACTACACTAAACTAATGACTGTCCAGCTAGGCGTCCACCAACTCTCAAATATTTCAAAGGATGCCATGACATCTGCTATCCAACGGATTATCCTCCACCCTGACTTCACCGGCAAGGAGGGCTCCAGTGGGGACATCGCTTTAGTGGAGCTCACTTCCCCAGTGAACTACTCTGATGCCATCCTCCCTGTCTGCCTGCCAAAGTCCTCAGTGCAATTCCCTATGGAAACCAGGTGTTGGGTCACTGGATGGGGAGCAGTTCAGAAAGAAGGTGAGGAAAGAGAGAAACGTTCAATGTCAATAGCCAAGCCCATTCAATCAAGGATGAGAGCATATGTCCAAGCTTCTAAAGGGATGTTGCTGAGAACAGTTTCCTCATGAGTGTTCTTCACTAAAGATGTAACTTTTCCCCATATTTCCCCAAACTATCACCAAATGGATGACCACCAAGGCACTGTGAACATCCATATACATCCCTGCTCCACATTCCTCAGCAGCTGCTGCTTGGAGCCTGGTAGTTTGTGGAGATTAAAAATTGCTCCGAGAAGTTGTGGAGGCCGCTTTGTGACCAACAGAAGAGGAATACCAATCACCACAACCTGGTTCCAAGAAAGGGGGAGGTGTCATTTTGTGGTTGTCATATGGAACAGACAATTGGTGCTAGGCAACTGTAGCTTCTCCTGAAAAATAGAAGAAAAATTAAGTTTCTTCCTTGAATTCTGTCTGGGAGAAAAGATGGTACATGTGTACCTACAGTACACTGAGTGTTCTTCTCCAGTGAGCTCAGGGACAGAATTAGGGAAATATGAATGCACTCTAAATCTCCTCATCCTGAATTCCATAAATTATAGGCTTTCTTCCCTTTACAGTGCCACTGAAGCCCCCACGAACTCTTCAGCAATTGGAGGTACCACTCATAAACCAAGATGAATGCAACAGACTCTTTAACAGAGCTAAAATTAATGATGTGGACTATAATCCTGTCAAGTCTGATATGATCTGTGCTGGACACTTGGAAGGTGGCAAAGATTCCTGCCAGGTAGGATGCTCCAGAATTTGTTCTTCATGGTGCTGTTATCTGTGGGGACAAAGGAAACCCATGTATTGGGGAGCTGTTACTAGGTGTGCTCTCAGAACACATGCATGAACTCATATATGTTGAGTACACCTGCCTTTCAGGGATCATTTAACTTTGATACTAGGATGTGTTAAGCAGATTGGGCCCAATAATCTAATCCATACAGGAAATACTTATATCTCAAGAGAAATGAAGAACGTAAAATAAATGCAAATATACATCATGACTGTGCTAGAGAATAGTAGAGTTTGATGAATAACAAACAGTAAATGAGCAACACAAATAACTAGCTAGTTGCACCACAATGTAGAAATATAAACTCAAGCAAATTCCCAAGACTAAGGCTACTGCCACACAACAAAAATAAAGCAGTTTGGCACTGCTTTAACTATCATGGCTCCATCCTATGGAATCCTAGGGTTTGTAGTTTGTTGTGAAAACAGAGCTCTCTGACAGAGAAGACAAAATCTCTCACAAAACTACAAATCCCAGAGTTCCATAACATTGAGGCATGGCAGTTAAAGTGGTGTCAAACTGCATTATCTCTACACTGTGGCAGCAGCCTTTGAGGGTTTTAAGATCCAGGTTTTGTAAGTACCTGGGACTGCTATGGAGCCCTGGATTCAGTTTGCAGGAGGTGGGAAGATTTGGAGGTAAGCTGAACCAAGGGTTGTTTTATCCAAAAAAGAAGGGGGAGTGGTCATGCTCTTTTCTAAAGCTATACACATGTGCACACAGAGAAACTGGGAGGCAGACGGAGTGAGCTGTCAATGTACGGAGAAAGCACTCCATGAAGATACATTTAGGAGTCACAGGGATTACTTTTCCTGGGTCTCACTAGATTTTCCTGAGGAGTAGCTTATGAATGTCATGCTTCTAGTGGAAACAACAAGAGAAGATGAAAATTAATCAAAGACCTCTCAGCCAGAGCCAGGACTCCAAGGAACATAATAAGATAATGAGATCCTCTTCCTGAATCACAGATCCTAAAGGCTCAGAGGACTTTATCAGACCACCCCACATTAATGTTCTTTTGCTGGCATAAATTGTGGCATTTTTATGCTGGCAAAAGACAACCACCATCACCACCAGACCTACCTTTGCAAGTGTAAAAGAGGCTTCCCCAGCAGTAACAGAGCACCAACAGAGCTCTATTTACTTCCAGCTTCCAAATCAGACTGATTCTTATGAGAAGACACTAGTGCAGGAAATTTTAAAATTAAGGCAAAAAAAAATCCACACACAAAAAGTACAGCAAACACAAAATCACACTTAAACAGTCCCAAGTACCTGGAGGGGGTGGTGGCATAAAAAAGAGTGTCCCCTACCTGGCTGTCCTGATCTCACCCAGAAGTGTTCTGTCACTGATGCAGCATTCACGTGAGTACAAAGGCGTGAGGATTCAAACACCGGCGATACCGGCAACAAAGCAGCATGGCCATAAAAAAAAGTAAGGCTATTCAACAAGATATGATCACGAAAGGACAATAATGTCTGATATGCATGCCCTTTCATGATCATTAAGCATCCTTATGACACCATATTTGCCACATCTGATAAAGTCCAGAGAGAGAGAGCGTAGTTTCCAGTAAACCTGGGCACTCTCTCCCAGCCTGTCCTAGGATAAAATTACAGGGAGAAAAGCCATACATGCCACCCGAAGCTCACTGAAAAAGAAAGACAGGATATATGTGAAATTAATCAAACAAACAATCAGCGTTGAGCATTCTCGAGCTCCAAAGAGGACACAAAGAATAATAAAAAGATCTGGCTGTTGTTCTGTTAAATGGCATCCAATTTGATTAATTAAATACAAGGCTGGCTCTCCCACTAGGCAGAGTGAGGCAGCTGTCTCAAACTGCAAATGCTGCAAAGACTATGGTCCACACACAGGCAGACAGACCTAAACTGCTGATGTATTTTGCATCCTTTGTTTTCTGATTGGGCATTCAAGGGTACACACATGCTCCTTTTGCAAGTCTGATTGCTGAAGCAAGTATCTCTGAAAAAATCCCATTCTGGGGTGGAAAATGGGTTAATTTTCCCAATATGCATTTCCCTAACATCCAGTTTGGCTCTCATTTATCCTTACAGCACAGTAGTGGAACCCAGTATTGCTGTTCCCCAGAACTTGGCAAAGTTCGTTTTTTGATTATGGCTTCCAGAATCTCCAGGCAGCATTGTCACTGAGAAAACAAGCACTGTGTGATTTAGGGCTTGTCTACACTGGCCAGAATACTCCACATTCTGGCTGGAGTATTCCATCCCCAGATCCATGATGTTTTCCTCCATTACCTGACTTTCTGTTGCAGTAACAGAGGGGTGTCCACACACCTGCAGCCTACGCACAAACCAATGGTTCTCTTACTCACACCAGTTGTATCTTCCAAGGCCAGGAATGAGAAGCCCAGCCATGGTCAGCCTTGTAGTGACCTCAGCAGATGCCACATGCATGACCCAGCTGGGAAATGGCTGCAACAGGCACTGTGCAGGCCATGTGTGTGGAGACACACACATCCCATTGTGGTAATGGGACTCACTGTTTTCTCTGGGAAAATTGCAGCAAATGGTGAAGGTTTGGGGGTTTTTTTTACTACATATCCACTGTGTTTTAGGAGTTATTTGCCCCAGATTCTTAGTCACATGTTGAAACTGCCTGGACAGGACTGGGGCAAAAACTTGCATCATCCAGACTGCTGGGCACGCAACTAGGGGGAGGCCATTTTATTTGGCTCATGTAAACAAGGCCTTAGACGCAGGGCTAAGATTATATTTAAACTGCATTCCAACTCTTTCATCTGCCTTGCCTTCCAAATCTAACTTCAGAAGTTTTCCCACGATCATGTGCTAACTCCAGTCTCTCTTCACAATCTCTCTCTCCACAGGGTGATTCTGGAGGACCATTGGTTTGCAATCATGGTGGAGTCTGGATCCAGGCTGGGGTTGTGAGTTGGGGGATAGGCTGTGGTGAACCCAACCTCCCTGGTGTCTATACCTCAGTCCCTTTCTATGCTGACTGGATCCAAGCAAAGATTAATGGGGGGCTGCTCAAAACCCCCAGTGTGACACTCATCTTAGTATCTCTTACACTATTCCTCCAGTGAAAAACTCAGCTCTTCATTCTTGTATTAGTCCTTTCATGAGATACTCTACCTTCAGCCCACCAGCTGACTAGATGGAATATTCTTATCCAAGGTGCAGGTGGCCATACTGCATTCAGATCTACCCAAAATGTGGGCATATTTATGCTATCCATTCAATTTTTTTAACAGTTTAATTGGTGGCTTACCTCAATGAATGATAGGAGTGGAGCTTTACTTTCAACTCAAGGTTTTTGGTTGCTATACTAAAACATGGATCAATAGACTGCCTTCCTATTGGATTTGTAACTCAAACTGATATTTTTGGTCAGTGTCTTTGAAGAAACAATTTCCTTTGTAATTTTACATGTCACTCTTTGGAATGCATCTGTTGAGTAGAGTGGAGATGTAAGGATGAACATAGCCATAAGCTGGCAAATAACTGGAGCACCTCTACTTTCTGAATATTTTCAAATAATTGGGAGCATCCTCTTTAGGCTACGATCTCCAATCCAGTGCCCTTCAGATGTGTTGGACTCAGATGCACAGGCTGACTAGGGTTGATGGGAATTGTAATCCAGCACATCTGGAAGGTGCCAGGTTTGGAAAGGCTTCTGTACTCACTTAGCTGGGACTCAATCTATGGAGTCCTCATTGAACATGTCAATACTTACTTCTAAATAGACATGCCTAGGACTGTTAGGACACACACTGATATTCTCAAGAAGTTACTTTTGGAAAGAGATCAGCTCTTTGAAAAAAATAGATGCTTTCCCTAATGATCTTGAATAATGCATTTCAAGAAAATGTTGAACTGTAGGAGGTTTCTCATTGCTGTAATTCAAATTCCAGTTTGTCGATGTTTTAGATATGTAAATATAGTTACACATTTTTTTAAAAAAAAGAAAGAAATATGAGAGGGGGCACAGTGGCTGGAATCCAGTTGGTGGAGTACACTGGAGTAACCCTGGCTTACAAGAGAGTAAGTAGGCATTGCAATAAGCATATGTCACTTTGGGGATGCAGCAGAAGGTGTTAAATATCTCTTCACAGAAAGCCATGGAAGGCAGCTTCCAACTGTTAGGGCACTTATCCATGGTGATCTAGTGGCCAGAAAAGAGGGGAGGGTCTCAGACAACATCTACTTATCATTTTGCAGCCCAGAGAAGAGAACAACATCCCCTCCAACATTTCACAGATGAGAACCAGGACACATGTGTCCAAGCAGCATCAGAATGTGACCAAGATGGCAAACAGAATGAATGAGGAAAAACACACAAGCCAGGAAAGGCTGCAGCAGTTTGCCTTTGCCTGAGTTGACTGGGAAGGACAAGGTTCTTCCCTTTTCCCTCCTCTCCCCCCTGCTGAGTTAATTGAATGCAAACTACTTTTGTCTTTTGAACTCTGCACCAATGGAAACAAACTGCGGACAAAGGGGGAAAGTGGGATGAGACGAGAGAAACTGGGCATTTTATAAGCAGCTGGAAAAATGGGATGACAAAAGGATTACAGGATTGTTCCTGCCAAACCAGAACAGTTGGAGGGAATAGAACAAGTGTTGCCTTGGATTTACCCCTCTACTTTAACAGGTTATTGACATACTCCTGAAGTTCCCTCTCTGCCCTCAAGTTGCTGTAATTAGAATAACCTTGATACACAGAAAGAGAGAGAACATGTACAATGCTTATACCCCTAATCTGAGAACTGTCAGTCGCCAGTCACAACCTTTGGACACTTCCTTTTTGACATTATTGCAGATTGGTTTTCAAACTGCTTTGTAAGCATATACGAGGTCTGTATATTAAATAACGAGACTGATATAATAACCCATCTTTATTTATATGCATTACAATTCCAATGCTTGTCTCATTCAACATACTCCCTGTTCACACTCACACACCAATGCAGTCTTGTTTTCTACTGGTCCAAGGCATGGAGCAGATCAGTTTCTGTCAGCTGTGTCAACACATCTGCCATTTTTCTTTCTACTGCATCAATTGACTCAAAACGTGTTCCTTATAGGCACCAATTTCACTTTGGGGAAAAGAAAAAAAGTTACATGGTGCCAACTCTGGTGAATATGAAGGATGTTCAAATGTAGTAATGCATTTATTGGCCAAAAACTGCTTCACAGAAAGTGCTGTGTGAGCAGGTGCATTGTCTTGGTGAAGAATGAAACAGTTTCCACAGTTCTGGCCTTTTTTATTTCTTGACTCTTTTTCTCAGCTTTGTCAAAATTTCCTTATAATAATGCTGGTTCACTGTTCTGCCTTCTGGAACCCATTCTGCCAAAATTACACCCTTGAGGTATATAAAAAAAAAAATGAGCATGGCTTTGAATGTGGACTTGCTTTGACATGCTTTTTTCATTCTTGGTGATGATGGTGTTATCCAGTGCATTGACTGTCATTTTGTCTCAGGATCATACTGGAAGATCCAGGTTTCATCACAAGTGGTGATTTTTTGAAAAAGGTTTGGGTCCGCCTCAAGTTGCTGCAGAATGTCACGTTGCTTGACTTTTAAACTTAGCATTTTTCCAGCACACAACAGACAACACAGCTGCTTTAAACGACAACTGACAATTAACTGAACTGTCGAGAGTGTTGATGTTTGTCATGCAGGTTGAGACATGTTCAAGGTCACCACTAAAGCATTCACAATCAGTTCTCTCTGATTTGTCTGAAAAATAGAAACACAGTCTCATTATTTAATAGACAGACCTCATAGAGAGCATTGTTTTACATGTGTGTAACTGTATCTGGTTTAGTATGTTATTTTTAATTATTGTATTTTATGTGCTCATTAATATAAGTTATGTGCACACATATAGTTTTTATATCTCCTCAGTAGAATATTACAATTACAATACTAATAATTATTAATGCATTTGTATCTTCCCCCTCCTTCTTCTTTTAACAGCCCCTGAAGAAAGTCCATACAAGTATTTCATTTGAAATATATGGGGCTAATTTGTGGAATAAAACCGTTTCTTAATTCATCCTGAGATTTAGTTTCTTTTTTAAACCAGGTTCATTGGATGTTCTAGTTCCTTCTGCTTTGCTTTGCTTTTGCACACTGATAGCCACCTAAACACATGCAGAAATAAAAGGAAAGTTAAAATGGAAAGCTATGGTAGTCCAAGAGAAAAAGAAGAAAATCCACCTTTGGCAGTGGCAGCACTAGGGGAGTGCGGAACTGCACTACTGACAACGTCAGAGAGGAGGGGTGACACTAGCCTTAGTGATGCCACAGATAGACTGACCAACTCTCCCTTATTCATGCTAAAAAAAATTGGATCCTCCCAGCTCCCTTACTGACTTTCTATTCATCCCCTATTTACGAAGGTCTGACACATTCAGATGTCAAGGACAAGCAAGTCGGTGCACAGAGGAAGCACGTGAAGGCTAGGGGTGTGGGTGTGGGGGGGGGAGTGTGGGTGTGTATCATCAAAAAGCAAGCCAGGAAACTCCTGCCAGCTTGAGGTGTGTGTTTGCATTTACGTCAGATGGGGGAATGTGTGTGTGTATGTGAGGGAGGGAGGTAGAGAGCAGTATGTGTGTGTTGTTGCATCTGTATGCATGTGAGAAAGAGAAGTGCATGTTTTCATGTCCCTGTAAGAGGGGAGAATGGGGTATGTGTGTGCTTTTGCATCTCTGTATATAAAATAAGGTTTTAGATTTGTGTGAGGGATGAGTGTGTGTCTTTGTGTGTCTGTTTTGATAAGATATCTGTAAGCGTTCTTTCACTTTTCTTTAAAGTTAGTAGTGGTTCTTGGGATCTTTTTAGAATAGTTTTTGTTGTTGTTCTTGTTGCTGTTTAAGTTCCCTGGATTGTACATGCATACACAAAAGTACAAAGCCAATCAAATTTTAAACAATATGACCTGGCCATTAAAGATGTAACCCTATACCAATGAACATTTGCTGGAGTGATGCCACACCACTAAAATTTTGTTGTGACTAAATCTCTCTTAAATTCATGACGAAAAGTTGGTCACCCTGGCCACAAACCTTTGGGCAACTTCACTAGAACCAAGAAAAAGCAAGCAATCTGTTTTCTAAAAAATATTTCATAGAATCATAGAATTGTAGAGTTGGAAGAGACCACAAGGGCCATCCAGTCCAACCCCCTGCCACGCAGGAAATCATGGTCAAAGCACCCCTGAGAGATGGTCATCCAGTCTCTGTTTAAAGACCTCCAAGGAAGGAGACCCCACCACACTCTGAGGCAGTATATTCCACTGCTGAATAGCTCTTACTGTCAGAAAGCTCCTTCTAATGTTGAGGTGGAATCTCTGTTCCTGGAGCTTGCATCCATTGTTCCTGTTCTAGTCTCTGGAGCAGCAGAAAACAAGCTTGCTCCATCCTCAGTGTGACACCCCTTCAAATACTTAAACAGGGCTATCATATCACCTCTTAACCATCTTTTTTACAGGCTAAACATACCCAGCTCCCTAAGACTTTCCTCATAAGGCATGGTTTCCAGACCTTTCACCATTTTAGTTGCCCTCTTCTGGACACGCTCCAATTTGTCAATATCCTTTTTGAACTGTGGTGCCCAGAACTGGACACAGTATTCTAGGTGAGGCCTGACCAAGGAAGAATAGAGTGGCACTATTACTTCTCTTAATCTAGACACTATGCTTCTATTGATGCAGCCCAAAATCGTATTGGCCTTTTTAGCTGCTGCATCCCACTATTGACTCATGTTCAACTTGTGGTCTGTTAGGACTCCTAGATCCCTTTCACACATAGTCTTGTTCAGCCAGGTCTCCCCCATCCTATACCTATGCATTTCGTTTTTCTGCCCTAAGTGCAGTACCTTACATTTCTCAGTATTGAATTTCATTTTGTTAGCTTTGGTCCAGCTCTCCAGTCTATCCAGGTCATTTTGAATTTTGATCCTGTCCTCTAGGGTATTAGCTACTCCTCCTAATTTGGTGTCATCTGCAAATTTGATAAGTATGCCCCTAATTCCATCATCCAAGTCATTGATAAAGATGTTGAATAGCACTGGGCCCAGGACAGAACCCTGTGGCACCCCACTGGTCACGTCTTTCCAAGATGAAGAGGAGCCACTGCTGAGCACCCTTTGGGTTCGGCCAGTCAACCAATTTGTATTGCTTTTGTCAAATACAGATACATCAACACCAAGTATAAAACAAAACAACCTCAAACGTATCTAGCCAGATATCTACACATCTAACATATTGTGGGGGGCATACACACACACACATCTACTGTAAGCACATTAACATTAAAAATGACTTCCCACTTCCTAACCTTTGGTGAATATGTGTATTATTTCATTATTATTCCATTTAACTTAAATATCCCATTTAATCTGTTCCTCTATGCCTAATGTACCAAAAACATTAAATTTTGAAGCCTGCCAATATTGCTGTTTCTCCTCTTACTTTTAAATGTACAGTTGTCCCTTCACATTCGCTGGGGTTTGGTTCCAGGACCCCCCGTGAATACCCAAATCCGTGAATACTCAAGTCCCATTATATGCAATGGCAGAGCAAAATGGTGTCCCTTATATAAGATGGCAAAATCAAGGTTTGCTATTAGGATTGTTAATTTTTAAGAATATTTTTCAAGCCGTGAATACTCAAATCCGTGAATGTCAAATCCGTGAATGTGGAGGGACAACTGTATTTCACTTTCTTTTCCTGTTTCATTTAAAAAGATAAAGAAATGTGATTAATCATGTATCTGAGGAACTCAACTGCCTTTGGAAGGGGGTACCAATATCTAGCAAATAGGACAGGGAGCATCATAAACGTACTGCACACTAACACGTTGGGTGGAACAGCTTCTCCTGCCTTCGTTGTAGCAGTTTACTGGGAACTGGAAATGCTGATGTCTCCCTGGGCCCAACATTTTCTTATCTTTCTAAGCAATGTTTTGTGTATGAGTGCTGCTATATAAACTATTAATCAATTATGAACATTGTGTGGTGGGCAGGGAAATAATTTACCAGCTCCCCTGTGCCTTGTGACCTTCCATTCTGAACCAAGATTGCCTTATATATAGGAAATAGATGGCTGGGTTTTCTTATATACCTTTTGAACCCCAACAGGCTAAATAGGAGAGCCAGCATTACGTAGGGATTAGAGTGTTGGACCTACAATTCTGAGAGACCAGGGTCCAATTTCTCACTCAGCCATGGAAATCCACTGGGTGGCCTTGGGCAGGTCATACTCCCAAGCTCAGAGGAAAGCAATGGCAACCTCCCACCCTGGACATGATAGATTCACCTTATGGGGTTATACAATCATTGATGTTGTTGTGAGCCTTCAAGTCATTTCCAACCCTAAGGTGAACCTATCACAGGGGTGGGGTTTTTTTTGCAAGATTTGTTCAGAGGAGGTTTGCAATTGCCTTTCTCTGAGGCCGAGAGGATGTGACTTGCCCAAGATCACCCAGTGGGTTTCCATGTTCAAGCGTGGGCTTGAACCCTGGTCAAAGTCATAGTCCAATGCCCAATTTACTACACCACAGGCAGCTCCAGATTTCTGAAGTACTTTTATTGACTTACATTTTATTATGTTTACTCTTACACCATGGAACTTTCAGTTACTTTGTTCATCTTCCTTCCTATAAAACTGAAGAAAACTGGATTTGAACTATGGGAAAATCCAGATGGGTGTTAACGTCCCATACTCTATGTGACTTCGGATCGCAGTTCACTTTGATGTGATCCAAATGATGCATGTCCCTGTGTTTGCACTGCCACAGGGCTTATTTCACTGCAGAATTTGTTGAAGGACACTCTGATTTCCTTTTTCTGGTATTGACCTCTCACCTGCTATGTTTCACTACTGGAGAGGAGTATTCAGGGGATATGTGTGATGACTACATGGCTGTGGACAACTCCCCCCCCCCACCATCCCCTCTTTCCTTTTCCATTTTGACTTCCAGTGTTCATCCAGATATGATCATCTCTACCAGTGAACTGTGGTGGTGGTGGTGGTGATTTAAAGGACTTTTTCGGACGTCTTAAATGTAATGGAAGCAGCCTCACCACGTTGCGAGGCTGCTGCGCTGCAGGGCGTCCCTTTCGCATGACGCCCGTCCCTGCCGGTACTGTTGCAGTACCGCAGGGACATTTGAGTGTTATATTTCAGCGATTTTTACTCACGAAAGTTGAACCTGTTCCCTCATCACCACAACCACAAGGATTTTATTTCTTTGCGGTTGTCTAGACGGTGAAAATACTCCTCATAGAATTTGAGATTACCTTTTGTCCCAATGAGATACTGTGGTAATTCACCTTATTCAGAAGGAGAGGGAACAAAAACTCCAAAAACTGCAGGGGAAAAACCTTCATGACTTTTCCCAAAGTTTTTTTTTTTTAATATGCATAAATGTGCATTACTGCTGTTTGGACAATCAATTTACATCACAGTGCATTCTCAGCAAGGAAAGAACTGGAAAGCTTGTTGGTCAGATATGTGGTGGAGGGCGATGGATGGAAGTGCCATTTGGGAGTTTTGTGGTATCAATCATGCTTTATTTATTTATTTATTTATTTGCTACACTGAGGCAACCAAACAGTTTTTTAAAGCAGATTATCACACTTGCATATCTTAGTTTACAATTTTAAAAAAAATATTGTGCAGTGGTGGCAACTTGTGGAGCACAATAATGCGAGCAATTCACTCCTGGCTACCATCTTGTTTCACAGGCATGACTGCGTGTGAACTTCACACACGGATAGTTTTGCATACCAGTGATTTTTGCCAAAGGACCATGGGAAAAAATGAATGCTGCTGCACATGTTGGTATTCTTGAACTGCTCATTCTTGAACTGCAACAATCTTAGCAAAAGATTCAGTTTAATGTGTTCTTCTGCAGCGTGAGTACTAAGAGGGCGTAGTATGGGTTTTATTGGGTTGTGGATAGTTTCCAAGAAACCATGAAACACTGACATGGACTAATAACAACTCAGATGACACCATCACCTGGAGTTAAAAGTGCTAGACATCACAACAGGCAACCATTAAAAGCACAAGCAGTCATACCTAAAGGAACAGGAAACAAGAAGCAGGATAACCTTCACTATGCATGCTGATTCAGTTTTTTCCTATCGTACTCAGTTCTGAACATCTTATGAAGAATTAACAGTAAGTCCTTGGAAATCCACTTTGAGATTAATGCACAAAAAGGCCTTGAAATGACTTCCATCTTTGTGGGGACAATGAAAAATCAAAGGGTATGAGCCAAATTCTGTATTGCTTGACATCTTTTCTCCTTTCATTTATACGGCTTCTAGGTTATTTCTGGGCACAGTTCAAAGTGCTAGTTATCTTCTATTCTACTCCCCAACTTCAGCCTTCTGTGCCAAACACTCAGCTATTGAAAGGTCTCCTCATCCTTCAAACAACTCTAACTTTTCTTCCTTCATGCCTTGCAGTGCTTTAAAAATGCCTCTGAAACAGCATCTCTTCAAATTCAGTCATATTTCTACTTAGAACTCACCTTGTATCTGATGCCTTTAGAACGTGTTAGAAGGACAACTAAACTACAGACTCTGATAAATACAAAGCATGCATTTTAACTTTTACTCTTTTTTGTACACTGAAGTAAGTGTTCACACTACAGTCCCTGTGATAAGGGACTCTCCCGATATCGGGCAACACTATTTATTGGGGGGGGTCAGTATCGTGAAGGAGCAACAGAGATCATGACAGACAATTGCCCAAAGAGGATGGCCAGTTTGGGGAGAAGCCTGGAAGCTTCCAACTGAGGTGTTCTAAAAAATTCAAGGTGCCAGAAGGCACAGAGAGAGACAAAGAGATGTTGGCACTGATGGGAAGGTGGCAGGGTGATGCCTGCCTCACCTTCTGTTGGGAAATTTGGTTGTATGGTGGACAAAGGGATCGAGACTCCTAGTTTCCCCTGACCATCCAAGACCCAGAACACCATCTGTATTGTGAGTAGAATAGGAATAGTTGCATTAGGGGTTACATTTCTTTTTAACCTTGGCTGAATAGGACCTAGGCTGTTTTGTGACTTTGTAACCCCTCCCTAAGTAACACCTGAAGGAAGGTGCCTTCATTTGTAAGATGCTGTTTTGCTACTGTAAGATTGCTTGCTTAAAATAAAAGCTTTCCTTTAACAATCTCTTCTTTCCATGCTCTCTTCATGTGCCTTTGCTCCGTGTCTTCATGTATGCGCATAGATGATTCTCATCTTCCAACAAGAGGGGAGGGAAAATCTCGGCAAATGCAGAGATGGAAAAAGAGCAAGTTAGGCCCCTCAGAAACTTCCCACTAAGCTACTGGGTCACACGGGGCAAATTAGTGTGTGGTGGCAGCAAGATAGTCTTCGGGGGGGGGGGCTTCTGCTACACAAGAACAGGAGACAGGGCTGGAGAGGCCATTACTAAGTGGTGGAGTAGAGAACTTGGAGGGTATGAAGTGGAGGGAAAGGGAAAGTGTGTGTCATCTCTTTCTTGCTCCTTCTGTCACTTGTTCTTGCTTCTGCGAAGATGAGGGACCCATTAGGAGAAGGGGGCCATGTGGGGGAGGCTGTCTTTGATTCCAAGTCAGGATCTGTCATTGTGTATGCCTGCCTGTACAAGGGAGGCTGCAGTGGCTTTTCCCCACTTCTCTGAAATGGTGCCGTTTGCCCCCAGATGGCTTGGTCCTCTGCTAACAGAAAGGTCTTAAAGCCAAGTGTAAACAGAAGCCAAAGGTGATCCAAATGGTGGTAGTATCAAGTCCCAGTGATCCTGGGATGGCACCACCTGTCAATCCTGACCCTGGAATGGCTCCCAGCTACACATTGTTGGTAGGGTGGACAGGAAAATGATTGCTTACAGGGACACGTGGGCTCAGGTTTAAGCTACTCATTGTTCTGATGGGGATCCCAACTTTATTAATAATCACATTAGGATTACTGTGAGAGCCTTCAGAGCACCCCCAGTGCCACTGCCAGCAGCATGTGTCCCCATTCAGTAGCAGCGATGAAAAGGTTATTGGGCCTTTTCTATGTACAGTGACTTTGAATGTCCCACAATCTTGGGTGATGATCTAGTCTCCTGTGTCAACCAGGCCCTGAAAGAAGCCAGATGGCACTCCATGGTCACCCATATGCAACCCAATCTGGAGACCTGCCTGAGCTTGACAGCTGCCTGCTATGCCTGACAAAGAGCTGCCAGAGGGAGGGGGGAAGAAGAGTCTTCAGTGTGCAACCAGCAGGTGCAGATGCTGCAGGATGTGGTAGACTCTCAGCAAGAGCCAAGTCAGTAGAGCTGGCAGCAGCAGCAATTAGTCTTACGCTACTCTGTGAAACAACAGAAATGTGAGACTCATCTGACAGTCTTAAGCCATGGACAGCCAAGGGAGCAAAAGTGGAGGGAATTCCCACTGATGTCTCAGTGGGGAAAAAGGACACTGGGGGAAGTCGAGGAGTAGTTACCAGAAGCCAGGTAGACAGCCAGTGTACTCTTCAGTCTGCTCAACAAACTGCGCCCAAGGCCCATTCTGCTGCACTCAACTTTTCTAACTCAGCACTGCCTGGGGGGGGGGGGGTGAGAGAGTCTGCAGTGGGCACCAGGCAGAGTCAGGTACTAACTAGAATTGCACCAAAGGGCTATCACAGCAGAAGAGACACCAGCAATGATGAATCCAAAATCACCCAATGAAGCAGCAGCAACTCAAACCCCAATGGTCAGTCCAGTGCCAAAACCTGCCAAGGGAGCAGAAACTGACATACTTATTGGAGAGGTGTAGCTAGACGGGGGTCCACTGGTAGTGGTAGCACCTGAGAGCTGGACACAAGAGGAGGAGCAACCTCAAACACCAGAGATGACTGCTACACAAATAATCCCCTTCTGCCATGAGGCAGCCAGATCCGGATACAAGTCTTCCACTCCAGGAGGAGCTGCTTGTTCCAGAGGAGTGACAGCATTTCAAGGAAGATCTTTAAAGGCAATCTTTTATTCTAAGCCAACAATCTTACATAAGCAAAAGGGTATCTTATACCTGCAGCCCCCTTCCTTCAGGTGTAACTTAGGAGGAGTTACAAAGATACCAAACAGCCTAGGTCCTATACAGCCAAGGTTAAAAAGAAACATAACTATTCCTATTCTATTCACAATACAGATGGTGTTCTAGGTCTTGGATGGTTAGGGGAAACTGGGAGTCTGGATCCCTTTGTCCACCCTACTACCAAGTTTCCCTATGGAAGGTGAGTCAAGCAGCACCCTCATCTCTTTGTCTCTCTCTTTGCCTTGTGGCACCCCAAGTTTTTATAACCTCTCACTTGGAAGCATCTGAAAGCTTCAACCCTTCTCCACAAACTGCTCATCCTTTTTGGGCAACTCTCCCTCATCTATCTTTGTCTTTCACAGATGAGAAATGAGATACATGTGACCAGGCAACATCAGAGTAGGGCTGGTCTAAGGCACCAGTGGCATCAGCACCCGCAGGGGGCCAGATTATTATAGGCCTCCCCATAGTAACCCCCCTCCTGCAAAAACATTATTAGTAATAATCTGAATATCATGTACTGTGAATAGTTTAGGTTGAGTAGGTTACATTGACCTGAGATAAACATATGGGGCCCCCATAATAAAGCACTGCAGCCCCCCCCCAAAAAAATTCCTTAAACTGGTCCTGCATCAGAATGTGGTTAAGATGACAAAACATATTAATCGGGAAGAACGGATGAGCTAGGAGAGGCTTCAGCAGATTGTTTTTCCCTGAGCCAACTGGGAAGGGCAAGATCCTGCGCCTCTCCTGTCCACTTCCCCCATGTTGAGTTAATTGAATGCCAACTATTTTGGCAATTTTAACTCAGCCTGCAGTAATTGAAGTAAGCAGAGGACAAAGGGGGAAAGCAGGATGAGGAGATAAAAACTGTGCCATTTTAAAAGCTGCTGAAAATGTGGAACAACAGAGGATTAATTGCAATTATCCCTACCAAACTGGGATGGCTGGCAGATATGTGATTTGGAACACAGCTGACAGAGGTCCCAAGGTTTCAGAAATGTGGGTCTTTTAAGCTCCATCTCCAGATTTAAAGAGAAAGAGATGATACTAGCACCCATGACATAGTTGATTTAAAAAAAAAAATCTTATTCCACAGATACCAGAAGAGATTGTAACTGGAGGAAAACATTGGTTGTCCAGAATTGACTTCACCTGAACCACATTTCACAACAGGATTACACGCACTATGGTGACAATTCAAATTGTGCCTTGTTTGCTGGTTATATGGCTGCTGCAGTTGACTCTAGCACAAGGTGATTGATGGAGATGGGGGGTGTTTATGGGTTAGTCTAAGATTTCATTTCTAAAATGAAATACAGAGGGGAGGCTCCCAGAAGTCACATTGTCTCCTCCATTCCCCCTGGTAAGAGTTCCTATCAGCCGGTGGCCCATAATATTGGTGAACGTTCCCCTCTTATAAGACCTTTTACAGATGGTGCAGAAATCTAAATAACAATAGGAACTGGCCTGTGAATTTTTTGGACTCCACTGTCAAGAATCCTCTATTCCCAAGCTCTGAGCAACAAAGCACCATTTATCCTCATCACAAAGAGCAAGATGTATTGAAGTTCTATGAAATGCACACTGCATCTGTATGCCACAGAACAAGGCAGGGAAATCTTGGCCCTCTCAACTCCCACAATCCCATGCTAGATGGGTGAGGTTTATGAGAATTATAGATCGCAACATCTGAAAGGCTGTATGTTTCCCATCCCTGCTATAGATCCAGGGACAGTTCTATCTCAATGAGAAAATAAGGCCCTCCTTCAAGCAGGTGATTTGGGATGTCACAAAAAGGAGCAAATGGTTGGATAGCTATTTAATTTAATCTATTATTTAATTTATTATATTTACTTCCAGGAAGGCAGTAAATAACTACCTAGGCCTCTGGTATTATGCACCTTCACTTTAGTGGGGTTGGGGAGGGTATTTGCTGTGCTGCCGCAGATGGCAAAGTATCTAGGGTCAGCCCTGCACAGACCTATAAATCCAAATGGATGTCACTCAGTCCTTTTGGCTCTAGGGCTGCTAGCAGTTTAACTCCTAGTTATCATGTCCCAGGGTAGTGCCACAACATTGAAAGAAGGTTGCAGAGCTAAAGCCCCAATGGGTCAAGATTCAGATTTAAGCCCTCAGAATTTGGCAATGATGAACACACTTGTGGCACATTTGTCAGATATGCTAATTTTACAAGATGTTGAAAAGAGATCAGCCACATTAGAGTGACAGTCTCTCTTGATCCTTTTGCTCAGACACAAAAATCCCTTCACTTTTTCCTTTTCCAGATGATGCAATTAAACTAATTGACTGTACTTTCCCATTTCATCCAAATCAGAGAACTATAGTTACTGCCTTTGGAACAAGCCAGGATACAGAACCAATTTCAAATCATGGTGTAGTATCTTGGCTTATTCCAAAGCTGGTAACCATAGTTTTCCATTTCAGGCGAAATGGAACACTATGATTACATATACAGATTTCCATACTTTATCAGGACTGAACAAAGGGAGACTTTGTGCAAACATACATTTCTCAGGTTAGTGAACCAAGATATGATCCATCATCCAAACTAAGCATTTGTAACTGGAGTCATTTTGCCTTTCTTTTACATGTAACCCTATTTTGTGAATGTCTTCTACAGCCTAAAGCCTATTTACTCAAAATGATCTTACCTTTTTTTATACATCCTCAGGTGCTGCTAGCTCACCAGCATGTAAGTGGCCTGCTTTTTTTTCTTTTTTTGAAAACCTTTCTGTACAAAAAATTCAGAAGTCAGACTTGAAAATTCGTCAGTAACATAGTGCAGTCCTTTAAACAAGGACAGGATCTTCCTTAATACACCACTTACTTAGAGATGAATATTACAAATATTTCTAGCACATTGCAAGTAAATAGCTGAGCCTGCCTCCAGTGTCTGATCCTAGATGTCAAAATAAAGAAAGGGGAAAATGGAAAATACAAAAAGATATTTTTCCATTGTCTATACTCTCAAGGGGCTCATCTAAACAAGAAGAAATAATGCTCTTACCTGTGCATTATACCCAATTTGAATCAGCATCATTTTCTTCCCACAGCATTTTCTGATCTTCACATGGCTGCAAATCAAGGTGGTGACTGTGTCAATTTTTTTGCATGTTTGGAGGGCTATGGTGGGAGACACACTGTCAAAGAAGGAAATCCGCAAGCATCCAGAGATGATGCGGAAGGTGGCCACCATGAGGAAGAGGAGGGGAGAGCTGCCTGCCCTTTACCTATCTCACCATCGGAAGGCTTCTGGCTGCAATTAAAGGGATGAGACAAGTTGCCTGGCCAGCTGCTGGGAGAAGGAAGAGGAGGGTGGCTTTTCACCGCTCTGGTTTCATCATGCCTTCCTGAGCTGTCCTCTCATGCCTGTCCGCCGGAATTAAAGGCTGCCACCACTGCTGGGATGGGTGAAGGGTGGGCAGCTCTCTCTTCTTCTTCTTCACAGTGGCCCCCCTCCTCGTTGTCTCCGGGCACTGCCGGGTTCCCATCTTTGACAGTTAAAAAAAAATTTTAAAAAGTTTTTTAAAGTGCACAATAGCTAGCGCTTCTGGGCACTTCATGGAAAGCCCGCCCCTGTGTACATCCAACCAATCAGATGTTCAGCTCTGCCCTCTCCAGACTGTGCTACAAATCACATTGGTTGTTCCAATGCGCATTTTTAAAACTCCAGTTTTTAAAAAAAGTTCAGGGAAAGCTGTGAAGGCTTTCCCTGCTGAGTATTTAGTGTTTTGGGGGGTTTTTGCCTCCCACCTTCCGAATATATTGAAACACCATGGGATCCATTGGAACAAAAAGTAATCTTCTCAATTTCTATGAGGAGTATTTTCACCATTTAGACAAGCCCAAGATTTGCAATTACAGGTATACCTTAGTAGCAAAGGGATCTTGTAGCACCTTTGAGCCTAACTGAGAGAGAGAGAGTTTTAGCATAAGCTTTCATAGACTTAGGACTTTATCAGAGACAGCTAATATCATGTCATAATGATGCCTAATGAATGCAAAAGGGCGCACATACCAAACAACGTTGTCCTTTAGCATTCTGCTGTTGTGAATAAGGTGTTCTTTTTTATTGACAGGCCAAGCTATCTGTAGATCTGCCATGGCATTTTTCTGCCAGTATTGTGAGCATTTGAAACCACACGCCATTTTCCTCTCATGATTACAGCATCAATGGGCAGAACACTTCCAGTTGAAAATGAGAAAGCCAGGAATGGGACACTCTTTTTATGAACCTCCCCAGTTTACTTGGAAGTTTATGAGTGTGTTTCTGTGCTTGTGTGTACATTTTCTGTTTTGATTTTGCTGTTTTTTAATTTTTTACCACACTCACATCTTCCCATGAAAAATGCTGAGATCCTGAACATAGAAGGAAATAGTGCTAGCATTCATGCTCCGGTAATGCTGGGGCTGCCTTTTCATGCTAGTACAGGTACCTGTGGTAAAAAGGGTTCTTTTCTCCACAAAAGAATGTTTTTAGAGGCTTGTCTGATGAAGTCCTTAGTCTGCTTCTTCAGAAGCTGGCAGCCAGAATATTTGGTACCAGAAGCAGAAATAATCGGAATTTTGGGAGGGGGGGGTAGGAATTTTTTATTGGAATAAGACCATTCTACCGAAAAATACTCCTGACCGCAAAAGGCCGTAACAATAACGCAAAAATGATAATAATTGTTTTCCTCTTTTCTTACTAATACAAAAATAAAACTATCTATCCTAACACTAATATATTTTTCCTCTTAATCTAAACGCATAGTATTGTTGAGAAGGGGGAAAGGTAGGGAATCACTGCAAAACGTCTGTTGTGTTTGCAGCGTTAGGTGCCCTCAATCTCAGAGCACCCTGGTTCTCCTTGAACAATGTGACATTTAATCTCTAGTTAATATTGTTTCAAGAAATCTGTCAGTCAGTGTTAAACATTCATTTACCTAATTGAATACTCTCTAAATCCAGGAGAACTGAGCTTTGGAAAAGTGGCTCAGACTCTGCCATAGACATATTTGCAAAATAATCTGAACTGAGAGATTTTGTTTCCTTTTGTGGGCCATCTCTCCTGTTGCAAAAGTTCCATTTTGTTGGGGAGATCGAAAGTCATCATTATAAACTACACACCCTTAACTGACCCAATTTGGCAGGGGCAGTCCCAGTTAATCCTTTCTCATCCGACTTTTTCAGCTGCTTTTACACATAAAATGCTCTGGTTTGTCTCTCTTTCTCCCACTTTTCCCTTGTTCTCAGCTTACTTCAATTGGTGCAAACTGAGTTCAAAGTGGGGAAAAACCTGCACTCAATTAGCACAGGAGGAGATGAGGGGGAAATAATCTTGCCCTTCCCAGCAGGACCAAGCAAAGGTAAACTGTTGCAGCCTCTCCTAGCTTGTGTGTTCCTCCTTCATTCGTATCGATGATACCTTGACAACACTCTGGTATTGCTTGGGCCAGTTTTCATCTGTGAAATGTCAGAAAGTATGAAACTATCCTGTTTCTTCTTCCTCTACAGTTTGTGGACGACCAGTAAACTCTGAACGGATTGTTGGGGGCCAACCAGCCTCAGATGGGGCATGGCCCTGGCAAGTCAGTGTCTTACGCTTTAGTTCTCATATTTGTGGAGGCTCCCTTATAGACAAGGAATGGGTATTGTCAGCAGCTCACTGCTTCTATGGGTAGGTATTTGATCAATGTTGTTGTCAAGCTTAGCCACAGAAGCATTTGCAACTTGAGGTTAATGTTCTGTGTCTATCACTCAGCTATACATACAGTCAGGCTGAGCAATGAGAGAAAAGAGAAGAAGCTGATGATTTGCAAAAGAGAAGAAGCTGGTGATGGATAGGTGGACAGATGAAAGAAGGGAGCTACTGGTCTGAAGGCAAGCTGGTAATCAAGCCAGGAACCTGGCTAGCAAATTTGCACGCAGTTAGTTGAGCAGCCGGAAGCCTGGTCCTACTATTTGGCAGTGAGGCCACAGTTTCTCAGGGAGCAGAGGTTGAATCATGTGGAGGACTTGGCTGTCCCCTGTGTTGGAGGGGTGAACCAATATATGACCTTCCAGGAAATCTACATCCCAGCCCCTTGCTGTCCCAAGCTAGCCTGTTGCCATCAGATGAGTGGGAAGATGCTATCTCATCAGCAGTATAGAAGAAAAATTCAACTCCTTATCCAGTTGGCTTATGTAAGCAGAACGGTGTGGATTTCCATGTTATTCTCAACTTCAAGTGACAAAATACAGTCAGCCCTCCATATCCATAGATTCTGTATCCATAGATTCCACCATCCATGTCTTGAAAATATTCCCCATATATATATATATATATTCCGAAGAGTAAACCTAGCACAAGTTGGGCACAATCCTGAACTGGAAACCCTATATGCTATGGATGACCACGTATGGTTACAGCCTTAGTATTCCTCTCCTGTGTTGTCCATTTGCAGAAGAATAGAAAGAGGTAGGAAAGAGTAGCCTCCCACCTTGTTATTGAAAACACTGTGGATAATGTTTTTATGTAAGGTAGTGAAAACAGTATGGGTAAATCATGCACGCTTTCTCCAAGTACTGAGTAAGACTCACAGCTGCAGAGTGAAGGGTGCAACTGGGGTTGTGGAATGATTGCAAAGGAGCAGGGACTGGGTTCAGAGGAAGCCCCATTTCTCATTTTGGTTGTGTGTGTGCATGCACATTCAAGTCGCCTGTTGACTTACAGGGACCCCATGAATTCCATAGGGTGTTTTTTAAGGCAAGGAATACTCAGAGGTGGTTTTGCCAGTTCCTTCCTTTGAAATATAACCTACAGCACCTGGTCTTCATTGGCGGCCTCCCATCCAAGTACTAATAAGGCCTGACCCAGCTGAGCTTCTAAGATCAGATAGGATCTGGTGCCTTTTGGGTATTTGAGCATGCATAAATCACACTACCAAGCGGGTGAAGAAGCGGCAGAAGTGGAGTTCCACATACACCAATGTTGTGCATTGCATTTGTGTGTTGTGCCTTGTGGTTACACATTCCAGTTTTGCATTGCACAATGATGGTGCATAGTGCACAATGGTACCCAGTCATTGACAGGTTGCACAATGTTGCTATTCTACATAGGGGATGTGTAGTGCTCGTGTAGAGTATCTCGACATGCAGATATTTATGCTAAACTGAGGGGAACTTGGATTGCAGCCCATGATTGCATAGAACTTACATAAAGTGTTGAATTGGGTCTAGCGACTGGATTTAGATCCTTATTTTTACTTTTATTTCCTCCTGCTGTTTCATTTATTTATTTATTCAATTCATTTATATGATATCTTTCTCCCAAAGTGGGACCCAAGTGGCTTCTAAGAATCATTAATTAAACAATAACAATGAAATTTAAAACAGTTAAAATCACAGATAAAAACATTTTAAAATCATTTAAAAAGATAATTCCAGTTTGATCACATATTGGATATGTTTTAAAGTGCCTCAGTTGGCTTTATTTGTGTGCTGCCTTGAGAAGCCTTGTTGTTGTTGTTGTTGTTGTTGTTGTTGCTGTTGTGTGCTTTCAAGTCACTACCGATTTATGGCAACTCTAAGGCAAACCTATCACAGGGTTTTCTTGACAAGATTTGTTCAGAGGTGGTTTGCCTTTGCCTTCCTCTGAGGTTGAGAGAGTGACTTGCCCATGGTCTCCCAGTGGGCTTCGAACCCCGGTTTGAATAGTGTAACACTCAAACCACTCTACCATGCTTGCTCTCTCATGATAGTAAGTGGCATACAAATATTTAATTAATAAATAAACATGGAAGTCATTCTGACAACGGTGTATTTACTGCATTCTAATGTGAGCATGGGATTTATGGATTCTTCAAAAGGATGTTGGACTGCAACTTCCAGCAGCACAAGCCAGCATAGGTAATGGTGATAAATACTGGGAATTACAATCTAATGACATCTCAACAACCATTTGATTCCCATCCTTTACCTAGTGTAGTTGAGTGATAGGATTATTGCACCCTATCCAGTCATGGTTCTCCAGTATCTCAAGTATTTGGCCATCAGTAGAAGAAATCTTACAGGTCTCACAGAAACCCCAAACTTAGCATTGCATGTTCTTGTTGCATTGCAAATCCAACACCATCTCTTGTGTTCACAGGGCAACATTCCCTGAAGAGTATTTGCTGGTATTTGGTGCCTATCAGCTCATGAACCTCTCAAACAACATAATAGTCAGCCGTGTTCAAAATATTATCATCCATCCTGGCTACAATGGTGATGTTGATTCCAGTGGAGATATTGCTTTACTTCACCTCCCATTTCCTGTGAAGCTTGCCAACAACATCCTCCCTGTTTGCCTGCCAGAGTGGTTTGCAAAATTCTATACAAACCCTGATTGTTGGGTCACTGGATGGGGAGATATAAAATCTGGAGGTGAGAAACATTCTTTGTGGTGCCCATTCAGTCTCTGATGACTTTCATGATATTTGTATACATAGTCCTTTACAGGGAGTGGGCAAATTCATCTCCTCTCCCTAATGACCTTAACAGGTGGAAGAGGCATGTGGCCTGCAACCTACCAAGTCCCTTGCCACTTCCCATTTGCATGTCCAAGCCAGATGCCCGTCCCTCTTTCTCAAATAAATGCCAGACACAAAGAGTGACATGCTTTGGTAATAAATGGCCACAACATTATTGATGACAGCTGCAGCTAGTTGGCTCAATACATGATCCAGGCATCGGCCAACCTGCCTGTTGGTTGATGAGCCCTTTGTCAGCCAACATGCCAACAAATAAAACCCCAGAGGGGGAGGAGTCCCCACAGGCCCCCAGTACCTCTTGTCCAACCTCCTCCTCTCCCTCTAAGAGAGGGGGCACCCAGAATGTGCATACCCCGAGCTGACATGTCCTCCAGGCCAATGCCCCCCCATACCCCTGGAGGGAATCTCCATGACCTACCAGTGACAGAGCCCCCCAAGAATGATGACCTTTGATTCAGGATCCATACCAACCTCCCCCCAAAGTTGTGACAATTAGGAAATATGTTACCCATGAGATAAATCCCTGTCTAGAGAGTAGGTGGGTGAGCTAGAAGAGAGTTACTGCCTGGTCTGGCGAGGCGACCTGGAATTTATACCCAACCACCAGACCAGAGGGAAGCCTACAGATGGAGGCGGCTTCCCTCTTTCTCCCAGCCAATTGAATTCAAGCTGGACGCTCATTTCCAATTGGCTGACAGGCAAACACTCCAGCCAATCTGAGCAAGCCAGGCTGTTCCCAGATTAGCTGTCACTCCATCCTCCACCCAGCTAGACATGCTGCCTGCTGGGAAGAAGATGGATGCATGGCGGTGGCCATGCTTTTTCCATGGGGTGATGGGACTCTTGCCGGCACCGCAAACGGCCACTGAGTGAGTCTGGCAGCCTGATTTCTGGGGGGTAGTGGGGAATCTGACTCACAAGGGAGAATCAAACAATCAGTAGCCTTCAGGGAATGCAATTCTCCATATTAAAACTATTTTTAGTGGAAACCTTTGAGCCTGAAATAGTTTTTTTTCCCCAAAAAATCTGCCCATCATCCGCAAAAACTGATATACAGGCATGCTGCATCAGATATGGGAAGTTTATAGCCATCTTGAGTAGTAGCCACTGATAGCAATGTCTTCCATGAATGTGTTTAATCCCTTTTTAAAGCGGTCCAAGGTGGCAGCCATTTAGACAGAGAGAGAGAGAGAGAAAATGACTCAGTTACAGTTGTCCCTTCAGATTCATGGGGTTTGGTTCCAGGACCCCTGTGGATACCAAAATCCGTGAATACTCAAATCCCATTATATGCAATGGCATAGCAAAATGGTGTCGTTTTAATTATTGTATGTTTTATTTTTTTTCTAATTTAATATATTTTTAATTATTGTATGTTTTTAATCCTTTATAATTTAATATTATTTTAAGAGGTGGGCAGGCTGGGGTATTGTAATTATGGAGTTTTTATATTGTAAGCCGCCGCGATTGCGTTGCAGAGGGGCGGGATAGAAATAAATTGTTATTATTATTATTATTATTATTATTATTGATGTCAAAATCAAGGTTTGCTTTTTTGGATTATTATTTTTTTTAAGATTATTTTCAAGCCATGAATACTTAAATCCATGGATACCAAATCCGTGGATACAAAGGGACAACTGTAGTTAATAAATACCTGCCTGCCTTTCTCGATGCACTCTCCAAGTAACAGAAGCTTACTAGAGATTACTATGTCCTATCCCAGTGAACTTCTTAGTTTAACTGTACTCTGTGTGAAGAAGTTGTAGTTGTTATATGTCCTGACTCTCTCACCATTCCATTACATTGGATAGCTCTGGGCTCTAGTATTTTTAAAAAGCTCATCCGTATCTACTTTCTCTATATCATTCATAACATCTGAAAATATATCTATAAAAACCATTGAATTCTGGGCTTCTATAAGAGATTCAGCACATGTTTTCCAAAGCCAAGCTTGCGAAAAGAAACTCTTTGCTTTCCTCTCTCTCATAAGTAACCAAAAGTGTTACTGTTATTTACTTCATTTAAAAACTCTGAATGCTATGAGCCTTCAGGCTTGGGGTGGAAAACACATTCTTTTCTCATCTACTTTGTTGTTGTTTCAGCACCCACAGCAGAACATGAAGCAATGCCTAACTCAGTACTTGAACCAAGTGGTATTCCTCTGCTGCCATTTTGTGAGGTCATTCTTTGCAATGCATATTCCTGAGGATTAACCTGTTTTACCCTGACAAAGGGTTTTCCTCACAGATAAATGTCTCAGTGATCAGACTTGCAAATTTAGTCAAAGTTTAACTGCTGGTGGCCAATCACAGATCATATGAAACTGAGGAAAATCATATGCTGTGACAAACAAATGTCTTTCACCACTCAGGGAGCACTGCTTCTCAAAATGTGCCGAGCAAATTTTCCAGTTTGACCCTTAACTGTTGTACCTCAACAGTTACAATGAGGATATCCAAGTTAGTCTGTCAAAGCAAAAACAGCAATGAATAGCATCTCCTTGAAGACTAAAAAGTTTCTTTTGGCATAAACTCCATCTAACAAAGCAGGCTGTAATCCATGAAAGATTGTGTCAAATAAAATATGTCAGTTGTTAGTGTACCAACGGACTCTGACTTAAAATTAGAGTTAAACCAAAAAATGAAATGCCTCATTAAGGCTGCTGACATACTGCAGAAATAATGCAGTTTGACACTACTTTAACTGCCATGGCTCAATGCTATGGAATTCTAGGATTTGTAGTTTTGTAAGATATTTAACCGCCTCTGTCAGAGACCTCTGGTGCCACAACAAACTACAAATCCCAGGATTCCACAGGATGGAGCCAAGATAGTTAAAGTGGTATCAAACTGTATTATTTCTGCAGTGTGTCAAGCACCCTAAGGTGTCAAAAAGTCCAAGCAGTCTACACTGTAGAAATAATGCTGCAATGACTCTTTCCTTCAGAATCCCGGGATTTATAATTTTGTGAGGCACCTGCATTCTTTGGCAAAGAAGGTTAAATACCTTATAAAACTCCAAATCCCAGGAATCTATAGGATGGAGCTACAACACTTAAATGGGTGTCAAAATGCATCATTTCTACAGTGTAGATGCACCCTAAGTCACAATCACAATATAATGTAACTATACCTTCATTAGTGACAAAAGGAATTCATTGAACTATTTGTGACTTGTCAGATATGAGGATGCCCATGAGCATACTCAGTGTCCCACCAATGCCACTGTCTTTCCATGGTGGTGGGATTGTATGTTCCTGTGAGGCAAGAAACTATGCTATGCCAGCAGTGCTGCTGGTAGAGTCTCCCATCTCAGACAGGCTTTTGCTGAGGAGCCAGACTAAGGCCTGGTCTATATGAGCCCAAAACCCCCCAGAGTGCCATGCAGTAATAGCCATTCACAGCAGCTGCGACCTGTTTTAATGGTTTTACAGCCCCCATAAACTTTGCATGCCCTCTAGTCAGGATGGCAGCCAAGCGAGTGAATTACTCGCATTTTTAAAACTATTGCCACTGATTTTTTAAAAAATATATATTTCCATGATGTGCATAAGCAATACTTTGCCTTTATGAAAACAAGGATTTTTTAACACATTTTATTGCCTTAGCAATCACTCGCTAAGGTGAAAATCCAACATGGCAGCTCCGGGCACTGGCCCTGTTAGCAAGCCCCACCCCCATGCTCATCTGGCCAATCAGATTTGCACTTCCACTCATATGGGAAAGTGATTCAAAGCAAATCACTTGTCCCAAAGAGCGAGAATGTGCATTCCCCTTGTTGTTTTTAAAAAACTCCAGGAAAAGCTGCAAAGGATTTTCCTTTGGAGTTTTTTTGACATTTTTGTCCCCCACTCTCCTTCTGAATATGGCATAATGATGCAGGATCCCATTAGGACAGGTCATCTTCTCCTCAAATTCCACAAGGAGTATTTTCACTGACCCCTATATGTGCCAAACAGCTTCTGGGAAGCAGCAATAGTGAGGGAGGGGTGACACTGGTGCTGGACCTCTCAGAGACAATGGCAGTGGCACCATAGTTAATACTTGTTAGTACTGTGCAGAAAGAGGCATAGTAAACCCTTCTTGAATGGCTTTTACCATGAAAGCCATATGACGAGACAATCCAAAATGAAACAAGAGATAGTGCCAGAAGATGAAACTGATTGGATGGCACTCAACAAGCTACTGGGGTACAAGCAAAGGACAGCTATGAGTGGTGCTGTGGCTAATGACACAACTGGATTCAAGCTGAAAGGACATTCAGCTGTTGACATGCTCAGAAATGAAAGGAAAGTCTGAAGCTGCACAACACATAGGAACAAGGAATGTGAGAAGCATGAATCAGGGGAAGCTAGACATAGTAAAACAAGAAATGGAGCATATAAACATTGCAATACTTGGGGTAAACAAGCTAAAGTGGACAGGAATGGGACATTCTGAGTCAGATAATTTCATAATGTTTTGCTCAAGAAGTGAAAATCTAAGAAGAAATGGAGTGGCATTAATAGTGAGGAGAGATATAGCAAAAGCTGTCAAAGACTATAATGCAAAGTATGACCAAATTATATGAATAAGACTTCTGGGAAAACCCATTAATAGAAACATAGTCCAGGTTTATGCCCCAACTACAGAGGCAGAAGAAAAGGAAATTAAAATATTTTATGCTGGCGTACAGGAGGAAAATGATCACACACCAAAGCAGGTCTTCTTGTTACTCATAGACAATTGGAATGCAAAAGCTGGAAAAAGAAAAGAATCAAAGATTGTAGGAAAATTTGGCCTAGCGTCGAGAAACGAAGCAGGAGGGTGACTGATTGAATTTTGTGAGGCCAATAATTTGTTCACTACAAACACATCATTCGAGCATCCAAAGAGGCAACTGTATATATAGACATCAAAAGATGGAGAAGTTCCATTCTCTGTGCAAAAACAAGACAGGAGCAGACTGTGGCACAGACCATGAACTGCTAATATCAAAAATTGGAGTGAAGAAGAACACTAAACCAACCATTCTGCCAAAATAGAACCTGAAGAACATCCCCACAGGATGTGAAGAAACTGTAAAAAATAGATCCACACTATTAAGCCTAATTGTCCAGGGGCCAGAAGAACTGTCAGCTGAAGCTAAGAACATTATCTGGGAGGAATGCAAAAAGACACTATCTACAGCCAAAAAGAAGGAGAAGCCTCAATGGAGGACCAATAAAACTCTTCAAGCAGTTCAGGACAGACAAGAAGCAAAAGTAAAAGGTGACAGAAATAGAGTCAGAACCCTGAATGCAACTGTTCAGCAAAATATGCTCAGGGACAAAGAGAACTACTATAAATAGTCAATGCAGAGAAACAGAAGATGATAACAAAAGAGAAAGAACAAAAGATTTCTTCCACAAGATCTCAGAAGTCAAAGGAAAATTAAACCAAGAAAGGGGGTGCTCTACTACCAGCAGGAAAACACATTATGACCTAGTAGACATAAAGAGATGATCAAAACAATACACTGAAGAACTATATAAAAGAGATGAAATGATGACAGATTCATTCAAAGAAGATCCATTTGAGAAAGATCTTACAATTTTAGAAAGTGAAGGGGAAGCTGCACTCAGAGTGCTTGGGAGAAATAAATCACTAGGAACAAATGACATACCAATAGAACTGCTTCATACTACAGAGATAAAATCTACTTTAGTTCAACTAAAATCTATCAACAAATATGGAAAGCAAAAGAATAGCCCACAGATTGGAAATGCTCGATATCATTCCAGTCACCAAGAAATGGGATACCAGTGATTGCAGCAACCACAGGACCATTACATTAATTTCTCATGCAAGCAAAGTGATCCTCAACATTCTACAACAAAGACTTTTACCATATATGGAGCGAGAAATGCCAGATGTCCAAGCTGATTTCAGGAAATGAAGAAGCACCAGGGATCATATTGCATCATCATTATCATGAGTGTTTATTGTACTAGCCAAAAGCCATGACAGGGAAATAAAAATACATAAAACATTTAAGATAAAAGTACAAAAGTATAAAAGCATAAAAGATACACACACTTTTTAATGACAATACCAAAGTTATTACCAACCTGGTATAAACAGTAAAAACCTGAATTTCTAGGTAACCAACATGAAAATCAATTTTATATTTTGAATCACCATGACAATTTGTTGTAATTTTATCTCTCTCTCTCTCTCTCTCTCTTTCAGATCTTTTATGCTGCTAGGCCAAAAAAGGGCCACCTTATGTCTTACATAGCCATTGGCATGACTCAATAGAAATTGAACAGAATCTAGTACTAGAGAGTTCCCACTACCAGTTGTCAACAAGGGTGTCAAAAGTCTCTCCCTGGGGTCACTATATATGAGACAGGTTAACAAATAATGCACAATGTCTTCCACCTGCTCTTGGCTGCAAATACAGAGTCTGTTTTCAAATAGCACTTTAGTATAGCATACGTCTAAAACTGCAGTTGGCAAAACTTGAAATCGCAATTCTGTGAAGGCAATTCTTAAGGTAGATTACTTAAGACTCAAATATCTGGCTCTAAAATGTTCTTTTTTCAAAAAGGCAAGCCATGGAGAGAATTTTGATATCCTGGTTGACTGTAAATCCCTTCTTGAATCTATCCAAAATAGCCAGTCTCTTAATTGACTCTTATTCATACCCAAGACAGAGTTCAGCTCAGGGAAGATGTAACTATGTAAAAGATTTTGTTAAGTTTGATTTCCAATATTGATTGCTTCAATGCTCAGGTATCTGAATAGGAAGGTTTGTTCTATAACATGTTGTTCTAACATCCATTTGTGTCTTACAAACATAAATTGAGAATGGGGTGCATCAGAGAATTTCAGAAGAAAATCAGCCTGTGCTTTATATGTAGATTACAGCAAAGTTTTTGATTGTGTAGATCATGAAAAAGTATGGATCACTCTGAAAGAAATGGGTGCACCTCAAGATTTGACTGTCCTGATGGGTAACCAGCACTCAGGACAAAAGGCTACTATTAGGATGGAATACGGAGAAACAGAATAGTTTCCAACTGGCAAGGGGGTCAGGCAAGGCTGCATTTTTATCACCCTATCTGCTTTATTTGTCTGCTGAACATATCATACACATGATTAATTAGACTCAATATGTCATTAATCAACCATTATTCAGAATGAACACAGCAGTCAAGAGATCAAAAGAAGACTAGGACTTGGAAGAGCAGCTATGAAGGAACTAAACAAGATCCTGAAGTGTAAAGATATATAATTGAATACTAAAGTTAAGGTTGACCATGCTATCATCCAATTTCTATGCATGGTTGTGAAAGTTGGACAGTGAGGAAAGTTGATAGGAAGAAAATAAACTCATTTGAAATATGGTGCTGGAGAAGAGTTGTATGGATACTGTGGACTGCTAAAAAGACAAATGTAAATGGGTCTTAGAGCAAATTAAGCCTGAACATGCTCTAGAAGACAAGATGACTAAAATGAGACTGTCATACTTTAGACACATCATGAGAAAACATAGCTCACTAAAAAAGACAATAATGCTTGGTAAGGTAGAAGGCAGTAGAAAAAGAGGAAGACTGCATTACCCATGGATTGATTCAACCAAGGAAGCCACGGCTGACCTGAGTCTACAAAACCTGAGCAGAGCTGTTGATGATACAGTGACTAGGAGGTCTCTCAATCATAGGGTCACCATAAGTCAAAGTTGACCTAACAGCAGTTAACAATACTCAGTATGCTTTTAGTTAGACACTCAATAAGCACAACCAGATAAAAGGCGAACCATATACAGTTGCTATTTACACCAATATGGAAGGCAATAGTGTGTGTCTAACACAACAAGCTGCCAATCAGTGCATTACTCTTCTCTGAGGAGAAGGGAATCTGTCTTTATATTTGACATAAGGCCTGGCTAGTCAATCCCTAATAATACTAATAATATGGATGCCCACTCCTCATGCACCAAAGGTCTCCTATCACTGTGCTCTGTTTCTCTCTCCTTCAGTACCGTTACAAGATCCAATGACCCTCCAGGAAGTGAATGTGCCCATCATAGACCAAGGAAGCTGCAACAGTCTTTATAACAATCCTCCAGTCAAAGGCCTGAGCTGGAATCCTGTCAAGCCTGATATGATCTGCGCTGGTCTTAAAGAAGGAGGAAAGGATTCCTGCCAGGTAAGAAACTACACCACCAGCCTTCATACAGCCATTGCCTGCAATAGGATAAATGCCTCCTTTAACCTGTTCAGGGGCCATTCCACACTACACTGTTATAGCACTATGATTCCATTTTAACCACCACAGCAACATTCTGTGGAATACTGGGGTCTGGAGTTTGGGGGGGGGCATTCAGAACTCAAAGCCAGAGGGGTCTCTATTGCCTCATGAAACTATGAATCCCAGGCTTCCAGAGAAAGTTGCCATGGCAGTTAAAGTGGAATCATAGTGTGGAAGGGGCCTCTGGCAGGCTCTAGAGTGGCCTTTTGCAAAAGAAGACAAAGCTAAGCAACTTTAATTAAAGAGGAATTTCAGCAAGTGCCAAAATCTTAACAAGACTTTCAAGGATACAGGAGGCCTGTCCTCTTCTGCATCTTCTACAGCCTTGTTTTATGCATAAGAACTCCTAACTAAGTTCTTATTAGTCCTGCTTTTAGAGAAATACTCAGAATTTTAAACCCTTTTCTTTACATGGAGAGCACCATATTTAAAATCAATACAGGTCTCCCTCTATATCCATGAGGGATATGTTCCCAGACTTACCGTGGATAATAGTGAACCCTGTCGAAATGAATGACTTCCAGCCCAATGTTTGGAGGAGGCTGTCCATAGAACTAGCTATAACGGTGTAACATACAACATTCCCTCCCCCATGTGCTACACCCCCCAATGGTACACATGCCACTCCCCCATGCCACGCTCACTGTACTTCGACCACCCTCCCCACACTCACACTGCCCTCCCTGCACCCTGTGCCACACCGTGCCACCCTCCTCACACTCGCTCAACCCTCCACACACCCCATGTCTCCCTTTGCCACCCTCCCCGCACTTGCACTGCCCTCCCCGCACCCCATGCTGCCCTCCCCACACTTGTACCACCCTCCCTGCACCATGTGCCGCCCTGTGCCATGCTCCCCGCACTCGCACTGCCCTCCCCACACCATGTGCCACCCTGTGCCGCCCTCCCTGCACCTTGTGCTGCCCTGTGCTGCCCTCCCCGCACTCACACCACCCTCCCCACACCCCGTGCCACCATGTGCTGCCCTCCCCACGCCCCATGCTGCCTTCCCTGCACCACCCTCCCCGCACTCCATACATGCCGCACACGCACAAACCATGCTACATCCCCCCATGCTATTCACACCCCCTCTGCCTCCACCATGTTCAGAAAGGAGTGAAACTTCCACATGGTCCCACCCCCAGTGTGCTGATTGGCTGCCCAACAGAGCTTTGATTGGTTGGTCAGTTTCCTAAGTGGCGAATCAGCACACTGGAAATGGCAACATACCTAAGAGCAATATATATATAGCTTGCTCTGGAAGATCTAGAAAATGCCTAGAGAGGACTTTTTTTCCCCAGACATGGATAAGTGAAGCCACAGATACCCGTCCAATGGATAATGGCAGGTTGATCTGTACTCTGAACCAAAATATGATATTTGTATATTTTTTTTCTCCAATCATTCTCATTTAAACTGAACATGGGGGATATTTTTAAAAACAAAATTGAATGGAGAATTTTTTTTATATAATTTATTAAAACATTTATATCCTGCCCTATATCCAAAGATCTCAGGGTGGCTGAAAATAAAATTAATTGAAAACAATAAATAATAACAATAATTTTAAAAGATTAAAAATATATTAAATAGGTGATTAGTTAAAAAAAACAATTTAAAACTAGTTGAAACAATGTTAAATAATGTTACAATAAGGCTTGCACAGTTGGGATAAGATAAGTTTGCGCCCCCCCCCCCCAAAAAAAAGCCATGTTTTGAATTGGCAACAAAATGGTCCCAACATTGGCACAAATTGGACCTCCAGTGGGAGGGAATCCCTGAACTGGAGTCCCATTGCCCTCTCCCATGCCCTCCCAAAATGTGTTTCCCCTACTGATGAGAAAAAAATCCAAAAATTAAATGTTTACCTATAGGATACAAGGTACTTGTGCCTACCTTATGTATAGGGTGGCCAAGAGACACATGCATCTTCTCTTGTATAATCATCTCTCTGCTGGTCTGAACTGCAACCTCCCCAGCTTCCTACGCATCAATTAAAGCACAGAGGAAGATATTGTGATGATGTCAGTCAAAGATGGGGAACTTCTTTTCCATCCCAGGGATCAAATTCCTACATGGAAAGTCTCTCAGGGCTGCATTCCAGGATTTGGCAGTATCATGGGGCAGGGCCAAATCAAAGCGGGTGATGTCATTCTTATCAAATTGGCCATTTCCCCACAAAGCATATGCAGCACTAAATACCTTGCAGGCACCAAATCCTGTCTGGTCTTGAAAGCTAAGCAGAGTCAGCCCTGGTTAATACTTGGATGGGAAACCGCTAAACAACCCCAGATACTGTAGGCTATATTTCAGAGGCAACTGGCAAACCCCCACTTAGTATTCCTTGCCTTAAAAAACCCTCCAAAATTCATGGGGGTTGCCATAAGTTGATAGACAACTTGAAGGCACATAAACAGCACAGCTCAATTCTGTGCATGACTACTCAGGAGTAAGTCCCAATGCAACAGTTTTCAAGCATGCAAAGCACAGCTTAATTTTAAGTATGGCTACTTATGATTCAGTCCTTGTACAACAGCTTCTTCAGTTGCCAATCCAGATGTCAGTTCTACACAACAACTTCCCAAGCCCTAGATTATCAGATGCAGGAAATATGGCATGATAATGATGATAGAATAATGCGAAAGGGCTTCCCTATCACACAACATCATTCTGCTAGTGTTCTGCTGCCATGAATAATCCATTCTATTTTATTGACAAGCCAAGCTGTCAATAGATCGCCAATGGCAGGTTGTTGCTTTTTTGCGGTATTGCTAGCGTCTGAAACTGTGTCCTGTTCCACTCTCATGAATACAGTGTCACATGGTGGTCCCTGCTAGAACACAGCTGGGTGAGAATGCAAAAACTAGACACAGGATGATCTTTTTATGAACCTCCCTGTGTTGCTTGCCAATTTTAAAGTGTGTTTCAGCATTTGTGTGTTTGTCTTCTTTGTTAGTTTTGGTGTTTTTTTGTTTTTTACTTTTAACCATGCTCACATCTTCTCACAAGAACCACCAAGATCATGTGCCCCAGCAAACACAGGAGAAAACAGCACTAGCATTCATGCTCGAATAATGCTGGGGCAACTCTTTCTCGTTATTACAGCAACATGTGATAAAAAGGGTTATTGTGCCAGGACACTCACGCTTCAAAATATAGTGGGCCAATAATGTTTCTAGAGGCTCATCTGATAATCTCCCTAAATAGCCTTGTCTCTCACAGATAACAGGAGAAGAAAATTGTGGGCAAAACAGGGTGCCATTAAAGGCCACATCCATCCCACAAACTGAAGGGTCCCAAAACCTGAGCTTGTTTAAATCAGGAGAACATGGCAGCCACAGAGACACCAGAATGATGAAGAGATGCCACAGTAATACTATAATTAAGTAAAACTAAAGCTATTACATTATAATACAAAAAGAAACAATGTTTTCTTAAATTACAGTCATGCACACACAAAAAGGAATTATATGTAATTCATTCTTTACAGAACTTGAAAATATGTTACCGGCAATGTTGTAATCTCTCAAGAGGTGCTTTTTTTAAAGTAACAAGGGTGTAACAAAGTTACATTTCACAAGTAACATAACACGTGGGAACAAAGATACTTTACTTTTAAGGTGCATTTTCAGAAGTGTCTTTGGAAGATTTTTTTTTTAATTCCAGTCTCTTATTAGTCCTAAAGTGTTCCCTCCCACACACACACACAAAAAAGTAGTGGAAAGTAATAAGCAATACAAGTACAAGTCGGCCCCCATATCCACAGATTTGGTATCCATAGTGTCACTTATCCATATCTGAAAAAAATATGTTCTCTCTAGGCATTTCTAGGTCTTCCAATGCAATTCTATGTTCAACATCTAGTATTTATCCCATTGAAAATAAGGTACCCTATTATCCATTGTTTTAGTTTTAGTTTTAGTTTTAGATGGAGAGAGATTAAGAACTTGACCTTTCACTTCCTGCCTGTTTACTTCCTCTCTCTGCCACCTATCCCAAGGCATTATGAGCAGATTACATCATCTCATTCAGCCAGGGGCATTCAAATGACTGCCCTTTGTTGTACAAACAGAATTAACACTCCGTTTTTTTTGGCCTCTGCCATGTGCCTTCTCTCTTGGTCTTCATGGAGGGTGACATGCTGAAGTATGTCTGCCTATTATCCTTACCCTTAGAATGGTTCAGCAAGGACCAGGTTGTTTTATCTAAAGGATTCCTCTAATAAATTCAGGTCAACCCCCCATATCTGTGGGGGATACATTTCTATACTTACTACACATAGGAAATTTTCACACGCTGAAAATATCGCCGCCAGAAACCGGGACAGAAATATTTCTGTCCCGGAAGCAGCGCCGCGGTTCGCACGCTCACCTCCCTCTCCCGTTGTTCCGTCGTCCTCGCTTTGGGTTTTTCCCTCCCTCTTCTGGAATATTTTACTAACAGGAGTTTGCCATTAATAAAATATTCCGGAAGAGAGAGGAAAAAACCCAAAGCGAGGACGACGGAACAACGGGAGAGGGAGGTGAGCGTGCGAACCGCGGCGCTGCTTCCGGGACAGAAATATTTCTGTCCCGGTTTCTGGCGGCGATATTTTCGGCGTGTGAAAATCTCCATATCTGAAACTGTGTATAATAGTAAACTGCCATAAATACCATAGAATCATGCTAGAGGACCTAGAAAATGCCTACAGAAGATGCCTCTCTAGGCATCTGGCACAGCTCTATGGTCAATGTCTGGCAAAAGTCACACTGGAGACCTCCTGATACCTAGAGAGACCACCTCCAACATGACTCTATGGTCCTCCAGATGCCTAGAGAGACCCCACCAACAGCAAGTAAGTGAAACCATGGGTACCAATCCCATATAAAGTGGGGGGGGGTTCCTGGATTCCTCCTTTTCAGGATACTAAAGCCTATTTTCTGCCTCCACTTGGTTCTCTCAAACAGCCTCCTAAGGTGGGCACTTCCACTATTGCTGGAGAAAAAGGTCTACTAGGCCTTTCTTTCCAGTAAGACTCTCTCTGCATCTAACCCCTCAAACAAGTTTCACCATCTTTTTGGGTCCCCCAGATATTATGGGCCCAGGGGAAGCTTTCTTTTCTGCAACAGGAAATGAACATAAATTACTTCCTGTTCACTTCCTATTTTAGAACAAGGTATCTCCTGGACCTAAAATGGCCTGAAACAAAAACATGGAGAAAATGTCTCCCAAAACCCCTAGAAAGTATTTGGGGGCCTTTGGGGGGAAATGGCCTCTGGGGACCACAAAAGCAGCTCTGGGGTCACATGTGTCCACTAGCCATACTTTGCACACCCCGATGGATGCCATTATATGTAATAAATTCCATCCCAGCTCTGTCAAGGAGGTGGTTGATGTAATATTAAGCCTGATTCAAGCACCTTTGCCTAATCAGCACTGCAGATCTGATCTTAAAATTGTTCGCAACTGACATATCTTCTCACCATCATTTATCTCCACAGGGTGACTCCGGGGGACCTTTGGTTTGTAAAGTCCAAGGAGTCTGGACTCAGGCTGGGATTGTGAGTTGGGGAGCAGGCTGTGCTCAGCGCAACCGCCCTGGTGTCTACACTTCAGTGCCTTACTATGCCAACTGGATCACTGCTGTTTTGGAAAGTAGAAATCCAAATAGTCCAACTAGAAAGCCAAATAGTCCAACTAGAAAGCCAAATAGTCCAACTAGAAAGCCAAATAGTCCAACTAGAAATCCAAATAGTCCAACTAGAAAGCCAAATAGTCCAACTAGAAATCCAAATAGTCTAACTAGAAATCCAAATAGTCCAACTAGAAAACCAAATAGTCCAACTAGAAATCCAAATAGTCCAACTAGAAATCCAAATAGTGGGTCACAAAATGCACCCCTTCTGGCAGTTCTCATGCTTTCTCTCACGCTGGTCCTCTTATGAGACCCCTGAGATCTCCAATTTCTTTCTTACCGCATTATAGAAATATCATTGTGCAGGGAGCAGGGAGCATGTGTAAGGCCAAAATCTTGACAAATAATAAATAGGGACTGATGTGCAGGGGCAGGTCACTCTGATTCCATGTCAAATCATGGAAATGAATCCTGCAGTTGAAATGGATGATCCAAGATGCATTTGGATCATCCATTTCAACTGCAGGATTCATTTCCATGATTTGACAGTGGCTTAAGTACCTCCCCCCCAAAAAATCTAAGACCAATGACTTGAAGGAAATGCTGAGATTATAGGACTTTTTCGGACAAAGAAAAATAATGCAAGCAGCCTCTCCAGCTTGCGAGGCTGCTGCGCTGCAAAGCGCCCCTTTTGTATGACGCTCGCCCCTGCCGGTACTGTTGCGGTACCGCAGGGAGAGCTGAGCGTCATATTTCGTTGATTTTTACTCACGATCAACTTTCATGAGTAAAAAATCAACGAAATATGACACTCAGCTCTCCCTGTGGTACCGCAACAGTACCAGCAGGGGCGAGCGTCATACGAAAGGGGCACTTTGCAGCGCAGCAGCCTCACAAGCTGGAGAGGCTGCTTGCGTTATTTTTCTTTGTCTGAAAAAGTCCATAATATTACATTAAACTGTGGAGTTTGATGTGCAAAGGGATCAAGTTAGCATCTTTGAGACTAGGTGTTGTCTAGATGTTGAAAAAACTCCTCATAGAATTTGACCTTTTCTCCCAATGAGATCCTGCAGCAGTATGCCATTTTTGGAAGTAGGGGGCCAAAAACTGCACAAGAAAGGTCTTTGTGGCTTTCCCTAAGGTTTTTTTTAAAAAAAAAAACATACACGAAAATGCGTGTGGACAACCGATTCCCAGCACAGTGCATTCAGGAAGTGGAAAGCTGATTGATCAGATGTGTGGCGGGGGGCAGGCTTGCCAGCAACAAAAGTGGCCAGAAGCTCCATTTTGAATTTTTGTGGTAACACTTTTTTGCAGCCCTGAGGAGACCAAACAGCTTTTGTTAAGTGGAAGGTCACACTTGCACACCTTAGATTTAACATTTTTTAAAATATTGTGCAGCAGTGGCAGCTTGTGGAGAATATTAATGCAAGTAATTCACTCCTGGCCACCATCTTGATTCACAGTCATGGCTGTGTTTGAACTTCAAACACGGATAACTTCACATACCAGCAATCTTGCCAAAAAACATAGAGGCAAATGAACACTGCTGCAAATTTGCGTTAATGTACAGCAATCACATTATATCACCTCGTCTAGATGAGGCCTTTCTGAGAGAAAGAAGTTGTAGCATAATCTTTTGCAGACTGTGTCTACTTCCTCCATGCTTCTGAGGAAGTAGACCAAGTCTACAAAGGCTTATGCTACAACTTCTTTCTCTCAGTTAGCCTCAAGATCCCTTTGCATTCTGATATCTCCACACTAACATGGCTCTGTCTTTGAATTCTACCCCTGTGGAGTTCGGTGATGAGCCACAATACTAAGGATGTTTTTGTAGAGGAATTACAGTGTCCCTGTCTTGGAAACTCTGTGAAGTTAAATTATGTTAACTTCACTCCAGCAGAGTAGCAATTTAAGGAGGTATGAGTCAAAATGTAATTGCTTTGCTCTGAAATATGTATGACAAAAAGAACATGCAGCTTCAGGTTAAATAACTTAAGAAACTTTACTAAAGAATATTAATATATATACATTAAAAACTAACTTAATGAATTGGGTGAAGGGGAAAGTCCATCTTGACTCACCAGTAGACAGCAGAAGAATAAGATGGCTGCCAAGAAGAAGACTAGACAGACAGGCATGCAAACTACAGTAGAGAAGTGACAAATTTATATATACAAGACCAACAGGAATGCCCTAGGTCACATGTCTTACGGATTACCTTCTTGTCCTCTAATAGCAAGAGAGTGTGGGGAAAAGAGAATGCTGTAATCTTTTCCAACAGTTTTCACATAACACTTAAAGTACTCTTCTAGTGTCTGTGATCAAAATTTGAAAAACATGACAATAACCCTTTGAGATGTTTAACCTATCTGCAACAACCCTTTCAGTAAATTTGAGTAATTTGACAAATAATGCATTGATTTCTTCTCTTGGGTCAGGTGTGTGTCTTTGTGTGATCGTTCAGATGCAAGGAGATTATTTTGTCCTTAACATATATAGCATAAAGCATATAGCAGAGATTTACATCATCTAGAAAATACACTTAGAGCCAGTGTGGTATAGTGATTGGAGTATTGGATTAGGACTCTGGAAGACCAGGATTCCAAACTCTGCTTGGTCATAGAAACCCACTGGGTGACCTTGGGAAAGTCACACTCTCTCAGCCTTTCCAAGGCAAGGGAAACCTCTTCTGATAAATCTTGCCAAGAAAACCCCATGATAGGTTCACCTTAGGGTAGCAGTTAAGTCAGAAAACACTGGGAAAACACAGCAGCACAGTAGACTGGATCCCATTCTGGGAGAAAGGTGGCATATAAATCAAATAAGTAAATAAAAATAAATAAATAGACTGTAGGTCAGAAAAAAGTGCAACAAAGTCAAAGAGAAAACTAGCATGTTTAACTGTTACACAGGTTGGAGGGAAGGCGACTTGTACTAAGTGAGTTCTGAGATGTTTCCTAACCCCATAGGAATTCCAATATGTTGAGAGTTAGGTCTTTATCAGATGATCCCCTTAAAGTGTTCTTTTGCTGGCATTAAAAAATCTATTTTTATGCCAACTAAAAAACGCTTCCCACACACACACACACTTTTCTTGCTTTCCTGGCAAAGGCAGCCCCGGCAATCAAAGAGGAAGTGAACAGAGCTCCATTCACTTTCTCCTTTGAAATCCCATGGAATATCACAAGATTTCATCATGTGGGAAATTTTAAAAAATACAATAACACTAAAAAAAGTGGGGGAAAGCACAAAAACACACTTTAAAACTGACTGTACTTCCAAGCAGGCAAAATTAATAACTTGGCTGCCAGTGTTGACAATCCTCCTCCACCACCACCTTTAAAATTGTTTGGTGTCCCTGCATTCAGATGACAATGTCCTAACATTCCTACCTTTCAGATATAGTTCTGTGGGACTTGGGCAACAAAAGGTGACTCCGGTTGACCAAAATGTCCCATTTGAGGGATTGGGCTTAGTAAGCAACGTTAACAGGGTTATTAGATGCAAGGTTTCCATCCAAAAGTATAGAAATCCTGAGCCAATGAAAACAAAAAGGAACACCAGTTTAACAGGAAGGAATGCAAAGTGTCAATAAGAGATGGACATACAGATAAAAAAGAATCTGAAGAAAATATAGGTCAATACCTGAACACCAACTATCAACAGGAGTTAAATCTATGCAGAGCAGGAAACATCCTGGGCAGTGGTTGGATCATTGAACACTCAGGGAGTTTAATGTATGCTAAAGGAGGATAAGCAACTACTGAGAAGCTGAATGAATTCAGCATGTTTTGGGGCCTCCCAGGGCCATTCTAGGACCAGGAGACGCCTTTTTGTAACAACATGAAGTAAGCAGAAGTCATTTCTGGTTCACTTCCTGCTTCAAGAAAGCTTCTCCTGGGCTTAAATTGGCCAAGGGGTGCAAAATGAGATAGAAATGCAGCCCATGCCCATTGAGGATATTTGGGGGCATTTAAGGGCAAAAGAAGGAGGAGGAGGAGGAGGAGGAGGAGGAGGAGGAGGAGGAGGAGGAAAGAAAGAAAGAAAGAAAGAAAGAAAGAAAGAAAGAAAGAAAGAAAGAAAGAAAGAAAGTTCTAAAAGAAATTGTATTTGACCACTGGGGGGGGAGCTGAGGGGGCTCCAAACACAGTGGAAATGCCCTTCACGCTCCCTAGAGCACAACGTTTACCCCTGAAGGTGTTCTGGGAACCACAAAAACAGCCCTGGGGCACATGTGGCCTACAGCCTGCACTTTGCTCACCCCTGCCCTAGATATAATTCAAAAATTAGAAATTTATACATCAGCAAGTCTGTATGGTATCCACCAAAGAGGTCTTAAATACCTCAGATGTGAAAGAGATGGTCTTCTAATGGTAAATAACTTGTCCTTAAGATCAGCGTTTGTACCAAAGGACAGGAAGGTGTCCAAAGTTACACCAGGGTTTGTTTTTTAAAAGGGAATAAAAATTCAGAGGACAGTTAATGTCTGTTCAGGGTAAACGGGTGTAAAAGCATTATTAAAGATAAAACAATCAAGCAAATCGAATAACAAGTCTTGCTGAAAGAATCAGCATGGCCTCGAAAGGTAAGTCCTGTCTCATTAATTCATAGTTTGACAATTAATAAGCATGCAGAGAGGAGTGTTCCAATAGTCACTGTGTACTTAGATTTTCTAAAAGTGTTTGGCAATTTCCCTCACCAGTTACACCCCCAAAAACTTTAGTACAGTGGGCCCTTGGTATCCGCTGGGGTTTGTCTCCAAGATCCCCCCATGGATACGAAAATCCATGGATGCTCACATCCCATTATGTACAATGGTATAGTAAAATGGCATCCCTCATATAAAATGGCAAAATCAAGGTTTGCTTCTTGGAATTTATTTATTTTGTAATATTTTTCAAGCCATGGATGGTGGAATCTGTAGATGCCAAATCCATAGATACAGAGGGTTGACTATAGTCATAAAATAAGAGACTGGGTCCTTCTATGGATCAGTGCCTTGCTAAAAAAATGGAAGCTGAGAGTAGGAATGAGAAAGTAGGGTCATTTTCGCAATGAAAGAGAGTAATATGTGGGGTCTCATAAATTTTCATACTAGGAGTGTTGCTTTTCATCTGGTTCTTATATAACCAGGAGTGAAATGTGATGTGAGCAGTATGGTGGCAAAGTTTATAGGGTGAGAAAGAAGAATTGTAAACAGGATTTTTTCATCCAGGTCCAAAGGTATACTTGGTGAGAAAGAACAACTGGAGAGAGCTGTTTCCCATTTGTTCTGGTTATCAGCTTTGTCACAAGCCCCATTTACATGGCAAAATATTCCCTTAAATAAATCGCTAAGATTCCTAATTGTTCCCACACATCGTGCCACAGTATCGCCTCATTCAGAAGGGGGGGAGCTCAAAAACTCAAAAGCAGCGTGATAGGGGATTTCGCTACTTTTCCTGACTTTTTTGAAAAGTAGTATGACTTAGAGCATTATTGATTGTGTGAATTACCATTTCGGAAAAGTCTGTGTGAGCTACCAGCAATCTTTCCAATACAGTCACAGCAGAGCTGCGCTGTGATTGGTTGGGCTGTCCAAGGAGGGGGTGGGGTTGAGATGGAGGAGCCTGAAATGAAAAGATCAAGCCCCTGTTGTTTTCAGCCACGGAAATATCTGCTGTGTGTGAGAGAGAGAGGGGAGAGATTGAGTAGCGATGGGCTCCTCCAGCTGTTCACTCGCTCGCACTCCTCTGATCGCATTTGTGTGAAGGGGGGCTTGATGGGGGGGGGGAAAGCTCCTCCGTGGCTGAAAGGGCTTTTGGAAGAAGAGGCATGAAAACTAGTAGGCATTCCTAAGGCATTCCTTAGCCTTTGCTAAGGCATGAAAACTAGTAGGCATTCCTCAGAGGAAAGAAAGATCAGAACGCTTTCTCTCTCTCTCTCTTTCCCTCTCTCCATCTCATCTTCCCCCAGATGTGCTTGGGAGGCCACAAACCCCTCCACCTTTGCCTGTCTGAACCAGAAAGTGAAAAAATAAACAGAGCAACCAATTTCCCAATAAATCATCTAAACTACCTGGCACTGGTGCGAAAAAGCGCTAAAGAGCAAATTATCATGATAAAAACTGCCGTGTAACTGAGCCCACAGACATCCGGTTGGCTGCTGTGGAAAACAGGATATTGAACTAGACAAGCTGTTGACCTGATCTAGTAGGAAACATTTTATGACCTTATGGCTTTATCAGCAAGGTATTGTTAAAAATGGTAGAGACATAGAGTTGGGAGGAACCTTGGAGTTCATCGATGCTAATCGAACCCTCTGCGCAAGGCACAATCTACAATACAACTACAGCATCCCTAACACACAGCAATCCAGCTTCTACTTTAAATACCTCCAGTGGAGATGAGCTCATCATCTTCCATTGTTGACCACTGACCAGCTAATTAATTTTCCTGGAACTAGTTGATGTGTAAGTAATTTGCCATTTAGGAGGAAAGTTGGGGCCGTCCTTTCCTCTTCTACAGTAGCTACTGCCTTTTACCTAGGTCCTGTCTATACGAGGAAAAAAGCCCAGATTGCTCCACAGTAATGGCAAATCACAGTAGCTGTGATTTGTCTTAATGTTTGTTTGGCCCCAAAAGCTTCACTGCCCACCAGTCAAGATGATGGCTGCAAGTAAATTACTCATGTTTTAACTTACCTAAATTTGCTGCAGCCAAACTTTTTAAAAAAAAAAAAATCCTATGTGCGATGGAGCCATATTTCATCCTTACTAAAAAGAAAACACCCTGTTTTACTACCTTAGTGCTCACTCACTAAAGTGAAAATCCAACATGGCAACTCTGGGCGCTTGTCTTGTAAGCAAGCCCTGCCCCCCGCATTCATCTGGCCAATCAGCTTTGTGCTTCTGCTTGTATGGGAAAGCAATTCAAAGTGAATTGCTTGTCCTAGTGAGCAAGAATGTGCATTCCCCTCACTGTTTTTTAAAAACTCAGGGGAAGGTCGCAAAGGCTTTTCCTTCAACATTTTTGACATTTTTGCCCCCCACCTTCCAAATATGGTGAAACAATGTGGGGTTCCATTAAGACAGGTAGGATTCTCCTCGTATTTCTTGAGGAGTATTTTCACCATTTAGACAGACCCCCTAGGCTCCTTCCCTTGGAGGCACAATCCAAACAAGGAAGTTTTTGAAGCTTTGTTCAAGACAAACAGGAAACTGAGACACATTCACATTTTTGCAAGCCATTTACTCCATTCATTTTGAACATACTTTTATTTTGTTGTATTTGTTGTTGAGTGCTTCCATTCATTTCTGACTTATGGCAACCCTAAGATGACCCTATCACAGGGTTTTCTTGGCAAGATTTGTTCAGGGAGGGTTGCCGTTTCCCTTCCTCTGAGGCTAAGAGAGTGTGACTTGCCAAAGGAAAATGACCTAGAGATGTTCATGGACATTTTATTTAACTAAATTCTTAATAAGTATAATTACCAAGTGTGCATACAGAAATGAGATTATGCATATACCAGCCTTTGTATTCATTGTTAAGCAGAGTAGCATGAAAATCAGTATAAAACTAATTATTCTAGCCATGATCTCAGCCATCACACTCTTGTCTGATGCCCCCCAGTGGCACTAGGCAAGACCTGTATGAGCTCAAATATCCAAGAAGACTGTCAGGTTTGGGAACAGGTCAGTAAAGGTTACAATTCCAGCCAAAAGGAAATGACTGTTTTACAAAAGGCAATCCTGGAAACTAGGAGCCTTGCCAAGGAGAAGGAAGAAAAGTTCAATGACTTAAGAGATGGTCTGTTCTTCTAACCTCTTTGACCCAACTTGGCTCTCAAAGAAGAAACACAGGAGTCATGGCAATTATTGTGGCCCAGAACACCATGTCCTCTTCATAATTAATACACACAGACTCACACACACACGTTTCCCCGCCATAACATCCCCACCTGTCATTTAGTCATTCTTGATTTTGAACTAGAGCTCACAAAATCCATGCTGGCTGGGGAATTGTGGAAGCTGTAATCCAAAACCTGTAATTTTCCCCAGTGCTGTTCAGAATAAGCTTCTAATACCTGCCCAACAGATGGAACAAATGGTTCCAGGAAAGCCTTATCCCTTCTAGAAAAGCGTGGGCAGCAAGATTTAGGACTGAAGACGAACTAAGGGCTTGTCTTCACTGGCGGGAAACTGCGAACCCACCTCATAGCTTCTGCAGATGTTTTTGATCTGCAACGATCCCATAAATGCTACACTCACCAAAGCTTGGAGATTGGGGTATCCCACCACACTGTAATCATAGGTGAACTCATGTCAGTGTAAAAGGGCAATCCTACGCTGATCACAGGTCCTATACATGACATTATTTCTGACCACGCAGCCAAGGCTGCTCTGGGGGGTTTTCCTGTTTGCTCCTGCATGCAAATGTACATGGTCCCAGTGTATTGTATTACTTGATAAGTGGAGATACACTTATACAGATATGTGCCCAATAAAAAAAAAAATTAAAAGCCTGCACACTGGCAGACCAGAGTCTCATCCACCCTAAGTTGACAGGTGACTTGAAGGCACACACACACACACACACACACAAATTTGTTACCAGTCACAGGCATATGGGGTGTGGAGGAACTTCCAGCCCCCTGCATCAGAAAGCATAAGAAGTACCAATCAAAATGAAGCTTTGCAGTCAGTGTTGGGCATAGTTATTCCCCCTCCTTTCCCTGAAAATCAAGTACATATGTACCCTCAAACATTTCATAGGTGAAAACTAGGACACGTCCAACTGAGTAACATCACAGTGTGGTCAAAAGGGTGCAGCCAGGCAACAAGAGGGCAAAAGTCCTTAACAAGGAAGCACACACAATTTTAAGCCTTGGAATTTATGTACAGTACTAAATTTAGGAAAGGCTTTAAAAAGGAAAAAGAAAAAACCAACTCAACAAATACTATGGTCTGTGTGTATACATGGACACACACAGCATGATTAGCAATAGATATAATATTATATAATACAGTGTTGTAAATTCAAAATGCCTTCATCAGACCTGTTCAGATTTACAGCTTTCTCTGAGATCCATGGTCAACACATGAACTTTGTGCTCATACTCATTCCCTCTACTCAGTGCATATTATAGATCAGGTCAAATGCAAGCTACCCCATAATATAACACTCTCAAACTATCCTACTTCATAGAGTTGTTATTAGAATATAAATGGGGCTAGAAGGGTAGATAATGGTGGGGGGAAATATCCTACCATCCAGGAGATAGATGAAATGAAATTAGTTAATAAAGACATAGTTGGAAAATTCATGATTGTCATAGAGAAAGACATACATTCCAATCAACCTTTTGGAATGTCTCAGGATACAATCCTTTACACGTTTACCTAGAACTCATTGGGTCTTACTTCTGAGTAGATGTGTATATGATTGCAGGGCAAATGTAAAAAGAAAATTGCTCTAAGGGGGGAGACCTCTATCAAAGCAACAAAACAGTAAATCTCTCCAAATGTTGGACTTTACAAGTTACAATTTCTTTCCTATGCCACGGTGCCGCCCTTGCATGTATGCACACACACACACAGGGTGAGGCAATTAGTACATCAAAACAAAAGGGAACGGAGAGAAGAAAACCAGTAAAACCAATCCTTTAAAGATAAGCTTTGTGCAAATCTCAAAAAACAAACAAAGATCATAACTGAAGGAAGGAGAAAAAATATTTTCATATCAGGAATGTTTTTCTGATTTGGAGGGGGAATCAGAGGAGGAATCTAAAACCCATTCAAGGGGCAGGGAGAATCTATGCACCTGTGTGAGAAAGAGAGATTTGAGGGAGCACGCAGTTGTGAAGAGTCAAAGAGGACATTCTTTTAAAAAAAACATATTTTAGTTGTCAAGACACTCTGTCTTTCTCTGCTTTGTACAAGTACTCTGCATTCTTTTTCTTACTACACGAAGCAATTTGTGATCATATAACAGGAATGGCTGCAACAGCAGTTTCTCCTTTGAGTTTATTCCTTCTGACTTGAAAGGGCAAGAGTCTCTCTCCTTCTCTTGTCTCCAGAGCACAGGCTGCCCCCTGCTGAGTTAACCAGTAGAAAGGAATTTGAATTCAAGAGTGTGTAGCAATTGGGAAAGGGGAGGGGAAAGTGAAAAACTTCAAAACGAGACAAGAATGTGGGAAGGCAGAGAGTTTCAAACTGGATAATTTCTGCAGTGTGTCAGCTGCCTAGATTTAACATTTAAGTATCTCTTCCTGATATACATATTTGATCTCATGCCCTTCTCATCTGTAAAGCTTACACTACTAAATAGCATGTGATGCATTATAAAATCAAATCAGTTGTAAGGGTCCTGGTCCAGCTTGTGCAACAAAATGTCTTTCCTTTCCCAGCCTCTGCATGAACATCTGATAAGTGTAGCAATCCTTGGGAATACAACACAATAAAATGCTTTCTGCTGTTACTTTGCTGGTAAACTATTCATCTTAGTGAATGTTGCCCTTGAATTAAAAGATTAAAATCCAACAAGCACAATTCAGAACTTCAGTTGCCTGAAGCAATATGAACTGAAGAAAACCTTTCAGGTGAAAGCTTGGGAACCTTTGGTCTTCTTTGCCTCTTTACTTCAAAGAGATTGGTTGAATTTCGTGGGGGTCAAAACAGGAAGAGGGCCTAGGTGTTATTGCCAACTCCTGGAATTAAAACAAAAGTTATGTGTGGGGCGGTGTAGACTCACAATAAAATTTATGTTTTCTGGCTAATTTCACATATGGAAGCCCTGTGGTTTCTAGCACATCTAGAGGCAGATTGCATTGTTCCCTTTGTCTATCCTAGCTTAGAAAAAACAGATGGAGGAATATCAAATATATTATTGTTTCCAATAAGTATTCTGTCCCTGGAACATGACCTGGTTTAGCTGAGATTAGATGGCAATGAACATGGTGAAAAGTTTATTTGTTTTTTGTTTTTAGATGGGGGGGGGGTACCCCAAACATGCCTGAAGCCATCATAGAAATCTCCCATACTCCTGAAAGTCACCAGATGTCCTACCACTTTCATGGGGGATAAATGATCTGCAAAAATGAGAATAGTGTCTCAATCTAATGGTAGTCTTGCAGTAAAGCTTGGAAAAGTTACTTTTTTGCACTACATCTTCCAGAATCCCCAAACAAGCCATCAAAAAAATTAACATGTTCTACCTCAGGTCTTGAATAACTGGCTCATTCCCGTGGTTAAAGAGCCCAAGAACAACGCCTGTTACCAGAGGTTCCTGCTGATTTGGATCTTACTACTCCCAAGGAGGTCCCACCTCAAGAGTTTGATCCCATTGGGCAGCTCTTGTTACCTGAGTTGGTGGGTGTCCTTAGGGACCCACTCATGACATTAAAATTATGATATTAATTGGGGAGATTATAATTAGCTCAAATAAATGGCTATGAGAAGTCGGGTAAGTGATGAGACTCCAGTTAAAGTGAAATAAAAATATTTTGTAAAATTTAGCTATTTTATTTTTGTTTTTCCTAAATTAATTTATCAAGATCATTTTCCTTTTATTCAAAGTCTTCATTTTTAAAATCTTCTTTAAACCTTTCTTTTAGTTGTAAGTAGGTGAACCAGTGGAGATTTCTACCTTCTTCAACTTGATCTTTCAGTTTCAAACTGTAGTTTCCTTGTTTTTCTTTTTTTTAATAGGTCGCTATACTTTAGCCGTTTATCAGTACTTCTCTATCTATCTATGAATGCTTCTTGGGGAGAGACCCAAGGGTGTTTTTCTGTAATTTTACTTTTTGTTTTTTATCCTCCACATTTTAGTAAAGCCTTCCTGAGAAAATGGTTATTGGATTCCTTATTTAATTGCACTTTCCATTCCAGATATAGGCATGCCACCCATATCTTAGATTAAATCCTTCAATATTAAGTAATATTTCATTTTGTAGATTGACCCAGTCTTGTATCTATATTAATGAGGAGGCATAATAGTAGATTTCTAATTCTGGAAGGTCACAGACATCCCTATTCTTGGTATCCATTAATGTTGACCATTTTATTCTTGCTTGCTTTCAGCCGCAAATAAATCTTTTAAGGTCTTTTTGCCAATCAGTGAAAGGTTTCTTGGTGGTTATTATTGGCAAGTTTTGAAAAAGAAAAAGCAGTTTTGGGAGTACAGTATATTCATTTTCACTGCTGAAATTTTTCCCAATAAAGATAAGTTCAATTTCAATAATCTTTCTAAGTGTTTCTTTTTCATTTCTTTCCAGATCACTTTATAGTTGTTTTCAAATAAATCTGTTTTTTTTAATGATCCAAATTCCTAGATCCCTTACCTTTCTTCCAATCGTACATCCTGATTTAGCAATTAATTCTGTTTCTCCAATTTTGTCATGTTTTTGGTCAAAATTACTGTTTTACCCCTATTTATTTTGAATCCTGATAGATCACCAAATTCTCTTAATGTTTTCATTAATTCTTCAATGTTATTTATTGGTTTTCCAGAAATAATACTAAATTGTCAGCATAAGCCCTTGACATGCATGAGTGCCCTTTGATTTAAACTCCAGGAATCTCCATGTTCACCCTGATATTTCTATTAAGAATTTCAAGAACCAAAATGAATAATAGCAGTCAAAGTGGGCAGCCTTGTCTGGTGCCTTTCTTTACAGTAATTGTTTCTGCTTTTTCTCTGTTTATAATTAATTGAGCATTTTGATTTCTATAAATATGTTCAATCCCTCTTGTGAATTTGTCCCCCATTTTCATTTTCTTTGAGATTTCTATCATAAAGTGTGTGTGCCATATCCTGTACTATGAATAGCTTAGGTTGAGTTAGGTTACATTGACCTGAGATAAACATATGGGGGCCCCAAAATAAAGCATTGCAGGGGCCCCCAAATTCCTTAAACCGGACTTGAGTGACTCTCATGTCCTGGCAAACATGGTGTGTGTGAGAGAGAGACAGTGTGTGTGTGTGTGTGTGTGTGCACGCATGGTTGCATGGTGGCGGCAGAGGGGCTCTCACATCTTTGCGCACATGGTGTGGGTGTGTACCATGGTGTGGGTGTGTGTAGCATGATGTGTGTGTGTGTGTGTGTATGATCGGTTGCATGGCAGAGGGGCTCTCGCATCCTGGCACACATGGGTGTGTGTGTAGCGTGTTGTTTCTGCATATGTGTACATGGTTGCATGGCACAGGTGGATTGGTTCTCATGTCCTGGCACACGTGGGGTGTGTGTGTGTGTGTGTGTGTGTGTAGTGTTGTGTGTATGTATGTCTGTGTAGCATGGTGTATGTATATGTATGTGTGGTTGCATGGTGGTGGCAGAGGGTCTCTCACATCCTGGTATATACGGTATGTTTGTGTATGTGTAGTTGCATGGTGGCAGTGGAAGAACACTCGCATCCTGCTGCATCTGGGGGGGTGTAGCACTGTTTCTCTGTATATGTGTGTGTGTGGTTGCACAGTGGCAATGGAGGGCCTCTCGGTATGAAAGTAGCTCTACCTGGTGTAACATACGCCATTATAGTTGATTTGAAAGGTTATATATTAATGCATCAAATGAGCATACTCTTGACATGTTTCCTAAGCAGCCAATCACCAGAGCAGGAATGGAAACATACCAAAGGGTTTTATATATATAGATAATAGTATATGTTATGCCGGGTATAGCTACTCTAAAGTAAATCTTTGTCCAAATAAGATTACAGGTCTATGATACTGCCTATATACTGAGTCATACACAGAGAAAACCTACTTACTAAGTGGAAAGGAAACATTTTCACCCAGATTGGGCTTTTATTGGTCTCCTTCTTTCTCTGATAATACAAATGGGAAACCTTGCTGGGGGTGAGAGCCATTGGTGCAGTCCAAAGAGCAGGGACCAAAGGACACACTTGTTACCTGTAGTTCACCTATACAGTCATGCATTTTGAGAGTTCATTAACTGTAAGTTCACATCAGATTGTAGCCATGACTCAAGGTACCACAATTATTTACAGACATGGCATAGAGGCTGGAGTGTAATTCTGCTATATAAATGGAACCTCTGAGTGTTGGTTTTAGGCTGTGTGGAGTGAAGGAGAAGAGGCATTTTTATTTTGTATAAATCTATACTCTGGTATTGGTAAGTATTGAATTGATAATGGTGCTTTGTAAATATGTGTACTTTGATTATGTAGGGGGTTTTTACCAACACATTAGCCTTTTGTTTAGAAGAAATACTGGACAACATAAGATTCACGTTGGTCACTGATGAAGATTGCTAGTCAAAATGTGTCTGGCTTCTGTTTAAATGAAGAATCAGATGAGACTATGGGGCATCTTTTTTCCTTCAACAAATAATGTATGTGCTGTCGATCTTCTACCATACTGCTAATTATAATGTGGACTGTGTAGTTTAATTTGGATGATTGATTTTTTTAGAGATTTATTATATTTGTTATATCCTTTGTGACCTGAAATGCTGGGGGTCCTGGGGACCCTCTAATAACCTAATATTAATTTGGGGAATTAATCAGCTCAACTTGGCAATGCAAGAGATTAAGCAATGGCAGGACCTTTTAACCTATGCATACCAGTAATAACAGAGGAGACTCCATGCCAAAAGATACAATTACATTATCTTTATTGGAAATTAGCAGTATTAGCTACACTCAGGCTTCAAGCAATCACACAAGGCTAATGATGAAAGTAGGAGGTATTTGGATAGAGGAACAGAGTGAAGGGATGATGGGTGATATGACACCTCTCTTGTACAGCAGAGATTCCTACAGCAATGGGGTCTCGGAGTTGCGTTTTGAGGGCACACAGCAAACGAGCAAAACAGGGAGGAAGTAGAACTCTGAGCAATTTGATTGTGTCTTAGGGTGATATTTATATGAAATAATTCCATTGAAAGGATGGGGGTTTGAGTGAAATACAATGGTTTAAATATTGCTAATGGTTGAGTACTTTAGAATTGAATAGGAACAGGCAAGGTCTTTTGTTGGAGGGGAGCAGGAGAGGAAATACCCGTTTTCCAAGTATTAAGGTCCCTGCTGTCATTGAGTAGATTAGTGAATGACTCACCTCCAGGTGTTAACTTTCTGACCTGAGTATTTGTTTGGGGACCAAAGGCCTTTCCCTTGGTCTTGCGTGAATCCCTCCTTGGTATTTGGAGGTTCCTTTTTTACCTGTAACCACATGGATGGCCACACTGAGCCAGATTGTTAAATATATCCAATTAGATATTCCAAGATGGGGGCTATCAGGGTAGGTAACACCTTTATACACACACATTTTATATTTACATCCTAACTCTTTAAGTTTACCTTATCTTATTTCAGTGAGTAAGGTTTTATCCTTTCCTTTTGTCCAGTCAAATCTTAAGGAACAGGAGGCATCTTACTCACTTCTGAACATCTTGTGAAGAATTAACTGTAAATTCTGGGATATCCACTTTGGGATTAATGGCCCCCTTCAAAAATGCTTTGAAATTACTTCTGTCTTTATGGGGACATTGAAAGGTCACATGATTATGAGCCAACATATGAGCCAAAGACTTGAAAAGGAATATGGAAAAATGTTACATTACATGGTGACAGCAGGGAGAATCATGTTTGCCCAAAAGTGGAAGGAAGACTCCATCCCGAAACAAGAAGAATGGTTATTAAAGTTGTACGACACAATGGAAATGGACCGACTAAACTAGACTACTTAAAGATGGAACTTTAGAAAACTTCAACAAAGAGTGGAACCCAGTAATAAGAGTTTTTAGAGGAGAGATGGAGACCCTTAGCAATTATAGGGATCAAGAATGCATAAATAGAAACAAACATTTCAGAATGGTATAGACCAATTACATATTAAAAAACAACTACAACAACAAAACAATAGAGGAAATTTAAATTTAAAAAAATTACAAATATAGTACACTATGTTTTAAAAAATAATAATAACAAAATACTGATTGAGTGGCACTATTATGACATATTAAGATCATCAATGGAGAAAGAAATATATTTTAAGGCAGTACTGGCAGGGAGGAAGTTTGTATGGATGGAGAAGTATGTGAGAAGGTGAAAGGATGTCATGAAGAAGAGTAGAGAGTAGGGCAGAGAGAAGAGTAGAGAGTAGAAAGAAGGAAGATTGAAGACTAATGCATGAGATGAGGAAGGGAAGTTACATGGTCTCATGGTTGAATGTAAATTGGAGAGATTGGAGGGATGCTATTTTTGTCTAAATGTATTAAAATGGTTAGCTTAGTAGAATATTGAGATAAATGTATGTGTAGGTGATATTCCATTTTTTAAAATAAAAATTAATAAAAAAGAAAGAAAGAAAAGAAAATAGGAATTCCACCTGTGCTGGATGGGATTACACACACACACCCGAAATCTCAGGCCCACAGCTTGGGTGTTCTCCTGGACACAACTGTGAGCCTGGATGCCTACCTTTCATCACTGGCCAGGAGTGCATTTGCACAGCTGAAACTATTGCACCAGCTGTGCCTTTTCCTTGAGATGTCCGACCTGGCTACAGTGACACATGCCTTGATTACATCCCATTTGGACTACTGTAACACTCTACGTGGGGCTTCCTTTGTAAGCTGTTTGGAAACTTCAACGGGTTCACAATGCTGCAGCCACAATGCTGACCCTTGTTAGAATAACTTCACTGGCTACGAGTTCATTTCCAGGCAGAATTCAAAGTGCTGGTCGTGACCTATAAAGCCCTGAACAGCTTGGGTCCAGACTATCTGGAAGACCGTATCTCCCTATATGAACTTGCCAGAGATTTAAGATAATAAGGGAAAGGCTTTCTCCCACTCTCACCACCATCAAAATGGCATTGGGTCCCACTGCAGGAGAAAGGCAGCATATATGAGGAAAGTCGAAGGCTTTCATGGTCGGCATCCATACATTTTCCTTGGTTTTTTTCTGGGTTGTGAGGCTGTGTTCTAGAAGAGTTTATTTCTGACATTTCTTCTGCATCTGTGGCTGGCATCTTCAGAGAATAGTTGGGTAGGAGTGTGGGGGGGGGGTTATATACTGTGAACCCCTGTTGGGGAGGATATGTAAATTTGTGTATTTGAATGGCTAGCTGTCAGAAATAAACTCTTCCAGAACACAGCCTCACAGCCCAGAAAAAAACCAAGGAAAAGCTATATGAGGACTGTCTATTAAATAATGAGACTTTGTTTCTACCTTTCAGACAAATCAGGGAGAACTCATTGTGAATGCTTGAGTGGTGACCTTGAACATGTCTGAACCTGCAATGTATGAATACATCATTGTTAATCAAAGGATCTTTCAGGACTATCATCAAGTCATCCACAAATACTTTCATTTCTAACAATATCCCTTCATATATAGTCCTTTGATCCTATCTTCCTATTGTATCGCTCTCAGCAAAACTTCCAGAGACAAGATTAACAATAGAAAGAAAAGGGGCCATCCTTGCCTTGTCACCTTTTGAATCTTGCACAAATTTGTTAACTCTCAATTAACTGAAATTCTTGAAACCTGGTTATCATAGATTGCCCTGATCCAAATTATAAGTTCTTCTGTGAAACACTTATAATAACATGCCAAAAACCCATCTGGACCTGGCACTTTACCTGTCTTTTTCCTTGCAGTTGCAGCCAAAATCCCCTCCTGTGAAATCAGAGCTTTCAGCAGTTCTTTCTGTTGAGTTGAAATCTGCTGTAAATCTGTTTTTCTAAATGTGCAACTTTTTCTCCTAAATACTAATTTTTCAATATTCTTGAATTGTTTGCTACATGTTCCTCTCCATCTTTCACTTCCAATATGATTTTTTCCCTCTCTTATCTTCCTAAATTTATATGCTAACCATTTCCTACTTCATTGCCTTGGTTCCCGTCACATGGTCACTCCACTGTGAGAAGGAGGTGGGCCAAGCAGCCTTCAAGCCTTCACAGACCCCCTGTGAGGACATCATGCCCCCCCCCAGGGGGCTGTGGACCACAGGTTAAGAACTACAGCCATTAATCAACTGGCAACTTGAATGCACATGCACACATACACATACACTTTGTGTTTTTAAAAACACACACACAGGCAAATAAGCAAAATTCATATTCAGCCACATGCCAGAGTTGAGCCCCCTCCCCCCACAATTTCATAGCAGGGGTCCCTACTATTGTCTAAAATAAATCTCTAGCCAAATAAGAGTACAAAGCCACAATACTGCCTATATTCTGAGTCAAACACAGAAAAAGTCTGCTTCTAAATGGAAAGGAAGCATTTTCACCCAGCAATCCAAACTGACCTTTTAATTATCTCCCGTCTTCTCTGATAATACAACGGAGAAACCTTACTGGAGATTAGAGCCATTGCTACAGACCAAAGAGCAAGGACCAAAAGTCACAGCTTGCATCATTTGTTGGAGTCAGAAAATAGTTGCCAGCATTACCTACTTCGCTGTCCAGATGCTGGCATTCTTGAACTGCAATGATCTTAGCAGAAGATTCAAGTGGACTTGAAACATTCTCCTGCACCCTGAGTACTAAGAAGGTTTTTATTGGGCTCTTCTGGCTAACTTCCAAAGGAACCATGAAGCACTGAAATTGGACTAATCACAACTCAGATTAAGTCACTACCTGGAGTTAAAAGTGCTAGACATCACAATAGGCAACCATTAACAGCACAGGCAGTCATAATTAAAGGAACAAGAAGCAAGAAGCAGGGTAGTTCCTCAGCCTTCACTGTGCTGAATCAGTTTTCTCCCATCATATTCAGTTCTGAACATCTTGTGAAGAATTAACTGTAAATTCTTGGAAATCCACTTTGGGATTAATGAGCAAAAAAAGCCTTGAAATGACCTCCATCTTTGTGGGAAAGATCACAGAGTTATGAGCCAAATTATGTATTGCTTTTTTTATTGTATTGCTGTATGTAAATGAAATATTGTATGTATTGCTGTATTACAACTTTTCTCCTTTCATTTACACTGGCTTCTAGGTTATTTCTGGGAATAGTACAAAGTGCCGGTTATTTTCTATCCTACTCCTCAGCTTCAGTCTACTGTAACACTCAGCTATCAAAAGATCCCCTCATCCTTTAAATAACACTTATGCCTTGCAGTGCCTTAAAAATGCCTCTGAGATAGTCATATTTCTCCTCAGAACTCACTTTGTCTGTGATTCCTTTAGAACATCCTGTTAGAAGTACAACTAAACTGCAAACTTTGATAAATACATAGCATGCATTTTAACTTTTACACTTTTTGTACACTAAAGTAAGTGTTCACACTACAGTCCCTGTGATAATGGGTTCTCCCATTATCCAGCAACACAGCTGGGGTAAGTGGGACAGTCTCTCCTCTAGATAAACAAAGGGTTAATTATGTGATGGTTTTTAAGTTACTTTTATTGGGGGGGTCAGTATCATGGAAGAGCAACAGAGATCACAAGAGACAATTGCTGAAAGAGGGTGCCCAGTCTGGGGAGAAGTGTAGAAGCTTTAGATCCTTCCAAGTGAGAGGTTATAAAAACTTAACTTGCCTTTTTCCGAACTCTGCAGAGACTTTCCCTCCCTCTCCTGTGGGAAGATGAGAATCCTGTACGTATATGCACGCAGAAGCTGAGCAAAGGCACATGAAGAGAGCAAGCAAGGAAGAAATCTTTAAAGAAAAACTTTTATTCTAAGCAAGCAATCTTACATTATGTTTTCTGTGGGTTTTTTCTGGGCTGTGAGGCTGTGTTCTGGAAGAGTTAATGTCTGATGTATCGCCTGCATCTGTGGCTGGCGTCTTCAGAGAATGGTTGGGTAGGAGTGTGGTGGGGGGTTATATACTGTGAGCTCCTGTTGGAGATGATATGTAAATTTATGTATTTGAATGGCTAGTTGCTGGATGGAGATATGCAAGGAGGATTAGTATCTGTTTGGCTAATGGTTTGCTAATGGTCCGTTGTCTGCTGGAAATCCCCCTGTCCCTGGGTGGAGTTCATTTGCATGTGCTCAGTTTTGATTTTAGTGTTTTTCAGGACTGGCAGCCCGATTTTGTTTACTTTTAGCCAAAGGGTGTCTTAAACATGAAGGCACTTAGGTATTACTTAGGAGGAGTTACAAAGATACCAATCTAGGTCCTATTCAGCCAAGGCTAAAAAGAAACAGAACCCATAATGCAACTAGCTGGACATTCTTTTTCTACTCACAATATGGATGGTCAGGGGAAGCTGGGAGTCTGGATCCCTTTGTCCAGCCTGCTACCAAACTTTTCTAGAGAAGGTGAGGCAGGCAGCTCCCCACAACCTCTCCATCAATCCTAAAATCTCTGTCTCTTTGTCTCTCTGTGTGCCTCACGGCACCCTGAGTTTTAAGACCTCTCACTTGGAAGCATCTCAAAGCTTCCACACTTCTCCCCAAACTGATCATTCTCTTTGGGCAATTGTCTCTCATCTTGTCTTTCACGGATGAGAAATGAGATGCATGTGGCCAGGCAACATCAGAGTATGGCCAAGATGACAAAACATATTAATCAGGAAGAGCAGACAAGCTAGAAGAGGCTGCAGAAGTTTGCTTTTGCCTGATCCAACTTGGAAGAGCAAGGTTACGCCCCCCTCCTGTCCTCTTCCACCTGTTGAGTTAATTAAATGCCAACTATTTTGGCAATTTCAACTTAGCTTGCAGTAATTGAAGTCTCTCTCTCTTTCTCTCTCTGGCTTTTCTTCGCAAACGAAGATTCAGGAAGGACTCATCCCATGCTTTCTGCAAGTGTGCTGATGACTAAAAGGCCAATCTGAGATAAACAAGTCTGGTTGCAGAAAGCACAGCAGAAGGTCTCCTTGGGTGATGTTTCCGGGTTGTGATTCTTTCTGCGTTGTCATTTCTCTTCAAGACTTGTTTGGCGTGAGTTCTCAAATAAGGCTGCAGCATTGTGGATAGTGCGTCTCCATGCCTCCCGATGTGAGGCCAGGATGGATCGTTGTTGGTGATCAAATTGGCCGAGCCTGAGATGTTGTTTCAGGGAGTCCTTGTATTGCTTTTTTGGAGCATCCCTCTTACGCTGACCCATGGCGAGTTCACTGTAGAGTACTATATTTGGGAGGCGATGGTCCTCCATCCTAGAAATGTGCCCTGGCCAGCGCAGCTGTGTTTTCAATATCATGGCCTCAATGCTGGTGATCCCTGCTTGCTCAAGGACAGCAACATTTGTCACATAGTCAATCCAGTTTATATTTAGGATTGTGCATATACAGCGCTGATGAAAGTGTTTGAGGAGTAGTAAGTGGTGGCGATAGGTGACCCATGTTTCAGACCCATAAAGGAGAATAGACAGTACAATGGCTCTATACACACTGATTTTTGTGCTTCGCCTCAGGTGTTTATTACTCCACACTCTTTTGTAAAGTCTTCCAAATGTGCTATATGCCTTTGCTAATCTGTGATCGATCTCTTTGTCAATCTTGGCATCTGAGGAGATGATGCTTCCCAGGTAGGTGAACTGCTGCACAGACTTGAGCACAGATTTGCCTTGAAGAAGAAGACGGCATCTATGGGTGCGGCTATACGATCATAAAAAAATGTGTATGGGGGGCAAAAAATACGAACAGCCTGTCGTTCGTATGCATATGAACCGGCTATACGATTTTTAACCCCCCTAAGCTCCGTATGACTCCCTCTTCCCGAAGCTGGCTGGAGCGAGCAAGCCAAGCGGCAGTTTTAAATCTCCTGCCACTTTTTTTTAAAAAAATAAGGTTCCTGGTTTGCGGACAGTTGGTTTTCCGTTTTTACAATATAAAATAAAAATAAATAAACATATAAATGCACAGACTTACCGGACGCTTGCTAGCCGGGAAACCAACATGGCGGCCGCTCCCAATTCCCCTCCGTGCTAGCCCCACCCCCTCTACTCGGCCAGCCAATCAGATTACCCTGCCTGTTCGTATGTGTGCGAACGGACCGTACAGACCCATCAGCCATCTGAACAGCGTACAGATTTCTCTTCACGATCCACTTTCCCTCCCGAACGCCGCGTTTGCATATTTCAGGGTGGAAAACCAGGCTCCCCTCTTTTGCATTCGTGTGCATCCGAACGGCCGTTTGTACCGAAGCGCGAACTTCCGCACGCCGTACGTATTATTTAAATTGTGTAGATGGGACCTATATATGTTACCATACTGATGGGAGCTTGTTTAACTTAAGCCATCTGAGGGCTCACACTAAGACTCTAAACTATCTAGTTCGTGAGCTGCTCTTCACTGATGATGCTGCCCTTGTTGCTCACACAGAAGCAGCTCTGCAGTGCCTAACATCCTGCTTCGCAACAGCTGCAGAGCTGTTTGGGCTGGAAGCCAACCTGAAGAAAACGGAAGTTCTTTACCAGCCTGCACCACAGGATGAACGCCATCATCCCCACATTGTCGTTGGAAAATCTGTGCTCAAAGTAATTGAAGTAAGCTGAGGACAAAGGGGGAAAGCAGGATGAGGAGAGAGAAACTGTACCATTTCTAAAACTGCTGAAAAAGTGGAACAACAGAGGTAATTATCCGTACCAAATTGGGATTGTTGTGGGGGGTATGTGATTTGGAGCACTGCTGACAGAGGTCCCAAGGTTTCAGAAATATGAGTCTTTTAAGCTCCATCTCCAGATTTAAAAGGGAAGAGATGATACTAGCACCCATGGCAACTGATTTTTTAAAAAAATCTTATTCTGCAGATACCAGAAGAGATTGGAACCAGAGAAAAACATTAGTTGTCCAGAACTGACTACAGCTGAACTACATTTTGCAACAGGATTACAGGCACTATGGTGACAATTCAAATTGTGCCTTGTTTGCTGGTTGTACAGCTGCTGCAGTTGACTCCAGCACAAGGTGATTGATGGCGATGGGGGGTGTTTATGGGTTAGTCTATGGACTTTATCAGGTATGACAAAAAAACACATCATAAGGATGTAATGCTAACGCAAAAGGCTGAAATTATCATATGACGTCATCATTCAGCTGTTTCTGTTGTGTACTGTGGGTGTGAATGAGGTGACACTTTTTATTGATGGCTTTGCCAGTCAATAAAAAAGTGATGTCTCATCTGTGCCAGTGCTATGCAGTGGGAATGGCTGAACAACAAGGGTGTTGTTCTTATCGTCGTGTCCTAAATGACATTTTTTTAAATATACATTTGGATTTATCACTGTATTTATCATATGAATATTAAGGATTATATTGGCACTGAATAGGGATACAGTGTGCACCTTTTTCAATTATTGACTTGACATCATTGTTGTTTGTACTGTTTAATATTAAGCTTTGTATTATATATTGATACAGTGTGCACCTTGTTCAATTGTTGAATTGATGTTATTGATGTTTGTATTGTTTATTGCATGGAATATAATTCAGTCATAATTGTCCATATGGTGTCTTGCTGAATTTATATCTAGTGGGTTTTTTGTCAGCATTCACCATGTCTGATAAAAGTCCTAAGATTTCATTTCTAAAAAGAATGCAAAGGGAAGACTCCTAGAAGTCACATCATCCTCCATTACCCCTGGTAAGATCTCCTATCAGCTGGTGGCCCATAACATGGGTCATACTTCCCCTCTTATAACACCTTTTACAGATGGTATAGAAATGCAAATAACAATAGGAATTGGCATATGAGTTTGCTAGAATCCACTGTCAAGAATCCTCTATTCCCAAGCTCTATTCCTTTTACATGTAACCCTATTGTGTGTATGTCTTCTGCAGTCTAAAGCCTATTTACTGACAATGATCTTCCCTTTTATATATATATATCCACAGGTGCTGCTAGCTCAACAGCAGGTAAGTGGTCTGCTTTTTTTAAAAAAAAATCTGTACAGAAGTCAGACTTCAAAATTCAGCAGTAACATAGTCCAATCCTTTAAACAAGAACAGGAATGGCTCTTCCTTAACACACCATTTCCTTAGAAATGACTGTTACAAATACTTCTAGCATGTTGCAAGTAAATAGCTGAGCCTCCCTGCAGTGTCCTTTAAAATAAGGAAAGGAAAAAATGGAAAATACAAAAAGATATTTTTCCCTTCTCTGTACTCTCAAGATTTGCAATTAAGGTATACCTCAGTTAACAAAGTACCGGTAGATGTATTCATGGCTCTTGTTAACTCTTTAACAGAAAATTTGGTACCAGAGGCAGAAGTAACATGGAAATAATAGGGATAGGTACCTAAAGCACAAAAAAGAAGAGGTCAATATGATTCAATAAACTTTTTATTCAAAAGTAACCATATGCCCATGTAAAATTAAAAAAACAGTTTAGGTAAGCCTTACATACGTAAACAAATACATTTTGAACCTTCTAGAGACACTTGAAAGCTTGTTTCAAATGTATCCAGGGATGATTTTTTTTTTCTTTCATGAGCCTCCACTTTCCTTCTGATTTCTATTTTGTTGGCCACACTTATAATTTTACAGTGCAGGCTGAGTCAACCCCAGTATGAGTCCGTATTCATGGTTTCACATATCCAACTCTGAAAAAAATATGTTCTCACTAGGCATTTCTAGGTCCTCCAATGTGATTCTATGGTCAACTTCCTTCTCTCTCACCCTTTGGAACTCCCTCCCATAGGAGACTAGACTGGCCCCTTCCCTGTTTTCATTTCGCTGGCAGGCAAAAACGTTCTTACTTAAGCAGGCCTTTGGCATACAATTCTGGCTTTTATTGGAGTGTGTTTTTATGTTGCTTTTATCTATTTTTCACTTTGTGTGTTTTAATTGCTTTTAATTATGATTTTAATTGTCCTGTGAGCTGGCTTGGGTCCCAATTTGGGAGAAAGGTGGCATAGAAATTGCACAAATAAGTAAAAACTATAAAGAAATAAACACATGGCATTCATCTCATTGAAAATAATGGGGTTCCCTATTATCCATGGTTTCAGATATCCACTGGGGGGGGTGTCTTGGAACCAATCCCACGCAGATATGAGGGTTGACATGTATTCCTTTTTTTAACATGCTAGGGGTAGCTGGTAAGGCAGCTGTATCTGCTTTTGACTTTTCTTTCTGAACAGAGGGGTTTTGTCTCCTTTTGTGCCCCATCTCTCCTGTCACAAAAGTTCCATTTTGTTGGGAAGACTGAAACTCATTTTCAGCTGCTTTTCCACATAAAATGTTGTGGTTACTCTTGCCTCTGCCCACTTTTCCCCTTTGTCCTCAGCTTACTTCAATTGGTGCAAACTGAGTTCAAAGTGGGGAAAACCTGCACTCAATTAGCACAGGAAGAGATGAGGGGGAAATAATCTTGCTCTTCCCAGCAGGACCAAGCAAAAGCAAACTTCTGCAGCCACTCTTAGCTTGTGTGCTCTCCTTCATTAATAACTTTTGACATCTTGACAACACTCTGGTATTGCTTGAGTCAGTTTTCATCTGTGACATGTCAGAGAGTATGAAACTATCCTGTTTCGTCTTCCTTTACAGTTTGCGGACAACCAGTGAACTCTGGACGGATTGTTGGGGGCCAACCAGCCTCAGATGGGGCATGGCCCTGGCAAGTCAGTGTCTTACGCTTAGGCTCTCATATTTGTGGAGGCTCCCTCATAGACAAGGAGTGGGTGTTGTCTGCAGCTCACTGCTTCTATGGGTAGGTATTTGATCATTGTTTTTGTCAAGCTTAGCCACAGAAGCATTTGCAAGTTGGGGTTAAGATTCTCTGTCTATGGAGATTATCACACACGAGTCCCTGGAAAACATCTCTGTCCCCCTACAACCCCCCACCCAACCCACTCCCACCCCACTCCCTTCCCTGTAACACTAAAGAAAAAAACTTTTCAAAAACCTACCTTTTCGCGGTATAGAAACAGCTCCCCCTCCCCTTGGCTTCACTGCAGTAAAGGCAGCTGTCGTAAAGCTGCTTTTACTGCAGTGAAGCCAAATCCCACTCATTCTGGCGAGAGAACGATCGTGCAGGAAATTTCAAAATAAAAGGCCAAATAAAAGTTTAAAAAAAAAAAAACAAGCCTCAAAACAGACTTTTAAAATTACAAGTAACCCGGGATTGGGGGGGGAAGGTATCACTTACCTGGCTGTCCCGATCGCACCTGGCAGTGTCCGGCACAGACCTCCCAGTGACTTCACATTCTGTCATCATCCTGGGAGCAGAACAGGGCTCCTATTCACTCACCCGTCATTCCATTATGATAATGGAACCAGCTTCTTATTCATGGATTTTCCCATGAATAAGAGGAAGCAGAGGAGGAACAGAAGCAGAACGGGAGCATCCCAGGACAGGGACGACATCGTCTAAAAGGTAAGCCTTTTAGCGATCTCCTGTCATCCCTGTCCTGGGATATTTTTAGCGTGTGATAATCTCCTATCACTCAGCTATACAGTCAGGCTGTGTCATGCCCCAGAAGCCTGATGAAGCTGTAGAGTCATAGGAGGAGGAGGACATGGCAGAGAATGGCCCTAGGGACCCTGGCACAGGTTTATCTACACCTGTGCCAGCAGGGAACCCTGCCAACCTAGAGGCTCGAGCAGAGGAAGAGCCTGGTCCGAGTGAGTTGGTATCTGTTCTAGCAGAGAGTCCTGCCCACTTGGATAAGGACAAAGGAGAGACACTCACCTCCACCATTGTATACACAGCACAGAGCGCAAAAGAAGATTCGGAGGAAATCTCTGAGAATTTAAGAGAGGAACTTGCTCATTAAGAAACACCTGGCAAAGCCTTGATTGCTTTACATAGGCTGGGAGAGGCAATGGAGGCTCTGTCAGAGATCAACTGATCTCCCTGGAGAAAGCTTCCTGCTGCCTTCGGTGCCTGAATCCTTGCTGTCTTGCCATGTGCCTTGACCTTGGACTGTTCCTGACAACCCTGTTGCCTGATCCTACTGACCTACGGACCAACTCCTGGACTACATTGCCTTCTTGTAAGCCTTGACCTTTGGACTGTATTTGGGACTCTTCTCTGTGTGCCTTTTGCCCATATTGCTGCCTTTCCATAAAACATAACTTTGCTTGCTCTTTCTAATTAATTATCACTGGAGCTTGGCTGCTTTCCCAACTCTGGTTTAATTTGCTGGCAATTCAGAGTTGTGAAGTCGAAGGCTTTCATGGCCGGCATCCATAGATTTTCCTTGGGGTTTTTTCCGGGCTGTGAGGCCGAGTTCTGGAATAGTTTCTTTCTGATGTTTCACCTGCATCTGTGGCTGGCATCCAGCCAGGTATGCCGGCCACAGATGCAGGTGAAAAGTCAGAAAGAAACTATTCCAGAACACAGCCTCACAGCCCGGAAAAAAACCAAGGAAAATTCAGAGTTGCTTTTGGATAGGCTGAGCAATGAGAAGAGAAGAAGTTGGTGATTAGTAGGTAGACAGATGAGAGAAGGGAGCTACTGGTCTGGAGGCAAGCTGGTAATCAAGCTAGAAACCCAGCTAGCAAATTTTCAGGCAGTTAGTTCAACAGCCAAAAGGCTGGCCCAACTATTTGGCAGTGAGGCCACAGTTTCTCAGGGAGCAGAGGTTGAGCAATACAGAGGACTTGGTTGCTCCCTGTGTTGGAGGGGTGAACCAATATGTGACCTTCAAGGAAATCTACATCCCATCCCCTTGCTGTCCCAAGCTAGCCTGTTGCCATCGGGTGAGTGGGAAGATGCTATCCCATCAGCAGTATAGAAGAAAAATGCAACTCCTTGTCCAATTGGCTTATGTAGGCAGAACGGTATGGATTTCCATCTTGTTCTCAACCACAATTGACAAAATATCTTGAGGTGGCTCTGGTAAGTCTGCACAAGAGTGACTAAGGACTATGATAAGTTCTTCAAACTGAGTAAGTAGGCCCAAGTCAACAACTTGATGAAACAAAGTATAATGATGATTGGCTTCTCATGACACTTGACATCTTTTGAGATGGCAGCTGATGGCATACTTGCTTCTAGCTATTTCTCTGGTAGTGCTGGAATGCAGCAAATGGGAGTGGGATGTGTGTGGAAAACCCAGAAAAACCATTTTCCATTTGGTAAAGAAGTTAAAATATCTGGACCTCACTGCCCCAGTTAGACCCCCAACATGCAGGGCAACTGTAGAAGAGGAGTCAAGAGAGTCTCTTGTGTAGTCTGCTGTTCAAAAAGAAGCTTGAGGTGGATTCGTTCATTCAGATCACCTGACTATCTGGAGCACAGGTAGGGATGGAAAGCACACTGGAAAATATTTGATTATTTTTTTTATTTTAAAAAAATGTTTCTTCAGTGTTGGAAAACCCTGATAAGGAGAATCCTAGAATGATGATGGTCTTTGCAGTTCAGGACCTATTCCTAGCATAATTCATACATGAGGTGTTTTTTCCACAGAAAAAAAGCATTTTCTACTCAGAAAAAAATATTTCTACACAAAAATATTTTAGGCACAAAAAATAATGTTTTACATGGAAAAATACCAACTACGAATTTTGAGCAGAAGTCCTAAGCCACAAATAGTCTTTGAAAACTGCACAATTTTCAACACCTTTCCTTCAGTGAAAAGAAAATTGTTAACATTCCTTGTTACTTTCTCGGAGAAGGAAATTAGCAAAGAATCATATCCCTAATCATTGGTGGGAATTGTAAAAATGACTTGCTGCCCTCCCTCTGCCTTGTGAAATGCCACCAACCACCAAAAAATAGGGGGAAAGTAAGCCCAAAAAAATGGTCAAAAATTTATTCCAAGGGTCTCTGTTTGACCCTAAAAGCTGCTCTAGGCAAGGGGAGTTCCACCTGGAAACCATGGATTTAAAGAGTTTGAGAGGCAGCAGCAGCACCATCCCTGGACTATTTTTTCTCTGGTGATGGAAATTTCTTAGTGTTACAGGAGAGATTTTCATAGACAGCCTGTCCTGGGCTCATCCAAATCTGCTGTTTCATGTACAGTGGAGAACCCTATCCTTCCCCAGCACTAAGTCAGATCCAGCAGCTAGTCCAATTAGGCATCTGTCCATGAGAGGTTCCCCATCTTCTACTTTGCCTCAGACAACAGAAAGTCATGGGACAGTCCTGAGGATGGGATCCCTGAGTTCCTACTCTGAGCTCTGCAATATAGCTGTAAAAGTACAAAATTGTAATTAGTGGAGCTTTTTTTCCCCTCAAACCAGTAACCATGCTTTTATAGCAGTTCCTTTGAGTCTGCTAGAAAATCAAAGTCCATTGCAATATGATTTTTATAGCAGGATGGGATGGTTTATAGTGGCCGGGCAAAATTACCACATACTGTCTAGCCAAATCAAGCCTAAACTCTCCCCCGAAACCAAAATGACTAAACTGAGGCCATTGTACCGTACTTTGGATAATAAAACAGAATGATTCACCAGAAAAGGTGGAAATGCTTAGTTACCTGGAAGGCACTAGGAAAAGAAAAAGACCACATCCCAGGTTAAGAGATTCAATCAAGGGAGCCACTTTCCTGAGTCTACCAGACCTGTGCAGGGCTGTTATTAACAGAGGAGATTTTCACACGGGCTATATATCCCATGGCAGGAATAGAACAGGGTCGGGAAAGGTTTTCCCTTTCGGACAACGTTGACCCTGTTCTGTCCTGCATCCATCCTACTCCCGTGACTGTTCCAGAACAATGTAATCACGATTTTTCATTGTGAATAGACCTCCCATTCCATCACTATCACGCAATCACGGGTGTGCGAACAGGAGCCCCGTTCCTGTTTTGAAATGACAGCCGCGGAGGGGAGGTCCATTCCGAGCACTTCCTGGTATGATTTGGACATCCAGGTAAGTGGCACCTGTTATTTTACCCTCCCTGTTTTGATTGTGTGATTTACAGTGTGTTTCTGTGCTTGGTGAACTGATTTTATGTTTGGGGGAGTTTTATTTTTTAAATTTACCACCTGGCCATTATCACGTAATAACGTGATAACATTTCAGATGGCCGGTCGTAAAAGCAGCTTTACGATGGCTGCATTTACGGCAGGCCAGCAAGGGGAGGGGGAGCCCGTTCCTGCCGTGGAATTAAGGTAAGTTTGTGAAAGATTTATGTTATTCCGTGGCAGGAACGGGAGAGGAGGTGGCGGGGCAGTAATGGGGCATTTTGGCCCCATGTGAAAATCTCCAGAGTGTCAGTCTCCCATCATATTGTGTGCCTTCAAGTCATGTCTGGAGATTTTCAGACAACACTGTTGTAGTGTTACTATTCCACTTTATTTGCTATGGCTGCCTCCTCTTGAATCCTGGGATTTGCAGTTTAGTGAGGGGCATTTACAACTCTCAATCAGAGAGATCTTAGGCCTCACTAAACTACAAGCCTCAGAATTCCACAGGAGGAAGCCAGAGCAGTTAAAGTGGAATAGTAACACTATAACAGTGTAGTGTGAAAATCTCCTCTTTCTTAAGGCGACCCTAAGGCAAACCTATTACAGGATTTTCTTGTCAAGATTTGTTCAGAGAGAGTTTGCCATAGCTTTCCTCCGAGGCTGAGAGAATGTGACTTGCCCAAAATCACCCAGTAAGCTTTTATGGCTGAGTATGAATTTGAACCCTAGTTTCCCAGAGGCCTCCTCAAGCACTAAAAATCACTACCTAAGCCACCACACAAGCTCTCACATCCATTCAAGGGGTCGTCATAAGTCAAAGCTGACTTGACAGCAATTAACAAGCTGCCATCAGGATGGCAGAATGGAGGCCTTCCCTGCAGTTCCCTCTCTTAGTGGCCAGAGGTAGGAAATGGGGCACAGCCTCAACCTCAGAGCTTAGAAAGGTGTTTTGGTGAAGAACTACACTTCCCACAACCCCTAGTTATGTGTACACTGGTTGATGAGCTGCTAGATTTCATTCAAGCCCTATTCTTATCCTGTCTTTCTCCCAAAGCTGGATGGTACAGAATGTGATTGAAGAACCAATAACAAACCAAAACACAACAGATTCTACCACTGGAACAGAAAGACATTATCATGTAAAAAACAACAACCTAGTTAAAGACAATTGAACAGCACATCAAGGGTGGGAATATAGCATCCCCTTTTCCACTGAAAGCCCCTTCCTAAGCAGGCAATCTGTTGCCAAAAGCCTGCTTGAATAAAATGAGTGGAGTTGGTAGAAGGACAACAGGGAGAAACACAGGCAACCATCCCTTGGAAGGGAGTTCCACAGCTTGGGATTCATTACCAGAAGGCTACGTGTCAGTTTCACCAAAGGTAGGGGCGGCAGGAACAAAAGAAAACCCTTCCCTGAAGACCTTAAAAACTGGACAGCTTCATTTGGAGAAACAGGGTCCTTCAGGTTACCTGAAGGATATGCTGCTACTATGACAGATATGCCAGCAAAACTTCCTTGAAGCAACAGGAAAAGTTTTCGTGTAAACCCAGTGGTTAAACCTAACCAGAATAAACTTGTTGGGTGTCATCCTGTTAGTGATGTGTGTGTTTGCTTTCAAGTCATCTGTCAAGTTATGGGGACGCCATGAATTCCATAGGGTTTTCTTAGGCAAGGAATACTCAGAGGTGTTTTTGCCAGTTCCTTCCCCTGAAATAGAACCTACAGCACATGGTCGTCATTGGCAGCCTCCCATTCACGTACTAACCAGGGCTGACCCAGCTGAGCTCCAAGAGCAGACAGGATCTGGTGTCTTTGGGGTATTTATGCCTGCATAAATCATGCTACCAAGGAGGCAAATTATTCACCATAATGCAACAGATGTGTTCTGTACACACATCAGCAGAAGAGGAGATCCACATACAGCAATGTTGTGCATTGCAGTTGCATGTTGTGCCTTGTGATTATACATTGCAGCTTTGCATTACACAGTGACAGTGCACATTACTCAATGGTACCCAGAAATTGAAAGTTTGCACAAAGTTGCTATACTGCATGGGAGTTGTGTAGTGCTGGTGTAGAGTATCTCTTCATGTAGGTATTTAGTGTAACTGAGGGGAACTTGGGTTGCATCCCATTGACTTCATCTCTAGCTTTTCTTTGCAAACAAAGATTCAGGAAGGACTCATCCCGTGCTTTCTGCAAGCGCGCTGATGACTAAAAAGGCCACTCCAAAATAAACAAGTCCAGTTGCAGAAAGCAAGCAGAAGGTCTCCTTGGGTGATGTTTTCAGGTTGTGATTCTTTCTGTGTTGTCGTTTCTCTTCAAGACTTGTTCGGCGTAAGTTCTCAAATAAGGCTGCAGCATTGTGGATAGTGCGTCTCCATGCCTCCCGATGTGAGGCCAGGGCAGACCACTGTTGGTGATCAATTTGGCCAAGACTGCATAGAACTTACATAAAGTGTTGAATTGCGACTAACAACTAGATTTAGGCCCTTGTTTTTACTTTTATTTCTTCTGGCTGTTCCATTTTTATTTATTTATTTATTTATTCATTCATTCACTCATTCATTTCATTTATATGCTGCTTTTCTCCCAAGGTGGGAATCAAGGTGGATTCCAAGAATCACTAATTAAAACAATGATAACAAAATTTAAAACAGTTAAAATCACAGATAAAAACATTTAAAAATAATTTTTAACAAAGTTTTAAAAGATAATTCTAGGTTGACCACATACTGGATATGTTTTAAAGTGCCTCAATTGGCTTTACTTGTGTGCTGCCTTGAGAAGCCATGATATAATTGTTGTTGTTGTCATTTCTGACTTATGATGACCTAAGGCACAGGGCTTTCCTGACAAGATTTATTCAGAGGGGGATTGCCTTTGCCTTCCTTTGAGACTGAGAGAGTGATTTGCCCATGGTCTCCCAGTGGGTTTCGAACCCTGGTCTGCAAAGTCGTAGTCTAATGCTCAAGCTACTCTACCATGCTGGCTCTCTCATGATAGTGACTGGCATATAATTATTTTAATTAGTAAATAAATATGGAAGTCGTTCTGACAGTGGTATATCTACTGCACTCTAGTGCAAGCATGGGATTTATGGATTCTCCAAATGGTGCTGGACTGCAACTCCCAGCAGCGCAAGCCAGCATAGCTAATGGTGAGAAATACCAGGAACTACAGTCTAATGACATCTCAACAACTACTTGATTACCATCCTTTGCCAAATGTAGTTGAGTGATTGGATTATTTCATCCTATGCATTCATGGTTCTTCAGTATCTCAAGTATTTTGCCCATCAGCAGAAGAAATCTTACAGGTCTCACAGAACCCCAACCTTACCATTGCAAATTGTTGTTACATTTTTCTCTTGTGTTCACAGGGCATTGTTCCCTGAACAGTATCAGCTGGAATTTGGTGCCTATCAACTCTTGAACGTCTCAAATAATACAGCAATCAGATCCGTTCAAATCATTACCCTCCATTCTGGCTACAATGGTGAACCTGACTCCAGTGGAGATATCGCTTTACTTCATCTCTCATCTCCTGTGACTTTCACCAACAACATCCTCCCTGTTTGCCTGCCAAAATCATCTGCAGAATTCTATACAAACCCCAATTGCTGGGTCACTGGATGGGGAAATATACAATCTGATGGTGAGAAACAGTCTTTGTGGTGCCCAATCAGTCTCTGATGATTTTCATGATATTTGTATACATAGTCCCTTACAGAGGAGATTTTCACATAGGGGGAATAACCCCTGCGGAGATCGGGAGAGAAATGGGGCTGTTCCGCTGCCAGCGCTCCGTTTCGCATGCCCCCTTCTCCTGATCTCCCTTCATCCTCCCTCCGTCCTGCTTCCATTTTCCTTCTGATAATTTCTGCTATTTTTTACTAATGAAGAACTTTCATTAGTAAAAAATATTAGAAGGAAAACGGAAGAAGGACAGAGGGAGAACAAATGGAGATCGGGAGAAGGAAGGGGGCACATGAAACGGAGCGCTGGCAGTGCAACAGCCCTGTTTCTCTCCCGATGTATGGTGTTTTAATGTTGTTAACCACCCTGATTGGGTTACCAAAGGGTGGTATATAAATAAATATTATTATTATTATTATTATGTTTCTCTCCTGATCCTCATGGGGGTTATTTCCCCCGTGTGAAATCTCCAGGGAGTGGGCAAATTTGTTTCTCCCTAAGGACCTTAAGCAGGTGGAAGAGGTGTGTGGCCTGCAACCTACCAAGGCCCTAACTGCTGCCCCTTTTCTGGGGGGCGGGGAGTAATCTGTCTCATAATGGAGAATCAAGCCCTCAGAAGCCTCCAAGGAATATAATTCTCCATTTAAAAATATTTTTAGTGGAGCCTTTGAGTCTGAAATGAGTGCATGTGGTTTTTGTTTTCAAAATCTGCCCAACATCCCCAACAACTGATATACCGGCAGATTGCATCAGATACTGGAGGTGTTTTATAGCCATCTTGAGTAGTAACCACCAATAGCAGTGTCTTCCATGAATTTCATAGAATCATAGAATTGTAGAGTTGGAAAATACCACAAGGGCCATCCAGTCCAACCCTCTGCCATGCAGGAAATCATGATCAAAGCATCCCTGACAGATGGCCATCCAGCCTCTGTTTAAAGACCTCCAAGGAAGGAGACTCCACCACACTCCGAGGGAGTGTGTTCCACTACCGAACAGCTCTTACTGTCAGAAAGTTCCTCCTAATGTTGAGGTGGAATCTCTGTTCCTGGAGCTTGCATCCATTGCTCCGAGTTCCAGTCTCTGGAGCAGCAGAAAACAAGCTTGCTCCATCCTCCATGTGACACCCCTTCAAATACTTAAACAGGGCTATCATATCGCCCCTTAACCATCTTTTTTCCAAGCTAAACACACCATTTTAGTTGCCCTCCTCTGGACACGCTCCAATTTGTCAATATCCTTTTTGAATTGTGGTGCCCAGAACAGGACACAGTATTCTAGATGAGGCCTGACCAAAGCAGAATAGAGTGGCACTATTACTTCCCTTGATCTAGATACTATACTTCTATTGATGCAGCCCAAAATCACATTGGCCTTTTTAGCTGCCGCATCACACTGTTGACTCATGTTCAACTTGTGGTCTACTAGGACTCCTAGATCCCTTTTGCACGTAGCCTTGTTCAGCCAGGTTTCCCCAATCCTGTATCTATGCATTTCATTTTTCCGCCCTAAGTGCAGTACATTACATTTCTCCGTATTGAATTTCATTTTGTTTGCTTTGGCCCAGCTCTCCAGTCTTTCCAGGTCATTTTGAATTTTGATCTTGTCCTCCTAGAGTATTAGCTACTCTAGGGGGTTAGCTACTGCCTAATCCCTTTTTAACACCATCACAAGGTGGCAGCCAGAGAAAGTAGAGGGTGGGGACTCAGTCAGTTAGTTAGTTAGTTAGTTAGTTACCGGTAGTTAATAAATAGCTGCCTGCCTTTCTCAATGCAGGGCCCAAGTAACATAAGCTTACTAGCAATTACTATGTCCTGTTCCAGTGAACACCTTAGTTTAATTGTACTCTTTGTGAAGAAGTCATTGCTATTAAATGTTCTGACTCTCTCACCATTCCACTACATTGGATAACCCTGGGAAATAGTATTAGAAAAGCTCATCCCTATCCATTTTCTCTACATCATTCATAGCTTCTGAATATACACCTAGAAGAACCATTAAATTCTGGGCTTCTATAAGAGATGTAGATTTGGCAAAAATTTTCCCAAGCCAAGCATGTGAAAAGTAGTGAATAGCATTGTTCCAATTCTGAAGTAACTCTTTGTTTTCCTGTTTCTCAGAAATAAGTAAAATTGTTACTTTTATTTACTTTTCCACATGCACACAAAAAGAATGCTATGAGCAATCAAGGCTTGGGGTAGAAAATACATGCTTCTCTCATCTACTTTGTTGTTGCTTCAACACCCACAATAGAACACAAAGTATTACCAAAATCAGCACTTGAGCCAAGTGATATTTCTCTGCTGCCATTTTGTGAGGCCACCCTTTGCAATTACTGGACAAAATAGACATTAGGTGGATGCATATTCCTGAGGATTAACCTGTTTTTATTCAGACAAAGGCTTTTCCTCACAGATAAATGCCTCAGCAATCAGACTTGCAAATTAAATCTGTGTTAACATCTGGTGGCCGATGACAGATCATATGAAACTGAGGAAAATCATATGCTATGACATAGAGATGTCTTTCACAACTCAGGGAGCACCTGTTTTAAAAATGTTCTGAGAATATTGTCCAGTTGTAACTCAACAGTTTCAGTGAGGCTATCCAAGTTAGTCTTGTCAAAGCAAAAACAATGAATAGCATCCGCCTAAAAAAATTTCCTTTGGCTTAAACTACACCTGATGAACTGGGCTGTAATCCATGCAAGAATGTGTCAAATAAAACATGTTAGCTGTTAGGGTACCAATGGACTCTGCTTTAAAATTAGAATTAAACCAAATATGAAATGACTCATTAAGGCTGCTGACACATTGCAGAAATAATGCAGTTTGACACCGCTTTAACTGCTATGGGTCAATGCTATGGAATTCTGAGATTTGTGTGAAATATTTAGCCACCTCTATCAGAGAGCTCTGGTGCCACAACAAACTACAAATCTCCAGATTCCATAAGATGGAGCCATGACAGTTAAAATGGTGCCAAACTGTATTAGTTCTGCAGTGTGTCAAAAGCCTAAGAGTGCCTCTACACTGTAGAAATAATGCTACCATGACTCTTTCCTTCAGAATCCTGGGATTTATAGTTTTGAGAGGCACCTGCATTCTTTGGCAGAAAAAGCTAAAGACTTTGTAAAACTACAAGTCCCGGGATTCCATAGGATAGAGCTACAACACTTAAAAGGGTGTCAAACTGCATTATTTCTATGGTGTAGATGCACCCTAAGTCAAAATCACAATATAGTTGTCCCTTCTAATTTGTGGCTTTCTAATTCGTGGTTTGGGAATTCACAGATTTGCAAGGCCGTGGGAAGGGAGTAAGCTGTTTTCGGCTTTTCCCCCCACAGGGAAGGAAAGCTGACCAAACCCGCGGCGAGCACTGCAAGCTTGGTCGGTTTTCCTTCCCTGTTGGGGGAAAAGCCGAGGCTGCAGGGAAGAGGGGTGGGTGGTTTTTGGCTTTCCCCCACACAGGAAAGGAAAGCCGACCAAACCTGAGCCTGCAGGCTTTCCGAGCAGCTTGGATGGGAAGGAGTGAGTTGCCACCTCCCCAGCCAAGCTGCTCACGGCCTGAGCCTGCAGGCTTTCCAAGCGGCTTGGCTGGGTAGGAGGTGAGTCACCACCCCCCAGCCAAGCCACTCATGGCCCAAGCCTGCAGGCTTTCTGAGTGGCTTGGCTGGGGAGTAGGCGAGTCGCCACCTCCCCAGCCAAGCTGCTTGCAGCTCCAGTCGGCAGGCTTACTGAGCGGCTTGACTGGGGAAGAGGTGAGTCACCACCTTCCCAACCAAGCCGCTCGCGGTCTGTGCCAGCAGGATTTCTGAACAACTTGACCAGCGAGGAGACGAGTCACCATCCCAACCAAGCCACTCAAGGCCTGAGCCTGCAGGCTTACCAAGCAACTTGACTGGGGAGGAGGCAAGTCACCACCTCCCCAACCAAGCTGCTTGCACCCCAAGCCTGCAGGCTTTCCAAGCAGCTTGGATGGGGGGGAGGCAAGTCACCACCTTCCCATCCAAGCCACTCATGGGCTGAGTGGCATGGTGGCAGTGATGGGGCGAGTATTCACAGTTTTTTCATTTTCGCGGGGGTCTTCCACCAGTAACCTCCACAAAAATGAAGGGACAACTGTATAATGTAACTATACCTTCATTGTTGATAAAAAGAATTCATTGCAACTACGGTATTTGTGATTAGTGAGATATGAAAATGACTGTGAGCATACTCAGTGTCCCACCAATAATGCTTGGTAAGGTAGAAAAGACGATAATGCTTGGTAAGGTAGAAGGCAGTAGTAAATGAGGAAGGCTGCATTACCAATGGATAGATTCAATCAAGGAAGCCACAGCTGCCCTAAGTCTGCAAGAGCTGAGAGGGGCTGTTGATGATACGGTGATTTGGAGGTCTCTCATTCATAGGTTGGCAATACGTCTAAATTGACTTGACAACAGTTAACAACAATTGAGTGCCTTTAGTTAGACATAAAAGGCCAACCATATACAGCTGCTGTTTACCTGAGGATGGAAACCAATAGTGTGTGTCTGACACAATGAGCTGCAGTGTATTAGTCTCCTCTAAAGAGGAGGGAATCTGTCTTTATATTTGACATAAGGCCTGGCTAGTCAATCTCTCCACAAATCAGGGTTCTGTTAATTACAGCAACAAGCTCTGGAGATGGGAAAGAAATGTGTTGAGTGTACCTGTATTTCTAAAAAGTGCTTATTTACTAATAATATGGATGCCCACTCTTTATACACCAAAGGTCTCCTATCACTGTGCTCTGTTTCTCTCTTCTCCAGTGCCATTAGAACATCCAATGACCCTCCAGGAAGTGAATGTGCCTCTCATGGACCGAGGAAGATGCAACAGTCTTTATAACAGTGCTCCAGTCATAGGTCTGAGCTGGAATCCTGTCAAGTCTGATATGTTCTGTGCTGGTTATCAAGAAGGAGGAAAGGATTCCTGCCAGGTAGGAAATTCCATCATCTGTTCTTCATACAACCATTACTTGGAATAGGATAAATGCCTCCTTTAACTATTCAGGGGGCATTTCCCACTACACTGTTATAGCTCTATGACTCCATTTTAACCTCCATGGCAACATTCTATAGAATCCTGGGATCTGGAGTTTACAGAGGAGCATTTAGAACTCTAACCCAGAGGTCTCTGTAGTGCCTCATGAAACTATGAATCACCAGATTCCAGAGAAAGTTGCCATGACAGTTAAAGTGGAATCATAGTACTATAATTACCTTGTTACCCTAAAAGATGGGGGGTGCTTTAGAGCCCCATCCATGACACCAAAATGTATCTTGGGGAATTATTTGCTCAAACGGAAGCCTGCAAGAGATGGATAACTTTGAGATCTTTTCACCTATGTATACCAGTACTAACTGAAGGGAGCAATCCAGTTTTAAAGTGAAATAAAGTATTTTTATTGGAAATAACACAAAGTGAACTCACACACACAACACATGTTCCTAAGAACCATACAAAGCTATTGGAAAGAAAGGCAGGGAGGTTGGATTGAGAGAGGTTCGGGAAGATGGGATTAAAGTTACCAGTCTTGAAAAATAAAGTTCCGTGCAGTGAAAAGGCTCAGATGGCTTCTGAGGGTGGCACAGAGAATTCAACAGGGTGTCGATGTCCATCTGTGGCACACTTAGCTGGGGTCTAGGCTGGGATATTTATACCCAGGTTATAACAAAGCCTGAATGATTCTCCCAAGGGATAGACAAAGGGAATGAAAATCAACTGATTGCTTAGAAAAAGGAAGCTGAAACTCAACTGATTGCTTTAATGGCTGGGAGATAGGAATTGATGGGTTTATGACAACTTCATAAGGTAGGACAGAAAGGGATATAGGAGTGATTTCCATAGGACTAGATTTGGGAATGGTCACTTAATTGTTTGATTGAATGAATCATTGCTGAGGCATCCAAGGGCTGAAAGAAAGGATTAGCACATACCTCTTTAATTACTGTGTTCACTAAGGGGCTTCCACACAATCTTCAGTTGACCCCTTCAGTTGGCCTCAGAAACCAGCTGGAATGCAGGGGAGCTGATACATGACTGGTGTCTTGCAAAATATAACATCTGCACCAAACAAATCTGCCTGCTCATTTTGTATTTGCTATAATTTCTGAATAGTTTCAAGGAGAGTCCCATTTATAACATTCTTGGGAGTCCAAATGAGAGATGATTAAGGCATGGGCTTAATTTGGGCTTTCCTGCCAAAATATTTCTAAGACAAATCCAGGTCATTGTGAACACCAGCTGACCTTTTTGGGTTGCCCCAGCCAACCTGACCCTGAAAAGAGTCCAATATTTCCAATAATGAGATATTCTGGGGAGGGGGTAATAGAACATACTAACAGTGAAGTGTGGAAGGGGCCTCTGGCAGGCTCTAGAGTGGTCATGTGCAAAAGAAGATGAGGCTATGCATCTTAAATTAAAAAGGAATTTCAGCAAGTACCAAAGTGTTAACATGAGTCTTAAGGATACAGGAGACCTGTCCTCTTCTGCATCTTTTACAGCCCTGCCTTATCCATAAGAACTCATAACTAAGGAGTGTGGTCCTGCTTTTAAAGACATTCTCAGAATTTTAAACCCTTCTCTTTACTGGGAGAACACCAGGTTTAAGGCTGCCCCCTGTATCCATGGGAGATATGTCCCAGACTTACCATGGGTAATAGTGAACCCTATTGAAATGAATGACTTCCAGCCCAACGTCTGGAGGAAGCATACCACAGAATTGCTCTGGAGGATTTAGAAAATGCTTAGAGGGATTATATTTTTTCAGGCATGGATAAGTGAAGCTGCAGATACCTGTCCTGTGGATACAGTGGGTTGACTTGTACTCTGAACCAAAATATGATATTTGTATTTCTTCTCCCTAATCATTCTAATTTAAATTGAAGGTAGGGGGGCACTTTTAAAAATAAAATTCAATTGAGAATTTATTTTATATGTATATTGTATTATTTATTCAAATATTTATATCCTGCCATATATCCAAAGATCTCAGGGTGGCTGAAAATAAAATAAAATAAAATAAAAACAGTAAATAATAGCAATAATTTTAAAAGATTAAAAAAATTAAATAGTTGATCGCTTAAAATACCAAACAATTTAAAACTGGTTGAAACAGTGTTAAATAATGCAACTATAAGACACACGCAGTTGGGATAAGATAAGTTTGGCCAAAGGCTTTAATAAAAAAGCCATGTTTTGAATAGTCAACAAAATGATCCCAAGATTGGCACAAATTGGACCTCCAGTGGGAGGGAATCCCACAACTGGAGTCCCACTGCCCTCTCCCATGTCCTCCCACAATGTATTTCCCCTACAAATGAGGGGGGAAAATCCTGTGAGATGTTTACATATAGGATACAAGGTACTTGTGCCTACCTTATGCATAGTGTGGCCAAGAGAAACATGAGTCTTCTCTTGTATAATCATCTCTCTGCTGGTCTGAACTGCAACCTCTCCAGATTCCTGAGATTCACTTAAAGCCCAGTGAAAGATATTGTGATGACGTCACTCAAGAATTGGGAATTTTTTGTTTCCAGCCCAGGGATCAAATTCCTGCATGGATAGTTTCTCAGGGCTGCATTGCAGGATTTGGGAGCATCATGGGGCAGGGCCAAAGCAAAGTGGGTGATGTCCTCTTGGTGACATACATGCACGTCCTTTTTCATGTCTCAGAAGGAGATATTCAGTACCTTCTGGCACAAAAGCCACTACTAGCCCAGCTGCTTCCAAGCACCCAGAGTGCACTGCCCTGGCAGGGTGGGAAATGCCCAGGCAGTTGAGAAAAGAGAGCTGGTATTGCTTTTCTGGATCTCTGGTGACTGCAGGACTGCTGCTGGGCACTGCCTGGACACCTCCCCACTAAATGACTGTGGCATCATAGTCCAGCTGGGTGGAAGCTGGTTTCCAAGGGCAAGAGGGATGCAGAACAACATGGGTGGAATGTTATCCTCCACGCACATAATGTATGATCTAGGCCAGAAATGGACAACTATGGGAATCTGGGAGCACATTAGACACCCTTACCAAGAGAACTTGAAGGGATGCTTCCCCCACAAACATCACACTGCACCTTTCACTTGACCTTTCACTTCCTGCCTGTTTACTTTCTCTGTCTTCCATCTATCCCAAGGCACTATGAGCAGATTACATCATTTGATTCAGCCAGGGTTACTCAAATGACTGCCCTTTGTTGTACAAACAGAACTGACACTGGCTGACCACTCCCCTGCCGTGTGCCTTTTCTCTCCCTCTCTCTTTCTACTATCCTTACCTTTAGAATGGTTCATCAAGGATCAGGCTGTTCTATCTAAATGATTCCTCTAATAAATACAGGTCAAGCCCTCCCCCAATCCATGCAGATACACTTCCAGACTTACTACACTTACCTGAAACTGTGCATAATAGCAAACCAACATGAACACCATAGAACCACACTGGAGTACCAAGGAAGTGTCTACAGAGGATGTCTCTCTAGGCATCTGGAGCAACTCTAAGGTCAACCTCTGGCAGAAGCTGACCATAGAGTTGCACTGGAGACCTCCTGATGCATAGAGAGACTACCTCCAGTGTGACTCTATGGTCCTCCAGATGCCTAGAGAGACCTTTCCCCTTGACAGTGGGTAGGTTTATCCACGGCTATCGATCTTTCATAAACAGGAGGGGGAGGCGACCTGTATGCCTTCTTTTGAGGATCGTAAAACCTATATTCTGCCTCCACCTTGGTTCTCTCAAACAGCCTCCTAAGGTGGGCACTTCCACTATTGCTGGAGAAAAAGGTCTACCAGGCCTTTCTTTCCAGTAAGAATCTCTCTGCCTCAAACAATTTCACTATCTTTTTGGGTTCCCCAGATATTATGGGCCCAAGAAAGTTTGCTTTTCTGCAACAGGAAATGACCATAAGTTACTTCCTGTTCACTTCCTGTTCTAGAAAAAGGTATCTCCTGGCCCTAAAATGGCCAGGGACAAAAACATGGACAAATGTCCCCCGTTATCCCTAGAAAGCATTTGGGGGCCTTTTGGGAAAATGACCTCTGGGAACTACAAAAGCAGCTCTGGGGGCACATATGTCCACTGGCCACACTTTACCCACCCTGGTGGATGCCATTATATGTAACAAATTCCATCCCAGCTCTGTGGAGAAAGTAGCTGATGTAATATAAAGCCTGATTCAAGTACCTTTGCCTATTCAATACTGCAGATCTGATCTTAAGAGTGTTCGCAACTGACATCTTTTGTCACCATCATTTCCTTCCACAGGGTGACTCTGGGGGACCTTTGGTTTGCAAAGTCCAAGGAGGCTGGACTCAGGCTGGGATTGTGAGTTGGGGAGTAGGCTGTGCTGAGCGCAACCACCCTGGTGTCTACACTTCAGTGCCTTACTATGCCAATTGGATCAATGCTATTTTGGAAGGTAGAAATCCAAACAGTGGTTCACAAAACGCACCCCTTCTGGCAGTCCTAATATTTTCTCTCATGCTGGCCTTCTTGTGAGTCCCCTGAATCTTCCAACTTCTGTCTCACCATTCACCACATGGAAGAAATATCATTGTTCATGGAGCACAAGTATGGTCCTGCTTTCAATATGACCAAAATCTCCACAAATAATTAAGGTGGAAGGAATCAGAGTGACTTCCCCCTGTACTTCAGTCTGATGAACTGAGATGCATTTGCATCATCCACTTCAACTGCAGTAGAATAGAATAGAATCTTTATTACTGTCATAGACCAGCACAGGTAAAAGGGATACAGAGTAAAGGTAAAAACACAGGATAAAAACAGGCTAAAAGCAGTATTTAAAATGTTAGCTCCAGTATAACAAGACTAAGTTGATACTATTCTACTGTTGAGGACATTGTCTGTCGAATTTTAACCGCAGCTGCGCAGAATCTGGCAACATTATAAGTTGTTCCTGGGTTGATGTCTGAAAGCAACATGTTTATGTAGAATTGTCCAGTGTGCCCTTGATATTTATGCAACAGGGATGAAATAAGGCTGAGACGTATGTCCCTGTAGTATGAGCACTGGAGTAATACATGCTCTGTTGTTTCTATTTGGCCTGAGTTGCAGGGGCACGGTCTGTCTGAGAAGGGGATCTTCTTGCATCGGCCTTCAAGGACAGCTGAAGGGAGGGCATGACACCGTGCAAGAGTAAAGGCCCTTCGATGTTTGGGTATTTCAAGTGTTGCTAAGTATGCCAAAGGAGAGCCCAGGTATCTATTGGAGTCACTAGCAATGAAGGTTGGAGTGCTGGCTAGATCCAGTTGTCACTCTATATCTGCTACCCGTTGTTTGATAGTAGCTTTTGCCCTATCATATCCTAGGCTCTTTGTGTTATTGTTGCTGTTTTCCCTGTGATGAGGTCACACTTCCGTGATTAAAATATGGCCCTGCGGCTTCCGAAGCTTCACGGAACTGACACTGATGATTTCAGGAGAGGGACGGCGGCGTCTGAAAACGACCCCCTGCTGCGTAAGAGCGCTGTCCCTCTCCCGGGAGCTCTTCCCGCGGTAGCCACGCTAAAACGGTGTCTGAAAATGTCCTATGTATTTGAATTCTACCCCTGTGGAGTTTGATGATGATCTGTAATACTTAGAATGTTGTCAAATAACACTTATTTTCCAGTGTCTATATTAAAAATTTGAAAAATATTACAATAACCTCTTAAGACATTTTACTTATGTACCATGACCCTTTTCAATAAATGTGAGTAATTTGACAATTAATTAATTAATTAATTCTCTTGGGCCAGGTGTCTGTGTGTTTGTGTGTAATCCTTCAGATATAAGGAAAATGGTTTGTCCTTAACATATATAGCATATAGCAGAGATTTACATCACCTAGAGGATGCACTTAGAGCCAATGTGGTGTAGTGGTTGAAGTATTGGATTAGGACTCTGGAAGACCAGGGTTCAAAACCCTGCTCAGTCATAGAAACCCACTGGGTAACCATGGGAAAACCAATCTCTTTGATGTCGAAATAAGCAGGAGGCACTTTTATCTTCAAAGTCAAACAGTTGCAATATATACAAATATTTACAATTGAAGGAGAAACTGCTTCACCAGGCCTCAGCATTCACAGGAAGAGAAGAGAGGAGAAAGTGAGCTCTGTTCTGAACTTTCTTATATATACATCTACAGAACATTGCCTTCTAATGGAGAAAAATCTGATTGGGAATATATATAAGATGTTGTTAAAGCTCAATTTAGAAGGGGAAATAGTAAAAGAGTGCATGATAAAATGGTCTAAAGATCTGGAGAAAAACATAACATTGACAGAATGGGAAAAACTATGGCGTAATAACCAAATCCTTAGCCTTTCCCCCAGAGACTGGACCAGATGCATCTTCTCTGTTGGAATTATGTGTGTGGACCAATAGGGTTTGTCTCAATTTCTTCCCGATTATTTTTTGCCGTGTAAACGGCTCCCTTATTTTGACTGATAGCCATGTCTAGGATCAGACACTGAGGCAGGGTCAGCTATTTACTTGCAATATGCTAGAAATATTTGTAAAATATTTGTAAAATTCATCTCTAAGTAAATGGTGTATTAAGGGAGGTCCATTCCTGTCCTTGTTTAAAAGATTGGATTATGTTGCTGCTGAATTTTGAAGTCTGATTTCTGAATTCTGTACAGATTATTAAAAAAAACAGGCCACTTACCTGCTGATGAGTTAGCAGCACCTGAGGATATATATAAAAAAAGGGAAGATAATTTTTGGTAAACAGCTTTAGACCGTAGAAGACATACACAAAATAGGGTTACATGTAAAAGGAAAGCAAAATGACTCCAGTTACAAAAGCTTAGTTTGGATGATGGATCATATCTTCATTCATTCACATTAGAAATGCTTATTTCTTTTGCTTGTCTGACAAATGTGCAATAAGTGTGTTCATCATTGCCAAATTCTCAGGGCTTAAATATGGCTCTTGACTAATTTGGGCTTTAGCTCTGGAACCTATCTTCAATGTTGTGGCACTTCCCTGGGACATGATACCGAAACTGCTAGCAGCCCTAGAGCCAAAAGGACTGAGTGAGATCATTTGGATTTGGATTTGTACCAGTAGCTGTGTGCAGGGCTGACCATAGATTCTTTGCCATCTGCGGCAGCGCAACAAATGCCCTCCCTGACCTCACTAAAGTGAAGGTGCATAATACCACAGGCCTGGGTAGTTATTTACTGCCTTCTGGCAGTAAATTATAATAAATTAAATAATAGATTAAATTAAATAGCTATCCAACCATTTTTGTGACATCCTTTTTGTGACATCCCAAATCACCTGCTTGGAGGAGGGCCTTATTTTCTCATTGAGATAGAACTGTCCCTGGATCTATAGCAGGGATGGGAAACATACAGCCTTTCAGATGTTGCGATCTATAATTCTCATAAACCTCACCCATCTAGCATGGGATTGTGGGAGTTGAGAGGGCCAAGAGTTCCCTGCCTTGTTATTTGGCATACAGATGCAGTGTGCATTTCCTAGAACTTCAATACATCTTGCTCTTTGTGATGAGGATAAACAGTGCTTTGTTGCTCAGAGCTTGGGAATAGAGGATTCTTGACAGTGCAGTCCAACAAATTCACATGCCAGTTCCTATTGTTATTTGTATTTCTACACCATCAGTAAAAGGTCTTATAAGAGGGGAAGGTTCACCAATGTTGTGGGCCATCGACTGATAGGCTATCTTACCAAGGAGAATGGGGGGGGGGAGATAGGACTTATGGGAGCCTCCCTTCTGTATTTCATTTTAGAAATGAAATCTTAGACTAAGCCATAAACATCCCCCATCGCCATCGATCACCTTGTGCTGGAGTCAACTGCAGCAGCTGTACAACCAGCAAACAATTTGAATTGTCACCATAGTGCCTGTAATCCTGTTGCAAAATGTGGTTCAGCTGAAGTCAATTCTGGACAACTAATGTTTTTTTTCCAGGTACAATCTCTTCTGGTATCTGCAGAATAAGATTTTTTAAAAAATCCACTATGTCATGGGTGCTAGTATCATCTCTTCCTCTTTAAATCTGGAGATGGAGCTTAAAAGACCAACATTTCTGAAACCCTGGGACCTGTGTCAGCAGTGCTCCAAATCACATACCCTCCAATCATCCCAATTTGACAGGGATCGTTATGATTAATCCTCTGTTATCCCACTTAAAAAAAAAGTATTGAGAATTTTTCGAAGTATAATAAAGATTACAGATCTTTTGACAAAAGAAAAAGAAAAACAGAAGAAAATAACATTAGTAAAAGTGGCTTCTCACCTTCTTTTTGGGAGTTATATATACGTATGAAGTATTCATACATATCTGTCTAAAACTACACCATACACTTCTTCCAGTAACCAAAGGCTTGTCCACACTATCAAATCCCCCGAATCCCCATGTCAATGCCCCCAAATCTGCTGCAATCAGGCCACATGTGGCATGGCCTTTTCCTCAAATCTGGGGCTATCCAGCCACACGTGGCATGGCCCAGATTCACAGGAATTCAGGGTATATTACTACAATTTGAAGTATGTGGGATTCAGGGTTTTCCGCAGACTTTTGTCCGCTGCTGCACAATCGTCACCAACCCTTACTGTGACCAAAATTTTAAGGCTCTATGATTCTATATCAATATAAATACAACTCCACCCAAACAAGTCCAACAATATATAACATCTAACATATACTATATAACATATAATAAGACAAAAAAAATAAAAGAAATCCACCCTCACAAAACTAATAAAAACAAAACAAAAAGGACAATAGTTGATTTCCCATTTTCTGCACAATGGCATTAATAATACAGAGTTATCCTTCCACTTAAACTCCCAACATTTATATATCCTTCTGGTTTGATGGCCTCCAGGAATAGAGGACAGAATCCCCTGCATTTGGCATGTGACAGGGGAGGAAGCAGAGGTTTTTTAATGCCCTGTGTCCTCTTGAGGTTCAGTTGCTAGAGGGTGTTGGTTGGGCTTTGTGATGTTTTGGCCCAAGTCCCCACTTGAATCTTCCTTCTCTCTGGCTACTTCTTTGTCTTTTAAACTAGAGCTGTACCCAGTGTAACATACCCTGTTATCTTATCTTGCTCTAGATGTTTTTTCTCAGGAACCTTTCACATGGTTAAGCTAGTTCATTCTTTTAGATGCGCTTTCCTCTCTGTGTTTGGAAAGGGAAGCATATACCTCCTGGAAAGTTAGTTTGTGGACAAAAACTGCCAGCAGGTGCCACAAACTGCCAGCTCAAACTCGATTTCCCAAACAGAGGAAAGGAAAGGAAGACTCCCTTTCCAAGATGCCGCCTCAAGGACCACTTTTAACTCAATTTTCCAACAGGGGAGGTGAACCAACCCTCCTTAAATGGCTCCACTCTGCCAATTGCGTTCCCCTCCTTCCCACAAACCGTTCCCACCCCAATCAGCTGAGCTGCACGCGCTCAGCACCTGCAGCGTCCCAGCCTGTCTTCCACCCACTTGGACTGATGTACTTTGCTTCTCTCGTCTGTGTGGGCATAACCACTGACCCATTTCCCATAAGCCCGCCCCCAGTCACCATTTCCGGCCATCCCAGTACCGAGACATTTTGTCCCATGCTGTTTACATATCCGATTTTCCGAATCCTCCCGTGAGTTTTTTAAAAACCGGAACAAACTGCGGGACTGGAAGTCCCGCAGGTTGAGGGACAAAAGGTGGCCCCCCTTCCGAAAATCACGTACCCGACCCGATGTACGTGTAAACTGCCATGGATCGACACAAATTCTTCCCAGGACATTTTCATCATGTAAACGGCCCCCAGAAAGAGCAAGGTATAAAATGCTATGGCTAGCAAGGGATGCTGGAAAAGCCCAGTCAGCATTGAAGAGAGGTTAATAACCCGGAATGGGAAGAGGGAGTGGTCAGTGGGGTGTAATCAGGGTTATGTTTAATAGCTGTGCAGATTCTCAAATGAGCTCCAACTGCTTAAAGCAATGAGCTCAGGAGTTCTTCTGTATAAAGGTTACGCACCATCCAACTGTAGGTTGAATATTAAACAATCTACCTGCTGCAAAGCCAAGAAAGAGGCTCAAAACCAGTTCCACAGATGTTTATTGCTGTAAACAAGGTGGAGTGCAAAGGGAGTGCATAGAAACTCTGGGTGGGGAGTAGGACCTAGTGGTCAGAGGGCTAGTAGCAGTTCCTGTGGGCCCAATTTATGAGGGGCAGGCCCAACTTCTTTCAGGTGCCTTTTCTTGAATGATTAGTTTCTTTCATTTTGTCTCTTGTTTTGCCTTTGGAGAGTGCTCATGGTTTTAGAGTTCTGTTAACCTTGCTGTTCTCCAAGGAACAGTTCCCTCCATGTGTAATTTAATTCTCTGATAGGAAGGGTAAGGGAAATGCATCTTGTCCCTAGTGCATGTGTAAACACACACATGTCATGTTCACACCGCAATTGCATAGCTAAATTGATTTGAATGATACCATAGTGTGTGGATCAGTTTGGGTAGCGCAAAGAACTAGCACTTTGGTCTTTTTAAAATACATAGACAGATACTGAAGAATAAAATTACTACACAGCATAAAAGGTTGAGAACTGGGCAGGCTGTTCAGGAAATGTTCCTTAGTAGGAGAATTACTAAAATGCCCTTGTTTTCAACCATGCACTATTAGTGTCCCACTATTGGGGGGGGGAGCAGATTTCCAGCTACCACAGGTAACACAATGTGTATGTTATGAGTAGTGCAATGGTAAATTTGAGGTGTGGGCATTCAACATGAGCATCCTCCAAGGCACACTCCATCCCACAAGGAAAGTCAAAATATGCCCAAGGTCAGATTTTTAAAAGTCAAAAGTGGATGGTGCCTTTAAAAATCAGACTAAAACCCAGAGCTGTATTGACCCATATCAACAAACCAGGGGCTTGTCTAGACACAACGGTGTATGCAAGTGGGTTTTCACATATTTGCAGCAAAGTTGATTTGTCTTCACCATTGCTCCATGCCATAGTCTCTGGAGCAGCAGAAAACAAGCTTGCTCCATCCTCAATGTGACACCCCTTCAAATACTTAAACAGAGCTATCATATCGTCCCTTAACCATCTTTTTTCCAGGCTAAATATAGCCATCTCCCTAAGTCTTTCCTCATAAGGCATGGCTTCCAGACCTTTCACCATTTTAGTCACCCTTCTCTGGACACTCCGATTTCTTAATATCCTTTTTGAATTGTGGTGCCCAGAACTGGACACAGTATTCTAAGTGAGGTCTGACCAAGGCAGAATAGAGTGGCACTATTAGTTCCCTTGATCTAGACACTGTTCTTCTATTGATGCAGCCCAAAATCACATTGGCCTTTTTAGCTCATAGAATATGAGGAGAATACCTTTTTTCCCAATGAGAAGCTAATGAAATTCATGGTATTAGACAGGAGAGGGGCCAAAAACTCCATTTACTGTATGGGGAAAGGCTTTGCAACACAGTGCATTCTTGGCAAGAGTGGAAGTGGAATGCTGATTGGTTGGACATGCGTGAAGGGCTGGCTTGCCGGCCTTGAAGTGGCCAGAAGTGCCATTTTGGAGTTTCCATTGCCAATTGTGCGCTTTTTTGCCGCACTGAGGCGACCAAACAGCTTTTTTAAGCAGAACATCACACTTGCACACCTTTGATTTACAATTTTTAAAAATCCCTGTACAGTGACAACAACTTTTTGAGAATAATAATGTGAGTAATTCACTCTTGGCCACCATCTTGATTCGCAGGCATGGCTGCATGTGCACTTCAAGCTTCACATACCAGCAATTTTGCCAAAGGACCCTGGAGGCAAATGAACGCTGCTGCGAATTTGCATTAGTACACAGCAATCCGCATTATATCTTCTCATCTAGACAAGCCCAAGGTCTGAAACTGCAGAGAAACCCAAGGAAAATGGGAGATTATGTCAATGTCCATGTTTATCAAAAGAATCTTGGTGCTTTTACCCTACAATCATTACCTCCACTTTTACCCTTTCATGTAATTCTGTCTTGTGTCAGTTGTCTATAACATCAAGTGCCAACTCAAGGTATTTTTCTAGATGAAAGCATCCAAATGCCCCCATTCTTTAAAATATCTTGCTGAGCCACTGATAAACCAATTTGTGCCTTCATTTATCTCCCTTTTCTTCATAGTGTCACCTGAAAGATTATTTCACGGCAATGCAGCTCTGATTAAAAAAACCCATTGGTGACCAACAAGACTTGAATTCTGTTGTTGTTCCCCCAACTGGAATAGACCCACTAAATGCATGGGATTTACCTTATGTTGACTCAACATTTAAGAATTGATTCAATGGGTCTACTCTAGTTTGGAGTAGCCAGAAGGATTAAATAAAATGAAATAAAATCCACAATCCACAAAAGAATGATACCTTTATCAGCCAACCAAAATGCACAAAACACGATGCAAGCTTTCGAAGCTCCACTGGTTTCTTCATCAGGCAAAAGACGTTTAAAAATACAGGAGAAGGAAAGAAAAATGACAGGGTTAAGAGTCACAGGCCTACCAGGTATCAGGTGTTGTTTCTGTTGTAGTTCAGGTAGTCTGGAGGGATCTCACTGCAGACAGTGGCCACTCCCCTTTTTGACCATGTAGCAACTGAGACAAAGGACAGTAAAATTTAAACTCCATTACCGGTAGTAAAGTAACTCCTCTTGGGATCCAGGGTGTTTGTGTCTTCACAGAAGACAAGTTTGATGGTTTCAGCCCCTCCCCCTTGTCCCATGTAAATCTGCTTTCTTTGTTTTGGTCTTCATTTTGGGATTCAAGCTGGAATTGTAACTATAACTATTAAGAACAGACTTGTTTGGTGTGAGTTCTCAAATAAGGCTGCATCATTGTGGATAGTGTGTCTCTATGCCTCCCGATGTGAGGCCAGGGCGGACCATTGTTGGTGATCAAGTTGGCTGAGCCTGAGATGTTGTTTCAGGGAATCCTTGGATCACTTTTTTGGAGTGCCCCTCTTACACTGTCCCGTGGCGAGTTCACCGTAGAGTACTATTTTTGGGAGGCGATGGTCCTCCATCCTAGAAACGTGCCCTGCCCAGAGCAGCTGTGTTCTCAATATCATGGCCTCAATGCTGGTGATCCCTGCTTGCTCAAGGACAGCAACATTCGTCACATAGTCAGTCCAGTGTATATTTAGGATTGTACGTATACAGCGCTGATGAAAGCATTTGAGGAGTCATAAGTATTGGCGATAGATGACCCATGTTTCAGACCTGTAAAGGAGAATAGACAGTACAATGGCTCTATACACACTGATTTTTGTGCTTCGCCTCAGATGTTTGTTACTCCAGACTCTTTTGTGAAGTCTTCCAAATGCGCTATATGCCTTTGCTAATCTGTGATCGATCTCTTTGTCAATCTTGGCATCTGAGAAGATGATGCTTCCCAGGTAGGTGAACTGCTGAACGGACTTAGTCCAAGCCCCCCAAAAATGGAGTGATCTGCAGTAAAGACCATTTGCAGCAGCTGCGACTTGTCTTAATGGTCTTACAGCCACCATAAACTTTGCATACCGTCTAGCCAAGATAGTGGCCATGAGTGAATGATTTACAGTTTTCAATCTGCTGCTGCCAAACTTTAAAAAAAAATCTATTTCCACAGAATGCATAAGCAATATTTCACCTTTACACACACACACAAAAGAAGAAAAATAGGAAAAACAACACCCTGTTTTCTTGCCTTAGCAATCGCTTGCTAAGGTGAAACTCCAACATGGTGACAATGGGCGCTTGCCCTGCTAGCAAGCCCCACCCCTGTGCTCATCCAGCCAACCAGCTTGTGCTTCCTTTCCTATGGGAAAGTGACTCAAATCAAATTGCTTGTCCCAATGAGCAGGAATGCATATTTCCTTTGGAGTTTTTTTAAAACTCCAGGAAAAACTGTAAAGGCTTTCTGTTCACAGTTTTTAACGTCCCCCCCCCCCCGTTCTGAATATGGCAAAACAACGCAGGATGCCAATAAGACAAGCCTGTATTCTCCTTACATTCTGTGAGGAGTATTTTCATTGTTTAGACAACCGCTTGGTGTGATCAAGTTCTTTAAGGAAAAACAGGTTCATCTCCCACCTCCCCAGAAAATAAGTCTATATATTAAAGAAGATATTTATGAAAATGAAATCCCAGTCACAATCATGTACATGTTGGATTACTCAAGCAAAACTCTGATGATTAATTAACTAAAAGGTCTTAATCAACAGTCCTAGTTGTTTTGCTTTTAACTGCTGTGTGGCAAGCTGAGGTTTTTCTTTTCCTTGACAAGTAAGAAAAGGGAGTCACAACATCTCCATGCTGGAAAATTTGCCCTTTGTGCTGTTCAGCAACCCTGACAGAAAGGTTGCCATCATTAAGACTAGGACTGGTAGTGGGTTGGAGGGGGCTAGGATATCTCAGGGAGCCAACATGGCATAGTGGTTTAAGAGTTGGACTACGACTCTGGAGACCAGGATTCAGATCCCTGCTCGACCCTGAAAAACCACTAGGTGACCTTCGGCAAGTCACATACTCTCAGCCTCAGAAAACCCCATGATAAGACTGCCTTAGAGTTGCTACAAATCAGAAATGACCAGAAGGCACACAGCAACAAGAATGATATGCCAGATTGTGGGAGAAGGAGCCAAAAATTTGGATTTTGCTGGTGCCTAGAGAGTCTAGAGGCTGAGACATCAAGGTTTCACTCTCAGACTCAAGAAGGAGGAAATGCCACAAGCCCCACCCTTTCACCTTTGTTATGAGATTTTATAGCACAGATACTGAGGCTGAAGTGAAAGAGCTGTACCAGAAACTGGTTGGAGCAAAACCACGTCGAGAGAGGATCATGCAAGTGAAAGCAGGGGAGACCATGACAACTGTACCCTCTCGGCTGGTGGTGTGGCTGCTGCAGCTCACGATGCTACAAGGTGATTGGTGGTGTGGGGAGAAATCTGGTGATAGCAACAGTCCCTTATGTTTCCCATACCTTTCATGGAATAGAGGTTGGTAGTAGAAGAGGGTCGTTCAATAAGAAGTCCAAAATGAAGTTGGGAGAGTCATGATTTGGAGTAAACAAGGCTTAGAATCATTACTTTTGGAGGGGTCAGAACTCACTCCCAGAATCTGCCACTCAGCATGACCAACAACAATCCCACTGACAGCCTGTTTCTCACTATGGCAACTATCACCTGATGCTCCCTGGGTGGTTATTTGGAGTCCTAGACATCATCCCTGGCTGCACCTCTATTTAGGGACAGGTGAATGTGAATTTTTTGCATTGAAAACCCAAGCCTATTTTATTTATAAGTGGTTCTCTGTTTGCAGTAGACTGAAAGTAAAGAAGAGGAGGGGAAATACACCTTTATTTTCACAGTTATTTCTTTACTTTACGTATGTTCTATCTTCCCTCCACAGCATTAAAAATTGCAATTACAGGCTTACCCAGAAATCGTCTATCCAGGCATGGCCCATGCTCACACCAGCGTAGTCTGAACAAAGTTGTAGCTTCCAACACCTGTAGACCAGGAGTGGGAGGTACCATGGGTGTATGCATACTATAGAATTATGCCAGTTTGGTACCACTTTAACCAGCATGGTTCCATCCTGGGGCCTTTAATTTGGGGAAGTTCTCAGAATTCTCTTGTGTTCTCTGAGAACTACAGCACTAGAGCTCATTGGGAGTGAATTCTAAGTAACCGATAAAACAATAAATCCCAGAATACCATATGATGGAGCCAGGGCAATTAGAGTGGTATTAAATTGCTATAATTGTGCAGTCTTTCTCCTTTAAAAAAAATCTTACTATGGCCATGAAATCTATAAACCAGAGCCACGAACACAATCCACACATTCAGAAGTAAAGGATAAGAAGCCTACGAACATATCCTGGGCCTAGGAATGCATGTTCAGTACCGTAACTGAACTGAACTTGCTCATATGTCAATGCATGGTTATTCCAAATTTTCCTTATTTTAACAGCTTGTGATAACACAGCTCAGAGTGAGAATGTCTCCAGGTTAACAAAAGGATAAAGAATCATAGAATCATATAGTTGGAAGAGACCACAAGGGCCATCCAGTCCAACCCCCTGCCATGCAGGAATACACAATCAAACCATTCCTGACAGATGGCCATCCAGCCTCTGCTTAAAAACCTCCAAAGAAGGAGACTCCACCACACTCCAAGGCAGTGCATTCCACTTCCAAACAGCTCTTACTGTCAGGAAGTTCTTCCTAATATTTAGGCGGAATCTCTTTTCCTGTAGTTTGAACCCATTACTCCATGCCCTAGTCTCTGGAGCAGCAGAAAACAAGCTTGCCCCATCCTCAGTATGACATCCCTTCAAATATTTAAACATGGCTATCATGTCACCTCTTAACCTCTTCTCCAGACTAAAGGATGTGTCAGGTTTAGTTACATTTTATTGGAGGGGGCAGCATCATGCAGGAGTCATGAGAGACAACTGCCCAATGGGATGACCAGCTGGGAAGCAGTTTGAGATGCTTCCAAGAGAAAATTATAAAAAAAGCCTCAAGACCATGAGGCTGAGAGAAGAACAAAGAGTTAGGTGGGGGAAATAATTTTGTTAAACATTTAGCAGTCAGGTAACCATTGTTGATCTACAGCAAATCCTCCAGAGCTCTATCAGTAGATCCTGCCCCACCTTCTACTTACCTCTGCTTTAGGTCATAACTCAGAAGGAATCAGGATTTGCATGGCAATGTTTCTTTTTTAAACCTACACCTGCATACAGAATGCCTGTGGCTTTACCAAGGAAGGAAAACACTTCTCATTGTAAAACCGAGGCGGTCTGCACACATACATGCCCTCAAATGTGTACATAGGCTGCTCATTCCTAAAAGTAAAAGACATGGATCAGAACACTCAAGCCCTATTCAGGTGTTCAAAAAGGGTTTATATAACATGCAAAGAATCAAGTTATCTAGCCCTGGCCCTGCCATTGTTTGATCATAAGAAAAATGATGGCTCTGAAATGGAGAGGCTCTTCTATGTATGGAGACTCTCCCCATAAACCAGAACCCTGTTCTCAGGAGCCTTTTTGCTCCTATTCACATACCTAGTTTTGCATTCTTTTTCTCCAGTGTCTCATATGTGAAATAACTTCCTTTTTTTCTTTTACCTAGGTGCTGTTAATTCAGAAACAGGTAAGTGATAATATCAGGATCCATTCATTATGCACATGAGTTTCACGGGTAGAAGTGAGGCAGATAAACAAACGTGGAAACTCCGAAGATTGTCGGGCTGGTATAAACCTAACGAGCATCCAGCCCAACCTTCCATTTAAGACCAAAGCTTGGAAACATTATATCATGATATATCTCTGGTCATTCAAAAGCCATACTGTCCCTTTTCTGCATTAATTATCCTCCAACATTTCACAGATGAAAACAAGGACTCAAGTGGCCAAACATGAGAATGCAGTCAAGATGGCAAAAGTTATTACTCAGGAAGAACATAAAAACAAGGAGCAGCTGCAGCAGTTTGTTTTGCCTGAGGCTACAGGGAATAGCGAGACTCTGGCCCCTCCTCTCCCCCCTGCTGAAATGAGTGCAAACTATTTTTGCACTTTTGAATAATTTGCCGTGGTTGAAGTAAGCTTAAGGACCAAGGGGCAGAGGGAGAGAGAAACTGGGACATTTTAAAAGCAATGGAAAAACTGTGGTGACAGTGGATTAATCAGGACTGTTCCTGCCAAATCGGGACTGTTGGAGAATACAGCATTAATCTGCAACAAAAAATATAGATGTGAAATTTCTAGTTAAATATGGATGTTTAAATTTATTTTGAAAAACAAAGTATTAATTTCAAATGCATTTTATCTTAAGACATGCATTTTCAAGCAGAAATCACCTGTAAGCTGCTTCATATAGTCAGAGTTCAAAATCCAAAGGATAATTATACAGTATATTGCTCTGAGGTGCACATTATGGGGTGCACATTATTCTAGAATCATAGAATCATAGAACTGTAGAGTTGGAAGAGACCAGATTGCTTTGTGTTACAAAGCAAAAAGATGAAATTCTTCATTGACCTGCCAGAGAACTAGCTACCTTTTGTTGGTGGCAGGGCTGGTTTAAGGACCCTGCAGCACCTGAAGCCACAGGGGGCCCCATCATGAGGGGGGGCATTGTAACCCTCCTCCTGCAAAAACATTATTAGTAATAATCTGAATATCCTATACTGTGAATAGGTTAGGTTAGGTTACATTGACCTGAAATAAACATATGGGCCCCCCAAAATAAAGCTCTGCAGAGCCCCCCAAAAAATTCCTTAAACCAGCCCTGGTTGGTGGAAATGTTGCTTTAAAAAGTCTGCTGTAAATACCCATAAGCAAAGTCACTTTGAGAAGTTTTATCTTGCCCTCTTGCTCTGTAGGGATTTTGCTCTGGGATGACTGCACAACCAATCCCTTTCTGCCCTCCCCTTTCTTCACAGTCTGTGGGCAGCCAGTGATCTCTCCACGAATTGTCGGAGGGAAACCAGCTCCTGAAGGCTCATGGCCCTGGCAGGTCAGCATTTACGTGAATGGCGAGCCCGCTTGTGGAGGCTCCCTTGTAGCCAATCAGTGGGTGGTCTCTGCCGCCCACTGCTTTCTGTGAGTATCCGAGATATGCTGCTGCAGCTGAAGCTCTGAGGTGGGAGAAATCACTATGATGGGAAAGTTAGTGCCATCCTTAGTGCGCTATATCATGAAGGGAATCTAATCTGTTGAGTCTAAAGCGCAAAGGATTTTAATTTGATCATTGCGTTATTTCTTACTACATTTGTTTAACTGTTAGAAAATTAAACTTTAAAGTACATAACACATAGAATTACTGGAGATGACCATAATGTGTTGATGCAGCAAGAAGCATTGCAAAAACTTTGCTGAGCAGTTGAGGGATTAAAATAACAGATTTTAAATTGGTTGCTGGAAAACCTAAAGAACTAATTTAATTTAAATTTAATTTAATTAGGTATTTATACCCTGCTCTTCAGCTACAAAGGCTATCAAAGCGGCTTACAATTTGTTTTTAAGCAATAGCAATTTACACATCTACACTGCATTAAGCAGTTTCCAATGTGTGTTAGCTAATTGCCCCCGCAAGCTGGGTACTCATTTTACCGACCTACAAAAGGATGGAAGGCTGAGTGAACCTTGGAGTCCTTGAGATTCAATTTGCAACCTGGTGACTTGCAGTACTGGCATTTAACCACTGCGCCACCAGGGCTCCCATTACTAAGGTAACCTACATTTTTAATGAACCATTTCCAACCTGTAATAGAAATGCTGCAGCCGCTTTCACCAACTTCCACTTTCCTGACTCCCTCCCTGACACTCCCCCACCTCACTTACCCTCCCACCTCTCTCCTCTTGTCTCCCTCCCTCACTACAGCCATGCTCTCTCTATGGAGGCACTGGAGGCTTGAATGACTCTTGGAAAGTGAGGCTCTACTGAGCAGAAGCACCAATGGCAGAAACAGAAGATGAGGCCCTGGGAGCAGGGGACAAGGATGTGATTTCCTGCACAGAAAATGATATTACTTCCATAGTTATGCAGATCTGACTGTATACTTCAGCATACTTCACTAAATAACGTTCCTGGCCTGCCCTCCACAGACCTGACAAACATTGTTCACCTGTGCTCCAATCGCCAGCAGAACAGACCTTCTGCACATACAGCCAATGCCTGGTAAAGTAGGTTGGGGGGAAATGATTATGGTAACAGTGTCACAATTGTGACTAAATCGCAATCATGAATATCGAACAGTTACATAGATTTACTCATCTGGAACACTGTGACATTATTGTCATGATTTTAACTCTCCCCACCCCTGTCAACCTACTTTACTGGGCATCAGATGCATGAGGAGAAGGAAGTCCATTCTGCTAGTGACCGGAGCATGGTTGAATAACATTTCCATCAGGTTTGGGGTGGTTGGGCCAAGAAAGGTTACTATGGGTTTGTCTGTACAAGGCAAAAAAAAAAAACAAAAAACCTGGAGTGCCTTGCAATAATGGCATTTTGCAGGAGCTGCAACTTGTCTTAAGCTCGTCATTCAAGATGGCGGCAGCAAGTGATTTGCTTGCGTTTGTACTTACCTCAATTTGCCTTAAAAAACAAACGATGTCCAAGGTGCGATAAAACGATTTTTCAATTTAGCAGAAAAGCAAAAGAACACCTCAGCCCATTTTTTTACCTTAGCACTTGCTTGCTAAGGTGAAAATCCAACATGGCCGGAACAAGCACTTGCTTTGTTAGCAAGCCCTGCCCCCTGCGCTTGCCCGGCCAATCAGCTTTGTGCTTCCTCTCCTATGGGAATGCCATTCATATCTAATTGATTGTCCCAATGAGCACGAATGCGCATCCCCTCGCTTGTTTTTTTAAAACAAACTGGGAAAAGCTATGAAGGCTTTTCCTGCAGAGTTTTTAACATTTTGGGGGGCCCTCCTTCCCAATACAGCAAAACAATGTAGAATGCATTAAGACATGTTGTATTCTCCTCACATTCCGTGAGGAGTATTTTCGCCATTTAGACCACCTCTTAGTTAAGTATACTGGCCCATTTTTTTTCATTTTCAAATATTTCTTCCATCCTGAGTTTCTGACCATCTTGACTTGTCAGTCTTACACAGCTGTCAGTCTTACACGGTGAAAAAGAGGCCTAACTTTCTAGCCTCTCAGTTTGAGTCCCAAAATGCTTCCACAGAACCCAGCAGTGGCAGCTGTTGCTTGCAACCTGCAAGAAGTGTTACTCAAACCAATGAATGCACAAGCTTTTATACCAGTCACGGAAGATGTCACCTGATCCAAACTAGCTGGAGACCTGAACTGGCTGGCTTATCTGAAGTTCTCTGTTGGCCATAGGAAGTGGTGATGCCCAGCTTCAATCCCCACTGTGCATCACAGTCATCAGTTCCATATTCTCTTCTGTCCTTCCACCCAAACAAGTTATGTGAGCCCATCAGGTCTTTCTTATTATTAAGATGAGTTGCCAGACAGGTGGAGGAGGGATGAATTTAGGATGTAATCCAGGAATTATCTCATAATTTCAAAGTTCCTCATCCAGAAAAGGTGAGAAGAAAGGATTGTTAGTTTTCTCACTCATTTCATTCTTATTGTCACTCTTTCAGAAATGGAGCTACATATGAAGTGGTGCTGGGTGCCTATCAGCTCTTGAACCCCTCTAGTACACAACAGAGTTCTGGTGTGCAACAGATTATCTCACACCCTGACTACAACGGCCATGATGGCTCAAGTGGTGACATCGCTTTAGTGGAGCTGGCCTCCCCAGTGAATTTCACTGACTACATCCTCCCTGTCTGCCTGCCAGATGCCTCCGTACAATTCTCTTCAGAATCAGACTGCTGGGTCACTGGGTGGGGAAACACTCAAGAAGACGGTGAGGAAAAGAGACGGAAAATGTTATGCTCTCCTCAAACTCTTCATATCTAAACTACATATGGTGCTATTTACTAGCAGAGGGATGGTTAAGTGTGCTCCTTTTTAATTAAAATCTATATATAGAACTCTTAGGTATGTTGCCATTCCCAGTGTGCTGATTGGCTGCTTAGAAAACTTCCCAACCAATCAAGGGTCTCCGTGGGCTGGCCAATCAGCACATTGGAAGTGGAAACATATGGAACGCTTCTAGCAGCTTCAGGCCCCAAGCGCACAGCCAGGCAGGTCCACAGGGGTTTAATCATGAGTAAAGGGTTTCAAGCATGCCAGGGGGATTTACTTGCAAGTAAAGGGTTTTGAGTGCACCACCATGTAGGTCCATTGGGGGTTTACTCACAGGTAAAGGATTTGAGTGTGTCACCAGGCAGGTCTTCAGAGGTTTACTCATGAGTAAAGGGTTTTGAGCATGCCGCTGGGTAGGTCTGTGGGGGGTTACTCACAAGTAAAGGGCTCCGCTCCTCCTCTGGGCTGTTCAGATGAGCCCCACACATGCTGCTAGAACTGGGTTTCTCACAGCTGCCTCGGGGGCCCACACCACAATCCCTGGTGGGTTTACTCAGGAGTAAAGATTGACTGGGCTTCATTTCACAAGGAAGTGGCAGAACTTTGTTTCTCACAGCTGCCATGGCGGACCGTGCCACAGTCCCTGGTGGGCTTACTCGGGAGTAAAGCCTGACTGGGTTTCCTTTCCTGAGGAAGTAGCAGAATGTGGTCTCCCCACCCCCGGAAGCATGTTGGAGGAGCAGGATAAGATAACTGGTGTATGTTACACCAGGTACAGCTAGTGTCTTATAACAAAGAATCCACTCTTTCAACATTTCTTGCCTACGGAGGCTTGCTTGGGACTGACCACACACGCACTCACTGCTTGCAAAGCAACGGGGGGGGGGAGTCACTAAGCCAACAGAGATTTTGCAAGGAGTGCACAGGTGGGCACAGGCGGCTGCGGACATGTGCAGGCAGTTCCAAGAAAGCCACCGTAATTGCCTCACGTTCCCTACATGGGTTCTGCTTTTTGACCAATTCCAGTTTCTGACAATGCTGCAGTCCCTAAGCTGTGTGTGTGTGTGTGTGTGTGTGTGTGCATACATACACAATATATTATTTTAATGGTTAATATATTTAGCTGGGATCCTGTTGGAAATGTACATACTGTATATGCAAGCATCAGTTACAGTGCTACGCAGTGAATCTCTTCCCAACCCTCCCAGTTCTCACTTACCTGGAAACAGCTACTGCAGTCAAAGGAGTCTGTTTCTCTGTTGCTCAGGAAGCAGGTAACACAAAAGCAATCTCTGCCCACAAGCAATCTCTTGGGGAACAGGCAGAAGCAGGGCCCCTGTTGCAATTCCTGCTTACACCAGATATTACTTGCAGTGGGGTGGGAGCATCAGCCAGCTGCTTCACAATCAACATGGAAACAGACCCCACTCAATCACAGCAGCTGCTTCCTTGTAAGTGCAGATGGGGGGACTTCCACAGACCCTAAATGAGGGGCTATGTAGGAAACATGAAGAGGAAACAGTCATGTATGCATAACTCTAGGTTACACATTTCTAACTACCCAACTGGATCCTGCCCTTTTATATTTATTTTATTTTTATGTTACAATATTATATTCATAATTTAATTTATTTTATTCCATTTGAATGTTTAACTTTAATGTATGGTCATCCATGACATTCTTAATTTGAAGATACAGCAACTCTGGGGGCCCAATTTGGAACATGGTCCTGATTCAGTTGAAGCTCACTTCATTCTTTGTTGAAAAATGAAATCTTTGCAGAAAAGATTCCCTGCCCGCCATAAGTGCATGCACACTGAGAGAGTGTGAGTTGGTGGCGAATACTCCGGAAAGAAATCTTGGGGTTAAGATCCAGTGTAGCACATGCACTGGCCTAAGTGCTTGTATCAATAAAATCAATGGGAAGACTTTCTTGCCTCGCAGCAGCAGCTCCCATGCACCCCAAAAGCCTACTTTAGACAAATGGGGACCCATCTAGAATGGGGTTTTGGGTGGCACTGAAGGAGCTACCTGCAGTGCAGCGCTGGATTTCTGCCACATTGTTGTGATGGTGGTGGTGGTGGTGTGCCTTCCAGTTCGTTTCTGACTTATGGCAACCCTAAGGAAAACCTATCATGGGGTTTTCTCAGCAAAATTTCTTCAGAGCAGGTTTGCAACTTCCTTCTTCAGAGGCTGAGAGAGTGTGACTTGCCCAAGGTCACCCAGTGGGTTTCCATAGCTGAGCAGGGATTCGAACTCTGATCTCCAGAGTTGTAGTCCAACACTCAAACTGCTACACCACACTGACATGTAACTAAATGGAGATGTCAACCCAGAGTGTCACTACTGTAAAAATTAGGAATACTACAACAAAGCGGTTAAAAATATAACTGCCAATGTTGCACTTAACTTCTTTGGCCCTTAAAGTCACATGGTGAAGTGGATAGGCAACTACCAAGGGTGTGTGCATTCCACACACACATGCAACCCCGCAGTGATTTCTTTCCTTGCTAGGAGGAAACAAAAAAGGGCTCTCCATCACCACCCCATCAAGAAAGTGTAATCTTTATCAAGATTTCTAAGCAATAACAGCTGGTAGCTTCCATGTCATTGGGGTGAGGCATCCACTCCAGATTTTAGTCCAACTTTCAAAGGAGCTACCCAAGGTGCTGGACTAGGATTTCCAGACTCGATATGGGACAAGACTCCTGTAGCTTTAATGGTCAGCAGGTCCTGGGTCAAGAAGACATACTGTGAAGTTCCATCAGGCAGCTTTATAGTACCTCTCCTCCTTTACCCCCTCCTCGTCCATGTGACCGTCCACAGTGATGGAGAAGCACCCAGCTCTGTTCTTGCAGCTGAACACACAACATCTTCAGCCTCATAGTACATGAGACCAGATACAGGAACGGAGCTGGATGCTTCATCACCACTGTAGAGAGAGACTTGGGGAGCAAGGGAGGTGATGTACCATAGTTATATGTGATGGAACTGATCCAGGACTATTAAACCTGCAAGAGCCCTGTCTTGTCTGCAGCCCAACAACCCTAGTTCGCCTCCTTGGATTACTCCTTTAAAATTTGGACTAAAACCTGGGTCCAGAATCTGCTTTCTATTAAAGCTACAGGAGCCCTGTCCCACACTCAACCTAGCAAATTTAGGCTGAGCACTATCCCCAAAATAGGTTCCTCACCTTTAAAGTCCAGAGTAAAACCTGGAATGGATTTATTATCCTATTGACATGGCAGCCACCAGCTGCTTTTATCTCTGGAGGAGGAATGAAAAAAGAGTTCTCCATTCTTCCCGCAGCTATTTTTCTCTCCATTTCTTCCACCAGACATCCTCATACAAACTGTTTTATTCTCATTACTAGCAACAGTGGGGAAGAAGCAGCAGGAATCCCTGAAACCCTGCTAAAAAGAGAGAAATTTTCCCAGAGCTTGATAATGGGAGAGAAACTGATTCCCGTGCCTACACTGCACTGAATGCTCTTACTCCCAGTGGAATTACTAGAATTATGAACATATGAATGCACCCAAAGTGTCCTGCACCCATATTTTATAAATACCCAATTTTCCTGCCTTTACAGTGCATTTGGGGCCTCCAAGAACTCTTCAGGAACTGAAGGTGCCACTCATAAACCAAGATGCATGCAATGCTCTCTTTAACATAAACCCAGACAAAGATCTGGGCATGAATCCTATCAAGCCTGACATGATCTGCGCTGGCTACCCAGAAGGTGGGAAGGATTCATGCCAGGTAAGATGCACCATAACCTTCTCTTCATAGAGCCATTGGCCTAGCTTTACTCAGAATCAACAGTCCAGAAAGGAATTTCTACTCAGAGCTTAGAAGTAATTCACTATAAATAATGTGCTGTGTGCAGTTAATCCCTTTTTTGCACAAACTAAGACATTTAAGGTATATCACAATTGTGACTTAATGAGGGATAAATTTATTCCTTAGGTGAGGTCCTGCATCATTATTGTTTCCCATTCCAACAGCCATTCAGTTACTAGTGGAGAGTAGGGGAGGTTAAAGCAGCATCTAGATATGTCCCAGTTGCAGACTGATGATGATATTGTCCACCAAGATCCCTCAAAGACCTTCAGAGGTCTTGGCAGATGATGTAATTGTTCTGTGTCTTGTTATGGGTAACAGGCAGACATTTCTCCAATACTCACAACTCTCCATCAGACACTGAAAAGCCATGGTGGGTGGGGCTATTACAGCAAACAGTGAATCCAGGGGCTTTGGTGATTGTAGCTGAAGAGAGAGAGAATACCAACCTCTGCAGTTTGTTGGACTTTGGCTTGTGTATGTAACTGACAGAACATATCTGACAGCCCTTTAGTGGATCATTATAACTTTTAGTTACTTTTATAGTTACAAGTGTATACACAAAATTCCCTCCCAGCCCCCAAGGGTGACCAGGAATAGCCCAGGGATACTCCAATTGAAGCAGTGGGTAGGTACTAGAAAGCCAACAGCCAAAAACAGGCTGGGCCTAGCTGAGCAGGCCAATATATCATCTGCTCAAATTTCTCACAAAGAGGCCTCCTCACAAGACTACCCAATCTCACAAGACTAACTGGTTACGCCCTCCGTGAGATCTCACAGTGGCTGCCTACTGGAGCCATTGCAAGATCCCCTTCCCTATATGCAAGCAGCTCAGACAGGCACAGGGTGCCAACAAATTCTCTGAAAAAAAGAGAAATGTTATCTGGTCATTTTTTTTTTTAATAATCCCCCCACCTGAGCAAGAAATACAGCTGCCAACAGCAACATGTATTCTGGGGGCCTATATATACGTGGGGGTGTGTGGATTGATGCACACCAACTCAAATTCAAAGCAGCTTCTGTTTGTCTTAATGGTTTTCTGGCAAAATCTTAGGCATGCAAAGCTATTCACTTTTGCTGTCCCAACGGGCTTGCCTGCAAATCAAGATGGTGAGCACATAACATTTCTCTTTTTTTCAGAGAATTTGTGTCTTATTGTCACCAGTTGCCGCCACCAAACAGTATTCTTTTTTTAAAAAAGCATATCTAAGATGCAAAAGTGCAATATTCCACCTAAATAAATTTTTAAACAAAAAGAAAAAGGTGGTTTCGTTGACTGAGCACACGATCACTACATGGAAAATCCAAGGTAGCAGTTCCAGGCACTTGCCTTGTTAGGAAGCTCCGTCCCTGCCCACATCTGACCAATCAGCTTCCACTTCCACTCTTTTGCAAATTCGAATGAAAGCGAATCTCATTGTCCAAACAAGCGACAATGTGCATTCTTTACGGAGAAGGTTTTCCCAAAGGAGTTTAGGGTGGATTTGCCCCCTCTTCTGAATACTGTGATCCGGTGTGGAATGTCATTAGGACGGGTAGCATTCCAAGTGAATTCTATGAGGATTATTTTAACCATTAAGACAGCCCCCACGTGTATACTTCCTCCATTTGCTATTCTTCTTCTATGACAGACCAATATCTCCCAACTCCAACAATCCCTTCCTCTCTCCAACCTCCTAAGTTTGATTCTCAAACCATTTCCTACAGTGATCTGCTAACTCCCATCTCTTTCCACAGGGTGACTCTGGGGGACCCTTAGTTTGCAAACTCAATGGAATTTGGAACCTGGCTGGGGTTGTCAGTTGGGGGGACGGCTGTGCCAGGGTCAACCGCCCTGGTGTCTACACTTCAGTGCCTTACTACTCCGATTGGATCCAAGCAACAATGAATGATGGACTAACCAACATACCCACCATCACACTTCTCTTGGTGTCTCTTGGAGTAGCCCTCTTATGAGAGACCCAACGCTTGCGTCTTCAGGCTGTCAGCTAAATGTGTGGAATATGCAAGGTGTGGGTTGAACTCAATTAAGCTTTGTACAAAATCACTACACAATATAGAGAAGGGTTTCTAGGAACCTTCCCCCCCCCGACTTTCTTCTGATTAATTTAGGCTCATCAGCATTGCTCAATTAAATTGTTTAAAAGTGATTTGACAGCTGTTTAACTGCTGTGGCTTACCCAATGAACCATGGGAATTGCCACTCAAGGGTAAACTAGTGAGTGCAGAGTCTGGGTGGGGGTCCAATTCAGGAGCAAAAGGAACTCGCTTAAGAGATATAACACAACTACATTTTATTATAGGGATTCCATCTAAGAATAAGGTAGTTGCTTAGAATACTGTGCTACTGCTGCATGGTAGGGAATTGGCTGGAAGAAGATTGGCAGGGGTGGAAGTGAAGACATCCCTGACCACTGTTCTATGATTTTTATTGGTAAATCATTGGAACCAGAATGGCATAGTGCTTTGATTGTTGGACTACAACTCTGAAGACCAGGGTTTGAATCCCAGCTTGGCCATGAAAGCCCACTGGGTGACCTTGGGCAAGCCGCATACTCTCAGCCTCAGAAAACCCCATGATAGGTTCACCTTAGGGTCGCTACAAGTCAGAAACAACTTGAAGGCACACAACAACAAATCATTGTTGTTACTTGCTGTACTGTTCAAAAACCAATACATGGTATTAGTCTTTTTCTTGCCTGTTACTGTTTTGTAACCTTTCATTCTTTGTTTTAGAAATCATTTTTGTTTCCCAAAATAAATTGAAAGCAATGCATCTCTTTTGTTACTTTCCATTAGTTATGGGGGGGGGGGAATAAGAGAATGGCATCAAAGTCATGTCAAAATGCCTTAAAATGTCCTTGAAGACTAACTTTTAAAAGTACGTGGAACATTTGACTTGTGATACCAATAAAGTGGCTTCATTCCCATTCATTGCGTTATTTTTGAAATGTAAGTTTTCTATGTTTCTGTTCCCCAAAAAAATCACCTATTACAGGTGGTTATATTACTTCTGGTTTATTATTTCAGCACTCTGTCCTGAAAAGGCAGTAGGCTAATTACATTCAGGCAATCACTGTCTGAAAGCCAATGTGATGCAGTGGTTTGAGCATTGGGCTACAATTCTGGAGACCAAGATTCGAATCCCCACTTGGTCATGGAAACCATTGAGTGAGCTTAGACAAGCCAGCTCTCTAAGTCTCAGAGGAAGGCAAAAGCAAACCCTCTCTGGACAAATCTTGCCAAGAAAATCTTGTTTCCCTTAGGGTTACTGTAAGTCAGAAATGGCTTGAAGGCACACAAGAAGAATCACTGGGGTCGTTGACATGGCAAAATAAATCCTCAAAGAATGCGACAAGAAGCCTGATAGTTCCCATGCATTTCGAAGCAACAGCGCCCTTTTCAGAAGGAGGGGGTGCAAAAAACTCATAAGTTGCGCAGTATCAGCTTTTGCTAGTTTTCCGCACTTTTTTGATTAAGTTCGCGAAAATGCGCATAATTTATCGTGGGAACTAACGATCGTGTAAATGGGCATCTGCCTTTTCGAATTACTGTGAGCAGAGCTGAATCCTGATTGGTTGGAGTGACCATTCTGCTTTATCCGAATAGGAGTTGGAGAGAAGAAATTCACCCTCCTTCTGCTTGCAACCCACTTTGGAAAACTGAGCCCTTCCTGTCTGTCTTTCGGGGGGTGGGGGGTGGGAAGATGCTTCGCTGCTTCGCTGGTGTGAGTGTGGGTGGGTGGGTGTGCTGGGAAACAGCCGATCGCATGTTTGTTCTTTTGTTTGTTTGTCCTTCCATTCACTTGCCTTTATTCAAGGCTTCGGAGGGAGGGAAAACAAATGAGGCAAGCCCTAGTTCTGTGGTGTGTTTGTGTGTGCATGCATGAAGGGAACCGAAGATAGCTCCACCATGCTTTTGCTTGTTCGTGCTTTCATTGACTCCTTTCTTTATAAAAGCCTTTCGGGGCTGGGGGAGATGGTGGGGGGAGTTGACAGATCGCTCTTTCGATCGCTTGTTTGTTTGTCTTTTTTCTTTCCTCTCATTATTTATGGTCTCCATAACCCCCTCCTTGCTCCCTCCCCGCCTCCTGCCTGGCTTTAATCATCTGGAGGCGATTCCCACCCCCCACCTTTGCCTGTGTGAATTAAGCAAAACAGAAAGTTGCTGGATCTGGCTTCATCATCCGAAAATGCCAGGCTTTGCGTGATTTATGCACTCCTGATGCGAAAGAACGGTAATCCGGAATCTGGCGAACTTTTTCCTGTCGTGGAACCGGCCCCACTGTTTCCCCCCAAAAAAAAAAAAAAAACTGTATGATCTCTTCTGACTGGTGGCTCCATCTGGTGGTTCCATCAGGAAGCCCCCATTGAGGGAGGGCTGAGCAGGGATGTAAAGATTTCATGCAAATTTTCCTGCCCTGAACACACTGAGATTATCAGATATGTTTAAAGTGGTGTTACAAGAATGCCAGGAGATCACAAAAGGGCTCCCTTACCACACGGCATCATTCCCCCATCGTTATGCAGCCCATTCTGCTGCCGTTACACCACCACTGATTTTTATTGATGGGAGAAGCCAATAGATCTGTCATTCCGTTTCTGGGACGGATTTTCCTCAGTGAGACAAGGTGCCCCGTTTCGCTGGCGAGATCCCAGCATCAATGGGTGGTTCCCTGACAGAACACTTCCAGGTGAAATTGGGACATCTAAGTAAGTGACACACTTTTAAAAAACTTGCCTGGTTTACTTGGACATTTTAAAGTGTGTGTATGTGCTTTTTGTAACTTTTTTGTGTATTTTGGTTTTTATTTTTGAATTTCCTGCACTCATGTCTTCTCACGAGAATCCACGGGATTTCACTCCTGGGCTACTCTGTCATCAGAAGAGAAGGTAAGTGCTGTGGGGGGGGGGTGATTGTGGCAGGGCAGGGGCGGGACGGGCAGAAGTGGAGATTGTGGGACAGGAACACTTTTTGCTTTCTTGTCTCCTTAGACACCTTATCAAGAAAATGGTCAACTGATATTTTTCACATTTGGTGACTTTTTGTGCAAAATTCAATTGCACAAGAAAACTTGCTTCATGCGGGGGGGGGACCCACTCACACATTTTTATACACAAAACAGTTTATTTTATGCAAAATATATTGCAAAATATACTGCTTTATGCACAAAATGTTGGTTTTGCACAAAAGACAAAGTGTTGCACAAATCAAGGGGTTTATGTAAAGATAAAGTTTTCATAAATATTATTTTGCAAAAACTCCCAAAGTGCAATCACTGACAAGTGCATTGCAACTCCTATAATGCTCCCCAATATAATGAAAACTTTGAGACTGTAAGAAGGAGCCAGTGTGGTGTAGTGGTTTGAGCACTGAACTAGGACTCCGGAAATCAGGGTTCCAATCCCTGTTCAGCTATGGAAACCCACAGGGATGACACTAGAGAAGTCACACTCTCTCAGCTTCAAGAGAGGCAAACACTACCCCCACCCCAACAAATCTTGTTAAGAAAACCCCATGATAATTTTGCCTTAGGATTGCCTTGAAGGCACACAGCAACAAACAACACCAATATGGTATAGCCAAATGGCAAATGTGTGCAAATGTGTACATAAGTTAAAATGTTGCACAAAATATGCAGATTGGGGAGTGCAAATTTTGGTGAGAAAAGGACAGCATTATATCTCAACCCAATACAAAGTCTCGCAACCTAATATACAACCAGGATGGGATGTGAATGCCAGTGAGAGTGCAACAAATGCAGTGGAAATGAGACTGCAAATTTTCACATCCCTAATTGCAACCCTGGACCATCTCAGCACTTGGGGGAGCAATCATCTCAACCATTTTCCTCACATCTGATGAAGCAGACTAAGGGTGCATCTACACTGTTGAAATAATGCAGTTTGACACCACTTTAACTGCCATGGCTCCATCCTACAGAATCCTGGGATTTGTAGTTTTGTGTGACACTAGCACCAAGGCTAAAGACCATGTAAAACTACAAATCCCAGCATTCCATTAGACAGAGCTACAGAACTTAAAGTAGTGTCAAACTGTATTACTGTATTTCTACAAGGTAGATGCAGCCTAGGTCTGTGAAAGGTTTATGCTACACATTTCTTCTCTCATTCTCAAAGATACTACAGGATTACTTTGTATCTCTTTAGGCTGATGTAGACTAACACAGTTATGCCTTTGAATACCATTTCCTCTGGGTTTGTCTGGAGGACTGGACTAGTTGGGCCCAGTCTTTCCCACTATGTCATTCAGAGTGAAGGAGAAGATGAGGTGGCTGCTCCTTCAGTGACCTTCAAATGTTGCACTGCCCAAAGGTAGATGATGATGGTGGATGATCAGGCAGAGGCAGCTGCTCAGGCTCTGCCTCTTGGCAGCAATATTGTCCCCATTCTCTCCCCCGCCCAAAACAGCTTTCAAGAGACAAGAGGTGGGGACACCCTCTGCCTTCTCTTGTCTGTGTATTTCTCTTCTCACCAACACCCACCAAAAGTGGTCCATCTCAGAAGAGGCAGGGGAGAGGTCCAGGGTAGAGCTCAGAAAAATTACTTTGTAGAGTACAATTTCCAGAGTATCCCACATATCATAGTCCCTGGCCATGCTTACAGGGGGGAAATCTGAGAGTTGTAATCCAAAAATTCACTTTTCCATATCCTCATGTATGGGATTTAATTTCTGGAAGGTTCCTGCTCCACCTTTGTTCTTTTGCATCTCCTGATTGCAGAACAGGCAAAAGGAGGAAAGACTGGAAAAATGAAAGTGGCAGTACAAAGTGTCTCTTTTCATATACACGTGCTAACATCCTTTGTAGGTTGACCCTAGCAAGCAAGCAGGAGACTCCTCCTCTGGGAGATAGTGCAATTTGGAGGCAGCCTTCCCAGCCTCAGAAAAGTGGTCTGCCACAAGTAAAGCTGCTCTCTTCCTCTCATCATGAAGAGACACGCACATGCCTCTGTGAGAGGGGAGGTGGAACTATTCTGCACCATACCTGCAGAGCATAACATTTCATGTGCAGGGCTCCAGGTCCTGCAAGATGCAGCTACAGCCATTAAATGGTCATGGCAGAAGAGGGAAGATGGAGGGAGGCAACCCTGCCTGTGTAACCTCACATTAAGTGTGCACATGTCACATTCCACCTGTGTATTTCTTGAAAGTGGAAAGTTTCCACTTTCTATCACAATGTGATCAAACTTCCTATTGGCTAGTCCCAACTACAGTAGATCCTTTCAATCAATTGCAAAATGGTGAGGCAAAACATAGATAAATATAATGGAGCCAACTGGTCTACTCTAGCCAGGGTTAAAAGAGGATTTAGGCCATAGTGTGTTAATTTGTGTTCATTTTAATGTTTATAACAGATCTATTCCTTGATTCTGGGCCCATTTGTTAGAATGGTCTAGATTAAGAATAGATAACCTACCCCAGGTATCTGAAGCACCAGTAGTTTTTAGCTTTAGTAGGTTGCTAGGTGAAATACGGGACAGGGCTCCTGTACCTTTAACAGTTGTGAAGAAGAGGGTATTTCGGCAAACGTTGTCTTCACACAAGCAACACCTGCTGAAATCTACCCAACTGCTAAAGATGGAGGAGTCCTGTCTTGCCTTTCACCTGGCAAACCCTAGGCTTTCATTTAAGAAGGAGCTATAGAATAATAAAGTCTGCATCTTATAAGATTGTAGTGAATCTAAATTCTCACTTGGCCTACAAAAACAACGTTCATCATCTTAAGAACACGATCTACCTTACTGCTCTAACATCTTTTTTTCTTCTTTATTAAATCCACACCATTCTTGTACAAGCAAGATGATCAAAATAGCATCACAGAGATTGTTTCAGAAGACCAGAGCTTTCACATTCAGGCAATAAAGGCCAACAGCCATCCCCTGTAGGACTCCAGCTGAGGCTCATCCAACGTGATATTAAGGCAGGGTGAGTCACAAAAGTGTGTTGTTCAGGGCCAACAGAAGGAGCAGAAGGAAGAAGATGACTCCACTTCTAGTATGACTCCAAGGGGCTGCATTCTGTGCCATAGTATCCTGAATCCAGTCCATGAAAGAAGAGGTGCGAGTATAGACACCAGGTTGAATGGGGTTGGCACAGCCAATCCCAAAGCTCACTACTCCAGCCAGGAACCATCTGCCATTCACTTTGCAGGCCAGGGGTCCCCCAGAGTCACCCTGACAGAGGAAAGAAAAGGGGACATCATGAAGGATGGGGCTAAGACCAACATTTGAGAAAGTTGTGTTTTTGGACTATAGCTCCCAGAATCCAAGGACCATGCTAGGTGAGGGAATCTGGCAAAAAAAAGTAATTTTCCCCATCTCCAGTCATTACTAGACTTGATGGATAGAGTCATAGAGTTAAACAGTTGGAAGGGACTTCATGGCCCATCAGGTCCAACCTCCTGCTCAATACAGGAGCTCTAGTTAGAGCATCCCCAGCAGGGAGCTGTCCAGCCTCTTCTGAAAAACATCCAGAGAAGACCCCACCACCTCCCTGGGCAATTGGTTCTATCACCAAATCACTCTTATTGTCAAGAAGTTCCTTCTAATGCTCAATCAAAATCTAGTCTCCTGTAACTTCAAACCATATAGTGTCAATATATATACAGTTATCCCTTCATGTTTGCTGGGGTTTGGTTCCAGGACCCCCTGTGGATACCAAAATCCATGAATGCTCAAGTCCCATTATGTGCAATGGCAAAGCAAAATGGTGTCCCTTATATAAGATGGCAAAATCAAGGTTTGCTTTTTTGGATTATTATTTTTTAAAGAATATTTTCAAGCCGTGAATACTTAAATCTGTGAATACCAAATCTGTGGATATGGAGGGACAACTGTACACATACACATTCTAATTTCCTGGATGCCTGTTAAGTCAGGCTTCATTGCCTGTACCAGCTAGTACCAGCACTATCACTTGTTTTGGTTTCTCCAAAGCCACCACAAGAGCCTGATAGGTAGGGTAAGTTTTTTAAAGTTAGGTTTACATGGGAATCTGTCAGTCCACCAACTGGCAGAAAGTACTGTGTTATAGACATTGCGATTGCTCAGTTGGAACTACCTTGGTTACCATCTGGGTTTAGGTATATAAGCAGCCTTGTCCCCTTGTTCATTTGCCTCACTGCTTTATGTTTCTTATTTACTGGAGTTTTGTAGTCTGTTCAAGCTTGTGTACCTGCAGCCCTGGATCTTGTCTTAGTGAAGACAGTCTAACACTAATAGGCCCATTCATCCTACACAATGATAGTGCTTTATTCCATGGTAACTGCACTGGTAACATCCTATGGAATCCTGGGATTTGTGGTGCATTTAGAAGGGTATTTATAATTCACAGCCAGAGAGCTCTACCAAACTACAGACCCCAGGATTCCATAGAATGTTGCCAGGGAAGGTAAAGCAGAATACAGAGCTGTAATTCTGTAGTGTGAATGAGCCAGCAGTAAGCTTTCGCTATACTTTTGTTATTTATCCTGTTATGTAATTTCTCAAAGAAGTACAGTACACTGAATCCTTTATTCAAATGTGTGATCAACAAAACAGAGAAAAAGGAGGAGAGTAAATAAGTCTGCCTAACAATTTATGCTTGGCATGTTAAAAAGAAAAAGTCAGACAGCATGTTGTAGTGGTTCAAGTGTTGGACTACAACTCTCCAGACCAGGGTTCAAATCCCAGCTCAGCCATGGAAACCCACTAGGTGACCTTGGACAAGTCACACTCTCTGAGTCTCAAAGGAAGGCAAAGGCAAACCCCTTCTGAACAAATCTTGCTAATAAAATCCTATAAGAGCTTTGTCTTAGGGTCTCCATAAATCAGAAATTGCTTAAAGGCACAGAACTTTTTTTAAAAATCCACAGAACTATATGCTTGGCTACCAACATGGAAATTGTAAGAAAAGTGGAGGCTGGTGAAAGGAAACATCATCCTTGATTCACTCTTTACTTCTGCTTCTGCAAGACTTACCTGATCTGGTTGTTTCATTTCTTATGTGCATATTGTTAGTTTTGAGCAAAAAGTTTGCTGAAACATGTTGAGCTGCTGTGGGGGGAGGGAGTGTAGGACCTATCCCTTTTCTTTCCATGTTTCAAAGTAATGCCCAGGAACACATCTACTTTGTTAACTGAGCTATACCTATATAATAATGTGCTAAAGTCACCCAATGTTCCAAGCTGTATTGGTATGTAGGAGCATCCCATTTCTGACCTATGAGATCTTCTAGCACTTTCCCAAGATTAAAATTCTTTAGAAGGAGTTCACAGGAGAGGACTTTATCACACTTATCACTTGTTAGAGTGCTGGTATTCCACTTTAACTGCTATGGCTGTCTCTTGCGGAATTCTGAGGTTTGTAGTTTAGTGAGGCCTAAGAGCTCTCGGGCTGAGAGTTCTAAATGCCCCTCCCTAAACTGCAAATCCCAGGATTCCACAAGAAGCAGCCATAGCAGTTAAAGTAGAATAATAGTGCTATAACAGTGTGGCGTGATAATCTCCTACACAATCGCATTTCTGCATATAAGACTTATTTATACATATACATATACAAATTATAGGCTGAGTATGAGAGACAAGGGTTTACTTCATTGGCAGTCCAACTAATTCTTGTTTTTCATCACAGTTCAATGGGAACTCATAGTATCACAGGATTTCCTATAGGAGATGCATGTAAAGGGAGAAAGGAAACAAAAGCATAAGGACTTAACACCAACCCCAGCCCATGTTATAAAACAGTTACAAAATGAAATGAACTCCAACAATAGATGCACATAGGAATTTGGAATTCAAAATGTACCGAAATGTACTGGGATGGGGGAAAGTGCTGCATTCTCTTACAGGAAAGGCTTATTTGGTTGCCATCTTTGAGGACTGGGGGAAAAAATCTATGAAGTACAGGTACTATGAGGCACCTATAATGCAGAAAGCTAGATGTAGTAGAATGTGCATATATGTATTATTAAGAACCTAGCAGCAGTCGAGGTCTATGCGAAATGCCTACTCAAATATAAACAAAATGAGAATGCCTGCATGTCTATCAAAACTGTGAGCTGTGAATTAACAGTTCGTTATATTATATGTGGTGGTCATGAAAAGCAGTAAGAAAAATTTGGATCAACATACATAATTTGGTAAGAAAAATATTGAAAATAGATTTCAGATTAAAACCAGAATTGTATTTATTAAATATCATGGATAAGGATTTTCCTAAAGAATGTAAAAGTGTAATGCTACACATGACCACCACAGCAAGAATTGTTTATGCAAAATATTGGAAGCAGAAAGTGATTCCAAATACCGAGGAATGGATGTTCAAACTATTGGAAGCAGCACAAATGGAACAACTTACCAGCTGGATCAAACACCAATCAACAAAGAAATTTAGGAAGGAATGGGGAAATTTAATCAAATTTTGGAAAATGGACTGGAGTGAATACGCTATAACAGTTTCTTAGATTAAAATTTGGATAAAAGTTAATAAGCAATAATTTGTGTGGAAAAACTTATGTTGGAGACACAGGAAAACTAAAAATTAACTTATTGTGAAATTATTTAGATTTAAATTTACTGTATCTACAAAGTTATTGTGTAGTATGGAATAAGAGATCAGATAAGAAAGTCAAAAATCAATGTTTAAAGCGAGTTCAAACACAGATGATGAGGAAGTTTGTTTTTATATCTTTTTTATGTATATAGAGCTTGTGTTATTTTATAAAATATAATAAATAAAAAACTGTGAGCTGTGAGCAGATGTAACTGATAATTTACACGTCCTAGCAGGTGTAAATGGCTGATGATGCAGTTAGAACGGCAGGCAGCCAAATACTCCAACTGTACTGCAAGTGCCATTATATCTTCCGAACTTGATTTTGATTGGATATCATCAACAAGGAATAGCCAGCACCTTTGTTTTGATTGGACAGTCGATAGCCTGGGAAAGGTAAGAGAAAAAGAGCATAAAAGGAGCCAATATAGAACTAGAAGGTAGATGGCCTTTGGCAGCCTACACTGTATGAAGAACACTGTTCATAACAGCTGTGCTGTTTCTGATAACTGATGAACTGTCCAGACATTCTGAAAGATATAGAGAAAGATAATGCTTGTACGAAACATTTAGGTTATGCTAAAATAGATACATGTCCCATTATGACATCAATACTAGGAAAGATTCTAGAGCAGATCATTAAACAGACAGTCTGTAACCACTTAGAAAGGAATGCTGTGATCACAAAAAGTCAACATGGATGTCTCAAAAACAAGTCATGCCAGACTAATCTCATCTCTTTTTTTGATAGAGTTACAAACTTGATAGATGAAGGGAATGCAATGGATGTAGTGTATCTTGATTTCAGTAAGGCTTGCAAAAATGTTAGTAACCTGTGGGCTAGACAATGCAACTGTTAGGTGGATTTGTAATTGGTTGACTGACCGAACCCAAAGAACCAATGGCTCCTCTTCATCCTGGAGAGAAGTGTCCAGTGGAGTGCCACAGGGTTCTGCCTGGGCCCAGTGCTATTCAACATCTTTATCAATGACTTGGATGAGGGAATAGAGGGTATGCTTATCAAGTTTGCAGATGATACAAAATTAGGAGGGGTAGCTAATACCCCAGAGGACAGGATCAGAATCCAAAATTACCTCAACAGATTAGAAAACTGGGCCAATAGTAACAAAATGAATTTCAACAGGGAGAAATGTAGGATACTACACTTGGGCACTAAAAATGAAATGCACAAATATAGGATGGGTGACACATGGCTTGAGGGCAGTACATGTGAAAAGGATCTAGGAGTCTTGGTGAACCACAAGCTGAACATGAGTCAGCAGTGTGATGCAGCAGCTAAAAAAGGCCAATGTGATTCTGGGCTGATTCTTCTTTGGTCAGACCTCACCTGGAATACTGTGTCCAGTTCTGGGCACCACAATTCAAGAAGGATTTTGAGAAACTGGGACGTGTCCAGAGGAGGGAGACCAGGAAGGTGGGAGGTCTGGAAGTCATGCCCTATGAGGAGCGGCTTAGGGAGCTGGGCATGTTTAGTCTGGAGAAGAGAAGGTTGAGAGGTGACATGATAGCCATGCTTAAATATTTGAAGGGATGTCATACTGAGGATGGAGCAAGCTTGTTTTCTGCTGCTCCAGAAACTATGGCACAGGGCAATGGGTTCAACCTATAAGAAAAGAGATTCAACCTAAAAATTAGGAAGAACTTCCTGACAGTAAGAGCTGTTTGGAAGTGGAATGCACTGCCTCAGAGTGTGGTGGAATCGCCTTCTTTGGAGGTTTTTAAACAGAGGCTGGATGGCCATCTGTTGGGAATGATTTGATTGTCTATTCCTGCATGGCAGGGGGTTGGACTGGATGGCCCTTGAGGTCTCTTCCAACTCTGTGATTCTATGATTCTATGATTCTATGACTGTAAAGGATAGCTGTTAAGATACTTATGGATACAACAGATGCTGTTAAGATTTAACAATGCTCAAGAAGATTAACCCTTGGTTGCCTGTATGTTCACAGATGCCTATTCAGAGAAGATATGTATTCTTAAAGGACATGTGGCTGTTATACTGTTTAAAATGATAACATTCTCTATGTGTTACCTACTAAAAAGCCTGTCAAAGAGATTAAAATAAAAGTTCAGTCCTTATGGAAGTATAACATCTTACTTGCCATATACTGCAATGGAATCAGTGTATGATGCCTTACATACAATGTAATGTGATTTGATGAAACCAAGTGCCCAAACATTAACATGTCTGTCAATACCTACCTTCTCCCCTGGCTAGTTTTACCCAATTATCATGAATTGGGTGGCCAGGTGGCCAGAAGGTGATAAATGTACCCCAGACAGAATCCAGATTAGCTGACAAGTGGAAAGGACACTCAATCTATAGGGGTGGGGAACCACACTTGATTCAATTCACTTCAGCTAAGAAGTAAAAAGTGGTGGTAACTGAGGGAATTACTTGAAAGTACATTGGAACAAGAGAAAGTATTATTTGGAAATTAAAAAGCAGTCAGTACAGCAATGAAAACTGCATATCCTGGCATGTTTGGCCCGTCTGGATGAGCCCTAAATGTAATACATAGGTAACCTCTGTGAGTTTTGGTTTGGCCTAGGGCTGTATTTGCTTAGGAAACCCTAAGGAAGAGGCTGTATTTGCTGGTTAAGTTCAGTAAGAGAGGGCGAGCTGGAAAGAAGTTACAATTGCCGGGGCTAAGGAGTAGGCCTTTTTCACCTTGAATAAGGGCTTTAAGAGTACATCCAAATGTTGCAGAAGTACTGAGCAGCCCAGGCAGAAAAGTCCTGCCATCAGGTCTTGCACTGGCACTTCACTGGATGCATGGAATGTTTGGGACAGTGCATATGTGTCTGTGATGAACTCCGTCAACATCTCACTGGAACAACTCACTGGAAATGTTTTATTGTCTCAGGATATAGATGCATACAGTAACAGTTCATTGACAGATCTGAGGTCTCAGCGCCAAATGTCTCGTTAGTACATTCCTTAGGTTTTGGTTTCCCTTACCTGCTACCTGGCTAATTGGTATGATCAGCCCCATGCTTCACTCCTTAAACTTTCCCAAAAGAAACGACCTTGACAAGCTGTGCAGGCTTCCACCAGTACATACCAATCACACCAACCTCCCATAATGCTCTCTGCTCATGTCAAGACCCTGATGCAATTACTAGCAGGCCCAACAATGTTAACAAGCTACCTAATACAGCAGTGAAAGCTACCTATATATCCCTGTGGCACGAAGGATATGGCAGTATCAAATCTAATACAGGTCAATCCCCATATTCATGGGAGATACATTCCAAGACCTCCCCGTGGATACCTGAAACCGTGAATAATAAGGAACCCTATTATTTTCTATTAGCGAAATGATGGCAGCTGAAAATAAAATGACATTGGAGGACCTAGAAATGGCTATAAGAGAACATTTATTTTATTTTATTTTGGACAAGGGTAAGTGAAACTCTGGATACTGGGGTCGACCTCTATATAATTTGTTGTATTGCTGTCTATCTATCTATGGACATATATTGCAATTGTGTTTGCAATATTCAAATATAGTTGGCCCCATAGAACCCAGAAAGAGGTACACATACTTTTCTTGAAAAGAAATTTTGGTTTAGCCCTGTTGAACCCTAATTGATGGCATTCCAGTAATTTCAAGTTTCTTCCCAGCTGCAACTTTCCCTATCTTAGCTACAAAGCTCAGGTGTATGACAAGTGTCCTTACCTGACAAGAGTCCTTCTTTCCTTCAGGAGACCCAGCACAGATCATGTCTTTATAAACCAGGGTGTAGTTCTCTGGCAAAGGAAGTCGGCTTGTTTCATTATGGTACCTTTTGTTACACTCCTCAATATCTATGATCTGTAAATCAATCTGCTGCAATGTCCGAGCCATAAAGCCTGGTACAAGAAAAGGGAAACAGAGAGATGAGGCATAGATTCAGTTTCCCTCAACATAAATTGGTTATTTACTGTCTGCTAACTCCCCACAAGGCAGAAGAAGTAATGTTGTTGAAGAATGTAGTTATCTCAGAGGTCAGTTACATGGTAGAATAAAGTGCGCAAAATTCCGGCTTACCGTCCTTTCGCACCAGTGCTGCATAGTTTATATGATTTAGTGCGAAATTAGTTGATCTGGTGAGTTTTCAGCTTTGTAGTTCACACAGACAAAGGTGGGGGGCATGGCCTCCAGAGCACAGGCTATCTGACTGTCATTAAAGGCCAGGCAGGAGGCGGGGAGGGAGAGAGGAGGGGCAGCAGTGCGAGGGGGAAAGAGGGCTCCGAAAGAGGCTCTGTTAGCGTTCGTCTGAACTCCAGCCAGAGAACAGCAGAGAGAGGAGGAAGTGGAAGAGAGGAAGGCAAAGCTTAAGGGGGGGAGTGAAAGATGGGGGGAAACCCACTGCCAGAGCCAGCCAACCATCCCTCCTTCCCTTCATCCAGGCACAGCTCCAAACCATTCGTGACCCCCAGAAAGGCCAATAAGCATTCAGATTTCATGAAGCCATGGCCAACTGGCCAATCATAGATTTCTTCCATGTTTTTGCACACTATTGGCTCTGGAGACTTGAATAGGCAAGCCGCCTTCTTTCTTTTTTTTAGGTACAGTATTCCAAAAATCTTACTGTTTTGGTGTACAGGCTCTGTGCTCCCGCTCCCACCCAGCAAAGTGGAAGTGCCCTTCAATTGGAAGAAGAAAACCATATACCCTTTTCAAGTGTGGGTTATTGAATTTTTTGTTTGTTTGTTTGTTTTGTATTGGTTTTAGCTATGATACATCGTGGAATTTTTAAAAAGAAAAAATTAACTACCCTCTAGGTAAGAATAAAATGTGCCTTTTGTGCCAGGAATTGTCTCTGGGTGATCTGTGAAAAGGGCAACTATTTGGTTGTTAAAAAAAAAAAAACACCCAAGAACTATAGTAACAGCTAGAGCAAACCAAGAGGAACATTTCCTCCATCTGTTTTCCTGCTTATGCAAATCATTGGAATATGAGGCTATCAAGGGCTGCTGGTTGTGATGGCTAATCAAAGTTGGGAGAAGTTACTATTTAAGACCAGAGCTTCCAGAATCCCCCAGTCAGCAAAGACTATGCTGGGAGTTACCCCAAAACCTAATTTTACCAAACTCTGTTCCTTGTGGCATTTAAACCTCCAAAAGCACACCAACATCTCTCATAAAGGCACACACAAATTATCCAAAAAAAAAAAATCCTCATCCTTACCTTGTTCTGTGATGTGGCCCCATCCAGTAGCTGAGCAGGTCATTCCCGGAGAGAAAGGGTCAGGGTCTGAAGAATTTGGAAGGCAGATTGGTAAAATTGTTCGGGAAAATTTGACAGGCTCCTTTAGCTTCAGCAGGGCAATGTCAGCACTGAGACCTTCTCCAGCGTAATATGGGTGTACTATGATTTGGCTGATAGAGGCTGAGATCATAGTAGAGGCTGGTTTGGGAAGTTCATATTCTCCCAGATTTACTTTGTACACAGTTGGATCCAGTGGCCTGGGGGAGAGAAAGAAGAAGAAGCATCTAGTCTGCTACCAGGGTCAGGGTTCAAGTTCTGGGCCGGTCCTGAAGTTTACTAGGAAGCTTTTGGGGCCAAAAACTGCTGTAGCTTATTGCAGTAATGTGGCAGCATACTTGACATTTGATGTATCTAATATTAAACATTCTCACCATCCTGTTTTACTATCACCTGAATGTTCAGTGGACAGAAATTATCTCAGTTATAGATGTACACCAAGTGTGGGCAACTGTGGGAGGCTAGGTGACTGCATTAGCTTCCAAGGAGACCTTGGAAGGCCACACGCACCCCATGCAAAAATATGCCCCTAAATGCAGTCTAGGGGTAGGGGGCATTTTGCCATGTTTTTAGCATCCCTGAACCATTTTAGGCGCCAAAGAGATATATTCTAGGCGCCAAAGAGAAGTCTTCCTGTTCACTTCCTGTGTTTTTTTAAGACCTGTCCTGGGACTAAAACAACATAGAGGAGTTCAAAAACATGATGAAAATGACCTCCATGCCCCCAGAGGACATCACGAGCATTTGGAGGCAAAACAATGTTGTTGAAAGGAAGGGAGCTGCCAGACTCACCCGCTTGCCGACGGCGGCTGGATTTGTGGGTCCGGTCTCCCCTTGGCTCTGCTCCCCACGTGGCGGCCTGCATGGGTGCCGCCATATTTGTCTTCTCCTTCCCAGCCTACTCCGTGGGCCAGGAAGGGGCATGAAAAAGGGAACCAACCAGGGTAGGCCAACCCTGCCCGGATTGGTTGATTTGAAGGGAGGTGGGACACTGCTGCCTTTTGCAGCAGTTTTGTGGCATTTTTGCAGCAGTTTGCTTTACGGTGCAGCGGTTAGGTGGCTCTCCAGGAGCCGAAACCACCCACCCTCCCTTTATCTCTTGTTTTTCGGTTTCTAGGTAATTTGTAGCATGTATTTACTCTTTGTCATAACTTTGGGGGCAGTTGGCATGGGTCTTGATCCAAGGTCATCGATAATGGGAGGGGTATCCATCAATTTCATGGTCAAGTTCAAGGTCATGGAGACCCCACCCTTCCCAGTGGTTGGTGGGGACGGGGAGGGATCAGCAGGCATACTGGGACCTGGCCAGGACTCTTCGCCCTTCATCAGTGGTGAGTCTTGGTGGTGAACCGACAGCAATCTCATCGACCATCATTCGGGTTGGTCAATGTCTGGATCTGGGCCCATGTGATTTCAGCCAACCATTGCAGCTGTTATCAATAAAGTTGTGGCCTTTATTGCCAATATACACATCATTATGTACCAATATATCTTTCCAATGCTAGCTAACATACCAAACACCATTCTTTGTTTTAGGAATGATTGAGATCAACCAAAGAAAGGCAGTAGGAGAAAAGGTATTAGCATCAGGTAAACAGTATGAATCAGCAGAAGCCTGAAATGCCAATTTGGGTAAGTGGACTGAATGAAGGTAGGGATGGATAAAACATTGTTGTTATTTCTTTCCCAACCACAGGGAAACCCAGCTGGGAAGAAGAACATAGATGTATTAATTTCACATAGTTTTTGCATGGCATTCACACATCACAAAATGTTTTATTAAATTATTCTGTGCAGAAATATAAATATGTTTTTCATGCAAAAAATTAACCTGTTTCCAGGTACCCTTTTAAAAAATGGTGTTTTTACACAAAAACCATTAATTTTGCTCAAAAATCCTCTTTTGTTTTGGGGGGCAAAAACATGTTTTACACACACACAAAAACACTGCTTTCAGACAGACTTGTGGGATTTTTGTACAAAACCCACTAATTTTGAAAAAAAACACAAGGTTCCTAGAAACAGTACTTTGAGCATGAGACTTGTTTTATGCGATACACATTTTTTTTTAACACAAAACACTGTTTCTGGAAGCCTATGCAGTTTTTGTGCAAAATTCATGTGGTTTTGTACCAAAAAAATCCCCATGCAGCTATCTAGAAAAGCATTTCAGGTATTAAAAAAGATCAGCATAAAACAGCATGTATTTCTGTGCAGAACTATTTCCTGAAACATTTTGAGATGTGTGAATAATGAGCAAGAACTGCACAGATATATTCAGTTTCTCTCACAGCAGGGTGGAAACTGGAAATTATTTGTCCTCACATGCAAGGATAAAACAGTTGAATATTTACATCCCTGCATGAAGGTTTGTGGCCCATGAGAAATGGATGCATGTCCTGGAGTCCAGAGAGAACAGGTCAGCAATATGACCAGTAGAAGAAAGAAGCTGCAAAAGATGAAGGTTATTACAAAAGAGGGAAATTAACAGAGGAGTCCTTGATGTGAACTTCAGGTCAGAAGCTTATTGCTAGAGATCCAAAAACCAACAACAACAACACTTTCAGGGAAGACGTGATGAACAGCAATTTGGGCCTCACATAAGCAGTTGAAACTTGAGACTTATAATCCATTAGCAAAGAAACTTGCAGTTTCTGGCCAAAACTGATGAGTTGCCAAGATCTAGTCATCAAAGGAGATGAAGAAAACAAAAGAAGCACCTTGGATGGAGAAGAGTGAGCGAGAAGACCACTCTCTTAGAACCAAATACCAAATATCATTTTGGAGAAGAACTAAAATGATCTTCTCCTCTTCCCTCTCTTTCTTGGGCTAAATCTCCCAGCTTTCTGTGAGGTAAGCATGCCCTGTGTTTATAGGGCTGTATCCATGTGAGGATTTAAGGAACATGGTGTGCAACACTCTTTGTCATCCTAAGACAAGTCTTGTGTTTTCTCTACAGCTCTGTCTACTCGTCCCTATGTCTCTGTTCTTTCCCTACAACTGCTTTTCTCCCAGCCCTTCAAACTCAAGACTGGGCCTTCTGGTCCCTGACAAAAGAGCCAGCCTCATTAAAAGTCATAACTTCTCCATCTTCTAGCTTTTTCCTTTCTGAATACATTATCACACTACATGGTTATAGTGCTATTATTCCACTTTGACTGCTCTGGCTGCCTCCAGTAGAATCCTGGGATTTGTAGTTTAGGGAGGGGCATTTAGAACTCTCAGCCTGAGAGCTCTTAGGCCTCACTAAACTACAAACTCCAGAATCCCACAGGAGGCAGCAACACCAGTTAAAGTGGAATAATAGCACTATAACAGTGTAGTGTGATAATGTCTTAGAGTCGCAGAGAGAACACGAGACTTGTCTCAGGATGACAGAGTGTTGCATGCCAACTCCATTAAAACCCCACCCAGACACACAAACTGAGGCATACCTCGGTTAACAAAGCCTTTAATAAAGAAGCTACATTTTTAGAAAGTCTTTTGATGCCTACCCCTTCCCCCCTGATTTTCTGTATAGTAGGAAGAGGTGCTTCTTTTAGCAGTATTAGCATTGGGAGGGTGGTGGAGGAAGTTTGGAGAAACACAGACTTTCAGTGTTGAGTTGCAACAGCCTGTCTAATGCAAACAATGCATAAAGCTTGAGCTGGCAGGATTCTACTGTAGCTGATCCAATGACCATTGTGGATGCCTGACTAAAACAGGCAAGGTAAATAGCTGCTGCCTTCAAAATCCCATACTGAGCAAGCTTGACCACCAGAACAGTGAGGAAAAAAGGAGAGAAGATAAGTCTGCCTCACCAGCTACCTCAACATGTTTGTTAAAAAAAAAAAGAATAGATCTATGGCCACCAAAATGGAAACTATAAGAAAAATGGAGGCTGGTGAAAGAGAAAAGTCATTCTTGGATGCATTTTGGAAGACGTCTTCAAGCAGAATGTTCAGAATGTTTTGTTTTGCTTTTTGTTTACTTATGCAAGACTTCCCTGACCTGGTTGTTTCATCTCAGCCCTGCATCTTGTTATTTCTGAATAGGAAGTTTGCTGAACAGTGTTGAACTGCTCTTTTTTGTGGGCTAGGAACCCATGCCTATTCTTTCCATCTGATTTCTGCCTCTGGTACCAAATTTTCTGTTAAAGAAGTAATGCCCAGGAACACATCTGCTTCATTAACTGAGATATACAGTACATACAAGGCACAAGTACCTCCCTGGAAGTTGGGAGATTCAGCCCATGAAAGAATGGAAATAAGAGAAGATTAGTGTACTTTGTTCTAATAGAGGGGTCTTCTCACACCCTCTGCTCCATCCAGGGTGCTTTCTTTACTCTCTAAAGCCTTTGGAAGGACTGAAGCTTTCCAGTTCTTTTTGTTTTTGTTTTCGCTGCATACTCTCCAGTTTGCATCCCAACTCTTTCTTGAAATATCCCGGGTTTCACTTCCTCCTCCTTCCCTTATGTTTTTCCCTCTCCCACTGAACATGTGTCACATCCAGAATCTTGAAACATTTCAGAAACTGTTTTTTACCCATTTCCACTGAGTCATCATCATCATCATCATTCAGGGGTTATAGCTAAAATCCTAAAGTGCTGTAGCAATATTACACTAGTTAAGCATTGGAATCATTTTGTTTTAATTATGAAATTCCAATTTCCCTCACTTGATCTCTGTTGAAACTGTATCCTGGAAAAAATTGCTATGTTTTACTGGTGGCAGCCATTTTAGCTCATTCTGGAATAATACAGGCAGACTGCCAAGGTGAGATAGATTCTATTCTGGCAAATACTGAATTAATTTAAACTGACCTGGTGAGTAGGCTGGGAGTTCCCAGGAAATATTTTGGGATGAAGAAAACAATGTGGATATCCAAAATAAAATTGGTTTGCACGGGAACAAAATCTGAGGCTTCAGAGATTTTTCTTCTCATCCAAAGGGGTTCTTCATTGCATTTTCTCTTTATGGTTTATTTCAGTGTTAGACAAGTGTACTTAATTTTAATTGGAGTCTTAATCTCTTTGATTGGGGGAGCACACCAGGGCTGTTGACTAGGGAGTGCATCTACACTATGGAAATAATGCAATTTGACACCACCTTAAGTGGTGTAGCTTCAGCCTACAGAATGCTGGGATGTGTAGTTTTACAAGGTCTTTAGCCTTCATTTCCAAAAAGTGCTGGTGCCTCACAAAACTACAAATCCCAGGCTTCTGTAGAATGAAGGCATGGCAGGTAAAGTGGTGTCAAACTGCTTTATTTCTACAGTGTAGATGCACCCTAGGATAAAGGTTCCACCTTGTAAAGTCAACACCTGAGTCTGGGACTTTAACCCCAAAATTTCACACTAGATAAACATCAGTCAAGGCAGTGTGTGTATTTACAACTTAATCTTTTCTACTCACCCTATAATGCAATGAGCAGCTGTAACCACCCACTGGTTTGAAATCAAGCTGCCACCACATATATGTCCCCTGTTTTGCCGTAGGCTAATTTGCCATGGCCATTGCCCTTCTTTGGCACTACTCCCACCAACGATCCGAGGGGAGGCCACTTGCGGGTGACCACAGTCTGCAAAGGAATTGGAAGAAGTATAAGAAACATGATACAGCACAGAGGTGATGTTAGGGAACATCAGCTTTGGAGTGGCTAATTCAAATAAATTCAGGCCACATATGTTTCATTTAAATACAGGAAGCCCCTGCTTATTTGACAGGTTAGGGAATGAAGGACTGTCAGAAAGTGAAATTGGTTGAAAAGTGGAACCCAGGTTTTTTTTAAGCGTGCAAATACATTTTGGCCATCAAAATAACAGACTATATATCACCTTTGAATGTGTGCAAAAGCTAAATTAACACACTATATACATGCACATACACACAGAGAGAGAGAAAGAATCAGCAGCATTGTGCAATTTCTCTGTAAGACTGGGGGAAAGCCCCAGAAAATAATTGCAAGGTGAAGAAGGGTGATCTATTAGCATCAATGGTTGATTCACTTGTAAGATAGGTAGGCAGACAGACTTCAGTACGGTATTCAAGTTCTATTTCAAAATGCCCTTAGACAGACAGACAAAGTTAAAATTTTTGACATTCTGCTTCAAACTGTGCTCGGACAGATAGATTGCATTTTTGGCATGCAGTTTAAAAAGGTACCTAGAATTACTAAACAGATTGAAAGTCTGGATTGTGAAATAGTGGTCCCTTGGTATCCGCTGGGGTTTGGTTCCAGGACACCATGGACACCAAGATACATGGGTGTTCAAGTCCCATTGAAGGCTGAAACACAAATCTGTATTCATAATTCCATAATGCTGTATTGCTTTATTAGAAACTTGCATGGTTAGCCATAGCTGGAGTGGGATATCTATAGAATGAAGAACATCCTGATATATTGTTCAGTAACAAGTACTAGTTGGTAACGAAATGAACCAAAGTAAAGCCATCTTTGCTGAGAATGCTAAAACTGTGGTAGACCTTGACTGTGTATGTGAGAGATAGTAACAACTTAGAAACTGCTAGGAGCTGCAGTTCCCAGCGGAGGAATGTCTCTTTTTCTGTAACATTAACGAAGCCTGCGTAAGCACATAAATGGTCAATTGTCTTACTAATATGTTAGCTGAAGTTTGCTACTTAAACTGGATGAGCTCATGAGAACCTTTCTCTCTAACATGTGTACAGGACCCAGGAGCGGGGTCTATAAAATCTTAGCTTCCAGTAATAAAGTTGTTCTTCGTTGCCTGCACCTGACATTGACTGCGTGGGTCTTTGTTTGAGGGTAAGAACTATCTTTGGCCAAAGATAAGCAGATGCCTTTATACAGGGATTCAGGATCCTATGGACTGGTGTTTTGCCCATAGACTCCGGGTCTGGCGAATGGGGCGGATATCTCAGTTCTCTCCCCATTGCTAACACCATTATATGCAATGATGTGGTAAAATGGTCCCTTACATAGAATGGAAAAATCAAGGTTTGCTTTTTGGATTTTTTGGGGGGGAAGGGGGGTATTTTCAAGCCATGGATGCTGGAATCTGTGGTTATGGAGGATTGACTGTATTTCCATATTATGTCGTATTTCCATATTATGTCAGATTGCTTTTTAAGTCATTTGCAAAAAGTCTAATCTATGTGGCACATAAGTCACCAGGGCAACAGTGATATTGGATTGATACAGGAAGATAAGCTTGAGGGCGGAAGAGGCGAGTGTGTGAAAGAATGGAGAAATAATCACCCAGACTAAATGGAACATAGATATGGAGAAATGTGAGTGCATATGACACAGGTGCAATTTGGGATAGGTACAAGAATCTGTACGTTGCATAACTGAATGCATGGATTAGCAGAATGTGTGCAGACAACAGAAACTTGCCTTGTTATGGCTGCCTCTCTAGGAATCACAAAGGTATTTGAACAGACGGGGAGGACCAATTGTTACTCAACAAATATGGAATTCAGAGGCTAAGCATCTTCCATGGATGATTGAAACCAAAATGGTCACACTCGTCAAGGGAATGTGGGAAATATAATTTTTTAAAAAAAAAAAACTTTTCCAACCTCTGGTCAAAACATCTAGGGCAAGGGAGCTCTTTGCTATGCACTCAATGCCCTGGTTCACAGGTAGCTTGGTAGGTGATAGCAGGAGTAGTAATAGGATCTTGCTTTTTCCCAGAGCTAGGACCCAAGGTGACTTACAAAAAAGTCCAAATAAGAGTCAGATAAAAATACTTTTAAAAATTAACAAAAAGTTATTTTTAAAAAGTAAACTGTTTCTAATTCTAGAAAACAAGCATACTATTTGAAGCCCTAGCCTCATAAATGGTTTCCAAAACATTTTCCAAAAGTCTGTTGGAATTAAAAAATTATTCAATTCCTTCAGCAAGGAGAGAGCCAGACTAGCTATTATCCCGACCCCCAATAAAGGAGTTCCAAAGCCACAAAGAAGGCCCTAGCTCACATTCTCACCAAACATACCTATGAGGGTAGCCGGACCAAGAGGAGGGCCTCCCTGGATTATCTGAAAGCCTGGCCAGACTTGTATGGGAAAATAGACTGGACTTAGGCCATAGGGGGGAGAGAGAGGGAGGGAGGGAGAGATCCCCCCCCCGCATTTACATAGGATCAATACCAGTGGTTTCACTTACCTGTGACTGGGGGAGGAGTTGTGCCAAATGCCTAGAGAGGCATTCTCTCTAGACATTTTCTAGGTCCTCTTGTGTGATTCTATGATATAATATGGCAATTATGGGGAATTATGCGGGGGCAACAGATAGATGGATGGATAGATAGATAGATCAAGAAAGGCTTTTTTCCATGCAATCACACTGTATCGATCACAGAATTTTTCTGTCAATCCAGACAAAAAGTCATTCCATTTCCAATCCTTCCATATTTCCCCAGTGCTTCACCATTTGCTTTTTGTTGGAGTGTTTTAGGAGAGAGGCAGAGATTGGTAGAGCAAGGAGGAAAGGTATCAAGTTGTTAAATAAGGATGATCCCTCTCTGAATCCAGGGTAATAGAAGTATTTTCCCCCAAAAGCCATCTTTGGAACCAGATCCCATCCTATGGGGTTGGCTGTCCCTTGTCGAGTAATTTTTCTTACCTGTTTGAGCAGAGCTGTTTTCAGCACCTGCAAGAGAAAGTAGGAGTCAAAGAATGGCAGACTGAAGTGTGCATTTTTGCCCTAATCTCAAGTAGCAGAGCACATTCTATCAATGAGCCCACATAAATGCCGAATACAATCATCATGGAGGAATGTAGCTCTTTCTGGGGTTTAGCAGGTTTAGGCAGACCACTGAAACTAACAAAGGCTCACCCAAAAATTTCTCTTCTAACACCACAATTGATCTCTCTGAAGTGTGACAATAAACAAAACTCCAGTCTCCTAGCATTGGGCAGAAACCGTTTCAATCCTGCATAAGGATTTCCCATGAAGCTTATTGTAGTACACAAAAGAAATCTGCCTTGGATGGCCATGAAAGGAGAAACCAAAATTCTCCCACATCTATCATATGCACACACACACCCTTCTTAACAAAACTTGTATCCCCACATTACTGCCCAGCTGCCAGGATTCTTGTGTGTCTGTGCACGATATAGAGAAATGCCATAATGCTGGAAATTATGGGTTCCATAAAATGATCATGTGTACTATAAAATGATAACACTGGGGGAAGTGGAAGGTTGTAAGCAAAGAGAAAGACAACAGAACAGATGGACTGATTCAGTCAAGAAGCCACAGCCCTGAGTTTGCAAGAGCTGAGCAAGGGTGTCTTGGAAGTCTTGCATTCGTAGGGCTGCTAGTGATATCATTGTGGCAACTCACCTGAACTCGTTATTAAAATTGTGAAAAGATCCGGAGATTGAAAGGAGAGCCAGGAGTAGCAAAGGGGAGAGGCAGGAAGAGACTGCTGCGGATGAGGAGGCAGGAAGGTCAGAGGAGAGGGGAGGACTGGTTTCTCCAGAGCCACAAGAGCTGGAGACATAATTGACTTTATCACACTACACTGTTGTCGTGCTATTATTCCACTTTAACTGCTATGGCTGCTTCCTGTGGAATTCTGGGGTTTGTAGTTTAGAATCATAGAATTGTAGAGTTGGAAGAGACCACAAGGGCCATCCAGTCCAACCTCCTGCCATGCAGGAAATCATGATCAAAGCATCCCTGACAGATGGCCATCCAGCCTTTGTTTAAAGACCTCCAAGGAAGGAGACCCCACCACGCTCCGAGGGAGTGTGTTCCACTGCCGAACAGCTCTTACTGTCAGAAAGTTCCTCCTAATGTTGAGGTGGAATCTCTGTTCCTGGAGCTTGCATCCATTGCTCCGTATTCTAGTCTCTGGAGCAGCAGAAAACAAGCCTGCTCCATCCTCAGCGTGACACCCCTTCAAATACTTAAACAGGGCTATCATATCACCTCTTAACCGTCTTTTTTCCAGGCTAAACATACCCAGCTCCCTAAGTCTTTCCTCATAAGGCATGGTTTCCAAGCCTTTCACCATTTTAGTCGCCCTCCTCTGGACACACTCCAATTTGTTAATATCCTTTTTGAATTGTGGTGCCCAGAACTGGACACAGTATTCTAGGTGGGGCCTGACCAAGGTAGAATAGTAGTGACGCCTAAGAGCTCTCTGGCTGAGAATTTTAAATGTTCATCCCTAAACTGCAAATCCCAGAATTCCACAGAAGGTAGCCATAGCAGTTAAAGTGGAATACTAATGCAATAACAGTGTAGTGTGATACTTAGATATACTGAGTGCCCAGCTACCCAGCACAGCTGCTGCCGGGGGCTGGAGGAAATACCAAGCATGGAGCTGGGGGAGCAATATTGCCACTCCTGGCAGTGAGGAAGCAAACATCCCCCAGTGAAGGGAGACTAACAGGACACATTTACGCAGGCAGGTGAAAAAAGTACGTAGACAGAACCAGTTATGAATTATTTTGAATGACACCACTAAGGATTCCCATAAGTTGGGGCCAACTTGAAATAAAACAAAAAGAAATACAGTTAGACTCCTGTATCCACGGAACCATTATCCACAGTTTCAGTTAACCATGGGACACAAACTAAGGACACATACTGGAAAATGCCTACAGAGGCATCCTCTCTAGGCATCTAAGTCCTCTAATGCAACTTTATGGTCTGTTTACACTGGAAGTCCTTTATTTTAATAGGGTTTAGTGCTATTCACAGTTTCACTATCTACGTTAAGTCTGGGAATCTACCCCCTGCAGATATGGGGGTCTGACTGTACCAACAAATAAAATCTTCCCCATCATGCCATTTATTTTTTCATCCTTCTAAATGCACAGCCAGCAAAGCAAGGGGATAAAGTGGGCACCCAGAGCTGGACATACAATTCTCTCTGCTGCAGTGTTTAGTGGAGCTAGAGCTCACAGGATGGGAGTGTAAAAATTGCTTGAATAGCAATACATAACAGAATGATGAAAATTTTAAAATTCAAATTCCCAATGAGTCCTGAACTGTTATTGAACATGTTGGATATCCTAGACACTAGAATGGGAAATAAATATTGGAGAGTTATCCTGTATATGATAACTGCTGCAAGGATTTTCTACACACAGAAATGGAAATCTACTAAGACTCTCTCTGAAGATGAATGGCTTTTGAAGCTTTACAAAATGTCAGAGATGGACAAACGAACCATTTTATTAAGTGATGAGTCATTAGACCAATTTAAAGAAGATTGGAGTTTTGTTCTACCCATTTGGGAAGGAAAATGGGGGAAACTGGCTATTACAAGGTTTGATGCATGATTCATGGTATTGTTATTTAGCAGTTGAAATCTAAAAAATGTTAAATATTATCTTATTGTTATTGAAAGGTTATTGTTAGGCATTTTTAGGTTATGTTATCAGAAACAGGTTTTATTTTATCCAACATTTCAACCTTAGTTGGTAATTCGATTTATGGTCAAACAAAACACTTGCAAGTCATAGAAGAAAAGGTCAAGAGTTAATATATGAGATTCCAGATTTGTAAGAGCTAAGAAGTGAAACTAATATAGATATTTAGTTGTTTTATATTGAGGTTTTGATACTTCAACTACTATTTGATATCATTTGTTAAATAATATCACTTAACCTCTATGTATGCTTTCCATCTACTATCCTATGTATGTATGTGTGTGTGTGTATTCTTTTTATTTATTGGAAAATAACATAAAAATAAAATAAAAATTGCTTGAATAGTGGGGAGAAAGCCATTTTAAACGCTGATGTACTGACATCACCAACCACCCCCCTTCAGGCTTCCCCTTGACAGGATAGGCTGGTGGATTTGCTGGGAAGTGTGTGGCAAATTTAGTCCTCATTTTATTACTGCTCCAACTGTAGATGCTCTAAGGTGAAGAGACACTCTCCAGGTGCTGAGCCTATTAGAGGTTCATCAGCAGGAGACTTCCCATTCAACTCAGAGCAAGGGCAACCTCCGTGATTAAAATATGGCTCTGCGGCTTCCGAAGCTTCACGGAAGTGACACGGATGGTTTCGGGAGAGGGACAACGGCATCCGAAAATGCCCCCCCTGCCGCAAAAGACCGCCGTCCCTCTCCCGAAAGTTCCTCCTGCGCTAGGCACGCTGAAACGCGGTCTGAAAATCTCCTTTTTTTGCCTCTAATCCTCACATGGCCAATAAGGGGTGTGCCCTCTGCCGGCAATGAAATCCCTGAATACCATTTTAACTGACAACATCTCTGACAGAATGTAGGCCTGAGAGTCAGCACCATTTTCTCCTGTATGATTTTTAACATCTTTGCCTGGTGAAGAAGCCCATGAAGCTCCAGAAGCTTGCATTATGTATTTTCTGCTTTGAAGTTGGCCCAATGAAGGTATTGATGCTTGTGGATTTTGGATTTTGTTGTATTTTGTTGCACAGTCACCAGAGCTATCCCTGAATAATAATGTTATAAGCTGTCATGGTTACAATGCAAAATAATTTGAGGGGCTTGATCCTGAATGGGCAATTAAGATTCATTCACGTGACAAAAGACTTGCTCCTGGAAAAGAGGAAAACTGCTAGAATTACTAATATTGGGGAGGGGAGCTTGTTACACACACAAAAAGGTATGACTTCATCTCATATACCAATTAGGGATGTGCACTTCAGTGTCTATCAAAGCCTTTCCTCAAATCATGGGAAAGGGATTAAGCATATATTGCTGTTATAATGTCAGGATCGGTCCCGGACATGACCTCCTGCCAAATTCAGTTCTGTTGTATCACTTTGTGGCTAATTGTGTTTGTATTCCTTTGTAGTTGCTAATGAATATGTACGCTAACTGAAAAAATGTAGTGTGTGCTCTAAATTGGTAACGGTTTTGATTAAAGCCATATCCTGGTTTCAGCTATGGAAAAATGGGCTGAGCCTATGGCTGGTGGGAACTGAGAATGTGGATGATGGAGAAGCAATGACTGTATAGCCCACCAGATTTTGTAGATAGTAGTTAATGCTTTTAATTTACTGCTTGTTAGTTAGGTTTCATTCTGAGCAACAAACTTGCAGGGTTAGCTCTTTGGATTACTGTACCAATAAAGTTTTCTGTTTTTAACTCTGAAACTGCTGGTTACTGAGTCTGAACAAGTCAATACATGACATATAAAGAACTATGGAGGGGGGCAGAACCTTCCAGATGACAGTAGATTTCACCTACATTTTCTATCTGTGAAATAAAAGAAAAATATTAAAGGCACCTCCTCTTGTCAACAATAATCATCTAGTGACAATCTTCCCTTTGTCTTTGGGGAGAGGGCAGATTGGTCAGTGGAGGTGTGCCTATTTGTTTTGTTTTTTCTTGCTGTTTAAGATTAAAAACTACTAGAACAGGTTTGTTGGTAGGGAGCTGCCTGCAGTTTAGGCCTCTCCTGTGGGGGGAGGTCTGGCTTTTGTGATGAGTTCCAGGGCTTCAGCATTTACTATTACACTGAGGGAGGGGGAGATGGTGACTCCTATATCAGTGTAGTAGTAAATCTACTCCAGGTTTTAGTCTGAACTTTAAAGGAACTAGCCAAGGTGCTGATCCTATTTTAGCAGCAGGGTTCAAAACTATCAACAGCTACTTCAAAAGCCAGACTTCAACCCATAGTGCATTCACTGCCCAACTGACATGGTGGCCACCAGACACCACTCAAACGAACCTTAGTACTAGGTAACACATTATTCTCCTGCACCCCCTCACCACCTTTATGTGCATTTATTAGCTGGGCATCCTACCTCCCACTGAACCCTCTGCTGTACTTATTCTATCCAGCACCCCTCCATTTTTTCCACAGAGTCCTTGGGTATATCCACACATCTCAGTTGCAGTGCTTTGATACCACATAAGCTGCCATGGCTCCATCCCATAGCATCCTGGGATTTGTAGTTTCATGAAGTATTTACGATTCCCTGCCAGAGAGCTTGTCTGATGCTGTAGTTTTGGAGACTGCACAAGAGAACTCTTAGGTCCGTCACCAAACTACACATTCCAGTATTCCAAAGGACAGAGCCAATTAAAGTGGTATCAATCAACTATAATTGGGCACTGCACTCATTAATTCCTGATGATTCCTCCTTGAACAGTTGAAGTCCATTTACAAGGAGCCCAAGTTCTGCAGTTTCAAGAGCCTTCATCCATCCATCCATCCATTCAAGTATTAATATCCTGCCCTACATCCAAAGACCCTAGGGCAGGACACTGGCAATAAACCAACAACTGGTAACTTAAAACATTTAGAACAATACAAAACAACAATTTAATACAATTTAAAACAGTATATACAGTACACACCAAAACAAAAGTCTACAGTTATTCAAGCCATGATTGTCATGATGGTCTCTTACAATGTTTCATGGGCTATGCAAAGAACTCCACATCCTTTCACCTCATACTCACCAGACTTTCCCCAAGCATTGCTATTGTTATGTGCCTTCAAGGCAATTCTGACTTATGGCAACCCTCTCATAGGGCTTTCTTGGCAATATTTATTCCAAGGAGGTTTATCATTGCCTTCATCTGAGCCTGAGAAAGTGTGGCCATGCTGGCTAGAGCTGCTGGGTGTTACAGTTCAACATCATCCAAACAATTTCAAACTCCTATTTTAAATGAACTTCAATCACATACATATGCATACACACTCTACCTCTCCAGCTGTAAAAATAAAAATAAAATAATCACAAACAATTTGCTCTTCTTTCAGGACACCCAAATTCTTTTTCTTGAAACAGCCACCTCTTTCTCTCTCTCTCTTGCACATATTCTTACATCCAAGTTTCTCACCTCTAAGCAACAGGATAAGCAGCACAATTGGGGCACAGCAGAAAGTCAGCATGGTCCAGGCAGCCCTAGATAACCCTACCCTGATGCCAGCCAATAAGGGAAGCGGGTAGAAGAGAATGCTAGGCTTTCTTGATAAGGTGAGACACCGTTGGGCACTGCTAGGATTGATGCACAACTTAAAGAAGAAGGGTATTATTTAAGTACAAGAGAAGCTGTCAACTTAAGCCCTTGGGTATTGTCTTCCCTACCACACCCTCAGGCAGTATAAACTTATCTACCTACTTTCATGATTGGGGAGATGAGCCATCCATTTCTATCTCCACCTCTCTCTCCTTGGCAGGTTCATGAGTTTATGGTGGAAAGGTGGGTGGGGTTGAAGTGTGTGTGTGTGTGTGTGAGTGAGTGAGTGAGAGAGAGAGAGAGATTGTAGTAGTTCCATACAACAAAGGAGAAAAGGGTTCCTGCTTATTTATAGGTGTGTAAAGAGCAAAGCAATTCTCCAGTGTTGTTTATAATTCAAAATAGAACAAAAAGCTGTAGCCACTAAAACTCTCACTTCAAGACTTCTAAAGAACAACAGCCTACTCATTTGTTTCCAGACAAGAGGGCTGGGACTCACCTAACAATTTAGAGACTCAAATGATAAGGAGCCTCTAAATAACCCCCCCCCCAAAAAAAACATGGTGTAGTGATTTGAACATTGGACTATGACTCTGAAGGCTAGGGTTTGAATCCCTGCTTGGCCATGGAAACCCCTTAGGCAAGTCACACTTTCTCAGCCTCAGAGGAAGGCAAAGGCAAACCCCCTCTGAAGAAATCTTGCCAAAAAACTCCATAATAAATTCGCCATAAGTTGGAAACCACTCGAAGGCCCACAACAACAAAACAACAACAGAGAGAGGAGGGAGGGAGGGAGAGATTAATGCTACTGAGCTTCTTAAATTTGACATAGTTTTAGGGTTGCAAAATATCTTAATCTAGTCCTCTGATCAGGCCTTTCAGTGGCTTATGATTCATGATGCTGGGACTGATGTTTACAGCTTATGACCAAAATACTTCCTCCACAAATAACAGTCTGGTGCTCAAATTTCATTTCTCCCTCAAGTTTTCTCTCTCTCAGCACCCATGAGACTCAGTGAAACTGTCAGTTCAGAAAGCAAGTGCTGGGAGGGGCAGTAGGAATATAGTCTCTCATAGTCACTCAGCCACTACATCTGCCCCACTATTAAGATCTGCTTCTGAAACATTATTAAGTTTCCCCTCCCTCCTGAAATCAATTGGGTGATGACAAGAAGAGCCTTTTCATTCATGATGCCTCACTATTTGAAGCTTTCTCCTCTCACCTGCCTTTCGCTCTGGCAAGCACCCTGTCTGGTCATTTCACATATTACCAACCCCTATTCTAAATTATACTGCATGCCTCTCAGGAAGAGGGGTGTAGTCTACAAGAGCTTCTGGCCATATTTGCTAGGAATTCTGGGAGCCGTTGTTCAAAGAAAAAGGGAGATTCATTCAAGTACCTCCTACTTGTAGCTCAGATTGTTTTAAATATTATGTTAGCCACCTTGAGTCCTATTATCAGGAGAAGGGCAGGTTATAAATGAATAAAATAATAATAACAACAACAATAACAGGCATAGTGTTCTCTCCTCCCATGGCCTTGCTGCCAACTTTCAACATCTGCATCCTGAGGTAGTAACCTCACTGCCAAATGGTAGGGCCAGCCCTGAACAAAGAGAGACTTGCAGTACAGTGTGACAGCACAAGTGAAGACATTGCATGCTCTTGGTGTGCCCATCTGCAAGTCTATGGTTCCTACCAGCACCGAAAATGTTCATCCATTCTCCTCAAAAGCATACCAAGCACTGTTGGTATGAGGCACAATGTTGTTGTTTATATTACAAAGGTCAGAGCATAATACACCATTGAGAACAAAATTCCTTCTATCAGTTTGAAATGTCAGTTCCTGGTCTTTTGTGTGTGGATAAATGAAGGGTTCAGTGTTCACTGGCCCACACCCTGGGTGTGAGTTGAATTTGCCATACAGTGTTCCTGTTACGAAGTTCTGAAACAAAAACCAAAACTGAACAGAGAAGAGTAAATCTGTATTCAGAAGATTAATGTATATCCCTTGATGATGGCCATGCTTCTGGGGATGATTAGAGTTGTTGTCCAATCCATCTGGAGAACGCTAGGATGGGGGGAGGCTGGTTTGTGGGAAGCAATCTTGATCAGGTGTGACTCCGTGGCTGGATGAAGTTCCATCGTCTTTTATTTTGCAAATAATACAGTGTGGGGATAATATGGCCTGCCCCACAGGTTTGTAAAGAGTATTGAGATGATGGCTATGTAGTCCATCGATCACTTTAATGTCCTGTATTAGTATTAAATATCTCCAGTTCCAGGTGATGGCTTCCATGGCAGTGGATGTGGCAAATCCATTCTGAATTTTAACCCAAGCTTTGAAGGAGCTACCTCTGGTGCTAAACCTATTTTGGGGAGAAGGTTCATCACCTTGGATAGCTGTTTGAAAGTTCAGACTAAAACCCAAACTAAAACCCACTGTCGCATTTTCATAGATGCTACCACCAACCACTACTAAATAATTCCCCACTGCATCCTTTACACATTGCCACCATTACACATTGTTGCATGGTTTGTGTCTCTTTCTTGATAGACTCTATCCATGTATAACACAGTCTTCCTCTTTTCCTACTGCTTTCTGCCTTACCAAGCACTATTATCTTTTCTAATGAGTTGTGCCTTATCATCATATATTCAAATACGACAGTCTCAGTTGAGTTATCTTGACTTCTAGGGAGTGTTCAGACTTGATTTGTTCTAGGACACATTTGTTTGTCTTCTTGGTAGTCCATACTATTCATAGAATTCTCCTCCAGCCCTGCATTTGTTGATATTCCTTCCTCTGATCTTCACTCCTCCTTCCTCCAAGTCTAAACCTGCTCGGCATATGATATTTTCTGCATACAAGTTGAACAAATAAAGTGATAAACTACAGCTTTGTCTCACCCCACTTCCAATTGGAAACCATTCTATTTCTCCATATTCTGTTCTAACGGTAGCCTCCCATCCTGAGTACAGGTTACACATCACAACAATCATTCTTTAAAAACAATCCATAGCTTTTTGCGATCTATGCAGTCAAAGACTTTGCAGTAGTCTACAAAGGACATGCTGATTTTCTTCTGAATTTCCCTGGTGCACTCCATTATTCAGTGTATGTTTACAATGTGATGCCTAGCGCCTCTTCGTTTCCTGAATTCAGCTTGCACCTCTGGAATGTCTTGTTCCATATATGGAAGGTGTTGGAAGGAGTCTTTGCTGCAGCATTTTGACCATGACTTTGCTTGCCTGGGAAATTAATGCAATAATCTTGTAATTAGTGGAATCTTTTGTGTCTCCTTTTTGGGGGATGGGAATATATAATGATCATTTCCAATCTGTGGGCCATTGCTTTGTTTTCTATATTTGTTGGCAGATTTTAGTTAGAATTAAAATTGATTCTGTCTCTTTAGATTGTAGCAGTTCTGTTGGTATGTCATCTGTTCCTGGTGATTTGTTCTTCTCAAATGCTTTGAGTGCAGCTTTTATTTCATTTCCCAAAATTTGGGGTTCATCTTCATATATTTCTTCTTCTCATGTGTCATTCATCCCTTCATCTCTTTTATATTGCAATTCTGTGTATTTCTTCCATTGTCTTTTTATTTCATCTTACTCATATATTATGTTTCTCTGCTGCTTGTAGAACATCCCCACTTAATTTAAATTTCCCTTTGATTTCAAAGATCTTGTGGAAGAGGTCTCATGTTCTTCCTTTTTTGTTGCTGGCTTTTATTTCTCTCCATACTAATTCTCTTTATCCTTACACACTAATTGTTGAACAGCTGCATTCATAGTTCTGGTTCTGTTCCTATCTCCCTTTTCTTTTGTTTCTCGTCTTTCCTTTATGCTTGAAGCATTTCATCTGTCATCCTGTTACCTGAATTGGTGGGGGTCTGTGGGGATCCCACTTGTGATGCCAAAATTATGTTATTAATTGGGGAAATTATAATAGCTCAAATGATGGCTGTGAGAGGTTGGGTAACTTGTGGGACCTTTGCACCTGTGTATACCAGTACTAACTGCAGAGTCTCTGAGTTAAAGTTAAACCAAATTGTTTTTACTGGGAAATAATCATGGAGCACTTCACACAAGCACACACATACTCAAGAGAACCACACAAGGCTAACAAAGAGTTAAGGTAGAAGGATTGGACAGAGGAATAGATTCAGGGTATATGGGTGATAATTACCAGTCCTGAAGAGCAGAGTTTCGTGCAGTGGAGAGGACTAGGACTTGGAGCTCAGGGTGGCATGGTGATTAGGCAGAGTGATGGGGTGACACAGTGCGCACAATTGCAATTTCTGGGACTAATATTTATACTATATTTCATGACCTAAAAGGGTGTTTGAGCTTTAGAACAAAGTTGTTAGATGGGTTTCACACTGTTAAAGGAAACCATGACTTCACTAATTGTTGTTAATGGCTGCGATATTAGAATTGATGGGTTTATGATAACTTCCATATTGTGGGATGGGAAAGGTGCGAGGAAAGGCTTCCTGGGGATAATGGTTGTTTGGTCATTTGTTTGTGATAGATGACTCATCACCAATGCTTCCAACAGGGGATTAGCACATACCTCCATAATGGCGTTGAGCTAGGGGCTTTGCGTAATTCTATCTTGGGTGCTTCTGTTGGTAGTTTTCCACAACACCTTTGTTTAGGTCCTGGTGACCTCATCTGACCTCACTTGTGGTCTACCCTAGTCTACTAGACCCTGTGAAGTGTCTTATTATTGCTAATTATGAAATATTATAGGGAGGGCATGTAAGGCCAAGTAACAATCCATTGTTTCTTCTCTTTCTTTTTGGCCACAGATAGCGTCTTTCTACATTCCTCCTTGACTATGTCCCTGGCTTCTGTCCATAGTTCTTCTGGTTCCCTGTCAATTAGGCTTAATAGTGAAAATCTATTTTTCACTTTATTTTTGAATTCTGCTGGGATGTTCTTCAGATCATATTTCAGCATGATGATTGGTTTTGTGTTCTTCTTCAGCTTTATTCTAAGTTTTGATATTAAATTTGTGCTGCGGCCTGTGCCTGGTCTCATTTTTGCCATGAGAATAGAGCTTCTCCATCTCCTGTTTCAAGATATGTAGTCCATCTGATTTTTGTATTGGCCATCCAGTTATGTCCATGTGTACAATCTCCTCTCCAGAAGTATCAAGAAAATGTTTGTGATGAATAGATTATTGGCCTCACAAAACTCTATTGTCCCTCTCCTGCTTCATTTCTTGATCCTAATCCAAATTTTCCTACAGTTTTTGATCCTGCTCTCCTTCCTACTTTTGCATTCCAGTCGCCTATGATTAACAAGAAATCCTGTTCTGGTGTGTTGCCCATTTCTTCCTGTATTCCATTGTAGAACCTCTCAATTTCTTCTTCTTCTGCCTCTGTGGCTGGTGCATATCAATTTCTTCTTCTTCTGCCTCTGTGGTTGGTGCATATGAGGACTTGGATTATGGTAATATTGATTGGTTTTCCCTGAAGTCTTATTTGATCTGGCTTTGTATTATATCCTTTGACTGATCTTGCTACATCTCTCATCACTATTAATGCCAACCCATTTATTTTATTTTCATTTCCTGAGTAGTACACTGTGTAGTTGTTTGACTCAAAATGTCCTATTCTTGTCCATTTTAGCTCACTCACCCCTAGTATTGTTATGTTTATACATTCCATTTCCTTGTTTCCCTATGTCTAGCTTCCCTTGACTCATGCATCATACATTCCATGTTCCTATTACATGTGTAGTGCAGCTTCGGGCATACTTTTCACTTTTGAACTAGTCTGCTTTTGGCTTCCCTTCTGAATGAGTTCTGTTGATCCCATCCCTATTTGCAGATTTCCTCTGCTCTGTCCTATTATCACTTGGTTTATGCCCTATCCCTGCTTTTTTATTCATTTTGGATTGTCTCATCATAAGGTTCTCTTGGTGAGATGTTCTTGTGAGGGAGTTTACCATTGCCTCCCTCTGTGGAGATGTCACTGCTGTTGTCTCTGAAGGATACTCCACCAGTGTCACCCACCACTGCTGCTGCTGCTGCCCAGTAGTTGCTTATTATCCTAATACTTGCGTCAACTTTGTTCTAGATTAAAAATAAATTTGAATTACCTCATTCCATTTTGATGAATGAAAACATTCATCCACCCTCGTCTCTGCCTCTCTTCAGGTCCACCCCCCCCCACGTCCTCTCAACTCCCCTAGGTCCACCCCATTATGTCCTCCTCCCTCAAATCCACTCCCCCTCATCTATCAAATGTCATGCTGAACTAAGAAAGAATTAGGCATTGCTAGCATATCCCCCTCCCCACCCCCACCCCAGGTCATTTCTCTTGTTAGACCACTTCAGCAGAGGCAGCCTAGGCCAGCCTCCAGGCTGGGCAGCTATGGCAGATCTTGCTAGTTGCTCTTTTAGCCTCCCAGGTGGGCAGCTATGGCAGTTCTAGAAAACCTTAAAAACAGCTCTGCATAGCATTAAAAGCCCAACATGCACTCTACGTGGAGCTGCCTTTGAAAAGTGCTCAGAAACTTCAGTTGGACCAAAAAGCTGCAGCCAGATTTCTAACTGGGGCTGGCTACAGGGAGTACATAACTCCAATGTTGCAACAGCTCCATTGGCTGGTCCATTTCTGGGCACAATTCAAAGTGCTGGTTTTGTTTGACCTATAAAGGCTTATATGGCTTGGGTCCAGGTTAACTGAAAGACTGTATCTCCCTGTATGAACCCAAGAGCTCTAAGATCCCCTTAGGTAGCATTCTAGCTTTACTAGAGGTAGAGGAAAGAAGTTTGCAAGTATCTGGCATTTTTATTAGACTAAGCGCAACAGGGCTAGTGCAATGTGAGCTTATAGTAGAAACAAGATTAATTACCCAGGATGCTCTAGTAACTTTTGTCTCAATTCCACATGACCAGGAAGTAGGAGTGGCCTCTGCCTGCATGAGGTCCCTCACCTGAACAGCACACAAGTAATATCTGAAACAGATTTCTTTCTGTCTGTCTGTCTGTCTTTCTTTTTAACATATTTTGCCTGATAAAGAAGCCAGTAGAGCTTTGAAAGTTTGCATCATGTATTTTGCATTTGGTTGGCCAATAAAGGTATCACTTTTTTGTGGGTTTTGGATGTTGTTTTGCTGCATGGCCAACATGGCTACCCCTGAATGTGTTCCCAAATAAACTTATATTTATTGTCTCAGGAAATTCATCTTGAGATGGGAAAGGAGCAGAACTGTATTTAGTTACAAGAGCCCCTAATGCTGGCTCCTATGTGTGTGGATAAGCTAGCAACCATTGTTGAAGTTGGAGCCCCATGCCTGCTTCCTATTCAAGCAAAAAGGCTAAGTTCTTTAAGAAGGAGGAAGTGACCTCAGCAGGAAAGAAGCAAAAAGCCCAATTACACAGATCTAAGGAAAGACCGGGGGAATTGCAGGGACTAAATAGCACCCTATTCCCACTCATCACTTGCCTCCTTACTTCCAACAAGAAATAAATAACATCATGAAGACATTCTCTCATTGCCAATGTTGAAGAAGGTTTCAATGAGAAGTCCAGTCAGCTTTGGGACATGGAAAGGGAGGAGGTGTAATTTTGTTCTTTGCCCAAGGCAGCAACATATCTTGGGTTGTCCCTATATTTAATTGAGCTGTATGGCGTACAGCAATCCCCTACAACATCTGGTACATGGCAAGTCTGTTCAAGAGGGCTTTACATTAAATCCTGGGGGAGGGGGGAAGGTTGAGATTGTTACAGCTCAACCATCAGTCCATATCAGTGTGTATGACTTTATAGGTGTAACAGAGTTTTACCAGATCTTGGCTTTAAAAAAAAACTACAAATGCCAGAACTTTCCTCCTCCCTCCTTCCCCCACACACAGTAAGGCCACTCCAGCCCAAATTACAATACAGCATCCACTGAGGGTGTGTTCTTGGACTTACCATTTATAAATGAAACTGCAGATAATAGCAAACCCTATTAAAATAAAGGACTTCTTGTACAAACATACCATAGAGTTGTGTCAGAGGACCTAGTGATTCCTAGAGAGGATGCCCCTCTGGGCATTTTCTAGCCTGACTCTATGGTATGTGTCCCTATTTTTTTCAGTTGTGAATAACTGGAACTGTGAATATTGGTTCCATGGATACAGGGGTAACCTGTACATTAGTTTTAAGCTGTAAAAAAACCCTCCATTTAAGTCTGCTACATTTTTTTTCTACCCATAAGGACCTCAAATAGACAAAAATAAATACTGAGAAACCATGTCAGTATGGGTGACCACCATTCATCGTTTATGGTTACAACAACCTCACCAGCTTTCTTGGCTATTCACTGTTTGGACCTATGAAGTCTGAGTTTGTGATAACCACAAATTTATTTTTGGCCCTTGAGGTCTGTCCCACACAGATTTTCAGAGATGAACACAAAATAAGGTAAACAGTGAGCTGCAATTGGTGAAGAATTTCAACTGGTATTTATGATCAGTGAGAGGATTTCAAAACTCTTTAATTTGCAAACTCTGAGGGTGCATCCACACTACACAAATAATCCCATTTGAAATGGGATTATTTGCCATGGCTCCTTCAGGGATTTGTAGTTTGGTGAGGCACCCAGCACTCTTTGGAAGAGAAGGCCTAAGACCTTGTGAAACTACAAATCCTAGGATTCCATAGGAAGGAGCCATGGTAAAGAATCCAGTTTCAAACTGAATTATTTGTGTAGTGTGGACTAGGCCTGAGACCAACACAAGCAGTGTTCACACTTGTTACAATCTCTTACAACAGGAGATGTTAACACAAAATTAAAAATCTGAGTATGTAACAATTCATCACGTGAATTTTGGGTTCTATGTAAACCAACTGCTGCCATTCTGTTACATCATAGTATATTATGGACAAGATGGTGCTGTTTTAAAAATGATGCATTTGATCTTGTGTGTCAAACAATTAAAAGAAAAGCAACCAAACTATTGTTTCAGTAGATGGTTTTATGAGTCTCTTCCAGTAAAGACTCTGGAACATCTGCAACCCTCCAGATGTTGTTTTACTATAAGTTCCATCAGCCCTAGCCAGTGTTACTAATGGGAAGGAATGCTGGGAGTTGTAATCCAACAACAGCTGGCAGGGGTGGGGGCATGTGATTTCCAGGCCCACTTTTTCTGTTTGTTAATGAAATGAAGATGAGCAGTACCATACACATTGCAAGACTATATCATAGTATCATATATTTGTTATTGCTGTGTGCCTTCAAATAGTTTCCAACTTGCAGTAACCCAAAAGGCGAATTATCTTGGTGTGTTCATGGCAAGATTTGTTCAGAGTCGTTTTGCCATTGCCTTCCTCTGAGTCTGAGAGAGTGTGACTTGTCCAAGGTCACCTAGTGGGTTTTAATGGCTGAGCATCATATGAAGCAAGTTATATGGGGGCACTCTCAAAATGTCCAGTAAGAATTGAGCGTGCTAGTAGCTATGGAATGTTGGGGAGAGGGTGGAAAAACACCAAACACAAGCCCACTACACACACACACACACACACACACACACAGAGCAATATTTTTGTAAGTTCCATTTGGTTAGACAACATAGACTCTGCTGCCTCCTGGTGGCACGAGATATAAATGCAGGCAGATCTGTCCATTCTCTTGTAGCAAGTTAAGATTGTTTTTCCCTTCCTCTCATGTGTTAAAATACTGGCTTTTAAAATATATATATATATATATATATATATATATATATATATACCAGAAGGTGTTCAGACCTACCGCTGTTAATATTCTGTAGCAGTTTTATGCAAGTACTAGAAAGTAATAGTACAACTCTTGTGGCGCTGCATGCCACACTAAATAAGCAAGTAATTTTATTGTTTGAATACCCCCATGCGCAAAGATAAGGAAGTTAGGAGAAAATGGTAAATGTGTTTAGTTAACTATTAACAAACTAAACAAATCTAATTCAATGACGTTTATATTAGAAGGAGGGAATTAACGGTTATGTTTACATGAAATTATCATTTAAATTTAACTATCTGCACTGAAAGCCTTACCTGAATGAAGCTGGAGAACACACCCTCCAAAATGTCACATCAGAGAGTGGTCAAGATAGCAAAATATATTAATGAGGAAGAACACTAGGAGAGACTGCAGCTATTTGCTTTTCCCTGAGCCTAGTGGGAAGGGCACAGATTGCACCCCTCATCTCATCTCCCTCCTGCTGAGTTAATAGAGGGCAAACTACTTTTGCACTTTGAACTCAAGTTTGCAGCAATAAAGGAGGAGGAGAGATAAACTGGGACGTTTTAAAAGCAGCTGAAAAAGTGAGACAATACAGGATTAATTGGGACAGTTGGAGGGTGTGGGAAGATGCCCTCCATGATTTTACCCATCCCTGTTTTGAGCTTGGGACAGAAGGAAACAACTGCATTAATTTGGGGGTAGGGGAATGTTTCTGCTCCACCACATCAAAATCTCTTCTTTGGGATCATCTGCATTGGCCAGAATATGCCAGCTTCCCGATGGCACATTCTGCCTGTGGATCTGGCCCGTTGCTCCCGTTACCTGCACAGAATGGGATGGAGTCCAGAACACCACGCTGGCCGGTCTCTGCAGCCACTGCCATCCACGTCACTCTCTCTGAAGCCAGGAAGCTAGCCCAAATCACGTGAGCAAGGCCCCCTGCATGTGACCAGCTTTGGTCACATGCTGTGGGACTCCTTCCTGGCTATGGAGAGCAAGGCAGACGGCAGGAGCAGTGACAGGCCAGAATGGGCTCCTGCGGTCATGCGGGGCCCAATCTGTTTTTGCCCGTTGAAGTAGATTTTGCCATGTATTTTTTTTAATGTTGTAACAGGGCTTGCTTGCCCTATCTTGGCCCCATCTTCGCCTTAGAAGTCATGTGGACTGTCTGCGAGCAAAACAGGGCAAATGCCCCACATTGTCTGGACTGTAGGGCTCTAAGATGGGGCCAAGATGGGGTTAGCCCATCTAGACAAGGCCTTCTTCACTTATTACTTTATCTCCCTAACCTCCCTTTCTTTAGCTTATTAATTCCTATTTGTATCCCAGCAAAAGTCCCAGGATGAAAACCTTTCACAATTGAGATTCGTGAGACAGGTGAGGAACCCTGCTATGCAGTGTTTGTGTGTACCGCAGGCCACCTGGACGAAAAGACAACCATCCCTTTTCCACGCTGTCCTAGCTATTTGTTGGTTAAAAATCTTTAACCTTGGATTCAGCTAAACTACTGTATACTCTGACCATTAATTAATATATTTTAAAAATCCAACAGTCATTTGCATTTATTAAGCTGCCTGATACCATAATAATGAGGCACACATGCACATCTGATTTCTTAACTGGATCTATAGTATTTTTAAACTTCATTTAGACAGAATCATTTGCTATATTTGCAATTATTACTGCACGGAAATCCTCACATTGCTTTGTGGGGGACACATTCTTCGTTGGAGAAAAATACAGTTATTTATTGTTTCTATTTATCTTATTCCCCATCTTTTCTCCCATGAACTCATGTAGGCATGAATATCTCTCCTCCTCCTCACTTTACCCTCACAACAGCCCTGTCAGAGAAATAAAACTGCGTGGCTCAATGAGTTTCAAGGCTCTTTAGGGACTAAACCTTAAGCCTGGATCTTCCAAGTTCCAGTCCAATACTCTTAGCTCCATTTTTATTTTATATCTAATAACCACATTTCAAATTCTAACACCCAACCATCTGTTTTATACTGTGATAAATAAGGCTTGTTTATTGGTTAGGTGTTCTTTTCTTTTACTGTAATTTAATAAACTTTAATAGTTTCATTCAAACACATCTCAGGCTATATTTACCTCAGCTTTGATCAAAGAGCCTTGTATCTGTGGAACTAAACTGTAGGGACTCAAGGTATTTGTACAAAGCATCTGTGAGACAATGGCCTAAACCCAATTGTTAGTCCAAACTAGAGTAAACCAATTACTGTACATCCATGGAATTTACATAAGTGTTGATTTTCTGTTCAACAGTTGCAATTGGATTTTAGGCCAAAACATTTTCAGTAATGTAAAAGAGAAAGTTGTTTGAAGCTATGTCCTTAATAGTGGAGGAATCTTTACTTGGATTTCTAGTGTTTCTACAACTTCCAAAGTCCTTCATAGTTTATAAAGAAATATCTGATTGTAATAATATGGATGCTGTACTGGTATTTGAAATGGAGTGGAGATAAAGACCAGTTTCTAAGACTGATCTCAACATTCCTTAACATATTCATCTCACTGCAACTCCGCTTGACCAAGTGGTTTGGATTTTGTGACCCAAACATTTTCATTTCCCAACCCTGAAGGACTAATTAAAAAACAAGAAGTAGTTTTGTGTAAATCCAACAGAACTGGGGTTTTGTAAAGAACCAGCCAGGAAAGGCCAAAAGGGGGGGGGGCTTATAGCACCATGTCTCATTTAGTAACGTAATCACTTGATTCTGGAATTAAGTTCATGCTGAAGTTCTGACTTAAGCCAGTCATTTTAGTAAAAAGAATAAATTTAAGTTGTCCTTTTTCAAAATTTCCTACGTAATTCAGAACTCAATTTTAATTAGTTTCAACCATCATCTGGAGGTGGGATGAAGACCGACTATATCTAGAAGATCCACATCTCAAGTAAAGGGAATCTGTTTATGGTACACTTCAGTTGGGGTTTTTCTCTGCAGTGTGTGCATGTGATCTGGAGATGCATAGGAGTGTGTTACAGAGAGAAATTCCTCACTACTGGAGTTTGAAGTTATGACTTCCTCAACAGATCCTTTAGCCTCCAGATATTTGGTTTTACAATCCATATTACTTAGTCCTTCTTAGCTGTGCACTGAGAACTACAGTTACCAGTCTCTCTGGCTGGCTTTTCTTCGCAAACGAAGATTCAGAAAGGACTCATCCCGTGCTTTCTGCAAGTGCGCTGATGACTAAAAAGGCCAATCCGAGATAAACAAGTCCGGTTGCAGAAAGCACAGCAGAAGGTCTCCTTGGGTGATGTTTCTGGGTTGTGATTCTTTCTGTGTTGTCGTTTCTCTTCAAGACTTGTTCGGCATGATTTCTCAAATAAGGCTGCAGTATTGTGGATTGTGCATCTCCATGCCTCCCGATGTGAGGCCAGGGCGGACCATTGTTGGTGATCAATTTGGCCGAGCCTGAGATGTTGTTTCAGGGAGTCCTTGTATCGCTTTTTTGGAGCGCCCCTCTTACGCTGACCCATGGCGAGTTCACCGTAGAGTACTATTTTTGGGAGGTGATGTTCCTCCATCCTAGAAACGTGCCCTGCCCAGCGCAGCTGTGTTCTCAGTGTCATGGCCTCAATGCTGGTGATCTCTGCTTGCTCAAGGACAGCAACACTTGTCACATAGTCAGTCCAGTTACCAGTAAGTGTATGAAATGGTGCAATGTCCTACACAAAAGGATTTCACCACAGCCAAATAGATTCCCTTGAAAAAGAATTCTGAATAGGGATATGAACTAGGGCTGCTGACACACTGCAGACATAATGCGGTTTAACACTGCTTTAACTGTCATGGCTCAATGCTATGGAATTCTGGGATTTGTAGTTTTGTGGGATATTTAGCCTTCTCTATCAGAGAGCTCTGATGCCACAACAAACTACAAATCCCAGGATTCCATAGGATGGAGCCACTGCATTATTTCTGTACTGTGGCAGCAGCCTAGTAGGATTGCCAGGTCAGGACTATCCCAGTCACATTGGGCAGGCCCTGGTGCTGTTTTAAGGAAGATATTACAAGGAATGGCCCCTGCTAAGCATGATGCACTAAAGTTACTGAGAGCACATCATTCAAACAAACAATCACCATGTGTAACAAATGAGAAAAATACACACACACTTTTCAAGACAAAATACTGTATAACAAAATCCACAAAGAGTGATACCTTTATTGGCTGACCAAAAGGCAGAAAATACTTCATGCAGCCTTTCGATGCTCCACTGGCTTTTTCATCAGGCAAAAGATGTTTTTTTAAAAAATCTCAGTGCAGTGGATCTCAGTGCAGGCAGATGTCACTCTCCTTTTTAGCCATGTAGGGACCAGTGGAAAAAGGCAATAAAAGATAGGTAATGAAATTTCAACTCTATTAGCAACAGAAAAACAACTTCCCTTGAGATCCAGGTTGCCCCTGTCCCATGCAAAAGCTAACGACCTCTTTCTTACGCAAAGAACACTGAATTTCTCACAAAGTCTGCACTGTTACCTCTGGAAAAACTTTCAGGAGCTGTATAGGTAAAACTTGCCAAGTGTAATCCAAATTAAAGTTTTACTTTTGTTGAAAGTTAAAACCTCAAAAGAATTAAGTCCCAGTCTATTGCTCCCTCTTGTTAAAAGTGTTCAAGACAATACCCTGGGATTACTTCCCTCTGCCTATGGACTGGTGACGAAGGTCAGGCTCTGAGATTTGGCTACCTTGGCCATGATGTAAACCAGGGTTGAGACATTAGGGTTCAGGGTTGTTGTTTTTTAATTAAAATCCCAGGATCCATCAACCAGAACCTGGGGTTAAAAAACCCTACAATTACTGTAAACAATTCCAGATCCAAGAACTTGCTATGAATACTGAAAGGTAGTCCCAATTCTTTCATTCAAAAATCAAAAATAGTTTGTTTTATGTATCTTTGTATTGTGATTTTATAATGATAAGATATAGATATATGTTTGATATGTTGTGGTATATGTTATGAGATCATATACCTCATATATCAGGGTTAAGTTGGCAACTGGCACCCAGAGGACTTTTTCTTGATGCTGGAATGGCCTGCTGGATGTGATACAACAGCTGAATACACTGTCAGAATTCAAATCAGCATTAAAGACCAGTCTTTTCTGGCAGGCCTATCCAAATGATTTTAAAGTGTGAATTTTAAACTGCATATTGACTGTTTTAAAATGTCTTGGTTTTACTTGTTCTTTTAAAGTGATAGATGGTTTTAATTGATATGTGATTTTAACCAGTGTTGTGTTAATGTGTTGTTCCCCGCCTCAATCCATAGGGAGACGAGGGTAAGAAATAAATTATTATTGTTATTGTTATTTTTTGTTGTTGTTGATGATTATGATGATGTTGTTTGGCTGGTTTTCCTTTTGTTTATCTCTTTTGTATTGTTCATATTTTCCTTTTTTTATTATTGTATGTTATTATCAATAAAAATAACATTTTAAAAAATTCCACTCCTGGTTAAACCCAAAGTTTCTTCACTTCAATGATAAATAACTGGGAGTCAGAAATCTTTGTCGAAGACCACCCCGAGAATGCCCATGACTGATACAAAGAACTACCTTTATTGTTTAGCCCAGTGGTTCTTAACCTGGGGTCCAGGGACCCCCAGGGGTCCACAATGTCCTCACAGGGGGTCAGCAAAGGCTTGAAAGTTGCTTGGCCCACCTCCTCCCTGCAGTGGAATGGCCTCATAATAGAAGCCAAGGCAAAGGCTGGCTGGCTGGCTTGGCTTGCACATTGCCATTCAATCCGCTTCAGCCACAATCTTGCAGGAAGAAGCAGGAGAAAAGTCTTCCCTCCCTCTAATGCCTCTGAGGGAATGCTTAATGGATGGTGTAATTGTATTATTATTATCATTATCATCATCATCAGGTATTTCATAGAGTCCCCTAGTCCTTATATCTCCACCCAGGACAGGTCTTCTTCTCCTTTCCCTGCCCTTTCCTCCCTTTGTGTCTCCTCCTCTAAATTACATTATCAGGTATTATTATTATTAGGATTTAATATTTTGAGGTAAATTTTGGGAGACCACAGCAACAAAAGATATTTAAAGGGGGTCCCTGGTAAAGAAAAGGTTGAGGGCCACTGCTATAGCCAGCACAGCCATTGCTCCTAACACTCAACAGGACCCTGTTAATTAGGAATCCCTGGTGCTCTTGCAGGGCTTCTGCGAGAGCCAAACGCTTAAGTTTACTGTTTTTAAAAACCCCACAGAACTACAAAATGGTGGACCTTCCCCCGCCCTTTAATGCCCTTCTCAAGATGGCAGCCGCTTCAGCCGGCAGTTACATAATGCTTTTTTCAGCCCTCCTGTACTGTATATCCGAGTGGCCGTTGGGAAACGTCCTACGTCATCCAGGGAGTGAGAGGACGTGACCTTCCTAAAATGGTTCCTATATGGTGCCGTTTTCTATCCTAAACGGACCATTCTTTTTGTTGTCAACTCGTGTTGTCCACTCTGAAAGTTAAAATATACAGAGATAACCATGGTATGTCCTTCGGCCGCCTGGAGGAGCAGAAGAATTGACCGATGAATGGTAAATTCTTGACCTCCCCAAAATGGCGGAAACAATCCCCCCCCTCCCTCGCTGCCTTGGAGATAGGGTGGAGCGCGCGTTATAAAACGGCCCTCGGGGAAACGTTCGAGGACGCTCATTGCCTCTGAGCCAGGGAGACCTTCTCAACGTGGCTGGCTTTTAGTGTGCCCTTCTCAAGATGGCGACGAGCTCTTGCGTGCCGGCGTTCGTTTCCTTTCACTCCCTCTCTATGGTTCCTTCCGTGAGTCCTTCCCTTCGCTTCTCTCGCCGTTTCTATGCTCTCTCCCAGGCTTTTCCTAGAACGCATGCGCGGCGACAGCAGCGGCTTTCTCCCTGAACCCGGCAGGGCTGTCCCGGGGTTGCGGTGCATGTTGGGATACTGGGGGTTTTTGCTCCTTTTTTCCTCTCTGGGGGGCTCAGGGCTGAGGCTGCAGAGATGGTGAGTAGGGGAGGCGCCGGGCGGAGGGGGGGGGCGAAGGAAGGAGAGACAAGTCAAGAACATAACAACGCAATGCTAGTAATAAATAATAATAATAATAATAATAATAATAATAAAGCTATTGAGACAAGGCTCCTTTCCTGCCACTTCCTTCCCCCTCCACTCACATCAACCCCCTTTTACCTTTTTCTCCACCCCCCAGTCCTTATATCTCCACCCAGGACAGGTCTTCTTCTCCTTTCCCTGCCTCTACCTTTTCCCCCCTTTGTGTCTCCTCCTCTAAACTCCTACACACATACAACCACACACCTTAACACTCTTCCCCACTGCTAATAATCTTCCTTAGTGACAACCATTTTCTTCCCTTCCCCCCCCCCCAACAAACATACACACCCCTACTCACCCACTTTTTAGGGTGGCAGGTCTTTCTGAGCCCCTCAATTTTTCATTATTAAAAGAACAACAAGCACTTGAATGCCTTTGGTGTGACAGTTTTTCCCTTTTCTGTACCCCACAAACACACACCTACTCACCCACTTTTGGGGGGTGGCAGGTCTTTCTGAGCCGCTCACATTTTCCTTATTAAAAGAAGAGCAAACACTTGAATGCCTTGATGTGTTAGGTTTTCCCTTTTCTGTACCCCACAAACACACACCTACTCACCCATTTTTGGGCGGTGGCAGGTGTTTCTGAGCCCCTCACTTTTTCCTTATTAAAAGAACAACAAGCATTTGAATGCCTTGGTGTGTTAGGTTTTCCTTTTTCTGTACCCCACAAATACACACACACACACACACCCCTACTCACCCACTTTTGGGGGGTGGCAGGTCTTTCTGAGCCCCTCACTTTTTCCTTATTAGAAGAAGAACAAGCACTTGAATAGGTTTGGTGTGTTAGTGTTTCCCTTTTCTGTGTCTTCCCGCCCCCACCATTTTCTCTGTTTTAAAATCAGCATAGGGTGCCCTTCCAGTAAATACTGATATGTTTGTTATCCTTCCAACAGGGAGTTCAAGGCATTTGTAGGTGCTCCTTTCCTCAACACACACACATACACATTTTGTCTTCACAACCGCCTTGTGAAGTAGGTTAGGCTGACTGAGGTGACCTAGCAAGTTTCAAACTGTCTTCTGGAGAGGTTATGTCTTCCTGAGGTTACTCTTGACACTTGAATTCAGGGGTCAGGAATCCTAACCCTTTGTTTTGGGCAAGCCCCACAATCCCTTGCCATCAGATATGCTGATGGGGCTTCTGGGAGTTGAATCAAAAACATTTAGAGAGCCAAAGATCTTCACCCCTGCTCCAACTGCTGCACCACGCTCAGATCAGCTTGTTTCTGCCACTTTGGCCCAGTTGCTCGGTTCAGGCCCCTGTAGCTGTCCTTAATGTTGGCCACAGCTGTCTTGTGTTAGTAGTTTGATATATCAAGGGCATATCTTAACAAATGAACTGACAATGAAGATTTAGGAGTTGCTTCTTTTTAGATTTCAAGTCCCAGATTCTCAGAGATTCTTGGACCTGTAACCAAGAAAAGTAACTCTTCTAGGTTCTGACATGAGCATATATGCTGGAGAATTTTGGATGGCATCCTAAACTGAAGCCAATATTGATAATTAGGAAAAGATTGGGATTGCTATGTTGGATTATGTCTTACCTGATGTGCCCACATATTCACCTTATAGGCTAAATAAACTGCTTGGCATTTCTTGGACCTGACTGTCCATATTGACCAAAGGAGAAAGAAAATTTGGGGGACACTAGTGGAGATTGCATCAGAAGATATTTCAGGATACAGTAGCTGCAGAGGAATGCTGAAGAAAACTGTATGCATTTAGTTTTAGCACATAATGTGGATAAGACTTTCCAGATATAACGAGTTGCTTAAAACAAGATGCCACCTATATCACCTGAGAGTTCGGCAAGAGAAAATCATTATCATTCGAAGTTTTTACAACATCCTTCAGAAGTGGGAAAACTTGGGCTTTCCAGATGTTTTGGCCTGCAACTTGATCAGTCTTCCCCAATGTAGCCAATGGCAACAGACTGTGGGCATTTTAGCCTAAAATATTTGGAGGACTAACATTTGGGTGTGCTAGTCTACAGGCCCATCCCCAGCCAGCATGGTCATTGGATAATAGGAGTTGTAGTACAGCCCATCTGAAGAACACATGGCTCGTGTTGTGCTCTGCTGCTTAGACCAGAAGTGGGGGACTGTTGCTCAGTTAGCATAGTCAGTGGTAAGGAATGATCTCATCTAATTTAAGTAACTCCTTTGCGGCTCTCCATTGGTCTGTTTCCACACTTTAGAATGGGAATAATTGTAACCTATTTCATTGGATGAGTACACTAAAAATGGCAAGGTGCTACCAGCATTAAATGTAAATAATATCTGTGCTGAGTATCTCCAAGCCTCTAGGATCATGTAGTATAGAATTCACAGCCCTTGGGTCCTCTTACAGTTTCCATCATCACCAGTAAGCATGTTTCACTGCCTGGGATGGATGAGAAATGCAGTCCAACACATCTGGTATGTACCAGCTGTAGTGAATGAATTTTTTGTCACCCCACAGCAGTGCTGCAACATTGATTATGCATCTTTCCTTGAAAGTAAATGTCAGGGGAACTCAACACCTAAAGCTGTAGTTCTTATTTGGCAATAAATTGAATGAACTTTGTAAAATTTGCTGCTAAGAAACATGAATACAGTTGCCCTGCATGTTGCTGATTGCAAAATATGTAGGTCTAGAAACTTGTTTCATTTATCGCAAGAATAGAGTGTGGCCCATACTAATTTAGTTTCTTAGCGTTTTTGGAGCATTCAGTATCTTATGAGTACTTTTGTCTCACGTGTCTGCAAAATTGGAGTCAGAACCATAATTACAAGGGTTGCTTCAACATAAAGGAAGGGAGTTACATGGACACCATTGTTACGGGCAGGGTGTCTTGTTACTTGTACCAAAATGAAGCCCCTTCCTACACATGAAGGAAAATTAAGTGCAGAATGCCATGGTGGTGAATGGCCTACACTTCTTCAAAGTACAGGTGAAACATACTGCTGCAGATGGAAAAGCTCAGATATCAAAAGACAGATTTCAGGATAGTCTTCTCCCTGATGTGCTAGTTTTCTGCTTGACAGGGAGAATTGTGCTTTTTTAAAAGCTGAAAGTAGTTTCAGGTTCCTCTTTCTCAATCAGCAACAACCACTCCAGCAGGCTACCTCAGCTATTTCAATCGCGATGGACATTCCAAGAAGCATAACCTGAACTACTTGTCTTCCTTCTTCCTCCTCATGTCTTCTCCCTTATGTACCATATATTAAATTTAGATTAGAAGCCTGAGGGCAGGAACTAGCATTCTGCTAAGTTTTGTAAGTTGCTCTGGGAGCCTCTGAGGCCAAAGGATGGAGTAAAAATACATAAGAAGTAATTTCTCCTCTTGCAGTCTCAATGGTTCAGTTTATTCCACCATTTCCCCCTGCTGCCCGTAGAGATCCAGCTGAAGATCTCTGTACCCGAATGTAATCTTTGCAGTCTTATCTGCAGGTAAAGTAGTGTATATAAGCAGTTTCCCCTGATTTGGGGAGATGTCCCTCTTGGGGCTTTGTTTCTTTGTTTTTCTTTCTCTGCAGGGCTGTGCTGGCATCTTGCAGATAGTTGGGTCAGATAGTTGTACAGCTACAGGGCCTCAGGCCCATATCTCAGTAGTAGAGCACTTGCCTTGCATTCAGAAAGACCCATGGTCAATCCTTGGTGCCTCCAGCATCAAGTGGAGGGTAAAAAGATCTCTGTCTGTTAAAGTAGACAATACAGGACTAGATGAACAAATAAGTCAGTTCTGGTCTCAGGTAGTTTCCTATAAGTAAGACATTTTACTCAGCTTTATAAATAACCATTCAGTTGGTGTAACAGGTAAAAATTGTTTTCAAGAAAGCAGATAGGGAAGTTCCTAAAGGGTTGAAAGTTACACATACCCCTATACTTTAAACTACAAATAGTTTGTATCTATTGGGCTACTAAAATGTTGTGAGTTACTAAATGCTATGGACTGGTCAGACTAAACATCCATTGCTCATCTTTCCTTCCCCTGCACAGGATGTCTTTCTAATGATCCGACATCGCAAGACGACCATCTTCACAGACGCCAAGGAGTCCAGTACAGTGTATGAGCTGAAAAGAATTGTTGAGGGGATTCTTAAGAGACCCCCAGAAGAACAGAGGTTGTATAAGGTATGGCAGAATATTGCCCCAAATCTATGCAGTGGAGAGAATACCCCAAAGCCCCCTCTCTTCGGTTGTAGTGTGACACCAGGGCTGGCTTGTTTTAAATGTAATTCAGAGTTGTTGTCCATCTTTGATCTTGTATGTGTATTTAGATCAGTTCATACTTTACTTTTTAACATCATAAAAACTAAATGTTATATAGTAAGAATGTACATACCTCAGCTGCGAAACAAGTGTGCATCCATTTATCAAAAGATGTATGTAGCCATCTAAAAGTATTTCTAGAAAACAATGTTGGAAACTAGCAACCTGTGAAGCTGTAGCAAGTATTCAAATGATGTTGACCCACCACCCATCCAAACCTTTCTCTTTTCAACATGTTGCATAAGGACACTAACTAGGGCTGGAGGGTTCCTTTTAGACCCAGACAGCATTCTAACAATTCATACATGTACTCCTCCTCCAAGTCTTTCAGATGAAATAGCAGTTCAGTCTGGATGGATCTTTGTAACCTTGGTATTCAGAGTGACACCTTCATCCTGCACTCTGTTTCTTGATCACACTAGAAATGAAATGAAGGAAGTAGCATGGAACTGTGTTCAATAATGCTGCTTTTCTGTGCAGATCTTTGGTCATTCTATGCCTATGCCTCTATGGGACTGTCACCACATGCCCAAGGCCACCTGGGCTTCTGTCATCCCCTCTCGCCTTGGGGCTGTTCTTTTTGGACCATGATGATGCTCCTGGATATCCTTTGACTTGTCAACTATGGTGCAGGCAGCATCAGGGAAATCCTTAGTCCCTCAAGGCAATGTCACTGCCCATATATTAGCAGATGTTCTCCCCTCCCACCCCTTTCAAGCATAATGTGGTGGATCATCAAACATGGTGGCTTTACATTCAGTGCAGCCCTCTCATCACCTGCTGATCTGCCAATCGGGAATTAGCTGTACTGGCCTCAGAGCCTCCTTGCGCTCAGTATTCTTTATTACTGTACTTTACTCTGCTGTTATGGGGGCTGCTTCCTGGATAGCCAAACAGAAGTGGTTGCAACAGAATTCTGATTACTGTGTTGTGTATGTGTTGCTTCTGAGCACTGCACCCCAGAAGTGGCTTGTGTTTGATGGTCAGATGAGTCAAATCCACATGTGTTGCTAATAGTTCTTCTGCTTCGTTGTGCAAACAATCCTATCTTCAAGGAGGACCAGCTACTGGATGACACCAAAACTCTCGGAGACTGCGGCTTCACCAGTCAGACAGCGCGGCCCCAGGCCCCAGCCACAGTTGGCTTGGCCTTCAAAGCAAGTGGTAAGTGTATTACGCAACAAAATATAGTACTTTCACAAATGTATGTATGTCCTGTCCTTCAAGATTCCATCACTGGGGGGCCTCCATTGAAGAGGACCCTCTCTGTGTTCATTCCTCAGCCTCAGTTTAAAAAACATGAGAAGCGAGCTTTGAGGATGGAAATGTTCTAGAGCAGTGGTTCTTAACCTGTGGTCTGTGGACTCCCAGGGAACCATGCTGTCCTCACAGGGGGTCCTTGAAGTCTGCTCAGCCCACCTCTTCCCTGCAGTGGAGCGGCCACGTGACAGGAGCCAAGGCAAAGGCCGGCTTGGCCTGCACATTGCCATTCAATGCACTCCAGCTGCAAAAATGCAGGAAGAAACAGGAGAAAAGTCTTTCCTCCCCCTCCAGTGCCTCTGACAGAAGGTTTAATGGATGCTATAATTGTATAATTATTATTACCAGGTTGTTATTATGATTATTATTAGGGTTTTAAATATTGAGTTAAGTCTTCAGAGCCCTCAGCAACAACAGATATTTAAAGGGGGTTCCTGGTACAGAAAGGGTTAAGAATCAGTGCTCTAGAGGAATATCCCTGCTTTTCATTGGAAAAACTCCCCCGTGCATATACAAAACAAGACAGTCCCTGTCTCTGGGCTTACAAATGCAGCACAAAAGAAAAAAGGCACACGGAGGGAGGAAAGAAGAAGAAAAACAAAATTTGAGCACAGCTTTTGATGTTATGCACCTTGTAACAAGCAGCTGGGGTCGAAACCAGGGAATCTAGTGGAATGATTGCTACTAGGTGACAGTGAGTGCGCCAGAAGTAGTTAGTTTCTCAGCAGATGTGATGAAACAGCCCTCCTTCATTTCTCTTCTTTCTGCTGCATCTCCTCTGATGAGAGAATAAAGATGTAGCTGCATCTGCTGTCTCTCAATGCAAAGAAAAATAGGACAGTTTCTCCCGTCCCCCCACAAAGCCTGGGAGAAGCAAAGCAAAAAATTCAGCCCCATCCAACTGTCTGATGTCAGGGCCATGCAGTCACTAGATTGAGGGCCTCATCTAGCCCAGATAGGTTCCTCAAGTGTTTCTCAAAGCTTTCCTGCCAAGTATCTCCAATCAGTACTCCTGCATTCACAGCTTCTAGCCAACAGGGGGAGCAGTGCACAAAGTATATATCCCGCTTGCTGCTTCTGCAAGGGGGAAGCTGTAGGGTGGGTGAAGCCATGCGATTAATGTGGTTGAAGTACTGGCTTCGCCACACCCAGCCATTCTCCAAGGAAGCCAGATCTCTGCCTGGAGCACCAGCTAGCCCTTGGTTGGCTGATGTTAGGTGATGTGGTTCCAGTCTTACCCAGCCCAAGAATTCAATAGAGGGAGCTAATATGCCCCTTTCAGCCAGGCTGTCCACCCCTGATCTGTATGAACAATGTATTATTACATCTTGAGGACAATGTGGGTAAAGATTGCTACTATTTTAAAAATATAGGTGCAAGCTAGCTAAGTGTGTGTGTGTGATTTGAATCCCTTTTTCCTCACAATGGGCTTGCGGAAATCTTGGAACGCTACGTGATTTGTGGAATGTTAGTAACCAGCTATACCAGCAGGAAGTAGCCCAGCTACAAACTGGCTTGTCTCTTCTCTTTCTCTCATAGAAGATGCCTTTGAGCCCCTCCGCATCGATCCCTTCTCCAGCCCCCCAGAGCTCCCAGATGTGATGAAGCCCCAGGACTCCAGCAGCAGTGCAAATGAGCAAGCAGTGCAGTGAGACCCCAAGGGCAGCAGAGTGAGCTGCACAACCTGCGATGGCCCTCTTCTCCCTCCCCCCCATGCACCCTTCTACTATCCTCCAGTGTGGAGAGAGACACGGCACTATTCCTTGCCACCAGTCCAGATTCCCCTTTTTCTCCATCCCTCTCTAAGCAAGTCTGCACACACACCCAAGCCCCTCCCTACTCATCAAACAGAGCTCTGTTTTCACTTTGGTTTTGAAAACAATAAAGGTTCAGCTGTTTTTTTCCCCCCTTTTCTGTTGTGTTGTGGACCTCTGCTATGAAACATAAAGGGGGCCTGCTTTGGAAGAATGTGTTGTAACAGTTCACCAAAGGTGCTTGTACAGTGAAACTGTTCATGTCTTATAACAGTTTGCAATTCTATTTGCTGTCTCCTTAGAGAAAAGGGTGGGGGAACATGTGGCCTTCCAGATATTGTTGGGACTATTATTGTGTGCCTTCAAAATCATTTCTGATTCATGGTGACCCTAAGGGGAACCAGTCACAAGCGTTTCTTGACAAGATTGTTCACAGGGAGTTTGCCATTGCCTGCCGCTTACGATGAGAGAGTGTGACTTGCCCAAGGTCACCCAGTAGGTTTCCTTAGTCAAGGAGGATTTGAACCCAGGTCTCCCAGAGTCATAGTCCACCACTCAAACCACTATACCATGCTGACTCATGTTGGACTCTACCTTCTGTCAATACAGTTGATTGTGAGGCATGATGGAAGCTGCAGTCCAGTGACATCTGGAGGACCCCATCATTGTTTTGAAGAGTAACACAGGCTACTTCTATAGTGTTAAACTTATTTTAACTATCAGCAGCCAGGCCAGAGTGTGTGAACTGCAGTCCTCCAGCATTGGTGGATTGCAAATGATGAGCAGTGCTGGGACTTGCAAACAGGGATGCACTTTGCTTATCCCTGAACTATGCAGAGGAAGGATGGGATCTAGATATCCCTAATTTTCAGGTCCCTGGTTTGCTGACCTGAACTGGGACATGGAAAAGGGTAAACCCCCTTGAAACAGCTCTCCATGATCACTTGTCATTGCATCTACAATAAATAATGTCCTGTGCATCACATGATATATTCTGCCAGTTCCAGTCTTTACCACTAAATTATACATTAGCGGATCTCAACTTGAGGAGGCAACAGGGGCTGTTAGCACAATGCTGAATGTTCCCTTAAGGCATCAGACACTTCCAGTAGTGAAATTCCTTAGATGAAAATCAGAAGGCATCTTATTTGAAATAGATTAACCTTAAAATACATGCCTTGTGATTGAATTGTCATGTCTACCTCATTCTTCAATAACTTGGGAGTTTTATTTTTTCTAAGGAGGCTTGGAATAGCAAGCTTTGATTTATAATGCTCAAAATTGCTTCAAGAAATTGTAGTTTTGAGGTGTCGCATGTCCATGCCACCAGTTCCCTGAACCTCTGAGAAAGGACATCCAAGTTCTCTGAGGAGCTGCTGAAAGAGCTTTAGGTGTTTAGCTTTAAGATTTGATAGTGGTCTTGAAATATCTGAAGGCTACCCTGGAGAATACAGAGCAGATTTGTTCTCTTCTGCTCTAGAAGGACTGGAAACATTGGAAGAAGGTTCAACATTTTTTTTAAGAAACATTTAAGATAACAAGCTATATGACACAGGGTCAGATCTCATTGGGAGGGCTTCATCTAGTAAATTTGGAGACAGATTGGAAGCTATTTGATATAGTTGCAAGAATCAACCAATGAATGTGGCATTGCACTCGATGACTTCTATGACTTCATAATCCCAAATTATCTTTCATTAGTACATTTCATTCTGCAGTAGCCCTTGGAAATTAAGGTTACTGTTTGTTAAAGGTTTCTGGCCATTTAACCTTATTGTTTGCAAGTCTGCAGGATCCTGTGCTGGCATTTGGCATGAAATCTGCAAGTCTGTAGTGTAGAATTTAGTGATAAGTTCTATGCAGCATAATGAAGATGCTTGGTTCCAAGTAGAGGTCCATTCTGTGTCTGGAGATGAACTATTAAAAAAATAGGCATCCAAAACATGGTCAGAAGACAACACATGCTGTGCTCCATTCTCAATCTGCCACCTGCTTAGTACAGCTTGAATGGGAAAAGGAGTTCTGAATTGCAGCTTGCAAGAGCTGATTATCATCTACAGATGTAGGCCATTCAATTTGCTCATAATAGCTGTTTGGCTCAAATTGAAACCATTGCACAAATATATTTTTTCTTAACCTATTTGCAACTCAGCATATTGAGATAGGGATAATATTAAAGGAGGGAGTTTGGATGTGTTTTCATAACAGGATTTATGTATGTTCATTGGGGTTGCAAGACTAGGACCATCCCAGGACAAACACCTGAGAGCTAGGGCCATCCACTGTTGATGTACTTCAGCGTAATGCATTCAGCATCAAGCACAGTTGCTTAGAACACATAATTCAAATAATGAACTTCAAGTCTAGAAAATATCTTTGTCATCCATCTAATTTCAACATGTTCACAAAGCAACGGGAGAACTTTGGGCCTGCTGTTTGTCCAGACCTACAGCCTCACCATCATTCGCACCCAGCTGGGCCAATGTGTGTTGTCCAAAACATCTGGAGGGCCAAAGGTTCCCAATTTCTGTCCTACTCACTAAAGCAGGAGGAGGAATGTCATCTTCCAGCTGTAGCTGAACTACAACTTCCCATGATCTTGGAGTATTGGCTCTGTTATCAAGGTGTGGTGGGACTTGCTGGCTAATGTCAGAATGTCACAAATTCTGACATTAGGGGGACGCATCAGAAATATAGGAAAAAACTAGCTCATGAGAATTGCAGTGTGATTTTTTTTAATACTCCAGCCTCCAGTTTTTTGGACAAGTCCCAGAATCTGTACCCCGCCCCCAGTAAATTTTCAAGCTGTGGACTACAGTAGCAAAAGAGTGATTCTTCCCTGCTCTTCTGTGGTTAAGTGTGAATTGGGGTTTTTTGGGGTGGGGGAACAGAACTGGAAGGTTGCATTTTGCTTTGTGTGAATTAACAAGCACATTTTAGCACCTTCAACAGCACAGTCACTTATAAAGATTTTCACTGCTGGGTTTTCGATTGTAGTATCTTCCCCAGTATTAGGTTCTTTGTGGCACTGCTGGGAGCTGACAAGTTCTCTCTCAGCAGTGCTACCACCAGTTGGGGAGATCACGTGGTCACCTTCAAGCTAAGAAGCTATGGGGGCAGAAGACGGTTTGGTTTCGAATCCACCGTGTCACGGAAAAGCTAAGACAGGAGAGCCATGTCCTGGTTGGGCAGCTGCAGTTTTTGCTGTGATGTTTGCCTGAAGCAGGAAGTGTGGTCACATAGACTTACACAGTCTCTTTGCTTCTGGGTGTCTGTGTTTAAAGGCACAGCTGCATGATCACAGCTTTGAATCACTTTGTTCTCTGAGAAGCAATGGCTGTTCTTGTGTGAGAAAGCAGCACTCCTTAAGGCATTCAACACAACTAAGACTACAATCTTATTCACACGTACTCTTCAGTAAACATGTGCTAGCTGGGGGTTCTGGGAGTTGTCGTCCAAAAAGTTCAAAAACCTTGTTAATCATGCCTCTTATGTCAGTAACGCCAGAGAGAAAACTTGTAAGACTAGAGCACTGCCTTTGGGCCATTTGAAAAGATGGGGAACTTCCACATTAAATCAGGGGTGGGCAACTATGGAGGGGTAAGGGGCATTAGCTAGGAGGGCACAGGGGAAAAAGAAACATTTCCCCCCTGCTCCAAATGCCCCAAATACCCATTAGAAGATAAAAGAGGGCATTTTCATTATGTTTTGGGGCCTTTCTGGGCCACTTTAGGCACAAGAGGAGCCTTATTTAACAATAGGAAGTAAGCAGAAGTCACTTCCTATTTCAAAAAAAGGTGTCTCCTGGACCTACATTGGCTTAGGAGGCTCCAAAATGAGGTGGAAATGCCACCCAGCCCCTCTAGAGGACATTTGGGGACCAAAATATTTGAAATATTGGGGGGGGGGGTTGACCCCTGGAGGGGCAAGGTGCCTCTAGACATAGTAGAAATGCCCTTCATACCCCATAGAGGTCATTTTGGAGCAAAAACAATTGACACCACCACCATTTTCCACACTGTCACTGAATTCAGTGGGCCTATAACCACAATGCTACTGTTAAAGCCCAGCTCGAGTAGACTTAATGACTCAATGGAATTTATCTTTTGTGTTGTCTCACCACTGAACTACTACCGTAATTTACTGGGTTTACTGTAGTAGGGGCTACTAGTACATCCAGGCCATCATCTGAATAAACATAAATAGGACTGGGCTGTATAAACTGTAATACTACTTAAGAATGAGTTCATCCTCAGAGTCTACAGTTGCATGGTGAAAGTCTAAGTTCTAGATGCAAAGCCCAGTACCAAAAATCTCTATTTGGATTTAAAAAAAAAAAAAGCAGGTGTTTAGTTTGTACGGCTGCAAAGATAAATGTGAAAGATTAGAGCTCTTGCTGGCTAAAATATTTAAGCCAGGAGGATTTCCAATTGTTATGGGGCAAGATTTCAGTGGTGTCATATTGCATTATTTCTACAGTGTAGATTACCCAGTATCATAATGCAGATTAAAATATGGTTTGTATCAAGCTTAATTAAAAACATGACTTAAAAGCAAGTAAATCAAAAACATAAATACATCAGAAAAGAAAGTAAGAATCAAACCAATTAAAAATCCCTACTGATAGAAAGCCAAATGCCTGGCCAAATAAATAGGCCACTGTTTGCTAGCAGTGGAACAGAGTGGGAGCTAATCTTACTTCCCTTAGCAAAGAAATCCAGGGTTTGGGAGCAGTCCTTGAGGAAATCCCCTTTCGTGCCCATCCCCATTAAGCATGCCTCCTAGGCAATAATACTGAAAATAAAACTCTTGTTAAGGCTAGAGCCTTTCAGCCTCTAGAAAAGAAGATGTAGGTTCTGGATTATTCTGGCGGCTGGTAAATGCAAGTGAGTGTGTGAAAGGCAAAAGAATGAAGAGGGAACTTGCAAGGTTAACTGGGAAGTGAACTGGCATGGACCCACTGGACCACTTTAGGAGACAGCAAACTAAGAAGTGGGATACAAACAGAATTAAACTAAAGTACATTTGTTGGTAGGCTAGCTAGTTATCAGTGCGCTGGTTGTCACCAACCACAGCAAGACTCCTTTGTCCACTTCTGATATTCTTGCACAACCTGACTCTCTGTCTACAGCCCCTGTCTTCACTGAACTCATGTCCTTTAGCTTCATTGGGTAGGAAGTTACTGAATGTCACAGAAGAGTGAGCAGTTTGGAAGTGTGATATCTTTTAACAATGGTAGCTGCATAGATTTTCCTTCGGGGGTTTTTCCCCAACAGGAGTTCACAGCACATAAACTCCACACACACACCCCTACCCAACCATTCTCTGAGGATGCCAGCCACAGTTGCAGGCGAAACGTCAGAAAGAAACTATTCCAGAACACGGCCTCACAGCCCGGGGGTGGGTGGGTGGGGAATACAGAAAATCTATGGATGCCAGCCATGAAAGCTGTCGACTTCACAATGGTAGCTGCATTTTTAATATTAACAAAACTGGAGTAAATTTGTAAAACATCTGGCCTTCCTCACAGGGTTACCCAATGAAGAAGTGTGGTGGTGTTGTGTGCCTTCAAGTCATTTCTGACTTATGGTGATCCTAAGGTGAACCTGTAACGGGATTTCTTGGCAGAATTTGTACAGAGGGGGAATTTGCCTTTGCCTCCCTCTGAGGCTGAGAGAATATGACTTGCTCAAGGTCATCCAGTGGGTTTCCATGACCAAGCAGGGATTCAAATCCTGGTCTCCAGAGTCCTAGTCCAACACCAAAACCACAATGATGACTTGAAGAACTGTATAGGTTGTTCAAAAGATCACAGAGACTTTGAAAGCAATTTAAATTGTATTTGTTTGGCATAATTTAATTCCACTCCTGGTGGGAGTTGGAGGTGTGGCAAAAAAACAACAACCCTAAACAGGAATTGGAAATCCTACACATTAACTCAGCCTTCCCCAGCCTGTCAACAAGGTTAAAGTATGGAATGATGGGAGTTGTGGTCCAACCCAGCTGGAGAGCACTAGGTTGGGAGAGAATGCTTTAACTACTGAAAATCCTTCTGGTAGCTTGGATGTCATCAGGGTTTGTACACATGTTTAAGCTTTACAGTTGGGCTGGGGAATGTGTAGCCCTCTAGATGTTGCTGGACTGCAACTCCCATCAGCCCTACCTAGCATAGCTAATGGTAAAGAATGATGGTACCAGCAAAGAATGGTGAAATCCAAAATGGTCTTGTGATTAAAGTGTTTAAACTAGGACTTGAGAAATCCAGATTCTATTTCTTTATTTTGTTTACTCAAGACATTTATCTATCACCTCTCAATATATACCAGGGTCCCCAAGGCAATGCCCAGCTCCATAGAACTCACTGGGTCACTTGAAGCTAGTCACTCACTCTCAGCCAGACCTACTTTACAGGGTTGTTGCAAGGATAAAGAGTGGTGGAGAGGAGCAATGCAAACCCCTCAAGCTTACTGGAGGAAAGGTGGGTTAAGAATGTAACAAATGATCACCACATATTGTTTGTCTCTGCTATTCATTCATTTTTCTCTTTCTCTCTGATGAATGGAGGTGCCCTCAGAAGAAAGAGCTCCACTAGGGGAGTTACATTTGGAGTAACCAGTTATGCTTGCCCCTGAAAGAAGAGATGCATCACCAAGAGGAAAACAAGAAGATTCATTTCATTTGTATATGCTGCATTCATTATATCCAGATTTTAAGGTTAGAAACAATGCTATAACTGAAATACAAATGCAGTACATTTTGCTATAGTGGGTGACATTGTGACCAGGTGACCTCTGCACGGCATGCTCTATCTGCTGTCTAGATCCTGTTGATGAACAATGTTAAACCCCTGCTCTCCATTATTGATTTAAATAAACTGTCCAATACTAAATATAAGATGGATTTTAAAAATTCATTGTAGTGTGCCCTTTCGTGAACTATATAGCCCACTTCCTCAGTTGCGTGGAATATTGCCCAGAATTTGAAGTACATATGCAATTCATATTATTGGAGGCAGGATGGCTGACACTGAAGGAAAACATATATAGAAAGTATTGAGGGACACAACTGCATTATCAGTAGCCATGTGAACTGTATTTATACAGCTGAAATTCTGGGTAATGTTGCAGGCACCTGATTAAGTGGGCTGCAATCCATGAAATCTCAACCTATAATAATTGGGGGGTTTGTTTTTTCATGTGAAAATATTTATCTTCAGGTATCTTATAATCTCTCCACTGTAAATTTTTTTTAAAAGGAGAATAAAATTTACCAGTACCAATATATCCCAAATGAGAAAGCCAAGTTATTTAAGTCAAAGATGCACACATCAGATAGTAATATCAGGCTGCAATTCTAAATCAACTTACTTGGGAGTGGGTCTCTTGAGCTCAATGGTGCTTAGAGAAAATCTGTATAGGACTGCAATATTAATTGCTGGAGATTAACATGTACAAAGCTGCCTTACATCGAATCAGGCCAGTGCTGCTTTCACCTCACTGTTGTCTACTTGAACTGGAAGTTACTCTCTAAGTTTCCAGGCACATGTGTTTTCCCATCTTTGCAACAAATGGAATCCTGAGATCCTTTTTCACTGGGTCTAAAGCAGGGATGGGCAACTTGTAGGAGTTGTAATCCAAAATAGCTGGTGATTCCTCTGCCACTGGTCTATAAAATCAGCTTCATTCAAAATTACATTTCAGCCGCCTTTATGGGCAAAACCTTCTCAAGGAAATATTAGTGACTGAGCAAAAAGAATCAAGATCATTTCAGATGAAAGGGACTTTCTTAAGAAATGGGTTCACAATCCACCCTTTCAGCAACTAGAGCCAACCCTTTTCTAAAGAAATATTCTCTACCTGTTGCACTCACTCTGCCCTAACTATTTGTCAGTGGCTAAAACAGGTAATGGCCAAGAACCAAGGAGGTCAGCTGCACCCCAAAGCATTTTGTTCAGGTTCTTAGGCTACATCAACTGAAATCACTAGCTGGCAATCTGGACACCTCCACTGGAATGGTATCAGTGAGAACATCAAGTTCAGAGCAAATATGAGTAACTTTATCCTCGAAATGCCTAGCCAACTGGCCACACCAGACCTCTGAAAGCTGTGTCACATTATGAATCTTTCAGCCCTTACACACTACACAATTATAGTGGTATGATACAATTTTAATTGCCATGGCAACATCCTGCAGAATCCTGGAGTTTGTAGTTTGAAACACTAGACCATTCTGGGCTGAGAACTCTAAATGCCCCTCCCTAAACTCCAAATTCCAGGATTCCATAGGAGATTGCCATGGGGGTTAATATGGTATCATACCACTATAATTGTGTAGTGTGAAAGGGCCCTTTTTCTTTCAATTATACTTTTAACTTCAAACAGAGGTTGGTCCTCTGTATTGTAGACCACCCAATACCACTGCTCTGTTATGGTTTTAGAACATCATTATAGTAATGCTCCTTAAAAGCAACTCTGCAACCATGGTTGTATCCAGCACGCTCTGAAACATTCCCAGGGATCCAAGGGTGTCCCTCAAGGATCACATAACATAATTGTGTTTGGAACAGCAAAAAGTTTTCAATGTGTAAAGCCCACCACAAGAAGGGTGTTTTTGGAATTAAAGTACCGGTAGGTATGGGAAAACTCTGCCCCCTTCAGGTATAATTGAACTACAACTTCTATCATGCCTGACCATTGGGTGCACTGGTTAGGAGTGAAGAAAGTTGAAGCCCCAATACCATCTAGAAGGTACAGCCTCCCCACCTCTGGCCTAACAGCAAAGCAGGATATATAAAGGGACAAAAAACTACCAAGGATCATCCCCACAGGGCTTTAAGGTCCCAAAATATCTGATTTTTTAAAAAATATAGAATTAGCATATAGTTAGTTTCCCCTTCCAACTTTCTAAAAAAAAAAAAAAAAACCTGAAACATATAATTAGCATGTAGTTCCATCTCAAAACTTCTGTGCATCAAAATATTGGTAGGAAATAGTTTTTCCTCTCCCGTACCAGAGAAGGTCAACTGCTGTCATACACACACTTTGTCATGCTGGGGAAAGGACATAAACTCATGTGTAGTATGCATTTCACTACTGCTGTATCAGTGCAGTTTCTGAGTATGATACCATAGCTGTTTTATGAATTCAGAGATCTTTGAGTGCCATTCTATGTGGGGCTATGATCTCTACTTGGAAGCCTGGCAGTTTTATGCCCTGGGGAGGAGTTCTTCTTGATGCAATCCAAGATTGATACTCACATGCAATTGTTTTATTTGTTTGTTTAATCCAGGGTTTCTCAACCAGTTTCCTGGTACCCTAGGGTTCCATGAGAGGTCACTAAGGGGATCTGCAAGAGATCATGGTTGGGGGGGGGGGAAATAAACATTTGTTAGCCATAGATATAAAAAATTTATGCAGGGGTCCCCTGAAAATTATTTCAAAGGTTTTTCCAGGAAAAGGCTGGTTTAATCCGTGAACCAACAAGCATGGCTTTGGACCAGTCAGCAAACTGCTGCAAACACAACTCCTGATGCAAATTCTCAGGGTGTGATTCGTGGCACATCCCATTCCTGGCTGAGTGTCATCATTTTTCTCCTCGCGTTTGTGATCCAACCATGGTAGCCAGGAGGGTAGCGTGACAGAGGAACACGAGGGGAAGGTGATGGAAATGTACAGTGGGGCGAAACACCAGTAAAGTTTCAGAACGGGTCACCACGTCTGCAGCACCCACAGGTGACAACTGCTTCGCCTCCCCGCACCCAAAGTGCAGAACCAAAACGTCTTTCTGCAAAGAGCCGAAGCCACAAGGCAACCACATCCTGCCTCAGAAAAATGGCACCACAGGCGTCTCCCTCCCTCTCCCCTGCCTTGTTGTCTTTCTGCCCATATAAGGTCATCAGCGCGGCTGTACGGCTTCACTCCCTCCTCCCCGCCCAACCACCACCCTCCCATGGGAAGTCAAAGCTCAGCACCCTGAGGAGAAAGGCACTGGGGGAAGGGAGGCGGGGAAGAGGAATCTAAGTAGATCTGGACAAGAAAGAAATGGAAGGGGGGGAGAAAACTGGGGAACCAAGACCCCTGAGTTCATGGTAGGGAAATTTAATAGGGAGGAAGGTTTCTAAAGAAGGGAAGCTGGGAGACAGAGGTTCTCTGAGCTGTGAAAGATAGCCAGGGAGGAGGGCGGGGAATAAGAAGGAAAGAAGATAACTTCTCCATGTTCTGACCTTAGAGACAAGGGTGGGGATGGCTGAGAGACCAAGCTCTTGACTCCTAATTCTACCAGCTAAGGGAGTCTAAAGGGTTACAGAAGAGGTGGGTGGGAGGCAAAGTGATTCAGGAGGCCCATTTCCTTCAGTAGGTTTATATCCAGAGTTAAGTCAAGTCCTGCTCATCTCAAAACCAGCCTACTTCTCTTGTCTTCCCCTACCCAGAGACTCCTTATCACTCTGAGAAGATCAGTTCTAGGCTGAAGGAGGGTGGGTCCTACCCTATCTGCCACAAGGTTAAAAAAAAAGAAAAAGAAACCACCAACGAACAACCATTTTAAAAAATGGTATTGCAATGATGGCAGCTAACTTGTCTTCATATACTGTAGCAGTTGTTATCTGAAGAACTATAGCCTGTGTAAAAGCTGGTAATGGGGAGAGAAAGGGCTTTCTGCAAATATTTTCCTCCTCCCATTTTTTGAACATGTCAAGTCTGCTACAGAAGAGACTGAAAATATTTTCCTCCCCATTTCCTTTTATTCATGAGTAGTTACTCCTCAGTTACTATTTACTCCTTAGGAACACAAACAAAAATCATCTTTTCTCAAGTTCTACCTAATCCAATTTTTTTTCCAATGGCAGCCAACACGGAAGAGGTACCAGCACTCTACTATGGCATGTCCCCAAAATCTGGAGTTTACTCTTTAATGGGGTATTCAATATAAAGATCATGGCTAACAGCCAGAGATCCTTAGTCTCATAGTTTAAAAAAAAATGCCCAGCTCTTTTATTTCCCTTGCCTATGAGGAAGATTTGCTGTTAGATCCATTCTACTAACGAGAAGGGAACCGAGGACAATAGTCAGCAACTTGCCCAAGACCACAGTATGAACCTGTGACCCAGGAGACACTTGAAGCTGGTAAATACAGATTTAGTCATCTTTAGAACAGACATACTTAAATCAACCAGACTTAGTGGGTTCTTAAATTATTATCATAATTTCAGCACATCAGCTGTAAGGCTTACCCAGGATAACTAAATCTGAATTTATTCTCCATCTAGGGAAGAGTTGAGAATCTTGTGGCCCTCCCAAATGTCTCTGGACTGCCAATCCTAGCATTCCTCACCACTAGCTATGCTGGCTGGTGCTGATGGGACTTGCAGTCCACCAACATCTGGAGGACCACATGTTGCCTGCTTTAAGGGATCGTTTTGGCCTTGCACTATTGACCCCTAAACATTACCCCCTCCTTCAAACATACACCTTGACCAAAAAAAGACACTTTGCCCTTGGCCTAAATCTAAAGACACAGAAACAAAACTGTTAAATGTATAAATGTATTTGATTTCTATTGCAACCAGAGATTCCTTTCCAGAAATGCCCACTTACTCTCACAGCTTTCAATTTCTAACCCTTTCTAAAATGAGACTCTTTCCCCTACCCTCACCCCACCCCACCCCCAGCTAAGAGAAAATGGGGAAGTTAAGGAAACGGTACAACAAGAGAGGAAGCAGGTGGGTTGTTGAGGGGTGGGTGGGAAGGGGAAGCTGGTCGCTGGGCCATTTTTAGCCTGGCAATAAAGCAGAAATTTAAGAGTTTGGGTTTGAGCACAGATGATATCTTTCACCTGGGAGCAGCAGGGGGCCAGAACTCTTGGTCTAGCCTTTCTATGGGCTTTAAAAGTACCCCCGATTAGTTAGGCGGCAGCACCCCTTTTGCTAATGTTCGTTATTTATATAAAAATTCCTACCTAAACTACAATTGACTCTCCGTATCCACGGATTTGGTATCCATGGATTTAAGTACTCACGGCTTGAAAATATTCTTTAAAAAAATAATAATCCCAAAAGCAAACCTTGATTTTGCCATCTTATATAAGGGACACCATTTCCCTATGCCATTGCATATAATGGGACTTGAGTATTCACGGATTTTGGTATCCACGGGGTGGGGGTGGTCCTGGAACCAAACCCTAGTGAATATGAAAGGAAAACTGTACTTTACAATAGGTACTTCTTTCTCTGTCTGCACATATGAAAATGCCTATGGGGCACCAATGCATCTTGTGCGTGCATCAAATATACAACGATTAGGTTTTGTTTAGAACAATATACACAATGTGATGCAAATTTAATCACTTAAGCAGTTTGAGCTTTGCTCAAGTCACTCAGATGGCCATTTCAATTTACTTCACAAGAAAAAACAGGTGGAAATGCTCAACACTCCTTTCAGAGCATTGCTCCACCGGCTCTGTGACCTCAATGAACATTGGGATCTCATACCCTGCAACTATCCAGATTTGGCAGGCTCAGTCCCAATTAATCTTCTGTCATCCCACTTTTCCAGCTGCTTTTAAGATGTTCCAGTTCTTCTCTTGTCCTCCCACTTTACCTGTTTGTCCTCAGCTTACTTCAGGTGCTGCAAATTGAGTTCCAAGTGCAAAAGTAGTTTGCACTCAATTAATTCAGCAGGGGGAACAGAGAGGAGGGGCAGATTCTTGCCCTTCCCTGTAGGCCCAAGCAAAAGCAAACTGCTGATGTCTTCCCTAGCTTGTTTGTTCCCCATTAATAACTTTTGCCATCTTGACAACACTCTGATGTTGCTTGACCACAGGTGTCCCAATTTACATCTATGAAACATTGGAGGGCATGTTATCTTAGCTCCACGGGCCATGTTTCCTTCAGATACTGCACAAGTCTTAATATTTATTTGCCTCCAAAAATTGCCTACAAAGGCCCCTTGTCTGGGCATTCAGATCCTCCCATCAAGCAGAGTTCAACTGGTGGTTATCAGAGAAAGTGCCTTTCAATGGTGGTGCTGTGAAGTTCACCTGGCATCTACATTGTAATACTTCCCAGCACCCAACAAAGTAAGTTTTCCTTCTCTCGGGTATTTGAAGTACCTTTACAGGCATTTTAAGATTGGTTTACGACCATGGAAGTTCACCTATATTTAATTTCCCTTTGTGGGTATTGTTTTGTTGATGCAGGATCTATTTATTTATTTGGTTTGTATTACAGGGGAGGGGGGTTCATCTATATGATGTTTAGATAGTAAAAGCAATACAAACATAGTTTTAAAGGGAGATTGATAACAGGAGTAGGGAGAAGACGCTTAACATTCTTGCAGCTTTAGGCAGCAGGCTGACAGTACAGAACCTCATCACTTTTGGGAGATTTTCAGACAACACTGTTATAGTGTTACTATTCCACTTTATTTGCTCTGGCTGCCTCCTCTTGAATCCTGGGATTTGCAGTTTAGGGAGGGGCATTTACAACTCTCAGCCTCACTTAGGCCTCACTAAACTACAAACCCCAGAATTCCACAGGAGGAAGCCAGAGCAGTTAAAGTGGAATAGTAACACTATAGCGGTGTAGTCTGAAAATCTCCTAAGAAAACAAGGCACACAAGAGTGTCAAGGAGGCAGCAGGAATGCTCCATCCTCAGTCACCAGGGATGTAAGCAGAGGTAACTAACTCTCTGTTTGTCTACATGGGTCCACTCAAAAGGACAGGACAGAGGCTCAGAAGCTGGAGTTTTCATCCTATAGCTAATGAGTTGCCACTTCCACATTTGCCAAGAAAAAGGTATGTGGAGGAAGGGGTAACTATGGCACCCATACGGGCTGGCAACCCATGTCTGGGAATGGGGTCTAGTCTCACCACCTCCACACAGTACTTCCTTACAAGAAAAAGGAAGCTAATAGTATCCTAGCAATCACAAACACACAATTCTGCACTACATTTCCCCTCAACACAGGAAGCTGCCTAATGGGGCCAGTCCTAAGTTTGAGGGGTCCTTGGATTGGACCCTTCATCTATTGGAGGGTGATAGTGGGTTTATCTGACCATGGCAGCACTCTGAGCAGTCCTGAATGAAGCCACTGCTTCAACTACCCACAATCCTCCCCTCACTGTAACATGGATATGGGGCATCATGGTAAGTTGAAATAGCAGATAGACCTGTTTCACCGCCACCGCTCAAAATGCTATGTCAGAATTTATTTATTGGAAGAGAGCAAGCAGGGCTGGCCTACAACATTTTGCTTCCTAAGGCAGAAGAGCAAATGGCTGCACATGCATGCATAGCAAGGAGCCTATTAGCACCCAAAGCCAACCTAAGTAACTTTTGGCACAGGAGGTAGCAAATTCCTCAAGCACCTTTCCCCATTTCTGGCCAATAAAAATATAGCGATAAGAAATTTTAAAACTCAACCAGTTGCTGTCTTTTTGTTAATGCCCTTAATTTGCTGCCTACTAAATGGCTACTTCATTTGACTCTGCCCAAGGATGCTAAGTTCTGTCAGCTTCCTCCACCCCTGGTAATACTATGACAGATTATTTGTCCACCTAGCCCGGTGCTGCCTGTTTTCACTAGCAGCAGCTGTCCTGGTTCTTAGGCAAAAGGTTGCTTCTCATTGCCTACTAGCCCTTCCTTTTAATTGGAGATGCTGGGAATCGAACTTTGGACCTTCAGCGTATAAAATATTTCCTCTACTACCTGCCTATGGCAAGGTCTTCCCAAAGGACAGAAGCTCAGGGCCAGTTATAATAAAGTGTAATGTGTAGCATGCAGCTTTGCCTTCAGACTTTCTTTTAAGTACTTGTGGTTACAAAAGGGGCAATTTGAGGGAGCCACAAGAAAGGGAGGCTTAGCCCATCTCTTCCTGGCTATGCCCTTGCCCACCTCCAGACACAGCTGTAAAAGTTCATTTAAAACAGAAGTGAGTAACTGTTGGGGACTAGAGGGACCTCTTGGCCCCCCAGGAGACCTTGGAGGGCCACATCTGCTGCAAAAAAGTTTTTTTAAAAAACCTCCCAATGTCCTCAGGAAGCTGTTTTCACCATGTTTTTGGCCCTGTGCCATTCTAGTGAGGTAAGGCCTGATTTCCAAGAAATGACACCAAAGTCAACCTGTAGGTCAGTTGCTTTTAAAAAAAAACTCTCCTAGGCCAAAAAACTAGCTGGGGAGACATGGCAAAATCAGCTTCCAGGCTCCTTAAGGGTATTTGGGGGCATTTTGAGGGAGGGTTATTAAAAAGGCCCCAGAGGTCACAAAAGCAGCCTAGGGAAGCTGTTGGCAGCCTGTAGGCCACACTTTCCCCACACCTGCTTTCAACTTACCATTTTTTTAATTAATTTTCATGCACACAGGGGAGGGAAGCTGATTTTTTTTTCAGGCGGCATGGTACACATACATATACCTTGGAGACAGTATTTACTCAAAATCAAAAGCTGTACATTACACATTAAACTTTGCTTTGATCAGTTATGTTAAATGGCAGACTTAACTCTGAATACAAAAAAGGAAGCGGGGTTGAAGAAAGGGTAAGTATCTCACAGTAAAGTACACATAAATTTTAACATGCATCTCAAGGCCAAAGTATTTTCCTCTCTAGCATGGCTAAGCGGTAACTTTTTTTCCTCCACCCCAGAGTAGGCTATTGGTTAAGAGAAGAAAGTTAAGAATATGCAAGGCCTTCCTTAAACTGTTCTGCACTATTTTTGTAGTTTCAGTTTTTGTCTGCCAACTCCACTTAATCCCTAGACTGCAAATATCCATCATATTAAAGGAAAACCAAAACTGCACCCATATCCCATTTATTCTTATAGCCACCTCTCGCCTCAGAAATTCATAGCTGGTGCATTACAAGCTTGTGGCCTTGGGCTGTTGCATCTTGAACAAAGGAGGTTATAAATTTGAGAGGGAGGATTGGCTACAGTGGCACACATGAAGCAAAGCATCAGTTTAAGAGAGAGAAAAGGCCCAGACTGACACATGAGTGCCTATGGCTTTCTCTCTCGTGCTCTGGGCAGGATGTGGTTGCCTTCTCTCACTTCTCAACACGTTTTCTGGGTGTCTGCAGCTCTCCCTCCCAGGCTGAGCAGATATTCTCAGCAATGGGAACTGAAAAGCATTCTAGATATAGGGGAAGGTGATCCAGTCTGCCCTACTAGCTTTCCCCATCTTGGTGCCCTCAAAATAATTCAGACTATAATCCCCACCATCCCCAACCACCATAGAAGAGTTGTTTGTTCCTTCTAATAGCTAGCTCTGTGGGCCCAGCAGCTGGCCTGCTACAAAACCCCAGCCTGCCTTAGTGCTGCTCTGCCTTGCTGTTATTGCCTTTTGTACATAACCACAACATACTAGCCATGAGAAGATCAAGGAAAAGGAGTGGCACCAGCTCACCTTGCCTTTCCTTCGTTGTGGGGCAGTAGATCTGACAAAGGGCAAACATGTTGTGACAATGATGGAAAGGGAGAACCTACAGAGAATATCTTGGGCTAAGATCCCTATCCTTGTTCTTGCTGTGTGCCTTCAAGATGTTTCCAAAAATCACTGGAGCTATCATGGAGCTCTGTACCAGAAAGTGCCAATGGTACCATCAAGACAGGACTTTGGGCCCACTTGCAGGGCCCCACTCAGAGGAAAGAACAGGAGAGCTTGGCTTCCTGTGGCAAGGTGACTTACCAGATCTTGAAGTACTACAATTATGTCACCTCCTCTCCATTGACGCCCCCTTGTCATGGGAGAGAGGCTTGCGTACCCTAATGACGTTTTGAGCTATGCTGGCGGTGGCATAATAGCCACCGGTAGGGTCTCCCATGCCAGACAGGTCAAAACCGAAGGGTCTGACAAAGAGCGTCAAAGGGCAGGATGGGCTCTCTAGCCTTATGGCAACCGTCCTAGGAGAAGGAAAACTCTAATCCCAAACCCGGGCAGATGGTGCTCGTCCAACCCTGTAAGGTCAACCATCTAAGAGAAGGAAACTCTAATCAAACCTACGGCCCGAGGACCTCGCTGCCACGTCCATGCTTGCAAGGCCACGGCAGATGAATCTCTGGTTTAAAGGGTGAGGCCAGTTCTGTGCACGCTGCGCTCCACCAGAAAAATCCATTGCACAGGCTTGAAGGACAAATCCATTTCCAAAAAAGCCCTGTAGCGACTGGCGAGGGACGAAACCGGCAGGTGTAAAGATGCACTGGAAGCCGCAGCCCCAACCCTGCATGCAGGCGGTTCAGGACATTGGTCGCTCAAGCCTGACCCGGGAGATGACAGTCTTGTTCGGCAGCATTCTGAACGACCAAGCAGCCTTTTTTAAGGAGAGCACTGCTTGCTCCATATGGAGAGGGGCCTAGAAAAGGTGGCCTAAAGAAAGCTCATCCCCAACTATCTGGTTGGCTAGCCGCGGCCAACGGGAATCTTCTGATGCGGTCAAACCAAGGCAAAGAAACATAGGCACACACCGGCCTCCAAAGGTGTAAATAAACTGACACTTGCATGCTGGAACATCAGAACCATGCAAGACTCTAAAGATAGTGGACGGCCTGAGCGTCGTTCTGCCCTAATAGCCCTTGAACTATCACGGCTTAATATTGACATCGCTGCTCTTAGTGAAGTTCGCTTCCATGAGGAAGGCAGCCTTAAAGAACATGGCGCCGGCTACACACTTTACTGGTCTGGCAAACCCAAAACCGAAAAACATCTTTCAGGAGTAGGCTTCATGATTAAAAACTCCATTGCCTCCAAACTCGAAACCTTGCCAACAGGACACTCTGATCGCATTATTTCCTTACGCCTCCCACATGTTGTTCTCTTTAGTGTATATGCCTCAACTATGCAAGCCGACCCTGTAGAGAAAGACAAATTCTACACAGACCTACGCCAACTCATACAAAAAGTCCCTGTAGAAGATAAAATTATTATACTTGGTGACTTCAATGCCAGAGTAGGAAAGAATTCCGAAGCCTGGAAAGGTGTCTTAGGCAAGCATGGTGTTGGAAATTGCAATGATAACGGACGCCTCCTGCTAGAGTTCTGTGCAGAACAACAGCTGACTATTACAAACACAATCTTTCAGCAGAAAGATAGCTTGAAGACAACCTGGATGCATCCCCGATCCAAACATTGGCACCTCATTGACTACGTTCTAGTCCGTCAGAGAGACATTCGTGATGTCCGTCATACCCGAGTGATGCCCAGTGCAGAATGCCAAACAGATCATCGCCTCGTCAGATGTAAACTAAATCTTCATCTTAAGTTCAAACCTAAGAGGGGTGGCATCTTAAAGAAGAGGCTCCAAGTCAACAATCTTCAACAAGCTACCATGAGAGACAACTTCCAGGCAAACCTACAAACGAAACTTGAAGACCATCCTACAGATCCTTCTCCTACAGTGCTTTGGCAACATATCAAAAACAGTATCCTCCAGTCTGCAGAAGAATCCCTCGGGTTCTCCCACAAGAAAAATCAAGACTGGTTTGATGAAAACAACCAAGAGATCCAGGAGCTGTTGGCAAGGAAGAGAGCTGCTCACCAGGCATACCTCGCCCAGCCAACCTGTCATGTAAGAAAAGCAGCTTTCCGCCTCACATGTAGCAAACTACAACAAAAACTCCAAGACATGCAGAACAAGAGGTGGATCAATTTAGCAGAAAAGACACAACGCTGTGCAGATCTGGGTGATCATAGAGGATTTTATGAAGCTCTTAAAGCAGTGTTTGGACCTACTTATCAGGTCCAAAGCTCCTTATACAGTACAGATGGTCAAACATTAATTACTGATAAAGCCTCCATCCTAAATCGTTGGGCTGAACATTTTCAAAGTCTCTTTAGTGCCAACCGAGTAGTCCAAGCCTCAGCTATCCAATATATGATACAAAAACCAATGAAAAATGAATTGGACATAGCTCCCACTTTGGAAGAGACCCTTATGGCCATACAGCAGATGAAAAACGGCAAGGCAGCTGGGATTGATGGAATCCCACCTGAAGTTTGGAAACACGGAGGTCATGCACTCCACGAAAAATTCCACGAATTCCTTGTGAATTGCTGGGAAAAAGGGGAACTGCCATCAGACCTCCGAGATGCAGTCATCATCACCCTGTACAAGAAAAAAGGAGCAAAATCCGACTGCTCAAACTATCGAGGCATAACACTGCTCTCTATTGCTGGAAAAATCCTTGCAAGGATACTCCTGAACAGATTAGTTCCTGCTATTGCAGAAGAACTTCTCCCTGAAAGCCAATGTGGCTTCAGAGCCAATAGGAGTACTACAGACATGGTATTTGCCCTTAGGCAACTGCAAGAAAAATGTAGGGAGCAGAACAAGGGTCTCTATGTAACATTTGTCGACCTCACCAAAGCCTTTGACACTGTAAGTAGAAAAGGTCTGTGGCAGATCCTGGAAAAACTAGGATGTCCCCCCAAATTCCTTAAAATGATTATCTTGCTACACAAGGGCCAGCGTGGTCAAGTCAGATATGGCGATGCTCTTTCAGAGCCCTTTCTAATAACTAATGGAGTGAAGCAAGGTTGTGTTCTTGCACCAACTTTATTTACAATCTTCTTTAGCACGATGCTCCAAAGGGCTATGGCAGAGCTTGAAGAAGACGACGGCATCTATATACGCTACCGTACTGATGGGAGCTTGTTTAACTTAAGCCGTCTGAGGGCTCACACTAAGACTCTAAACTATCTAGTCCGTGAGCTGCTCTTCGCCGATGATGCTGCCCTTGTTGCCCACACAGAAGCAGCTCTGCAGCGCCTAACGTCCTGCTTTGCAACAGCTGCAGAGCTGTTTGGGCTAGAAGTCAACCTGAAGAAAACAGAAGTTCTTTACCAGCCTGCACCACAGGACGAACACCACCATCCCCACATTGCCGTCGGCAAATCAGTGCTCAAGTCCGTTCAGCAGTTCACCTACCTGGGAAGCATCATCTCCTCAGATGCCAAGATTGACAAAGAGATCGATCACAGATTAGCAAAGGCATATAGTGCATTTGGAAGACTTCACAAAAGAGTCTGGAGCAATAAACACCTGAGGCAAAGCACAAAAATCAGTGTGTATAGAGCCATCGTACTGTCTATCCTCCTTTATGGATCTGAAACATGGGTTACCTATCGCCACCACCTACGACTCCTCGAGCGCTTTCATCAGCGCTGTCTACGCACAATCCTAAATATACACTGGACTGACTATGTGACGAATGTGGCTGTCCTTGAACAAGCAGGGATCACCAGCATTGAGGCCATGATATTGAGAACACAGCTGCGCTGGGCAGGGCACGTTTCTAGGATGGAGGACCATCGGCTCCCAAAAATACTACTCTACGGTGAACTCGCCACGGGTCAGCGTGGGAGGGGCGCTCCAAAAAAGCGATACAAGGACTCCCTGAAACAACATCTCAGGCTTGGCCAGATTGATCACCAACGGTGGTCCGCCCTGGCCTCACATCGGGAGGCATGGAGACGCACTATCCACAATGCTGCAGCCTTATTTGAGAACTCACGACGAACAAGTCTTGAAGAGAAACGACAACGCAGAAAGAATCACAACCCAAAAACATCACCCAAGGAGACCTTCTGCTGCACTTTTTGCAACCGGACTTGTTTATCTCGGATTGGCCTTTTTAGTCATCAGCGCGCTTGCAGAAGGCGCGGGATGAGTCCTTCCTGAATCTTCGTTTGCGAAGAAAAGCCAGAGAGACAATTATGTCACCTAAAGTGATATTTATAGAAGCCACTAAATTCAAGCTAAAATTACCTAACTACTACTGGTGAACAGAGAACAAAACAAGGCCAGAGTATGTACATAGTGGTTTCTGGTTAATGGGAAGGATCACTCAGGTACACAGAAAAACACTGTAAGATACATGTATTTTTTCTAATGGAAAATGATTCAGCGTGTATGTACATGTGTGATGTAGGGAAGCTGTTTCTAATTTGGCCATACTGGTTGAAGATGAAGAGAGGTGTAGCCTAACGTAGTGCTATTCAAAGTGGTGGTCTGGTCAATGAGCTATTGGCTGCTGGTATGCAGCAAATTTCCAAGAAAGAAGCAGTTGCAGTCAGTGGGCACACAGGTGAAAAAATGTCTAGCCATTCCCCCACATCAGACAGCTTAAGAGGCACTGAGTTGAGGAAAGCTGTGGAAGATTCTTTTAACATGACATTTCATCCCCTCAGACTTTCTAATGAAGCCTCTGGCTTTATCCTCATTTCCTTTAAATCCACGTAATTACATTGGCTCAACATTTATCCCTTAGTAGCTTTTTTTTCTGGCCTAAATACCCTAAAGGCACCAGATCCTGTCTGATGTTGGAAGCTAAGCAGGGGCAGCCCTGGTTAGTACGTGGATGGGAGACCACCACCAACAAATACTAGATGCTGTAGGTACCTCTATTACAGAATTGGCAAAATCACCCCTTGCTTAAGAAAATCCTATGAAATTCATGGGGTCACCATAAGTCAACAAGTGACTTGAAGGCACATACACACACATAGTTTTTTCCTCCCACATTATTGTCATCATCTTCTTTTGTGATCTTCCCCTTGGTCATACTCAGATGATAAGACTGGCCAGGGAAGGACTTTTTCCTCTCCTCTTTTGATTATGAAACAGTAAAATGCCACAGACTGAAGTTACCATGGGAATACATTTTAAAACCTAAGAGTTGTTGTATCCTTCCCACCTACCCCAATTTCCCCTCTCTCTCTGCAATCTTTATGTAAACCCTCTAGTAGCTAGAGCCTAGGTTTCTTCTTCAACAGGCTCTGATCCGTGTTAAATACACGGCCATCACATGCACACAAAAGAGCAGAGATGCTGGAAAGCACATTTTGATACCATCTCCTGCAACATGCTATACAGCTTGAAGCAGGCCGAGAACTTCTGCAAGTATCACGGCTCTCTCCCTCGTCTTCATCAAACTAACTTCCTCATGCTCCTTCCACAGACATCAGCAACTTCATGTGCAGTTAAACAAGGTGGAAATTGGTTAAAATTCACAGCAGAGATGGTTTTTTCTACAATGTGTGCAGTGGAGAAATTTCTAACTGGTCTGTAACTGTAAATAAGGTGGTTCTAGATTTCAATGCCAATACAAAGGTTTTAGCCACTTTGAAGAAGCAAGGGGTGGTGGTAGTGATTTACTACAACTGCCAAAATTCTCCAGCCAGCATGAGGGATGGATTATAGCCCCAAAAATAATTTTTTCTTGTTCTAGTTTTAGCCTACGGAGTTTGATTATCTGACCCATCTTTCTTCAAGACCATCTCTTCCTGTGTCAGGCCTTCATTTGTTTTTGTGTAGCAAAACAAGCCCTACTTCAATTAGTACCTATTTGTGTAATACAAACATTGACTGCTAAGATACTACAGTGACCATGAGGCTGCTCAGGTACCGCCCACCTTCAGAATTTCTTTTATTACTACTACCTTTCAGTTCCACCTGTCCAAGGAGCTTAGGGTAGCATCCATTGTTCCCTGCCTCCATTCTGTTTTTACAACAGTTCTGAAAGGTGGGTTAGGCTGAGAGAAGGTGTATGGTCCATGATCAGCAAGTAAGCTCCACACCTGGATGAGACCACGAACTCCATCTAATCCTTACAGAACACAATTCCCCCCCACCCCATCCAGGCACTGGAGTCTGATACCAGTAAGACTCTTTTTACTATCAAATACATTATTCTAGTTCTTCTTGCTTTAACTTTTTTTTTGGTATTACTAATTGGTATGTAATTGTAAGCATACTGGAGAACAAGACATAGTTTTATTTATATAAACTGATTTAAAATAATTAAGTTTCTGTCTGTTACCGCACCATGCAAAAACAATTGGACAGACTTCCACTAAATCTACCAGGTATGTTTGGAAAGGTCTGACTTACAATAGAGACTGTTAAGTATACATGGAATCCACTTTTTGATGTGTCTGGTGGGACATCCCATACATTTCTTCAGAGATGATGGGATGGATTAGCACTAAATTTCAAGGGTATGTTCGAGATCGCCCAATTTAAAAGGCATCCTAAAAATTAGCACAAGCAAAGATAGACCATCTCAAATTTTGTTCATCTCAATAGTAGTCTCAAGAGTATTCAAAGATTTTGCCCATCTCAACAGCAGTCATCTAAGAGAAGGAAACAGGCAGCCACCATGTGCTAGTACTTCCAGTCATTCTGAGGCATGTGTGGAGAAGGGCATTGGTTCAGGGACTGAGCAGATTCTTCGCATGCAAAAGGTTTCAGGTCCAACCCCTGATATTTCCAAACAGGGCTAGCAGTTCTGCCCATCTGAAACCCCAAAGAGTTGCTGTCATCAGGCAAAGAGGATACTGGGCTAAGTGACCAATCGTCTCCCCGGCTATAAGGCCATTTTGTATGTTTTCTACTGCAGTAGGAAATGTACTCCTGATGCTGAAGCAGTTCAGAATCTGAACATAAACATCTCCCAACTCTCCAGACAACAGCTCGTTTGCCAAGTTGTAGGTGTTCCTATAGCCCAAGATGAAAAGGAAGGAGGAAGACCACCATTTTGAAGTGGATAGAAGTCATCCTTGACCTTACTGGCTTCCAGATGTATTATTTATAATCTTGAAAGATTCCTTTCAATTGTTGCTCCAACCTTTTTATGAACCCAGAACACCTGGTGTTTTGTACTCTGAGTGGTTCCAGAATCTTTTACATCCTATAAAACCATCCTGAGTATCTGCCTGAAGTGACTTGTACAATCATCTAATAAGTAGTGCTTCATAAGGAGACTGAAAGTGGCAATAAAACAGCATGTTTCATTGTTTTGCTGTAATTAAGGTTGATATGAATAAAGGGTAGACAAATAACATGACAAACACCTCTTTGTGAGGCAAGACTAAATTTTAGAATGCCCAGTGTAATACAGTGGTTTAAGTGTTGGTCTACAACTCTGGAGATCAGGGTTCGAATCCCTGCTCGGCCATGGAAACCCACTGGGCAAAGGCAACCCCCCGAACAAATCTTGCCAAGAAAACCCCGTGATATGGAGACCCTAAGTCGGAAACCATTTGAAGGCACACAACAACAATGCAACATTCATTTCCTGACTTAGAACCAGAAAAAGTAGAGTTCAATGGAAAGGACTGGCAGTGTGCAAAATAGCCCCTCTCAAAATAAGTTATTAAAATTATTCTTGATAAAGAAAGTACTAAGCAGGTATCAAGGGATGCCAGAACAGAATATGACCTGGATGCAGAAGAATGAGCAGGAGAATACAAGAAACAGGAAGCACTTGATAATGATAAAGGACAAATGAGTCTCAAAGTCCAAAGAGAAAATATTATCCTACTAAGCCTCCTAGCCAGCACTCTACTCACCACTAGAACACTACTATAAGATGAGAGTAATGGCTCACCATCTCATGAAGTATTACATAACTGAGTGATAATTATCCAGAAGATGTTCGAAGTACATCCCTCCTAGCTGAGAAATTTCCAAAATTTGTCTGTTTTTCTAAGCTTAATGAGAAAGCATCAGGGTCTGTTGGGAGAACACAAACTTTGCATGCAGACAGTACTAGGCTCAGCTTCTGGTATCTCATGTTTAAAAGGGAGCAGATGATGGGAAAGGACCTTCCCCTAATGCCTTGGAGAGATGCTCCCAGTCAGAAGAGACCCACTGTCCCCAACTCAGTGCCTATTGAATTTTCTGAACGACAACTCCCTAATCCTGACCATTCACAGTTGAAGAAAGCTGGCATGGACCACAACATGGAACAGTTGAACTACAAGTCTCAGAATTCCCAGCTAGCAGTCACTGGTCAAGCTGGCTAGAGTAGATAACACTAGACTAAATGGATAAATAGCCTGACCTGGAATAAGGCAGCTTCCTATGTTTGGGTGTCAGGCAAAAAACGTGTAAATGGGTTCCTACTACAGAATACTGTAATTTCCCTTTCACGAGGAGTTAGTCTTGCTTTATGGAACAGAGAACTGTTCACAGAGGAATAGAAGTGAGCCACTGGGAGCCACAGCTGAGAGGAATGAGAAGCCTACACCTCTCAGATTACAGCTTTGCAGGATCAGGACAAATGTCTATCTAGTTTCTCACATTGGCCAATGAGACACCTCTAAAATGTCCACAAACAGATGCCAATGGCAGTAGTCTTTCCTCAGTGCTGTTCTTCCCCAGCAACTGGTACACACTGATGTACTGCTTGAGGGCATGGAGGTTTCGTTTGATTGTCATCACTAACAGAACCACCATGTTAGGAAGTCCAAGGGCAGCTCTGAGAATCATCACTATAAGGCTCTGTTCTAGTGGCACACAGCTACATTGTATCCACCAGCTCTCCAACCAGCATATATGTTCCAACCTCTGTCTTTTCAAAGGCCCAGACAAAATGGTGTGATTTCTTGTGATCACAGAAATTTGGTCTTGTAGTGCTTACATGCATGTGTATACTGTACAAACTCTTAATGCAGAAAACAGTAACTGAACACTCTGACTTGTTATGGGGCCAGAATTTCAGCTACGACAACACCACTTCTTGCCTTCCTCAGTGATAGAAAAAAAGTACTCTTGTCTCATCAGATAAGATGCTCTGCTAAGCAATGAAAGCCACAGTTGAGAGAAAACTGAATAATGTTATGTTACGTAGCAGATGTGGTTGGAGGAAGAGAGGAACAGAACCAAAAAAGGTCTACTTACAGATTTCTATTCTATCAATAGAAGTATAGTGTCTAGATCAAGGGAAGTAATAGTGCCACTCTATTCTGCCTTGGTCAGACCTCACTTAGAATACTGTGTCCAGTTCTGGGCACCACAATTCAGAAAGGATATTGACAAATTGGAGCGTGTCCAGAGAAGGGCAACTAAAATGGTGAAAGGTCTGGAAACGATGCCTTATGAGGAGAGACTTAGGGAGCTGGGTATGTTTAGCCTGGAAAAAAGACGGTTAAGAGGCGATATGATAGCCCTGTTTAAGTATTTGAAGGGATGTCACGCTGAGGATGGAGCAAGCTTGTTTTCTGCTGCTCCAGAGACTGGAACACGGAGCAATGGGTGCAAGCTCCAGGAACAGAGATTCCACCTCAACATGAGGAGGAACTTTTTGACAGTAAGAGCTGTTCGGCAGTGGAACACACTCCCTCGGAGCGTGGTGGGGTCTCCTTCCTTGGAGGTCTTTAAACAGAGGCTGGATGGCCATCTGTCGGGGATGCTTTGATCAAGATTTCCTGCGTGGCAGGGGGGTTGGACTGGATGGCCCTTGTGGTCTCTTCCAACTCTGCAATTCTATGATTCTATGATTCTAAGCCAATAAAGACCCAAAAAAATCCTCCATGTTCTAAGGTACATCATGGTATATACCATTGGTTCTTAACCTACCTATGGTCTAGGGACCCCCAGGGGGCCACAATGTCCCCCCAAGGGCCCCGTGAAGGCTTGAAGGCTGCGTGGCCCACCTCCTCCCTGCAGTGGAGTGGCCATGTGACAGGAGCCAAGGCAAAGGCTGGCTGGCTGGCTAGACCTGTGCATTGCCATTCAATCCGCTCCAGCCACAAACTTGCAGGAAGAAATAGGAGAAACGTATTCCCTCCTTCTCCAGGGCCTTTGAGGGAATGTTTAATGGATGGTATAACTGTATTATTATCATCATCATGTATTATTATTAAGGTTTTAAATCTTCAGTTAAGTCTTGGGGATCCACAGCAACAAAATGTATTTAAAGGGAGTTCCTAGTAAAGAAATGATTAAGAGCCACTGGTGTATACCATTCACTCCTTTCCTAAGGCTCCTATTTATTCCAGTCTCTTTAATGCACACTTCACAGAAAACACAAAAATGAAAAATATGCAAGGTTCCTTTAGCTCAGACATGGAAAACTGTGGTCCTCCAGACATTTGGGCCTAAAATTCTCATAGCAATGGTGAGGGAGTATGGGAGCTGCAGTCCAAAAAGCATCTGTCCTCCAGACATTTGGGCCTAAAATTCTCATAGCAATGGTGAGGGAGTATGGGAGCTGCAGTCCAAAAAGCATCTGTAGACCACATCTGCCTCCCTGCTTTAGCTAAACATCTCCTAATAACTTTTAACTCCACTTCTGCTTTACTTCATGGAACACATTAAAGCATGGTGTGAACAGGAACACAGACTTCTTCATTGTAGGGTTCGTGTGAGCATTCCTGTGGACAGCCTGTCCTAATCCCCCTTTGGGTGCCCATGTTTACCACAGAGAGGAACACTTCCTCTCCAAACAACAGAGAAAAGAAGAACCTGATCTCACTGAATATGGGAGCAAAGTCAGGGATGTACTTCTGCAGAGAGGAAGGCAGGGAAACCCAAATGTGAAGCTGGAAATCCAAGATCAGATCTTCCAGCATTTTAGATTTTTTTCTGAAAGTAGGTCCCAAATTGTATTGTGACTGGTATGATGTTATTCCTTTTCTCAAGGTGTCTAAATCCCAGTGTTGCAGTAAAAGAGTTCTGGACTAAAACTAGGAAGCCCTTGTTTCAAATCCTGCCTTACTTGTGAAGCTCACTAGAAGATCCCGAACCAGCCACACACACTCTTGGTTTAACCTACCTAACAGGATTATCGTGTGAGGACAGACTGTGGATGAGAACCATTGGCCTTGAGCTCCCTCAGGTAGGGATGGGATTAAAAATCCAGCCAATAAATGGAACAAGGATCTAGTAACTATTGCAAAGATGGCTTCATTATTAGTGATTCAAATCAGTTTGTTTCATGCTGCTGTTTGTCACTTTTTGGACACTTTTAATATAATAAACAACAAACTTCGGGGGGGGGGGTACTTTGTAGATTTTCAAACAAAGAGACTTTAGGAGAAGGGAAGCTAACCTGTGACAAGTTCCCTCTGTGCGAATAGAAACTGACCTAATAAATATTCAGAGACCATCTCCAAAGATATTTTGAAGTATTTAGGTTAAGGGCTGTTCAATGAACTTATGAATGGGAAGCCTCTCTTCTCCCAACTTTCCTCTGCTGAAGCCACTTGACAGAGGGTGCATCTAGACTGATTGAAAAGTCCCAGATTTTGTTCCTGTCCTTTCAGCTTTTATACTGGGTTAATATAAACCGACCTGGGGAGCTGGTACAAAAAGTCTCTGATCATACTGGGAACAGACAGAAAATATTCTGGGATAAACAAAATAAAATCAGAAAGAACAGAAACAAAACCTGAGATGTTCTGGTCTTTTTAATCAGTCTGGATGCATCTAGAGAGGACTTCTCAATCTGCAGCTCTTTCTGCTTCTTTCAGGGAAGCACAGGCCTGGAGGATACCTCAGGGCAATGTTTTCTGGAACAGCACCTACCACAGCACATATCAATCCTTGGTACCTAAACTACAGGCAGACATTCTTGAGCAGAATCTGCCACAGAGCAGAAGGGAAAAACCAAAAGACTCAAGCAAAAGCCCAAGAACATGACCACACAAAGCTGCTGGTTCACGGCCTGTCAGACAATTGGCTCAGCTACTCCAGAAATGGGCAATCAATAGCTCTCCTAGTAGAAAGCTGGATAATTTGTAGCAGAACATTAAGAGTTTGCAGTTCCCAAATAGTTAACAGTAGGGAAAAAAAGGCTTGTACCAGTACTTCCCAAATTAGGCTTACAGAATCCCTAAAGTGTATTAAGGTTAAAATTATGCCACTTTCAAAATAATGTAGATTTGTAGTGGAGACCTTTCTATACTTTGTGATTGCAGGAAACACACTCCCTCGGAGCGTGGTGGGGTCTCCTTCCTTGGAGGTCTTTAAACAGAGGCTGGATGGCCATCTGTCAGGGATGATTTGATTGTGTATTCCTGTATGGCAGGGGGTTGGACTGGATGGCCCTCGTGGTCTCTTCTGACTCTACAATTCTATGATTCTATGAAATTAAAAATCAAGAAGTTATCAGCACATTCTGTAGAACTCAAAAGCAGCTCAAAGGGGTTTGCACTGTGTGTGGGGGAGGGGCATGGCAAGTCGCCATCCACAGTCACACTAGTCAGCTTTTACTTATCTACTCCTCTTGCACCTTCTTCTTCCTGTGCTCTAATATTTTCCAAAACTTTTTCAAACATCACCGTACTCTTTACCTCCAATACTATGCAATTTCCAACCACTAAAAGATGACTGTGTTGAGTTCAGAATGATACAGGCGTGTGTGAGCGGGTGTTAAAAAGCCAAGAGTCACATTACAGCACATCACAAACCAATGGCATAAGTAAAAGGAGCCATCTGCTAAAAATGTGCACACATTTGAAAAAAAAATTAATCTGGCTTTCCATCCTTGCTTTCCCCAAGCTGTTACTCTGAAGATTAAAAAAAGGAAAACCAGACAAAAAAAGCAACACGAGATAAAATCTAGAGCCAAGGATAAATAGATTAGGAGAGAGAAGGTGGGAAAAAGAAAAAGCCCCTTCTACAGGTACCGAACACTGCCAAAAGTTGTAACTAAGCTTCAGCCAAAGCTGCATAGAGGTAAGTCTAGGATAGAAAGGAAGAAAAAGAAAACAGGAGACATGATTGCCAAAGATCAGAAGTTTCATGAAGTTAATTTCCCAGTAGCAACTGAAGTCTAGCCAGAGAAATCCTCTGTCCCAGCAGGTTACCTGGAAATTTGATGCAGGGTTTAAAATTCTGCCTCTCCCCTTACCTTCTATACAAGACGTGAATACAGAACTAGACAAGGGGAGGGGCAGGATTTAAAAACAGCATCAAGCGGGGTGAGACCAAAAGGCCACCAAGCTCAACCCAGGACAATGCATGAGCCATGTAGCAAAGAGAACTGAGACTTAATGTCACAGGGCCTCAGACAGAAGGTTCCAGAGAAATGTGGGTCTGGATTTTAAAGATTTGCTCCCTTAGTTACTTCATGATTATCAAACTCAGAAGCATGCTTCAGCATGTGGGTTTTATTTGCGTGCACGTACATGCACACGTGTATGTGGTAATGCAAGGGAAGATATAAAATGAGGATAATCACCATACCCTCAAACCACAAAGAAGCACATCCCAACTGCAAAATAAACAAGATAAAGGCATATTCCAACAGGAAGATTTACAACTCTGAAAACCACTATCTCACAAGCCACCAGCCAGAAATTTAGTGTTATCACAGAAAGAATCATTGAAGAAATTGAAAGGTTTTCCTAAGTAACTTCTCTCAGACTTTCAAGAAGAAGAATGACCAGAAAGGAGACCCAAGTAAACATTTTGAGGAAGAGGGTCCCACAATGGAGAAAGGGCACTGCCCTAGTAATTCAGAATATGTTAACACTGTTTCAGCTAGACCCTCCAAAAATACATAAAGCATGAGTGTGCACAGTACATGAGTTAGCACACATCCACTCTGTAGATGAGAAACAATGTTTTCAATGTGATCATGACTTTGTATTCAGGGGTCCCCCTGGGTAAAGTTCACAGGACTTACAGAGCTTCCCAAGAGGATAATAGGGTGACTCAGCTACTGACCTTTGCTCTTCCAAAGGCAACTAGGAGGAGTGATTCAGAACTGCTAGGGGTGTTAAAAGGAAACAGCTTTCAGAAATCCAAAATTTCAGGGGTGGAAGGGCTGAGTTTGCTGCACTGTCCCCAAACATTGCATGTGGGTATCAATTTCTCCCCATCCTCTCTCACACATACACACAGAAAGAGGGGATGGAGAAAGAGCGAGAGCATTCCGCTTCTAGGTCATGCAAATGTCTGACTTCTTCAATTTTCATTATATGGGTGAAGATTCAATAAGGAATCTTGGCCCTCATCTAGCATTTTCAACACCCCTCAGTTAACTTCACTTTAGCCACCTGCAGAAGATAACTTGCACAAGCCAGCCATTGGAATATGGTGTGGGTAAGAGAGACTAGCCAGTGCTTGCAAACAAGGTCAGCCTCTGCTAAACCCACGTTCATGTATGATGGTTCATATAGCAAGCTCCATGGCCATGAAGAAAACCACAGATTAACATGCCTCTCTCCTTGTCACTGTTGCCGCCACCCTAAAAACGTCAGGAGAGAGATTTCTTTCAGTTCTGCAAAAATGCTTCTGTAGCTTGGCCTTGGCTACAGATGCACATATGAACACGTACCCTGCACTTCAGAAGAGGATGCAGGTGTCTTAGCCGCCCCTGTGGGACACCCCATTCTCTTTGCTGGACCCTAACACAGCTAAAAGCTACCGCAACCCCCATCCCCAAAAGACTTAAACCACAGCTCCTTCGAACATCGATGGGGTGGGTGGGAATGCAAGATTAAGTTCAGAGGGGTAGAGTAGCTGCAACTTCCTGCCCCATTTAGAGAAGAGAGGCCTCTTGACATTTCCTGTGGTTTGGGGCAAGGAGGAGAAAGATAGCAAGTGTCATGTGATTATCTCCCTGGGTGGGAGGAGACACACAGTAGGCTGGGTTGGACAAGGCGTCTATAAATGGGCCCAGCCACACCGCCTCCATCTCTCTACTGCAGCTGGCGACCTGTCTCCCGAGCTGGCCTGATAGATTACAACCAACCAAGAGGTAGTTTTTCTATAATCCCTATGGGCTTTTAAGTAACTGTCAGGAACAGTGGGACTACCATGATTCTAGACTTTTAACACCAGTTGTGAGTGGAGAACTAGATAGGAACCCGGGGTGGGGGTGTTTAGTTTGGATTAGATATTAGACCTCTTAGGCTCTTTAAGGTAGCACACAATGGCATATTTCAGGAGTGCTACAGTCTAGAATTTCTGGAGATCTATCACTGTTTCTGGGAGGATTGCCCAGACAGTCTTGTGTTTTCAAGATGGGGTGAAGGGCGGGAGAAACTCTTGTGTTCTTTTAAGTCACTTTATCTGAAGAACTTAGCTCATGTCTTTCAGAGGATGCAGGAAGAATTGGGGGCTGGGGGAGTCATCAGCAGATAGGATATTAATCCCATTGTGGCACACCCTCTCCTAAGCGTGCTTAAAATGGGAAGCAAGAATGGGGAAGTTACCCCAGTCAAACCGTCGGGTAGCTCATGCAAGGAGAAATATGGCGGCTACACAGCCAGTGGTAGCACAGTCATGACTACTCAAGCACTCGGCTTGCTAGAGAGTTCTGGGAAATTTAGCACACACACCCTCTAGTGTTGGGAAAAGAAGCTGATGGTTTGATTTTTTTGGTGGCAAATGTTGTTGAAGCTTGTATTAGATGTTCTAACTTCAGATCTGCCTTTTACTTGTTTTAAGCAGGGCAACTCATTTCTATGCAGAAGCATGCCACTTCTGAGGAGACAAATATTCAAGCCCCAGCATTCTTGTATAGGGACCCTTTGAAGAAATGTGGTGATGCTAGAAAACCTAATTTCCCCTGACTTCATGAACCCTGTTCAAAGACAAGTATATGGACCAAGGCAACAGGTAAGGCATGAAAATCCCTTCCCCACTTTGGGAATATAAGTAGAATCTAACTGGATGAGATGAGAAAAAAAAGAACCATTTTTAGAAGGTTGTTTTACAATTCTAGAACTATAAAAACACTTTGGGGATGGCACCCCCTGCTGCTACACCTGAAAATTAGTTTTTACAAAACTTTAATTTCTTTAACAGAAAACGTATTAGGAATTTTCCTCCTTCTGCTTCTTTCCTCTGCTCTGTTGTTATCAGATGTACAACAACATTATTATTGTAACACAGTGTACAAACTGCTTTGTAAAACATTTCGGCTCTATTACAGAAAAAATTCTGACAGTACAATCCTCCACATGTCAGCTTAGAAATATGTCCCACTCTGCTCAGTGGCATTTACTCCCAGATAAATGACTACAGGATTGCATCCTAAAAAGTTCCACCTCCTTTATTTGGATTTAACACCAAATTTATTTATGCATAGGATTGCAGCTAAACTGAACAGTAAGCAAGCTAAATACTTGCACCGCCATTTTACGCCACCAGTCACTGAACTGAATAACATACACTCTCACTCAGGAACAAGTGGCACGTAAAGCAGTGAGGCTTATTTCCATGTAAACACATTTAGAACTAGATTTAAGTCGATTTTTCTCTTACTCTCCAAATATGTTAATGAGAAAAGAAACTTTGCTTAGAACGTAGGATGACATCAGCCTTCCCCAAATGGCCATGTTGGCTGGGGATGATGGATACTTTAGTCCAACACTTCTGGAAGGCACTGGTTTGGGGGAAGTTAGCATTAAGTTATATTAAAAGAAGACAACTATGCTGTCTACAAATAATTATATTCTATTATAGGTACAGCATTTCTAAAAGTTGCCTCTAAGCTACTATGTTTGCTACAGTCAGCTCAGCTAGCACTTTTGAAACTAAAATATTAAGTAGAATCAAGTATTCTCTCCAGAATCCTATTTATTCTGGATAGTCTAAAATAAACTTCTCACCACCCAAATTCCAACATACTTTTAAGATGGGTTTGTTCAACACAAGCTAATTACATGTCATTACATGGCTGCAAATAGCTTGGTGGTTCACAGCAAAGCTCTCAGGTTTGTTGCTGCCTAAATCTGCAAAAATTGGGAAGCAGCACTCAACCCAGCTACTGGGTTAATATGACATATTAGATTAGTTTAAAAATTGTGATCCATATAGCCAAAGTACCCTATTAAATCCAAATAGTAACCAATGAAGTTTTTGCCACGTGCGTACACTTTTGCAATCCCAGACAGATGGCATTTGCCTTCTATATTGCACAAGCCCAAGTCCAAGATCACAGAATCGGCTGTCCTGCATTGGCACTGTTAACAATCCTCAAGAATATATGAGGCTAAATCCAGCTGCTATTCCCAGCTAGAACAAACCTATCCAAATGAATTGCCAAATGAAAAATTCACATTTAAGTTCAATTGATTCAATGGGTCGGTCCCCTTTAGTTGGGGCCAGCAACTGGATTTCATGTCTTGCACTAAAGTACATTGTGGACAACGCTCAGGCTTCTATCATGCCCCTTTGCCTCCATGGGCAGTTAAGAACCAAGTATGCAGATCATTCAGCAATATATCTGATATTTAAATTCTGATAAATATTGTTATGGGCGGATCAACACTGTTCAGTGTAGGTGGCCCTTTTTCTGAACCCTCACCTCTTAACTGCACTGCAATTGATCAGGGTGTTAGGAAAAGCAGGGACTTCTCTATTACAGTACCAGTTCTGTGGAATTCCCTCCTTAAAGAGATCCACCAAAATATCATACTATATATTAGGTACATACTATACACACACACACACACACACACACTGAGTACTTTATGAGGTTATTGATGATACGTTGCTTGAGAATTCAGTGGCTGTTTTAACTGGTTTTGTGTTGTGCTTTTTTTTAATCTTTTATTTTTTAACCATTACAATAATAAAATATCACCATACATATAATCCATACATCCTCTTCTTATTATTCATACATATCCATACATTTTGCTCAACCATACAATTATCCAACTTCCTCTCCAGCTTACTCATGATTAATTCGTATATCTACTGTATCCTGATTTATGTATCTATCTTAATTGTCAACTTCAACAAGTTAATGTCCATATTTATATCCTCTTGTTATTTAACCTTAGTTTGATATTTGTGTAGTACATGATAAATCTTAATAGCTATTAATCACACTTCCCCAAAATTCTACACAAGTTGCGAGGAACTGAAGTATTTCTACTTTTTTATTATTTAAGGTGTGGAAGGGGAGGCTGGATCTCTTATCCCTTAAAACAAGGATAGGGGACTCTCCAAATGCTGGACTCCAACTTCCATCATCCCTGTCATGGCTAGAATTGTGGGGCTGACGGAAGCTGAAGTCCAACAACACAGACTTCTCTCCACTGTATTAAACCAAAATGCAGCCCCCTGGTCACATATACTGATACATACTGACACCATAGTACAAAAGAATATTAAAATATTTAAGTCACAGAGCTAGTTATCATCCTTTAGTTTCACAGGTTTTTGGATCCAAACCTTAACATATAGCCTTCAGCATTTTAAAATTCACTGTTATGTGCCTGCCTTAAAAAAAAAAAAACACGAAGCTATCACTTGCCATAAACTGCAAGTAAATTTGAACTAAGAAGTTGTTAACACTTAAAAAACAGCTTTTTAAACAGTCTAAAATTAATATTGTATAGTGTATATACAAACCTCTTCTCCTTGGCTTGCTTTATTTTTCTTGAATTTCAAGGATAATTGCTTATCTTTCCTAAAATCTTGCCAGAAAGGGCTGAGATGGAACTGAGATGCCTCTGCAATCCTGCTTCAAAAACCAAGTCACACATTTCACAATCCTTACAACAGCAACATTTTTTTCCTTTAATTCAACCAAGGACTTAGGGACTGAGAAAGGCAATGTTAAATACATTTTCCTCAACTTGTCTCACAGAGTTTCTTATTCAATTTGTTATCACTACTGAAAATTGCAGGGCTGTTCTGGATAAAGCCCTAGGAATACTAAAGTAACCTCCTTCAGCATGATCAAAATCTCTAGATCATTAAGGTAGAAACGTTCTAGTCTGTGCAAAGCAGGTGTCCAGCAACTAGAAGGCCATGTGTCTTAGGAAGTGAGGTATCTTTGCGTAAGCAGTCTTCTCCAAACTGGATTCCCTAGAGCAGGGGTGGACAAAGTGCAGTTCCCAGGGCTATTTTTGGGGGCGGGAACCCTCAGGGGTCAATTTTGTTTGCAAAAATCTTTATCCCATTCCAGAATGCCCCCAAATCCACTCTAGGGACTGTGGAGGGCATTTCCATCATGTCCATAGGGGTCAAAAATATTTTTTGCAAGTTTTTTGAAAAAGAAATTTTGTACCCCAATACTACAAAATGTCCACTGGGGGCATAGGGTTAATTCCTGCAACATTTTATGGGACCCCTGGGCCAATTTACATCCATGGGAGGCCTTCTGGAGGGACCCAAAACATGGTGAAAATGCCCCCATACTCCCTGGAGGCATTTCAGGGCAAAAATGTTTTTGTTTTGTAGGAGCAGGTGTGGCCCTCCAAACTCTTTTAGGGGGCTAATGAGCCCCCCTAACCTTCCACAGTTGCCCACCCATGCCCTAGAATAATGGACTAAATTCCCATTATCCCCAACCAGCATGGCCAATGCAAACCTTCCAATCAGAGGATACCTGGGTTTTGTTCCCAACTCTGGAGAACCAGAACTTCCAAGTTTGTTCTATCAACTACAGGAGGTAGGTAGGATAGGAGGGGCAGAGCTGGGGGAAAGCACTGAATGCATCAGTACAACTGTATGTGCATTGGGTTAGTTTTAGATAAGTAAGAGTGTCAAGCCTGTTGTGCTATACAGGCTCCAAAGAAAATGTAGCTTTGACATAAACCATGAAGAGAGTGTTTGGGGGCTGACATAAAGGTAGAAAGAATGGATGGATGTTAGCTAGCAAGAGACTCTTCAATAGCTAAGGAGTAGCAGATCTGGAAGACTAAGTACATATATTGGGATACAAGGTGAACATAAAGCTTCAGCTATTCCAGTGCTTGTGTATCTCCCATTTCCCATTAAGGTTGGAATCTGCCCTGCTCTAGGCAGATGGGCTAAAAGCCATCCTCATTTTCTGCATATTGACACAAGTATTAGGATTCACCCCTTCTCCAACAGCAGCAATAGCCATCTGAGCAGCAGTATGATGCACACTTACTGTCTTCTTTCCATATGTTTTCATGTTACTGCACACATGCACTAATTTAGCCAATAAACAAACTCTTAACTTTCTTCATGTAGAGAAGGGAGAGTGAGGCCCATCCAAACAGAAGGATATAAAATAGGTGTGGAAGAAAGAAGGAAAGGACAAGTAAGCTTTTGTGGATGGAAAGGAATCAGAATCCTTTATAACTGTACTATTTTGTGTGTATATTGTAAATGCAAACCAATGTAGTTTATTCGCCCTTTTGTTCTGCATTCCCCAAAGCAGCATAAACCCAATGTAGACTGTAAGCCTATGTGGGTAGTAAGGATGTTTTTTAATGTTATAAAACTGCTGTCTCAGCCACAAGCTCACAAGAAAAGGCACATCAAACCTCTCTTCCTGCTAGCATCTCCCTGTTATTTCACATGTAGGGAGATGCCAGTGGGCAGGGGTAGGGGAGATGAACAGGGAAGACCAGCTTGAAAATCATTAGCAACTGATAAAGACAATGGCAAAAGCTAACATGGGGACCTGAAGCTGCATTTTTAAGGACAGTGGACTCATCCATAAAGTAGAAAGCACTACTAAACGCTTGTGTCCAAGTGTAGTGTTTCCTACTTTATGGATGAGTGTACTGTGAGCAACGGAGGCAACAATGAGAAACAGAACCCAGCACAAGGACGGAAACCGAAAGCAGGGAGCACAAGTGGAAGAGTCACAGGTTTGTCCACGGCATGCGTCACATACCATTTTAAATGCATGTGCCCTTTGTCACACTGTTGGTCTACACATCATGTTCTCCCAAGTAGTGCAGGTGACATTCCCAGCGATATGTTATGCCTGCAATTAACACTGAACTCAAGTAAAATGTGGACAGGAGGAAAAAGATTCAAAGGAAAGGATACAATAAACTGGCACAAGAGTAAGTATGTCTGAAAATTATTCTGCCTCTGCCTGCCTTCTTTCCCCACACAACTTTGCTACCTCTTCTCCCCTCAGCATAACAATGAGTGTCACTGACCAGCCTGCCATATATATATATATAGTAAGAAGGAACTAGGATGTATGTGCATTTGGTAAGTCAGGGACAAAGCCCCAAGATAGGACTTTGTATACTTGCTTCCTTCATTAAACAAGTTGCTTATACAGCCATGCATACAACCTATTTTTAAAGAGCAGAGTTGCTGAGGTAGGACTGCCAGAGTGAAAACTGGAGATGACTCCTGTACCTTTAATGGTTGCTTAGAAGAGGGAATTTCAACAGGTGTTTTCACACAACCAGGTAGCAAAAAGCACCTGCTAAAATTCCCACTTCTATGCAACTGTTAAAGGTACAGGAGCCATCTCCAGTTTTCAATTTGGCAACCCTAATTGGAGGGGCTGGTTTCCATCACTGCTTTAGGTGGTCTAGCTGTGCATATGTGTTTGCAAAGCTGGGGGGAAGAAATCCTGCTACTGCTACTTCTAAATCTGTATATAATGCCCACAAGCATCATTAAAAGCAAGTCTAAACACGGTGACATTGTTGTATTCATTCATGGGGGTGGACAGATATTGGCCTGGGTGGCAAAGACAGAAGGGACAGGATTTCACAAATGCAGTTAATTTTTAAAATATCATGAAGAATCCGCTCAGGCTCCAGGCTCTGATGTTAAGTTTCCCAGGCTCTGATGTAAAGACAATGGATTAGATCGAGTCAGCTGCACTTTGATTCCACTGAAATCAATGTATGCTGTTAACCATAACTAAATAAAATGGGAAGTTCAACTAATCTCCTTGGAATCCAATCCATTACTTATAGATCAATCCATGTAAACCCCCAGACTGCCAAGCATCTCATAACCACATTGTCTGCCAGCATTTATCTGGCCAGGTGTAATGACAGACACCAGGTGCCATGGAAACAAAAGGGGGGGGAGCCTGCTCATGACAGCCTTCTTGCCCAGCATCTTGTTATAGAGAAATTCTAACATTCTGTTTAAAAAGTGGCAGCCTGTTGACTATCAATCATCAGAGAAAACACCAAGTGAGAAGATCTGGCAGCTGGTAGTAAAGACATAAACAACAGAAGGGGAGGGGTATTTTTAACAGAAGGGAACTACTTTCACATCTTAAACCCCTGATTTACTCTTGACTCAACCTTCCACTACATACACTAGGTTCAAGGGAAGAAGCAAAGCTACTGCCTATCAACCTGACTATCAACCTGTTGGGGCAGCCACTCATACCAGCTCCACATACCTTCTCTGGGACTTTTGGAAGAGATAGATGGGAAACACAAAGCCCTCAAGATCTGGTGTGGGAACCCAAATGTTCTTATAACTTCCATAAGCCTCAGCCAGAGGTTTGACAGGAGTTGTAGTCCAAGAATACCTGGAAGGCCTTGCGTTCCTCTTCCCTGCTCTATATGGTGAACTGGAAAGCCCATTATCCCTTATCACTGACAAGACTGGCTAGGGCTGATGGGAGTTGCAGTCTGGAGAGCCCCATATTCCCCATCCCTGTCTTAACATGCATATGCCTTGAAAGAAGGCAGAAGCCAAACCACTCAAGCCAGAAAACATTTTAGTATTTTAAAAATTTAAACCATCTGGACAGAAATATATTATTTAAAGCAGTGGTGTCCAACCTGTGGCCCTCCAGGTGTTTTGGGCTACAGCTTTCAGAATTCCTAACCATTGGACCAGCTGGCTCAGGCTTCTGGGAGTTGGGAGTCCAAAACACCTAGAGGGCCACAGGTTGTACACCACTGATTTAAAGGCTCCCATTCCCTAATTTCTACTCAATATTCCAGGATCTATCAATATATTGACAAATATATTTCCTGCATGGCAGGGGGTTGGACTGGATGGCCCTCGTGGTCTCTTCCAACTCTGCAATTCTATGATTCTATGAAATTCTCTATACTACAGATTTTAAAAACTAACACAGTTGGTATATGCTCAGTACAGTCAAAAGAAACTAGTGCAGGATTATTTCTACCTTCTTGTTGAGAGCCTGGACATTAACTGTTTTCTAGTCCTGTAATTCCAACCTGGTGAAATGCTCTGTTTCATTTCACATTAAAAAACACAATAGGTTTGAAGCTTCACTGCTGTGCAATGGTACAGCACAAAGTGAGAAGAGGTCAACATAAAAAACTGAAATGAATATAGAGTGAGAGTGGGCAGGGGGATGACAGCAGGAAGAACATCAGAAGAGCAAAAAAATCTTTCCCAGTTCACAAAGAAGTTATGGGTTGAGATTTCAGGAAACTACACAACTCACTACATGAGCTCAACTCCATAAAAACCAACTTACATGTCACAAAGAGCAGCTTTGCAACTCCATTTTGAGAGTTTTCAACAGTACAGTTTGAGCAATGTTTTTTTTTAAAAAAATCCTTCAGGGCACACAACAGGGCTTTAGAAATTATGTAGCCCACAGTAACACAAAGTGGGATAAAAAAAAAAGAAAGCAGATCTTATCAGAAAAGGTGAATAAACTCTGCATGTTTAGCCCAACCTGGAAACAGATGCCCTTTATGTGGGCGAAGGAAAAGAGAAGGGGAAGGGACTGGTATTTTTAGTCTTGCCTAAGATGCCCCAGAAGCAAAATCGTTGTCATACAGCAGCAGAATAAACAAGTTCAAAAGTATAGGCAAGCAAACTTAGGAGCACTGTCTAGTAACAACTTCCTAAGAACCAAGTAGTTCAGCAAAGAAACTTATGAGACAAGGTGGAGAAGAAGACAATCACTTAGTATGGGGTGCCTGGCACAAAAAAGCCAAGTTGAAAACAATGGGGAAGAGGGCGATAACTTAATCAGTCTTTGCCACAAGGTAGGACAACATGGAGAGTGTGCTCAATTTGGGGAGTTCCACTTGCAGGAAATACATGAACCCTTATAAAACAAAAGTAAACACCAAAAACAAACAGGCAATAGCAGAATCTAGTGACTATTTACTGGGCATGACAGGTGGGAACAGATCTGTCTATGCTTTTTTCCCCTCCTCCTCCCTCAACCCCACAAATGAATCCACTCAAAAATCCTGAAGTGTTCACTCCCTTTAACTGTGGAAGTGAACAGGGGTAAGAGGAGAAGAGATGAGGGGAGACTCACTGCAGAAAGGGAACCAGAAAATAGTCAAGGAAACAGATTTGTAAAGACAGAAATTTCTGGTAACAAGGGAACCAAATCAAGGGTGATGAAGCTGCAAGGAAAGTAAATTTGTAATCTTGCTTTCAGCAGCACCAATATTACTGAAAGCTTGCATCACATTTCGCCATTAGGATAGTACAGTATTTGAAACTAAAGTGGGGCAAGAGAACACCCCAATTTTTTCCACATCAGAATGAAAGCAGTGCCTGTTTCTCCCACTCATATTTAGCAAGAATATGAAGAGTCCCACTTTGGTCAGTCACACTCGAGATCTTGTTGCAGATTTATATTTGTCATCCTTAATCAAATGGCTCAGACCTCTGAAGGAACATCAGGATGGTTTGATTTCTTCCTTTTAGATTGGCAAAATGCAGTCCTCGAATGTTGTAGTAATGCAGCTCCCAGCATTCCTCACCACTGGCTATAGCTGCAAGGAGTTGCAGTCCAACACCAGAGGGTTGTAATTTGCCTCCTCCCATTTTAGAACTACTGAGCTTCCCATTCCTTGTCCATATCACTCACACATTTCAACCAAGGTTTCTGCTCAAGTGTCCTTCCTTGTCAACTGAACGGGGCAAAGTGGATCCTTTTCTGTTGCTGGCCTTTTTTGCCAAGCAGCATCAATTCAAGCCATTACTTAGGATAGTGGTTCTTAACGTGTGGTCCAGGGACCCCCAGAGGGCCACAATGTCCTCAAAGGAAGAGGTCTGCAAAGGCTTGAAGGCTGCTTGCCCCACCTCCTCCCTGCAGTGGAGTGGCCACATGACAGGATCCAAGGCAAAGCCTGGCAAGCTGGCTGGACCTGCGCACTGCCATTCAATCCACTCCAGCCACAAACTTGTAGGAAGAAGCAGAAGAAAAGTCTCCCTCCTCCTCCAGTACCTCAGAGGGAAGGTTTAATGGATGGCATAATTTTATTTGTATCATCATTATCATCAGGTATTACTGTTATTATTAGAGTTTTAAATATTGAGTTTAGTCTTGGGGGGTCCACAACTACAAAGATATTTAATGGGGGTCCCTGGTAAAGAAAAGGTTAAGATCCACTGACTTAGGAGATTAAGTTAAGATGGCCCTTTCTGTTTTCTGATGTTTGGTTAGCTGGCTGGACTAAGCTGAGGTAGGGGGAGGTGTGGGTCATGTAAGCATTTTAAGAGACTATGGACATTTTCAGACGATCCTTGCAGCGCAAGGATCGAGCGGGAGAGGTTCGTAGCAGCAGCGCGGCAGGGGGTCGATTTCGGACGACGCCGTCCCTGCTGCGGAATCGTCCGTCTCTCTTTCGTTTAGGGTTGGAGCCTGTCGCACCATATTCGGCCAGCGCAAATTAATGCGCTGCAAGGATAGTCTGAAAATGTTCTATGTTTATTCTTATGCCAGTTCCAGCCATTGGAAAGGGCAGTGCAGTTTAAAACATTCACTCTTCCTTAAAGAAACAGCAATGTGATGTTGGAAGTAACTATGTAGCAAATGAGGACCTCTGTTTCCACACTCTGAAGAGTGCTTTATGATACAATTTCAGCATCAAAACAAAGTAAATGCTCACAGACACAAGTGCTGCATGGCAAGAAAAGGGGAGAAGAAAACCAGCCACACATAACTGGAGTTATCTTTTGATGAGGCCATACCCTAGAAAGAGCACATATAAAAGTCTCAGGGACTCAACAATGATTACATTTCGTAATTTTTTATTTGACAGAAAAAATCTCCTTGCTGTACATATCAAAAAAAATTAAATGCTTTAAGAAATATGAAGAAACTTCTGTTCCCACCCCTCCCTGATTTAGGGTTTCTCAGCTTCTTTCCAGCAAAATCTCTATCACCTTCCCCCATAAAATAACTGACTGCCCAATTTCCAGTCCCTATTCTTGACCCCTCCTGACCTGGCTCAGCTGATCAATATGAAAGAGTCTGCTTTGAGGGAGGGATGAAAAGGAAAAAAGAGCACAGCATATTAAAATTTGTATGTTTGGGGGGACAGGAATGGTCCGATCCTCAATTTTGCTACCCTCAAAAAGTCAATCCCAGTGCCGCAGGCTACTGAAAAAAAAAAAAAACCTTTTCCCTTCTCCGCAAAAAAACTTGCCTGCAGGCAACAGAGGGAGGGCTACTGAATGGCACAGCCTTTCCCCCAACTCGCTCCCACTGAACTTTGGGAGATCTCTAACACCAACATGGACTCCTTCTGTGTGTTTTTTCCTACAACCCTCTGCCATTTCAGACAGAGGGTGCCTGAGAAACACTAAATCAAACAGATTAGCTCACATTTCCCTACTCCCCACCCACCCACCCACCCCCTTTTTGTGTTTTTTTAAAACCTTTTATGTCTAAATCAATGAAAAGAAGACCCCTCTCTCAAAACACAGAAGTAAAGATTTTTTTTTAGCTGTAAAACGCACAGAAAAAAACGCTCACAGAAGAGGGAAAAATCAAATGAACATCACCAACTGTCGGAGGAGGAGCGCAGAGGCAGCGGATCCTGGTGGGTGCTGAGCAGAAATGTCCAGGGAGGAGGGGAATGTAGCTGCCGACAAATGACGGGCAATAAAGACAGGGACAGTGAAGGAAAAAAACCTAATGAGAATAAAAAGCCAATGGCAAATGAAGAGCCCCCCCTCCTCCACCCACGAAAACACACTGGTTTCTAATGGGCATCAGAAGGCAGGGGGCTCCCACCTGGGACAGCACTGTGGGAGGCTGGATGGTGCAGTCTGTGGTTGCATGGGCAAGGGCTTTCCAGACTCTCCAAGAAGCTTAGGGGGACCTGAGGAGGTAAAACAGAGAAAGAAATGGTTAAAAACAGGCTCTGCACTAAGCTGGCTGGCTACCTAATCTACTAGCCCAATAAAATGTCAACTGCCGCATGAATATACTTGCAACATTTCCTTATAATACTATGCACACACACATAAATACCTAAGGAAACTTGGGCACTGGGATACTTATAGGACTAAATCAACAATGGAGAAAAATGAAGACTCAGAAGTGCACTATGGAACTGGACAAGCTCCAACACCTTATTAAGTGCCTGCAGGCTATTAAGGAATAAAGCAAGGGAGAGGGGATCCACAATCTCCATACAGGCAGATCAACAGAAGAGCTGCTTCTGAGGGTTAGAATCTTGATTATCAGCCAGTTCCCGAGTCCATTTTCAGCACACCACACACCAACCTTCTCCCAATCCTATGGAATATGCAAGCAACTGCCAGGGACCAAAGGAAGCTCTCAAATGGACTGCCTCCTATTGGTAACACATTGTACCAAGTTTTATCGGAAACTGCTTTGGGAATTGTTCTTGTCTTAAAAGATATAAAAATAATAAAAATTACCCATACTATTATGTATGAAGGGAGATCTACTCTATGGGCCCTCCACTTGAGATGACAGATTAACTAACAAGCATCAAAGCAAGTTCAATATGGAACCTACACAGTATCTCATCCAGATAGCCTACAGGGTCTTTGCTTCAACAGAAAAGTAGAGCTGCACCATATTACTTCAAACCATGACCCTCTAGATCTAAATCTCTGAGATCATCAAGAAAGTTGAATCACAATTACAGAATTATCAGGTCCAACCCCCGGCTCAATGCAGGATCTCCAGCTAGAGCATCCCCAGCAGGTAGCTGTCCAGCCTCTTTTTGAAGACATGCAGAGAATGAGACCCCACCACCTCTCTAGGCATTTGGTTCCACTGCCAAACCGTTCTCACTGTCAAGACGTTTTTTCTAATGTTCAATCAAAACCTACTCTCCTTTAACTTAAAACCATTAGACCTAGTTCTACCCGCTGAGAACTAAGTAGCACGTTGTGTAACTCTGGAGGGCCTGGGGGCCAAGTTTCCATCCCTAGCACCCAAAAAGGGCCACACCATGTCCAGAATTCACTCAACATAAAAGAAAACAATTAGGGGTGACCACTTCCTGTTTGGGTTTGGGGAACCGATCTCCCAATGCAAAAATGGCCACTCCTGGAGGCCTCCAGAAAAAGGAAAAAACATTTTTAAGTGGAATGTTTTCCTGGTGTAAGGAGGAGGTAGGGGAGCCTGATGGGAGGAGCCATACAAAAAGGCCCTGGGAAACTGCAGTTTTCAAAGGGCTGTACTTTGCATACCCTTGTTCTGGCAAATTCCATCCAAGAAAATTCACTGAAAGCATGACCTAAAAGTGGCTGCTCTCTAATAAGTTTGCTTCTGCATTTTTAATGTTTATGAGACATCATAGGTGAGGAGCCCCACAGAGATACCTAGTGAGGAAATTTTAACACTAGCAAGTCACAGGCACACACTACCTTGAAGTTCTGCGGCGGGGGACTCGTGGGCTGGGGGATTTGCGTCGCCGTTTCCGTCCTGGAGACCTGCTAATGCTCCGTCTGTTTCTCTGCATGGATCTGTCCCTGGACCTGTCCCTAGACCTGTCCCTGAATAAAGGGATGGAGGCAGAAAGTTGAATCAGGTTCCCTATTAAAAGTTCTCCCACAGTTACTTTTCCCCTCCTCAAGCAGATCTACCATCCACAGTCCCCAAACAGGGAAGCAGACTGGATTGGATTAAGACACCAACCTGCGTCGGCTCCTTGAAGTCAGGGGTGGCTGCACGGGAGGTGAAGCTCGACGCCGTTCTGCTGGAGAGTAGCTGAGGGAACGCGAGTCACGCAAAGAGTCAATAGGCTTCCGGGGGCTGCGCGATCTAGATACAAAGAGAAAGAAGGTCCACTTCCAGTTTTTTTCTTTATTTCTTTTCATATATATTTTTTGCAGTCTGTGTAGCCCTCAGAGGGTTACAGGGACAGAATTTTTCCCTTTGACCTGTCAAAGTTGCCCATGCCCCAACTGTCAAAACACTTTTCTTCTAGTTCAAAAATTATACTAAAAATTATATAAAAACCTAAAATTCACTGAAGCAACATTTAAGATATATTTTCAGAACTGCAATAAAAAATTAAATTACCAAACAGGTATCATTTTAAAATGGTTATTAAAGACACACACCTATCATTTCTATGGTTCTCTTTTTGTTTTGCATCTCACAAAATATCAACTGTTTCTTTTTGGATGCTTCTTTTTTTCATTTTGGAATTTCTTCCATTTGGTTCTAGTCATAGCAAGTGGCAAAGGCTCCATCTCCTGTCCTTCATTTCCTTCACAATCATGCCCCTAACATACAGAACTATGTTCTGCCTATACGTATGGATGGGAAGTTGCAGAGGTTTTCAGCTACTTTACCTTTAATTTATGTGGCTAAAGTAAGTGTTATACTAGCTGGACTGCTGTGTTCCAGTAGACAAATCTGCATATTGCATGCAATCAGGTAAATGTGCTGCAGCCAGTGGGTATTCTTAATCAACTCCAGACTGAGCCAGACTCCCCTGGATTGTTACCTTGAATCTACTTCTTTAGATCCCAGAAAGCTTACAATTGTCCTGTTTTTGCCCCTTCCTTTCATCCAACATCATTGCTGAAATATAAATTTTGCTACTGAGTTTATACCAGTTTTTAAGGGTGCTTGAAACAGAGAGCTTGAAGTCCCTTCACAGAACTTGAAGTCCCTTATTTTGTTATGTGCCTTCAAATCATTTCCGACTTACAGCAACCCTAAGATGAACCTATCATGGGGGTTTCTTGGCAAAATTTGTTCAGCAGGGGTTTGGCTTTGCTTTTGCCTTCCTCTGAGGCTGAGAGAGTGTGACTTTCCCAAGGTCACCCACCGGGTTTCCATGGCCATGCAGGGATTTGAACCCTGATCTCCAGAGTCATAGACTAAGATTCAAACCACTACACTACACTGGCTCAAACTCTACAGGGACACAAAACACTTCCATAAACATTAGACTAGGTGGTCTACAGAACACATTTTTAGATAGGATATGAAATTAAATAAGAACTGGAAAACTGATATATTATTTTCTTACAATTTTTCATTATCTTTTTTAGTAAGTCTTTCTTTCTTGACAGAAATACTGTAACTTTGTTTTGTAGAGAAAGAGAAAAGACATCTTTACTATAAACCAAAGATTCCACAAGAGGTTGACAGGATTCTATGAGATTTTGACTAGTAATTTTTTTGAGCCGTATCTATAATAAATTTTATGAGACCTGGGTCCCTGAGACCTGAAAATTATTTCAAGGATTCCTCTAGGGTAAAAAGGCTGAAAAAGGCTGCTATAAAGTGAATATAGTAATGAGTCTAACGCCACAAAATGCCTAAGCTCCTACATTTACATTCCCTACATACAAATGGGAGTGTAAATCCCTATAAAATGTCTTCCAGTCTAAATGCAAGGTGTTGGCAATGACATTTAAAGCCTGAAATGGCCTAGGACCTCCATACTTGAAGTACTGACCCTTCTTATATACATCTGTCTGAATGTAAGATCTGCTGGATGGCCCATCCTTTGTGCACCAACAATTGGAGCAACATAGTACACAGGAGAAGCATTTTCTGTTGTACCACCCCAGTTGTGGAATGACCTTCCCTTCCCTTTGAGGCCCACTTGGTGCAGCCATTTGGTTCCAACTTAAAAAGCCTTTAGGGTCTCAGGATTAAGGATCGTGGCTTGAATTTATATAAGTATATAGTTTTAAGTTGCTTAAATTATTCCATATATTACACTCGCCAAATTGTTTTAAATTGCTCTTTACTGTTTTAAATGGTTTCAAATTGCCTTTCGTCTATACAATGCACTGACATCTTAGGATAACGGGCAGGATATAAATATTTTAAAAAACAAAATAGACTTTCTTGTTATTGACACTGATCTGCATATAAGGTCTGACTTCTAAACCAATTACATTTTTAATTTCTGAGGATACAATAATATTGCAGAAGAACTAGGCTGGCTAGAAGAAATAACTCACAATTTGTTGACCCCTCTTAAAACATTCACATCTTCACACTGGCTGAAATGCTGGATCAGGAGACACTGGACATGTGTAACTACAATACGTCTTCCCACCCAAACTGCCAAAAAAACCTCACCTTCTCTCTGCTGTAGCTGCCACAACAGGGCTATTTCCTGACTTGGGGAGATGGGGGGGGGGGAGTTAGAGAGAGGTATCACTTATTTTCCTACAAACTGGACACACAGCATTCTCAGGGATCATTCTCAGAGATCTGTAGAGGACTACAGGATGTATAGCTTCCAGCTATAGGAAAACAAGTGGATGTTTCTCTGCTATTTCCCTGCTTTCCATCAGCTGGGAAATGGCGGGGGCACTGCAGCAGAAAAAAATGTGGATTGAGGAAAATTTTGGTCACTGTGCTGTCAGTACAGAATTCTGATCTCCCTAATGACCCAAAAAAGGGGCATTCCAATAGTTTACATTGGACTTACACTATTGTAACTCACTAAAAGGATGGCAACCACCAGCCAAAACTGAGTCCAGTTTGTTGGAATACACAAATTATCTCATTCCAAGAAGTCAGTGAGTTTTTCCTTAAGAAAAATAATGCTATCACATCAAAGTTCAATTTATGTGTTACTGTTAATCATCAGGTCAGTAAATATTTTCAAAATCTTATAATCAAAATTCTATAATCCTATTACAGAATGTGTGTGCCATCAATATATGAGTTCTGACCCTTCTCAAATTACAAGCACTGAGTTGCCTCATGCAGCAACAACTCAATAAATTTATTACACAACTGTAACGTAATCAAAATTTCCCTGATTTTTCCCAGAGTTTCGACCAATTTCACTGAATAATTCCCACTTCCCTGACGTTCCAAGAAGCTAACTTCCAGTTTACTTCCTAGATTTAAAAATGCCACTCCTGGCTAAAATAGCATAGGGAGGTAAACGTGTTGTGAAATTGATCACCCCACACCCCTAAGAAAAGAATTAAGGGAAACAATGGGAGACACTCCTGTTGTGACCCTTAAAGCTGTAAAGAAACATGTCAGACAAGAATCCAGACACCAGATTTCAATACAGGCCATGTAAAAAAGAGTCTAGTGGGGTCAAGACTGCTGCACCCACCCAAGCCTCTTGCTCCCTTTGATGGCTAGCTGAAAGAGGAGGATATAAGCCAGCCAACAAATCCAAACTTCCTTAATACCTATGTTAATAGATACAGGGGCTAGGATTCAGCTGCTCTCAGAAAGTGATTTGGCCTACCTTTGTACCCAATTATAGCCTTATTCAACCCTTACTTGTAGATCCATGTGTAACACCACTGTGTCCCCTCGCACTGCCCCTCAAATTAATTCCATAAAGCTTCTGCCTTACCCACCTAACAGTCTTGGGTGTTTGCTAGCACTCTGGTTTCCAAGCTCTTTAAAACATTTGCACAGAGCATATGGTGCAAGCAGTCATCCTAAACATTCAGTGGAACTGCTGAAAGACAGACCCTGAGGGTATTCAGACAGAAAAGGGCTGGTTCCCCCTACCACCAGTTAACAAGAGAAACATGGCAGATAGAGAATGCCATCATTTTGGGGCCGCAATCACATCTCCTCCCCAGTAAATAAATACTTACTTCCTTTTCTCTGGAGAGGGCTTCATTTTGGGGACCACCTTGGCCGGTGCCTGGGATCCAGTCTTAGGAGGTGATGCTGAGGATGAGGATGAGGATGAAGAAGAAGAAGCTGAGGATGACGAGGAGGAGGAAGAGGAGGAGGAGGAGGAAGAGGAAGAAGAGCTACTACTAGAACTGCTAGAGCTCCGAGAATGACGCTTATGCTTGCCCACTTCCAGAGGCCGTTCATCATGGTTACCCTCCTTCAGCACTGGGCTTGCTGGCCTGGGTTGGGGAGAGGACAGAAGAGATACTATCAAGCTCACACATCATTTCTTTAAAAAAGAGGTCTTGGTTGGCTAATTCAAGATTTTACTTTAAAAAATAAGGACACACAACTTTCAAAACATGAAGGTTATGGGAAAAGCCTGGGAAACTGGTTAACTTAGCCTTACTTCAAAGTTCCTCTTATCAGCATAGCTGTTGATGCTCCTCTCAAACTAATAAGAAAACATCTAAAGTCCTTCCTGTACTCAGGTTGCTGCTGCATCATGCTGACATCTCCAAAATAGGGCGAGGAAGTATCACTTTTACGGCTAACTAGGACAGAAAAGAAACCAAGGGAATGGAAGACTTTCAGCATTCTTACACCAACATAGGAACAAACTGAGAAGCAGCAATCCTGCCACTAAGACCATGTTTTAAGAGGTCTCTAGCACTTGTTGAAAATTCAAATATCAGGCTATTTGGTCAGCCTCTTGCCACCTCCTCAATTCCTGCAAAATTCTCCAACCTTGCCTCCTTGTTCCACCACTCCAAGATCTTGCCCAAATTATCTAAATTCAATGAACTCGGATCTGGAAGAATAAATTTACAGAATGTACTTAAAACTGTTAAATGTAAATACATTTTTATATATGAGTATATACTCTGCAAGAGAATTCTGCATCCAATCTCACCACAGATGCTTTGATGGAACAAGGTGACTCCATGAGGCCTAACAATGGTACTTGAGAGGCAGATACAGTACAGTATGTCTCTGCTAGGATTTAGTGAAGTGACAGCAGGGTGGCCTCTGGTGGGCAAAGGTCACAACTGCAGCATTTAAAAAGATTGTGGACTGAAGCATTTCAGAGACAGCTATGTTGAGCTCATTACAGCAAATAATGTACAGAGAACTCATGTGGCACTTTAAATACTCTAAAGATGGTTTTCCTCTGACATATTTCCTGCATAACAGATGAAAAATGCAAGCAGTAGACAAAAAAATCTGCAAAACGGAAGAAATACACCTTCTGTCAACTTGAAAAGTTTACAAGGTAAACACTGACCATTCACTCGGAAAAATACATTATCTGTAGAGCTTTGCTATCACAAATCTCTGAGTCAGTACAGCTACTCTAACCATGTCATGCCTGATTTGTTTTGGGCACCCAGTAGTTAAAAGACTGCCTGACTGCTGGAGATGACAAGAAATTCTATGTGAAAGTTAACAGAAAGGATAGAATGCACCATCACTGTCCCACCATCCCACTTGCAGGCCACCAAGGAGGGGAACCCTGCCTCAAAGTTGGCAAGAAGACACAGAGTACTTCTTACTGATTTCTGTGGTCTTATTTAAAAGGCTAGCTTAGTTCTCAATTGGGAACTGGGTTCTCTTGCCCCACAACAAGTGTTTGATAAGAACAGCAGTGCCAGGAAGATAATTATTGCCTGTGCTTATCTTGTACACTTGCAAAGCAATGTCAGACTCTAGGGTCTCAAAATGTGATTTTATAACGGAAGCATAATATAGTACCATCCAATTTGGAAACCTGGGATGGAGGAGGAAATGTAGCAGTACACATGACCTAGAAGCAGGGAATAGATGCAAGATTCCATGGGCAATGGGATAGGGGAACAACTAGCAGCTGTTTGTGGGGGAGAAAGAAAATCAGGCTCTTACTTTTTCAGTTCAATCTCAGCTTCAATGTCCTTTGTTGGTTGATCATGAGGGCTTGATTCAGATGAGCTGGATTCAGAATCAGAATCAGAAGATGAGGACGACGATGACGAAGACGAGGATGATGATGAAGTGGTGGATGAAGCAGACGAACTTCTCTTTGCCTTAGAGGGGACTGAGGGTGGTGGGCAGGGGACAGCCAGTTGTAGGGCTGTGGGACAACTGCTCCTGGCATTCCCTTCTGTGGTATCAGAAGCCGACTGTGGCTCAGCCTCAGGTGCTGGGAGCTGGCCTTCAGGCCTTTCTGCTAAATTTGCTTCAGCTACAGACTCCTCTTCTTTGGGGACTGGACCTAGCACAGAAACCAGGGCTGGCAAGGGACTGGAGGAAGCAGAGGAGGAGGCAGGGGATAGTGACCTAGCTTTAACAGGAGAAGGGGAACCTGCATGAGAACTGCTTCTTCCTGACAACAGAGGAGTAGCAGCAGCTGTATCATCCCTAACCAGGGCAGACTGCATGGTCTGACTCTTATCTCCTGGGATGTCTTTGAGAGTTGTGGAACTATCATTCTTCAAAACTGAAGGGGACTCCTGTAGCATGGATGGTGTAGGAGAGAGGGGCTTTTGGGGTTTGGGGGAGTCCTCGTGAGGTGGAGTTGAAGTAAAAGGAATGGCAGTGTTGCTTTTGCTGTGCCACAGGGAGGAGGCTGCTGACTTCTCCTGGCTGTCAGCTTTAGGGTATCTCTCCAGCACAGGAGGCGAGCGGGATTTCCTTCCTGGAGAGGTGCATATTTCCCGGGAGCCTGACCTGGAATGCTTCCTCACAGGAGATGACTGAAAATCAGGAGATGCTCTGGACCCAGTGCCTTTGTAGGCTGCTGTTACACGTGAAGCATCTAGCCGTGGAGGTGAACGAGATGCATTCCGACTACCAGAAGACCGTTGAGGAGAGAGCTTTGACATCTCTTTCTGTGCTGGTGATCGAGAATTGCCCCTGCGTGGTGAGGAGACAGAGCGCTCACCCTTCCACTTGAAGTGAGATTTGTCTTGACGAGATGGGGACCTTGAGTGACTTCGGCCTGAGGAGGAAATGGACCTTTCCCTCCGGAGCAACCCTCTAGATTTGTCTCGTCGCCTGGAGAGTGAACGGGAGCGGCTCCTCTGTGAGGGGGAGCGAGATCTTCCCCGTCGCAAGGAGCTTCTCGTTCTGTCACAGTGGGATGATGATTTAGACCTATGTGGGTGCATGCTGGTGTTTGACTTTTCTCTGGAACATGACCTGGATCTTCCACGCCTCAAAGGTGTTCGAGATTTCCGTCTAGGGCTCAGTGGTGATACAGACCTCCGCCTTCTTGTAATTGGCGTTCTAGATTTCTCTCTGGGTCGTGGAGATGATCCAGACCTGCGCCTTCGAGGAGGGGTTCTAGATTTCATTCTGGGTCTTGGAGATGATCCAGATCTATAGTGGCGGCGAGGTGGAGTTCTGGACTTCATCCGGGGCCTTGGGGATGATCCAGACCTGTGCCGCCTTGGTGGAGTTCTGGACTTCATTCGGGGCCGTGGAGATGACCCAGACCTACGCCGCCTTGAGGGTGTTCGGGACTTTACTCTGGTTCTTGGTGGTGATCCAGACCGGCCACGTTTTGGTGGAGTTCTGGATTTTGCTCGAGGTCTAGCTGGTGACCTTGAAGTTCGGTGTCTTGGGGGTGTCCTTGATTTTACAGGTCTCACTGGTGACACAGATGGGCTTAGAGATTTTTCTTTCCGTTCTGGGGAGGAATCTGAACTGCTGTCACTAGACTGCCTTCTTGGCTTCTCCTTAACTCCAGAATATGATCCTGATCTGCTCCTCCGAGGGGCATCTCTCATTGTGTCTTTCCTCTCCAAAGGTGATCTAGGCCCCATCACTTGAGGTCTGGAAGTCTCTCTTGCTTCTGGAGAAGCTGCAGGTCTGCTGTGCTTTGCAACTGCTGATGTGCCATTCTCTGGTTCTGGAGAGGAATCTGACCTGCTGTGCACTGGGGACGGTGTAGATTTGCTTTTGTTGACTGACACTGCTGCAGAACGGCTCAGTTTGGGGGGTGATCGAGATTTGTCATCCTCTGGAGAAGACGATGAGGAGGAGGAAGAGGAAGAAGACGACGAGGAGGACGAGGAAGAAGAAGAGGAAGAGGATGAGCCAGATCTACTTCTCCTCAATGGAATCTCGGACTTTTTCAGTCCTGGGGATGATCCTGGCTGGCCTTGCCTTGAAGGAGACTGTGATTTCTCTTTCCCTGAGAGAGATGAACCCGATTTACTCTTCTGGCATGGTGAAGCAACTCTCTCTGTTACAGCCAAGGAACTAGATTTGTTGTGTCTTGGAGGTGACCTGGATTTTGCTTTCACTTCTTGAAATGTATTTTGCTTTGGGGAAGATTTAGATTTCCCATTGAGTTCAGGAGATGATCTGGATCCACTTCTTCTGGTAGGTGACTTAGACTTCTCTTTCACTGGTGGAGGGGAAATGGCAGATTTGACCTGCTTCAAAGGGGACACAGATTTCTTTGTGTCAGGAGAATATCTGGACTTGCTCCTCGGAGGTGATTTAGATTGTTCTTTCGATGGTGAAGAGCTAGACCTTCTTCGCCTTGGTGGTGATCTGGGTTTCTTCAACTCTGAGGAGTCCGGTTTGCATTTCTCCAGTGGTGGAGTGGATTTCTTCTTCGGTTCTGAGGAAGATCCAGATGCAGTTTGTCTTGAAGGAGAGACAGACTTCTCTCTCAAAGCTGGAGGTGATCCAGACCTGCTCTGCCTTAAGTGTGGTGACTGAGGTTTTTCTTTTGTTGCTAGAGACCTCCCAGATCTGCTTCGCTGCAATGGAGATGTAGACTTTGCATCTGGTGAGGCTGTTCGTCTTGGGGGTGATAAGGAGTTTTCCTTTGTTGATGACTGAGAGGAACTAGATCGGCTTTGTCTTGGAGGTGAACTCAATTCTTTCTTTAGCCCTGGAGATGACCCTGATCTTGACTTTGTTTTTCCTTCTGGAGAAGACTCAGACCTGTTTCGCCTTCTTGGCAATCTCTCGTCCACATCTGAAGAGGACCCAGACCTGTTGTCTCTCACAGGAGAGTTAGATTTCCTCCTCAATGCTGGAGAGGAACCAGATCGACTTCTTCTGGAAGGCAACTTTTTCTCTTCATCCACTGAAGAAACATCAGCCTTCTTCGTGAGTCTTGGAGATGAACCTGATCTGCTGCTTGGGGACATTCTGGATTTATTTTTGAGTGTTGGAGGTGTCCTGGATTGGCTATGTCGGGTAGGTGATCTAGAATTCCGCTTTGGGGTTGGAAAAGAACGAGACCTACTCCGCCTTGGAGATAATCTTGACTTCTTTTTCAACCTCAGAGAAGAACTAGAGCGACTGCGCCTTGGAGGCGTTCTTGATTTTTTCTTCCTAGACCTTGGAGAGGAGCCTGAACGACTTCTTCTAGGAGACAAATGGGACTTCTTTTTTGCCTTAGGCACAGAACCAGATCGACTGCGCCTGGGAGATGCTCGTAACCTGCTTCTTGATTCAGGTGATGATCCTGAACGGCTACGTCTCAGTGGTTTTCTGGATCTGTCTCTCATTCTAGGTAAAGAGTCAGAGCGACTTCTCCTTGAAGAAATTCTAGCAGCTTTCCGGCCTGGAGATGATATAGACCTGCTCCGCCTAGCTGAAACCAGAGACTTCTCCCTTCTCGGTGAAGAGCTTGACCTTCCTCTTCTGGGAGGAGTTCTAGTTCTGGATCTACCTCGTCTAGACTGAGTCCTGGACCGAGACCGTGCTCGTCTGGGTGGAGTCCTAGATCTAGACCGGCCTCTTCTCGGTGGGGTTCGTGAGCGTGATCTCCCCCTTCTCGGTGGTGTTCTTGACCTTCCCCATCTCCCACTATTTCTACTTCTAGACCAACCATGCCTTTGGGGAGTTCTAGAACGGGACCAACCACGCCTTTGAGGTGTACGAGACCGTCCCCATCTGGGAGGAGTGCGTGACCGTGACCTCCCCCACCGCTGAGGTGTTCTCGACCGTCCACGCCACTGTGGACTGCGAGAACGGGCCCTTCTCAGAGGAGTCCGTGAACGGGATCGGGCACGTCTCTGTAAAGAGCGAGACCTTCCCCTCCTTGGAGGTGTGCGTGATCTGCCCCTTTTAGGTGGAGTACGAGATCGTGATCTACCTTTGCGAGCAATGGGGGTCGGGGAAAGAGACTTGTCTCTGCGACTGGCCCTTGACCTGGTGCCCTTGGGCAGAGGTGAGCCTGATGGTTCACGTCGAGATGTGGTCTTGGAAGATTGTTTGTGCCCAGAACGGGAGACTTCAGGGGATGAGCTCAACCGCTCTCTCTGAGTAGAGGCCTTCTCTTTGTCTTGCCTTTTGGGAGCATCCTCTGGAGAAGAGCTACGTGAAACTGGGGCTGGCTTTCTTGCTGGGGAAGGAGAAGAGGAGGAAGAGGAAGAGCAACTACCACTCTCCGATGGAGAGCGGGAGTGCCGGGATGGAGAACCATCATGAGAGACCTTCTTTGACTTGGTCTCAGTTGCCTTAGAAACAGGAGAAGATGAGGAAGCTACTGGCTGCTCCTTCTGGTCAGTGGACATCTTAGCCTTGGATGGTGGAACAGTCCCATTATGATCCTCTGCTTGCTTCTTTGGGGGTGGGGAGGCACAGGTAGGAGACCTGCTCTCCTTAGAGGAAGGACGCTTGTGCCCTGAGACTTTTTCCCGAAGAGGATCATTCGGCCCTGGGGAGCGGTGCTTGAGTCTTGATTCCTGCTCAAATGAGGGGGTAGACTTCCGACCCCCATGCCGAGCAGACTTTCTCTCCTTATCTCTTTCTTTCTCTTTGGCAGGAGATGAAGGACTGGTTGATCGTTGGCGGGTCTCACATACTGGAGAATGCTTAGAAGAGGTTTTCTGAAGAATAAATACATAAAAATAACCAGTTAGACTTCATTATTTCTCCCATACAACTACAACAGAGTTCCACTCAAGTTAAGCCAATTGTTTTTTAAGTTACCAGATTAGAAGCACTTACCTCTCGTTTTTCTCTGCTTTCTCGAGGACTTGTACTTCTGCCCCGCCGGGCAGGTTCAGCAGAAGATGAACGTTCTCTCTCTGGCAGACTCTTTGAAACCACTTCACTTTCTTCTCGTTTCCGTGAAGATGCTGAGGGAGACTTGCTCTGACGTCTTAAGGGAGCTCGTTTCTGGGTAGTAATGCTACCTGACCTGTAGATGATGGGTAATATAATCAGAGGCTTAAAGCCAAGATTATCTTTAAGACTCTACCCAAGGCTTGATATCTGGTCACAAGCTCTTGGATGTCCATGCCAAGACATACCTGCTGCGGGAAGCATCTGAAGATGAAGAACGATCTGCAGAAGAAGAGCGATCCCGGCGGCCTTTCTGAGAAGCAGATTCACTAGTGGACCTACAAGACAAGAATTAGAAACATAGTGGAACACATGGAAGGCCTCAGCAAGAAGGGACCTATATAGCAGGCAAAAGACTTTACCTCTTCCGTTTCTTTTCCTTAGATTTGTGTTTGCTCTTGGGACTTGGAGATCTGAGAAAACAAATTTGCTTTGAACCATTTTGGAAATAATGAAGAGTTTTATATACAGCCACTATTTCCTCCCTCAGTCCCTACAGTGTTGGCTGCAGAATATTCCCACCCTTACAGCAATACCGAAGAAGAGCTTGCCCCTAAAATGGCTCCAAATTCCCAACCAAGAGATCAACACCATAGTCAATGAAGTAATGCAGTAAAACTACATTCATGTCACCACTCAGCTAAGTAGCTTAGGCATCCTTAAATAACTCAGTTCACTCTAGCTTATATAGTGATTGACAACCTAAATTAACAAAATAAAAACTGCAATTTAATCTTTACCTCAAGAAGTATTCAAAAATTGTTAACTAATAGCATGGCTTACCTGTGCTTCCTTTTCTTTGACTCTGACCTGGAAAAAAGAACCAGGGTTTTTCCACACTATAGCTTGTGGTCAAATAAAAAATAAATGCAAGGAGGTGTCTAGAAATAATGATTTGGGGAAAACAATGTCCCAAACTGCTGCTGAAGTAGAAGTGTGATTCCCCATTATCCTAATCCAAGTTGCTTACAAACAAAGCTACTTTAATAAAAGAGACTGCTGTGTATAGGGAAGGAAAGAACTTGCCTAATTGGGAGCGTAGAATCAATCACAATTAAACTTCTCTTTGTGAAAAAAAGTTGATTTCAGAGAAAGCCAAAAACCTCTTTTTACACACATTTACTGTCAACTGAAGTGAAAAAGCCTGAAGTGAGTCCCAAAGCCAGAAGCCAGCCTGCTTTTCCCCCAGTACTGTCTCTTACCTGTGTTTCTTTTTCTTTGAACTTTTCTTCCTCTCTCTTCGAGAAGGTGACCGGCTCTCAGACCTTAAAAAAATAACCAAAAGGGTCACATTACACATCTCAAAGGGACAATTGTGGGCCTGCAAATCCAAACTCCCTTGCCTTCTTCCCTCTCTAATGCATATCTCCTGACAAACCCACACCCAGCCCCTTTACTCTCTGCACCCCATTTCAGATCTGTAGAGGGAACTCAAGTGTCTTGGCTCTCCCACCCACCTGCCTCGGTCTTTCTTCTTTTTCTTCTTTTTCTGTTTTGGAGACGGTGATCGGGAGCTGCTGGACTCTTTGACAAGACTGGGGAGATAAAGACAGGTAGTAAAGGGTCAGCTCCCCAACAAGCTTCTAAATGAAGGCTCTTCCTTAATTCTTCCCCCTAAACAAGAAGCTAAGGTGCCAAATGAGAGTTGTCTCTTCAGCCACAAACTCAGAGGCAAAATAAACTTGGACAAAATCATAGTTATAGCCCTTACACAAATGACCTCAAACTAAAGATTTTTAATCAAGTATGGTGACCAATCACTCTGTGGGATACATTAACTCAACTAGACCCACTGGATCAATGTAAATTTGGCAAGTCAACACTTATATAGGTCTCACTGATTCTGACTAACAACTGGATTTAGACCAACGTTTCCTAAGATAACAAACTAGAGAATAAGTTTCACACGTCTCATATGATATACTCTTACCACCTTTAGATGGTGTTTTCTGTATGTTTACTAAACTTTTAAAACTTTTAAAAGGAAACTGCACTAATTTTAGAAACTAAAAATAGAATGTAATACTGTCTCAATTAAAAGTAAAAGTGGCTCAACCTCTTTCTCTACTGAGGTTGACACAGCAGCATCTGTTCGCCCACTCCAACCCACTCATTTCCTCTCAGCGGGGATCCCCACCTACCTGTACTGTTTTTGCTGCTCCTGCTGCTGCCTGGCTGCAGCAGCTGAGGCTGCCTCCTTGGCCCGGCGGTTAGGGTCAAAGGAGCTGCCATCCACGTAGTTGTCACTGATACCAAAGGCAGCTCGAAGCCTCTCATTCTTCTTCTCATTGGCCTCAGCCAGCTGATGGGTCTCTGTGACACTGGAGAAGAACAGCAGCAGTCATTAGAGGGAGAAATGGGCAACTGTGAGTGGAATATGAGGGGAAGAGCTGAGAAATGTACAATAGTTTGTACATTATGCTTGCAAGGCACTATATGCTAGAACATTACAGCCAAGAGGCCTTACTTACGTTGGCTTCTGCTGCTGTTCCCCTTCCTTGACCACTGCTACATCCTTCTCAAGAAGCATCATCCGAAAAGTGGCTACTTTCTCCTGGATCTCCCCCTCTCCATACCTAGGTTGTGTACATCAGAAGATTTAGCAGGCTTACCAGATCAAATCCACACATAACCTACCCTAAGTTTTATGAACTATCACAAAATGTCTCCAAAATGTATAAATTACAATAGATACAAAAATTCATCTTGCACTACACTGATAATTTTTATCCATTATACCACAGCAGATATAAATGAAACAGCAGAATGGCCTTAGTTCAAATCTCCCCCTTGCTACGAGCCTTCAGTAAGCCCCTGTTCTCACAGCCTCCACTTCCCACACCTATATTATTATTATTATTACCTGCAATACAAGGATAATACTAACCTGCCTTACACAGTAGTTCTAAGAATACAGCTATAGGGCTTCATACAATATTTTAAAATACTACATTGGCTGGGTATATAGGGAAACAGACAGAATTATACTACTTTTCTACCATGTAAGAAAAAACTAGTCTTTATTTCTATCATCTATCAGAATGAACTTTCCAAATTCAACTACTCCTCCAGTTCCTATAAAAATAAGTTATCAACATCCTACTAAAGAGAAATTTCACTGCAAGTTTGCTAGAGAAGTGAAATGATAAGACATCCCTATAAATAATTTTACACCAAAGATTTATTTTAAGCATTATGCAAAGATTCTTGAGTATGCCCAACTGAAATCAAAAGAGGTCAACTCAGCACAAATAAGGGCATGTAGCCAATGCAACAACATCATGTTTGTACATCCAGAATGTCTACTTTATAATGCTCTAAGGCTTCATTCTACTAACAGTTCAGAATAATTAATTCAGTAACCCAGACCACGGCAAAGATCAAGGTGGCTAACAGCTGGGGGGGAAACAACTCTGAATGTCAGGCACACACACACTCATATTCCAAAATCTTGTGAGCCACCTTCTCCCTTAATTGCTACCATCCTCCTTCAGCCTCTAGAGTTACCAGCTGTTGGTCCCACTTAGCCTCCCATCCATCCCCATGGTTATGTTACATATGTCTTCACCGCTACTGTTCTAAAACCACCTACCCCTGCTCCTCCATGAGCTCAGCCAGCTCTAAGCATTTCAGCTCAACTTTCCGCTTCCGCTCGTGGTCCAGGATATCCTGGTTGGGTTTTTTAACTAGAGACGACTCCAGCTTCCTCAACTCCTCTTCTGACTTGTAGTCAGTGCGATCCTTCTTGTGGCGCACGGCCGAGAGGTTGCGCTGCACGTAACCGTTGGTGCCACTGCCCCGGGGAGTGGGGAGTCCTATCCCATTGTACATGGCTCTCACAGGCTAGCACCACTGGTGCCTCTGATACCTAAAGCGAAAATACAAAGAGTATGGCAAGAATGAAGAGAGGAGTGCAACTGACAGCTTTTGCCAAACATTACACACTAGGAAAAGAAATCTTCCTCTACCTCCCTACGATCAGGCACGAAAAGACAAACATGTATGATCAATACATAAGAACAAAACTGAAGAGGTCACGAGCTGCAGCAGCTATCTCACAAACTACTTATGACTCCAGCCTGCATCTAGCCTCACACCTGCATACACCTTTCTTTCTCCTCTATTTTGAATAGAAACCCCAACATATATCCTGCTCAGCTTTTCCTTCCCATTAAACACACCTTACCCTGCAAATTATGTTGACACATCCTGAGGTTTGCCCTATCACCACTCTTACTCTTATATTTCCTACCTAACACTCAAAACTATTTATGCTTTTCCCTATAAAAAAAAGGATTGCCTGGTTCTAAATAAGGATTCAGAGCCCTCAAACCACGTTTCCTGAAGAAACTCTACTTTACACAAACTCCTAGGTTGCCACCACTCTTCAACTTACAGCAGTATTATTTTTCCCAAACCCAACCATCATAAGCTATCTCAAAGAAACTTGGTATTCAGCTCACAGTCCCTGCCTCTGTCTTTCCTGGAAACCTTCCAGTGACCATCATCTGATAGTTCATGGACTTGCACTGGTCCATTGGCCAGCACTGCTCTGAAGACAAAATCCCACAAAATCTTATACCTCAGCCACTTTTCTCCTAAACCCCATTTTCTATATATATAGCAAAAAATGTATACACCTTTTTAGCAGATAATAGTGACTATGGTAATCATTTTAAGGCTAAGTAAATACATTTATATTGGAGAACAAATGTTATAATAACGATTTACTCAATTACAAATTCCATCTTAAATTACAATTTTATATGGGATGTTCAAATTGTTCTCCCTGTGCAACAATGCACTGCTCAACTTGTTGAAGAACAGAGTTGCAAACCTCACATAACGTTTCTCTTGTACTTTTGCAACACTTTTCTACTATTGTAATCTCTAACCCTACTAAGGGTGCATACACTTCTTGAGGGGGGTTGCAAAATAATAAAAACCAGAATTATAAGGTGGTATGGGTGTATACTTTTTTTGGAGACACTGTGTGTAACTCACAAATACCTAGCCTCTCTTCTCACATAAGCCAATTTAAATAAGTGGGGGATCCACACAACACAAATAATCCAGTTGGAAACTGGATTATGTGCATAGCTCCTTCCTATGGAATGCTGGGATGTGTTGTTTTACAAGGTCTTTAGCATTCTGTGACAAAGAGAGCTGGTGCCTCACCAAACTACAAATCCCAGGATTCCGTAGGAAGGAGCCATGACAAATAATCCAGTTTCAACCTGGATTATTTCTCTACTGTGGATGCCCACTTATGAAAGCCTCCTTTCTCAGTAAGGCTGCAGTCCTATGCACAATGACTTAGACGATGTGTGGGCTTCTAAATTAAAAAAAAAAAAAAGATTGGCCTGCCAAAGCCTCTCTTCTTACCTGGGTAAAATCTTCTCAACCCATCTCCCTGCTTAAAAGGGTTGGGTAACACCTCAAATCACCCACTGGACTACAAAAAAAACCTTAAAATGTCTTAGACTTTGAAGGAATAGGTCATTTGTCTAGGTTTAATGAGGGCATATACCCAGAAAAGATGATTTTAAATGTTTTAATCTGTTTCTTGTATATTGTACTTTTTAAAATTGAGATTGGCCTGCCAAAACCTCTCTTCTTACCTGGGTAAAATCTTCTCAACCCATCTCCCTGCTTAAAGGGCCAGATAATACCTCAAATCACCCATTGGGCTACAAAAAAAGCTCCCTTAAAATGTCCTAACCTTTGAAGGAATAGGTCATTTGTCTAGGTTTAATGAGGGCATATACCCAGAAAAGATTATTTTAAATGTTTTAATCTATTTCTTGTATATTGTACTTTTTAATTTGTGCTGGTCTATGACCGCAATAAAGAAATTATATTCTATTCTTGAAGGAGTAAGTCTCCTCTCTTGGTGTTTAAGCTTGCATACGTTTCTCCTTCGCCTGATGAGCCTTCCCTCGCTACCCACACACCCTCCGCAACCTGAGGGGGAAACACCCCATTCCTACTAAACAGCCCCACACATGGGAGGGAGAAAGGCCTGGGCAGCAACCCCTCCCTCCCTGAAAATAACACCCACCCACCCCAGATACCTTCACCTCAAGGCCTGGAAAATGCCCGCCACTCCACCCGCACCTATAGAAAAGAAGGCGCTCTCGACGCCCCTCCACAACCACAACCACCACAAGACCACGAAAGCCCAACGCCGCCCCACAACCACACACCCCACGTCGAGCCAAGCCTTCTTCCCTCGGTGTGGCGGCGGCCGCCCCCGTTTTCCCCGAGTAGGCCTCTCACCCTCCCTGCCTCCCTCCCTCACACGGCCCAAAGGGAGGCCGCTCTCGCTGCCTGCGCCACTCGCTCGCTCGCTGGCTCGCGCTACCTCATCCGACGCAGCAGCGGCCGCCGCGGCGCAGGCAGAGGCTGAAGGGGAAAAGGGGAGGGTAGCTGGAGCCGCCCCCCCTCCTCCGCCTTCACACTCCAGCCGTCCAATTCACGGCCGTCTCTCCCTTCTCTCCGTCCGTGGGATTATGGGAAACGTAGTCCTCTCTCTCAGGAAACCAAGGCTACGGAAGCCGGAAAAGACTACAAGTCCCGACAGGGCTCGCCAGCAGCGCGAAGGTCGTCCGCCATTTTCTAAAGCGCTTCAGGGAAAGGGAGAGAAAGAAGGGGGGCAGAAAGGGTGCCTTGAGGGGGATTTTTTTTCCCCCTCGAGTCCACCTCCCCCCTACACCTCTTTTATTTCCCTCTCTTTCTCACAACCGCTCGATACGGTTCAGGGAAAATGCCGGTTGTCGCCTTGAAGGGAGGGGGGGTGACAGTGAAGAGAGACCGTCACTCCCGTCAGCCACCGCGCGCTCCCAAATTAGAGTGGGTGGGATGCGGAGCTCACAGGGATAATCTCGCGAGAATTCCTAGGGAAGTACGTGTTTGTGGCGTACGTTGCTTAACTCGCCCGAACGCGTTTCTGTAAAGTATGCCGGGAATAGTAGTTCAGGAGCTTCCATTGTTAGTCTGTCACCATCGCTTCAGCTTTATAGACGGACTACAATTCCCAGCAGGCATCGGGTGTCGAAAGTGAGTGGTGGGCTTCACCCTTTCCCTTCAGCCAAGGAGGCGGGGAATTATTTTTTAGAGGGGTTTCCTGTATGTCCTAATGGCAAAGGTGGATTATTTATTTCTGTTGTCAATAAAACTGGAAACGTCACCTTAAGAGAGATTTCTGTGACTTATACAGGACATTCCCATCTGCCATTTTGTATCTGCTCCGCTCTGCAGTGTGAGATATAGGCTGCTGCTTCATTCAGTGAAGAGCTTTATGTTTTTAAGAAACTATGCCCAGAATGCACTAAATGCAGAACCAAATATCTCCTGGGATATGTAGTTTTCACCTACAGTGCTGGGGCACTAAAAGAGCTGGCCAAAGAGTCCCCCTCCCACTACTTTCCAGACTTGACGTTTGGTGTGCAAGAATAAGCCTGCCATTATGTGGAAAAGGAAAATAATAATAATTATTTATTTATTTATTTATACCCCGCTCTTCAGCCACAAAGCTCTCGCATCCTGCCACATGTGGTGTGTGTGGAGTGAGGTGTGTGTGTGTGTTTGTATAGCATGGTGTGTGCATGTATAGCATGGTGCGTGTGTATGTGCAATTGCATAGTGGCGGAGGGGCTCTCATGTGCTGGCATGTGTGGTGTGTGTGTGTAGCATGGTGTGTGTGTAGCGTGGGGGTGCAGTGTGAGGTGTGTGTGTAACGTGGGGGTGTATATGTGTGGTTGCATGGCGGCAGCAGCAGAGGGGCTCTTGGTATGAAACTAGCTGTAACATACGTGATTATACTGTAGTTGATTTGAGAGGTTATACTGTGTATTAATGCATCAAATGATCATACTCTTTGACATGTTTCCTAAGCGGCCAATCAGCAGAGTGGGAGTGGAAACATACTGAACTGTTTTATATATATAGATAATGGTGTTTGTTATGCTGGGTATAGCTAGTTGTTTTGAAATATTCTGGGGATATTTTTGACAGCTTTGCAGTTGAATACCATCTATACATCATCTTATATGGGTTTTCTTTTAAATTATTAGACAAAGTAAAATTCGTATCTTTGAACCACATTTTCCCCACATATATCCATATGAACATTATGCCCAATATTTTGGGCCCACCTTATGTACTGTTTTACAGGTTCATCTTCTGTCTCTAATTTCAAAAGGCATTTATATACTTTTTAAATTACATGGTCATCATCATACACAACTCTAAATAAAACTCATTTTCGCTAAACTCTGTGGCTGCATTTCTTATTGGATATCATTGAATTGTTGTATCATTGAATACCAAATCAGGATAATCCATGCCATAGCATTTCCTTTGGATGTGAAAACTGCACAGTGAAGAAAGCTGACAGGGGGTGCATGTGTGTGGAGGAAATAAACCCATTTTAAATGCAATACTGGGATTCTATGGGTACTGTGGACTGCTGAAATGACAACTACATCAATCTAATTGCAAATCAAGGCTGAACTCTCAATAGAAGCCAAAATTACCAGATTGAGGCTATAATACTTTTGACATGTCATGAAAAGGCATGACTTATTGGAATAGACAATAATGCTACCGTAGATAAAGCTGAATACAGTTGGAAAAGAGGGAAAACCGCATTACAACTAGATTGACTCAGGCAAAGAAGCCAAAGTCCTGAGTGTGCAAGACCAGAGCAGGGTTGTTATGACTCATTTAAGTGTCTCATTCATAAGATCCCTTTAAGTTAATGCTCACTTGACAGCACACAAAAACAGCAAGGGTCTTAATTAATGACTGCCCCTCCCAAAATACTTTGTATTACAACAAGGACATCTCCAATCAATGTATTATTCTTAAAATAATCCATTCCCCAACCCTGCAAACTGGTATAGAGCTTTCATCAAAACTCAGAAAAAAAGGAGAGAACTGGGCCATGAACTGGGTGGAGGAGAGATGACATTGTCACCCCTGCTAATCAAGAAGTCATAGAATCATAGAATTGTAAAGTTGGAAGAGACCACAAGGGCCATCCAGTCCAACCCCCTGCCACGCAGGAAATCTTGATCAAAGCGTCCTGGCACTTTAACCCCAAGGACCCTGTTGCCAGTAAAAACTCTTGTTCACAGGTCACTTTTCCTGTAGGTGAATCAATATAATTTTACTAATTCATATGTTAAAAATATTATTGTTGTTGTCATTGTTGTCATTGATTTATATAGCACCATCAGTGAACATGGCACTTTACAAGTAAGGGTCCTGATACCAATACTACAATTGTGTTCAGAGTCATAAAGATTTGAATGAGCTGCCTTGAATCCCATTCAGGGGAAGGCAGGGGATAAATTTAATTAATTAATTGCCACATGCCTGGAGTGGGGGGGGGATATAATGTGGGATGTAACAGCTTTGCAATTGCATTGGCTGTTTTCTCTATACCAATTGAGCAATCCCACTGTGTCAGTTCTGGGTGAGAGGGCTAGTGACACAGGAGGGGAAAACATCAAGTTTCCTCAGCAGCATGTGATTTCCAGTACGCTGTACTTCTGACTTCTCTTGCCATGCCCCCAAGAAACAAAAGGGAAAACAGATCAAAAGTATGGAATGCATGATGTAAGAGGAAAAGTTGGAAATATTGATCATGTTTGGACAGGGAGGAGATGGTTAAGAGGATGACAGTAGTTTTAAAATAATTAAGAAGATGACCTAGAGGTAAAAAAGTATGTCTAAACCAGAGGGGACTTCCAGTTTTAATCCAGCTTTCCTTATCAAGCAACATTTTTTAATTGGAAAATCCATCTTCTTAATTGGAATTTCTCCATTTGTGCTGCCATCAAGGCAAGGCATATTATTATTATTATTATTATTATTATCATCATCATCATCATCTTTTATTTCTATAGCACCATCAATGTACAATCAAGGATCCTTGATTCTCTGCATGCTTACATGGAAGTCAGTCCCATTGACTTCAGTGGGGCATTTCTGTGTAAGTGCCTTACCACACTGAAGAAAAGCGGCAAGGGAGCAGGAACGTTTTATCTTCCACGCTGCCTTACTGCATAACATCATCTTTTTTTCATTCCAGTCCCGTGGGGGACTGAGGTAAAACCACATATTTTTGCTAACAACCTGTTAGCAAAAAGACTCAGTTTTACCTCGGTCCCCCACAGAACCTGAATGAAAGAACACTGGAAGGATTACAATATCCATGCAGTAAGGCAGTGCAGAAAATAAAACACTCCTGCTCCCTTGCTGCTTTTCTTTGGAGTGTGGTAAGGTCCTAAGTGTATCTAGAAAGGCTCTGCTGCATTACACCATGGATTTTCAACTTCATCATTCTTGCACTCATGGACTTTGTTCTAGTCTGCCCCTGACACTGTACGATTTAATGGAGTTGAGGGTAAAAACGCAAGAAGAGCCCTGCTGGATCAGTTGAAAGGCCTATCCAGTCCATGTTGCCAGTCTGAATGGCTTAAAAAGGTGATTAGTCAAATTAATAGAGGCCAGAGCTATCAATGGCTACTAGTTATGTTAGTATACAGTTGTCCCTCCATATCTACAGATTTGGTATTCACGGATTTAAGTATTCACAGCTTGAAAATATTCTTTAAAAAATAATAATCCAAAAAGCAAACCTTGATTTTGTCATCTTATATAAGGGACACCATTTTGCTATGCCATTGCATATAATGGGACTTGAGTATTCATGGATTTTGGTATCCACGGGGGTCCTGGAACCAAACCCCAGTGAATATGAAGGGACAACTGTATTACTTTACGTATAGGAGGCAGTATGCCAGTCAGTGCTGGTTTCTGGGGTACACAGCATGAGTGTACTGTTGTGCTTGTGATCTGCTGTGGGCTTCCTCTAGGCCAGCTGTGGGCAAAATGTGGCCTGTGGGCCACATGCTACCCCCAGGGCTGTTTTTGTGGCCCAGGGGTCAATATATATATATATTTTGCTCCAGAATGCATCCAAATCCCCTGAAATGCCCTCTAGGGGTGTGGAGGGCATTTGGACTGCATTTGGAGGACCCTGAGCCCCCCAAGTGTAAAAAAAAAAAACTTTTTGCAGAAAAAAATTAATTTTAATTTTTGGTCCTAAAGTGCTTTGCATCCCATTTGGTGGCCTCCCTGGGCCAATTTAGGCTGGGAGGCTGGGGTGCAAATTGAAAATAGGAAGTGTACAGGAAAATACTTCTGATCACTTTTTGTTGTTTAAAAGGCTTCTCCTGGGCTTAAAATGGCCCAGCAAGGCCCCCAAACATGGTGGGAACACCCTTATACCCTAATGGTCATTTCAGAAGAAAACTGATCTTCTTTTAATAGGAGCAAGTGATAGCAGCAAGTGTAGTGGAGAGGTGTGGGGGGCAATGCAGCCTCCTAGCTTTCTACATTTGCCCACCCCTGCTCTAGGCTCATGGATGTCAGTGACAGGTAGTGGGTTCCATGTCAGTGGGGCAGTTTTGTGTTTTAACCCAAATTTTAAAGGCATTATCCAAGGTGCTGGACAAATTTTGTGGGTGGGTTCAACACTTTGAATAGCTTCTTTTATAGGGCTTGGCTATACAAAGAGGAAATAATATGAACATGTTCAAAAAGGCAGGTGTTCACAACGATGCGATCTGCCTACACAGCCAAAACTGTCCTCTAAACTCTGCATGCCCCCCTAGCTGGCTGGCTGCCGTGAGTGATTTACTCGCAATTTTGAATCTGCTGCTGCCATTTTTTTAAAAAGTTTCCTGTGGAGTGCACAGGCCTTATTTCCTATTTACAACTAAAAGAAATAAAAAAGAGAAAAAAATTGCCCCTGTGCTCATCCAGCCAATCAGATGGTGCTACCTGTTCGTATCTGTGCGAATGTGAGTGTTCAAACGATCACACATTCACACATCAAAATCTGGACGAAGCCCCAGACGCGGCGCAAACAGACTTTAGGGTGGATTTTGCCACCGCCCCTTCTGAATGACATGTATTTGTGCAAACGTCCATTTGTACAGATCACCGTACATTCGCACGCTGTTCATATTTCCCCCCCCCCCCATTTAGACAGGACCATAGTCTTGGCTAAAACCTAGCATAGAACCACCTTCCCACTGACATGAAAGTTATTTGCTGCCACTGGTGGTTGCTCACTCTGGGAAAGGAATTCCAAATGAAAGAGGCCTCATTCAACAGGTAATGGCTTTTCTTATTGTTGTTTTGTAAGCCAGAATTCTGTTTCCAAAGTGGCTTTTCCAGTGCCTATGGGGAAGCCCATCAGCTAGGTGAAATGGAGGCTTTTTGCAAAACAAACTAACAAATAAGGGAAAATATATGCAGGGGTTTCCATGTTGGCCATGCAACAAAATCCAAAATCCACAAGCAGTGATATTTTTGTTGGGCCAACTCCAAAACATAAAATGCATTACGCAAGCTTTTGAAGCTTCACTGGCTTCTTCATCAAGCAAAGTTGTAAAAAACCACACAAGAGAAAAATGGCAATGATGATAGGCTGCATCTGCACTGCAGAAATAATCTAGTTCAACACCGCTTTAACTGCCATGGCGCAATGCTATGGAATCCTGGGATTTGTAGTGTGTTGTGGCACCAGAGCACTCTGGCAGAGAAGGCTAAATATCTCACAAAACTACAAATCCCAGAATTCATAGCATTGAGCCATAATAGTTACAGCAGCATCAACCTGGATTATTTCTGCAGTGCAGATGTAGCCTTAGAGTCACATGCCTACAGTCTGAGATGTCAGTTAAGATGGTGTTGAGAGATTTCAAGGTGGGCAGAGGCCCCCTTATTGAGCATGTGAGGACTAGGGACAAAGAGCAATAAAAGACAGGTAATAAAATTTCATCTGCATTAGCAACAGAAAAGTAACGTCTCTTAATATCCACCTGTCCCTGTCCTGTGCGAAGCTAACTGTTCCTTTCTTAGGCAGAGAACACTGAATTTCTCAAGTTACATGTGGAAAAACTTTTAGGTGCTCAGTAGGTAAAACTTGCCAAATTGTAGTCCCAAGCTATAGTCCAATGAGAGAGGTTTTTTTTTTTACCTTTGTTGGAGGTAGAAAATCTCAAAGAGTTAAATCCCAGCCCTCTGCAGCGACTAAATTTGGTATCTTGAAATGGGGGGGGGGTCGTCTATGCAGGGATAGCCATGTTGGCCGTGCAGCAAAGTACAACAAAATTAACAGCAACAACAACAACAATAATAATAATTTATTTGTATCCTGACCCTCTACAAAGTGCAATCGGGGTGGCTTACAGCATTAAAATATACATACAAACCCCTCCATCCCACCCACCCCTTATTATACAATTAAATAATGAAACATTTAAAACATACTTAATAATTACTAACATTACTAAAAACAACTGAATGAGACTACGTGCGAAAGGGATCTAGGAGTCCTAGTAGACCACAAGTTGAACATGAGCCAACAGTGTGATGCGGCAGCTAAAAAGGCCAATGCAATTTTGGGCTGTATCAATAGAAGTATAGTGTCTAGATCAAGGGAAGTAATAGTGCCACTCTATTCTGCCTTGGTCAGACCTCACTTAGAATACTGTGTCCAGTTCTGGGCACCACAATTCAGAAAGGATATTGACAAATTGGAGCGTGTCCAGAGAAGGGCAACTAAAATGGTGAAAGGTCTGGAAACCATGCCTTATGAGGAGAGACTTAGGGAGCTGGGTATGTTTAGCCTGGAAAAAAGACGGTTTAGAGGCGATATGATAGCCCTGTTTAAGTATTTGAAGGGATGTCACGCTGAGGATGGAGCAGGCTTGTTTTCTGCTGCTCCAGAGACTGGAACACGGAGCAATGGGTGCAAGCTCCAGGAACAGAGATTTCACCTCAACATTAGGAGGAACTTTTTGACAGTAAGAGCTGTTCGGCAGTGGAACGCACTCCCTCGGAGCGTGGTGGGGTCTCCTTCCTTGGAGGTCTTTAAACAGAGGCTGGATGGCCATCTGTCGGGGATGCTTTGATCAAGATTTCCTGCATGGCAGGGGGTTGGACTGGATGGCCCTCGTGGTCTCTTCCAACTCTGCAATTCTATGATTCTATGATTCTATGAAATGCTGGATGGGATCGGACTAATAAGATTTTTTCTCTCTGATGGCCGGTTATCTATTCAGAAAAGGCCTGCTGGAAGAGATCCGTCTTAAGAGCTTTTTAAAAGCTATTTAAATTGGTAATGTGACAGATCTCATCTGGCAGGCTGTTCCATAATCTGGGAGCAATAGCCGAAAAGGTCCTCTGGGAGGTCGATGAGAGCCTAGTTTTTAAAGTTTGCAGCAGACTCCTCCCAGAGGACCTGAGTGCACAGGGAGGATTATATGGAAGGAGGGGGTCCCAAAGATAGGTTGGACCCAAGCCATTTAGGGCTTTAAAGGTGATAACCAACACCTTGTACTGGGCCCGGAAACTAATGGGCAGCCAGTGAAATGATCTTAAGATCGGTGTTATATGGTCTCTTCTAGATGTACCCAAGACCAGTCTGGCTGCCATATTCTGTACTAGTTGAAGTTTCCGGACCAAGCACGAGGGTAGCCCCATGTAGAGTGCATTACAGAAATCAAGTCGAGAGGTTACCAGAGCATGTACCATGGTCTCAAGGTCCCCAGCTTCCAGGAAAGGGCGCAGCTGGCGGATCAGCCGAAGCTGATAACAGGCACTTCTGACTGTCGCATTTACCTGATTCAAAATCCACAAGCAGCAATACCTTTATTGGGCCAACTCCTCTCTGGCTTTTCTTCACAAACAAAGGAGATTTGCACATGCCTAAAATATCCCTCAGAGAAATCGGGACAGAAATATTTCTGTCCCGGAAGCAGCGCCGCAGTTTGCACACCCAGTTCCCTCTCCCGATATGCCCTCGTCATCACGCTGGGTTATTTCTTCCCTCTTCCGGAATATTTTACTAACTGGAGTTCGCCGTTAATAAAATATTCTGGAAGAGGGAAGAAATAACCCAGCGTGACGACGAGGGCATATCGGGAGAGGGAACTTGGCGTGCGAACCGCAGCGCTGCTTCCGGGACAGAAATATTTCTGTCCCGATTTCTCCGAGGGATATTTTAGGCATGTGAAAATTTCCGAAGATTCAGGAAGGACTCATCCCGCACTTTCTGCAAGCGCACTGATGACTGAAACGGCCAATCTGAGATAAACAACTCTGGTTGCAGAAAGCACAGCAGAAAGTCTCCTTAGGTGATGTTTCTGGGTTGTGATTCTTTCTGCGTTGTTGTTTCTCTTCAAGACTTGTTTGGCGTGAGTTCTCAAATAAGGCTGCCGCATTGTGGATAGTGTGTCTCCATGCCTCTCGATGTGAGGCCAGGGCGGACCATTGTTGGTGACAATTCAGCCAAGCCTGAGATGTTGTTTCAGGGAGTCCTTGTATCACTTTTTTGGAGCGCCCCTCTTCTGCTGACCCATGGCAAGTTCACCGTAGAGTACTATTTTTGGGAGGCGATGGTCCTCCATCCTAGAAACGTGCCCTGCGCAGCGCAGCTTTGTTCTCAATAACATGGCCTCAATGTTGGTGATCCCTGCTTGCTCAAGGACAGCAACATTCGTCACATAGTCGGTCCAGTGTGTATTTAGGATTGGGCCAACTCCAAAGCATAAACAAGCTATCTCAACAATGCAGCTCTTTGGAAAGTGTTTTCATATAAGAATGACTATGCTATGAAAAAGCATGCAAGAAAGCAACTGTCCCTGGCCGTTGGTTCTACTTGCCTAGGAAAATGATGTTAGCAAGAGTTGCTTGCAATGGATTCTGGCAAACAAGAGGAGAACTTTGCATCACCCTCTATATGACTTCTCTCATCCTCCCTGCAAGAAGGCATGCAGGGAATGTAATGCTTTTGATCAAAATGGGAGGTGTAGAGTGGAGAAGAAAGGCCCTCTTGAATAACTCTCATATCAAGTAGCTCTTGAAGTCTGAACAGTCCTTGCAGAAATGCTCTGCCGCTTGTCTGAGTGAACACAACCACTGCTCTTATGAAAAGGAACCGAAACTTGGGCTGACATCCATTCAAGATAAGTGTGCTCTGTTTCTGCTGTTGACATAAATATATTTTTCATGATTTCTCATCTTCAGCCTATTTCTCCGCCTTCTTCCCTGTCATGACCACAGGAAGGAGCTGCAGTTGCACATTCAAAACCCATAGGGATAGGTGCTGTTTTTGGAGCCACACTTTAAGAGTCAGAAAATACCCCTGTTATGCCTCTTGACACATATAAAGAAATACACATAGAGATGGAGTCCAGGTTGGCCTATTGCTGTAGCATAGCCTTCCACAGTGTAGAGGCTAGGCACTAGGGTGATTTTATATTTCTGAAAGTACAAACAACCTTGAGATGACTTCTAACACCAACCCAGTAGATTTTCATTATTTGCTACAAGCTATTACACAGTGGAATAGGAGACAACAAAAGAAGTGGACAAAATTTTGTTTACTGAACGATCAGACTCAAAAGGATTATTTTATCACACAGAGGTAAGGTAAGCGGAAGTGAGCCAGATAATAGTGCCTTTCGTTCTACCTTACCACATGATGTTGGCATTCTTCAGCTGTTCTTCCATTCTGTTCCCATAGAAGATGGGCATAAAAGCAAGTTTTAAGAAAAAGGGATATTTCCCAGTTAGCAGGAAGACTCACTTTTACAACCGTCACCCACGGGAACAGAACGGAAGAACGGCGACATCATGCAGTAAGGCAGGATGGAAGGTGAAACAATCTGACTGCACTTCCTCGTGCAATAAGCCTCCAAAACATAAGGAAATACCAACAGTATAATAAGCAGCCTGACATGATCCTGAGATTCCTTACTGTGTGATCATTTCATTTCACAAACCTATAAATCATCCCACTTGCTGGTCTAACACTTCTATCTGGAGCATGTCCTCCAGCATTTCATAGATGAAAACCAGGACACAGGTGGGCCAAGCAACATCAGAATTGGGTCAAGATGTCAAAACTGAATAAGGAGGAAAAACACACAAGGTACTAAAGGCTGTAGCAGTTTGCTTTTGCCTGAGCCTGCTGGGAAGGGCAAGATTCTGCTCCCTCCTTTTCTGTCCCTGCCCTGAGTTAATTGAGTGCAAACTACTTTTGCACTTTGAACTCAATTTGCAGTAATTGAAGTCACCTGAGGACTGAGGGGGTTCTCCAACCCTTCTCCCACCAATTGTGTGATTTTTCACTCAAGCAATCCCACCCGTGCCACCAGCTTTGAGGATTCCTCTCAGGCAATCCCACCACTGTGGCCAAATTTGTGGCTTCCACCCTTTAAACCATGTAATGGTGCTTCATGGCGCTCACTGCAATTACCAAGAATGAGGGCTTTTCCTGATCCCCACCCCTGCCACAGTGTAAGGACTTCCTCCTATCCCATCTGTGAGAACCACCTAAACCTAAATGCCCTCAAGGTGCCTATGAGGATTTATGTAACTTCTATCCTCAATGGACACCAGCTGTCTATATTCAATGCTGCCACCATAGACACCTTGTTTGAATCCAAGCTCTCAGATAGATAGCATTCCGAAGGCCAAAAGTGTATAAAAACAAAAACAAATCTTTATTTACAGAAGTTAAACATATCAAAGCAGACTATTTATTACATTTAAAACAACCCACATCTTCTATCATACTCATCTCAAGCTAAACTAGACCAGCCATCCCAAACCCACAACTTGTCTACTCTGGGGGTAAAAAAATCCAATTGAAGTTCAGACTATTTTGGCCCAGAGCTGTGCTGGAGCAGCACTGGATGAAATTCAGACTACTCTGGCCCAGATTTAAGCACCGCACCCTGACCAAAGACGAATCTGATTCATCTGGATTTTTACCCCCAGCGCAGCTACATGCTCTGAGTTGAGCTCTGGTGAGTGGCTGCATGCAAGTTTCTGTCTTCCTCGCATCCTGAAGTTAGAACGAGTGACTGCACCTGGACTCTGCTTTCCCAACATGAGGCTGCTTGGTCTCAGGGTAGAACGAGTGGCTGCACTCACTGCACTTGCTCGCTCTGCCCTCAGAATGAGCAGCCACATGCAGGGTTCTGCCTTCCTGGTGTCCTGAGGTCAGAAGGAGCATCCACATAGGTACATACCAGGAAAGCAGAGCCAGCAGCAGTGGAACTGAGTAGGTGAAAAAATAATGGTGCCGGTCTCGCAGCGATTGTCCTGTCTCCCCATCCCCAAATCCAGTGCAGATCTTTTGTTCACACTACAGCTTTTCCTGGCATTTTCTAATACCCAGATTTAGGTGGCATACCCCAAGTCTGCTGCGGATAGGGCCATACATTGTGTGGCATTATCGCATCAGATTTGGTGATAAGGTCGCACATCATGTGGCATTATTGGACCAGATTCGGGGGGTATTTGGGGTTTTTCACTAGTGTACATAAGGCCCAGAGCTCTCTTTTCTCACTCTAACCTTACTCTAACTAAAAAAGCCTCATCTAACTAAACTCCCATCTATCATTCACCAGCCTTATGCAAATCCCTCAAACATTCCACCAATCAACATTTACTCCAACATTCCATTCTCTCTCCCCTCCCAACATCTCCTTCCCTTATACTATATCAATCAATACATACAACAACATTTCCAAATACATCTCCATGACATGACATGGAGAAAGGGGGACATTTGAAAAGCAGCTGAAAAATTGGGATGACAAGGATTGATCAGGGCTGTCTCTGCCAAATCAGGACAGTAGGGGGGTATGCTGCAGGGTACACATTTGAGTACTCTCCCAAGTGCAATGATAAGTGAATTTTTCTGGTCTCCCCTAGAGTTATTGGATGATACACTTATTCAGCTCTAAGAGAATCCAAGAGGGCCAGCATGGTGTAGTGGTTTGAGCATAGGACTATGACTCTGGAGACCAGGATTTGAATTCCCACTGAGTCATGGAAACTCACTGAGTGACCTTGGACAATTCACACAATGTCAGCCTCAGAGGAATGCAAAGGCAACCCCCCTCTGAACAAATCTTGCAAAAACTAAAATAAACCACCACCCCTGTGACAGGTTTGCCTTGGGGTTGCTGTAAGTCGAAAATGACTTGAAGGCACACAACAACAACAACAACAACAACTTGTTTGGGAAAGGCTGATATAAATAATATTTTTTTATAAACTAAATATAGTGTTAGTCACCTTCACTGCCTGGAATTTACTTTTTTGGATTGCAGGTACCAGAATCCCCTAGCAAGGACAGCCAGTGGAAATATAAATTTCCTGAACTCTGCCTGTCTCTGGAGCCCTGCAATTGTGCCACAAATCCAGAAGGGGGCAGGACCCAGCAAGAATGGAGAAATCTTGCCCAAAAAAGGTTTGCCTTGGGTGTGTATGTGTATTTGCCTTCAAGTTGCCTGTTGGCCATAAAGCAAAATGAAACAAAATCCAAAATTGCCATAAATTGGGAATGACTTGAAGGCACACCATTACAACAACTACAACTACAACAACATGTTAATCTTGGGCATCCCAGCCACTCACCCATGCCTGGCTCTACTTTTTGTAGTGGGGCCACATTGAAATCAGGGATGGTCTTAGTGCAAATTCCCAGAGAACAGTTTGAGCATAGGGTTGCTACTTTTTCACTGCCTCTTCCTTCTGTGTCCTGAAACACCCAGAAAGCAAATGGGTGAAATTTTTCCCATCACTGTATTCCCTGGAAAACCTTCACCAATTTCACTGCTCTCTGCATTGGGCTCAGGCTGTCTGTAAAGGCATGAAATCATTCCTTTTTACATCCCTTTTTAAAACCATAAAGGACAGTTCTGTGGAAACCAAATAAATGTGTCCAAGAGCAAATCAAGCCTGAATTCTCCCTAGAAGCAAAGACAAAACCGAGACAAAACTATGGATATACAGTCAGGTCCTCTGTATCCACCGATTTGGCATTCATGGACTCAACCATCTGTGACTTGAAATATATTCCCCAAAAAATAAATTTCAAGAAACAAACCTTGATTTTGCCATTTTATTTAAGGGACACCATTTTACTACGCCTTTGTATATAATGGCACTTGAGCATCTTCGGATTTTGGTATCCCCAGGGGGTTCTGGAACCAAACCCCAGCAGATACCAAGGGCCCACTGTATCATGAGAAGACATGACTAATTACAAAAGGCAATAATGCTTGGTAAGGTAGAAGATAGCAGGAAAAAGCAAAAGACTGTACAGATGGATAAACTCAAAGATGCAGAGCCCAGAGTTTGCACAACCAGAGCAGGGCCATTAATCACAGGGTGACTTGGAGGTCTTTCACTCTTAGGGTCTCCATAAGTCAAAATTTACTTGATGGCAGTTGAGAACAAAAGCATGCTCAGTCTATACTTTGCTGTTTCAGGCCACACACACACTTGTTTTTCTTCTCCCTATAATTTCCCCATACTTCTGTAAAACATAGGACTTCCTTCCAACCCTTTTTGTGCAATGGTGTTGCCATTTTGTCAAACAAGGATCCATGCTTGGAAAATGTTGTCTAACAAGGATCCCTGCTTGCTTTTGGTATATAGCAGGAGCAAAGGATCTCTTAACACTCCAAATCCCATCATCTCCAGCCCAGTGTTTCGGGTTATTATCACCCCTGGTTTATAGGATACTGAACACAGAGGTTTCCCACATCTAATTGTCATTGTGCAACCTATCTTCCATGAATCTGTCTAATCTCTTTACAACCTAAACTAGTGGCCATCACCAGTGCTGGATTTATGTAGCAACTAAGTAAACTGCAGTTGAGAACATCAGATTACAAGAGGTCTATAAACAAACAAACAACCAGCCAAAAGCAACTGAGAATCATACTTTGAGAGGGGGATGATGTTATGTGACCTCTTAAACTTTATACACTTCAGGGCCTCAGCATGTAATATGCTGACCCTGGTCATTGCCATATCTCATGACAGCAAACCCCACAAATTATTTGTGAATATTGTGTGAAGAACTAATTCCTTTGTTTGTCCTAATCAACTACAGTATTTGCTATCTCATATCTGTGTCTAGCTAGACACAGACACCAACTACAGGACTTCCCCTATCATAATACAAATAAAGTTGCCTCAGGCAGCATATGATGGATTGTGGGGGTGGACAGAGGGATGCATGACCTATGTGCCCACTCTGTGTCTTCAAAGCAAAACTGCTATCTTCAGGTGAGAGAGAGGAGGCTGCCCCATCACCAGCACTGAAGAAAAATCCAACCACCAGTCTAGTCAGGTTCTGTAGATAGAAGGTAGGGCAAGGAAGGGGGGATTTTGTCCTTCCCTTCAGGCAGCAAAATGTCTTGGGCTGGCCCTGGCCAACTGAAGAAGCCACTTAATGCATCTGATGACAGCTCTGGTTCACTAAAGCTCATGCCAAGATAAACCTGTCTGTCTTTAAGGTACCACAAGCCACATTTTCCTGTGACAAACTAACAAGGTTTCCCATACCTTCCAACTCTTCTGATTTGGCGGAGACAGTCCCAGTTAATCCTCTGTTGTTCCACTTTTTAAGCTGCTTTTAAAATGATCCAGTTTCTCTTTTTACTCCTTCTACTTTCTCACTTTATCCTCAGCTTACTTCAGTTGCTGCGAACTGAGTTCAAATTGCAAAAGTAGTTTGTGCTCACTTAGCTCAGCAGAGGGGAGAAGAGAGGAAGGGGCAGATTCAAACCTGAGTTTTAGTGTCAGGAGAGGGGGTGGAGGAAGAAAAACCTCTTTGCCTACACAGAAGCAGGACGAAAAGAAGTTGGGGAGGTGTGAGGCTTCCCAATATATTGATTGTATTATATTATAGGTTTTAATTTTTAAATTTTTAATTTGGTATTTAAACCCCGCTCTTCAGCCACAAAGGCTATCAGAGAGGCTTACAAATTGTTTTAAGCAATAGCTATTTACACATCTACACTGCATTAATCAGTTTCCAGTGTGTGTTAGCTAATTGCCCCCACAAGCCGGGTACTCATTTTACGGACCTACAAAAGGATGGAAGGCTGGGTGAACCCTGGGGCCCTCTGGAATTGAACTTACAACATGGTGACTTGCAGTACTAGCATTTAACCACTACGCCACCAGGGCTCCCTTATCCAGAATTCTGAAATCCAAAATCGTCCATATGAGTGGCTGGGATAATGATACAGTTGGCCCTCTGTATCCACAGATTCTGCATCCATGGATTTCACCATTCACAGATTGAAAATATTCCCCATATTTTTTTCCAAAAAAGCAAACCTTGATTTTGCCATTATATAAGGGACACTATTTTACTACACCACTGTATGTAATGGGATTTGAGCATCCACAGATTTTGATATCCGTGGGGGGTCCTGGAACCAAAGTCTAGCAGATACCAAGAGCCCACTGTACCTTTGCTTTCTGATGTTCAATGTACACAAACTTTGCTTCATTCACAAAATTATTTAAAATATTATGCATAAAAATAGCTTCAAGCCATGTGTATAAGATGTATATGAAACATAAATGAATTGTGTGTTTAGACTTGGGTCCCATCTCCAAAATATCTCATTATGTATATGCAAGTATTCCAAAATCAGAAATACTCCAAAATCCAAAGTAACTCCAGTCTCAAGCATTTCAGATAAGGGAGACTTAGCCTGTATATTATATTACATTATATTATATTTATTGCATTTGTAAGCCACCTTTCTCCCAAAATAGGACCCAAGGCTGCTCCCAGAGACAATCAGAAAAAATATTCACCATAAAATTAAAACAGTAAAACCACACAAAACAGTAAAACCACACAGAAACACATATAATACAGTATAAAAACATTTAAAAACAAACACATGTTTAAAAGATAAAACATTCCTTTAAAAAAAACTCCTTATAGTTCTCTGGAGATACACATAGAGGACAGTGCAGCAGGAAAATATGGAAGGTGAGGCAGAAAACTCTTTCTCAATAAGCAAGTTGTAATAACAGTAGCAGGTACAGCTTAAGCATAACAAGGAACACTCACAGAACCCCCCACACACACACAAAAGATCCTACCCTGCACTCAGGAGCAAAATGAGAAAACACTCTTGGCAGCTGTGGCTATAGGCTCCCAAAGCTCCACCTGTTAGAACTGTAAACCAAACACAAAGCTATCCTCCAGTGTTCTTTGCAGGATCACAGCCAAGAAACAAACAGGTCCTGGAGACAGATTCCAAGATAATGAACCCTAGGGTAAAAGTGAGCACGGGCCTCACCAAACACACACACACACTATATGTGGCTTCTCAAATGAGCAACTGAGGAGGTAAATTGTGCGCATACACAGTGGTAAACTGTTCCCATTCCTTGCAAAGGAGCCAGAAGGCCCAGGGGTTGTCAAAACAGTGGGGGGAAACCTCATGGAATTCGCTGGGAATACAACCTGTCTAAATGGGATCTCATACCAATCCACAGTATTCAGAAGGAGTGGGGGCCAAAATAGCAAAAACACTGCAGGAAAAACTTCCATGGCTTTTCCCATAGTTTTTTTAAAACAGTGAGGGATGCATATTTCTGCTTATTAGGACAAGTGATTTGCTTTGAATTGCTTTCCCATACAAGACGATGCACAACGTTGATTGGCTGGACAAGTGTGGGGGCAGGACTTGCTAACAGGGCCAGCGCCCACTGCCGCCATGTTGAATTTTCACCTTAGCGACTGATCGCTAACATAATGGCTCAGGACTCATCCCATTACATCAGGGGTGAGAATGATGAGCCTATCCAGATGTCATTGGATTGCAGCTCCCAGACATCAGCAGGGCCAGTGGGGAGGAATGTTGGAAGTTGCAGTTTAACAACATCTGGAGAGCCACATAATTCCCACCTCTGCTATGGTAACATGTCTGTCTGCCTAGCTTTCTCTGAGGGGTTGTCTTAATGGCAAAAATACTCCTCATGGAATCTGAGGAGAACTCTACCTGTCTAAATGGCAAGCTATGTTGTTTTGCCATTTTGGGAAGGAAGGGGGCCCAAAGGTTTTTAAAAAAACTGCAGGGGGAATGCGCATTCTCCCTCGTGGGGACAAACAATTCCATATGAATCGCTTTCCAATAGGATAGGAAGTGCAAAGCCAATTGGCCAGATGAGCGCAGCAGTGGGGCTTGCTACCAGAGCAAGCGCCCAGTGTTGCCATGTGATTTTTTTCATTACTGAGCAAGTGCTAAGGTGAGAAAACAGGGTGTTGGGGTTTTTCATTTTTTTGGAAAGGCAAAATATCGCTCCAGCACCCAGTTAAAATAGTTTTTTAAAAGTGCGGCAGCATCAAATTAGGTAGGTGAAAATGTAAGTAATTCACTCGTGGCTGCCATCTTGACTGGCAGGCATGCAAAACTTTTGGGGGCCAAAACACTATTAAGACAGGTCGCAGCTGCTGCAAAATGCCATTAGTGCTGGGCACTCCAGGTTTTTGGGGCTTGTATAGATGGGCTCTCCTTCTCTGAGGAGTTTTTGAGTCTCTGAGGAGATTTTCAGACGTGATTTTCAGGTCTATATATTCCAAAACAGCTCCGTTGCTGCCGCGCAGCACAGGAGCAGTTTTGGACGACGACGTTCCTCTGCCAAACCCCTCCATGTCACTTCCATGACAGAATGGAGGAAGCCGCATCATATTTCACTCACGATTGTTGCCCGTGAGTGAAATATGATGCGGCTTCCTCCATTCTGTCACGGAAGTGACACGGAGGGGTTCAGCAGAACGGCGTCGTCCAAAACTGCTCCCGTGCCGCGCGGCAGCAACGGAGCTGTTTTGGAATATATAGACCCGAAAATCGCGTCTGAAAATCTCCTGAGTCTTTGAGCAAAGAGCAGAAGGTGAGATCTTTTTTGGGGGGGTCATCCTTTACTCTTTGTGTGTTTTCTTAAAGCTTATGTAGGAGCTTTGGGTTGTTGTTAGGTTAGTTCTCACCACCACCAGCCCCTTTCTTTTTCTTTTGCCCTGTGCTCTCCCTGAGTACACAGTCTAAGGCAGTGATTCCCAGATTTTGGTCCTCCAGGTGTTTTGGACTTCAGTTCCCAGAAGCTGTACCTGACTTGGCTAACAATTAGGAATTCTGGGAGCTGAAGTCTAAAATATCTGGAGAACCAAAGTATGGGAACCACTGGCCTAAAGGGGCGGGGGGGGGGCTTCTGCTGAGTCACTGACTTACTTGGGGGAAGAGCTAGCAGCAACTAGCTCTATATAACTGCTGCTTCAGACTTTGGAGCTCAATCTTTGAGGGCTAGTGGTTTGTTGCAGTCCTATCAATAAGAATTATTACAGTCTGGAAAGGGTTAGGGAAAAATAACTGCAGGTATGGAGGAAGAAGGATCTGTTGTTGTCTGCTGCAATGTGTGTGCAATGTTTGTCTTTCTAGCCAGAAAATCTCACTGACTACATTTGCACCGAGTGCAAACTGGTGGCTCTCTTGGAAGAGAAGGTCAACACACTGCAGCTATGTGTTGAGACTCTTCAGAGCATCAGAGAACACAAGCATTTCCTAGATAGAACAGAGGGAGAATTGATCCTACAGAACCAACAGGAAAAAAACTGGCAATGAAAACAATGAGGGCAGCAACACTGAGGAAGCACCCTGGAGGACAGTCACTGTCAAGAACAAACCTCGCACAAGGGATATGGAACGACTCCAACTAAGCATTTGCTTCCTACATCTTCCTGAGGATAGTGAAGCCGAGAGGGCTGTGTGCTTCCAGGTATCAGCAGAGACCTTGGCAAGGAATCTGGGTGCCCGTCTAAACAGTGAAAATACCCCTCATGGAATTCGCTGGGAATCCTACATGTCTAAACAGGTTCCAGTGATAATCCACACTGTTCGGAAGGAAGGGGGCCCAAAAAGGCAAAAACAATAGGGTAAAAGCCTTTGCAGTTTTCCCCATATGTTTTCACAAACTGTGAGATGGGTCTGCATTTTTGCTCATTTGGACTATTGAACAATTAAAAATTTGAAGGGAAGCACAAAGCTGATTGACCAGGCGAGAGCGGGGGTGGAGCTTGCCTAGGAGGGCAAGCATCCACTGCCACCATGTTGGATTTTCACCTTAGCAATCGCTTGCTAAGGCGATAAAAAGGATCAATATTTTTTGTTTTGCTTTCTTATAAAATTGGAGAATCACTCTATTGCACCAGCACACCTTGGGATGACTTTTTTTAAAAAAAAAGAGGCAAGGAAGAACTAACACGAGTAAATTTCCTTTTCCTTGGGTTTTGTTCTGGGCTGTGAGGCCGTGTTCTGGAATAGTTTCTTTCTGACTTTTTGCCTGCATCTGTGGCTGGCATTGTCAGAGAATGGTTGAGTAGGAGTGTGTATGGAGTTTATATGTCGTTGCGGAGTGTATGTACATTTGTGTAATTGAATGGTTAGTTTCTGGGTATAGAAATGCAAGGCTCCTTAGTGTCTGTTTGGCTAATGGCTGATTGATGGGCCATTAACTGCTGGAAATCACCCTGTCCCTGGGTGGAATTCCTTTGTAAGTGTTGAGTTTTTATTATTTTTTTATTTTATTTTCATTTAGTATATAAACTCCATATACACTCCTACTCAACCATTCTCTGAAGATGACAGCCACAGATGCAGGCGAAACGTCAGACAGAAACTTTTCCAGAACGTGCCTCACAGCCCAGAAAAAAACCCAAGGAAAATCGATGGATGCTGGCCATGAAAGCCTTCAACTTCACATATCACAGAACCACTTGCCATCATTTTTAAGAAATCTTGGATGATGGGTGAGATGCCAGAGGACTAATGATGAGCCAAACATTGTCTCTCTCTCTTCAAAAAAGGCAAAACACACACACACACACGCACACAAAGAACAACAACCAGGAAACTACAGGCCACAACAACCACAACCAAGAAACTATAGGCCAGTCAGCATGACTCAATACCAGGAAAAATATTAGAACAGATTATACAGGAGTCCATCTGCAAGTATCCTGACGACAATGCAGTGATTATTTGGAACCAGAATGAGTTTGTCAAGAACAAATCCTGCCAAACTTACCTTATACCCTTTTTTGATCAGGTCACTTAGTCTAGTAGATGGTAAGAATGGTGTGGATGTAATTTGTCTGGATTTCTGCAAAGTATTCTATAAGGAATGACCATGATTGGTGGCCAGTATAAATTAATTACTCTTGATTTACATGGAGACCTGTAGAATCACAGAGAGAGATCTCCCACATTACATTTCACTTGGTCCTATATTTATATATATACAAATCTTGGGTTTGTTACCCTTCCCAGTGTGCTGATTGGCTGCTCAGGAAACACACCCAACCAATCACCACCCAGATGCACATTCCCTCTCCACCTCACAAATCTGCTCCTGCCACTCAATCTGTGGCCCAGATTGAATTTGCTCAAAATATATCGAACTACAATTCCCATCATCCCCAATCAACATATATGGGTGTGCTGATGCAACAGTTTACTGTGAGTGGCTGTGCATTTTCACTCATTCACAGCGAAGTTGATTTGTCTCCACCATTTCCACACCTATTCACATCTATTCACATTCATTCGTATTGAACAGGCACACATGCTCATAAACGGCAGCTGAGCAAAAATGTGCAGCGATATGAATTCAGATAGCCACATGTCTGAAAATATGCACACATCTACACACAGCTTTAGGGAAAACCACAAATCCTTTTACGGCGCTGTTGATGGAGTTTTTAGCCCCCCTCCCTCCAAACACTGAAAATCCCCTTCAGATCTCATTCAGACAGATTGGATTCTCTGGTCTTGTCTATACGGTCAAAATAATATGAACAAGATGCAAAAGACTGGCGATCCATTCAAACGGTCATTCGCACAAATACATGTCATTTGGAAGGGAGGCAGCAAAATCCTTCACAAAGCCTGTGTGCATAGTGTCTGGGGCTTCATATGGATTTTCTGAAAAGCTCCATACGACTTCTAATGTGCGGCCGTTTGAACACTCATGTTCACACAGATACGAACAGGCAGTACAATCTGATTGGCTGGACAAGCACAGGGTGGGGCTAGCAAAAAGGGAAAGCGGATGCGGCCACCATGTCAGATTTTCAGGTAAGTGAGGATCCGGTAAGTTGATTAAATGGCGACCTCATACTTTTTCTATTGATTTATTTGTAAATCTGAAATGTTGGTTGTGCGCACCCTAGGAAACTGTTTTTTTAAAAAATGGTGGCAGCAGATTTAAAATTGCGAGTAAATTACGTACTCATAGCTGCCAGCTGGCTAGGGATCATGCAGAGTTTAGGGGGACTATTTTGGCCACGTAGACAGGTCACATCGTTGCGAACACCTGCCTTTCCGAACATGTTCATATTCCCCCCCCCCATATAGACAAGACCTCTGTGAATTCTATGAGGAGTATTTTCATTGTCTAGACAAGCCCTAGGTAACTCCTCCTGACACTGCTTTCTATGGGTTAGGATCGTCTCCCATTCTGCCAGCCTTATTTACTGTACTACCATAAAATCTGACAAGTGCGGCAATCTCAATTTTCCTTGCAGTAAGGCTCCCTCAGATTGTAATACTTCCCCCATTTTCAATTTCCTTCACACCCAGAACAGCAACCCCAGAGCAGGATGTGATATGGTCCACTTAAGCCATTCATTTCTCACAGTTTCCTTAGCTTTTATGTGGTGACTCTGAGAACAAATGCAAATTCAGGTATCTCAGTTCCTCCATATTCCAATTTGACTCAATTCCAAACACTGACTCACAGCTAATTCTGCATTGACGATGATTCAGCACAGCTGTTTTGTTTGTCTGTTTTCTGGTTTTGCTTATGGTATATTGTCATCCTGGTGCAGCTCCTTTTCACTCCCTAAGCCAGCCTTTGCCACTTCTCGCCCTTTAGAAAAGCCAGATCAGAGTGCCCATCATCTTCAGCCAGCTTGCCATGGTAGCTAGAAATGATGGGAGCACATGTGGACATCCACCCTAAATGCAGAGCTTAGATAAATTCCTTATTAAAATTATAACTTCCAAGAGGAGCCCATCCAGCCCCCATTGCAAACAGCCATGTTGGCGGGAGATAATGGAAACTGCGATACAAAAAAGATTTTTATGCTAAGCTCAAACTTAGTGCTAAGGCCCTATTACAGTAAGATTTGCTGGGGGAAAAAACTGCAGTACATACTCCATTCTTATTTATTAGGAATAATCCTGACTTTTAAAAACCCCTGTACCAGGCAAATCAGTGCCTCCTATTTCATCTCCACTTTTGCCTTGGGGAAGTCTCTTGTTAAGTTATTATAGGGTTATCATCTGTAGAATCAGAGTTCTAAGGAAGAGGTGTGGGAGTTTGCTATGTTTAGCCTGGAGAAGAACAGCTTGAGAAATGACATGATAGCCATCAGCAAATACAATAGGACCCCTGTATCCACTGATTCATTCTCCACTGATTCAATTATCCATGGGACACAAAACAGCACACCTACCATAGAGACTTCCTAGAAAATGTGTCCTCTCTAGCCATTTTCTAGGTCCTCCAAGGCAACTCTGTGGTATTTTAAACCGGAAGTCCCATTATTTCCAATTGTGTTCGCTGTTATCCATGGTTTTCAGTATCCACGGAGCCCCCCAGAACCAATCCCCAATGGATACGGGGGTCCTACTGTAGGGTTGTTACATAGAAGATGGTGTAAGCTTGCTCCAGAGGGGCAGGACCCACACTAATGGATCCAAACTGTGAGAAAGGAGATTTTGACTAGACATGAAGAACTTCCTGATGGTCAGAACTGTTCAACAATGGAACTGGGACGGACTGACTCAGAAGGACTGAGCTCTCCAGCGGAGGCTTTTCAGCAGAGGTTGGATGGACATCTGTCAGGGATGCTCTAGTTATAGACTTCCTGCATTGGCAAGAGTAAATGGTTATGGAGGGGGGTGTTTTTCATTTTCATCCCATGGGCATTTCTAAGCAGCCAAACATACCCCTGCTAGGGGGGCAATGGCCAAAAAAGGGCCAATCCTGGAAGCGTACAAGGTGGTGATTCTTCTTTTAAACAAGGTGAATGCCTTCCTCCCACTCAGCATTTCAAGGTTTTAATTTTTTTTTAAACAAGAATGGAAGTAACATTCATGCCAATTCCACTTTACATTTTCTGGGTTTTGGGGAGGTTTCCATGCAACTCCTGCTGGGTCCCAGAGTTGAGAAATTAGCCCAGTTTGCTCACCTTAGAACAGGGATGGGAATCGTGCAAGCCTCCAGAAGTTGTTGGACTGCAACTCTCAGCATTCCTCACCATGTCTCTGCTGACTAGGACTGCCGGGTGCTGCAGTCTAACAACATCAGGAAGGCTGCATGATTCCCACCCTGCTTTACAACGTGGGTACATGTTGATCTCCAAATGTTGTTGGACTGTACTTCCCATCAGCCCTAGACAACATAACAATCATGTGGGTTCATGGAAAGTGCAATCCACCAACAATTGAATTCCCTATTAATGCCTCAGGAATTTAAGGTAAACACAGGTTGAGTCTCCCTTACCTGGAATTCCAAAACCTGAAATACAGTATTCCAAAATCCAAAATTGCCCACATGGGTGGCTGAGATAGTGACACCTTTGCTTTCTGATGGTTCAATGTACACAAATTTTGTTTCATGCATAAATTATTTTAAAATATTGTGTATAAATGTACCTTCTGGCTATGCATATAAGTGTGTATGAAACATAAATTAATTTTGTGTTTAGACTTGGGTCCCATCTCCGAGATATCCCATTATGTATATGCAAGTATTCCAAAATTCAAAGTGTTCCAAAAACATTTTGGATAAGGGAGACTCAACCTGTATCTTACATTTCTGGGTAGGGGCAAGGAGAAGGGTGAGTAGCTGTGATAATCTTACACAGCCAAATAACAAAGATTTTTGCAGGACCTTAAAGACTAATAAATTAAATTTGGCATAAACTTCCATGGACTGCAGCCCACCTCATAAGAATGTTTCATGTTTGTCCTTTTTATGTTTCAGTTCCCTCCTCTCACCCTCTCACACACATGCCTTTGTGTAATAATCTGCCAATTGAAGCAACATTCCAAGCACAGGATGAAATGATATGAAACTGGCTGCTAGCTTTTAAGGTGACACAGATCTCTGCTATAACTCTCTAGTGTAATTATCTCTCTCTCTCTCTCTCTCTGGCTTTTCTTCGCAAACGAAGATTCAGGAAGGACTCATCCCGCGCTTTCTGCAAGCGCGCTGATGACTAAAAAGGCCAATCCGAGATAAACAAGTCCGGTTGCAAAAAGCACAGCAGGGTGTAATTATATTAGTAAATCAAATGAGTAGATTCATTTTGTCTAACATTTATAGACAGACAAATTTTCAGCTTACTAAAATGTTAGAAGAAAGGTTGTCCCAAAATGAGCAGAAAATGACACAGTTGAGACAAGCCTCTTTTATCTTTAATAGACATTTTGATATCCAAAAAAAATTGCTAAGTTTTCAGGGTAATGAGATAAATGTTCTGCTCACCCACTAATAGCCAAAAATCATACTGCTGTTAAAACCCCAGTTCAAAAACTGTAAATCTTTTGAAAGTGGAGAAAACAGTTTCAGTATTCGTCTAGGGCCTATAGGAAGTAACAGTGGATGACTCAGTTGTCAGTGGGATTGTGAACCCTCTTTGGGTTTTAGTCTAATTTTTAAATAAGCTATCCAAGGTGCTGAACCCTAACCCCAAAATAGGTATGGCACTTTGGATACCCCTATAAAGTTTGGACTAAAACCCAGAGCAGTCTCAGCACCCTATTAGAGCAACCACCCATTAGTCAAGGCATGGAAGCTTTAGCCTCCAGGTATTTTGGAATCCAGCTTCCAGAAGCTCCAACCAACATGGTAAAGGATTTGAGGAGTTGTAGTCCAAATATTGGGGGGAGGGGTATCCCCCTGGATTAGGGATTGAAGTAGTGATAATCATGCTTGAGAGGTTAGCCAACAGGTACCTACTACTGTCAGTTTTTTTCCTGCCTTAAAATGATCCAGGCTGAAAGCAAGACAAACCTGAATTTTTAAAAATTATAATTATACTTTTTCCCATGACAGACAAAAGTGTGTGCATGCAGAGGGAAACAACAGTACTGTATTCTTAAAGCACTTCCATCAGTTTCAAAGCAGGACCTAGATATTCTAAAGGCACCAATTCCTGTCTAATCTTGGAAGCTAAGCAGGATCAGCCCTGTTTAGTACTTGGATGGGGGACCACCAACAAACACCAGGTGCTGTAGGCTATGCAGTATTTCAGGGGAAGGAACTGTTAAAATCATCTCTGAGTATTCCTTCCCTGAAAAAACTATGAAATTCTTATGGCTGGCATAAGTCTACAGATGACCTGAAGGTTCATAAACACACATAGGGTCAAAGCATCAGACCTTTTTGATTAGCAAAAACAATAGAATTATCTGCCACACCTCACAAACGTCCCTGTTCCTATTAATTTCACTACAATCCTCACAATAGCTTAGAGTCAAAATAATTTTTTCTCGCCAGCACCCTACATTGTTGTCAACTGTCCATGTTGTAATGCGAAATGGGGTGGGTGGTGTTGTGGCTTGGTTTTGAATGGGGGAATTAAGAGCCATTTGCTTTACAAAAGACTTGCTCCTGGTTGAGATGAGAGCTGTTGAAACTGGTTTTGTTGTTATCCTCCAACACAGCTAAATGCACTTTTGGATTCTCCTTAGGGGGTGTGGTTGGGGGGGGGGTTGTCATAAAGAACACACCTGCACTTCCAAACAGACCACTACACCACTGTACATATCTGCCTTTACCATTAAGAACTAATCTGATATAAACATCGTCTTGGCTGTCGTCCATTTAAGCCTTGTAACCATAAATACAGATCAAATTAAGTGCAGCTTTATTTTATGAAGGACAACTTCCTCTTGATGCAAAGCAGATCAGCTTATGCTCGGGCTCATACAATTAATCATCTAGTTAGTATTGGGGTGACGACCTTTGAGCTGTCCTCTGTTTATTTATTGCCTTCCCACCCCAACACTCTTCTCCCCAGCAATCTCAGACTAGCCTCCTGAAGCCTGTTTGTCTCACATCTTGCCAGTAGGGTAGTCACATATGGAAAGAAAAAACAAAGGCTCTTGTGTTTTTAGCATTTGTATAGCAGAGGGAATGACAACAACTAGTTGCTGATATTCTCTCTTCTTCCACACAACTATTAAAGGTACAGGAGCCCTGTCCTCTTTTCACACCCTCCAACATTTCACAGATGAAAACCAGGACATGTGTGACCAAACAACATCAGAGTGTTATCAAAATGGTAAAAGGTATTAATGAGGAAGAACAGGCAAGCTAGGAGAAGCTGCATCAGTTAGCTTTTGCCTGAGTTTGCTAGGAAGGGCAGGATTCTGCTCGCTCCTCTACCCCCTGCTGAGTTCATTGAAGCATAGAATCATAGAGTTGTAAGAGACCACAAGGGCCATCCAGTCCAATCCCCTGCCATACAGAAATACACAATCAAAGCATTCCGGACAAATAGCCATCCAGCCTCTGCTTAAAACCTGCAAAGAAGAAGACTCCACCACACTCCGAGGCAGTGCATTCCACTTCTGAATAGCTCTTACTGCCAGGAAGTCCTTTCTAATGTTTAGGTGCAATCCCGTTTTCCTGTAGTTTGAACCCATTGCTCCCTGGAGCAGCAGAAAACAAGCTTGCCCCATCCTCAGTATGACATCCCTTCAAATATTTAAACATGGCTATCATGGCTCTCAACCTTCTCCTTTCCAGTCTAAACATGCCCAGCTCCCTAAGCCACTCCTCATAGGGCATGGCTCCCAGACCTCCCACCATCCTGGTCGCCCTCCTCTGGACATGTTCCAGCTTCTCAATATCCTTCCTGAATTGTGGTGCCCAGAACTGGACACAGTATTCCAGGTGAGGTCTGACCAAAGCAGAATACAGTGGCACTATTACTTGATCTAGATTCTAGACACTATACTTCTATTAATGCAGCCTAGAATCGCATTGGCTTTTTTAGCTGCTGCAACACACTGCTGACTCATGTTCAGCTTGTGGTCCACTAAGACTCCTAGATCCCTTTCACATGTATTGCCATCAAGCCAGGTGTCACCCATCCTATATCTGTCCATTTCATTTTTACTGACTAGATGTAGTATCCTACATTTCTCCCTGTTGAAATTATTTTGTTAGTTTTGGCCCAGCTTTCTATTCTGTTAAGGTCATTTTGAATTCTGATCCTGTCCTCTGGGTATAAACTACTTTTGCACTTTGCAGCAGTTGAAGTCAATTAAAGTAAGCTGAGGACAATGGGGGAAATCAAGAAACTGGGACATTTTTAAAGCAGCTGAAAAGTGGGAGAATATTTTGTCTAATTTCACTGGAGTGAGGTACCATTGATAAAGCATTTTGATGTAGTTTTCTTTCAAGTTTTGTGCTAGTGTAAATTTCTATGTTTCGCCCATGCTTTTTCCCATCTCTCAATTTCCAAAGGATGACCTATATCTTTTGCCCGCTTTATCATCTTATCTTTTACCAGTTCATCTTCAAGCTCTCTAACCAAAAGCACTCTATAATATTTTTTAATATGATGTTTTCCTGGGTCTTGAAACACTTTATCAATCTCGTTTTGTGACATTTGAAAGTTTACTAGCTTGAGGTCAATTTTGTACTTTTCATGTAGTTGTTTATAGAGAAACCAATTCATGGTGTATCCTTCTTCTTCTAGAGTTTCTCTTGTCTTCATTTTTGTTTCTTTTTGGGGACCTGGCTCTAGAATCTCATAGTATTTTATCCATTCTTGGTTGGTTATTTTCAATTTATTTATTTATTTATTTATACCCCGCTCTTCAGCCACAAGGCTATTAGAGCAGCTTACAAATTGTTTTTAAGCAATAGCTATTTACACGTCTACACTGCATTAAACAGTTTCCAATGTGTGTTAGCTAATAGAGCCTCCTGTGAAGATGTCCAAAGTGGGATTTTGTGATAGAATTTAGGTTTCACATTGTTCTAAACGTTTAGCAAAGCTTGCCTAAGGTAGTGGTTTTCAACAGCTTTATGTTCTCTCTTTTTGCCGTACCATAGGTAAGCATGCCACCCGAACACTAAGTCATGTCCTTCTAGAGCTAATAACCTTGTGTCTCTTAAACTGAACCATTCTTCTAGCCACGCCAATAAGCATGCTTGGTAGTATAGTTGCAAGTTCGGTAGATCGCAACCCCCCCCCCATTCTTTTCTTTCTGTCAAAAGTTTATATTTTATTCTTGCCTTTTTCCCTTCCCATATGAATTGGAGTATTTCCTTATTCCATATTTTGAAACACTTGTTATTTATTATAATTGGGATATTCTGAAAAAGGTATAGCAACTTTTGTAATACCACCATCTTTATCACCGCTATCCTTCCTAGCAAAGACAGGTGGAGTTTTGTCCAGTTAACTAGTTCTTTTTTTATTTTTTCCCATACTAGTTTGTAATTATTTGCAAACATGTCCACATTCCTTTTTGTCACCCATATTCCCAAGTATTTTACCTTCTTCTCTATTTTGAAGCCTGATATAGTGCTAATCTGGTCTTCTTGTTGCTCATGTTTTTTGTTATTACTGCTGTCTTATCTACATTGATTTTAAAACCCGAGACTATAGCAAAATCATCTAGTGTTTTTCTTAATTCTTCTAACTATGTTATGGGGTCTTCTAATATAATAGCTAAATCGTTGGCAAAGGCCTTTAGTTTGATTTCGTGTCCTTTAATTCTTATTCCCTTAATGTTTTTGTTTGCTCTTATGTTGTTATTTAGAACCTCAATCAAGATGATAAATAATAATGGTGACAACGGGCACCCTTGGCAGGTGCCCTTCATTATTTGAATTTTTTTGGTTCTTTCTCCATTAGCCAACACATGAGCCTCTTGTTTCACATATAATGTGTCAATCCATTTCATGAAGTTGTCAACTACTTCCATTCTATGAAGTATGGCTAGTAAGAATGGCCATTTCACATTATCAAACGCTTTTTCCGCATCCAGAAAGAAAATTCCTAAGTTTTTTTCATTGTGGCATTCGTAGTATTCTATGGTGTCTATAATTGTCCTCAGGTTGTTTCGAGTCTGTCTACTTGGGAGGAACCCATTTTGATCTTCGTGTATGATAGATAGATTTAAAGATATTTTTGAATCTGTAGGCTAGAACAGATGTAAAAATTTTGTAGTCTAGGTTCAGGAGGGAGTTTGGTCGGTAGTTTTTAGGATCAGTCTTATTTCTTCCTTCTTTGTGTATTAACGTTATGTAAGCTTCCTTCCAAGTGCCCGGTATACCTTCATTTTTTATAGCGTTAAAAGTTTTTTGAAGTGGAATAAGTAATATCTCTCCTAGCTTTTTGTAGTATACTGAAGTAAAGCCATCTGGTCCCGGAGCTTTGTCCAAGCCCATTCTTTTAATAGCTTCAAAAATTTCCATAGCCGTAAAATCTCTATTCAATTCTTCTCTCTGTGCATCAGCTAGTTTCTTTATTTTTTGACTATTCAAATAATCATTTATCTTATTTGTCAGTAGTTTTGTTTTCGGTGTATCATAGTATAGATGCAAACATAGCATAGGTGCAAACCTAAGTCTCTTTGAGGCATTCTGGCCTGAGGCAGAGAGCAACATCCCCCCATTCTATATACAAAAGCTGGCCACTTAATTCTATATTGATACCGGTGATGGCACAATGAGCTCCTGAGGGTAGAAGGCTAGCACATGGGTGGGACACAGGGCAGGCAGGCTTTGTGGTCCATATAGCTGTGTCCATCACCCTCCTGCCTGATGTGCCTGCCTCACTCTGCCTAATGGTAGGGTCAACCCTGCTCTAGGACTGACCCAGGTAGGGAATCCTGCAGCCCCCCCAGTCCCGATGTTGTTGGGTTGCAAGTCCCAGCAGCCCTAGCCAAATAGCTAAGAGTCAGGAATGCTGATTGCTGTAGTTCAAAACATCTGGTAGTCCCCATAATTTCCACATGTGGCCTAGCCTGATATGCAAACTAGTAAACCATAACTCATTAGAAAAGTTCATACAGTTTGGTAAAGTGAGAAGCAACAGGAAAAGAGGAAAACCACATTACAGGTAGATACACTCCATCTACGGAGCTACAGCTCCAATTCTACAAGACATGAGCAGGGCTATTAATGACAGAGTGTCTTGGAAGTTTCTCATTCAGATTGTTATTTCCCATCATAACAAACCACACTGGCTACCTATACTAATTAGCAAATGATAAGGAACATACGCTCCTTTAATGTCTCATTCTGGTGTTCATGATTGCATTTTCATCTGGGGTTGGTGAGGATGTCATATATTTTAATAACATTTTGTGAACTATCCTGAATATCTGAAAATGAAGAGTGGTATATTAAAGATCTTTAAAATAAATAGTAAAATACAGTACATATAAATAATACAAAGCCATCAGTGGCTCCATTCACACAACAGGAATCCCTTCCCTAAACAAGAGAAATGGGAGCAAGATGCATAACAGGGAAATGTGCCCATTATAAGAAAGAGTCATTCACTATTCAAGTAAGGTTGTAATTTTTGGAAAATATATTTTGTCGACAAGACTGTGTTGATGTAGCATTTTATACTTCTCTGGCATTGCTGTATGCAAGACAGATTCTGACAATTGTGTCATATATGTTGATCTAGAAGACTAGGAAGAATGTTTTTGGTAGTAGCATGGTAAGTTTGATCAGGAGGGCTTTAAACTAAATCCTTGGGGGGTTGGAGAAGCTGAAACAGCCAAAAGACAAGATCTAAACACAAGGATATAAATTCTAGAGGAGAAGCTGAGAAAGAGAATGGGATCCACAGTCGAACTGGCAGTAAAGTAATAGATGAGAATCAACAAGGCTTCAAATGCCTATACATCAATGGGAAACAAACAAGATGAGCTGAAATTCTAGTGCAGGAAGGTAAATATGACTTTACAGGTATAATGAAGACCTGGTGGGGTGATTCCCATGATTGGAATCAAACTATTGAAGAATATAACCTATTCAAAAAGGAGGGGGAGTAGCATTATATGGCAAAGAAAAATTTACTTGTATAGAAATCCATGAGAGTGATCAGACTGGACCAGCTGAAAGAATTTGTGTAAAAATAAGTGGTGAAAGAAATAAAATCTACATTGTGGTAGGAGTCTACTATAGGCTGCCAGAACAAGAGGTGATGAATGATGCTTTTCAGAAACAAATTTCAGAAATCTCAGACATGCAAGAATTAGTAGTTATGGGGGATTGCTATTACTTTGATATCTTCTGGGAGATTAACTCTGCTAAGCATAGCCTCTCTAACAAATTCCTGATGTGCCTTGCAGATAATTTCCTCTTTCAAAAGGTAGAGGAAGAAACAAAGGGATTGGCAATCCTGGACTTGCTCCTAACCCTACTGCTCCTAACCAATAGGGAAGAGTTGGTACTTTAGGGGAAAGTGATCCTGTAATGCTAGAATTCACAAACATGGGACAGAGCAAAGATGGCTATAGTCAAATACGGACCTTGGATTTCAGGAAAACTGATTTAACGAATTCAGGGAAATACTGGGTAGAATCCCATGGCTAGAGAAGCTAAAGAAAAAAGACATCCAGCAGGGAGTTCATGGAGTTCTTGAAGAAGGAAGTTGCAAAAAGCACAACCACAAACAATCCCATGGCAAAAGAAAAATAGGAAACATTAGAAAAAGCCCATGTGTCTGTACAGCAAACTCAAGTAGGGAGTGAAAATAAAAAATAGCATGTATAAAGAATGGAAAGGACAAATCACCAAGGAAGAGTACAGATGTGTAGCCTAAGCTTGCAGGAATAGTGTAAGAGAAGTTAAATTTCAGAATGACCTGGCTAGGCAAACAAGGAGCAACAAAAAAAAGGAGTTTTTTCAGATATGTTGGAAGGTCCCCCTCTTTGAAAAGGGAAAAAAAAAACTTCTGGGGAACTACAAACCAGTCAGCCTGACATTAACACCAGTAAAAATATGAGAACAAATTATAAATATTTCAATATTTCTATCAATGTCTTAGATGATGGGTTAGAGGGAATCCCTATCAAGTTTGCAGATGATACAAAACTGGGAAACGTAGCTAACACATTGGAAGATAGGAACAAAATTCAAAGGGACCTTGATAAACTAGAAAATTGGGCTGAAACAAATGGAATGAAATTCAACAGAGACAAATGCAAAATTCTACCTTTAGGTCTCAAAAACCAAATGCACACTTATAGGATGGGGAATACTTGGCTCAGCAGCAGTACATGTGAAAAAGGCCTTGCAATTATTGTTGGTCATAACTTGAACATGAGCCAGCAGTGTGATGCTGCAGCAGAGGAAGCAAATAATAGTTTAGCCTGCATTAATAGAACTGTAGTTTCCATGATAAAGGAAATAATAGCCCCCCTATATTCTGCACCAATCAGGCCTCATCTGGAGTACTGTGTTCATTTCTTTTAACTCAGTGCAACTCAGTTTGCAGCAAAGGAAGTGAGGACACAGGTAGAAAGTGGAAAGTGGAGAGAGAAACTGGGACATTTTAAAAGCAGCTAGAAAATGGAATGACATAGGATTAATCAGGACTGTCCCTGGGACAGTTGGAGGGTATGCTTCTTTCTTTTTCTATCATGTTCTGTAACTGAAGAGAACTGACTATCTAAGCAACACAGTGCTCCTCCAACAGCAAATTTCCTTTGGAATATAAGGGGCCATCTATATGGTAAAAAAAATACGTATGTGTTCGGAAGATCGATCATCCGTACACATGGCCATTCAGATGCATACGTGTCATTCAGAAAGGGGGCTAGCGAATTCCCCATAAACTACGTAGATTCAGTGTTCAGGAGAATTAGCGAATCTCGAACTAAAATCCGTACAGCCATTCATATTGTCGACGGTCTGTACACCCTGTTCGCACACATACGAACAGGCAGTGTAATCTGATTGGCTGGCTGAGCAGAGGATGCGGGGCTAGCAAAGAGGGGAATTGGGACCGGCTGCCATGTTGGATTCCCAGCTAAGCAAGAGTCTGGTAAGTCTATGAATTTTACATTTATTCCTCTTTATTTTATATTGTAAATATGGAAAACCAACTGTTCGCATAATAGGCATCTTTTTAAATTTTAAAAAAAAGCAGCGGGAGATTTAAAACCACCACTTGGATCGCTTGCTCCAGCCAGCTGGGCAAGGGGGGGTACATACGGAGTTTAGGGGGGGTAAAAAATCGCGTAGGCGGATCGTATGCATACGAACAGCTGCCTTTTCGGATTTACCTCCCAAACAGATGTTTTTTTAATCGTGTAGACGGGGCCTAAGAAAAAGTGTTCCAAGAGGCATAGAGATCTCTCTGTCATTTCACTGCAATGTTCTCAGGCGAACAAACCACCAGATATTTTTATTCCACAAAAAACACTGAAGTTATAACAACCACCTGAGCAGGTTTCTAGGGCTTGTGTTGATAACAATAAGTGGCTTATGTTCATTCTTGACATATATGTTTGTGGGGATTTTGGCATTTCAGTCCCTTTCAATGCTGGACAGCACATCTATAGAAAAAATGGTTTATAGAAGAATATAGTCCACTGTTCCTTTATTTTTTTAAAAAAAAAATCAAATAAAATAACATAACCAAATCAGAAAAAAGAAGGACATTTTTGGAAAAATACTATATCTTAAAAAAATAATTTAATAGATCACAATTTTCTTTAGGATTGCTGGAAACTCAGGCCAAATTTTAGAGAGATGTTTTATAGTTTTTTTATTCTGGATAATCTGAAGTGGAAAAACAGAATATGAGATAAAAAGCAACCATCTCATAGATATGTGTATATGGGCCTTCAAGTCATCTGTCAACTTAATGGTGACCCAATGAATTTCAGAGTTTTGTTAGTACTTTTCTTTTTATTTTAATCTATTGCAATTTATTGACTAATTGATGATTTTGTTGTTGTTAACTATGGTTGTTAATGTCAATTGCTATATGAATGTCATGTGTAAAATAAAGGTTAATAATATTTTAAAAGAAAATAAACTTTCATTCCCTTTCAACTTTTGCTGCTATCTCTTGCCTTCTCCCATGCAGTTTTATTTCACATTATTACATTTTATGACTATTGTTCAGCTTTTACAACAACTGGCCCTGTTCACTGGGGAGTTTTGGGAGCTGTAACTGGCTGGGCAGGTTCTATGAGTCTGGGAAGGTTACTTTCCCAGCTGGGATTTTTGCCACAGTTTTTCCAGTTTGCTTCAGGGCCTTTTCACCCATTGGACAGGGACAAATCTAACTGTAAATGTGAGTGAGCTATCTCAAATACTGACACCCTAATGTTTGTCAGCATTCTGATATGTGAACCTTCTTCTTTTGGCTGACAGTTCCTAATCCTAGATTCAATGCTCTGGATTTAAAATTGAATTTTGGTTTTATAGCCTGTCTTGTTAACAAAAAACTGGTATGCACAAACCAGTTTGCTGAGATTACACTGAACAAAAAACTAGTTTGTTCTAAATCAGGAGCAGAGGTGCTGGTGGGAGTGTGTCAGCCTGAGGACTGTGCTGGCTTATCCAAAAAGATAGTAAGAACTACGGTACCATTTTGCAGAGTAAGATGGCTGCCTCAGGTAGGAGGCTTTGAATGTCATGAAAAAACAGCAATTTTTAAAGTTACTTTCTTTGTTATCATTGTATTTTTACCCTTAAGCAAGTGCTGAGTAGGCCAACATAGCTTTTTTAGCCTTGGACTACACCTCTGAAGACCTGGGTTAGGGTGGCCTGATAAATTTAACAGTTGGGTGCTGGCCTCTGAGATTGGTGATCCCAAACAGAAAACAAAGGAACAAGAGAGATGATGGGGGGATTTTATATTACATTCCCCAGTAATGCCTGTGTAGAAACGTTTCTTCATAATACAAATGCCAACTTTACAACACAATTGGCCCGGCCTCTGGATTTGCCTGAAGAGTGGGAAGTAGGTCTGGTAGAGATACAGTACCCCCATAGTTGGTACACGATCATCGACCATGCAGTGTTTCAGTTTTCCAACAGCCTAAAGAAATGGGAGTTCCAGTTACATAGAGGATATTACAAGGATACTGGGGATATTCTGAAAACCATGAATACTGTTATACAGTCACATGCAACTCCCCCTGAAGTACGACTTGTTTATGATCCTCTGTCTGGTAAAGTGTGGTTTAGAGGCCCTGAAAGTTACAACTTTTCAGTAAACTAATGAGTTACGTCACATATTAGGAATACCAAATGTTCAACAGACTTCTGGAAAACTATATCTCTCAGCAGATATTACAGGAGATTTCACCTCATTGTATCTATACACAGATATCATAGAACACCAGATTGTGGGGGATTTCTCTGTATAATTGTTACACTGTATACCTGTCCAGGGGAAAAGTCACGATTGCATCACCATTACATATGACAAGCCTCTCTACATTCCCGTTAGTAAGAATCTCGTTTCTTAATTAGTTCTTAATTAGTTTTCTTGAAGGAGTTACAGGGAAGGATTCTACTTGTAACCAAGGGGGTTTCTTGAACTGCCTTTTTGGACAAGGGGTGGGGGGTCTTCTGAGGAAGGGGTGTCATTTTCAAGTTTTCTATTTCTTGTCTAACACCCAAATTTCCTACAAGAGAAGTGGGCATATTTAGATCTGCCAGAGCTTTTTGAAAAATATTCCAACCCTGAGGTTTTCTCTTAGCAGTGACAGTGCTAGATTGGATGACTCCCTTGACCAGATCTAGGATATTGGACCCTGGTAAGGCTTCTCCACGGTACAGAAATGTTCCTCGAGTATCCCATGATGAGATGTCTTTCTACTGCTTTAATTTGTTCAGCAAAAGCTCTGCATTTTTCCTGTATCTTCCATGGATACCCTCCAAAACCTCTTGGATAAAAGTATCACTTTTGGGAGGAGGGGGAGAAGGTGGTGGGGGTGGTGGGAGAAGATCAGGGAGAATAGGATTTTTTTCCATTTCATGCATTCTGGTTAAAGTTAGAAAGCGCTGTAAAACACCGCTTAGAGTTTTGCCTTTACATATTCAGACAAGTCTGACCTTAAGAGAATTTCTCTTATGCTTGAGTCCAAGTGCCTAATAGTAGTGGTTCGGATATTTTCTGAACCACCCCGCAATTCTTCCACTTGTTTGCCAGGAACCAGGTACATTTTCTCAGCATACTCCATCTTTACTTTGTGAGGAGGCTGGTCAGGAGGGGAATAGCAAAACTGAGCAAAGGGGCAATAAAACCACCCAATTGCTTAATGAGCTGTTTTTTCTTCTTTAATGACAGCTTTTTATTGCTCAACTATTTGATGAGCCCCTTCTTCTTTTTCAGGATCCCCAATTGGACAGGGTTAGGGGTATATTGCCTTTTACAGTGTTAAGCGCTATCTCAGCAATAGCCACTACAACTGAGGCACCGCATAAAATAGCTCTTCTCTGTTGGGGATCTGCTTTGACAAGTATTTTCAAGAGGGGTAAGTTGTTCTTTATATTAGTGGACATGCTTCTGATGGACAGAGAAACATCAAAAGCTCCAGAATGTAGGAGTCACCTCCTTTTATAGCCGACTGAAGGTTTTTTTGGAATATAGGTTGCTGGAAGGTCAGGTGGGAAAAGTCCTGTCTGTAATCTGTATGTTTTGGGGGCTGAGTGGAGATCAATGAGAAGATATCCATAGGGTTTTATGGTGGCATCATTAAAAGCATCCCAAAAGAATGCGACCTAGAGTCACTACTTGTAATTTATCTCTAGAATTTTTAAAGAGTACTATATATTTAGGGCCTCACATCGGGAGGCATGGAGACCAGCACTGAGGCCATGATATTGAGAACACAGCTGCGCTGGGCAGGGCCCATTTCTAGGATGGAGGACCATTGCCTCCCAAAAATAGTACTCAATAGTGGCAGGTCAGCGTGAGAGGGGCGCTCCAAAAAAGCGATACAAGGATTCCCTGAAACAACATCTCAGGCTTGGCCAAATTGATCACCAACAATGGTCTGCCCTGGCTTCACATTGGGAGGCATGGAGACACACTATCCACAATGCTGCAGCCTTATTTCAGAACTCACGCCGAACAAGTCTTGAAGAGAAACGACAACACAGAAAGAATCACAACCAGGAATCATCACCCAAGGAAACCTTCTGCTGTGCTTTCTGCAACCCGACTTGTTTCTCGGATTGGCCTTTTTAGTCATCAGCGCGCTTGCAGAAAGTGTGGGATGAGTCCTTCCTGAATCTTCATTTGCGAAGAAAAGCCAAAGAGAGAGAGATACCCCAGGCCTGCCCCTGGGGGCCTGCTGGCCTTAGCAGTTTGGCAGTGGAATCCGCTGCTGCCTGGGGCTGGATGGCCGCCTGTCAGGCGTGCTTTGATTGTGTGTTCCGGCATGGCAGAATGGGGTTGGCCTAGATGGTCCTTGGGGTTGTTTTCAACTGTAGGATTCTATGATTCTATGAAGGAGGAACCAGTCTTGCCATGCCCCATGCCGTCCAGAGTCTAGGTCACAGAGCAATGGACTCAAACTACAGGAAAAATGATTCCACCTAAACATTAGGAAGAATTTTCTGACGGTAGAACTGCTCAAGAGTGGAATGCGCTGCTGCCTGGGAATGTGGTGGAGTTTCCTTCATTGGATGGCCATGTGTCAGGAGGGCTTTCATGATATTTTCCTACATGGTAGAATACCACTGCCATGAGATTATGGACTTTTTCAGACATGAACTTACTGCGCAAGAAGGCTCATAACAGGTGCGATGCTACTGCGTGGCAGAGGGCCTGTTTCATACGACGCCGTCCCCCTGCCGAAATCAGCTGTGTCAGTTTCACGAGAGACTGGAGCCATCCGCACCATATTTGGCCCGTTTTTATTCACGGGCAACTTCAGTGAATAAAAAAAGGCCAAATATGGCACGGCTGGCTCCAGTCTCTCATGGAACTGACACAGCTGATTTCGGCAGGGGGACGGCATCGTACGAAACAGGCCCCCTACTGCGCAGCAGTGTCACGCCTGTTACAAGCCTTCTTGTGCGGTAAGTTCACGTCCGAAAAAGTCCTATATATCAGAAGGTGACAAAGACTTCATTACCCTCTTCATACCCCCTCCCCCAGCAAATTCAGAACGTATAATATATTTTAACATGTATTATTTTCCTCATGTTAGTCCGCCTGTTTTTTATGTATAGGTGTAATATTTAGATAGTATTTTGTTTAGTTGTTCTCACATAAGTTTAGAAAACATGAAGCTTACAGCATTATATGATGATGATGATGTCCCCCAGCTTTCTCCCAATATGGGGGGGGGGCTCAAGGTGCCTAACATAACCAAACATTTAAAAACATAAGCATGTCTTCACTACACCCCCCATACCTTGCAAAAATGAAATATACATGATTGGTTTTAACTTTCCTATAGACCCCTCATTTAAAAGAGACAAGGTCTCTAACATTAATCATGCTACCCTATCCATGGGGGCAGATAGGGAAATATGAAATAATTTCTATTTGGAAAACAAACATAGAGAATGTGATTGTGGAAATAAGAGCTAATTTGGAGGTGGGATTGGGGGTTGTGATATGGAATACAAGGAGGGAGAGGCCAAACATCTTCTCCCTGAGAATCAGCCTCCTCTCTCTCTATTTTACTCCATTGATAGAACAGAAATGTTCTTTTCCTTTTTTAAATTCTTTGAATGAAAATCTTATAAATAGTACGCTCCCCCCCGCCTTTCTTGCTCATTTTGTATTTTTTCCATTACATTTACAAACTTTGAATGGCCCCTATCTAAGATCCCAGGTTGGTTCCCTCCCTTCCAATCTCCCCTCCAACCCTTCACACTCCTTCCCTGCCTATATCTGTGTAAGTGTGTGTAAGTAGAGATAACTTTATCCTGCTTTGCAAATTTCTTCCACAGCCACCCCCACCAGCCTTCCTTACACAATGAAAAGGCATAGATGCTTCAAGGAATTTTATTTAGTTTGCTCACAAATATGACAAGAATTCAAATAGAAATCATATTTCTCATGACCTATCATTGGCATACTTTAAAAAAACTTTGGCCTCTCCATGGCCTCTCCATTAATGCCCCTTGTCATGGGAGAGAGGCTTGCGTACCCTAATGATGTTTTGAGCTATGCTGGCGGTGGCATAATAGCCACCTGTAGGGTCTCCCATGCCAGACAGGTCAAAACCGAAGGGTCTGACAAAGAGCGTCAAAGGGCAGGATGGGCTCTCTAGCCTTGTGGCAACCATCCTAGGAGAAGGAAAACTCTAATCCCAAACCCGGGCAGATGGTGCTCGTCCAACCCTGTAAGGTCAACCATCTAAGAGAAGGAAACTCTAATCAAACCTACGACCTGAGGACCTCGCTGCTACTGTCCATGCTTGCAACGACACAGCATATGAACCTTTGGTTTAAAGGGTGAGGCCAGTTCTGTGCACTCTGCGTTCCACCAGAAAAATCCACTGCACGTGCTCGAAGGAGAAATCCAATTCCGAAAAGGCCCTGTAGCAACAGGCAAGGGACGAAACGGCAGGTGTAAAGATGCACTGGAAGCCGCAGACCCAACCCTGCATGCAGGCAGTTCAGGACTTTGGTCACTTGAGGCTGACCCGGGAGATGACGGTCTTGTTTGGCAGCATCCTGAAAGACCAAGCAGCCTTTTTTAAGGAGAGCACTGCTTGCTCCATATGGAGAGGGGCCTAGAAAAGGTGGCCTAACGAAAGCTCATCCCCATCTACCTGGCTGGCTAGCCGTGGCCAACGGGCATCTTCTGAAGTGGTCAAACCAAGGCAACGAAACAAAGGCACACACCGGCCTCCAAGGTGTAAATAAACTGACACTTGCATGCTGGAACTTCAGAACCATGTGAGACTCTGCAGATAGTGGATGGCCTGAGCGTCACTCTGCTCTAATAGCCCATGAACTATCACGACATAATATTGACATCGCTGGTCTTAGTGAAGTTCGTCTCCATGAGGAAGGCAGCCTTAAAGAACATGGCGCCGGCTACACACTTTACTGGTCTGGCAAACCCAAAACCAAAAAACATCTTTCAGGAGTAGGCTTTATGATTAAAAACTCCATTGCCTCCAAACTCGAAACCTTGCCAACAGGACACTCTAATCACATTACTTCCTTACGCCTCCCATATGGTGTTCTCTTTAGTATATATCCCCAACTATGCAAGCCGACCCTGTAGAGAAAGACAAATTCTACACAGACTTACACCACCTCGTATAAAAAGTCCCTGTAGAAGATAAAATTATTATCCTTGGTGACTTCAATGCCAGAGTAGGAAAGAACTCCGAAGCCTGGAAAGGTGTCTTAGGCAAGCATGATGTTGGAAAATGCAATGAAAACGGACGCCTCTTGCTAGAGTTCTGTGCAGAACAACAGCTGACTATTACAAACACAATCTTTCAGCAGAAAGATAGCTTGAAGACAACCTGGATGCATCCCCGATCCAAACATTGGCACCTCATTGACTATGTTCTAGTCCGTCAGAGAGACATTTGTGATGTCCGTCATACTCGAGTGATGCCGAGTGCACAATGCCAAACAGATCATCTCCTCGTAAGATGTAAACTAAATCTTCATCTTAAATTCAAACCTAAGAGGGGTGGTATCTTAAAGAGGAGACTCCAAGTCAACAATCTTCAACAAGCTACATGAGAGACAACTTCCAGGCAAATCTGCAAACAAAACTTGAAGGCCATCTTACAGATTCTTCTCCTACAGTGCTTTGGCAACATATCAAAAACAGTATCCTCCAGTCTGCGGAAGAATCCCTCGGGTTCTCCCACAAGACAAATCAAGACTGGTTTGATGAAAACAACCAAGAGATCCAGGAGCTGTTGGCAAAGAAGAGAACTGCTCACCAGGCATACCTCGCCCATCCAACTTGCCATATAAGAAAAGCAGCTTTCCGTCTCACATGTAGTAAACTTCAACAAAAACTCCGAGACATGCAGAACAAGTGGTGGATCAATATAGCAGAAAAGACACAGCACTGTGCAGATCTGGGTGATCCTAGAGGATTTTATGAATCTCTTAAAGCAGTGTTTGGACCTACTTATCAGATCCAAAGCTCCTTATACAGTACAGATGGACAAACATTAATTACTGATAAAGCCTCCATCCTGAATGGATCGGCTGAATACTTTCAAAGTCTCTTTAGTGCCAACCGAGTAGTCCAAGGCTCAGCTATCCAACATATGATACAAAAACTGATGAAAAATGAATTGGACATAGCTCCCACTTTGGAAGAGATCCTTAAGGCCATACAGCAGATGAAAAACGGCAAGGCAGCTGAGATTGATGGAATCCCACCTAAAGTTTGGAAACACGGAGGTCATGTATCCATGATAATAAATTCCACTAACTCCTTGTGAATTGCTGGGGAAAAGGGGAACTGCCATCAGATCTCTGAGATGTAGTCATCATCACCCTGTACAAGAAAAAAGGAGCAGAATCTGATTGCTCAAAGTATTGAGGTATAACACTGCTCTCTATTGCTGGAAAAATCCTTGCAAAGATATTCCTGAACAGATTAGTTCCTGCTATTGCAGAAGAACTTCTTCCTGAAAGCCAATGTGGCTTCTGAGCCAATAGGAGTACTACAGATATGGTATTTGCCCTTAGACAACTGCAAGAGAAATGTAGAGAGCAGAACAAGGGACTCTATGTAATCTTTGTCGACCTCACCAAAGCCTTCAACACTGTAAGTAGAAAAGGTCTGTGGCAGATCCTGGAAAGACTAGGATGTCCTCCCAAATTCCTTAAAATGATTATCTTGCTACACGAGGGCCAGCGCGGTCAAGTAAGATATGGCGATGCTCTTTCAGAGCCCTTTCTAATAACTAATGGAGTGAAGCAAGGTTGTGTTCTTGCTCCAGCTTTATTTACAATCTTCTTCAGCATGATGCTCCAAAGGGCTACGGCAGAGCTTGAAGAAGAAGATGGCATCTATATACGTTACCGTACTGATGGTAGCTTGTTTAACTTACGCTGTCTGAGGGCTTGCACTAAGACTCTAAACTATCTAGACCATGAGCTGCTCTTCGCTGCTGCTGCTGCCGTTGTTGCCCACACAGAAGCAGCTCTGCAGCGCCTAACATCCTGCTTCGCAACAGCTGCAGAGCTGTTTGGGCTGGAAGTCAATCTGAAGAAAACGGAAGTTCTTTACCAGCCTACACCACAGGGCGAACACCACCATCCCCACATTGCCGTCGGCAAATCTGTGCTTAAGTCTGTTCAGCAGTTCAGCTACCTGGGAAGCATCATCTCCTCAGATGCCAAGATTGACAAAGAGATCGATCACAGATTAGCAAAGGCATATAGCGCATTTGGAAGACTTTACAAAAGAGTCTGGAGTAACAAACACCTGAGGCAAAGCACAATAATCAGTATGTATAGAGCCATTGTACTGTCTATTCTTCTTTATGGGTCTGAAACATGGGTCACCTATTGCCACCACTTACAACTCCTCGAACGCTTTCATCAGCGCTGTATACGCACAATCCTAAATATACACTGGACTGACTATGTGATGAATGTTGCTGTCCTTGAGCAAGCAGGGATCACCAGCATTGAGGCCATGATATTGAGAACACAGCTGCGCTGGGCAGGGCATGTTTCTAGGATGGAGGACCATCGCCTCCCCAAAATAGTACTCTATGGTGAACTCGCCATGGGTCAGCCTAAGAGGGGTGCTCCAAAAAAAGCGATACAAGGACTCCCTGAAAAAAACATCTCAGGCTCGGCCAAATTGATCACCAACAATGGTCCGCCCTGGCCTCACATGGGGAGGCATGGAGACACACTATCCACAATGCTGCAGCCTTATTTGAGAACTCACGCCTAACAAGTCTTGAAGAGAAACGACAACACAGAAAGAATCACAACCAGGAATCATCACCCAAGGAGACCTTCTGCTGTGCTTTCTGCAACCGGACTTGTTTATTTCGGATTGGCCTCTTTACTTATCAGCATGCTTGCAGAAAGCGCGGGATGAGTCCTTCCTGAATCTTCGTGTGTGAAGAAAAGCCAGAGAGAGATTTAAAAAAACTTTGTCTCTCAGCTTAATTATTCTTTCCAAAGCTCTTTCTGGAAATTCAGAATTTATAATCCATTTCTGTATTTTTACAGCCATTACTAAGTGGCTTGTATGCAGAGGCAGACATCTGAAACCCACTGCAAACGTTATGATGGCATTCAGTTATTTTTTCATATCCAGCATGGAAGAAAGGGGTTTTAGAATTGAGTCTTTATAGGATTCTTCCCAAAGCACGGCCAAATGTGCTAATTAATTATTTTGTTCTTCTACACAACCTACAAATATACTTAGCAGTTTTTCTGATCTCACATAACAAAGCAGGGCATACATAATGACACAAACTACACTGTTCATTGCTCCAGATATCTTGTTTGATGAAACGAGATCTCCCTCTTCAATCTCTAATTGATAAAACTTATTAACCACCTCGTGTGGAAAAAGTCCTTCGTAACCCTGAAAATGATTCACAAGGCGTTCGCAGCCCTTTCTTCCACTGTCACAGCCTGTTACTTCCTGGAAAAAATAATACTAAAGTTAATATTGAAAAAATCATAATAAAGCATTTTGACTTTTAAAAGATCCCCCCTAATCCTCCCTCCCCCCAAATATTTTCCCATACTCACCACCATCACCACCCCTCTACTACTAATGTCCCCTGCCACCCCACCTCTTAGGCCCTACCCGTCTTGCTTACAGTTTTTATTCAGAGTGGTCATCGCTCTCAGATGTCATACCCCTTTCCTCCTCCAAAGAGGCAAAATCTTGAGGACCCTCTTCTGTTTCATGGGGGGCTGAAAACAGACGTTTCACCACACTTGGGCCTTCATCTTTACTTTCCACCATCCATTTCTTTCTCGTACGCCTGCCTCTTATTACTGCTGGGGCACCCACAACTTCCAGGGGTCTCATAGGCGTCACATCGGCACAGCTCTCCGTGATGGCAAAGAAGAGAAAAAGGCGGTCTTCCAGCAATGGCGAGGATGGAGACAAGGTCCTGTGGACCCTCTGCTCATATATTCTGTGCCGCGGGGACGTGACATCCATTCACAAACGCTCATTAGATGGTGTGGGGGAAGGGGAAAATCGGACCAATCAGCAGTGCTCAAATATGGCCCCACTCAAGAAAACATGCCCCTAGGGGAGGAGAAACATGGTCCTACCCCCTGCGCCTTAGATCCACCAAGATCAGACCCAAGCGTGCTGGCCAAAGGTTAAGAGCAACCCTCTATGTTCTCCATAATTCTGGTGGGTTGGAAACCTGTCCCTCTCTATCGGGGGGTACTGAGATGAGCTTGGAGAGGGGTCACATGCACCCCGAAAAACAAATTTGCACCTCAAAGATGGCGGACACATCACACATTAGAAGAACTGTTATTCCCACGGGGTAGATCCAACAGGTCCGGAACCTGTTCCTAATGGTCGGTGGTCCCGAGATGAGCTCGGAGAGGGGTCACACGCACCGTAAAAAAACAAATTTGCGCCTCAAAGATGGCCAACACATCACACATTAAAAGAACCGTTATTCCCATGGGAAAGAGCTGAGAGGTCTGGAACCTGTTCCTAATGGTTGGTGGTCCCGAGATAAGCTCAGAGAGGGGTCACAACCTACCCCGAAAACCAGGTAAGATTTACACAACCAAAAATGGACACCTTCTTGGGGGGATTTGGGGTTCAGGAAAATGATTTCTGGGGAGGAGAACCCCCAAATCCTTAGGGAACCCCCAAATCCTTAAAACATAGGAATATGTCTCCCAAAAGGGGCACCCCAAAAAATTCCCAAAAAGAGTACCCCAAAATCCATGAGGCAAAGGGAACCCCAAAATCCCTAGGGAACCCCCAAATTCTTAAAACCTAGGAATACGCCTCCCAAAAAGAGCACCCCAAAAAAATTCCCCAAAAAGAGCACCCCCAAATCCAGGAGGCGGGACTAAGAGCATACCCCAAAAAAGGGGGTGGGGCCACCTGTCACTTTTCGTTTGACGAGAAGTACATACCCTATACTACTAACAACAACTAAATCCAAGGTGCAGAAGATTTAATCTGCTTAAATTTCCTGCTTAAATTTAAAAAAAAAGGAAAAAAGAAAGGCTGTTTTGTTGTCTCAGTGCATGGTCGCTACTGTGAAAATCCAACATGGTGATTCCAGCCACTGCTTTGTTAGCAAGCTCCACCGCCTTCACACATCTGACCAATCAGCTATCTGCTTCAGGAATGCGCTGCAATGAGATTTGGTTGTCCTAATCAGGGGGAGTGCGCATTTCCCCTGCCGTTTTCAAAAACTTGGGAAAAGCCGTGAAGGCTTTTCCCGCATAGTTTTCCTGAATTTTGGTCCCCCTCCCTCCAAAAACAACAGCCTGCTGTGGGATCCCATTTGGACACATGGCATTCCCCCCAGATTCTAAGAGTATTTATTTCACCGTCTAGACTGGCCCAGAGTCTTGCCCTTTCCAGTAAGTTTAAGCAAAAGTGAAGTGCTGCAAGCTTCTGGGTTCTTCCTCATTTTGACTTTTGATATCTTGACCACACTCTGATGTTGCTTTGCCACACACATCCCACTTTTCATCTGTGAAATGTTGGAGGGTGTGCAGTGGGCCCAAGTGGTGATAGGGACTCAGGCAAGGCCTCAGCCATGCAGGATTCGGTCAGGCTATATGGCTTCTAGGTAGCAGCTTGAATATGTCACCTCCTGTAACTGGACCGTCTGGCTGCTTTGCAGGGAAAAAATATATTTCTACATTTTCCCACCAGCTCTCTCCCTGACATGATACTGTATGTTCTGCCACCTCAACATTCTAGCTACCGTACCCCTTTCTTGGATGTATAAAGGCCACGCTCTTCTCCTAAACATTTTTTTATTGCTGATTTGTCAATGTAGCCAACAAAACTGGACCTCTTTATACTCATCACCACTGGGCACATCTGGAAGCAACTGTCATGGCTTTTGTCTCCCTTCTCTCAGCTCCTCTCTAGTTCTTGCTTGACCAGTACAGAAGGATCATATCTCCCTATATGAGCTACCTGTGTCTTGAGATCTCGGTCTTTTCTCAGTCTCACCACCCTGACAGGTACATCTGGTGGGAACAGGAGAAGGCCTTCTGGGTGGCTGCTCCCATGCTCTGACTCCCTTCCTAGATAAGTTAGACTGGTGCCTTCCTTACTATCCTTTCATAGGCAGGTGAAAACATTTTGTTTTGGCAGGCATTTGGCAGGCATTTGAGGGAGAAAGGGCCTTACATATACAGTACTCATTGAGAACCTACTGATGTAATACATGTGAAACTCCCCAAAAGGAGAACTGAACTGTCCAAAATGGAATCCATACATCACAAGCCAGTTTTAGACTGGTTTCTTTGAAACAGAGGGAACAAAGCCACATCATCTCAGCTCACAGTATTTTCTTTATTTACTCATGCATCCAGGCCTTGGAAATGATATTTACACACTAAAACAATAAAATGAGCAATAAAAACCCTTCATAAAACCAGAGGTCATAAAAACAAGAAGCTACTCAGAAAAACACTTATTACTATAAGATATTCAGCTCAGCAAAACAGATATTTAGGAAAGGTTTGTCTGATGCATTCAGACTTTGAATAAAACCACAGTCGTTTATGAAAGCATTTCGAAATAAGTATCAGCCTGGGAGCTAACTGTGCATCTGGGAGCAGAGAGAAGTCTAAGGAGGTGAGTAGCTATTGCAATTCAGCACTTCATCTTTTTGTTTCTGAAACACATCCCCAATATTTTAAGTAAGACCAGAAGCATTACTGCAATAGAAAGTGGTGAGCCCTCAAACACAGCCACTGTCTTCAAAGTTTGCCCTTTCCAGTAAGTTACTGCAATAGAAAGTGGTGAGCCCTCAAAGGCAGCTGCTTTCTTCATTCCTTCTAGCAGTGAACATGGGTGGTTGACTACCACTTTGGAAAAGGAATGGGACACACAAAAAATGAGATTTTTTTTTACAGACTTGCGCCACATCCTAGAAACTCAGAAGAGTAGAAAGATGACTTTTTTTAAAAGGCAGAAAGGTTTTCCTTGGGTTTTTTTCCGGGCTATGAGGACATGTTCTGGAACAGTTTCTTTGTTTGTTAATACAATCTAGACACTATACTTGTATTAATGCAGCCTAGAATTGCATTGGCTTTTTTATTTTCCACGTCACACTGCTGACTCATTTTCAGTTTGTGGTCCACTGAGATTCCTAGATGCAAGAAAGTTAATGAACACAAATTTACATATACTCCCCAACAGGGGTTCACAATATATTAACTCCACACACAATCCTACCCAACCATTCTCTGAAGATGCCAGCCACAGATGCAGGTGAAACATCAGAAAGAGACTATTCTAGAACACGGCCTCACAGCCCGGAAAAAACCCAAGAAAAATCTATGGATGCCGGCTGTGAAAGCCTTCAACTTCACAAGGCAGAAAGGTGTTGCTGTGTGGAAGGATCATATCTCCTTATAGGAGCTACCTGTGTCTTGAGATCTCGGTCTTCTCTCGGTCTCACCACCCTCACAGGTACATCTGGTGGGAACAGGAGAGGGCCTTCTTGGCAGCTGCTCCCATGTTCTGACTTCCTTCCTAGAGAAGTTAGACTGGTGCCTTCCTTACTATCCTTTCATAGGCAGGTGAAAGCATTTTGTTTTGGCAAGCATTTGAGGGAGAACAGGCCTTACATATACTATGTTGTTTATGTCTGTCATTCTTTTTAATGGTTATGCTTTTAACAGCTTTCAATGTCGTAAGTTTAATTATATTCTTAACTTTTGTATGATGTATCTATTTGTTTGTTTGTTTATTGCTCTATCTACCTTTCGTAAGCTGCCTTGAGTCCTGGACTGGGGAAAATATGGGATAGAATCATAGAATCAGAGCTGGAAGGTACCACAAGGGCCATCCAGTCCAACCCCCTTGCCATGCAGGAGTAAACAATCAAAACATTCCTGACAGATGGCCATCCAGCCTCTGTTTAAAGATCTCCAAGAAGGAGACTCCACCACACCCAGAGGCAGTGCTTTCCACTGTCACTGTCAGCTAACACACATTGGAAACTGCTTAATGCAGTGTAGATATGTAAATTGCTATTGCTTAAAACAGTTTGTAAGCCGCTCTGATAGCCTTGTGGCTGAAGAGCGGGGTATAACTAATAAATAAATAAATAAATAAATTCCTAACGTTTAGGTGGAATCTCTTTTCCTGTAGTTTGAGTCCATTGCTCCGTGTCCTAGTCTCTGGAGCAGCAGAAAACAAGCTTGCTCCATCCTCAGTATGACATCCCTTCAAATATTTAAACATGGCTATCATGGATTATAGTAACAGTAATAATAATAGCAGCAACAACATGATATTTGATATCCTTACTCAAGCTGTGCAACCTAATCCTGTTGACTTAGATGTAAACACCACTGAGTTCATCTGAGTTTATACTCTAAGTGCACAGGACTGAAGCCTTCAGCTGCACTTGAGCTGGGAGTAAGTCCCATTGACTTCAGAGCAACTGACTTCAGAAGAAAGAAATCAGAGGAGGATGTACTTGCCTCTAAGTACATTTGCTTGCTGTGTTTTGGATCCAAATTTAGCCGTCCTTAGATTCCATAACTGATTTAAGTCATGAATATGTAATCATCTTAAATTAGAATATCTACTCTAAGTATGACAAGTCTATAGCTTACCTATTCCCCCTTTATAAGCCTTGGCATGCTCTTTCCTTCCCTTTGTTGTTGTTAATTCGACTTCAGCTTAGGGTAACACTATGAGTGAGAAACCTCCAGCTTTCCCTGGTATCAACAGCCCTGCTCAACAATTTCATTCTCAGGACTGTGGCTTCTTTGAATGAGTCAATCCACCTCTAATGCAGTCTTCCTCTTTTCCTATCGTTTCTAATGAGTCATGTCTTCTCATGATACTTTTCTGTTTCGTGAACACTTTCTATATATTGCAACTGTAAGCTCTTTGGGGCAGGTTCTAATTTTTTTTGTTATATTATGTATCTATAAAATACGTACCCTAAAGGCACCAGATCCCATTTGATCTTAGAAGCAAAGCAGGGTCAGCCCTGGTTAGTACCAGTATTTGGATGGGAAAACAACAATGAGTACCAGGTATTATAGGCTATATTTTAGAGAAAGGAAGTAGCAAAACCACCTCTGAGTATTACTTGCCTAAGAAAACCCTATGAAATTAATGGAGTTGCCATAAGTCGATAGGCAACTTGAAGGCACATACACACACATTCACACTACACAGCTATATCACTGTGATTCCATTTTAACTTCCATGGTTTCATCCCATGAAATTCTGGGATTTGTAGTATAGGGAGGGGCCTTTAGAATTCTCAGCCAGAGTGTTCTAGTACCTCATTAAACTACAAACCCTAGGATTCCATAGGATGCAACCATGACAATTAAAGTGGAATCATAGCACTATAACTGAGTTTTGTGAGAGGGCCCCAGTACTTCATATATCAGCAATGAGGAATTTATGGCTTTTCATATGTTGTTGGATTGCAACTCCCATCATCCCTCACCATTACCTCTAGTGGCTGGGACTGATGGGAGATATAGACCAAAAACATCTAAAGGCTCACTGGTTGATCACTCTTGTAATAAAGATATTTGTCTCACTTTGGACCCTGGAGAAAGTTTCATCTGTTGATTTTCTGCCTCCCAGGTTTTTTTAAAGTACATTTTTTAAAAGTGGAGACTTTCTTACCCTCCCCCATCCTGACTTTTTTTCTGTTCTATTGTTGTTGTTCTTCCTTGTCCCCACCACCATCCAGAGACATGAAAGGGCCGGATCTTCCAGCTGGATCCACTTCAATGGTTCATTGTCATGCCCCAGCAAGGTGGGTAATTTACACCCACCAGGAGGCTCAAACAATCAACCCACTTCCTTGTTCTTCAAATACTCAGATCCCACCTCTCCTCCAACAAGGAAACTGAGCGGAATGTTTCTGTCCTAATCAAGACCATAGTACTAAATACATCTAGCTAATGCTTAATTATTTGAAATAATAAATTAAAAGCTACTTGTGTTGAAGAAACCAGACCTACTTGAGGCTCAGCTTCTGCCCCAGAAGGTATTAAATTCAATCTCAGATGAGGGAGGGATGGTTCTTGTAATTCACGATGGGGGAAAAGACAGGCTTGACATGCTGTGACATACGTGTGTGTGTGTGTGTGAGAGAGAGAGAGAGAGAGAGAGAGAGAGAGAGCATACCTCTTGGGCAGTGCTTAGAAAAGTTACTTCTTGGACTACAACTCCCAGAATTACCAAGTTTCCATATCTGGAGGCAGTTCTTGAACAATCAGAAATGTGGTCTTAAACATGTATACTTGGCACTTAGATAGGACAAAGTCTTCTCATCCCCACACGTGATCATCTGTGCTAGGTTATCTGTGTTACCTCCTGACTACTGTTCACTAATGGCCACAGTAAAGATAATCATAAATGTTTCTATCTTGCGCATTTCAATGCCCACTCAATCCCCTGTCACAAGTGGCTGCCAACTGAGGCAGGAATCTGTGACTTTGATCAAGTGGGTCCGTACAAGCTTATACCAAATAAAACTTGTTAAGTCTTTAAGGTGCTGCTAGACTGTTGTTGTTTTCTGCAACAGACTAACATATCTGCCTCTCTGAAAAACTTTGGCACTAGGTCCCATTGTATTCAGTGGGATTTATTCTATTGTTAAAGGCCCTTAGGAATGGCGGCCCTAAATTCCACACTCTCTACTTCTCCCAGGAACATTCTCTTCTCAGGAATTAAGGGTTAAAGCAGGGACCATTGAAGGAGTTTCACATTCTTGAGTTTCTGGGACAACAAGGAAGCCAAGTGGAAAGGGTGGGGGCTGGGAGCTAGAACTGCTGAACTATCAGTGTTTCCAGTGCAGTGATTTGGTCTTCACAAGACCAGAGCTTGGAAAAGTTATTTACTAGACTACAGCTCCCAGAATCCCCCAGCTGGCTGCATGGGGGATTTGGGAAGATGAGATTGCAGCCAAGAAATCAAAAGAATACTTGGAATTAGAAGGACAGCTATAAGGGTACTAGATACCTGAAATGTGAAGATATATAATAGAATATTAAAGTTAGGATTGTCCATGCCATCATATTTCCAATTTCTATGTATGGTTGTAAAAGCTGGACAATAAAGAAAGCTGATAGGAAGAAAATAAACTTATTTGAAATTTGGTGCTAGAGAAGAGTTCTGTGAATATTGTGGATTGGTGAAAAGACAAATCAATGGGTCTTAGAGCAAATCAAGCCTGAAGCCCCTAGAAGCCAAGATGACTAAACTGAGACTGTTGTACTTTGGACATATCATGAGAAAAGACAATAATGCTTGGCAAGGTAGAAGGCAGTTGGAAAAGAGGAAGACCACATTACAGATGGATAGACTCAATCCAGGAAGCCATGGTCCTGAGTCTTCAGGACCTGAGCAGGGCTGCTGCTGATAGAGTAACTCGGAGATGTGTCATTCATAGGGTCGGTATAAGTCAAAGTCAACTTGACAGCAGTTAACAACAACAAAGTCCCCAAAAATAAACTTTTCCAAGCTTTGTCAAATAGTAGAGGCAGGGATGACCATCGCTGCCCCCAACCGCCATGTTCCCTTAGGGGAAACCTTCCAGGAAACGCATGCCAGGTATGGGAGGGGCCAAAGCCACACAGTACATTCCAGGATACATCAAAACATTTAGCTGCCTGAAGCAAAGGACAAACAGGCACCTTCCCACTTCATTCCATGTTCTGAACATGTCCAGATTAGCGCTTGAACTGTACTTCAACAACGTGATCAGGACAGCTTCCTCCACTACACCTGAGGGCTGCAACTAAGTTTAGTAGTTTAGTTAGTTAGCAGGCCTAATCTGAATTGGGATGCCCTATAAATGAGCCCCCATGCTTGTTATAAGTGCCTTTGTTCAAGCTGTGAATGTGTGAAGTCATGTCAAAACCAAGGCTGCCTCTGAGCACATCAAGAGGGCAGGAAACACTAAGAGCTCCTGAAGCCTGGATCCTGTGTTTTTGTTGTTGTCCTTTAGTCTCTAATGTGAAGATGGCAACAACAACACTGAAGTATTTTTGCTAAAGTGCTCTACACACATTATCCGACCGTTTCCCCTCAATAACTTTGGCTACTGTTCTTATTCCCATGCTGCAGACTGGTGAAGTTAAAGCTGAAAAGCTATCTTTTGCTTGCCAGTCCTTTGAATGTCCATGTCTGCATTAGGGTCTTCAGGACAGCAGTGCTTCTCCGATCCTATATCATATGGAAGCATGGAATTGGTCACAAAGGCCATAGGAATCCACTGGTTTTGTGAACGGCCCCTGGAGAGCAGGGATTTTTTTATTTTATTTTATTTTTTGCAGAGGGAATTTTTTATTGGAATAAGACCATTCTACTAAAAAATACACCCGACCGCAAAAGGCCATAACAATAACACAAAAATAATACTAATTATTTTCCTCTTTTCTTACTAATACAAAAATAAATCTATCCTAACACTAATGTATTTCCCCCTTTAATCTAAACACACTATAATCACATTATATTTACACATTATAATTATACTTATTTGGAAATGAAAAAAAATCAATAACATATTAATTAAAAATAATAATACAAAATAATACAAAATAATAAAATATTTATTTAAAATATCATTTATGTTATTGCTGGGGTCATCTCACTAAACCAGGACCAAAACTTTTTCCAACAATAGTTTGGCAATTTCTCTTTTTCACTCAGAGCTAAATTTTCAATTACTGTACATTCTTCACATAATAAGCAGTGCCTTTTACATCCTGCAGATTTTGACTTTTCACCTCCTTTTGTCTCTGGAAAACTAACCCTAACATCACACAGAGGTTTACCAGGCGCACCATGGACCAGGGCACTTTCCAAAACCTCTCAGCCACGGCAGAACCAGGCTCCTTCCTCTTCCTCTTTTGGCCTACTGACTTTCTGGGTCCCCTGACACCCTCTGGAGGTTTAGTCCCCGAAAGCACTGTCTCCCAAGCCTGCTGTGCCAAATCTGGCCAATCCAGGACCCGGGCCACCTCCTCCCATGTTTCCCGGGCACTCGGGCAGTCCTGGACAAAATGTCTGATCGTCTCCTTTTGTGCCACGCCACTCAAAATCTCAGCCTTTTTACATTTCAGATGCGGACAAGTCTGCTCATCCTCTGCGGTCCATGGTCTCTTTCCCCTCAGATTAAGAACCTGATGGTAGAGCCTCCACCTCAAGTCCCACAACTTTTTGGGGACCCTTTTGTCCATGAAATACTCAATTGGGTTAGTCTGGTGATTTAGGTATTCTGATAAATCTAGTTTGGCCTGACGCTTTTGCAAAAACAGGTTAACATAAATCTCCTCCACTATTTTCCTGTACAAACTCCTCTTGATGCTCTGACCTGGTTGGTTCCTTCCAAAGGGCCAGAAGAAGAGTGCCACAGATTCATGAGGGACAGCAAGAAGGATACTACAGTAGAATTTGTCTGCTTCCCCCCTCCCCAGCTTTTTCAGCTCAGTTTGGGGAACAAATAATCCTCCTTTAAAGTCCATGGCTCTTACTACTCTTGCTGTTCTTGTTGTTGTATGCCTTCACCCCTTCAAGTCATTTCTGACTTATGGCTACCCTAAGGCAATTCTATCATGGGGTTTTCTTAGCAAGATTTCTTCAGGGGGCGGGGTTGCCATTGCCTTCCTCTGAATTTGACAGAATGAGACTTGCCCAGGGTCACCCATTGGATTTCCACGGCTGAGCAGATTCAAACCCTGCTCTTCCAGAGTCCTAGTCCAACATCCAAATCACACCATCGCACTACACTGGCTGCCTACCTTGTACTACTATCCAAGTAAATGTAAGATGAGGTCAGAGAGAACAGCTCTGGGCCAGGATTCTTAACTTGCTGTTGGTGGATCCCGAGAGACCCCAATGCACTCCAGTTTGATTTCCCCCACCTTGATTTCCTTCTTGTTCCTTAAAAATTTCCCTGTCAGATTGAATTTCAAGGTTAAAGAACAACAACAGTATTTTCAAATGCTCATTCTAATTTATTTACAGTACAGTTGTCTCTCCGTATCCACAGATTTGGTATCCATGGATTTAAGTATTCATGGCTTGAAAATATTCTTTAAAAAATAATAATCCAAAAAGCAAACCTTGATTTTTGCCATTTTATATAAGGGACACCATTTTGCTATGCCATTGCATATCATGGGAGTTGAGTATTCATGGATTTTGGTATCCACGGGGGTCCTGAAATCAAACCCCAGCGATTATGAAGGGACAACTGTATTTGTATTTAGATCCCAGACTCACCTATGCCCAAGAATTCAATATCCAACGCTATAATATAAATGATACGCAAACATTTATTTGTTTATTTTTATTTAGAGCATTCATACTGGTAGGCTTCAGGGTCTAAATGCCCTATGAGGCACCAGATCCTGTTGGATCTTGGAAGCTAAGCAGGGCCAGCCCTGGTTAGTACTTGGATGGGAGACCACCAACAAATACCAAGTGCTATAGACTAGATTTCAGAGGAAGGAGCTGGCAAAACCACCTTGGAGTACACCTTGTCTTAGAAAACCCTATGAAATTAAGTGGACAGCAGGCAACTTGAAGGAACACACACACACACCTTGCACTTCAGCCAAAAAAGGTTGTAAGCCAGAGCGGCTTACAAATTGTTAATTGGACAGCTCATTTACCTGAATGTTCATCATGTGAAGGTTCATTTTGTCTGAGGAGCGGGTCTGTAGGTGGTTTCCTCAAACTCTCAGAGGGATCCCTGAACCAAAGCAGGCTAAAGAAAAGAAGCACTGGAGTCTTGAAGGAATCCTTGGGCCATCTTTTTCTCACAGGTCCCCCTTCAGGGCGGGTCTATGTCTCCCTTTCGCCACTCATCCCCCCTCCTTCTCCCCCCTCGCTTCCTGTCCCGGGGCGCCAGTTTCACCTGCCGGTGATGTCATTGCGGGATGGTAGGGGTGTGGTTTGGAAAAGGCGGGGTGGGGGGGTTGAGGAATGTGGGGGTATATAGCCAACCTCCTATGGAGAGCGGCATCACATCTCCGGACGTCGCGACGCGCGCCTGTTTGCCGAGCTGAACCTGAGCTCTTTGGCTGCCGCTTCCAGGTAAGAGACGGTGCTTCGAGGGCTGGGCGAGGGATGTCCTCGGATGCCAAGCGGGCGATCGCTTGCTTAAAATATTCCATCGCGGGCTTGGACAACACAGCTCTGGTAGAGTTTGATGAGACGGCCGTTGTAGACGTTTTAAAAAGGTGCATCGATCTCATCATCCTCGACCTTCAGTAGGGTTTTTTTTAAAGAAGAGAATCGCACCTGTTCCGACCTTTACACTTGATCCAGTATTCTCGCACTTGGGGGATTAGGAATTTTTTATTGGGGGACTTCCAAGAAAAGAGGTTCCACTTAATCCTTAGAAAGAACTTCGTTACTGTAGGACTGGTTGAGAGTAGACTAGACTGGCGGTGGTGTTGGGGTGGATTCTCCTTCTCAGGAGCGCTTCAAAATGTTTGGGTGGGCATCTTTTCAGGAGTGTTTTAGTCATGTATCCCTGCATGGTTGTGGGGGGTTGGACTAGATGGCCTTTGTGACCCCTGCTAACTGTAAAATTCTCTTTGATTCTACGTTTTCATTTTCTCTGGGGCACGGAGATTGTTTTAGAAGTTGACTTTGGTTCCCACCCCCACACATTTATCCCGGGGTTTAGCTAACACACATTGGAAACTGTTTAATGCAGTGTAGATGTGTAAATTGCTATTGCTAAAAACAATTTGTAAGCCGCTCTTCAGCTCTTGTGGCTGAAGAGCGGGGTATAAATAAATAAATAAATAAATAAAATAAAAAATATTTTAAAAAGTCTCTTAACTCGGGGCATACAACGCGGACTTGAAAGCGTGTTTCTGAGCGTATGCAGAGCGCGTTAAAAGCATTCTCAGGAGGGGGGGGGAGATCCTTCCAAATCGTTGGTCGGTGTTAACGGGTGCACGCGGGATAACTTTCAGGCTTTCCTTCCCTTCATAAATTTAAAGAAAGTCTTACAAAGTTGCAAACCTGAGTGGCAAAATAGGGTCTTGCGGTTTTTTTCCTGGCAAAGGTCGAAGGGGTTTTTCGAAGGCAAAAGCTCAAGCGATGGGGTCACCAGAAACCTTCCTCCTCCCGTTGACCATAAAAGAAAGAAAAAACCACCCTCTGTCTGGTCCTAGCAGGTTTTGGTGGGGAGTGGCTGGCCCCATAGAAACCCCCCTCCTTCCTTCCACCTGAGGGGGGAAACGGGAGGGGAGTTTCGGTTGAAGGGCGCGGGAAGGGCGGCCCCGCCTTTGCCCCCCCAACCACCCCAGGGCGGGAGAGCCGAGGAACCTTTTGTTCCCTGGAGCAGAGATTCACCTCATGACCGCGTGTCTCTTTGTCCTGGTAGCTGGGGGGGCTGGCATAGGGCGAGGGGGGCATTGTAATGTGAATTCCCGCTCCATAGAGAGCAATGCTTCCTCCCCCAATGGTCACAAAAGGTCCGGAAAATCGCCTCAGGGCGTCTTAAGAACGTTGGGAGGTTACATGTGAATGTGGCAACACGGAACTTTGTAGAAAGTACAGGGTTGATGCCTCCAGTATGGAAAAGAGACTCCACCTAAACATTAGGAAGAACTTCCTGACAGTACCAGAGCTGTTTGTAGGGCCGGTTTAAGGCACCAGTGGCGTCAGCATTCTCAGGGGGGGCCCATCATTGTGGCGGGCCCTTAGTAACCCTCCTCCTACAAAAACATTATTAGTAATAATCTGAATAGCCTATACTGTGAATAGTTTAGGTTGAGTTAGGTTACATTGACCTGAGATAAACATATGAGGCCCCCAAAATAAAAGCATTGCAGGGCCCCCCAAAATTCCTTAAACCAATCCTGGGTGTTTGGCAATGGAACCTCCTTCTTTGTAGGATTTGAAACAGAGGCTGGATGGGTGCTTTGATTATGTATTCCTGTAAGGCAAGAGGGTTGGACTAGATGGCCCTTCTGGTCTCTTAGGTTGAATGTTAGAATTGGGCCCTTTCTGTCAAGAATCTGGATCTCTTCCACAGGAGCGGAAAGGTATACAAGGCTCCATGCTGGGCTTCCTCTGTTTGAAAATCATGAAAGAGTTCTGTAAACATATGGAGAAAATCCCTCCCTTCTTTGGAGGATTTTCAACAGAGGCTGGATGGCCATCTGTTGGGAATGCTTTGATTGTGTATTCCTGTAAGGCAGGGGGCTGGACTAGATGGCCCTTGTGGTCTGTTCCAACTCTGATTCTATGTTGAATGTTAGAATTGGGCACTTCCTGTCAAGAATCTGGATCTCTTCCACAGGAGCAGAAAGGTATAATTCCAGAAGGCTCCATGCTGGGCTTCCTCTATTTGAAAACCTTGAAAAGAGTTCTGTAAACATATGGAGAAAATTCAAGTGAGATTTTTTTTGTCTTCTACAGAGGGGTGTGGTGTGGAGAAATGGCTGGGTGTCTGCTACTGACCCCTATGTGTCTGTCAGTTTAAATTTATTGGGGTGATATTTTAGAAAGGAGACTTGTTGCAACAGGTGAATTCATATCCATATTCACCTGTCACCTAAATTCATATTCATTTGTCCCATTGAAATATGATGAACATGTCTGGCATAGTCCCTTGTAGACTGAAACCCTTAAGGTGGGGGCAAAACTTGAGTTGCTGTTTCAGACCTTGTGTAAATGATACTACTAGTGGTGTCCCCTGACCTGTGGTAGCGTAATAAAAGCTTTCTCCGCTGCACTCCACAGGGAATGCAAATGGATTTCTCTGCCTCATGGACAATGATTAAAAGAATATATTTGTTCCAAATGATGAGATAGAGGAAATGATGACTAGAAGTTACTGACCACCTCCCGTCACTGTACATATGAGTAATAAAAAGTTACACAGGCACACACATTAGTGCCTCCTTAAGACCAGTGTCTGAAGTGCAATGATTTGATTCCAGATTAAGCCATATTTTATTTATTTCACTTGAAAAGGCATGGGATAGCTTTAAAGTTGCCAGCAAAGCCCAGTGGTTTGCCAGAGCTCCGAAAAGATATTTTTTGGATTTTAACTCCCAGAATCCCTGAGCCAGAATTGTCAATGGCTAAGATTTGTAGCCCTCCAGCATTTCTCGCCATGGTTTTGCTGGCTACAGCCTAGGGAGGAGATTTCCACTTTGGTGATGGAGATTTCCACTTTCCACTAATTTCTACTAAATCCATTGACTCAACTGCAGAATGGGAGGTCAGTAGTCAGGACTATTTGATTAAAGCACCCAGAATAAATTTTCAAAGTTGCTGCTTAAGAAATTCTTAGCACATTGCTCTACTCTGAATAGCTGATTCCCTCTTACCAGTGAGCCTGTAAGCAGAGAAAGTTGTCCCCTAAAGCAGAGAAAGAACCATAACTCTTGCAATGGAAATGACTCTAGATTAATGTGCTCTTCAAATGTATGGTCTTGTACAAGTAATGAAAATTTAACCTGAGGATAAATTGGGGAGATAGAGTTTTGAGTCTGTAATTGTTAAACCTTGTTAATGTGTATGCTCAGATAGCAAGGAAAGAGTCTGTAACATGAGGAAATGTTAACTAACCTGTTTGAAAGGCTGTGTGTGTGTGTGTGTGTGTGTGTGTGTAAATGTTTCTTTTATACAAACTTGGGTCCAGGACTTGCAAAACTGGTAGTATTGAACTTCATCTCAGCCCCCAGATCTACCTTGAGACACACCAGAGCTTTGGAGAGTTTAGTTGCTTGAACTACAATTCCCATGGCTGGCTGGGGGACTCTGGGAGTTGTGTGAGGGATTCTGGGAGTTGTAGTCTAAGCAAAATAACTTCCATATTCCTTACATGCAACAAACCATCCATTTTGAACTTCTTACTGTATGTTTGTCTTTATCCTAATATCAATTCTTTCTCTTTCTCTCAAAAAGAGAATGGGTGGTGCTTCTTTTAAAAGCATAGCATGATACTTTTTGGGTCCCACCTTCCTCTTGCAAGACTAGTGTATTTCATGGGCAAGACTCATAGTTGAAAAATGCATGAAAGCAGTAACAAGGGGCCTTACTTCTCTAGCTCTAAGTGCCCCCAGCCTGGCTTCTCCCCCCCTGACTTTAGAATTAGGGACTTGCATAGAGCTGAGGGTGTAGCATCCAAGCAGGTCTGTCCTTTGCTGTGCTTACCTGTTTGAGCTGGGGTTTAGGCTGTTCAAACAGAGCAAAAACTGCTGGGCTTCACAAGTCTGGACAATTGCTGTAGGCAGATGAAACAGCGTGCTGAGAATGCAGGTGGATTTTGTTAACCTAACACTCCAGTGTTCAAGGACCCCTTACATTTGCTGGGGCTTAGCTCTTATCTAAAGTCTACACTCCATTCTCCTGGGGCCAAACCATCCAGGAGTTCTGCAGTTGAATTGCCAGTTCTGTAAGCAAAGCTGTAGGGAACAGATAAGAGAGTGACATTTTAATATTAGAAAGGAGGCAGTGAGAGACTTCTTTCCTATGCTTTCTTATTGCTACCTTGAATTCCCTTTCCTTCTGTTCCCACCTCCAGCTGTTCCCAGGCCCTGCCCTATTATTAGGCAGAATGAGGCAACTGCACCTCAAGTGGCTTATGCTGCTGGGGGGTGAGGTGGCGTGTAGGCCACCTCTCTTCAGCCATTCCCTATGAGTCTCTAGTCTAGGGCATTTTTCATGCTTTCAGAGAGCAGCTGCACACACCACTCCTACCCCTAAGCTACCCGCTACCTTCTGGTGTGGTGAAAGACTATGCAGTCACCATTGTTGAAGTAAGACTTTAGCTCCCTGTTATGTATTTGGTATGGGGGGGTTACCCTCAGTAAAATATCTTGAGTTGGCCATGTTGCAGAGAGAGGAAAAAACAACTTCCTTTCTGCTCACTTTAGCTTTATCTTTGATCAGAGCATAGAGAAGTTGGGTTTTTTGGACTTCCAGAATCCCTCAGTATCTGCATGGCCACTGTCGTGGGATTGTGGAAGTTGTTGTGTTGAAAGAAGCCATTTCCCCAAGCTCCTTATTTGGTAATGTCTCCAGACTTAGATCTGCTTTCCTGGGGTGGCAATGTCAGCCTAGGTTCCACTGAGCAAAACTGGCTTGTTTTGCAGCTTAGATTTGGCACTAAGACTTGAGAGTCTAAATAGCGATAGTTGACTGATCAGCGTGTGCTAGCTTGGTACAACGTGATCATAATGTTCTCCACTCCACCACCTCCATGCCACTGTTTTCATCCAAGTTTAAATCTTCCCCTTATTGGCAGTTCTGAAATTGTAGAAAAACGTTGGGAGTTCTGCTCTGTTGCAAGAACTGTACTTTGGCCTTGTATTTAGCATGGTGCATGTCATCTGCATAGGGGAGCTGGGAAGGATCTTATTAGAACCCATTCCCGTTCCCAGGAAATGGTTGTCTTGGCACACCATGAGTATGAGGTCTTCTTCAGCTTTCCACTTGAGAGCTTGATGGGGTTTCTTTATACTCTTTGGGGGTTATCATGTCTCTCTCAGGAGTGGTGAACCTGCAGTTGGGTTGGTCTTGTAAGACTTGCTTGTGAAAAATGGTGCCCCTTCAAAATATATTTGTAGACCTCAGTGCTTTCAGGCTTTGGGACTAGAGGTGGAAGAAGGTGAGTGTCCTCCTCAGACAATTAACTGCTCCCCAATTACTTTCAGAAATATAACCAAACTTGCTGCTCCCACAAAATGCACTTTGCCCCAACTATGCCCCTAATTATTCTTTTTCTGGATGCCACCACTAACTTTTAAGCATTTGTCTCTCCCTCACTGTCCCTGTCTTCGAAGGTTTTTAACTAGAAAATGATGATGCAACTCATTTTGGGCTGGAGTTCTTCTACTGGAAAGAAAAATGTCTTCATTTGGCTGTCTGATTTGAGACAACAGCACCTATAGTGTTAATAATTTTTTTAAAAAAATCCAAAACACACATTGTGGTGGTAACTTATTAGACCAACCAAGAGGTGCAAAATATATTACAGTTACACTATTACAATGTTTTAAAGATCATGCAGGAGAAGAAAAGAGATATCAGTCATGGCCCTCAAACATTGTTTGAGATGTTTGCTTATGGTGTTAAGGTGGTCTTGAGCATTTTGAGGGAGGGTTGAGGTCCCACCCATTCCTGGCCATGTGAGAACTGAGGGCAAAGGCAGTAAATGACCAATAATAAAAATGTTGTATCTATTGGCAGTAAGGGAGTAAATTCCCTTTGAGATCTAGGTGATCTCGGGTCCTGCTGAGGCTGCAAGTCCCTTTATAGGTTAGAGGACAGTGAGTCTCTCAAGAAGCCTTTGCACTATCACAGTAACTGTTATAGGGATGGGGTAGAATGTAATAGGGTCCAGAAAGATGCAATTCCTGTCCCCTGCTCTAAGTGGGAAATGGGGAGGGAGTCCTTACCCAACCCCCAAAAAAGGGGGGGATTGTAGCGTGTTAGTAGTAGTTGTGTAGTGACAGTATGGTTTTTTATTGGCTGGAGCTTGGACATACCATCTCTGGGGAGGTTGGGGTTGACTCCGCCTCCAGGAGGGGATGGGTTAACTTGTTGTTTTTCAGATTATCCTGCCTGCGATTGGTTGGAGGCGGAGCCAATACCCTCTATTCCTCCACAACTGTATAAATAAATATGTTTTATATCTGAGGCCTTAATATCTCCCAGTACTGCATCCAAAGAAGTGGGCTGATATCCATGAAAGCTCATGCCAAGATGAAAAAAATAACATCCAGTTGGAGATTGCATCTGTTTCCTCTGCCCTGCTACTCTCTGTGGTGTTCCACATGGATAGACGTTAGAAGTCTTTAGGCTAACGGGACTACATTAATTCCCACACATATGCAGTCCATCAACTTAGACCTGGAGCAAAGTAGTGGCATAGGAAGGTAGGTGGACATAAAATTGAAGGACAAGGTATTGTTTTCCTTACCAGAACTGCATACCATCCCAACATCCACAGATAAAAACTGGGACAAGTGTGGTATAGCAAAAGTTAGAAACACAGAAGAACACACAAGTTACCAGAGGCTGCAATATTTTGCTTTTGCCTAACCCTACCCTAAAGACACCAAAATCCTGTCTGATCTTGGAAGCTACGCAGAGTCAGCCCTGGTTAATACTTGGATGAGAGACCACCAATGAATACTAGGTGCTGTATATATTTCTGAAGAAGGAACTGGCAAAACCACCTCTGAGTATTCTTTGCCTAAGAAAAGTCCATGAAATTTATAAGTCAACAGGCAACTTGAAGGCACAAACACAAACACTGGACAAGAATGTCCCCTCCTGTCCTCCCCCCACTGAATTAATTGAGTGCAAACTACTTTTGCACTTGGAAGTTAATTTGCACCAATTGAAGTAACCTGAGCACAAAGGGAGAGGAGGAGAGAGAAGCTGGGGCATTTTAAAAGTAGCTGGAAAAAATGGTATGACAGGATTAATGCCAAATCAGGACAGTTGGAAGATATGGAACCAGAGCTTTCACACTAAACCTTTAGCACACATCCAGACTTTCATTTATTCCTCCCACCCCTGAGCATTCTCGGTTTCAGCTTTATGGTGTAGCATGACATGCATGGAATCTTAGGGCTGAGGTAGGCTGAAACCTAAATGAACAATAAACAAGTAAAGCAGAAATGTCAATGGAAAGCACCAGACATTGTCAGTTGGACAAATGGCGTTGCCCAATAGACCTGCAATATGTTACTAAATACTCTGTTTTTCCTCTTGTTGAGAGCCTGACAATAAACCCTTGGGTGATTCCTTTGCCATCCTGGGGACAGGTGGTGATGCAATTCTTGAGGTTGCTCAGAGGGCAGGTGTTTTTTTACCTACTGGAAGTGGATCTTGGAGGAGGCGGTGAAGGAGTACCCAGTTGCATAAGTGCTGCTATTCTAGGTATCTGATGAGTCGTAGGATGATTAATCTGTCCTACTGAACAAGGAGGAAAGGAAATAACTATCTCTGCTGGCTTGGTTGAGACTAGAGCTGATCTTGGAGAAGTTGCATGACCTGATGAGTCAGGAGGTTGGCCTTTTGTCTGAAACAGTATCGCCTACTCACCTAGGTTGACTGCTGTCTCTGAGTCAGGTGGGGGAGTACTGTTCTCCTAAGATCATCAGGCAGGCAGCATTTGGAAAAGTTACTTTTTTGGACTAGAACTCATGAATCACCCAGCCAGCATACTTTGGGATTTTGAGTCCAAATAAGGTACTTTCCCAAGCCGATCTACTTCCTCTTGATCACACTCCTATGGCAGGTTCTAGAGGTTCTAGCTAGATACCATGCCAGACAACTAGTCACTTGGGACAGGAGTAGCATAGGATTTTCAGATGGGATTTGGAAATGCAAATTATGGATGCTTACAGAAATGCAGATTATGGATGCTTTTTGGTACCTTGATGATGATGATATTTATTTGTATCCTGCCTTTCTCCTAAAATTGGGGCCCAAGGTGGCTTATCATTTAAAAACCCAATGCAGCTAAAAACATACCAAAAAGCAAACTTTAGAATAAGAGTAAACTTTTGACAGTATTAAAATTATTGAAAACAAATTATTTACAAATTAAATGTGTAAGGTTGAAAAGAGGTAAAATCAATTTAAAGTTGAACATTTGAACTATATGAAATATGAGGTATAACTTACATACTCTTAATTATATAGACTATGCTGCATTAGATTTATTTTATAATAAGGAAAATTTAGATATGAAGGAAAGCAGATTATGTATGTTCGCTTTATATATGAGCATCTGTATTCTGATTCTTGTTTTATTATGCTGTATTAGTATATAGGATATTGTAATACTTTTTGTTTTATTGAAGTACAATTATAAAAAATTAAAATTATTTAAAACTACACTTAAACAGATAAAATACCAATAAAAAATAAAAAGCTATTAAAACTGTTAAAAGAGGTATTGTACTATAGCCAGAGCTTGGAAGAATTACTAAGTATTTATTTATTTATTTACCACAGGTCTGGGCAACAGTGGAAGGCTAAGGGGCCATATTGGTCCCCCAGGAGACCTTGGGGGTCACTACCTTCAACTCCATAAAAAAACTCCACATTTTCCACCTCTCAGTGCCCTCTAAGGATCATGGAATGCATTTAAACCATGTTTTTGGACCTTCTGGGCCATTTTAGGCCTAAGAGAAACCATTTTTTAATAAAAGGAAGTTGTTAAAACAAGGGTATTTGGGGACAATTTTTTAATTTAACAATTTTTTTTACCTGGAGGTAAGGGGTCTCCAAAAGTGGAGGAAATGGCCTCCACGCCCCCATTTTGGAGTAATAATCTCCCCCCCCCTCCAAAAAAAGGCAGGTGAGAAAAGAGGAGAAGAGAGTACAAAGCAGCTGTTGATGGTTCTGGTTCAGATGCACTCATGTACTAGGCTGTGTACTAAAGAGGAGGGAACATTTTTGAATTGACGTGCATGGCTTGCTCATGTAATGCCAAGCAGTGGTTTCACATAGCATGGGAACCAGCCTCAAGCCTTGCTGTTTGTTTGCTGTATTTAAGAAGCTGCCTTAGATAATGACATAATTCATGTAGCCCTACATTGTCTATTCAGACTGACAGTGGCTTTGCAGAGTTATTTTCCCCCACCACCTGCTACCTGGCCTTTTTTTTTTAAACTGGAGATGACAAGAATTGAAACTGTGACCTTCAGCATGGAAAATGTACGTTCTAATTGGTTGTGCTAACTAGGGAATCCTGGGAGCTGTAAGCCAGAAATAATTTTTCAAAGCTCTGGTTGGAAAATCAGCATTGCCAAGCCTCCCATAACTCTGATCATCTACTACTATCATAATCTCTGATAATCTACAAGGACATTTCTTGACAGGGTCAACAGGAGGTCTCCCTGATGAGGAGAAGGGTCCTCCCATTTACACAGAGAGAGAGAGAGAGCAAAAGAATGAATTGTAGCTTTGTAAATGAAACTTTGTTCCAAGGTACACTTAGCCAGAAGGGATTTCCCCCCTAATATTTAACCCCGTTGATGGGTGGGCAATGAAAAAAGTTGTAGACTCCTGGTTCTGCTGGAAAAAACAGGTTGTATAACTGTGTGCTACTAATCCCTAGTTGCTGTCAGAGAGCAACAAGAGAAAACCGGCTTGGCAAGGGGAGCCTTAAAACACAATGGGCTCCAGAGGCTGTGAAATTGGCCCGTGTGATCTCTGGTTTTCTCTCAAGTTAAAGGCTCAGGGTATTTCTTAAGGTCGCTGAGGTTGCACTGTTCTGCATGCAAGTGGGGAGAGTACCAAATCAGCCTTGTTAGGTCAGACCATGCATGGGTCTCTTTAGTGTGGAGTTCAACAGACAACCATGGCCAGATAGAATCTTCTATTGGGAGCCACCAGCCAGGTCTTGAAAGCAATGACCATCTCCTGTTTGTCACCATCACTATTCAGAGATACCTTTATTGTTCTTGTTGTGTGCCTTCAAATCATTTCCACTTATGGCAACCCTAAGGTGAACCTGTCATAAGGTTTTCTTGACAAGATATTTTCAGACAGGGTTTGCTTTGGCCTTCCTCTGAGGCTGAACGAATGTGACCTACCCAGGATTTCCATGGCTGAAGTTTTGGTGGGCCACAGCTCCCATCATTCTTGAAGCCATACTGGCTGGAGATTATAATAATTGTAGGCCAACTACACCTGGGGACCCAAGGCTGAAAGAAGCTGGTTTAATTCTTGTTAGATGCTAGTTGGCCTTTAGCATATCTAGGAATTTTAAGGGGTTAGGATTTTTTTATTGGAATAAGACCATTCTAGGGGTACTGAATTCTGTAAGTTAAACTGGGTATAATATTGTATGTGGATCATCACCAGCCATGGATGACCTCTGGTGTAAGGTGGCCTTCTTGAATACATATAGTCCCTGGATACAGATGCATTTTTAAAACGTGTGGGTAAAATTTTTGTGTGTGCAATGTGAAGCATAACATGGCTTGGATATTCATCAATGTTTTTTTCTGCTGTGCCTCTGCAGGACTGTCATCACTTGAAGCCATGGTGTCTGCTGGTTTCCAAATTATGGGCATGGCCCTGTCGGTGCTGGGCTGGATTGGGGCGATCATTACCTGCGCCCTGCCCATGTGGAAGGTGACAGCTTTTATCGGCACCAATATTGTGACTGCTCAGATCACCTGGGAAGGACTGTGGATGAACTGTGTGGTGCAGAGCACTGGCCAGATGCAATGCAAGGTCTATGACTCCATGCTGGCCTTGCCCCAGGATATCCAAACAGCTCGGGCTCTGATGGTCATCTCTGTGCTCGTAGCTCTCCTGGCCTTGATGGTTGGCATTGTGGGGGCCAAGTGCACCAACTGCGTGGAGGATGAGGATACCAAGGCACGTATCATCATTGTCTCCGGTGCTGTCTTTTTGGTGTCAGGAATCCTCTGCCTCATCCCTGTGTGCTGGTCAGCCAACACCATCATCCGTGAGTTCTACAGCCCATTGGTGGGTGAGCACCAAAAGAGAGAGCTGGGAGCCTCCCTCTACATTGGTTGGGCATCCTCAGGCTTGCTCCTCCTTGGAGGGGCACTGCTGTGCTGCAATTGCCCCAAGAAAGAAAGCAATAACTACAGTGCCCGGTACACCGCAGCTGCCTCTCAACCCCGAAGCGACTACCCCAGCAAGAACTACGTCTAGGTAGAACCTCCTGGAAGCCAAAGCTGATAGCGTCCAAAAAGCTCAATGATGTTGGGTCTCCTTGGAAGGAGAAGGACTACATCCCTACTGGGACTGCGCACAATGAGTGTCCCTACTGAAAACCAAACATCCTGGTCCAAGACTTCCCAACATTTTTGTCCCATCAGTATTCTTTGCTTACTCCCCATTATTATCATACTCATTGTACAGATGTGCCCTACAGAAGTCATAACTCTCTTTCTGGATAATGTGTATGACTTGTTTCCATGAAGTTAATGATAAATGTGTTTAATCCTCCCTCTCCCCCAAGTGTTCACCAAGGGACTCCCAACTGCCAAAAATGCCCTGGAGATCAATTCCTGTTCAATAGGATCTTTCTTCGAGATGGGGGTGGAAGCCAGTAACCCAAACAGGAGTAATGAAAGCTGTGATGTGTTGTACCATATTATTTTTGAATGAATGGGGTGTAATCTCTTAGGCCTGTTTTTATTTTTTTTATTTTTTTTTTGCTTACTTGTACTGTGATTGTTGCTAACTTTTATGCATTTCATACTGGATGCCAGTTTTTCTTTTTTAAAAAAATATATATGTATGACCTGAATAAAATTTCCATGCTTTTGTATATGGTAATTGGTCTCTTGTTATTTCAGGTTAGGGATCAGGGGCTGAGCCTGAAACAGTCTAAAATATGTCCCTGGAACAATTACATTCCACTTGAGCTTTATGGGTAATCTTTGGCCTTGCAAATGGTTTAGACTACTACTCCCATAATTCTTTGCCACCAGCTCTGCTGACTGGAGCTTTTTGGAATCAGAAGTCCAGAAGATCTGGAAAGCCAAAGGGAACCTTTTTATTGGGATAAGCCAAGTGTAAGCCTCCAGATGGAGGCTGAACTGCAATGTCCCCCAGCCCTAGCCAGCATAGTCAATGGCTGGGGATGATGGGAGTTGCAGTCCAGCAACATCTGGAGGGCCACACTGTATAGTTTTGCTTTATACCAAAGGCTTAAATCTGCAGCCAACCACCTGAGCTTGAGGTGGTGAGCTTCTTACACCAAAGCATCCTTGTTATTGCTCTTCACCACTCCCATGGAATTCAAGACAGCTTATAAAGTAAAATGAGTACACTATAACTGTTCAACAACATAGCTGTGTTAGTCTGGAATATCAGTATACAAAGGGATCTTGTAGCACCTTTGAAATTAACTGAGAGAAATAAATTGCAGAAGCTGCATCTAAGGAAGTGGATTAAGTCTACAAAAGCTTATGCTGCAACTTTCTCTCAGTCTCAAAGGTACTGCAAGAGCCATCTGCATGCCGATCTAAAACTGACATCTGGACAACAGCTGAGAGAGTGTGACTTGCCCAAGGTCACCCAGTGGGTTTCCATGGCTAAGCAGCCTGGTCTCCAGAGTCTTCGTCCCTACTACACCATGCTGGCTCTCCTTAACTGCTGATAGTAGCCCAAATCACAAGAGTGATTCAGACTTCCTGACATTTTAGAAGAAATCTTAATGTTAGAAGACTATTCACTCCCTTAGCTCTTATTCTCCCTCTAAGGCACTAGATGTGGTCTTGGTTCTCCTTTTTCCACATGTTTTATTCCCAACTGCCTCATGAGGTAATCATTTCCGAAAGGGTAATCATGTTAGTCAATTGCAACCAAAAGACGGAGGCCTCTGGCATCTCAAAGACCAGCAAATTTATTATAGTATCAATTTTTGTGGACTACAGACCATGAAATCCCATACTATATAATGTAAATCTTTAAGATGCCAAAATTGCTGTTGGGGGTATACTCTAAACCATGATGTCTCCAGTCCCACTGGTCTTAATGAGAATTGTTGGCAAGTGCTTGGATAGAAGACTGCCAACAAATATCACTGTAGCCTATATTTTAGAAGGAACTGGCAAAACTGTCTCTAAACATTCCTTGCCTAAGGGCTTATCTGCACAGGCAATTTACCCTGTCTTCCCCCCCACACCCCTTGGAGGCCTGCAGTTCAGTGACTAGCAGGGTTTTTGCCCTGTTTTCCCCTTGGGCAGTCCTCATGATCCCAGAGGCAAAGACAGGGTAGAGAACAATAACACATTTTTAAGAAAACTCAGGAAAAACTGCTCCCACCCACAAAAAATGGATTGGGCCCTACATAACTGCAGGTGCCTGTTCCAGCACACATTGCTCTTCCCAGGCTCACAGCATGTGGCCAAGGCTGGTCACATACATGCAGGTGGTCTTGGTCACATGTTGCGGGCTAGCTTCCTGGTTTCAGAGTGTGAGGGAGATGCAGAATACGCTGGTGGGGAGCCAGCATATCCTGGCCTGTTTAGATGGGCCCTAAGAAAATCCTATGAAATTTATGGGGTCTCTATATATGTCAGGCGACATGAAGGCACATACAAACAAGTACACTTAAGATGGCATAGAGGTAGGAACATCTTTAGGATAAAGACAATGTGGGCAGGGATTGCCTACAAACCAACTAAGCTAAGGAATGGAACATAAATGTGGCTCTAATCCAAATGAAGCTGAAAGTTCTATGGACTCTAAAACGAATGAACAAGAATATAAGAAGAGTTGTACAGCGACAGACAGGAGGCCTATCCAGACCAGTTTCTAGGTGAAACACTAAAACAGGACATAAGTGACATAATTATACCACCTATCTCATGGCAACTGATCTTCACGAGGAACACTTCTGATTTGTTGTGTGCCTTCAAGTTGTTTCTGACTAATGGCGGCCCTAAGGCGAACCTCTCACAGGGTTTTCTTGGCAAGATTTGTTCAGAGGGGGGTTCCCTTTGCCTTCCTCTGAGGCTGAGAGAATGTGACTTGCCCAAGGTCACCTACTGGATTTCCATGGCTGAGCACAGATTCAAAACCTGATCTCACAGAGTCAGTAATCCAATGTTCAAACCATTAACATCATGCTGTCTCTCACTGCTGATACTGAAGGTGTTACATAGCCATTCTGACTTGGACACACTACTGCCCCTAATCTTCATAATTTTATCTAATTCCTTTTGAAAGCCTGTAAATTGACAGCCATCACTACCATACCCTGCAACTGTGCTGATTTGGTATTACCGTAATCCTCTGCCATCCCATTTTTTCAGCTGCTTTTAAAATGTCCTGGTTTCGCTCTCTTCCCACTTTCTCTCTCTGCTTGCTTCAATTGCTGCAAAATGACTTCAAAGTGCAAGTTTGCACTATATTAATTCAACAGGGGAGAGGCAAGGGGACAGAACTTTGGCCTTCCCTGTAGACATAGGCAAAAGGAAACTGCTGCAGCCTCTCCGAGCTTGCCTGTTGTTCCTCATTAATAACATTTGCCATCTTGCCTACACTCTGATGTTGCTTGGCCACATGCATCCCGGTTTTCATCTGTGAAATGCTGGAAGATAGGGCAATGTAATTTCTGTGCTAAGGGATATCAGCTCTGGGTTCTCCAAGAAGATAATTCCACTGCAGCTGAAAACCTTTAAACCTAATACTGAACAAGGAAGTACAGGTTGACTGCCATATCCTTGGGGGTTACATTTCATGACCCCTATGGATACCTGAAACTGTGGATAATAGGAAACCCTATTATTTTTAATGAGGTGAACACCAAATCACATCGGAGGACCTAGAAATGCCTAGATAGAACATTTTTTTCGGATATGGATAAGTGAAACCATAGATACCAAATCCATGGATATGAGGGTTGGCCTGTATTGGCAATTAATGGTGAAAGGAAAGCACTCATCAGATGGACAGATAATCTTGATATAACTGAGTTCTATTACTGAAGGCAAGTTCTGTCCCTGAGGTTTGGTTCAAATGATGCTGGCTGGCCAGGTGTGTCTCAGAGCCAGGTATGTTTAATAAACCTTTCTAGAAAAGATGACTGTATATTTTATGGCTTGGGAGCAATTGTAACCAGAGGTGGTGGAGGCACAGCAAGAGAGGGAAAAGATAAGTGACCACACTGCCCCAAGGAAGAGTGCACATCTCTGAAAAAGATACCAGAGTGCTTATAAAGGCTGCAGGAATTCATAGGGCTTCAGGAATTCATAGCTCAGGGCCAAGGCTTTCTGCCCTAACCTATCCCAACCCTTTGGTTCATACTACTGACCAAAAACACATCTCTCCATCTCTCTCTCTCTGTTGGGGGGAGGTACTAATGGAGATGGGATGAATACAATATTTTTGCATGAAATCTGATTGAAGGAAAAATTTTAAGGATCCAGGATGGTTTGAAAGAACAACAGAGCGAAAGAAGCTTTGTAATAGTGAGGAGGCCTAATTTTATGGCCTCAAGTGAAGACTTCACATCATAATGTGTCACACTCACAGGGAGGGACCTGCAACAAAATGTTGCCATGAAGGTTGCTCCTGTGGCCTTATCCAAGGTGGTGTTTGTTGTTGTGTGACTTCAAGTTGTTTTTGACTTATGGCAGCCCTAAGGTAAACCTATCATGGCGTTTTATTGGCAAGATTTGTTCACTGCCTCTAAGGCAATGATTCCCAAAGTGGGCTGAACTGCCCCCCTGGGGGGGTGGAAAGCTCCAGGGGGGCGGTGAGGAAAAGGGGGGTGGCAGGGGATGGTGAAGATGAGGGTTGCATGAAACATTTCTTTTCAGGGTCCCTTAAAACTGCTGCATAGCCTTGCTGATCACTTCGCGTGGTGGCGTCTTCTGCTCTTCGCACCATGCACTTCATTTGCTTGCCTGTGCACGCTCGCTCCCTTAGCCACATTTCACTAGCAATGGCAGCAGAAGTTAGGAAACTCTTGCGAGTCTTATGCACACCATCACTTTTGCAGCTAAGACTGGCACCATTTTGGAACAGACTGACTTACTGGAGCAGGAATTAGTGCACGTGACAGCAGGGGAGAAGTGGCAGCGGGGGTTGGGGGGAAGGCGCTTTCAAATTTGGGACCCCACTTAAGATTTGTGAGCTTTTTCAGGACTTGGTTGGCAGGCTATAGCTGTGCTGGTGCTTCTGCTTTCCCTTGTCAAACAGGCCAAGAGAAGAGGTACTGGAAGAAAAAAATGATTGTGTGTGGCAGGGGTGTGTGAATGACTTGAAGCTTGATGTTCCCGCTTCTGTGCTCTCTTCCTTCCTTCTGCCTGCCTGCCTGCCTAAACAAGTGAGTGAACACACAGCACCCTCTTTCCTTACAATCCCCTCATTCCCTCCTCTGCCTGACTGCTCGAGTGAGCAAACACACACACTCACCCTCTTCATGATCCCCTCATCCCCATATCCCTGCCTGCCTGCCTGCCTGCCTGCCTGCACAAATGAGCAGACACACACACTGCCTCCTCACAATCCCCTCATCCCATTCCCTTCCTGCCAGTCTTGGTGAGTAAGCCAGCGAGTGCATAAGCGACCCTCCATCCTTGCGATACCCCTGTCCCATCTCACCTCCCCCAAGCAAGTGCACTAGCAAGGGGACGTGTGAGCAGCTGAGGCCAGCCACTTTGATTTCCTCCCAGTGATACTGGTGTTGTCAAAGTGGTGAAAATGTCATAATCTGTGAATAAGCAAATCTGCAAAATGAAACCCACAAATGAGGAGGGAGGGCGTATGTAATTTTATGTACTCTCTACACATAATTTTCCCTTCTAGGTTACAAATTCTATTCTAAGAAAACATTTTAAGAGTGTTGTTGGGGTGTCTTTCAGTGCCAACATCCAAAGCAAAATATTATGGATTGTTTGATGTACAAAAAGTATGCTGGTTTGGGCATAGTAACCTGAAAACTGAGTACCTCTTATTTTCCATTCTGTCTCGGAATGGTCAGCTTGGATGAAGTAATAAGCAACATTTCTGTTATCACTGCACACATTTGCAGAGGCATGTAAACTGTGGCCCATGGTGGTCCTCCTGTGCCAGAAGTGTCACCCTACTGTGACCTACAATAAAGACACTAATCCTCATGATTACAGCCCGCTGATCTACAGATTGCAATACAGTACTGGAAGGACAGGCATTTATAGACCCCAACAATGCTACAGGGGGAAAAAAGCCTTCCTTCTCCAGTCTAATCCACAAAACTTTGGTGTCCAACTTGTACAACTGGCCACCTATGCAGATATTTATGGGTATACGCACATTTTAATTGGTCTCCTAGCCAGCCAATATTATTGGTCACTGCAGTGTGTCCCTATCCCTCATGGGAGTACAGGGATTTGTCAGATGCCAATTTGAGCTTTGGAGTAAAGCTCCCAGTGATCTTTACACTTGTAAAGTGTAAACTCTGAGAACAGCTCCCCAGCCCTTTGTCTATTCTAACTAGCACCATCATAAAGAAGAGGGATGGGACTCAGCTGGGCCGAGAATGCACACCATGACAAATTTGTGGAAGACTGCATCCACATAAGAGTTTGGGACCAAGTTAACATTTTTGCTAAATACAGTATAACATCTGGCTTCTCTAAGGACACTAGAACCAATATTACCTATTTATAACACAGAAATCTTATTTTAGTCATCTCTACACCAGTCAGGCCCCTGTATCCACTGAACCAATATCTGTGGTTTCAGTTATCTGCAGAACACAAAGTAGGTGACACATACCATAGAACGCACTGGAAAATGCCTAGAGAGGCATTCTCTAGGCATCTTTGAAGTCCTCCAGTGCAACTCTATGGCATGTTTTTATCAGAAGTCCTTACTTTTAATAGGGTCCGCTGTTAACCACGGTTAACCATGGCTGTCAATCCATAGTAAGTCCAGGAACCAAACTCCTGCAGATATGGGGGGGTCCGACTGTATATCAACACTGTCCACATAAGAAATTACTAAACATCTGGTTTTCAGTGCTTCAAGGAGGAATTTTCCATGGGCAATTTCCAATAATAAAAAGTTTTCTCTTTCCCCACTTTTCCCCTCACCCCTCTCTCTCTAACTGGCCTCAGCTTAATATTATTATTTTCAAATTGATAAAAACATAAAATAAATTGTTTTTAAAAGCTAAGTTTTATTTGTGAAATACATACACTTGTTTAACGTTATAGTGCTAGACTGGATACTTTGAATTTGCAGAGCAGTAGGCCTAATATCAGTAAATAGCCATTGAAGGGCACTAGAGTTGTCACCTAAGAGGAAAGGGGGCAGCAGCCAGGAAAAGTTTGGGGACCAGTGCTCTAAGGCTGAGAGGATGACACTTACCCAAGGTCACCCAGCGGATTTCCATAGCCAAGTGGGGATTTGAACCCTGATCTCTCAGAGTCTTAACCCAGCATTCAGAACACCACACTCATCCAAGGTACACCCTTCCATTCCTCCCACCTTGTTTTTCCATTCCCCCACAATGGTTAATCACAATCTCATGACCACTGATTATATTCAGTCCTCCTCAGGTTATTATGTGGTAGTTTATGCTCCATTAGGTTTTATTTTTGAAATATATTTGTACATCTGAAAAGTGTGGGGTTCCCTTGTGCATGCTTGATTGCTGTCTCTGATTTTTCTCTCTCTGTGCCACCATTTTGGCTACATAGCCATTGGCATCCAACACCTGAGTTTGCTATTAGAGGGAGTAATAAATATATCTTTGTGTTTAACTTCTCAAGCTAAAAGTTATTTTTGAATGTTGCTACCAATTCCAGACTGACCAGGGCTCTTGGAGGTCCCTCATTCATAGGTTCACCATAAGTCAAAGCTGACATGACAGCAAATAACAACAAACCCAATTCTGGAAGATGTTTTCTCAGCGTCTTTTTATTGTTGTTGTGTGCATGCAAATCATTTCTGACTTATGGTGACCCTAAGGCAAACCTATCACAGGGGTTTCTTGGCAAGATTTGTTCAGGGAAGGTTGCCGTTGCCTCCTTATGAGGCTGAGAGAGTGTGACTTGCCTAAGGTCACCCAGTAGGTTTCCATGGCTGAGCAGACATTCAAACCCTGGTCTCCAGAGCTGTAGTCCAACACTCAAACCACTAACCATGCCGGCTCTCTATTTTCTTACATTATGTGTATTTTTAATGGACTTATCTAGCAGTTTTGTCTTTTTCAGACCACAGAATGGGCAATACTGAATTTCAGTTTATTGATATGTTAACACACAATGGAATGGGCTGCCTTTGTGAGTAGTTAGCAATATTAAGAGACATTTTTAAGAGTGGATGTTTTCTCTATAGACTGAATGCCACTGGCCATAGTTCACTGCACCAAAAAGTTTACAGTCTAGCATGTGAGGAGATTGAGAGACAAAAGAAACAGTGGGAAGAATGCAGGTGAATGTTTTTACAGAGAGCCAGTAGTTAGGAATATTGGCAGATGCAGTTCAACAGCATCAGGAGGGGCCACATAATTCTCCCTCCTGTATTATACCAGGCTGTCTCTCAGAAGAGAGAGGTTGTGAGAGCACAAGGTTTGCGGTTAAAAGGCAAAAAAAAAAAAAAAAAAATCAAGTTCTGGAGTGCAGAACTCAGATTTCTTTTGTGTGGGGGAGGAGGGGAACAGTTAAGAGCAGGTCTGGTCCAAGACATTTGCTGCTTAAGGCAAAGCAGCAAATGGTGCCTATAATAATAACAAAGTAAATAATTAACAATTCGTTGGATACCCTCCAGCATTTCACAGATGAAAATTGGGACAGTGTGGTCAAACAACCTGAGAATGTTTTCAAGATGGCAAAAGAGATTACTGAGCAAGAATTCACAAGCTAAGAGAGGCTGCAGCGGTTTGCTTTTGTCTGAGCCTGCTGGGCAGGGTATGATTCTGCCCCATCATCTCCTCCACTCCCTGCTGAGTTAACTGACTGCAAACTGCTTGCGTACTTTGACCTCTGCAGCAACTGAGTAGCTAATACCCTAGAGGACAGGATCAAAATTCAAAATGTCCTGAATAGACTAGAAAGCTGGCCCAAAGCTAACAAAATGAATTTAAATACAGAGAAATCTGAGGTTTCCACTTAGGGTGGAAAAATGAAATGCATAGATATAGGATAGGGGAGACCTGGTTGAACAAGACTACGTGCGAAAGGGATCTAGGAATCCTAGTAGACCACAAATTGAACATGAGTCAACAGTGTGATGTGGCAGCTAAAAAGGCCAATGCAATTTTGGGCTGCATCAATAGAAGTATAGTATCTAGATCAAGGGAAGTAATAGTGCCACTCTATTCTGCTTTGGTCAGGCCTCACCTAGAATACTGTGTCCAGTTCTGGGCACCACAATTCAAAAAGGATATTGACAAACTGGAGTATGTCCTGAGGAGAGCGACTAAAATGGTAAAGGGTCTGGGAACCATGCCTTATGAGGAAAGACTTAGAGAGCCGGGTATGTTTAGCCTGGAAAAAAGACAGTTAAGGAGCGATATGATAGCCCTGTTAAGTATTTGAAGGGGTGTCACATTGAGGATGGAGCAAGCTTGTTTTCTGCTGCTCCAGAGACTAGAACATGGAACAATGGATGCAAGCTCCAGGAACAGAGATTCCACCTCAACATTAGAAGGAACTTTTTGACAGTAAGAGTTGTTCAGCAGTGGAACTCACTTCCTCGGAACGTGGTAGGGTCTCCTTCCTTGGAGGTCCTTAAACAGAGGCTGGATGGCCTTCTGTCAGGAATGCTTTGATTGTGTATACCTGCATGGCAGGGGGTTGGACTGGATGGCCCTTGTGGTCTCTTCCAACTCTACAATTCTATGATTCTATGAAGTAAACTGAGTACAAAGAGAAAAGTGGGAGTAGGAGAGAAAAACTGGGGGTGCACCCACACTACACAAATAATCCAGTTGGAAACTGGTTTTATTTATCATGGCTCCTTCCTATGGAATCCTGGGATTTGTAGTTTGGTGAGGCACCAGCACTCTGGCAGAGAAGGCTAAAGACCTTGTAAAACTATGAATCCCAGGATTCAATAGGAAGGAGCTGTGACAAATAATCCAGTTTCAAACTGGATTATTTGTGTAGTGTGGATTAGGCCTGGGACATTTTAAAAGCAGCTGAAAAGTGTAATGAGAGAAGATTAATCAGGACTGTCCCTGACAAACTGGGGCAGTGGGAGGATATGTTATTGCCTATCCAAGACACCAACAATCTGTTGCCTGAGGTAGAAGGGCTGTTTCACTCTGCATAGGGCTGTGAAGATGAGAGGACTGGGGTCTTGAGCATCGCAGAAAGAGGGCACGTTATTACAGGCAGTAAGGCAGCAGATGGTATCTTGAATGTTGGCAAGGAAGATGGCAATAGGTTTGGCCCCAATGTGTTTCTCCGCAGAGAGTCCCCCATACTGTGGTTTGTCCAAAGTAAAACATTATTTCCCCATCCCTCATCTCACCACACTCCCATTCCAGCCTCCCTCTCCATCCCACCTCATGCCAATCTTGTCAGAGGATACTCTCTCTCGCTCTCTCATGCCAAGGAGCCTGGCTCCCTTCCTCCTATGTGCCTAGTTGCGGAAGGCTCGGCCTGGCACTGGAATGTACTGGTACCCCTCCAAGAAGCCAGGCAGGGATCTCGCCTTAGAGGGGTCGACGACTGGGCCCGCATCCAAGAAACTTGGAGTTGGGGGGTGGGGTGGGGGTGGCCAAAGCACATGCTTGCTGTAGCAGAGGAAAGCCAGCCTGCCAGGTTTTTCTCCTCAGTGTTTGGATAGCTAGCACCTGAGTTCCCTCAAAGGAAAATATTCTGAAAATGTGTGTGTGTGTGTATGTGTGTGTGTGTGAAAGTCTTTGAAAAGAGGGATCTAAGAGAACAGGGAACCTCCCAACTGACAGTGCAGTGTGGACAAAGCACTGTCTAGGGGCAGCAGCTTCTTTCTTCCATGTGTCCACAGTATTTGCAAATACAGTAAATAAATTCTTTCCAGCAATGCAATTGCAGTATTGGTTACATTTTTCTGTATCTACTTCTTCTTGTTTTCTTCTTAAAAAAGACTGTGCCCCTCCCCAGGTAAACCTGTGATTTGACATGATTTATGATACTGAGAGGCCTGAGGGACAAAGTGTTCCTTTGAGGTCCTTCCCCCTGCCTCCTTAGAATCAAAGAGTTGTAAGAGACCACAAGTGCCATCTAGTCCAATCCCCTGCCATGCAGGAATACACAATCAAAGCATTCCTGACAGGTGGCCATCTAGCCTCTCTTTAAAAACCTCCAAAGGAGACTCCACCATGCTCTATCAGGAAGTTCTTCCTAATGTTTAGGTGGAATCTCTTTTCCTGTAGTTTGAGTCCATTGCTCCGTGTCCTAGTCACTGGAGCAGCAGAAAACAAGCTTGCTCCATCCTCAGAATGACATCCCTTCAAATATTTAAACATGGCTATCATATCACCTCTTAAGCTTCTCTTCTCCAGGCTAAACATGCCTAGCTCCCTAAGCCGCTCCTCATAGGGCATGGCTGCCAGACTTTCCACCATTTTGGTGCCCTCCTCTGGACATGTTTCTTCTCACAGCACCTTGAGTAATTCGTGTAATTTTATTTCCCCTCCATTTTAGGGGGTTGAACTAGATCACCCTTAGTGTCCCCTACTACTCTATGATTCTATAACCTTCATTGCCTTCATTTTGGCCCAAATTCATTTACTTCTTCCCACCTCAAGAAGGGAGGATGCATACCCTCCAACATTTTACAGATGAAATCAGGACATGTGTAACCAAACAACATCAGAGTGTGGTCAAGATGGCGAATGTTATTAAAGCAGAACAACAGACAAGTTAGGAGATGCTGCAGCAGTTTGCTTTTGCCTGAGCCTACTGGGAAGGGCAAGATTCCTCCCCTTACTCCTCACCCTCAGCTAAATTAGTTGAGTAGAAACTACTTGTACACTTTGAAGTCATTTTGCAGCAATTGAAGTAAACGGAGAACTTAGGGAGAAAGTGGGATAAAGAGAGAAATTGGGACATTTTTAAAAGCAGCTGAAAAAGTGTTAATCAAGAGTGTCCCTGCCAAATCATGACAGGTGGAAGGTATATAAAATAATTCATGAATTTCACAGTACAGGCATGGGCACCTGTGTATTTCTGTGCAGAATAATAGAAAACACTTTCAGATATGCAAATGCAGGGAGAATGTTATGCAAAAATACTAATCTCCCCACCCACCTGTTGGGAGAAAAGAATAGGAAAGAGTCATCCTTTCACGTGAGGATGAAACCAGCAAAGGCTTTTAATCCCTTATTTGGAGCACCAATGCTGAAAAGTGTTCACAACCCTTCCACATAAAAATCCACTTCTCCTTATTCCAAGATTACTTTATTTCAGCAGGATAATTTAAAGATAATTTGTTGCTGCTATTGCTAAACAACTGGGTGTCTGAAATCCTTACTGATTCATGTCAGATTATCCAGAGATCTAACAGGGGATCCAGATCGTTCCTGCTGCAGTCAGAATGTGTGTGTATGTGCATTTAAAATAGGTTTCCAGGGTTGAAAACTGGAGAGGGCTTTGATTTCTTACTGCAGCATTGTAGGGAATCAAAATGGCACCTAGACATAGCCAGTAGATCCCACACAGCATGCCAGGATGACCAAAAAAAAAAAAAGGCAAGGAGAATCCCGGTGCAGGTGCCAGTGGTGGGCCATGCCATAGAGCTACACCCCTAGTAGCTGCCACAGGGCAGCAGATGCGGACATCAGCCCTTGTTCCCTAGGTGTTGCAATGAAGGTCCAGTTGGGAACCTCACACATTTACATTGTAGGTTCCACGTGCCTGTACTCAGGATGCAGGTTGTAATCTGAGCTGGGGCTCAGTTTGGGAAACCTGCTTCTTCTCCAGTCCTCAGCCACCCACCACTCCCATGTGTCAGTCTCAAGGCTTTCTGCTAGACAGGGGTCCCCATCCCCTGATCCCCAGACTGGTACCAGTCCATGGTCTGTTAGGGACCAGGCCGTGTACAAGGTTCCCTCTTGGGAAACATGCATGTGTTGTCCCCCCAGGTCTGTAGAAAAATTATCTTCCATGAAACTGGTCTCTGGTGCCAAAAAGGTTGGGGGCCAGTGCCCTAAAACACATGAAGCAATAAGAGAGAGGAAAATGCCCCTGCAACAGTATGTTAACCACAATGAGCTCACTTGGATCAGTGGCAGAATGCATGTATACTGTGCATACCAAAAAAAAAAAAGCCCCATGTTCATCCCTCAGCAGTTCCAGTTATCTCTGGGAAAGCCTCCTGCTTGAAGTCCCAAAGACTTGCTTCCTAGTCCTAGCGAGCTAGATGCAATAGTTTGACGCAGTATCGTGCAGATTCCTATATTCTCCCAGCTGTCCCACAGTTTGGAAAAGTTCCTTATTATTATTACTGTTATCATCACCACCACCACCACCACCACCACCTTTATTTATTTATTTATTTATTTAGCATCATCGCTGTACATGGTGCTTTACAAGTAAAATAACAACAAAATAGTTCCCTGCCCTCAGGCTTACAATCTAATTAAGACATGACACAAATGAAGAAGGGAATGGCAGTGTGGGATGGGATTAAGTCTGCCTGCACTGCCTCCCAAGATCAGGGCAGTGGCAGTTGATGGAGAGAAGGCCTTTCATCTGCTTCTGGGATTAGGCATGATGGAGCTGTGCCTTCCCTCTTCTTCTCTCCCTTCAAGGCCAGGACAGTGGCAGTTGGGATGGATGGAGGGCCTTTCATCTGCTTCTGGGCTTGGACATGATGGAGCTATACCTTCCTCTTCTTCTCTCCTTCCAAGGCCAGGGCAGTGGCACTTGGGATGGAGAGATGGCAGTCATGCATTCATGCACATCTCCTCTTTTTCCTACAGCCACAACATGTCTCTTTGTGCTTGAGTTACTCAACCCCATCTTCAGATGTATTGAGACATAGTCAATGCCAACATACAATGTACATTTCCTTTGCACATATTCTACACATGTTTTTCACATACCTTTTCCTCCTGAACACCAGCTGTCAGGTGTTTTTTCCATGCACTCCCGTTCTTTCATTTTGGATACACCTGTGATACATTTTCCCATCTCTCAATACTATCTCGTTTTATAGCACTCTCACTGGGCTGCTTAGTTTGAACCTTGCCTCTGAACCTTGTAAAAGAGCAACCATCAAATCCTTCCTCTCATGCATCCAATCCTCCCTCGCCCTTTCTTTGAAAGAAGAGTGGCTCTGGACATTTCTGGAGTGCCATTCACTCACCACTATATGACAGCACAACAGTTCCAACCAAAGATTTGGAGAGGAGCTTCAAAATCCAAAAGGCTCAGATGAGAGGTAGGTGTGTCTCCAGCCCCTGTCTTTTTAAAATTGGGTGGGAAGTGTGGAGCTCTTTGGGTGTCATTGGACTGCAACTACCAGCATTCCTTACCATTGTCTTTGCTAGCTGGGGTTGCTGGGACTTTGTGCAGCAACATTCAGAGGGCTTTGTGATTCCCATCCCTGTTTTAAACAATGAACCATTATTACTTTCGAATGCACTTACCCAATTGCATCGGTTTATTTGTGTTCCTGCAGACAAGAGTTTGATTTCAGTCTCAGATCTCATGAGAGGTACAAAACCTCTTTTGACTGGCAAAGCACACATAAAACAGCAGAAAAAGAGTGCTCCTGAACTTATGCAAAGTGCCTTTTCTAAATAACCCAAACTAGTCCACACCACTAGGATGAAAGAGTAAGAGCTTCTATCTCAGATGGGCAACATTCATGGTCTTGATTCCCAGCATTACTCTTGTCAGCAACAAACCATTTTTACATTTTTTTACCATCACCCCAACCACTCTAAATACCCTAAAGGCACCAGAGCTTGTCTGCTATTCGAAGCTTAGCAGAGTTAGCTCTGGTTAGTACTTGGATGGGAGATGGTCAACTACTACCAGGTGTTGTAGGCTATATTTCAGATGAAGGGACTGGCAAAACCACCTCTGAATATTCCTTGCCTAAGAAAGTCCTATGAAATTAATGGGGTTGACATAAGTTGGCAGGCAACTTGAAGGCACATACATACACACATCTACTTGTTCCCATATTGTCTGCCATCCTTTGATATCTAAAGCCCCACAGTCCCTTCCCCCAACTGCCAAAAGACAACCAACACATCTCAGTTACAAATATTTCTCTTATTTTTCTGAATAATACAGTTCCCAATAACACGAAACACAGCCCTGGATTGGGAAGAAGGGACAATGACAAGGGTCAAGGGTATCTCAGAAATTTCCCCATTCCTTTTCCCTCAGGAAATCTTTGGGGTGGAGGGGGAGGGAAGTGTGGCCACAACTCCTTTGCTGTGCTAAGGATGTAAGTGTGTAAACTGGAGAAGGCTCTTGTACCTTTAATGGGAATTTCAGCAGGTTGCCTGGTTGTGAGACTAGCAACACCCACTGACATTCCCTCTTTTACACAACCTTAAATGTACAGGAACCCTCTCCAGTTTTCAGTCTGGCAACCCTGTCCACACATTAACTCCAGACTCAATACCAGAAGGAATGGGGAGTCCCAACACCTCAGTCCTTCTGTTCCCAAACCTTATGAAGAGAATGGGCCTAATGTGTTTTGTGTGTGGAAGAGACAGATTTCCTTCTTAAGAGGTGAGCAGTTGGAGTAAAAACAGCCCCTTCTCTTTATTTGTTCAGGCCCCTGGGACTAAACCAAATCCTTGATACATTATTAACCAGTGAGCAAAGAGCACCAGTTCAAGGCAAGGCAGAGCTATGGTCTTTTGCCACCCCCATCCGCACATACACTCACCAACCCAATCCTTTTTTTCTTGGTAGCCTTTCATGCTACTGTTCCTGCCCAAGCCTTGTGCTGCAGCCTTCCCTCCAGTATTTGCTTCCTGCGGGATTCATTTCCACTCGGTGTCAGGTTGTGCCCAGGTTTACTTGATCTCCCCATTCCTCCTTACGATTCATTTCATTTTCAGATACCCAATCCCTTTCATTCCCTTCATTATTTCAGTCATAAAAGCACCCCATTACCCACTCTTTCATTTTCAATATTCATTCCCTGGTTCTTTGGCTTTCCATTTCCCCTCGCTTCTTTTTTATTTGAACCCTGACTGCATCATTCTGCTGTTGAGTGTGTGTGTGTTTTACAGCAAAGCCATTTATAAGATGGCCAGTTCTTAATATTATTTCCTGTTTTCCCTCCTGTTTAATTTGTCAGTTCCTTGGCCTGTTCTTGCTTTTGTTCCTAAGGGCCTATGTATCCTTACTCATCTGTGCTGAGATTTCCCAGGCTCGCTTAGCCATTAACTCATGGTTTGCTTAGCCTCCTGCTTCTGCATTCCACTTGTGCTGGCTGGGGCACTTGTCTCTCTCATAATTTGTTTGTCCATTCTCTCACATATCCCTTTATTTGTTCAGGTCTTCCTAATCTCCCACTTGTTCAGTCTCACATATGAATCTGTACATACAAGTACGTCCACACACACACATACGCAAACTCCAGAATTGCCAGATATCAGAGGTCACGACTCAGACCAATGGCCTTTGTTCCACTTCTCCACTATAAAAGTCATTGGACCAGTAATTTCCATCAGGGTTTGGGCCTCACAACATCTGGCAAGTTATATATCTCCACACGCACGCGCGCACACATACAAAACAGTTGCTTATACATAGTCCCGCTTATCAATCCCACTGCCTGGAGGGGCACTGGACCTGGCGGGCACAGAGTATCCAATGCGGGCTGGATAGCGATCTTCCCGTGGTGGGCAGGAGCAGCACAGAAGGGACCCTCCCAGGAACAGCAGCGCTGAAGCTGCCCAGCCAACATAAAGAGCAGCCCCAAGCTCCCTCTTGAGTGGCTCCACCACCACCGGGTTGAAGAAGTCACGGATGATGGAGTTGGCTGACCAGCACACGGGGATGAGGGTGAGGAGCCCCGAGGTGATGAAGAGGGAACCTGAGGTGATGACGATGCGTGCCTTGGCCCCTTCATCCTCCACACAATTGGTGCACTTGGCTCCCATGATGCCTACCAACAAGGCCAGAAAAGCCAGCACCACGGAGACCACCATGAGGGCCCGAGCAGCTTGGACATCCTGTGACAAGGCCAGCATGGAGTCATAGATCTTGCACTGCATCTGGCCTGTGCTCTGCACAACGCAGTTCATCCACAACCCCTCCCAGATAATCTGTGCCACAACAATGTTGTTGCCGATGAAAGCTGAGACCCTCCACATGGGCAGGGCACAGGCAAGAATGGTCCCCACCCAGCCAAAGATGCACAGGCCCATGGCCAAAATCTCCAGCCCTGCAGAGGCCATGGTGGATGGCCTTCAGGCTAGCTGATGGGGACACAGTCTTCCGCTGTCCTCTGGGAAGGGTGGGGAGTACGTCTTACAGGCGGCAACACCCAGAAACCAGCTGTCCTTTACGAAAACAGACGAAGGTAAGGATTCAAAGTCACACTCTTCAAATGGAAGGATATGACACAATAGGAGCTGCAGTATATTCCAAAATTGCAAGAGCAGCCAGACAGGCCTGGAAAAACAACCCAGCAACGTGGGTGTCTAAATAAGGGATTCTTATGCCGCTCCTGTTTATGGGACTGGGACTGGCCGGCAGTGCCGCTATAGAAGGAACCTTCTTGTGTTACCTGCAAAGAAAACCAGCCTGGAAAGTAACAGTCTACAGCATCCAGAAGGTAGTTGATGATGTAGGATCCATGGATACCTGTCTGAGCGGAGGTCCGAGGCAGTCCATGGACACCCTCCTGTCACTTATGAGCTGGAGACAGGATGGACCAGGTTCTGACAGGTGGGGAACCAGCTATGAAGAAAGGCCCAGGGAGAAGCTGGTAGTGGCCAGTGGATAGATTCCTTGCCTTCTCTTTACTCTCTGGCTCCGGCAGGCTCTTTGTTATTGAATTGTTCGCCTTCACAGGTACCTGCTGTTGTCTAGAAGGATCCCGTGAGAGCCCTACGTAGGGACAGGGAGGGGTGGGTTATATGAGCCCCCAACAGGTGGCTGGGAGGGACAGACAGACCAAGCCAGAAGGGCATTGGGGGATCCATGGTAACGCCAGACTGGGTGGTTGTGTTGAGCAAAGAGTTTGAATATTGCTTTATTTTCTGTTGGCTAGTTGGGAAGCTGCCCATTCTAAAGGAGAAGGGGGGGCATGCAGGAGAGGCCGAGAAAAACAAGTAGGGTGGAGAGAGGGAGGGAGAGAGAAAGAGAAAGGAATACAGGGAGTTTCTGTGGTTGAATTCCTCTTGGAGAGAGGCACAGAAAAGTGGAATGTACTGTATCAGATATTCACTGTGCCAGCTGATTCAAGAGCATTGTAAGAAATGCTGCGCTCACAGTAGATAACAGTTAAAATAAAAACAAAATGGGATAGAAGTCTAGTATAGGAACACAGAGAGACATATACACTCATTGCACAATCCTCACTCCCTCTGTGGCAGGGAAGGAGAATAACAATGATTAATATATTAATTATTAAAATATTTATATCCCACCCAATAACCATGGATCTCAGTGTAGCATAAAAGATCAATAAAAAACTGTTTAAAATAGGAAGCAATAAAAATAATGCACAGTCTAGAAACATACAAAACCATCTAGCAAATGAAAACAAGTTAAAACTACAAACTGAATGAAATCCTTAGCCCTCAATGGCCTTAACAAAAGTTTTATCTTGGCACTGAGTGAACCCAACATCTGTGCCAGTTGGGCCACTAAGGTGAGGGTGTCCCATAATCAGGGTGCCACAATAGAAAAGACCCTTTCCTGTGCCCTTCCACTCTATTGCCACCTCTGTTGGGGCAAAAACGGAGGGCCTCCCTCCAGCAATAAAACTTAACATTGGAGAATTAGTACCCGTACAGTGTAATGGATAGACTTGTGTTGGGATGACTCAAATCCCAGTACAGTCATGATAACAAATCTGGTGACATTTTAACAACTCAAGAACTTCATCATGGCATAAACTGTTGTGGATGGCAATCCATTTCATCAGATGCATGGAAGTGTTATCCCGAGTGTAGTTTTATATACAGCAGTGGTTCTCAACCTGTGGGTCCCCAGATGTTGTTGAACTACAGTTCCTAGGAGCCCTCTGAGATGTCGCCTTGACAGCCAGGTGGTCCTCCCAGTCATTAGTGAGGTTGTAGGATTGAACTCACAGCCTCACTAATGACTGGGAGGACCACCTGGCTGTCAAGGTGAGACCTCAGAGGGCTCCTGGGAACTGTAGTCGAACAACATCTGGGGACCCACATGTTGAGAACCACTGATATACAGGGTAAGGCAAAAGTCATTTGACAGTGACCAATGCTTAACATCCATTGAAAAGGTTGGGATAACATCTCTCTCTGTATGTGGGTTCAAGTCACCTGTAAACTTATGGTAACCCCATGAATTTCATAGGGTTTTCTTAGGCAAGGAATACCCAAAGGTGGTTTTGCCAGTTCCTTTCTCTGAAATATAGCCTACAGCACCTGGTATTTGTAGGTGGTGTCCTGTCCAAATACTAACCAGGACTGAGGTTACTTAGCTTCCAAGATCAGACAGGATCTGGTGTCTTTAGGGTATTTATGTATTAATTTATTTTTAATAATACATTATTAAATATGTATTAACTTGGTTGATGAAAACAACGAAGAGATCCAGGAGCTGTTGGCAAAGAAGAGAACTGCTCACCAGGCATACCTCGCCCAGCCAACTTGCCATATAAGAAAAGCAGCTTTCCGTCTCACATGTAGTAAACTTCAGCAAAAACTCTTGAGACATTCAGAACAAGTGGTGGATCAATATAGCAGAAAAGACACAATGCTGTGCAGATCTGGGTGATCTTAGAGGATTTTATGAAGCTCTTAAAGCAGTGTTTGGACCTACTTATCAGGTCCAAAGCTCCTTATACAGTACAGATGGTCAAACACTAATTACTGATAAAGCCTCCATCCTGAATCAATGGGCTGAACTTTTTCAAAGTCTCTTCAGTGCCAACTGAGTAGTCCAAGGCTCAGCTATTCAACATATGATACAAAAACTGATGAAAAATGAATTGGACATAGCTCCCACTTTGGAAGAGACCCTTAAGGCCATACAGCAGATAAAAACGGCAAGGCAGCTGAGATTGATGGAATCCCACCTAAAGTTTGGAAACACGGAGGTCATGTACTCCATGATAAATTCCACTAACTCCTTGTGAATTGCTGGGGAAAAGGGGAACTGCCATCAGATCTCTGAGATGTAGTCATCATCACCCTGTACAAGAAAAAAGGAGCAGAATCTGATTGCTCAAAGTATTGAGGTACAACACTGCTCTCTATTGCTGGAAAAATCCTTGCAAAGATACTCCTGAACAGATTAGTTCCTGCTATTGCAGAAGAACTTCTTCCTGAAAGCCAATGTGGCTTCAGAGCCAATAGGAGTACTACAGATATGGTATTTGCCCTTAGAGAACTGCAAGAGAAATGTAGAGAGCAGAACAAGGGACTCTGTGTAACCTTTGTTGACCTCACCAAAGCCTTCGACACTGTGAGTAGAAAAGGTCTGTGGCAGATCCTGGAAAGACTAGGATGTCCTCCCAAATTCCTTAAAATGATTATCTTGCTACATGAGGGCCAGCACGGTCAAGTCAGATGGCGATGCTCTTTCAGAGCCCTTTCTAATAACTAATGGAGTGAAGCAAGGTTGTGTTCTTGCTCCAACTTTATTTACAATCTTCTTCAGCATGATGCTCCAAAGGGCTACGGCAGAGCTCGAAGAAGACGGCATCTATATATGTTACTGTATTGATGGTAGCTTGTTTAACTAAGCCGTCTGAGGGCTTGCACTAAGACTCTAAACTATCTAGTCCGTGAGCTGCTCTTCGCTGATGATGCTACCCTTGTTGCCCACACAGAAGCAGCTCTGCAGCGCCTAACATCCTGCTTCGCAACAGCTGCAGAGCTGTTTGGGCTGGAAGTCAACCTGAAGAAAATGGAAGTTCTCTACCAGCCTGCACCACAGGATGAACACCACCATCCCCATATTGCCGCCAGCAAATCTGTGCTTAAGTCCATTCAGCAGTTCACCTACCTGGGAAGCATCATCTCCTCAGATGCCAAGACTGACAAAGAGATCGATCACAGATTAGCAAAGGCATATAGCGCATTTGGAAGACTTTACAAAAGAGTCTGGAGTAACAAACACCTGAGGCGAAGCACAAAAAATCAGTGTGTATGGAGCCATTGTAGTGTCTATTCTCCTTTATGGGTCTGAAACATGGTTCACCTATCGCCACCACTTACAAGCCTCGAACACTTTCATCAGCGCTGTATACACAGAATCCTAAATATACCCTGGACTGACTATGTGATGAATGTTGCTGTCCTTGAGCAAGCAGGGATCACCAGCATTGAGGCCATGATATTGAGAACACAGCTGTGCTGGGCAGGGCACGTTTCTAGGATGGAGGACCATCGCCTCCCAAAAATAGTACTCTACGGTCCATGGGTCAGCGTGAGAGGGGCGCTCCAAAAAAGCAATACAAGGACTCCCTGAAACAACATCTCAGGCTCGGCCAAATTGATCACCAACAATGGTCCGCCCTGGCTTAACATCGGGAAGCATGGAGACGCACTATCCACAATGCTGCAGCCTTATTTGAGAACTCACACCAATCAAGTCTTGAAGAGAAACGACAACGCAGAAAGAATCACAACCCAGAAGCATCACCCAAGAAGACCTTCTGCTGTGCTTTCTGCAACAGGACATGTTTATCTCAGATTGGCCTTTTTAGTCATCAGTGCACTTGCAGAAGGCGTGGGATGAGTCCTTCCTGAATCTTTGTTTGCAAAGAAAAGCCAGAGGTGCATTTTTAATTAATATTGCTACTAGTTTAACCCATTTATTTATTTATTTATTTATTTATTTATTTGTGTTATTAAATTGCAAATTTGTAATTTGTAAAATTTAACTATATCTCAATTTTTGACTTTATTTCATCTTTAATTATTTCTTCTTGTATTAATTAATACATCTAACTGTCAAGTGACTTTTGCCTATCACTATATATATACATGGTTGGGGTGGCAAAGGCTCAACAGTAAGGTTTACAGAAAAAATTAATGCAGAAAGTACAGAAAAAAACAGTAACAATTACATTATTAACTGTGGCCATTCAGAAAACAGTCAGTAACAGCAATATTGTATAGATATCACAGACTGCTAAAAAGACAAATAAATGGGTCCAAAATCAAATCAAGCCTGAATTCTGACTAGAAACTAAAATGTCTAAACTCATGCCATCATACTTTGGGCATATCATGATATGGCATGACTCATTGGAATAGACAACAATACTAAGTAAAACTGAAGGTAATAATGCTAAGTAAAATTGAAGGAAGGTAGGAAAAGAAGACTGCAGCATAGGTGGATTAACTCAATCATGGAAGCCACAGCTATGCTGGGTTTGCAAGACCAGAGGAGAGCTGTTAATTACAGGACATCTTGAAGGTCTCTCATTCACAGGGTCACTAGAAGACTTGAAACTGACTTGATGGCAATTAACAACAACAAACAACCTAATTAGTGGATGTACTGTGAGAAAAGAATCTTCTGTGAGATCCTGAATCTTCGTGCGAAGAAAAGCCAGAGAGAGGGGGTGAGAAAAGAACCTTAATCCCGGTGCAGTCTGTAAAAGACAGGATCAAGTCTTTTGAGGGATTGTAATTCATCAGTTTCAGTTGCAACATCCACTGGGTGACCTTGGGCAAGTTATTCCCTCTCAGACTTTGTAGACTTACTCATGGGAAGTTAGGGAGAAAAAATTTTTTGGAAGAAGAGTGGACTAAAGATTAAATAATTTGTGTTTGCATATTGTTTTCTTGCTTGAATTTGTTTTAGCCATAAGCCACAACAAAGCTGTGGGCAGCCCAATCCTAAACATTTGTTCAGAAGTAAAACCCACTGTTTTCTATAGGGCTTCCTTTGCAGGAAGTGTGCTTGGGACTGGGATATTCATAACAGGGAAGGGAAGCAAAAAGCCACTGAAAAAAGAGAATGCAGTAATGGAAGCATCAATTATCCAGTTAGCAATCCATAACATGGGCATCAACATAATTGGGACAAAATTAATTTTGAAGCAGAACTGGCTGTTTTAAGAATCAATTGATTTTATAGTCCAGAGTCAATGTTTTCCTGGCTAGACTAATAAGTTCGTCCTATCACAGGGGTGATGAATAGAGAAACATATAATGTGGAATGTAGCCATTTAGAGCACTGGTCTTCCTGGGTGTGGGTGTGGGTGTGCCCTCCAACCCTTTCTGATGGTCAAGAAAGAAAGAAAGAACCTAATAATTTCTAATACAAACACAAAATTCATAACAATAAATAGCTTAAAATGAAATTAAAAATGAAGTTGACTGTGATTAAGAAACGGCCAAATATGACGCTGGAGCTGCGATCTGTACCGGAATAGAATCGGCAGGGGGACGGGGTCATACGAAACGCCCCCCCCCCCGCCACGCAGCAGTGTCGCAAGAGGGACGACCCTTCTTGCGGTGTATTTCTCCATCTGAAAAAGTCCTCAGAGTTATATTACGCCGTAATTTTCCCGTAATAATTATGGGAAATCTCCTGATTCATAGCATGCTCCAAAATCTGCTGGTAGTACTGCCAGTAGCCAGTACTGCCACTGCCGTTCCAGGCTTTGGCCTTGCGATCGACCAATTGCACGAGTGGCAGTTGCCCGCAGCAATGCTTGTAGTGCTCACGTGTTTTGTAACGGCAATTCAGTGGCACCACATGAACAGTAGCAGTGTGCGATTGCACATACCTCAGTGCAAGTGAGGGAGTATGCAGGAACCGAGCCAACGTCCAGTACGTTGTTCAAAGAAAAATTGTTATGAGCGGAATACATAAATCAATTTTTCTAAAACTTCTCTTCTTTCTTTTATGCTTTCACCGCCCCCTTACAGTTATTAATTGCCCCCAAATGTACCTGTGGCCATCACTGCCCCCTGGATTGCAGAAGCGCCCACGAGGGGGCGGTAGCGCCCACTTTGGGAATCACTGCTCTATGTAAACAGTCACATTTGGAGGATAGTGCATATCTTATAATGACAGTCTAGAGCAGGAAAGTTGAATTATTTGGGCGGTATAATGGGGACTTTTCTATCTCCAGGTCAAATTCTGATAATTTTGCCAAAGTCTGATAAAAAAGGAGCTCCGCACACAAACTTTGAAATAGTTTGATAATGAGGAAACCGCAGCTGATAAGCAAAACTTTAAAAGATAAATTTATCTTTTTGCTCAGTTGTTCCTGACACAGCTGTAACCTTACCAGAGGAGTTGTTTTCTGACTCACAGATGACACGCATCCCCAACCTAGTAGCAGAACAGAACAGAGGCTGTGGGACTCCCCACATCCAAACCATAAGTAGGCCAGGAGCAGTCTAAAAGGCAACATAGGCAGCAGTCTAAGGGCTTGTCTACATGGGCAGAAAAACATGTAGAAACCCTATATTCACGGCACAGTTGACACACAATGTTTTTGATGATTCGCATCTTCACCAGGGTTTCTGCAGGAAATGCCAGATCTGGAAGATTCCTGGTTCACTCCTCATTTGAGGGGAAATGAGGACTTGGATTTGGGGCCCTGTGGCAGCCGAGAATTGGCTTTGGAGCAAAGCTGGGGTGGGACTTCCGTGGATAGGACTCTGTTCTGGTGCTTTTTAAAATTTAATATTTTTTTTCCAATTGTTTACCTATCTAGTAATAAAGTACTCTGAGACCATGTACAATTGCTTATGCACATGCACAAACAAATGAGGGTTGGGGAACAGAGCAGCCCCAGCTGTGTGGCCAGAAATAGTACAATGTATAGGACACGTGATCAGTGTAGGACCTCCCTTTTATTCCAACAGATTACAGTGTGGTGGTATACTCCTATCTACAATTGGACAAGCCCAGTGCATGTGGTGTTTCCAGGGCCACTGCAGATCAAAGAAATCTGCCACAGCTACAAGGTAGGTGTGAGGTTTCCCACCAGTGTAGACAAGTCCAAAAATAGGAGAAATCAAGAGCCACCAGGTTACTATGGCGGGGAAAAAACTGAAGGAAGGCAGAGAAACATGGCAACATTTCCCAAATTAAAATGGGGAAATATATTTTTGAACACCCCGATGAGCCAGTGTGGTGTAGTGGGAGCCCAGCATGGTGTAGTGGTCTGAGCGTTAGACTAGGATTTCGGGCAAACCACTTTTGAATCTGCACTCAGCCATGAAAAACACTGGGTGACCTTGGGCAAATCATACTCTCTCAGCCTAAGAGGAAGGCAATGGCACACTTCCTCTGAATAAACCTTGCTAAGAACACCGTAGGATGGGGTCACCAGCAATCCCCTGATCTATGATTCTATGTGTGGGAGTAGACTTGAAGGCACATAACAAGAACAACAAAATCCTGACACCAAATATCACTTGGTGCAGCATTATGTTTGCTTGGTTGCTGTTATTCTCAGTTTCAAATCTACCAAGTGGTACTTACTGGAATTTCTGACCATCAGTGATTCATATTCTATCTAAGATACTAGGAATCAGTGAGGTATGTACCATCAGATAACATGACATATTCCAAGTGGTGCCACTTTTGGTCATTGTGCTATCGCTATCAAATTTCATGTAGACTTTCTTTTGGAGAAAAGGATAGCCTGGTTCATAGATGTGACAATCTTGGGGGACAGCAGAATTGGACACAAAGAGAGGGAAAGGATCATGAAATAGTGAGATTTAGAAATGGAAGTTCAAAGCCTCTGAGAAAAGAAAATAACCGTGGTTCTGGTGGTGATAGGTGGTATGGGAGCAATTCCAAATGCACTGTCAAAACAAGTGGCTGTTTTGTATCCTTTCCTTCCTCCACTGGGTAGGATACAAGGGTATAGATTGCCCTACTTTATCTTCTTAACAACCCAAGAAGGAAAGTTAGGTTTAAAGGGACAGGCCCAAGGTCACCTATTGATTTTTCATGGATGTATCACTGTGGGGATTGGCAGTCTGGTCTGCCAGCACTCTGATCACTACCACCATATCACTGACACCATTGCACATAACAATGCTACTCTGCCTTCTGGAGCAGAAAATGTCAGTGATACTAAAAAATAAATGAACATTGTCCAATAATCCAACTCTCTGCGGTGATTGTATATCTTCCAACATTTCAGAGGTGAAAAGTAGGATGTGTGGCCAAGCAACATCAGAGTGTGGTCAAGATGGCAAAAGTTGTTAATGAGGGAGAAAACACAAACTAGGAGAGGTTGCAGCAGTTTGCTTTTGCCTGATCTACTGGGAAGGGCATGGTTCTTCCCCCTCCTCTCCTCTGCCCTGCTGAGTTAGGAGATTATCAGATGCAGCAACTATGGTGTGATAATGGAGATTTTCACACGGGGCCAAAATGTCCCGTTACTGCCCCGCTACCTCCTCTCCCGTTCCTGCCATGGAATAACATAAATCTTTCGCACACTCACCTTAATTCCGCAGCAGGAACGGGCTCCCCCTCCCCTTGCTGGCTGGCCGTAAATGCAGCTGTCGTAAGGCTGCTTTTATGACCGGCCATCTGAAACGTTATCATGTTATCACGTGATAACGCCGGACAGTAAATTTAAAAAATAAAACTCCCCCAAACATAAAATCAGTTCACCAAGCACAAAAGCACTCTTTAAATCACATAATCAAAACAGGGAGGGTAAAATAAAGGGTGCCACTTACCTCGATGTCCAGATCGTACCAGGAAGTGCTCGGAACGGACCTCCCCTCCATGGCTGTCATTTCGGAACAGGAACGGGGCTCCTGTTCGCACACCTGTGATTCCGTGATAGTGACGGAACGGGAGGTCTATTCACGATGAAAAATCGTGATTACATTGTTGTGGAACAGTCACGGGAGTAGGACAGATGAAGGACAGAATGGGGTCAACGTCGTCCGAAAGGGAAAACCTTTCCCGACCCTGTTCTGTTCCTGCCACGGGATATATAGCCCGTGTGAAAATCTCCAATGACAACAGGATACTGTGAAAGGGTTCCCTATTGTACAATGTCATCCTCCTCGCATTCTGCTGCTGTAAAAAAGGAGTTCTTTTTTATTAATGGGCCAGGCTGCCAATTGATATCCCATAGCATTTTTTTCACGGTATTGCTTGTGTTCAAAACTGCATACCATTCTGCTGGCGTGATTTCAGCATCAATGGGCAGTCCCTGCCAAAACACTTCCAGGCGAGAACGTGAAAACTAGATATGGGATGCTCTTTTTATGAACCTCCCCGTTTTGCTGGAAAGTTTTTAAGTGTGTTTCAGTGCTTGTATGTTCATTTTGTTTGTTAATTTAGGTGTTTTTAGACTTTTAAGTGCGCTTGCGTCTTCTCGCAGGAACTGCCAAAGTCTCGCCCATGCAAAAATGTGGATGTGAACCGCACTAGCAGTTGTATTGCAATAATTCTGGGGCAACTCTTTCTCGTTATTATAGCAATGTGTGATAAGAAGTGTTATTATGCCAGGATACTTACGCTTTAAAATATAGTGGGTGAAAAACGGTTTTACATGCTCTGATAATCTTTTTAATTGAGTGCAAACTGTTTCTGCACTTTGAACTCAGTTTGCAGTAATTGAACTAAACTGAGGACAAAGCAGAAAAGAGGAAGGAGGAGTGGGATGACAGAGGATCCCGTGTGTGTGGTTTTCCCAATACCCCTATCATATCTGTTCCTGTCCTAACACTGATGAACAAACACAAACATGTATACCCTAAAAGTGAGGGGGTACCCAGTTAAAATTATATTATGGTGGAGTGCTATGATTGTTGTCCCTCAGACAGCACCCTTCAATGCTTACTATTGACAATGAAGGGAAAGCTCTCATTCATGCCAATGGAAGGTCTTTTCCCAGTGCAACCGGCATAGCAAGAATTGCTCCTTTCAATCAGGGTTGAAACCACAGGGAGGGGGTAGCCCAGGGTTAAACTCCCCCTTCTTACAAGACATGTGGGCCTTGGTCCAGATTGGCTGCACCTGCTATTTACTTTTTAAAAGCCATCTATGCCTAATTGTGTAAATTGTGGGCTTGTCTGCTTCAACCCCAGGATGACATTAAAGGGAGATTAGATAAATTCATCTCAGGAGAGTTCTGTTGAGCACTGCTAGAATCCTGCCTGAAACGCTGGAGAGCAGCTACCAGTCAGTTGGCAATACTGGGTCTGATATATAGGGAACTTCCTATGCTTCTGTGACAGTCTTAAGTCCCCAATGCTTTGTTGTTGTTTGTGTCATTTGTTGTTTTATCATCATTCACTTTATCATCATTTTATGATCATTTGGCTATCAAACTCAAGAATACAACTACAACTCAGTGAATTAAAGTAGGTGATGATGATGATGATGATGATGATGATGATATTTATTATATTTATTTCTAGTCCACTTTTTCCCCAGTTTGGGGACTCAAAGCAGCTTACAACAAATTAAAAGAACTCATTAGCTAAAAATTCACAAAATACAAAACTTAAAAATAAAACCAGATTGAAACATACAGCATTAAACACATGCACACACAACCAAACACACATCACAACTATTGGTAAGATCCAGCACATTGTTTTGGTGAGACTGGCTTTATACACTCAGTCATCAAATGCCTGTTGAAACAGAAAGGTCTTTATTTGTCTGTGAAAAGAAAGCAGGGAGGGAGCCAGTCTAACTTCTCTGGGAAGGGAGTTCCTGAGCCCGGGTGCAGCCACTGAGAAGGCCCTCTCCTGTGTTCCCACTGGAATACCTGTGAGGGTGATGGGACAGAGAACAGGGCCTCCCCAGTAGATCTCAAAGCATGGGCTGGTTCATAAAGAAAAATATGGTCCTTCAAATAACCTGGACCTGAACCATATGGGGCTTTATAGGTCAAAAGCAGCACTTTGAATTATGTCTGGAAACAGACCAGTAGCTAGTAAAGCTGTTGCAATAAAGGAGTTGTGCGATCTTTGTAGCCAGCCCCAGTTAGCAGTCTGGCTGCAGCTCTTTGGACAAGTCAAAGTTTCCAAACACTCTTCAGAGGCAGCCCCATGTAGAGGACATTACAGTAATCTAACCAGGATGTTACAGTAATCCAACAAGGATGTAACTAAGGGCTTATCTACACTGGCAACAAAACCTGTACTCACTCTGCATTTGCGGCACAGTTGACAGGCAGTGTATTCAATAATGCACATTTTCACTGGGGTTTCTGCAATAAACTTTGGATCGGGAAGATTTGTGGTTTGCTCTACATTTGAGGGGAAAACCTGGATTTTTGGCCATGTGGCAGCCAAGGATTGGCTTCAGAGCAAAGGCGGGGCAGGACTTCCAATGGACAGGACTCTGTTCTAGCACTTTTAAAAAACATTTTTTTGTATTGTGCACATATCTGAATAAGCATATCTCTACTTTTCTAGTAATACAGTACTTTGGGACCACATGTATTCGCTTATTTGCATGAACGAGTGAAAAGAAGGAGGAAAAAACCTGGAGCAGTCCCAGCTGTGCAGCTGGAAATAGTACAACCTATAGGACACATGATCAGTGTGGGACCACCATTTTACTCCCAGGTGGATTACAGTGTGGCAGGGTACTCCGTGTGGCGTTTATGAGGCTGCAGAAGATCTAAGAAATTCCCCATGCCTACGGGGTAGGTGCAGGTTTTCTCACCAGTGTAGATAAGCCCTAAGGCATGTGCCACCATGGTTAGATCTGACATGTCCCTGAGCACTACTTCTTTGAACATTTTGTGCCAAAGGCAGGAATAACTATGGAAAGAATAGGGATAGATTCCTGCACCACAAAATAGAAGAGCAACGCAACATGTTTCCACAAACTTTTTATTCAAAACGAACAATATGCACATGCAAAATAAAACAGACGGGTTAGGTAAGCCTGGCATAAATAAACAAAAACATTTTGAATCTTGAAGACTACTTGAAGGCTTCTCCCAAAGGGCATTCAGGGATGACTTTTTTCTTTCACCAGCCTCCACTTTTCTTATGATTTCCATTTTGGCAGCCAAACTGATAAATCTATGCTTTTCAAAATCATGCCAGGGATACCTTGTGAAGCAAGTACATCTGCTTTCACCCTTTCTCTGTTTTGCTGTAAATTCCTGCTCAATAAGAAGCAGCTGCTTTTCACCTTGCCTGTTGTAGGCATGCACCCATGATTACAGTAGGAGCTGCTAGAGAAGAATCCTATTCTCTCCCAGCTCAAGTTTTATTGCATTGCTTACTGCAACCCAGCACTGCAAGTATGCTTTTCTCCAGCCCTCCTTCACCCTCCTCCTAATGCTGGATTTGCTAAAACAACAGTAACAACAACCCTCCAGCTGGACGACCTCAAGTGGACAAAGAAGAAAGGGTGGCTAGGCAAGCTTTTTTTAAAAAAGGAACCCTTTTGTGAGGAATTCATAGAGTACAGTATCCCTGTTCTCCATAGTAGATGTCCAAGCACTGGTGCTGAAAACAGTTTCTGGGGCTAAGTCCTATCCTGCATTAAGTTTTGCAATAATACCTTCTGCCCTGAAAGCCTTGACTTCATATCTATGGCACCAAGCCATGTCTGTTCAGTGATGAGAGGAAGGGACTCTCTGCGTGCTCAGAAGCATTGTCTTCTGTCTTTGTAGTCAACTTGTCCAGGGCTGAATAAATACCTTTATTTACTTAAAATATTTACATCCTGACTTTCCTTATAAAAGTCCAAGGCAATTTACAATGCTGCATATTGTTTGTTTGTCTCTCTGTGTGTGTGTCCGTCTGTCTGCCTTCCTATCTATTATAAAATTACATATTTGTTTATCTTCCTCATTTATTTGCAAATGTTTATATAGCACTTATATCCAAAAAGTTCAAAGCGGTGTATATCCATAAAAAATGTGAAATGTACACAATACACTAACACAGAACATGGCACTCAAATTCTTTTCAAGGTACAAGAACTAAATGTCTGGTCAGATTAAATAGAAAACTTTGCTCAAATAAGTATGTTTTTAACTTGAATGAAAAATGAAGGACAGCTGAAGCATCTCAAAGTACTGATAGAACAACCTTCCACATAGTAGAATCATAGAATCATAGAATTGCAGAGTTGGAAGAGACCACGACGGCCATCCAGTCCAACCCCCCTGCCACGCAGGAAATCTTGATCAAAGCATCCCCGACAGATGGCAATCCAGCCTCTGTTTAAAGACCTCCAAGGAAGGAGACCCCACCACGCTCCGAGGGAGCGTGTTCCACTGCCGAACAGCTCTTACTGTCAAAAAGTTCCTCCTCATGTTGAGGTGGAATCTCTGTTCCTGGAGCTTGCACCCATTGCTCCGTGTTCCAGTCTCTGGAGCAGCAGAAAACAAGCCTGCTCCATCCTCAGCGTGACATCCCCTCAAATACTTAAACAGGGCTATCATATCGCCTCTTAACCGTCTTTTTTCCAGGCTAAACATACCCAGCTCCCTAAGTCTCTCCTCATAAGGCATGGTTTCCAGACCTTTCACCATTTTAGTTGCCCTTCTCTGGACACGCTCCAATTTGTCAATATCCTTTTTGAATTGTGGTGCCCAGAACTGGACACAGTATTCTAGTAGGTGTCAATACACTGAATGCCCTGCTGCAATGTGTTTAATGTTAGCTATTTAATTATGTTTGTTTGTTTGCTTCTTTTTTGTAAGTCATTAAATGTAACAGGAGGGCAGTATTTTAAAAACAGTAATAATAAATATATGATTGCCTGTAACTCCAATTTTTAGTGGAGTGAAACAGAAGTGCAGCCAGATTGTTTCACCTTCTGGTCTGCCTTACCGCATGACGTCGTAGTTCTTCAGTCCTGGACCCATGAGAGATGATTGTAAAAGCGAGCCTTTTTTCTAACTGGAAAAATCTGTTAGGAAAAAGGCTCGCTTTTACAACCACCTCCCACGGGACTAGAACTAAAGAACTACTGAAGAACTACAACGACCTAGGCTGGCGACCACCTCCCAGAGGGCTTTCTCGGCTGTCGCCCCCAAATTGTGGAACGGCCTGCCAGATGAGATCCGCCTATTGACATCATTAGACAGCTTTAAAAAGGCTGTCAAGACGGTTCTCTTCAGGCAGGCTTTTCCGGAATAGCTAACCCCGGCCTCAGGAACCCCCTCTGGAGGTTGCTTCTGGACCTCCAAACTGATGCTGCTCTCTCAGAAGGGTTTTAATAAATTGTACTATATATGGATTTTAATTTGTATTAATTTAATAATGTTTTAATGGGGGGAAGGGATTTTGAGTTGTTTTATACTATGTACTATTTTATTGTTGCTTGCAGAGGGGCGGGATATAAATAAATATTATTATATTATTATTATAACGTCATGTGGTAAGGAGAATGGAAGACAAAATGATCCAGCTGCACTTCTACTTTACTTCCTTTTGAGATAAGCCTCTCAGCTAGAATCAATGGAACTTGTAGAACCATTGAGTTATCAAATTTCCATTGAGGCTACTCTGCACAAGACCGTATCTTCCAACTGTCCTGGTTTGGTGGAGACAGTCCCATGTAATTCTCTGTCATCCCACTTTTTCAGCAGCTTTAAAAATATCCCAGTTTCCCTCTCCTCTTCCTCCTTACCCACTTCGTTTTCAATTGCTGCAAACTGAGTTCAAAGTGCAAAAGTCATTTACACTCCATTAACTCAGCAGTGGGGGTGGGGAGAGAGGAGGGCGACAAATCTTGACCTTCCCAGTAGGCTCAGGCAAAAGCAAACTGCTGAAGCCTCTCCTAGCTCTTGTTTTCTTCCTTGTTGATAATTTTTGCCATCCTAACCACACTGTGAGATTGGTTGGTTACATACATTTCAGTTTTCACCTGCAAAATGTTAGAAACTATGCAAGACTTAGGCCTAGAGCAGGAATAATGTGAGGCCTAAATACCTTGAAGACACCAAAGCCTGTCTAATCTTGGAAGCTAAGCAGAGTAAACTCTGGTTAGTACTTGGATGGGACAATGTCAAAGAATACCAGGTGCTGTAGACTATGGAGATTATCAGACATGTCAAAAATGGCATTATAATGACACCATGAGATCGCAAAAGGGCTTTCTTATCAGATGACATCGTGCCCCAGTGTTCTGCAAGCGTTCTGCTGCTTTTATGAGAGAGTTCTTTTTTATTGTTGGGGAGAAGTCGAAAATTGATCTTCTGTAGCATTTGTGTTCCAGTTTTTTGTGTGTGCGAGAAGGTGCCCCATTCCGCTGGCATGATCCCAGTGTCAATAGGTGGTCCTTCACAACACTTGCTGGTAGGATCATGAGAACCAAGTAGGCTACCCTCTTTTTTGTACCCTCCCCAGGTTACTTGTTGTTGTTTTTTAGTGTGTATATGTGCTTTTGTGAACTTTTTTGTGTATTTTTTTTTCTTTTTGAATTTCCTGTGCTCACGTCTTCTTGCAAGAATGGGTGGGATTTCAGTTCAGGAAGCGAACGGACATCCGTTAGAGATCCATTCATTCCTGGGCTGCCTTTGGATTCAAGAGAAGGTAAGTCTGATGTGGAGGGTTATTGTGTCGGGACAGAGACAGTTCTGCAGACTGTGGGACAGGAACACTTTTTGCATTCCTGTCTGATAATCTCTTATATTACAGAGGAAGGCAACACCAAACCACCACTGATATTCCTTGCCTAAGAAAACCCTATGAAATTCATGGGGGCACCATAAGTCAGCAAGCAACTTGCAGGGACACACACACACATAGGAGTCATGTGGCCCTCTGGATGATATTGGACCACAAGTTCCAGCAGCTCTAGCCAGCATAACCAATGGTGGTGAATGCTGGGAGTTGCAGTACAATGATATTTGGAGGGTGTTATGATTCCCACCTATCATGATGATGATAATGATTCTATGAAGCTCAGGATCATATACAAGTGGTTCTACCCATTCCAGTTTTTTATTCACTACCACACTCTTGTGAGGTAAATTAGGCCAAGGGAACATGCCCAGCCTGAAGTTACCACTGGGCTTCATGACTAGAAGAATTGGAATCCAGAGTTCCCTAGGCCCTCTGCAACACTCTTAACTGTTTTCATAACCCCAGTTCTGCCCAACAGCAGCCCTCTTGAAGCATCTCCTGCCCAAGGCAGTAATTCCACTGACTTCGGTCAGGCTTGACCTCTCAGAGAGGCTGGAGCAACCTGGGTCAGGTTCCAGAGAAGGGTTACTTGACACCACCACTGCTGCGGGAACAGACCAAGGAGGAGGGCAGGATGGCGGGTGGAGGAGGTGAGTCGAAAGAGGCACTGACAAGAGCTCACTTTCTAGGTCACTGCTGTGTGCAACGAGTGCCTGTGTTCCAGTTTCGCAGGTAGATAGGATCACGTTGCCAAGGGAGACGGACTGGGCCAGAGAACAAAGGCAGGCACTGAAGGGAGACCAAGAGGCCTAGGCTGCCTCACCTGGGAGAGATCAAGTGTCCTGCAGCCACCTTGCTCCCCTCCCCACAACCGCCAGCTCTACAGGGATGCTCCCCCTGGAGCCTACACAAGGAAACGGCACATTCTGCAAACACCATTGCTACCTTTCATTTTTCAGAATTATGCCTTCTCTGAGCTCATGTAAGGTGCCTTTTCCCTCAGCAGAACAAAGCCATAGCAGTAGTACATACCCTGCCAACTGATTTGGCAGGGACAGTCCAGATTAAGCTTCTTTTGTCTCAGTTTTTCAGTTGCTTTGAAAATGTCCCAGTTTCTCTCTTCTCTTTCCACTTTCTCCCTTCGACCTTGGCTTACTTCAATTGCTGCAAACTGAGTTCAAAGTACAAAAGTAGTTTGCAGTCAGTTAACTCAGAAAGGGAGGGGAAGTGGGCAACCATCTATTATGGCAGATGCATAATCGCTTCGGGACACACTCGATCCAAACTGAATTTGGAGCCAATATAATCTTCCTTTACCGGCACTAAAAAATACCCTACTGAACGTCTGGACTTAAGAGGACAGCCAAACAATCCATAGAGGATTATTACCCAGCAGTAAAGGAGCCTAACCCTGCCACTGGAAGTGAGAATGGACTGCTGACAGCTACCATGGTGTGCGGTCCCCACAAGGCCAGTAAACACGCAAAATCTGAACTTGGCCAAATTGTGGATCAATCGTTCCTAGAGCTGCTAGAAAAACAGAGGGAGAACCTGGTTTGGGACCTCCCCAATGTGTTGTATTCATTCTGACTTTCACTAATTTTATATGTCACAGGAGTACCATCTATCTTTTTGGTGAAAGAGAAAGATGTGGCCATATACAACAGCGCTGAGAATCACATGGCCCTTCAGATGCTGTTGGACTCCAAGTCACAATATCCCTAGCCAACACTGCCAGTGGTGAGGAATGCTGGGGGTTGCAGTCCAATAATATCCGGAAGGCCACAATTTGCTCAATCCTGAGAAGGGATTGGCTCCTGTGAGAACATGGCCAGTCAAAATAGACAATATTAGGCTACGTGAACATCCTGCAGCCTAACTGGTGTTTCACCAGTTAGACTGGGAGCCATTAGGTTAGACAGATAAGTAGAAGATCGGTCTGTCACAGTGGGTCCGAAGCTTGAATGCCCAGATACTGTCAGGTTACAACTCAGAGAATCTCCAAATATTGGCCATACTGGCTAGGGCTTCTGGGAGCTGAAGTTCATCGACATCTGAAAATCCAAGTGTGGGACCCATTGGTCTGTCAACTGCCATTGGAGTGAGAATGTTGTTGGACTCCAGCTTTTATAGCAGCTCCTCAGAAAGTACTGTAACTTATTTTTTTTCTAGCATGAGTTTTCATGGACTCCAATTCCACTTCATCATATTCATAGAGTGAAGCCTCTGTGGCATATATACAGTGGCAGGTGGTAGTGGTGGGGAGAATTGGAATATGCGGGTATGGTGATGGGGTGGCAAGTTCAATATCAAGGATGGTCATAAAGGGTATGTAAAAGGACAAATATAAAAGACAGGTTTTATATGCAAGCCAAGGTAAGCGTATGAGCAGTGATATAGACTCGAGTTGATTGACTGGGGACTTTTTCAGATGGCAATTTGTAATGCAAGCAGCCTCGTCCCCGTTGTGAGGCTGCTTCGCTGCAGGGGGGGTGTTTCGGATGACACTGTCCCCACACTGATACTGTTGCGGAAGAGCTGGGAGGCTGCAGCGCCATATTTGGCGATTTCCTAATCACAGAAGTTGACCGTGATTAGAAAATCACCCAATATAGCGCTGAAGCCTCCCAGCTCTTCCACAACAGTATTGGCACAGAGACAGCATCATCCGAAATGCCCCCCCTGCAGCGCAGCAGCCTCGCAACGGGGACGAGGCTGCTTGAGTTACAAATCGCCATCCGAAAAAGTCCTGGGACTCAAGTCAGACTCAAGTCGCTTCAATGACTTGACTTGGACTCAACTCACCTAAATGACACACTGACTCAACTTGTGACTTGTATATTTTTAGCAACTGACTTGCTGGCCTTGGTTCATTAAGGTAATGCATTCATCCAGAAATGTTATGGAACTGAAAATGGTTTTCCTCCTCTGAACACTTCCATGATCTTGCTGCCTTTTGCCTGCCAGTCATGGGATGGAAGCGATAATGGCAAATGCGTTAGGCAACAGGCTTGAGGTAGACGGATCCTTCTAAAGCTTTTCAAAAGCTTTCCTCTGATGTGCAGCGGGGACAGGCTGCCGAGCAGACCTCAACCCCTGCCTTAAGCCCATTGCCTAACAAGTTTGCTGATAATTTTTCTACCTAACTTTTTGCATGTCTTCTTGATTTTCTAATTATTGAAACTCCACCACTAGCCCCACTCCCTCACACCACCTCCTTTTTTCTGTTGAAGTTGGCTGCCAGACTTGAGACTCAACTTGAGACTTGACATAAAGTATGTGAAGGACACAAGACTCGACTTGAAACTTAGAGTAAAAGACTTGACTACATCACTGCATATGAGTAGTGGAGGAAGTTCTTAGTCTAGTGCATTGATATGGGTACAGGACCAGTCAAGTGCTACAATAAAGCAGGCATGAGAATCCCACTTAATCACTGGGACGACAGCCAGTGTTTTAACATATGCAGTGTGCCAAGAAACCATTGCATATCCTTCAACTGTCTCAGTTTCACAGGGACAGTCCTGATTAATCCTCTGTCATCCCACTTTTTCAACTTCTTTAAAAATGTCCCAGATTTGCTCTTTTCCTCCACTCTCCCGCTTTGTCCTTGGCTTACTTCAGTTGCTGCAAACTGAGTCCAAAGTGCAGAAATAGTCTGCACTCATTGAGGGGGAGAAGAAAAGAGGGGGGAGAATTATGCCCTTCACAATAGGCCCAGGCAAAAGCAAACTGCTATGGCCTTCTTGAGACTCAACTTGAGACTTGACATGAAAGTATGTGAAGGACACAAGACTCAACTTGAAACTTAGAGTAAAAGACTTGATTACATCACTGCATATGAGTAGTGGAGGAAGTCCTAGCTTCTGTGTTCTTCTTCATTAATTACTTTTGCAAACTTGGCCACACTCTGATCTTTCCTGGCCACATGTGTTCCAGCTTTCAGCTGTGAAATGTTGGAGGGTATACTATTCAAGCCACTGATAATGGACTGAAATTTGTAGATATATCCTCATCCAACTGTTTCTCTTTCCAGTCTGTTTCCAGTGCTACAGGATTCCCTTATATCTCTTTAAGATGAAACAGGCTAACACAACTGCATCCTTAAAAATCCAGCGCTTGGTATTCCTTGTCACTCACTGGCTATGCTGGCTAGGGCTGCTGGGACTTGCAGTCCAACAAAACCCAGAGGATCACGTAGTTCCCACCTCTGACCTACAATATATTAATTCCACTTGGGATAGTATAAAAAAGGAAGTAACAAAGCAGAACACCCATCCCTCTCTCTGTAAGCCTTTTTCTGTTCCATAGTGAGCAGGACATGGGGTGGGGAGGCCTGCAGATTTCTGCATAACTGGGAGGCCATCAAGGATGCTCTCAGTGTTGGGCTTCCCAGGCTGATCTAAAAGTGGAAAACCTTCAAGGCATGTGCTGATTAGGCTAGGGCACAACCTGAGCTAAGTGCCAAGGAGGCAAGAAGCTATTGGGCTAAATGGGGGTTATGAGGTCTGCAAATTCTGAGTCAGGCTGAACAGGGAAAAATAGGGGCCTCTACCAGATCCCCATGAGTGAGCTTGTTTTTTATGTCACAGGAAATGCAAGTTGCTTCCAAGAGAGCTGTTGTTATTCTGAGTTTTCCAGAAAATCCAGATTACATCTAGAAAGTAACTTTTGGCAGGGCTAATCCTCTGTCCTGTCTGTGCGCCAATATTTATTTTCCTGTCTTATCTTTCTTTCTACCCTGAACTTATGTACTTTTATTTGCCACTTCTCGAAACACTTAAATCTGCTCACAAACTTTTAAAAAAAGGCAAATAACTACTAATTGATAGCAGGGATGGGGCCAGGGACTATGATTTAGCCATAGACAGGGCTTATCTGTTGAAGTGGAGTGAAGTCCACCAACCTCATGCCACAATAAAATGTAGTTTTTAAGCTTGACAACGTTATCATCTTAATCTACAACTCACAGAATCTCTTAAGAGCTCTTTCACACTATACAATTGTAGCACTTGGACACCACTTTAACTGCCATGGTTCCATCCTACAGGATACTGGGATTCATAGTTTGCCAAGGTACAAGAGTTCTCCAGCAGAAAGTCTCTCAAAACTGCATATCCCAGGATGCCACTGCATATCCCAGGATGCCACATAGTGATGGCAATTAAAGTGGCATCAAAGTGCTATTGTTGTGTATGAAAGAGGGCTAAGCCAGCATGGCCAGGGGCCATCTTGGCTGGGCAGTTCTGGGAGCTGTAGTCCAAAACAATAACTTGTCCAATCCGTGGTATTCACTAATCCCCAAATGAAGCAGATAAAATTGGCAACAGTGATAACAAGCAGAAAAATATCATCAAACCAGATGTCTTTTTAGCCAAAGGGCCAATTCTTTTTTCCTCCCAAAAACCTAAGAGGAAGGTAAGGTTGCTTAGCTGCTTCAGAAATGCCATTCTTTCATATCAGAGCAATTTGCACAGAAGGCCTTGTTTTAGTTTTCTTTGTGCTGGGTGGATGGAGGTAGGGAGGCTTCTCTCAAGAATGCTCAGGGAACAAATCTAAACACATCAGACCTGAACATGAGACAAGGATTTAAAAAAAAAAAAAAAAAACCAGATGGAGGCACTGACCAGATTTACATTCCTTAGGACTGTGAAGAGCTCTCAGGATTGACACCATTGCCTTCAGTCTGGGACTGGAAGCAAATTAGCAGCCTATGCAATTGCCTCAAAATCTTTCATATGCTACGCCTCTGAGAAGTCAGGCAGGAGGTGCCATTCTTTGGGCTCATTTACAGGGGCCAGGATACGCTGCTTCCCCACCGGTGTATCCTGCCTGCAGATCAGACCCACTCCTCACCTGGACGAAAGGGGCCAGAATCTATACAGCCGCTGCTACCACTGCCTGTGTCCCACTCTCCGGATCCAGAGAGTAGGCACACAGTACATAGCACATAAGCAAGGCTTATTGAATCTTGCACCCTCCTGTACCATTAGCACCAACTGCATCTATTTCACATTGGCAAATATATTAAGACTGGGTACAGCTAAAAAAATGTATCTATAAAATACTATAAATGAAGCAATGCCAGCTGCAGTGTTTACATGGTTTATTGTTGAAAAAGTTTAATAGCTGGAACAAAGAGAAAAGGGCACCACAATCACTTAAATGTTTTTTTTACAAGCTTCATTTCATAAAAGCAAATACAGATCATCCTCTGTATCTGTGGGGATATATTCCCAGACTTACAGCAGGTCCCTGAAACCGTGTATAATAGCGAACTGCCATGAATACCATACAGTCACACTGGGGAACCTAGAAAATGCCTAGAGAAGATGCCTCTGTAGGCATTTGGTGCAACTCTATGGTCAACTTTCAGCAGAAATTGACCATAGAGTCATGCTGGAGGACCTCCTGGTGCATAGAGAGACCACCTCCAGTGCCACTCTATGGTCATCCAGATGCCTAGAGAGACCTCCCACACCCCTGACAGTGGGTAAGTGAAACCACAGGTACCAATCCTGCATAAATGAGGGGCAACCTGTATACCTGGGGCAGATGGGACAGCAAGAACCATGGCTCAAAGGCAAGCAAAGCAAGGGCTTTTGGCCCAATTTCTGGCATCTCCAGATAAAACAACCTGATAGCAGATCCTGCTGCTCTCCAAATCATGGAATCATAGAGTTTGAAGACTGGTCTCTTGATTAGATTTTCATGCCTTTTGAAAAAACTATAGTTCTTCTAAGGGAACAAATACAACAGTGGTTTTAAATGCTCTATCTAGGTGCCCAGTTCATTTTCAAAGTGCTGGTCTTGATTTATAAAGCCCTACACAGCTTAGGTCCAGGCTATCTAAAAGATCGTATATCCCTGTACAAACCTGCAAGGGTTTTAAGATCTGGGGGTGGGGGAGGCTTTCTCTTGATCCCACCACCATTATAGGCTTGCTTGGTAAGGACAGGAGAGAGAGCCTTCTCGGTGGCTGCTCCCACCCTGTGGAAATCCCTCCCATGGGAGGCTAGGCTGTCCTCCTCCCTGCCTTCATTTTCCCAGCAGGCAAAAACGTTTTTAATTAAGCAGGCCTTTGACACATAACTGCTCTTGCTGAGCTTTTATCGGGGTGTATTTTTATGTTTTTTTTTATTTGCTTCTATTTTTTTACTTTGTATGTTTTAAATTAATTTTAATTGGTTGTAATTGTGATTTTAATTGTTTTGTGAGCTACCTTGGGTCCCACTTCTGGAGAAAGGTGACATATAAATAAATAAATAAATAAATAAAAACATATTGCGGGGGGGGGGGGCTGGGAGCCAAAAAGCTCCCCGCCCAAAACGTAGATTGCAATTTCCTATTTCTATGTACAGTTGTGAAAGCTGAATGGTAAATAAAGCTGATAGGAAGAGAACCAATTTCATTTGAAATGTGGTACTGGAGGAGAGTTCTACAGACACCATGAACTGCCACAAAGACAAATGAATGGGCCCAAGAGAAAGCAAGACTGGAACTCACCTTAGATGACTAAACTGAATCTATCATGCTTTGGACATATCTTGAGAAGATGTGACTCACTAGAAAAAGCAACAATGCTTGTGGCAAGGTAGAAGGCAGTAGGAAAAAAGGAAGAACCCATTACAGATGGGTTTTCAAGGAAGCCACAGCACTGCGTTTACAAGGACCTGAGCAGAGCTGTTGATCACAAGGTGACTTGGAGGTCTCTCATACATAGAGTTGCCATAAATCGAAGTGGATTAAAACAACGGGCTTGTCTACACGGAGGGGGAAAAAACAGATGCCCCACAGTATTAGCAAGTCACAGCAGCTACGACCTATCTTAAGGGTTTTACAGCCCCCAAAACTTTGATTGCCTGTAGCCAAGATGGCAGCTTTGAGTGGATTACTCACGTTTTTAAGTCTGCCACTGTCAAATGTTTAAAAAATACAACCTATTTCTATGGTGCGCACAAACAATATTTCACCTTTCCAAAAAAAAAAGAGAGAGAAAATTAACACAAATCCCCCTTTTATCGCCTTAGCAAACACTCGCTAAGGCGAAAATCCAACATGGCAGCAGCAGACGCTTGCCCTGTAACCCAACCCAGCCCCGCCCCCTGTGCTCATCCTGCCAATCAGGCTTATGCTTCCTCTCACTTGGGCAAGCAAATCAGAGTGATTCACTTGTCCTAATGAGTGAAAATGCGCACCCTTGCGTTGTTTTTTTTTAAAGACTGGCAAAGCTGCAAAGGCTTTTCTGGGAAGGTTTCTGCTGGTTTTGGCCCCCCCCCTCCTTCACAATATGGCGAAATCCCGTGGAATGCCATTAAGACAGGTAAGATTCTCCTCGCATTCTGTGAGGAGTTTTTTCACCATTTGGACAACCCCAACAACAACAACAGCATGGCAGAAAAAAACAGGGCAGCAGTGAAACAACAAAAAAGGTCTAAGTCCAATGCCCAGTTGCAACATATCTGGGGGGCACCACAGAATCCTTTTCTCCCATGCAAAAGAAGACTGGCATTTCACAGGAGAGCCTCCTGGGAGCCAAGAACGGTGCTGCCGCGCCCTCTTGTGGTACAAACTATTATTGCCTTGTGAAACATCCTGGTCCAACCGGGAGCGGAGCCATGAGCCATGTACAGTATCTTGACATCATTCTCTTTTATTAAAACCAGTACAGGATGTACTGATTTGAATCAGGACCACGGCCCTAAAGGAGAGACCCTAATACTTCCCCTCCTTCCGCTGACTAAGAACCCTTCCTCCTGCCACTGTTAATCATGAAGGAGGAAGATATTACAGACATAATGTTATCTGTTTAACTTGCTCTTATAGTGAGAAACAGACCAAGGGGAATGATTCTTGCCAAGATCATCTTTGCAGCAACACAGAGATGCATAATCTAATACAGAAAATAACACACACAAACACAACTTTAGAACAACTGAACCTGCATATTCAATTTATGCAGATTTATTACACAATCTAAAACACTTATCTAGTAATCAGAAATTAAGTCCTGCTGATGCCTTATTCCCAAATATGTCATAAAAGATTGCATTGCATTGCATCCCACTGTACTGTATAACTTTATTTATACTCTACCTTTTGCCCAGAGCTGGGGTTCAAGATGGCTTAAAAAAATAAAAAATAAAAACACATGCAGCTAAAAACATACAAAATGTTACATTTAAAATACCACTAAACTGTCAACAGAATTTTATTAAAACAGAATTTTATTAAAAGCAAAGGATAAATGACCTTATCAGACAGGGCAAATACGGTGTCATGGTAACGCCTAATGAATGTGAAAGGGCGCCAGTACCAGACGATTTCATGCTTTCGCAGTTTTCTGTGGTCAATAAGGCTTTTTTTTAATTGTTGGGCCAACCCATCAACAGATTGGCTGTGGTGGTTTTTTGCCGTGATTGTGAGCATGTGAAACCACGCCCTGTTCTGCTGATGGGATTCCAGTGTCAATGGGCGATCCTGCCAGAACATTTCTGGGTGGTAATGTGTATACTAGCCATGGGATGCTTGTTTTATGAACCTCCCTGCGTTGCAGGCTAGTTTTTAAGTGTGTTTCAATGTCTGTGTGTTGTTTTGTTTTTTTAATTTAGCTTTTTAAAAAACTTTTAAGCATGTTCATGTCTTCTTGCGAGAACTGCCGAGATCATGCTCGCTCATCAACGCAGCTGTATGGGGTTGCTTTTTCATGCAATCACAGCTACGTTTGATATAAAGGCTCATATGGGAAGATGCTGTCCTTCAGATAGCCTTCAATCAGTTTAATCAACTAAAACGCATGATTCCATTTACCAAGGTTTCTTTAATCAGGCGGCAGCCCTAGTTTGTATCCCTATGAAGTAATTGCCAGAATCTTGCCAGGCTATTACACTAGTGTAAAAACTGTGATGCAGATGGTTGTACTTTTTATACAGTCCCTAATGCGGCCAGTCATTCTACAAGCACACACACAACCCTCTGACTCACTTCTGACTTGGGGGTAGGGAGCTATTAGTAACTATAACTTTGCTAGAACTTTGTTTTGTGCCTTCAAGTCATTTCTGACTGATGGCAATCCTAAAACAAACCCATCACAGCATTTTCTTGGCAGAATTTGTTTGGGTGGGGGAGGACATTGCCTTTGCTTTCCTCTGAGGCTGAGATAGTGTGACTTGCCCAAGGTCACCCACTGAGATTCCATGACTGAGTGGGGATTTGAACCCTGATCTCCCAAAGTCCTATTCCCACACTTAAGCCACTACACTGGCTCTCTAAGTCTTTGCTACTACTGTACACTTAATAATGAATATTTGTGTATTTGAAGAATGGAAGGTGATGTGACAGTTTAGAAAGTATACACTCTCTCATATATTTCTTGGGTAGCAGAGAAATCCAGTTAGTATTTCAGACATTATTGGGCAGAGTTGGTCACCAGACCTTATGGATGAAGCTGGCTTGCTGTCTTCCCTACCACACTTTGAACCTCTAGCACTGGGAGGGCTCCATCTCCAATGGGGTTCATATTGCCCTGGGATCCTTTTGGTATTTAAAGAAGGAAATCCAGACCCATAGTTTGGAAAATCCTACAGGAAGCTGATGTTTTGTGCTGTCGTCTTAGGTAAAGTGCTTCTCCTGCTAGCATTCTTTGTTGGTGGAGAACAATGGGCCATCCCAGGCTGATGTTTGCCTAAAAGAAGCTCTCTTAGAAGCTACCAAAGTTAATCTGCATCTACCTGCAGGCTAAGGGGAGGTGGAAATTTCTTTATCTAATCTTTTTTGTGAGCACATGTGCAAACAGAACTGGGAAGCAGTGGGGTTGTGTGTGGTTTTGTTTGTTTGTTTGCTAAGGATGGTTAAGCAGTGTTTGTTCGTTTGTGACTATTTATTATCCACTTATACAATATCTGAAGATTTGGGAGCAATGTACAATAATCACCAAAGATACACAATAAAAACAATACACCAAAGCAAGATGCAGTGTTTACCTTTTTCTTAAATCAGAGGGTAAGGCAGAACTCAACTGGGAACATTGGCAAAAAGAGGCAAGTCTTTCACATAGGCTTAAAAATAAAAATTGTTGGTGCATGTCTGAATGGAACAGAGCTTGGAAAAGTTAGTCTACAACTCTCAGAAAATCTTGGTAACTGTGGCATCAGTGGCTACTCCCCAAAAATAGGCTTTAGAAACTTTTACCAGAGGGAGGACTATACAGTACTACACGGGTGTCACCACACTAAATGCTCCACTCTGAATAACTGTGAGTGGGCCTCAGGTGTGTTTCTGGCACCCCGAGGAGGACCTCACCAGATGACCTCAAGGAATGAGGGACACATGCAATCCCACCCTGGCTGGGAGCGGGAAAAGGCTGGTTATTTCATCCTGAAGCACCCTGCTCAACTGCATTGCAGACCTCTATCACTCAGAGTGGCTCCCTGGAGTTTAAGTTGGGTTTGGGGCAACATTTATGATTGTGGCCATAGTGCCATGATCATGAATACATAACATAGCAGTTATGGATTTGTAACTTTAGGTTACAAATCTATAAGTACAACGCAAGATGCCAACCATAGTTATTTAATGGCAGCAGGTGGTCGATGTGGGGAGGGGGAAGCTGTTTAGAAGACTGGTTGAGTCTGGGACACACACAGGATCAGAATGAGCAGCCTTGCTTGTTTCCATTTTTGGGGACATTGTCCATCTATAAGATTCTTCCCTCCTCATTTTACTTTCTTTGTTTCTTTTCTGTTCACAGGCAGGGCTCTTGTCTTGCCTTTCCAGGAATGAAAAACAAAAGATCAAGGCAACACATCAAAGAGGAGGGGAAAATAGATCTGTTTTTCACACCCTTTCATGTCTCACCAGATCTGTCCCCTCCAACACACATACTGCCTAACACACAAACACACACACACATACACAGAGAGAGAGAGAGAAAGAGAGAGAGAGCGCCGGTTAAATACACTGCAACGCAAGTGAAAACAGCTGCATGGAGGTTAACAGCATGCAGCCCTTGTGTGAAAGAAGCATGCAGTTCCAGGAGGTGGCGTAGGACAGCAATAAAATGGGCCGCTCCCTGATTCACAAGATCAGACGTTTACACCCAAGCTAAATATTAGTACAGGAGCATCATGCCGTGCTCCAGAGTTTAGCCTGGATAGGAGCCCAGCTCTACAAACAGAAAGAGAGACTTGTGGGTTCCAGAACATAACAGGGGTTGGGGGGAGTCTTCTAGTGTGGGTCTCACTTCACCAGGGGATGGGAGTAGGAAATAGCAGCTGGTGAGAAAGGGCCAAGGCCTTGTCTATTTGCAGCACTTCTATGGCAATCTGACACTATTTTCCGGCCATTGTTAATTTTCACTGACTATATATACCGCAGCTACTCAGAGAGAATATGAACAGTTCTAATTTTTAGTAGGACAGTTGTCCCTCTACATTTATGGGTTAAGCATTTACAGATTTGATTATTCACAGATTACTAAATGTTATCTCTAGGTATTTCCTAGGTCTTCCAGCACTATTCTATGGTATGCTTCGACCTAGAGATTCCTAGAAAGGACACTTCTCTAGGCATTTGTAGGTCCTCAAGCATGAACCTATGATCAACTTCTGATGGAGGTTCATCATAGAATCATGCTGGAAGACCTACAAATAAATGCTTAGAAAAGCATTCTCTCAGGTAAAAAAAAATAGCAAGCCTATAGTCATGGTTTTTCCACTTTTGCAGGTGTCCACTGCCCTTAACCCTCATGAAACTCGAGGACCAGCTATAGTAGTACAGTCACACCCCTTCCCATATCCACAAATTCTACATTCATGGATTCGAAAATCTACAGCTTGAAAATATTGCCCCCCCCCCCAAAAAAAGAATCCGAAAAGCAAACCCTGATTTTGCCATTTTATAAAAAGAATACCTTTTTACTGTGTTGGACCATCGCCTTCCAAAGATAGTACTCTACGGTGAACTCACCACGGGTCAGCGCAAGAGGGGCGCTCCAAAAAAGCGATACAAGGACTCCCTGAAACAACATCTCAGGCTCGGCCAAATTGATCACCAACAATGGTCCGCCCTGGCCTCACATCGGGAGGCATGGAGACACACTATCCACAATGCTGCAGCCTTATTTGAGAACTCACGCCAAGACTTGAGAACAAGTCTTGAAGAGAAATGACAACGCAGAAAGAATCACAACCCGGAAACATCACCCAAGGAGACCTTCTGCTGTGCTTTCTGCAACCGGGCTTGTTTATCTTGGATTGGTGTTTATAGTCATCAGTGCACTTGCAGAAAGCATGGGATGAGTCCTTCCTGAATCTTCGTTTGCGAAGAAAAGCCAGAGAGAGGGGGGGTATATAATGGGACTTGTGCATTCACGGATTTTGGTATCCATGGCGAAACCTGGAACCTATCCCCAGTGGATACCAAGGGCCCACTGTAGTTGTTGTTGTCATCTGTGACAGTGCTTTGAACATTTTCCTCTTTGGACTAGAACTCCCAGATGTTGGCTGGGGGATTCTGGGCATTCTAGTCCAAAAAAGGTAAATTTCCAGTTTCTATAATTAAACTCCCATCTTCAGACACTGGCCCTTCCCTTACATTTACACTTGTATTTCCTAAAATACCAGCCCCTGGGAGCAGTCAAGTCCAAATAAGTAATTTTTCCAATCTTTGGTTTGTCCCTGATAATCCACTGCCCCTGATGTATTGTTTTTTGTTTGCTCTCAGGGTTGTCCTGTTAAAAATATCCCATGGGATTAGCTGGAGGTGTCATCTATCAAGGTACCATAATTTTCAGCGTTATCAGGATCTACCTTCTGTTACAACCCTGCAGTGTGGGATCCAATTCTGAGTTGCAAAAATCTTCATAGAATCGTAGAGTATATCTATATTGTATTGTTATAGAAGTTTGAGAAATAGCACTTTAAATGTCTTGGCTCCATTCTATGGAATCCTGGGATTTCTAGTTTGGTGCAGTACGTAGAATCCCCTGTTCTACCCTGAACTACAGCATTAGAGCTCCCTAGCAGAGAATTCTGAGTACTTTACCAAGCTTTAAACCCCAGGATCCTGCAGGTTGCAGCCATGGCAATTAAAGTGATATCAAACTAGAAATAATTGTGAAGTGTAGATAGACTCAAAGTAAGAAGGGTCATCAAATCCAAATCTCTGCATTTGGAGGTCATTTCATGTGGTCCCCAGCTGAATATAGAACCTGTGCTACAGGATGTAACTACAGCTTCTCAGAAATAGAAGATTTTCAGACAAGGATAAAAATAGTGTCCCCCGTCTCGATATCGCCTCTTCTGCCCCCTCCTGGCACAAGAACGAAAAGTTTTGCACCCACCTTGATCGCTCCCTCCCCCTCGGCAGCCCAGGAGTGCATGCAGCTCTCTGCTGCATTCACTCCCTGGTTTTAAATCCCAGGCCATTCTCGCAAGATGATGAGAGCACAGGAAATTAAAAAACAAAAAGTTAAATACAAGTTTAAAAATGATAGCAAAAAAAAAAAAAAAACCTGGGGAGGGTACAAAAAAGGGTGTCACTTACCTGGATGACCTGATCACACCTGGAAGTGTTCTGGAACTGATCTTCCACTGTGGCTGGCATCGTACTACAGAAACAGGGCACGTTTTCACTCACCTGTCATTCTGTGACAGGAATGGAACAGGCGATCTATTCACAACTTAGCTATGAATAATAAGCTACAAGGGCAAAACGGGACCAGCATGGGAGCATAACCGGACAAGGATGACATCATCTGAAGGGGAAGCCCTTTGGCAATCTCCTGGCATTCGTGTAATGCCATATTAAGGGTGTCTGATAATCTCCATAGCTATCCAGCCCCTGCTTAAATTTGTGCAAGCAAAGGGATGTCCACCACCTCCCAAGGCCTTCTGCCCCACTGTTGGGCAGCTCACACCATTAGGAAGTTCCCTTGTCTTCAGAAACAAGGAAAAGCAAGTCTGTTCCATCTACTCCATGATTGCCCTTCAGTTATTTGAAAATTTATTACCATGTTTCCTGTAGATTGTCTTGCCTCCAGACTAGACATAGCTAGCTTTCCCAACTGTTCCTTATAAACATTGGGTTTCCAGACTCTTTGTTACTTTAAGAGGTGTGTGGGGTGCTTTAAAGATCCACCCGTGATGCCGAAATCTCTATTATTATCTGGGGGAATTATTAGCTCAAACAGAAGCCTGTGAGTGGAGGGTAATTTTGGGGATCTTTTCACCTATGTATACCAGTACTAACTGTAGAGAGCACTCCAGTTAGAGTGAAATAAAATATTTTTATTGGAATGACACAAAAGTGAAATACCGTACACAACACATGTGCTTTAAGAACCATACAAGATTGTAGCAGATTAAAGCAGAAAGATTAGACAGAGGGAGAGATTTGGGAATGTTGGGTGATACTTGCCAGTCTTGAAGAGAAGAGTTCTGTGTAACAAAGATACTCAGATAGATGTCTGAGGGTGGCAGAGGAGGTCCCGATCTGGGGCACACTGAGAAAGAGCGTGGCTGGGTTTGTCCGCTGTGGCACACTTTGCTAATATTTATACCCTATTTCATATCCTGAAGGGGGATTATGGTTGTTTATATTATTTATTTATTTAGAGTATTTATACCCTGCTCTTCAGCCACAGAGGCTCTCAAAGCAGCTTACAAATGGTTAATTTAACACTTCCCTGCCCTCAGGCTTACAGTCATAGGAGATTTTCAGACTGTACTGTTACAGTGTTACTATTCCGCTTTAACTGCTCTGGCTTCCATCTGTGGAATTCTGGGATTTGTAGTTTAGTGAGGCCTAAGATCTCTCTCGCTGAGAGTTGTAAATACTCCTCCCTAAACTGCAGATCCCAGGATTCAAGAGGAGGCAGACATAGGAAATAAAGTGGAATAGTAACACTATAACAGTGTTGTCTGAAAATCTCCTAAATGACAAAGCCTGAATGGCTTTCCCATAGGATAGACAAAAGAAACTCAACTGATTCCTTTAATTGCTGGGAGACAGAAATTAATGGGTGTGCAACACCCTCGCAAGGTTGGATAGGAGAGGGTATAGGAAAGATTTCTGTAGGAATAGATTAAGGAATTGTCACAGTAATTGCTCAATTGTATCATTGCTGAGACACCCAGAGCTGGAAGAAAGGATTAGCACATACCCCTCTAATGACCAGGTTGTTAGCATAAACCCATTATGAGGGCTTCCTGCTCAATCCTAATATGGGCTTTCTTGCCATTATATCTCTAGACACATCCCAGGTCATTGTAACCTCCAACTGACCTTTGGTTTGCCCAGCCAGCCTGACCCTGAAAAGTGTCCAATATTTCCAGTTATGAGATACTGTGGGAAAGGGTAGTAGAGCAGACTAACATCTTCACCAATCTGTATCCAAACAACACAATAGCAGTTGCATACCACATTCATTGCCATGGTTCTGTCTGATTATATGATTTATAGTTTTATGAGGTATTCTGAAAATTCTATTAGAGCACTCTAACACTGTAGTTCAGTAGACTGTCCTAAGGAATTGTTCCTCCCCAAACTACAGATCCCAGGAATTTGTAGCCTAGAGCCATGGTATCAAACTTATATTTGTGTACTCTGGACATAGCCTTGGACGTTCTTCTTTGGGCATGCTTCATTTTTAAAAATTTCCTTCTTGCCATGTGGCACTGGGAACTGGACACAATACTCCAGATACATCCTGACTAGTATAAAACCCAGGAATTAAACTCTTACTTGACATTCTGCTTCTGCTTATACAGTTAAAGATTGCATTAGCATTTCTTAGCAGCCCCGTCACATGGTTGGCTAACATTCAGGGTATGATCAAATAGAATAACTAGATTGGTTTCACTTGTACTGTTGGCAAGCCAGGCCTCATTTTCAACTGTTGAGAGCCTTTTGAATCTTGTTCCCATCTTCTATAACGTTAGCTCCACTCCTAGGCTCCTGTTATCTACAGATCTGATAAACATCCCTTCTATATCCTCATCCAAGCCATTCATATAAAAAATGTTAAACAGCGCAACAGAGCAGTGCAGGGCTTACAATGGAGTTCTGTGATTGTACAACTGGAGTCTTCCTTCAAACTGGCCCAGACACATGAATGTTTTGAGTGTGGCTGTTTCAGAGGCACCCAAGCTCTCCTTCCACCTTAGGCAGGCTATAACTCATATGCACTAAGCAGTGGTAGGTCCACCTGCATTTCTTGCTACAATTCTTGTGAGCTGTCAAATCTGCTCAAATTTGGACAGGTACCCCCAAGTCCCCCCCCCCCAACCCTTCCTTTTTGCTGCGTTTGTGGCGCTTAAAGCTGTACTGCTTTTTCGGTCTGGAACTACAAGTCCTAAAAGCCTTGGGAGACAAAGTCAATGATCTTAAGACAAAGGGGAACAAGATCCAAGGAAGCACCTGGTAGAGGCAGCTGCTCCAACAGAAATAGCCATTATTTATTTATTTATTTGCTCCTATGGCAGAGGTGCTGCTGCCACACAGAGTGATGATGAGTGGGAGTTTTAAAATCGTTACAAAATCTGAGAGTCTGAAGTTACATTTGAGATCACCTCCATGCAGCAGACCCCAGGTTCCAGTGCCCACAGAGGCCAAAGGGGCAGAAAGCATCAACTTGTTTTGTCTTGACCTGTCCGGAAACAAAGCATTCCCCATACATCACAGCGTTGTTCTCCACCACAGACCCTGGTAAGGAGGTCATGCATAGAGCCACATGAAGCACTGGTATGACTCTATACAGAGCTAAGTATTTCTTAAATACTTGGTCCTCAGGACCTCTCAGAACCAGAAATTTAGGAAATAGCCAGCTTCAGAGAGCGAGCAGCACAGAGTAGTGGTGGCTCTCCAGAATGAAAAACACTATCCCAAGGGAGGGAACCTGCACAAATTTGCTACTACTGGTGATCTGCCACTTGAAGCAGCTACCACACTCTGCCTAGTGTCAGAGCTGACTGGGTTGTTTGAATCAGTTGTGGCCCTATCTAAGCATAGCATTAGTCAAGTCACATTTTACCATCATGTAAACAAGGCTATAACATAAGAATCTGTCAACGGCTTTGTTGAAATCAAGATATACTACACATTCTCATGGTCTACTAAACTAGTCGTATGAAAAAAGGAGATAAGATTAGTCAGGCATGACTCATTCCTAATGTACTCATGCCAAGCCATAGTAATCAATACTATCTTTTCTAGAGGCAGACAGACTAATTACTCATTAATCTAGAATTTTGCCCCATAGTAATATCACGTTGCCTGATCTTTTGTTTCCGGGATTTTCCTTTTCCTCTTTCTAGTGACATACAATGGACTGTGCTTGCTTTCCTCCAGTCTTCTGCACACCCTCTGTTCTTCAAGAATTTTCAGAGCTTACAGACAATAGCTCTGAAATGATGGCCACAATTTGTTACAGCATCCTGAGATGTAACTCATCTGGGCCTGGAGATTTGGATGCATTTAAAGTCACTAACAGTTTTCAAGACATCTCTTTACCTTACCTACTTGTCACTACTACAACCCATCATCTACAACACAATCACTACAACCCACACAAACTCTGGGACTCAGCAGACTGATATACAGTGGTGATTATGCTGGGCCAGCACCTGGTGCTCCACACCCTTTATAGCCATACAAACTATTTTTCTACTTTGATTTAAAGGCACAGAGTTCCAACATTTCACAGATGAAAACAGAGGTGCATGTGGTCAAGGTGGCAAAAGTTATTAATGAGGAAAAACGAACAAGTTAGGAGAAGCTGCAGCAATTTGCTTTTGACAGGGCCTAGTGGAAAGGGCCTGGCCCGGCCTGGCCCGGCCCCATCCCCTGCTGACTTAATTGAAGGCAAACTACTTCTGTACTATGAACTTAGTTTGAAGCTACTGTCAAGTACAAAGAGGGGTGGAGACAGAAACTGGGATGTTTTTAAAGCAACTGAAAAAGTGGAATGACAGAGAATTAATCAGGACAGTTGCAGGGTAAGTTTACCTTTCCTGAAATACAAATCCTCCTTTGTTCTACTTTTCCAAGTTAAACACAATTGTCCTTACAAGAGAAGACTAAGGCAAAATAGGAATCAAGTAGTTTTGACTTCTCGTGGCCATGCACAATTGTTACACTCTTTTCCCTTCCTATTCTCCTTGAGATTTGGAGTGGGAGTGGGGAAGTGTTAGGGTTGCTGTGCTCAGAAGGGGAAGGCAGGACTGGGCCACAGCCAGAAATGAGGAAAGGAAGGCAAAGGCCTCCTCCCAGAGGAGAGCTGGAAGAGACCATTCAAAAAGTGCATCTTGGCAAGGGAAGAAAGAAACTGTGTGGTGATGGTCTTGGGAAGCCAACTCCCTTTGCACTTTTTCCTGAAAGGCTTGAAACTTTGGTTTGTTTTCCTTTACCTTTTCAAAGTGGGTTCCTCGCCAGCATTCCTAAAATCCTAGATAGATCAGATCGTGGAAAGCAGGAAATGGGAGATGGAGGATTGTGGACCAAGTTAGATGTGACACCATTTTTGCAGCGTGCCATTTTTATAAAAGAAGTGAGGGAAGGAAAGAAAAAGAGAGAAAGAAAAGACTACATTGCATGTGCAAAGGAATCCCATTTCAATTTGGATCCTGATGAGATAGAAGGGATATTTAATCTTTTGTGACCTGCTCCTGTGGCCCTAATCTGAACTGAAGATCCCACACCTGCGATTTGCACTGTAGAAAAGCTCCACTGATTTGTTTGCTTGTTCTGTTTATGTCCCATGTTTCCTCCAATGAATTCAAAGTGGCATGCATGGCTTCACCACCGCACACGTTATCCTCACAACTGGGGTTGCCAAGTTAAATATGGGACAGGGCTTTATCCCTCTAACAGTTGTGCAGAAAAGGGAATTTCAGCAAGTGTCCCTCCTCACACACCTGAAATTCCCTCTTCTACATAACCCTTAAAAGGACAGGAGCCCTACCCCTTATTTCACCTGTCAACCCTACTCACAACAACCATACAAAGTAGGCCAGCCTGAAAGAAGTGGGCACTGGTCTAAAGCCCTCCAATAACTGTCATGACCCAGGTCCCATTCACAACACAGAATAGTGCTATTATTCCACTTTAACTGCTATGTTTCCATTCTAGGGAATCCTGGGGTTTGTAGTTTGACGAGGCACTGGAGTTCTCTGGCTGAGAATTCTAAATGCCCCTCCCTGAACTTCAAACTCCAGGATTCCATAGGACAGAACCATAGCGCTTAAACTGGAATAACAGCACTATAATTCTCTGATGTGAATGGGCTCTCAGTGGGGATTTGAAACTGGATTTTCCATGTCTGAGTCTATCTACTACCCCACACTGCCTCTTGGTGCCAATGGGAGCTTTTTTCACCTGCTGTGAGCAGGTACAGGAGGAGTGTGGTCTAGAATAACATCTCAGCAGGGGCCAAAGGGTTAAAGCTCTTCCCCTGCCGGGGTCCTGATCCAGATTTTAGAAGGAGGATGCTACAGTTTATATCTTTTAAAAAAAAGGGGGGGGGGAGTTGGTAACTGCATAAACCAGTGGTTCTTAACCTGTGGTCTGTGGACCCCCAGGGGCTGTGATGTTCTCGCAGGGGCCCTTGAAGGCTGCTCAGCCCACGTGACAGGAGCCAAGGCAACGGCTGAGTGGCTTGGCCTGTACATAGCTGTTCAATCCACTCCAGCCACAAATTTGCAGGAAGAAACAGGAGAAAAGTCTTCCCTCCCCTCCAGTGTCTCTGAGGGAAGGGTTAATGGATGATGTAATCAATGTTGTTGTTGTTGTTAGGTATTGTTATTGGTTAGATTTTAAATCTTGAGTTAAGTCTTGGGGGTCCACAGCAACAAAAAATATTTTAAAGGGGGTCAAAATGGCAAAAGCTATTAACGAGGAAAAAGAGACAGGGTGCAGCAGTTTGCTTTTGCCTGAGCCTACTGGGAAGGGCAAGATGCCACCCCTCCTGTTCTCTCCCTCCTGCTGAGTTAATTGTGTGCAAACTACTTTGCAAATTCTGTTTGCTGCAGTTGAAGTAAGCTAAGGACTATGGGAGAAAGTGGTAGGAGGAGAGAGAAAAAGCAGCTGAAAAAGTTGGGTGACAAAGGATTAATAAGGAGAGTTGGAGGGGTGCAATTTTCCCTCCTTTCCTGTAGTAGAAAATTAAGCAGAATGAAGAATGGATGAAATTGTCTCATGGGGTAACCTTTCTCTTTCAGCACAATGGTTCCAATCCAAACCTTCCTATTAACACTTTTTAAAGGATCAGCAACCTATTCAAAGATCACCTTGACCCTGTCTCATCCGTTTTGGCACCCAGAGTTTCCCCCTGCTTCAGAATCCCCACACAACCTTGTTCCAACTAAAGTTGATTTTGGAACACAACAGGATTTAATTCTGTAAGGCCCCTCTTGCTTGCTTTTTAAGAACCTGAGTTCAAAGCAACCCCTGATGAATCACAGGGAGAGATTAATTACAGCTTGCAATCTGTGTTATGGCAAGGTATTTGTAATCAGACAAGCAATTCAAAGGCAGGCCTTGGGCCCATAAGTAATCACTTGTTATGTAGCAAAGGCTTTAAGCAACACTTATGGTGACTACAAAACAGCTGATTCAGCAGAGTTGGCTACTCAGAAAAGGAAACATAACTGCAGATGTGTGCCTGTGTGTATGTGCCTTCAAGTTCCCTGTCAACTTATGGCGACCCCATACATTTCATAGGGTTTTCTTAGGCAAGGAATCTCAGAGGTGGTTTTGCCAGTTCTCTCTGAATTATAGCCTATGACACTTGGTATTCATTGGCACATACTTTGATTAACATCTTTTTGGTCTTTATACTTAACCACCTGATGTTTTTGATAATGGAGAGGGCATGCAGCAGCTAGAGAGTCTGATTAAGGAGAAAAAACAACAATGGCTTGGAGAAACAAACTAAACACTATCTTATAGGAATTCCATTCTAAAATGTAAGGTTACTCAGGGTAGTAAACTAATTTAGCTTCATTCTAGGGAATTGCTGACAGAGAGGATTGGCAGGAAGGGAAAAGGTGGGAAAATTCAATTTATATCCCAGAAGAGGCAAGATAGATAAACGAGAAGGGAGGAGACTCAGACTATCTAGCCCTATCACCCTGTCTTGACTCTTCACTGTTAAGTATTGTGGCACTTAATATCTGGCAACCTGCTTTTTATTTACAGTCAGTCTATGGATTTTATTTATAGGAAGATGGCTATGACATGTACATCGCTGACTGTTGGCTCCCTTGCTTATGCACAGCAAGTGCCTGCAGAAACTAAAGAACTCTGGGATTCATAGTTCTTGAGGCACTCTTCCCCTGCTGAATTAATTTAATGCAAAATACTTTTGCACTTTGAACTCAATCTGCAACAATTGAAATAAAGCTGAGGATGAAGTGAGAAATAGGGAGGGGGAATGGAAAACTGGGACATTTTAAAACCTGCTGAAAAAGTGGGAGGACAGAGATATTGATTTGCACTGGTCCCTGCCAATTTGGGACCATTGGGTGGTATGGCATACCCACTGGAATGGTCGTCCAAAAAAGTAACTTTCCTAAGCTTTCTCAGCAAATGAGTAGCTTAGTGTCCAGAAAGTTGTATGCTCTAACACTACTTCTGTTGGTTTCCAACAAATCTCAGATCTTATCAGATCTGGACTCTATGTGTCAGCATAGAGAATTAAATTTTTTCCAGAAACATCCTCAAGCATGAGGTAGCCTCATTTTCTCCCCCTCACACTAATGGCCTTGCACTCCAAGCCTGTCACCCAAGTTCTCCAGTCTTGAATAAAGTTATCTCACTCACTCTGTCATTAAGAAAATCCTGGCAGTTCTCTCCGGCTACAGAGTTTGGATGTCACAAAAAGGCAGGACATTAATAGCTATTTGTTTTGTTATTATTGTCTTTTTACTGCCAGGAATGGGAAGAGATACTGGCTGTGAGTATAATTCAGCTTGCTTTGGCAGGGGTGATGAGGGAGAAGAGTGGGATGTGTCAATGGTTGTTCTGTCTCAAGCAGCAAAAAAGTCTTCCTAGGCCAGCCCTACATATTTTCATAGACACAACAGTTTGTTGTTGTGTACCTTCAAGGCATTTCTGACTTATGGCAATCCTAAGGCGAACCTATCACATGGCTTTCTTGGCAAGATTTGTTTGGGAGGGAGGGGTTGCCTTTGCCTTCCTCTGAGGCTGCGGGAATATGACTTGCCTAAGGTCACCCAGTGGGTTGCCATGGCTGAGCAGGGATTCAAACCCTGGTCTCTAGAGTCATAGTCCATTGCTCAAACCGCTATACCACACTGGCTCTTATTCACAGCACACAGCCATAACCCCATTTATACCTGGTCTTCCATTGTGACATCTACGCATAGATCACACATCTCCTCAAGTTCATTATAAGAACTTGGGGCAGCCGCCTCATTCTGACTAAGAAGAGGGCTGGCCCTGCTAACTACCTAGGAGCCTTGTTAGAGTTGAATTTAGATCTTTCTGCACAGGCTGAAATCCTATTGGTTAGTCCCAACTACAATAGACATTGAATCTACTCCTTGAATCCATTATTAAATGATGATTTACAGACAGGTAAATCCCACTGATTCATTTTTAAGCATTTTCCCCACTAACAAAAGCCTCTGTTCCCACTTTTCAAAGATACACATTTTCAGATGTGAGTGCTTTTCATTTTTTTTCGTTGGCAAAATGCACTGCAATCCCTGGAAATGTAAGGATTTCCAAGACAAGATCCACTTTGGACTTTATCAGACAAGCCTCCTCAATCATTATTTTGCCGGCATATTTTAAACCATTTTTTTTTCTGCTGGCAAAAGAACCCTTTCTACTAAACGTTACCTTGAGCAGCATTCAAAGGCATCCCCAGCACTGACAGAGCATGAATGGAGCTCCGTGTACTTCCTGGTTCCAGATATCTCTGATTTTTGTGAGAAGACATGCGCTCAAATGCTAGCAAAACCATGAACAAAACGCTACAGCAGATCTATTGATGGCTTGGGCCATCAATAAAAAGGAATGGCTTTTTGACAAGACATGATTGTGAAAGGACGATGCCATATGATATGCATGCCTTTTCACATTAATTTGGCGTCGTTATGACGCCATATTTGCCACATCTGATAAAGCTGTTTGTCCTGGCATCAGTCTTGTGATATCCCACATGAATGCTTTTACAGGAAAGCTCAGCAAATCTTTCCATCTCTGACTTCTGGGCCTAGATCATGGGTGGGCAACTGCAGAAGGCTAGAGGGTGGCATTAGCCCCACAAGAGAGCTTGGGGGGCACAACCCCCCTCCACATACACACCACTGCACCTGCTCCTGTAAAAAAGAAAATTGGCCCCAAATGCTCCTAAATATCCTCTATGGGACACGGGGCGTTTTCTCATCATGTTCTGGGGCCTCCCCTGGGCAGTTTTAGGCCCAGGAAAGGCCTTTTTTTAACAGTAGGAAGTGAGCAGAAGTCACTTCCTATTTAAATGCTCCTGGGCATACCCCTAGAGGGCATTTTGGAACCAAAAAAACAAAAAAAATGAACAATTTTGCAAAAAAATAAAAACAATAAAAAATTGACCTGGAGCAGAGGGTCTTCAAATGTGGTAGAAATGCTCTCCGTGCCACTTAGAGGTCATTGAGGGGCACTTTGGAGCAATTTTTGACCCCACCCCGGGTACCCCAAGGGCCACAAAGACAGCCTGTGGTGGGGCCACACAAGGCCACAGGCTGTCTTTGTCCACCCCTGGCCTGGATGATTAGTCTCACCAGAAAAGGTTACAGAAATTTCACTAAGAAGAGGCTAGGCCATTGTTTCCCAGCATTACCTCCCAACTCTTATTGGTATTGATTTGGCCTGTTACACCCCAGGCTACCTAAATTCTAAATAAAATGGCAAGGACAGGTTGCTTACCTGTAACCATAGAAGCAGATTTTGAAGCCATCTTTACTCACAAATGCAACAAGCAAAGGAGAAGTCAAACAGTCCGGGTCGTAATGGGTACGTAATCAGAGCCGAAAAACCAAATCCAAGGGCGAAGAGAAAAGCAAAACCAGAAAACAGTCCAAATTCAGAGCCAAGAGAACAAACAATAAAGAACGGAATCCAAAGACGAAGTCAAAAAGCCAGTCCAAGTAAAAAATCCAGTCAGAAACAAAAGCGAAAGCAATTCAGTGAAGAGCGAGGGTTCCTTTGTGCTTCCTGCATGGTGGACAAAAAGGAACTGAGGGGAATTAGGCGGGAGCGCCTCAGTGGATACCGTTAGGATGGGCAGGGCTACCACCAAAATACTATCTGCCTAGGGATTCTAGAAGGTTCCGAGTGCTCTGCGCAGGCGCAGGAATTACCCCAACTGTGTAAATTCACAGAGACCACGAAGAAGATCCTGTTGTTTTTCTCTTTCAGCTCTTCTGCAGGTCCATGCTGAGGTTCCAACTGCAGTCAAATATGAAAGTCTAGACTTTCATGTTGATTACCAGTCTAAATGCAAGGGATGCCAGTGACTTCTATGTCAGGGCTTTGGGGAATCCATTTTGGGTTTTGTTGCAGATTTTAAAGGAACTGTCCAGGGTAATGAACCCTTTTGGAGGATAGGCTTCAGCATGTTGGAAAGCCCCTTTAAAGTCTGCAGTAAAACTTGGAGCGAGTACACTGCACCTTGGATATGGAAACCATTGACCAACCACAGGGATGAAGCGACAGGTAGGGGCTCAAAATGAGGTAGTTGCTCCCCAAATAATTCTGCCCCCATCCCAATGCAATTGCCTTTCTGTCCCCAAATTTCTAGCATTGCAGAGTCAGACACTGAAAATGGGTTCACAACTAAAACTCTTACATTTGCTGTATTTGCATTCCCTTTGTAACTGTCCCTTTTCTTTGGATGCCTAAATTGTTTTTCTAAATGCTCAAGTGAGGTTTTAAGTTACCACAGTACTAGAAATTTAAGGTCCAAGGGAAAATTTCATAAAGGGCAGAATTCTTATTTGGAAGTTCAACACCTTCATTTTGCCTTCCACCTGCAGCAATTTCCCTGATCATCCAGAGGCAGAGCAGGGCCTGTCATTAGACAGAGTGAGGTGGCCACCACAGGCCACAGAATTTGTCAAGAAATGGTAGCAAATAGTGTGTGGGTGTGTGCACGCATGCACCTTCAAGTTGCCCACCAACTTATGGGGACCCCATGAATTTCATAGGATTTTCTTAGGCAAAGAATACTCAGGGGTGGTTTTGCCAGTTCCTTCCTCTGAAATATAGCATACAGTCCCTTGTATTCATTGGTGGTCTCCCATCCATGTACTAACTGTGGATGCAAGCTACCTTTTGCTGTATTACTATTTTATGCTATACACCCAGGGATGGGTGCCTGGAAGGTTTTCTGCTTCAGACACTAAAACAGGTCAACTGGCCTTAGGTACTATGTACCTTGACTTTGATAACTGTCAGAGAAGAGAGGAGAAATTTCCTGCTCTTCCTCAGACAGCACAATGCCTTGAACTGGCCTTGTCAGGAGGCTTGTGTTGATCACTAGCAAGGTGTATTTGTGTGATTACCTTCATGGCAGGAGGGATGGGATTCAGCTGCGTAGTCCTTCACCACACGGGATGGAACATTAGGACGCATTTAGCAGTACAAATACAAGAATGTTTATTTGCACAATGGGTCTGGATTATTCCACTGACCTAGTGTCACCTGCACAGTCTCAGTCCCTTTCTCCTAATCCTTCAGTGTCTCAGAGATTCTTAGTTTCTTGAAAGATGGCTGAATTCAAGCCATAAGAGGCTGTAATATGTAATATTTTAATGTGCACCTTATCCATACACACCTACATTAGACACTTAGAGAAAAGGCATTTTGAAAGAGAGAGAGAAAGAGCAAAAGATGACATAGATTCACACACAAAAATGTGCACTTGGTTAACCTTTAGGGTAGGTTTATCTATAAATTTAGAAATACATGCCATGATTGAAACAGAAATATAACGTGAGCTTGAAAATGTTAGCTTTTTTTGGACAACAGCTCTAACAAAGCCCCAATAATCATGGCCACTAGCTATGCTGGCTGGGGAATTCTGGGAATTATACTCCCAAAAAGTATTTTCTCTCATTCACAATGCAACATCTTATTATAGTGGAGAAGATTCTGGCCAATTGGCCTACATGCCTACTGAACTTGCTGTCCAGATACTAACTGCTCATGAGCAACTTTGCAGCCTCATGTTTCCATACCCTCCAACATTTCACAGATGAAAACCAGGACATAAGCTGCCAAGCAACATCAGAGTGTGATCAAGATGGCAGAAGTTATTAATGAGGAAGAGCGCACAAATTAGGAGATGATGCAACAGTTTGCTTTTGCCTAAGGCTACTGGAAAGTTCAAGGTTCTGTCCTTGCCTGTCTGCTCTCTCCTGCTGACTTAATTGAATGCAAACTACTTTTGCACTTTGAATTCCATTTGCAGCAACTGAATTAAGCTGAGGACAAAGGAGGAAAGTGGGGGAGTAGGAGAGAGAAGCTGGGACATTTTAAAAGCAGCTCTGAAAGGGGGATGTCAGGGGATGAATCAGGCCTGTTCCTGACAAATTGGGACAGTTGGATGGCATGTTTTTACCTTCTTATTGTTCTTTATCTTGCTGCTGGACTTGAGCTGGACAGCTGTTCAGATAGAGGCCTTCAGACAGAGCAGTGGCAGGACAAGTCTTCCTCTATAAAAAGCTGAGTCCATGCAGGGGTGCTACAGAGAGGGCAAAGAGAGCATTCCTCCTCCCATGAGGGTTAACCCCTCGGAAAAAGAATCCTGCCCATCAAACTAACTTTTTCTTCAGTCCTCAAATTTCTAGCATGTCAATAACTTAAAACTTCAGTTAAACATTTAGAAATACAGTTTAGTCATCCGACGAAAAGGGACAGGAAAGTTACCAAGGGAATATGAACACAGCAAATATACAGTAAGAGTGAATGGTTTTCAGCATCTCACTCTGCAATTCTAGAAATTTGGGGATTGAAGGAAAGTTTGACTGGGGGGAGGTAGAACTATCATTTGGAGGAGCAATGCCCTCATACCTCGCCCATACCTACACTCTGGGCCCACAGGCACCCCACAATATCTCTCCCCACCAGAGAGAGTCTAGGAATAAGTGACACCTTTCTGATAAAACAAACCCTTGCTTATCTCCTGCCTTGAGTCTTCTTCCTGAAAGAAAGAAAGCGGAAACAAATGTAACTGTATTGATTTTTTACATTTAAATCCATCCTTTCCTCTAAGGAACTCCAGGCAGAACAATTGGGCCTCTTCCCCATTTTTATCCTCACAACAACCCTGTAAAGAAGGGTATACATATGACTTGTATACTCTTCCCCTTTGAACCAGAAAGAGAAAACAAAGGTGAGGAGACAATGGAATCCAGAAGGAGGAACATCAATGACTGTGGGTCAACTGGGCACTCCCCTAATGGGGCATGGGCCTAAATGGGTGCCCTACTAAGCCAGACTGTGGTCACAGCTCAAAATAAACCCATGCAGTCAGAAGTAAAAAAGTTCAATGGAGCTCATGCAAAGGTAATTATGCACATAAATGCAGTCATGCCTATGTTCATAAACACAGAAGAGTGGTGTGACTCATTTCTAAAACAGCTACATAAGTTCCTTTGTTCCTAAAGGTAGACCTGCCATGTCAGGCCCTCTGGGATGGCATTAAAGACAGTGGTCATTTGGGTCCCATGTAATACTACCATGGGCAAATTGAAGGAGTGGTGGGCACATCCCTGGAAATCCATCCAAAAGGAAACAGTGCGCCAAGTCACTGAAAACCATGCACCTTAAGCCTGGCGATACCCAACTGCCTTTGCACACAGTTGGCATTGTCCAGTGCAAAGCATCTTAGCAGCTTGTGTGTGTATGTGTAACTTTCAATGACTTCCATCTCTGAAGAAGAAGAGTCATCTCACACTGCCAGCTCCGTTGCTCCATATTGGTAGGATGTGTTTTGCCTCCAAGGCAGCCTTGTACCTTCTTGCCTGCAGCCAGGCAGCCACATTCTTTCCCTCTGCCCCTTGACTTTATGTGCATGTCTGGCCTCCCCATCTTGACCTGGCCTGTTGTTCCTTCCCCAGACTTCCAAACATAGCACCCTGCTGCTAGATTCCTCTCCAGTCTTGACTTTCTTACTTTCTCCATGTTTTCTGGAGGAGATGCAGGGAGGTGAGCATCCATTCAGGAGAAAACAAGAGACCCCTTCTTCCTCTTGCCTTCCCTTCTTCAGGGACTCTCTCTCACACACCCATGCAATATTGACAAAGCACCAGGTTGTATAGAAGACTTTTCAAAGAATGGACTGGGAAGGGTTTATCAGAGATAATTTTCAGAGTGGGGGAGTAAATAGAAAAAACAGAGGTCACTGTGCTGGTGTACAAAAACAAAGCAAAATCCAACACCCACAAGCAGGCAATACCTTACTTAGGATCAACTATAATTCCACAAATGTGTGTGGAAGCTTTCAGGTTCAGCAGAACTCTTTGTCACCTAATCTGATTAAGAGTGCTGGAGAACTCAAAAGCTTCTACACTCCTTAGGGAATTACTGTTGGTCCATATAAAGGAACTGCCTATGGATTTTCGGTTTGGGAAATAACTGGTTTCAAATAACAAGTTATTTGCACTTAATTTCTTTTTGCAATAGCTAAGGCATAACACTGATATTTACAACTATTAGAAACAAGAGAAGACTTCACTTCTTTTGTGGTCTAACTGTAACTGTTATCTAACATATGTGTTTTGTACTACAGGTTGTAGCATTCTAAGTTGTTTTTTAAGCACTCATTTTAGTTACTGAACTTCTTAAAAACATGAAAGTAAAGATTTTTTTTAAAAAGAAAAGCTTGCAACTATCACCAAAAAAAATGTGCAAAAAATAATTTCCTTAGACAGCAACTGTGGTTTGCCTTGGTACAGCAACTGTAACTTTATAATGTTTTTAATGTAACTGTCCAAGTTCTGAATATATTGTCCAGTTTCTGAAACCATTGTGGCTGACACACTACAGCACCTTGGCATAATTACTTGGAAGCAAGCACCACTGAACAAAGGAACTGGTTGTCCTGGTTCTGTCTAAATAACCATAAATGCTGCGGAGGATGTGTGAGAGAGAAGAACCACAGCTAGAGCTTGGAAAACTTACTGTTTGGATTATGGCTCCCAGAATCCCTCAGATATCATGCCAGTGTCCATGCTTGCTGGAGGATTCTGGGAGCTGAAATCCAAAAAGTAACATGTCCAAGCTCAGCTATCGCCTACTCTCCAAATGTCCCAATTTGGCAAGGATAGTCCCAATTAATCCTCTGCTGTCCCCCCTTTCCAGCTGCTTTTGTATTTGATGCAGGCATGTGCAATATTTGACCATTATAATCGTTGCTGTATGTCATATTCATACTCTCCAACATTTCACAGATTAAAACTGGGACTCATATGACTGAGCAACATCAGAGTCTGTTCAGAAGGATGTGGCTAGGCAACAAGAAGGCCAAGATTATTTATGAGGAGGAACCCACAAAACTACTATTTTAAGTAGATAAACTCTGAAATGTATGTACTGAGTTTAGGAAAGCCTGAAAAAACAACAAGTGAACCAACTGGGAAGGGCAAGGCTCCACCTGCTTGTCTCCTCTCCCTCCTGCTGAGTTAACTGAGTGCAAATTGATTTGCACCTATTAAAGTAACTAAAGGACAGAATGGGAAAGGGGCAAGAAGAGTGAGAAATCAGGACATTTTAAAAGCAGCTGAGAAAGTGAGATAGCAGAACTTTATCTGAGATTGTCCCTACCAAACCAAGGCAGTTGGAGGGTATGCATACCTTTTTCAAAGGGATAACTACAGTAGCACCATCCTATCCAGTGGGGATTGGTTCCAGGGCCACCTGTGGATAAATAAATCCATGGATAATAGTTGCTGCTGCCCCCCATGTCACCACTGCTGCCACCAGAGCCATCCTGGGGCAAAGGGAGAAGGGAAGCAAGATCTCTTCTCCTCCCCTTCCTTTGCCCCTCCCCATCACCACTGCCACCACCAGAGCCATGTGGGGGGAGGGAGAAGGGAGATGAGATCTCCTCCTCCCCTCCCTCCCCTATCCACTCCCTTGCTGTGGCCAACCACGGATAACTGAATCAGCAGGTGGCGAATCAGCAGATACGGCGGTGCTACTGTACGTTAGCCTCTTCAAGTATACAAAAAAAGAAAAGACTTCTGTAGCACCCATTTATTAAACATGTTATCTTAATTTACAATATATGCATTTTATATAATAGCATGTATTGGTTAGTATGTGAGAGCCGGCGTGGTGTAGTGGTTTGAGCATTCAACTAGGATGCGGGTTCAAATCTTTGCTTGGCCATGAAAACCCACTGGGTGAGACTCTCTCATCCTCAGAGGAAGTCAAGAGCAAACCTCCTCTGAACAAATTCTGCCAAGAAAACCCCATGATAGGTTCACCTTGGGGTCTCCATAAGTCAGAAATTACTTGAAGACACAACAAAAACAACAATTGATTAATATTCTGTGGGTATGATAAGGTAAATGCTAAGGGCTACAGGGATCCACTAAGCCTAATGGTGGTATCATTCCTTTATTTCAAAAATAGTTTAGTTTCGGTTTTAGCTGTGTTAGAATAAGCCTTTGCTACCTGGATGGGAAGCTTGGGTAATGTTCTCTCCCTCAACATTCACTTCTAGAGAACTCTTCTAGCAAAATGGGAATCTTAGCTCCCTTTTGTACTGATCTACTAAGCCCTGTCACCTCCAGGGCTGGCCCTACCGCTAAGGAGAGTAAGGCCTAGAATGTCATGTAAGGCAAGGGCAACAAATTGTGAAGTGATTTAACATGATACTGTATTTTTTCTAGTCAGGGAGATGAAGAGAGAAGTGACGGTATGGGATTGTCTCAGGTAATTGAGTAGGGACCCATTTTCTGTTTTGCCCTAGGCAGCAAAATGTCTTGGATTGTCCCTGATTGCTTTTCAAAGTAGTCAGAAATCCTGGCTCCCAAATCTTTGCTCTTTTCCTCTCTTCTCTCAGACCTCTGGGTCTCATCACCTTTCAGAGAACCCTGAAGTCCTAGCTCTTACTGTAGCATTTCAGGATGTTAAAAGCCCCAATTCTTCCCTGCCTCCAGAGCACCTTTAGGTTGCATGCCAATCCTGCTTTATCTTTCCATTCTGCTCATTCTCAGGTTAACCAGTTGGACTATAAATGGGATTTGTTGGTTGTTCCTGGCACAATTTAGAACATGGAAATTTTCCTTCCAGAATGACTTTTCTTTCAAATGTGTCCTGGAGGCACCCTAATTTTGTGTCAAGGAGCAGAAGTATTTTAAGTAAGATAAATGCCCAAACAACAGTGACCAAAACAAGAACAGAGGAAACACCAGGAGTAATAAACCAACAAGAATTGAAAACAGGCTGGAGTTCAGTCCCCTTTAGGAAATGACTTTATTGCAGTGAGATGTGCAAAAACAGAACTGACTCTCAACAGGGGGGGGGGGACACAGGAGAACAAAGGACAGATGGAAGCAAGGATGTAGAACTAAATGTCATTGGGCAGAGTAGAGGAGATGGCTAGCAGGAAGGGGGAAATCTGAAATTAGACCCCTTCCCCAAAATAAGATATTTTCTTGTGTCTGGCTTTAAGGCTATGATGTATTATTTTATTCTACTCTGTAAAGTCTGAATTGAGACATGTCAAGCAAGGTCTGTTGGTGAGGCCTTAGGGCTAATTACATTCAAACAATTGCAGTAAGAATTTCAAATGCGAAACACATCTTTATTACTCTGATATCCCAACTTCTCTCAGAATCTAGGGAGCTCTATGAAGCAGTCATGGTTCATCGTGCCCTGCATTTATTACAATCACAACCCTGCAAGGTAGGTTAGGCGTAGAGAGAAGTGACTGGGCCAAGGTAGTCTTCTACCACCCCAATGCCCTGCAAATGTGTGGATCTACAAACCCCTTCATCCCAACGGTCATGCTGGCTGGAGATTCCACTGTTATCTAACACCTATGGAGAGTATAAGCAAGGGAAAGTCTGGCCCAAGATCACCAAGGGAGCTACCTGCTGAAGGGAGACTTGAATTTGGGTCTCTTTAGTGATAGTCTGACACTAGGCTTGTCTAGATGGGCAATTTATTCTGGCTTCCCCCCATCTTGGAGCCCTACAGTCCAAACAATGCAAGGGTCTTGCCCCGTTTCACCTCCGGGCAGTCCTGATGACATTCGAGCCAAAACCAGGTGCAGGGACCCTGGGGTAAACCCATTTACAACTTTAAAAAAAAACATGGGAAAACCCACGTCATATGGGAAACCCAGATGGGTCCGACATAGGAATGCAGGGTCCGTACCTGCATGCTGGCCTGTATTGCCGGACAACGATGACACCACTGCTGGAGTTGCTCTGCAACCAGACAGGAGGCCCCCAGCATGTGATCTAGGCCCTCTGTATGTGACCAGCCTTGATCACATGCTGGGGCCTGCTTCCTGACATCAGAGAGTGTGACCTGCAACAGCAGGGGGGCGTGTGTGTGGCAGTCAGCATGTGCACAAGGACTTCTGCTCGCTTCATCTCAGTAAGGGGGGGGGGAGGGGAACAAGCCAGGTCTGGGATTAGAATACACCAGCCAGAAGGCAGTTTATTCTGGCCAGTCTAGACAAGCCCATTTTCACCTTGGGATGGAAGAAATCTTCATGTTAATGAAGGACTATTCTCATCATACCTCACCAATGGCCAGGCTGGGTTGGATGGATGGGAACTGATGTTCAACAACATCTATTTCCCAAGCTTTCTGTAACCACTATAGCACACTTCTCAGGAGCATTATTGTCATCATTGTCATTGTTATTAATATCCTCCCTTCTTCCCCATCTAGGACTCAAGACAACTTATATTTGAACAAAAGCATGGGTTTAAAACATAGCAAATGCAAATTTTAGCAAGCTGCTACTCTACTAGCAAAGCTGGAGATTTTCACACAGCCTTTTCCTCTTGCTTGGAACTGACCCCACAAAACTGGAGAATTTGCACCCTCTTCTCCTCCCTGGTTATGATGACTCATGACAACTAGAGACTCAGGGCCCAGAGATCTAGAGAGGACAGCTAGGAGGCTAACACTACAGAACCTTCAGCACCTGCCACCTGAGGCAGCCATCTCTCCTTGCCTAATGATAGGACCGGCCTCCTCACATGATTCAGAGGCTACTTTGCTGGGAAATCTAGCCTACCTCTTTATGAACACAAATGACCCTTCTTTTGTTTTGTATTTTTGATTAGTTTGGACCTGCTTTTCTCACAACAGAGTCTTGCCCGGAGGAGCAGAACAGGAAGAAGTTCCTCTGTCTTTCTTTGTATCCTCCCCACCCCAATTCCTTCTTCTTCACCTCCTGATCTGTGTCTGCTGTGCATTCCCAGACAGTGACCTCCAGCCCTTAAAAACACTGTGGGGAACGGAATTGGATGAGATGGAATGGGAAAGCAAAGCTGTGGTTGATACACCCAGCTGGCTGTGCACAGTGGTTACAGCAAGTAGTTACATACTCCTCCCTTCAACCATCTGTGTTTGTTATAAAGCACCCTACTCTGAGACGACCATTCCTCTGGAGTAGACACATGACGGGATGCATCAAGACCCAAGCCTCCAGGTAGCCACCTTGGCATTGGAAGAGTTCATGGACCAAGAAATGCTGATGTGTTTCCTAAGAGACAAGAGAAAAAAGCAGGAAAAATCCCCCTGTTCTCTTCTCTTTCTTCAGGCTGGGATGCTAGATGGATCATAACCAAACTGACAAGAGGGGCAAGAAAGGGGAGAGAGACTGATCAAGCCATCTCTCTCTGAATCTCATAATCTAAAGAACACTTAGGCTACTTTCATAGCACTATAATTCCATTATAATTATCATGACAATTTTCTATGGAATCCTGGGATTTGCAGTTTAGGAAGAGGTACTTAGAATTCTTAGCCAGAGAGCTCTAGTGACTCTCTTAACTACAAACCACAGGATATCATAGGATGCAGCTATGGCAGTTTAAAGTGGAATAATAATGCTATAATAGTATAGTGTCAAAGGGCCCTTACACCTGTCTTTCTTGTTTTTCAGTACAGGTCGACTCCTGAATCCACAGATTTTGGTATCCATGGTTTTACTTATCCATGTCCAAAAAAATATGTTCTGTCTAGGCATTTCTAGGTCCTCCAATGCGATTCTATGGTCAACTTCCGGCATTCATCTTACTGAAAATAATAGGGTTCCTTATTATCCACAGTTTCAAGTATCCACAGGGGGTATTGGAATGTATCCCCAATGGATACAGGGATTGATCTGTATTGTACATAACAGTTCTGTGAGATAAAATGAGATTATTTTTCCTCTATTTCAGAGGAAGGATTGAGGCTTATCAGAGAGGTGATCTGTGGAGTTTGCAGCCTAAAGGACAGTCAGGATTAAAATGTCGCAGAAGATAGCCAAAGCCTGGGAAACATTACATTTTTGGTCAACAACTCCCATAATCCCATGGCCAGTGGTCCTGCTAAGTGGAGGATTTTGGGCGCTGTCATCCAAAGAAAGGCAAATTGTCCCAGCTTTGAAGACAAGTCACGCAAATCCATCAGGCTGGTGAGCTAAGCCCCTCAGCTGTGTTGAGTGTTTCTTCCCAAAGGTTGCACCTCCTGAACTTTCAGCATGAGAGTTTTTTGAGGCACCTTTGTGAACAAGAGCTGGCAAAAAAAACCCATGATTAACAGCCATCACAGCATCCAGACAGTTTAAACACAGTTGGGGAGGGAGAGGGGAGGAAAAGAGCTAGAAGGGGGCCATTACACAGCTGGCTGCATGTGAATGTTGACCAAACAAGCTAAGGGGATGGAAGCCAAGCGGGTGTTTACCTTGGATACAGCATAGCAGTTTTTGCTAATGACTCTATACAGAACAGCTTTGAAGTAGAAAGAGCAGGTAGAGTTCTTCCCCCTACTCTCCCCCTTAAAAAAAAAAAAGAATAGAGGCTCTGTGCCTTTAAGAGGTGCATACAAGCAGAAGTTCAACAGGTGCCGCTTTCCCAGGCTTTTTTTCAGACGTTCATACAGCTGATAAAGTGGGGGCAGCCTTAAAAGAAAGATTAGGCCTGAAAGGTCTAGCTGTGAATGGAACTGGGCTGTCTTTGACACTGATGTTCTCTCCCAGCAGGTATGCATGTGAGAGTTTAGGAAAAGTTACATGTTCAGATCACAATGTACTGATCATCCCAGCTAGCATGTCCAGAAATTCTGGAAGCTGTAGTCCAAGAAAGTAACTTCCCAAAGCTCTATGATGCCTACAGTTCTGCAGTCTTCAATGTGAGCAGCTACTTCAACCCTCCTGCCATTTTAATTCTCCACGGTGTCCTCAGTGTGATGGTCCACCATGGAATTGTAGGAAATTTCCAATGGCTTTTATTTACTACTGTGTCCTGAAGTGATACCCACTGTGGGGCTGGAACAGGAGGCAGCTGACAAACCCAGTTGTATGACTGGAAAGGTGAAAGATTCCTTGGTGAGCTTGGGATTCAACAACCACCTGAGGACCATGGGTGCTGGTGCAATGTTCCTGGATGTATCAGGTCTGTCAGCATGGCTCCTATGTCAGTGGTCCAGTGGATCCACTCTGGGGGCTGCTCTACATATGAAGCAAAAACTCTGAATGCCCACATGAGCCTGCATACTCCCTGAAGCCCTGTGCATTACGAGTCTCCACAGGGATGTGGAGTATCTTGTCTTCACCATCCCTGTAGTGTTTCACCCGCCACCACAACCAATTTTAAAGCTCTGGAGTCAGTTCCCAGTTGAAGGGAAAGGTTTTCTCCCTCCCGCTGGCTTGGCAGCACTGCCTCTGCCCACTCTCCCGTATCTTCCTTCAAGCACTTTCATTGCTTTCTTCAAGCGCCTATTTCTGCGATGGGTGAGCGGAGCATGGGCAGAGGCAGCACCACCAAGCCAGTGGAAGGGAGGAAACCTCTCCCTTCGGCTGGGAATTGCATCCGGAGCTTTAAAATTTGTCATGGTGTCGGCGATGGTCGCAGTGGTGGTGGATGAAAATACTCAGAAAACCCCCAAATCCCACATACTGTGCATCCTGATAAGATATCCCAAAATACTGCAAATCTGGGCCATGCCACATGTGGCCGGCTAGCCCCTGATTTGGGGTATTTGTAGGCAAGGCCTGGGTTTTTGCCAAAATGTTAAATGAGCTATCCAAGATATTAAACCTATTCTTGGGAGGGTTCAGTACCTTGGATAGTTCCTTTAAAATTTAGTTTAGACTAAAATCTGAAGCAGATTTACTGGTATGGAAGCTACCGGCCACCATTGCGAGGTATGGTGGGAGTTCAAGACATTTTGCTCCCTCAGTCTGAGAAGCAACTGTCATCTCCTCACCCACCCACCCACATTAAGATGCAAAGTACCCAAAGTCAGTCAAGTTATTCTAGAACGTGAGGCAGAAAAAAAATCCCACAAAAACAAATCTCCCCAACACACCATACCTCCAGTACTTCATAGATGAAACCAGGACGTGTGTGGCCATGCAACATCACTGTGTGGTCAAGATGGCAAAAGTCGTTAATGGTGAAGAACACACAAGCTAGGAGAGACTGCAACAGTTTGCTTTTGCCTGAGCTACTGGGAAGGGGAAAATTCTACATCATCCTTTTCTCTCCCCTACACTTAGTGCAATAGAGTGCGAACTACTTTTGCACTTTGAGCTCAATTTGCAGCAATGGAAGTATGCTCAGGATGAAGCGGGGAAAGTGAAATGAGGAGAGAGAAACTGAAACATTTTAAAAGCAGCTCAAAAAAAGGGGGGGGATCACAGAGGATTAACTGAGACTGTAACTGCCAATTTGGAACAGTTGGAAGGTATGTCACACTGTTGTAGGGATAACTACACTGGTAAATTTTTGCTTTCCCTGTGAAGGTTTTTCCTCTCATATTTGATGGTGTGAGGAAGACTAGAGTGAGATATATAATAAATGAATTCCCTAGGGTCATGCACTTGGCAGAGCTGAGGTCTGAATCTACAAATTGCAAAGCATTTACAGCTTGATTTATACTATATTATACATTTTATAGGTACTATAAATTTTATAGGTTTCTATACCACACTTTTCAAAAGCCACTTATTCATTGTTTATTTATTTGGAGTATTTATACCCCACCCTTCAGCCAAAAAAAAACTCTCAGAGCAACTTAAAAATAATTTCCAGGACAGTTTACAGAATTAAAAACAACACATCATAGCAATGGGTATGTACCTAATAATACAACAGCAATAAAGCCACAATTAATAGCAGCATAAAAACCAGGTCAAAATATTTATACAATCTTTTAAAAATTATTTTTTACAATAATTTCAATGCTTCATTTTTAAAAGGCATTAGGTCATTGATAAGATATGACCTGTGATCCTATTGCATGTAGGATACTATTGTGGACAGATGATCTCGGACAGCATTATCAGTAAATATGGGTGTTAGGACACAAATGAAAATTTGTTATATGACCAAGGCAGAAGCAGTGTGTTTCAGAGTGTCTATAACCCTACATGCCTCCCTTGGAATCCTTCCTTGGAGCCTATTGGGTGCACTGAAAGGAACTGTGGCCTAGGCACCCAATGGGGAGGAATGGTGGAAGGTGGGAGGAGCATGAGCAGGCTATAAAATGGGATGCCCCTTCCCCAACCACAGCATTGTCTGGCAACCAGAGTCTCGGAAAGTGACAGCAGGCACTTCAGCATGGCCAGCTACAGTTTTTGCACCTCTCTTCTGCTTTTGTGCTTGGCTGGAGACAGCCTGCAAGGAGGTAAGTCTGGGTGTTGTCAATGAAAAAGGAGGATAGGCAAGGTTTGCATGTATGGTGGACAGAGGGGTGGAAAGAGGATTCAAATCTTGTGCCTTTATCAGACACAAGGAACAACTTTTTCATGGGGAATGGGATATATGATGAAGGCTTTAAAAATTAGTAAAGAGAAAGACAGTAGAAATTTACAAATCTAAACTCAGCTTTTTTTCCCTTGATATTTGGGTACTGTATTTGCCTGTCCATTGCCCACTTGTTTGTTGTTTTTTTAAAAAAAACGGTCATCCATTTATTTACTCAACTGTGATAATGTGATATTGTTGTGACCTGTACTTTATAAAAATAAAAAGCAAGAATAAAAATAAATAAATAAATAAATAAAGGCTGTAAGTAAAGTCCAACATGTAATAAACTAAAAAAAAATTGTCAGGAGAAACACAGAGGAAGGAGAATGCAAGTAATTAAATCAGCGTGTGTTCACCTTTTACTTATACCTTTCACCTACAATTGACTAGTATACCTTTGGTGACAAATGCCATCATTCCAACACTTCCCCTGAGTAGCCTAAAAGAAAGATGTAAACAAAAAGGACTATTGGATAAGTTATGAAGTATATTATAAGGGAAGAATTACTCAGTGGTAATGGTGCCATCAAGGCAGGACTGTGGGGCCAAAGTCCAGAGCCCCAGTCAATGGAATCTGTCATGAGACACCCCCCCCCAAGTGCATCTGGCATACCATATTTTGAAAGAAATGTCATAATAGACATTCCCGTTTATGGAGAGGCAAGAGTTGTAAAACCATTTGCTCCTGGATGCAAAATCATTTATCTGCTCTAAGGTTCAGTGAGTCTTTGAACTCAGCTCTTGCATATTTACAAAGTGTGTGGCATGCTCAGAGACTTTTGAGCATAAAGGTACAGACGCAGTCTCATGGATAAAATCACCTTGTGCCACCGAAACCTAAATGACAACCACTTCTGGGGGTTAGACATTTTCTAAGAGATGGGTTTCATTTCCACCTTGGAGCAAGTGAATAGCAAAGAGATTTCTACTCTTCTTAATTTTTTTCAAGGAGGAGTTGTGCTAATTTCAGCATCCAACATGAGCATAAAAACTG